>CM070644.1:25591001-26983501 GCA_036346575.1 Dendrocalamus sinicus
CCAGGAATCTGATCCGTGTCCGGAAAATCTTAATATGGGGGCATCACGAGCTACTATACAGACACAAGTTGGACGTGGGCTTGGTTCTCTTGTGGAGGAGACACAACCTGTTTTGGTTGCCCAGGGACCGACCTCGCTATCGCCGGCAATTTCTCATCCGCAGGAGAGGTGCCCTTGCTTGTCTACTCTCGTCAGCGCCGACGAACAAGGGCGCCCCTTCCACTCCAACACCGCAGCGATCCTTTATCAGAAAAATATCTAAACCTGTCTCCGTCTTAGCGCCAGCAATGTCCATCGGAAGAGGAGCAAGAAGGCTTTACAGTCGAATTTTGCCCCAAGAAGAAGCAGTAGAATTGCTAAACTTCCTCCTGAACCTGTGGGGCAAGCGGTGGCCTCCGTATGCCGTCAGCTAGGGTGTTCAGAAGAACAGGAAAAATCTCCAAGGAATCTTTGGATCGCTATGCTCGGATCTTTGATAATCCCTGTCCAGGAGCACGTCTTGGCCCTTGCTGCCCTGTTTGGTTGGGATGTTCCTCCTGAGGATCAATTCCGGGCGGCTGATGCTTTTTTTGAAGCTTAATTCTCGGTTTTTCTCTTGGTCGTGGTTTCTTCCTCTTTTTTAATGGCTAGTTCCAACATTTTGATTTGGAATGTGAGGGGTTTAAATGAAAAGGCCAAGAAGGATGCTGTTAGAATGGTGGTCGATGCTTGCCGTCCAGTGATTGTCTGTTTGCAAGAGACCAAGTTGAATTTTATTTCAGAACATATTATCCTGTCCATTTTAGGTAGGGATTATGGGTCTTTTGTTTTCCTCCCTGCACAGGAGACAAGAGGGGGGATCCTGGTGGCCTGGCGTGATGGTGGGTTCTCGGCGTTGATGCATAGAATACATCGGTACTCTGTCACTGTCAGGTTTCAAGCAGAAAACGATCAAGCATGGTGGTTTACTGGTGTTTATGGCCCCCATCGTGATTCTGATAAGATTGGTTTCTTAGAAGAACTTAGAGAAATCAGAGGCGTTTGTTCAGGTCCATGGGTTTTAGCAGGAGATTTTAACATGATATACAGTTCAGAAGATAAAAATAATTCTAATGTCAACAGAGCCTTGTTGGGCTATTTTCGGCGCTTTGTTAATGATCTTGAGCTTAAAGATATTCCCCTTTTTGGAAGAAGGTTCACTTGGTCGAATGAAAGGGATGTTCCCACTCTTGTCAAACTTGATCGGGTACTTTGTACAGCGGACTGGGAGTCCTTATATCCTGAGTGTTTCTTGCAGAGTCATGCTACTGAAATTTCTGATCATTGTCCTTTGATTTTTGGTCTCAAGGATGGAGTCAAGGGGAAGAGAAGATTCCATTTTGAAAGTTATTGGACCAAGTTACCAGGCTTCCATGATTCTGTTTCCGCCTCTTGGAATTTACCAGTGCATGCAGTGAGTCCTCTTGAACGGGTATCTATCAAGCTCAAGAGGCTGACTAGAGCATTGCAATCTTGGAGTCACAAACAGGTTGGTCATGTAAAATCCCAACTAGCCTTAGCAAGAGAAGTGCTACATCGTTTGGAAATGGCACAAGATAGTAGAAATCTGTCGGCTGATGAGCAGTGGCTGCGCAAACAATTAAAGAGACATTGTCTAGCTCTTGCTTCACTTGAAAGAACAATAGTCCAGCTTCGTTCCAGAGTGAAAAATCTCAAAGATGCTGATGCAAACACATCCTTCTTCCATCTCCATGCAAGCTTCAGAGGGCGCAAGAAATTCATTCCTAAACTGCAGCAAGGAGATCACATGGTTACATCTCAGGAAGAGAAACAGATTATAATGTATGACTATTTCTCTGGCCTCCTTGGCACAGCTCAGCAGCGTGATTCAACCTTAAATTTGCAAGCTTTCCTTCGTGAAGGAACAGACCTTTCTAGTCTTGATTTGCCTTTCAGTGAAGTAGAGGTTTGGGCTTCTATTTCCAGCTTCTATTTAAATCACTTTAATTTAGTCAATAAACTACAGATCCAGCATAGATCTCGGGCTAGAGCTGTGCGGGCCATACTAGGTCATTGTAATTGCGAATAGCATTTGTGTCGATATTACGGTCAAATATGTAGATGAAACTAACGGCAGATTGCTTCCTTTTGCTAACAAACATGATGTAGATTAGATTAATATGAATCTGAATACGATTTTGGCATGACACATAGTCAAATCGTCCAGACACATAAGTTAACACGAAGAATTCACCAAATGTAGCAAAAAAACTCAGTAGAAGATGCGATAGGGTTGGCAACCTGGGCATACTTGAAGGATGCCATGGCCTGCAGGTTGGCGTTGGGAGGCAGCTGCGGCACGGGAGCGGTGACCGGCGTCGGCGGTGGCGTGCCCATCAGCCCCTGAGCGCGCCCTGCACCGCCCCTATGGCTTTGGTCACCGCTGCCTCGATGTGGGTGGGCTGCCGCCATCCACGCGTGGAGCCCAGCCTCTAGCGCCTTTACGCGCCCACTCCACTCGAAATTTAACTATTTGCCACTCTTACCACCTATTCAAATGTCATCCTCTTCGTTGCAATTAATATTTTGCCACTTTCAAGCCTACGTGGCGCCAAGTCGCTGCCATGTCGGCGCCCGCGCCTCGCGCGCCGCCACCCTCCCGCGCCCCGCTGCGCCCATGCGCGCCGCCCGGCCTCCCAGCGCCACCGCGCGCGCCCGCGCCGCGCCGACTCTCGCTCGCCAGCGCCCGCGCCCCGCGCCTCCGCGCCACGCCGCCGCCTCCACGCTCGCCCTTGCCGCCGCGCTCTCCAGCGCCAGCGCTGCGCCGCCGCGGCTCCACCTTTCGCCCGCGTCAGCGGCGGCGAAATCTTGCGGTAGCGCGCGGCGCGAGCGCCCGGCGGCGCGGCAAGCTTGAGCGGAGGCGGGCGCAGGGCCTTGGCAGCGCAGCGCGGCGATGGCCAGCGGCATGCGGTGATGATGGCGCGGGCGCGCGCGGCCGGCGAGCCCGCGCGGCGCGAGGGCACGCGAGGGCACGCGGGAGGCGGCGGCGAGCGAGGAGGCGCGGCGCGACATGGCGATGACTTGGCGCCACGTGGGCTCGAAAGTGGCAAAATATTAATTGCAACGAAGATGGTATTTGAATAGGTGATATTCTTAAGAGTGGCAAATAGTTAAATTCCCCACCCTTCGGGTTGCCACGCATCCTGCACCGCAACCCGATGACGACGAGGCCATCGAGGCAGGCTAACGCCGCTAACCTGGCTATGCTCCTCTTGCAGACTACAGCCCATTTCTAAATCGCATTAGGTCCATAACTGCACACACAGTTAAAGGCTTAGAAAATAGGAAAAATTGATTATTTGCCTGACCAAATAATGGCGTTCTAAGATTTACCATTCCTAATATTGTAATTTAGAATTTGCCACTCTAAACATTGACTACTTCATAATGTACCATAATAACCACTTAATTACACTTTTTCCATATGAAATAACCTTATTACCCTCATATTTTTGTCTTGTGTGTGCTACTTTTACATTATTGTCTCGACGCTTAGAAATGGGACAGCATCTTGCATTCTTGCTACACCCGCCAACATTAAGCACCTCTCAGGCCTCAAGGAAATGTCTGTACACATTGGGGAGCAGGTGACAAAGAATCCGATAGAAAATAACCAATTTTGGTACGTGCAAATAGGTCATACAATCACACAGGAGAAATACAAGGTAATAAGGTCATTTTGCATAGAGAAAGTGTAATTAAATAATCATTATAGTATATTGTAAGGTGGTCAATATTTATAGCGATAAATTCTAGATTACAATACTAAGAGTGGCAAATCCTATAAACCATTATTTAGTGTGGCCAATAATCGATTTTGCCTAGAACATAGGCACGTATCTAGGCAGCGGTATGATTTGGCGAGGTTTCCATTCCATCATTTCCATGGCGTGGTGCTCACGGCGGTTAGCGATGGGAGGAGGGATTGTGGAAAGGGTTGTTGTTTGCGATGGAGCGGCACGCGACGTAGGTTAACATGAAGCTCAAGTGGGTTAAGGACCGGTGCTCGACGGGGCAGTGTCGCGCGAGCGCCACCTCCGTGCCGCCCACCACCTGCTCAATCTCATGTCCTCCCAACCTGGCCACCGCTTCTCCCGCTGTGAGCTTCTGGATGACAGGTTCATACATAGGCTTTCAGCTCCGCAGACGCGGTGCTCTCATTCATCCGTAGGTATCGCACGCTATTCGCGCTGTTCCGAGGCGATGGCCTGTCCCTCACGGACGCAGCGCTCGACCTCCGGCTGCTGGCCTAGACCACGGATCAAAATGCACACACTCAGTGGTCGTAACACACACGAACACTTTTAACCAACTCAAAACATACAAGAGTTTTGTTGCTGCGTAATGATGTGCAACTTTTTTATTTTCTGTTGTTATTTATAGTCTCAGGTTATAAGTAAACAGGCTAACAAAAAAGTCTGACTCTTCTAGCCACGATCCCCATGACTTGCACACTCGTACTACCCAAAGACTCACTCTACTAACCAACTAAGAGCATCTCCAAGAGATACTCTATATGACTCTTAATATTTAAATTTTAGAGTTGAAGGGTAAAAGTAGCTCCAACAGATTCCCAAAAATAAAACACACCCAAAAATGGGCTCTCGCTCTCTTATAGAGGATGATCTAGGCTCCCATCTTTGTTTTTCTGGTTTAGGGTATCATTTGGAGGGAATGATTATTTTGGGACCTTATATCGTGATTAGGATCTGTAAAAAGATTTAGGTGTGAATTTATTGGGCATCTCTTGGAGATGCTCTAACATAGCTAGTGGACACGATTGGTGCGAACACTGCTGCTACGACCAAGTCTATGACCGCATCTGACACGACCAACTTTAATCCTTCGAGTTCTTTGACCACGGCACTCAATCGCAACTCGGTAGTATCGCTCACATAGAACTAGTACTAACGGTCTTCGACCACACAAATCTTACGAGCACCCATTGTTACTTTAGTTCTTACTACCGACCGGTTACTATAGATTCGACTACCGACTAGTTCTTTGTAGCTCCAACTACCGACCGATTCTGTAGCTACAACTATTGACCGATTACTATAGTTTTGACTATCTACCGATTCTGTAGCTACAACCGTTCATCGTAGCTATGACCAATTCATCGTAGCTACGACCGGTTCACTATAGCTACGACCGGTTCACCACGCACTCGGCTCATAAGCTGCGGCGCTCGGTGCTCTAGAGTCTCCGACTCGGGGTCTTTGACTACATAATCCTCGGACACAATAACTACATAGTACTCGGACACACGAGTACTCGGTACCTGATTACCGCGATTACTCGATACATGATTACACGATGCTTGAACACACGAATACTCGACACATGACTACGATGCTCGAACACACGAGTACTCGACGCCGACCACAAACAACAACAAGATTAGTTCCAACAATCAACCCCTAATTTGTTGTCTTTATTTTGAGTACTTCCTCGCGAACTTTAGAACAGCCCTAGTTATTCATCCGCAATAGCAAGATGCACCTCTTCCTTCTCGACTTGCGGCACTGGCGGCAAAGTGCCCACGTATGCCACGATTGTAACACTTTACATTTTTCTTGAACTTGCGCTCACTAGTGTCAGAGTCGTTGTCATCCTCGTCATCGTCATGGTCATCTCTGCGACCACCACCACATTTGACGTGGGCATCTCCATTATCATGGTTCTTCTTGGCGTCATTGCTGACCCTTCACCATTCTTCTTCTTGTTGAGGGTCTCCTACTTCATGAGCATGAGCAACGGATGCTCACTCTATTTTGAGTAGATAAAACTAATTCGGATCGTTCATCGTAGACTTTGTACCACTCGATGAAATCTTTGATAGTGAGGGTCTTCAAGTCCACGCACTACTCGATGGAGGTGACAAGCTGCATGTAATGCACTGGGGCAACAGAAGAAACTTGCTAACAACAATAATTTTATCCACCATGGTGTCGCCCAACGCACGGGTGCTGGTGACGACATACGTCACCCGACCGATAAAGTTTTCAGTGTCTCCCCTCCCTCCATCTTCAACCCCTCGAAGTCACTCTTGAGGGTCTACATGTTGGCTTAGTGCACGTGCTCGTGCCTCATGTGCGCCATCTTGATTGCCTCGCACGCTGACTTCATCGTGTCTTTCCCGGTGAGGAAAGACATGACTTCCTCCGACATGGTCTAGTAGATGGCATACAACATCGTTCGATCCTTCTGGAACTTAGCGGTACCAGGCTCCACTGCTTCCCACACGTATTAAGCCTGAAGAGTGACATGCATCTTTTGCCCAGATCGTGTAGTTCGTGCGGGTGAGCTACGAGTACGACAACGTCACCACGCTCTCCCTCTTTATGGCCACTTGTGAGCTAGAGGCAGACGAATCACCTCATAGCAAGC
The DNA here is from genome assembly GCA_036346575.1 of Dendrocalamus sinicus. Taxonomy (NCBI): domain Eukaryota; kingdom Viridiplantae; phylum Streptophyta; class Magnoliopsida; order Poales; family Poaceae; genus Dendrocalamus; species Dendrocalamus sinicus. The sequence continues at coordinate 25,597,431 of CM070644.1, forward strand.
CTCGTATTGCGGACGGAGATGCAATCCTTCCTTCCCTCGGCATCTTCTCCGACTCACGGGAATTACCACGGCTTTGATACCAAATGTTGGCCCAGACCATGGATTAAAATGCACACACTCAGTGGTCGCAACACACACGAACACTTTTAACCAACTCAAGACACACAAGAGTTTTGTTGCTGCGTAATGCCGTGCAGCTTTTCTATTTTCTCTTCTTATTTATAGTCTCAAGTTACAAGTAAACAGGCTAACAAAAATGTCGACTCTTCTAGTCATGATCCCATGACTTTCTGCTGCGCTACCCAAAAGACTCGCTCCACTAACCAACTAACACAGCTAGTAGACAAGGCGGGTGTAGACACCGCGCTACGACCAAGTCTCACGATAGCATCTGAACGACCAACCGAGTCCTTCGACCACGGCGCCTCGACCATGGTACTTCAACCACGGCGCCGACCACAACTTCGACCACGGCGCCGGCCGCGACGCCGACCACAACTCGGTGAATCTTGCTCACATAGAATCGGTACTGCGGTCTTTAACCACACGAGTCTTTCGAGTACCGATCGATTCTTGTAGTTTAGACTACCGACCGATTATTGTAGGTCTAACTACCGACCGATTATTATAGCTCGACTTCCGCCAGCTCACGTAGCTCGTTACCGACCGGTTACTATAGCTCTAACTATTATTGGTAGTTCTGTAACTCCGACTACCAACCGATTAATATAGCTACAACCGGTTCATGTAGCTATGGCGGTTCACTCGTGGCTCGACTCACAACTGCAACTACTACACTACTTGAGTCTCCGACTTGGTCCTCGACTACACGGTCCTCGGATACACGACTACTACGGTACTCGGATACGAGTACTCGACACGATTATATAGTGCTCAAACACATGAGTACTCCACACATGATTACGGTGCTTGAACACATGAGTACTCGACAAGCGACAACACGATGCTTGAACACACGAGTACTCGACACGACCACTAACAACGGCAAGATTGGTTCCAACACGGTGGCGAGGTGGACTTCCTAGATGCCTACGAGCCTGATCTCATCACCTGCCCCTGCCGCCTCCTCATGCTCACCTTGCTGCGCTCGCTCCCACTTCAAATCGTCGACCTCCTCCTCTAGGACCTTGGCCTACCCTGCGACTATCGCGCCTCCATCCTCCGCTGTTACCCCGACCACTTCTCCCTCGGGCAGCCTGAGGGCGATGAGCGCATCTGGCTCTGCCTCCTCTCCTGGGACAATCATCTAGCCATCTTTGAGCTCGAGAAGGGTTTCGCCGGCGCCAACACCACCCGCCTCTCCTTTCCGGTGAGCTTCGTCGAAGCAAGTGCATGGCCTGGCTGAGGGAGCAGCAGACGCTTCAATACACCAGCCTGTATGCTAACTCCTCGGGCCTCAACCGTCACATGGATGTGTCACATAAGCGAAATGCGAGTCTTCCATTGGCTGTTGCACCTCACTGTGGCAAAGATGATGGAGCGCCACAATGTGAGCAACATGAGGAAGCTGCTAGGCATGCCATAGAAGTTCACTAAGGTGTTTGAGCGCCACCCAGGCATTTTTTTACCTCTCTACGGTGCTTGGTACATAGAAGGTTGTGCTCAGGGAAGCTTACAGTGGTGGAAGCTAGATTCTCAAGTATTAAAATTAATCTTGATAATTTGTACGTGGTCGAAGCCATGGCCGAAGGAGCAGTCAAAGCTATGGTTGAAGCTATGGTCGAGCTGCAGTCAAAGTGATCGTGATCGAAGTGATCGTGGTCAAAGTGGCCGTGGTCATAGTGGCTGTGGTCATAGTGACCATGGTCGAAGTGGCCGTGGTCGAAATATCCGTGGTCAAAGTGACCGTAGTCGAAGACTCCAAACACAAAGGCAGTTGAAGACTTTGAGTACGTGTGAAGTCATAGCTACCATTGTCGTAGCTATAATACTCGTAAAGTCTTTGTAGCATCATGGTCATAAGTCATGCTTAGAAGAACACTATAGAAGTCAGTACTCGGAAGGACACTATAGCAGTCAGAGCATCCGAGTACAGGGGAAGTCGGAAGATGAAATTGTCATAGCCGTGTGAAGTGATCGTAGCCGTGAGAAGCAATCGTAGCCATTAGAATCAGTTTCATGCAGATCGTGAAGAGATTCAGGAGGTATGAGAATAGGCCAAAGTTAGTGGGCACATGGAGGTCGTGTGTGTGTGCATGAGGCTTGTTTAAGCCATGTAATTGTAATTCGTGTTAAGGCAGAGTGTTAAGTCAAAGAATATTGAGTGATTCAATCCCAACACTTGTGTATTAGTCTCCCTCTATGTGTGTTTATCAGAGTGACAAGAAGGAGTCTGAGAGGATTTAGCAATTCAGTCCCAAAAATTGGTATAAGAGCCTGAGTTCTCGGTTCGTATATGCCCAAATACCTTCGCTTCAACAACATGTCCATCACCAAGCATCGGCGCGGGCGACAAGGGAGGAGACGTCTCTCTCTAGTACCCGATGCTCACCTCCTCCAACTACTCCACCTGGGCGATCAAAATGGAGGCAAGCCATGAACTTAGCACATGCTTACAACTGGCTCCACCCTACTGTAGCACATCTGACAACGGCCAACAAGCATCCCTCTGCCAATAAGTCTAGCTTCCGCGCTGGGTTTCCACCTACCACTCGCGCACCAGTCATGTAACCAATTGTTCCGTCAATCTAGCCACCGACCAGACCAACTTTTTCTGCCGAAACCCAGACGGGGTTTTCTGATGATTGTCGACCGCCGAGATGGCCGATCGGTGCCAACGGGGCTTATGCTTCAATTGCGATGAACAGTTTATGATGGGCCATCGTTGCAAACTACTATTCTGTTTGGAGCCAGAGGTTGACCATGATACTGGGGAAAGAGTGGACGGCCAGCCCTACACAAGATAGAACCAAAGATCACCTTGCTTGCAGTCATAGGCATCTGCATGGCAAAAATGATGCCACTAAAGGTCTGCATTGGTGATTTCGTAGGGGCGACATTATTTGACACAGGATCTACCCACAATTTTCCTAAATCAAGCTTGTGTCCTCGCTCAACTTGCCTATCCAACTGCACAGCGGGCTCCAGGTCAAAGTAGCCAACCGTGACAGAATTGATTGTGGCGGCATCTGCAAGTTGGCTCCCATGACCATTGCTCCGTCCCAGTTTGCTATGGATTTTGCATTATTCTTCTCTCCAATTTTGATGTCATTTTGGGGTGCATTGGTTGCACACGCTGAGTCCTGCTCTATGGGATTTCATTCAGATGCAGTTTTTGTATCAGGAGCATACTCGCCAAATCAAATGGACCAACCTACACTACCCTTCGGTATCTGCAGCTATGTTAGAGCATCTCCAAGAAATACTCTATATGGCTCTTAATATTTAAATTTTAGAGTTGAAGGGTAAAAAGTAACTCCAACAGATTCCCAAATAGACTCCCAAAAATAGAATACACCTAAAAAATGGGCTCTCGCTCTCTACTTATAGAGGATAATCTAGCCTCCCAATATTGTTTTTCTGGTTTAGGGTATCTGTTGGAGGGAATGATTATTTTGGGACCTTATATCGTGATTAGGAACTGTAAAAAGAGATTTAGGGTGTGAGTTTATTGGGCATCTCTTGGAGATGCTCTTACAGGTGTTGAATAATTCTTGTCCCGTCAGGTTTCTTTTTTTAGTTGATTAGCTTGCTGTTTGGTTTTGGTAGATAGCTGATGTTTCGCTCCTTGTTTGGAAACAAACATTGCATGCAGATTAGCTGCCAATTTGTAATCGGTTGTCTTTTCTATATATGCTAATAAAAACAGAAAACGCTGCCTTGCTGGTTTTTGGTCGCAGCACAAAAACAGTACCGAGTCTCTCTGTTCATCCAAGTTGGGTTCGCGTGAGTTTTTCCTGTGTGTGCAGATTTCTGGGTTCACCGGCGACGTGGGCAACGTCGTTACTCTGGTGATCTCTGACAACAGGCAGCTGAGGGTGAAGTTCATATGATGACTCTATTGGCTGAATTTGACCACCGGTTCATGGAACCCTCCATCCTTCCACCCGCCTGGTCATGCGATCATTGAATATGCTTGATTGTTGATGCTCCAACGATCTTAGTGCATCCCTACTGATATGCCCACATTTAGAAAGATAAAATTGAGTGCCAATGCGCTGCTATGTTGGCACAAGGCATCATCCGACTGAGCTCCTCCCAATTCTCGTCACTAGTCCACCTCGTTAGCAAGAAGGATGGGTCATGGCGCTTTTGCATAGATTACAGGGCACTCAATGAACATACCATCAAGGACAAGTTTTCGATCCCCCATGTGGACGAACTATTGGATGAACTGGAAGGTTCCTGCTTTTACACCAAATTGGATTTACAGTCCGGCTATCATCAAATTCGCATTTTTCCTGATAACGTGCTGGAAACAGCCTTCCAGACTCGCCATCGTCACTTCAAATTTCTGGTTCTTCCCTTTGGTCTATGCAATGCGCTCTTGACGTTTCAAGCTATGATGAATTCGATCCTCTAGCCCTTCCTTCGTCGGTTTGTCCTCGTCTTCTTCGACGGCATTTTAATTTACAACCGAACATGGGTAAAACACCTTTGCCATGTCCACCAGGTATTACAGATTCTCACTTCTCACCAGTTGTTCCTCCACAAGAAGAAATATGTTTTTGGGCAACAGCAGATTTCCTACCTGGGACATGTCATCTCATCTGCTGGGGTATCCATGGACCAGGCAAAGGCATCGGCTGTGCTTAACTAGCCACGTCCCCACAATATCAGAAGCTTGCATGGATTTTGGGACTCACCGAATATTATCGAAATGTATATAGGACTTCAGGCAAATTGCATCCCCTCTCACCAAACTCCTTTGCAAGGACACTTTTCATTGCACCGTAGAAGCTACAGCTGCTTTTGATTCCTTGAAGCAATCATCGTTGCGATGCCCATTCTGCAGCTTCCAAATTTTTCCGAAGACTTCATTGTCGACTGCGATGCTTCAGGTACTGGGTTTGGGGCCGTGTTACATCAGAGAGGTCGTCCCATTGCTTTTTTCAGCAAAGCAGTTGCCGCGCATCAAGTCCAACTTCCACTTATGAACGTGAATTCATTGGGCTTATGTACGCCATTCGACACTAGCGTTCGTACATCCGGGGTCACAGTTTTCAGTTCTGGACAGATCACTATAGCTTGAAACATTTGTTGGATCAACGGTTGATGACGGTGTCACAACATCGGTGGATTACCAAGCTCCTTGGTTATGACTTCACCGTGGAGTTCAAACCAGGCAAGGATAACATTGTGGCAGATACACTTTCATGTCAACATGAGGATATTCCCCTGCACTCTATCTCATCCACTGAATTTATTTATTAAGAAGATTTGCGGTGCCAACTCTAATCACATGCGTCCTGGAACAGCAAATACACTGAATGGAGTGCAGGAGCTCTACCCACTGAATGGGAGTTCAAGGATGGTCTTTTGCTTTTTCATCGCCGCATCTTTGGGCCCGCCGATTTCCCTAGTGTTCAACAGCTCTTTGCGGTTGCTCACTCCGTAGGCCACGAGGGAGTTACCAAGACTTGGCATCGCATTCAGGCTAGCTTCTATATAGCGGGGGGATGATAGTTGCTTCAGCCATTTATCCACTAATGCCTCACATGTCAGAAGTATAAATCCCAGCAATTGCAACCAGCAGGCTTGCTACAACCCCTCCTGGTGCTTCATCATGTCTGGGCCGACATTAGCATGGATTGCATCGAGGGATTACCTCAGGATGCCCACAAATCTGTCATACGGACTAGTTTCAACTGATTTCCCAAATACACTCACTTCCTCACTTTGAGTCATCCTTTTATGGCTCACTCTGTGGCCCAAGCATTCTTTGATCACATTGTGTGGTTACATGGGTTTCCCAAGTCTATTGTGAGTGATTGTGACAAAATCTTCACAAGTGCTTTTTGGAAAGACCTCTTTTGCTTGGCCGGAGTGAAGTTGCACATGAGTACCGCTTATCATCCGCAATCCGATGGTCAAACCAACGTTGTTAATGTTGAATATATAAGCACATGTAGGTTTAATTTATTCCATAAATAAATCATGACACCATGCACGCAAAATAACGAGAACCATCACGGGCATAAAAGATCTAGACATGTAAACGAAGCTGTACATGAGCAGATCTATCGGAGAACATGATGGCGTGCGTGCGATGGTTACATTACGATCGGTTTGCCGATGTAGACGCGCGCGAGCACGGTGAGATGACACGAAGTCGATGACGATTCGCGGCCGAGCAGCGAGGAAGACGAGCGAGCTACAGCGGCGATCGCGCGAGCGCTTCCCAAAACCTTATTCGCCTCTCCGGTGCGAGGACTTGGCGGCGGTTCGGAGACTGCTCTCGAGCAGCGATGCACGCCGGCGGGCGGGGCGGAGTAGACTACGTGGGGCGGCGCAGCACAATGGATGGAGGAGGCAAAACCTAAATTGATTTTCGCGTATCTTGTATGGAGGCGGCGACTCGGTATTTATAGAAAACCGGGCGCGTGATCAAGACGCTGCACGTTCTCCATAACTCGTAGCGAACCGGATTAGTTGCGTAACCGATCCGGATTCACCGCCACACAAAACGACAAAAGATAAAGCGCAAAGGAAGCGGCGTCTGCGCAAGCACTGGCGGATTTTGGCGGACCATTCACGCAGTGCCGTGCGCGCGCGCCTTGCCCCAGCCAGCCAGCCCGGCCGGCCGGCGGCGAGGCGAGGCGAGCGGCGGCGCGTGTTATCCTCTAGTTCTCTCCCACATGCCTCAAGTGACTAGGAGTGCACCATCCCTTTTAAGGTGGTCTTCCTCTCCTAGAACTAGCAATATGGTACTAAAGGTCACATGCATGCCTCCTTTGCATGAGTGGGCCTTTGAGATTTAATAGGAATTATTCTTATTATATGGGCTTGGCCACATAATCCAACAATCCCCACGGATCTCAAAGTCCCACAGATTTGCACAATTCCAATGTCTTGTTTATATATCGATATTTCGATGGAGACCGATTAGGTTGAACATCCACCTAGAACTCAAGCTACACTTACTCACAACTTGAACAATGGACTATGCCTTGAATTGCAAGTTTGGTGCAAGCAAGCTTCACTTAAAGACTTAAGCGATACTAGGCCGCGATGAGGCTACCCCTCGGTTGGAGCGTATAAGTCATACTCCTTGGTCTCTTCATGAGCTTAGTAGGAGATTACCCAAGATCTCCATAGACTGCGACTAACGATCGGGCTCATATAGGTGTGTTCTTTCAAGAACGCTCTGCAGATAGCGTCTTCGCTTCTAAAAGCCAATGGAACACATTAAGACCTTAGTCAACTTTGCCTTGCAGTTTAAAGTATTGCATCTTCACATAGAGAGGTTGAAATTACTCTCCTTGATTAACTAATGGCTTGTTTTCCCTGATCCTAATTCACGGGATCTCCGATCACATAGGTTGGGTTACTACCATAGATAACTCACATGGGTCTCATACCCATCTCCTTCGATGCACTATCTATCACATTCGTGATAGTCCCTTTGTAAAGGATCTGCGAGTTTTTATCTGTTTGGATGTAATCCAAGGTTATAACTCGGAGTTTCTCAATTTCTGACGAGACTTCAATCGTCTCTTAACATGCAGGGCGATTTCATATTATCCTTAGAACTGTTCACTTTAGCGATAACGGTTTGATTATCACGATTCATAAGGATAGGCGGCGGCTTTTCCACGTAGGTAGATCCATCAATAGATCTCGTAGCCATTACGCCTCAACAATAGCGATGTCTAGTGCAAAGCTCGCTTCCATGGTTGACCTCGTCAAAATGGTGCATTTGCAAGACCTCCATGAAACAACACCACCACCAATAGTGAAAACATATCCACTAGTGGCTTTGATCTCATCGACATCGAGAGATCCGGTTGGAATCACTATAACCCTCCGGCACCGACGGTACCCGGTATAATGAAGTCCAAAGTTCGAGGTACCTTTCGGATAGCGCAACACTCGCTCAAGCGCCTTCCGGTGATCATCTCACGGGTTAGATGTAAACCGACTCAATTTGCTCACAGCAAAGGAGATGTCCGGCCTTGTTGCACTAGCTAGGTACATTAGTGAGCCAATTATCGGGAGTATTCGGTGATTCCTAGCAATTTTCTTATTCTTACGAAGTAACACGCTAGGATCATAAGGTGTTGGAGAAGGCTTGTCGTCAGAAAAGCCAAAGCGGCTCAAGACCTTTTCCACATAATGAGATTGCAAAAGTGTAATCCCATCCTCACCTCTAACCAATTTAATGTTTAGAATAACATCAGCCACTCCCAGATCTTTCATATCAAAGTTTTGAGACAAGTATGATTTGACCTCATTTATCACACTAATGCTTGTCCCAAAAATCAAGATGTCATCCACATACAAACATAGAATAACTCCCTCACCCCCACCATAACGATAGTATACACATTTATCTGCCTCATTGACAGCAAAGCCTGCAGATGTCAGTGTTCTATCGAACTTCTCATGCCACTTTGCTTAGGGGCTTGTTTGAACCATACAAAGATTTCATGGTTTTAACACCTTGCCTTTTGACCTTCTACTACAAATCCATCAGTTTGTTCCATGTAAATTTCCTCATCCACTCTCCGTTAAGAAAAGCTGTCTTAACGTCCATTTGATGAACGAGAAGACCATGTGAGGCAGCCAAAGCAAGTAGTACTCGAATTGTGGTCGATCTAGCAACAGTGAGTAAGTGTCAAAGAAATCTTCGCCTTCTTTCTGAGTATAGCCCTTGGCAACAAGCCGAGCCTTATATTTTTCAATAGTACCATCGGCCTAAGCTTCTTTTGAACACCCACTTGCACCCTACTGGTTTGCACCCATAAGGTTTATCTGTCGGCTCCGGTTCCATTAGCGATAATGGAATCCATTTCACTCTGGACTGACCTCCTTCCATGATGCGCATCGGGGATGCATACGCTTCGAAATAGACTTGGGAGTGTCGTCCACAAGGTACACAGATAAAATCATCACCAAAGGATTTGAATATCCTTTGTCTCTTGCTCCTTCTAGGAGCTCCACATCATCCTCCTCATTGACAAGTTCATGTGTATGTTCAAAAGGTTCAGGTGATGTGATTGAACTGGAATTATTTGAGAAGGTTGACTAGTAGTGTTATGTGTATCCTTCATAGGAAAAATATTCTCAAAGAATGTTGCATCTCGAGACTCCATAATTGTACCAACATGCATGTCGGTACCTCGGTTTTAACTATCAAAAATCTATAGGCAATGCTATGATTAGCATATCCCGAAAAACGATCCACGGTTTTAGGTCCAAGCTTGCGTTTCTTAGTTATTGGCACATTAACTTTGCCAAGCACCCCATGTACATAAGTAAGAAAGTGATGGTTTTCTCCCAATCCATACCTCGTATGGTGTTTTGTCCTTATTTCATTAGGAACTCTATTTAATACGTGATTAGACGTTAGCAAAGCCTCCCCACCATGCCTTAGGTAATCTGCGATATCTAACATGGCATTCACCAAGTCGATCAACGTGCGGTTTTCCTTTCGGCAATCCCATTTGACTCGGGGAATAAGGAGCGTCCTCTCATGTATAATGCCATGTTCCTCACAAAATAAGTCAAATTCGTTGAGAAATACTCTCCACCACGATCGACCTAAGTCTTTTTATCTTTCTATTTAAGCGGTTTTCAACTTACGCCTTATAGATTTTAAAATAGTCTAAAGCCTCATCTTTCGTTTTCAATAAATACACATATGAGAACCTAGTTGCATCATCAATCAATGTCATGAAATATCGTTTTCCACCCTTCGTCAACACGCCATTCATCTCGAAAGATCTGAATGCGGGAGTTCTAGTGGTGCCAAGTTTCTCTCCTCAGCGACCTTGTGAGGCTTACGAGGTTGCTTTGATTGCACACTGCTATGGCATTTAGAACCTTTGGTGATGGAAACGTTTGGAATTAAACTCATCTTTGGAAAGCGAGACATCAAACCAAAATTAATATGACATAGACGTGAGTGCCAAACATTAGCCTCATCATCCACACTTGCCACAAATATGGTTTCTGATCTTATTGCAGAAATCGAAAGGAAAAGCGGAACAAGCCTCCGCACTCATAGCCTTTACCAATAAAATGTCCATGTTTAGACACGACTACTTTATTAGACTCAAATACCAACTTAAGCCCGTCTCTACATAAGCGGGAGCCACTAACGAGATTCTTGTCTATAGAAGGACATGCGCACGTTCTTGGTGCGATCTTTCCGTAAACTTGAGATCTCTGTGCCAACACCATGAGCAGTAGCATGTGACCCATTCCCATTAGGACGGAGGAATCTCGGGCGACTGATAAGAAAAAACAACGAAATATCGGCACACACATGTACATTAGCTCTGTATCAATCCACCAATTGGTAGATTGACTAAGCGAAAAAACGATGAGTAAATTACCATACCAGTCCATCTCGGTCTTGCCAATGGTCACGTTGGCGGACTTAGAAGTCCATCTGCGGTGCCTTCTTTCCTTTGCGTTGTGGGCACTTCTTGGCCATGTGACCGAGCTCACCGCACACAAAGCAAGTTCTATCATCACGATTGTTGTTGTTCTTCTTCTTCTTGAAGTTGGTTGTCTGTTGGGCTTTAACAAATTTCCCTTTGTTCTTGCTTGAGGTTTCGTACCACATTGGCACTAGGCGCCCTCCATCACCCTTAGACACAGCGTCCTTTTCCGAGCTTTCTCCTCAATTTCAAGAGACCCAATCAGATTCTCAACGAGTATTCTTGTCTCTTGTGTTTGAGTCTTGTTCGAAATTCCTCCATGAAGAAGGTAATTTCGCAATAATACATCCACCACAAACTTGTCGGGTAAGGCACACTTGAGTTCGAGTTCCTTGGCAATGGCTTTGTATCTCATGAGCTGATCTACTACTGAGCGGTTATCAACCATCTTGTAGTCATGAAATTGCTCCATGACATACATGTCATTCTTTGGCATCGATAGCACCCGTATTTGGAATTCATGCATCCCATAACTCCTTCGTCTGTCATGTGCATATACACCTCGCCTGCAGACGGTCGGCAAGAACACTAAGAATGCATCCAACAAAGAGTAGTGGCGGTCTCGAATTCTTTACGCTTTTCAGCATCAAGAACACCTTGGGCTTGCCATTACTAACCCGAGAATACATTCATAGCGATAAGCCCGAGTGACCACGATCGCCATCTCTTAAAGTGCACCGGAGAATTTATCGGCCTCGGTGCATCGGCAAATCCAGCCATAGTAAAACCACAATGCCTACAATAAGGTTTTGGATTGTTGAATATATAAGCACATGTAGGTTTAATTTATTCCATAAATAAATCATGACACCATGCACGCAAAATAACGAGAACCATCACGGGCATAAAAGATCTGACATGTAAACCGAAGCGTACATGAGCAGATCTATCGGAGAACATGAGCATTACGTGCCGATGGTTACGATTACGATCGGTTTGCCGATGTAGGCGCGCGAGCGCGGTGAGATGACACGAAGTCGATGGCGATTCGCGGCGAGCAGCGAGGAAGACGAGCGAGCTACGGCGATCGCGTGAGCGCTTCCCAAAACCTTATTCGCCTCTCCGGTGCGAGGACTTGGCGGCGGTTCGGAGACCTGCTCTCCCGAACAGCGGTGCAGCGCGGCGGGCGGGGCGGAGTAGACTCGTGGGGCGGCGCGGCACAATGGATGGAGGAGGCAAAACCTAAATTGATTTTAGCGTATCTTTGTATGGGCGGCGACTCGGTATTTATAGAAAACCGGGCGCGTGATCAAGAGCGCTGCGTTCTCCATAACTCGTAATCAAACCGGATTAGTTGCGTAACCGATCCGGATTCACCGCCACACAAAAAGCGACAAAAGATAAAGCGCAAAAAGGAAGCGCGTCTGCAAGCACTGGGCGGATTTTGGCGGACCATTCACGCAGTGCCGTGCGCGCGCGCCCTTGCCAGACCAGCCAGCCCGGCCGGCGGCGGCGGCGGCGAGCGGCGGCGGCGTGTTATCCTCTAGTTCTCTCCCACATGCCTCAAGTGACTAGGAGTGCACCATCCCTTTTAAGGTGGTCTTCCTCTCTAGAACTAGCAATATGGTACTAAAGGTCACATGCATGCCTCCTTTGCATGAGTGGGCCTTTGAGATTTAATAGGAATTATTCTTATTATATGGGCTTGGCCCACATAATCCAACAGTTAACAGAATGGTTGAGATGTACATCCATTGTTTATGTGCCAATCGGGTGTGAACGTGGCCTCAATGGCTAGTTGGACTGAGTTCTACTATAATACGTCATATCATTCTGCTCTCAAAGCAACCCCTTTCAAAGTGGTCTATGGACGCCAACCTCCACAATTGATACAATATGATGGCACATCTGAAGCAGTTCCTGACGTCCATAAACTGTTGGCAGACCGGGATGAATTCCTTAAAGATATTCGTTTATGACTCCTTCAATCTCAATAGCATATGAAGACCTTGGCCGATAGCAAGTGGAGGAGCTCCAATTTAAGGATGGTGATCAGGTATGGCTGCGGTTACATCAGCGCCAACTTTCTTCTATTGCTCCTGATCTTAATTCCAAGTTGCGTCCATGCTTTTTTGGTCTTTACAAGGTGCTTGCCAAAGTTGGTTCGGTTTCATATCATCTGGAGCTTCCTGCACAATCCGGCATTCATGATGTCTTTCACATTTCCAGCCTCAAGCCCTTTCATGGCAGCCCTCCTGGCATATCCTGGTTTTGCCTCCCTTCATCATGGACGTGTCCATCTTCAACCAGCATGCATTATCAGGGCTCATTTGAATCGTGGTGTGTGGGAATTAAAGGTGTAGTGGCAGTCAGATTCCTTGCAAGAATCAGACGAAATTTGGATTAAACGCGATGACTTCAGCAGAGAATTCCCTCATTTTCAGCTCGCGGGTGAGCTATTTCAAAAGGACAGGGGAAATGTTACAAATAGTTTCGTTGGAATTCAATACAGTCGCCGTAACAAGTCCTAATTCAAATATAGAAGGTTCAGGTAGGAAGAGTAGTTTACAATTAGGTGTCTGTCTCAATTAGGAATAGTCTCGGTTTCCAACTCTTCGATTAAGACTTGGCTCTCTTGATACATAAAGGGCTCGAGGTTTGTAACGGGACAATAAGAATCAATATAATTATCTCCTTCCCAAGTTCTTTCTCTTCTTCGCTTGTCCTGGCGACGCACTCCTACAACCTTCATTCTTCTTCCTCCAGACTAATCTCGGTTCCTAACACCTTTTGCTGAGCAATTCGTTTTGACCACAATTGGATTATTTGCATATGAACTCCCATTACTTGCTATATAGAATTTGGGGAGTATTTGGGTAAGGAGTTTTCAGGTATCACTAATTCACTAATCTTTTGATTCACATTCAGGTGTATGGATTGATCGAGAGTAACTGAGCATTACTATGGTTCAATATATGATTATATAAACTTTACGTAGACAAACTGAGACATGACTTGAGCAAGGGACTATGGTTCAATATATGATTATATAAACTTTACGTAGACAAACAGAGACATGACTTGAGTAAGGGTCAAGGGAACGATATACCAACATGAAGAAACCACGCTTCAATTAGGCGAAGAAAAAGGCCAGTCTCCACTAGAGTGGTCTACCAAAAAGTATGTTTTCAACTTTGTATGAATGCAATCTGGACCTTAAGTTTAATGTTTTAATTCTAATTCCTGGCCGATTAATGGCGGGAACCAGATTTCGTGGTGAGGTCCCCGAGCTACACTGCTTCCGGTTAGGTTAGCTTATTTGGAGCTATCTTTGTCGTAGGTCTTACGACCTCCCGGGACCTTTACGACCGGTTAAGTCGTTTCGACCGGTGAGAATCAAATCGATCGGTTCGAGTACTTACGACCAATTCGAGCGCTTCAATCTCCTCCGATCGCTTTTTCAGCGTGGTCGTAAATTTCTTGTAGCAATTTACAACGCTCGCGATCTCGCTGCCGCCCTTCCTTCACCGCTCAAGATACGTGATCGAAGCCTTCTACGATCACGCGGTGATCTTGGTGATCACTGTTCACCGTGGTCGAACACATGCGACCACGTTCGCTTCCTTCAGCGTGGTGGGTTGCTTCCGACCGCGTTACGCCTTCTCGGTGTAGTCGTAGCTCGTTACGACCACCTTCCGACTCCTACGCCGTAGTCGTAACTCCTCGATCACGCTTGCGGTGATCGTGAGTCCTTCGACCACGTCTTATGCAAACACACGACAAAACAATGCTCTGTGTTTCTCCTCTTTTGGTCTTTTCTCAATTGCTTGGTTACATAGATTACATGGCTCTAAGCCTCTTTTTATACCCGCTGTCCTACTTCAACACGGGTTCTCAATATCTACTCCGACTCGATTCTAATACGACTTTGACTAGGTTTCCACCTCGACTTTGAATTGCGGCTGCAATTCGACTTGATACACCCAAATTTTGCACATGACTCTAAAACAAGATTATTTACAACATTCTCTCCTAATCTTGTTTTTCAACTTCGATCATGCCAATCTTCTTCTTCATCTCTGAAAACTTTATCCGCCCGACTTTGTCAATATGTCGCTTTACGTTTCTTGGTTACGATATAGTTGATATCGATCTTCCCCTCTTGACACAATCTACGATATAGTGATATCTTGTGTCTATGTGTTTGCTTCTATCATGTAGAACCGGATTCTTGCTCGGTGATATTGCAGATTTGTTATCAACCACAGGCGTCACCTTTTGAACTGCCGTTTGACAACTCGCAATAGTCGGCGAGCCAAACTCCTGACACAATGCTGCGCTCGCTGCGATGTACTCGGCTTCACGAAGATAATGCAACCACCTTTTGCTTCGGGTTTGCGGCTGATCGGACTCTCCCGAGCACAAACATTATGCTGTCGTGCTCTTTCGATCGTCGACATCTCCCGCCATGTCGCTATCATCGTAGCCCGTCGGTACAACGACTTTCCACCTCCTTTCTGTCTGAATCCGAGATTCAAAGTACCTTTGATGTATCTCGGGATGTGCTTCACGGCATTCATATGCTCTGAGTCGGTTTCTCCATGAAGCGACTTACGTATCCGACCGCAAGCGAGATGTGCGGTGGTGTGCACGAATCTGTAGACTTCCGACAATGCTCCTATAAGTCGTGGCATCAGCGGTGATCTGGGCTGTCTTGCTCAACGGATGATTCTCCATTGGGGTTTGACATGGATTGCACTCTTCCATACGACTTCTCGAGAATCTTTCGAGCATATCCCGGTGACAAAGTGTTATGCCGTTGTCGGTTTGATTTACTTCAATGCCGAGGTAGTAGCACGAAGTCCCAAATCGGTCATTTTGAACAGCCTCTTCATCTCTTCTTTAAACCTCATAATCTCCTTGAACTCGATCCGATGTGACCAAGTCGTCCACGTAAACGCCCACGATCGATCTGTTCTTCATATCTCCCTTGAGTATACCGCATGTTCGAGTTGCTTCTTACGAACCCGAGTGCCGTTAGACTTTTGTCAAGCTTCAAATTCCATGCTCGTGGTGCTTGCTTAAGTCCGTGAGAGCTTTGTTAAGCTTCAAGACTTTCTCGGCTTGCTCCTTGGATTGAAAACCGGCGGTTGAGAGACATAAACTTCCTCCTTAATGTCTCCGTTCAAGAACGCGTTTTCACGTCCATGTGATGAATTTCCCATCCACCGTTTCTTTGCCAACGCAAGAAGTAGTCGTATAGTCTCCATACGAGCTCTTTGGGGCAAAGACTTCTTCGTAGTCGATGCCTTGTTTTTGAACATACCCTTTCGCCACAAGTCGTGCTTTGTGTTTCGACTTCTCCCTTGGAATCCTTTTTACCTTGAAGATCCACTTTAAACCGATCGCTCGATGACCCTTTGGCAAATCGGTGAGTTCCCAAGTGTTGTTGTCTTCAATGGATTTCAGCTCTTCTGCATAGCGATTCTCCAATGTTCCTCTCCGTCGCTTCTTCATAGCTTTGGGTTCTTGGTTATTGTGTATAGTAACTCTTGATTGCCTGGTTCGGTTTGTGCATAAATCTCACTTATGCTTCTCATCTTGGTATTCTATCACTGGAATCTTCTTCATCGAGACTCTTCTTCATTAGGTGAGACTTCACGATCATCAGCCGGTCGAATTTTGGCTTTGAGATGTAGTCGTAGCTTCTTCGTATTATCGGCATCGATTGCCGACTTGAAGGTTACCCTTCGACATGTCTTTCTCAATGTCCTCGTGTTCCTCCCACTCCCAATGTTTGTTCTCTTGAAGACCACGTCTCGCTCACATGAATCTTCTTTTCGACCGGATCATAGCACTGCGCCTTGGTGCACGGTTCGAGCCAAGATAAATCATCAAATGCGCTCCGTCGTCTAGCTTCTTGAGATAAGTGGATGGCTTCACATGGGCTAAACATCCAAGACCCTTAGATGCTCGACATTGGGTTTTCTTCCGACCACTTTGTTCATATGGGTGACTCCATCCGGTGATCGCGTGGTCGCACGATTTAGCGAGATAGACGACGTGTCGTCGCTTCGCCCAAAGTCTCCGGCGAGAATCGGCTCTTCAACGGACTTCGTGCCATTTCGACCACGGTCCGGTTTCTTCTTTCTCGACTCCGTTTTGTTGAGGTGAATACGGGCCGTGAAGAGTCTTGTAATACCCTTCTCTTCACAAATCGAGTCGAACTCTTTCGCGAAATTCTCCTCCTCGATCGACTGACCGACTTCACCTTTTGTCGACCGTTTTTCGACAAGAGTTACGAACTTCGAAAGTTCGTCTTTGCCTCATCTTTGCTCTTACGCATGTACACCCACATGGCTCTTGAATAGTCATCCACGATCAACATGAAGTATTGATTCCGGCATGCATGCGAGTGTGATTGGTCGCATGCAGATCCACGTGAACGGTTCGAGTGGTTGCGAAGCTCTCGAAACTCGTCTGCTGTGGAAAACCGCTACGAGTTTGTTTCGCCACGAGCGACCTTCGCAGACTTGCTCGGGTGGTCGATTGTCGGTAATCCGACCACCATCTCTTTTCCGCCATCGTGTTGAGACTCGGAAATTCAGATGTCCGAATCTTGCGTGCCATAGCGAGCGCATCATCGGTTGTAGTCTTCATACACTTCGGCTGCATGCTTCAATTTGAATTTTATGCAGACGATTTACCGTTCTCTGTACTTTCATTAGTAGTCGTTGGTGTGGTCGTACATCTTGGTAGGTGTCTTTGAGTTCAATCCGACAACCTTCTTGATCAATTGTCCAAGGCTTATAATGTTGCCGTAGACTTGGAATGTAGTATACATTCGACAATCTCCTCGCTTCCATCCTTGCCTTGCATCGGGATCGTGCCTCTCCCTTTTATCTGAATGGTCGAGCCGTCTCCGAACTGTACTCTTCCAAGCACATTCTTATTTAATTCATAAAACATCGAGTGCGTACCCGTCATGTGGTTCTTGGCTCCGTTGTCGAGATACCCGATCGCCATCCGCTCTTGAGTGCGCTCTCCTTTCTCCAACGGACTGGAAACACTTTCTCCTTGTTTAATAGAACCATTGTCGGTTAAATGCTGCGGTCTGAGCGACAACGGCAATGTCGGCTCTTTGTGCTCATCCGTTTGAGCCAGGTTTGCTTCTTCTACTCTCTTCTTACTCGGCAATTTGCAGCATAGTGACCATACTTCTTGCGGTTGTGCGCTGGATGTGGCTCCGACATTCGGCGGCGTAATGTCCGAATTTCTGCCGCGTGTAGCTGGATATCAGACTTGTGCATGCGGTGATTGCTATCTCCACGGCCACCACGACCTCCTCGACCACCTCTTCCACGGCCACTCGGCCATAGCCTCGTCCTTGTCCTCGCCCATGAGGCGCGCGCGTCGACCACGTCCACGACCGCCCCTTGATGATGATTCTCCTCGGTTCTTCGTGTCTTCCTTTACAAACAATGCTTGTTGGTTGTAAGGCCCTTGTCCTTCATTGTCGGCTTGATAACTCTTCAGAAGCTGCTCGTGTGCTTTGAGCGCTCGGTCACCTCTTCAATCTTCATCTTGAGAGGTCTGTGAGTACATAAGTGTAGTCACAACCGGGAGAAACTTCTCTGCGTGCTCGTAAGTACTTCTTCACTGCCACTTCATCTTTTAGATCGTCGCCGAGAGATTTGATCTCATTTACGACTTCATTGAATCGACGAGAGAATTCTTCCACGGTCTGACTCTTCCCCATCTTCATGGCTTCAAACTCACTTCTTAAGGTTTGAAGTCGAACTTCCTTCACTCGATCTACTCCTTCATGCATGGTTCGCGAGTAGTCCGGACTTCCTTCGCTGTCTCCTTGCCGACTAGTGTCGCATCATTGAGTCGGGCGCGACTTGATAGATCGCTGCCATCGCCATTTTGTCGAGGCGATCATCGAGGACCTTGTCCTTCTCCTTTGGTTCGACCGCACCCGGGCGCCTTGCGCGATCATGTTGACCTTCATCTTCATCGCCCGGACCGGATAGTTGTCGAGGCGAGGATCGGTGCTGCGGCGACACGCTCGCCGCCGTGTCGACCATGTTTAACCACCGCTCGATACCAAATGTCGTAGGTCTTACGACCTCCCGGGACCTTTACGACCGGTTAGAGTCGTTTCTGACCGGTGAGAATCAAATCGATCGGTTGAGTACTTACGACCAATTCGAGCGCTTCAATCTCCTCCGATCGCTTTTCAGCGTGGTCGTAAATTTCTTGTAGCAATTTACAACCGCTCGCGATCTCGCTGCCGCTTGCCTTCCTTCACCGCTCAAGATACCGTGATCGAAGCCTTCTACGATCACGCGGTGATCTTGGTGATCATCGTTCACCGTGGTCGAACACCATGCGACCACGTTCACTTCCTTCAACGTGGTGGAGTTGCTTCCGACCACGTTACGCATTCTCGGTGTAGTCGTAGCTCGTTACGACCACCTTCGACTCCTGCGCCGTAGTCGTAACTCCTCCCGATCACGCTTGCGGTGATCGTGAGTCCTTTCGACCACGTCTTATGCAAACACACGACAAAACAATGCTCGTGTTTCTCCTCTTTTGGTCTTTTCTCAATTGCTTGGTTACATAGATTACATGGCTCTAAGCCTCTTTTTATACCCGGCTGTCCTACTTCAACACGGGTTCTCAATATCTACTCCGACTCGATTCTAATACGACTTTGACTAGGTTTCCACCTCGACTTTGAATTGCGGCTGCAATTCGACTTGATACACCCAAATTTTGCACATGACTCTAAAACAAGATTATTTACAACAATCTTGTGCTCTTTGGAATCCTCCTCGCTATTATATGTTGTTTGAAGTAAAAATTCTAGAAATTTTAAAGAAATATTGGGAGAAAAATGAATTTGGTCTAGATTTGGACCAGTAACCAACTCTTGGCCTTGGTCTGGGATAAACATTCCGTCCGGAATGTTTAATCCTGGTTGGTTGTGATAAATTGCAAAGATTCAATTGAATCAAGTGTTTGGGATCAGTATCCAAGAAAAAGTAGGATTTTCTAGTGGGAAGATTGGAAGGAAGGAAGTAGGGTAGATTCAAGATAAAGTTGGCTGGATTAAATGTCAGCTTTGTCCAAACAAATCACTCCTTACCTGCAGGAGCTAAACAGATGATCCCAGGATCACATGTGTCACTAAAAGTCTCAGGCAGTGAAAAGCTATCCCCATGTTCACTTATTGCGTAATGACCATCTCTTATGATTACTTTTGAAGAACAGTTGGTGAGTATCTGTCTTTAGATAATGACTGATGGTTGTAGTATTTGACCCATCTTGTGGATGATCACCAGCCAGTCGGCACTATGGGAAGCCTCTAATTGAGAACTATTTACTGAGCACCTCTTATTGCGGATATTAATAATACTGGGTGCCTCTAATCTCAGAGATGCCCTTTTATTGACTCGTGGGCATTTACGGGTATGGCTGGAGGTCCATACAAACTACATCTGAAGGGTAGGAATCATTTTTTTTCCGAGTAGCTGGTACTAATAGGTAACCTTAAAGTTTGCACTAGCTTAGTGGCTAGCAGTGATGAATTGTACAAAATATTGGCTAGTAAGCAATGGATTTTTCTGGCAAACCAGTCACTTGAACAGTTTAGTTGTAAAAAAGCTGAAGAATTGACTGTGAGAGCACAGTGCACTTTTTAACAGCTTGCAGGACGATAGACCATTGGAGAACTGAGATGATGTGCCTGATATAGCTACGGTTTATGATTTTTAATTGAAATTTTTGAATTTTAACTGTTTACAATAGAGATTACAGAGAGATACTTACTTGCAATTTTGATTGATACAGATGTTAGGCTTTTAACATATACTATAATTAATTTGTAGACTCCATCTTAAAAAAATACTCTGTTTGAAAATTAGGTACTATAATAAAAGTCAAAACCGTTTTTAAAAGCCGTTAAAAAACAGGCCGATACTGGCATCAAATGCTCGATCTGAGAGGTACACTAACATCGCAATTACCCCGCCTCACTGTAATTTTCAGTTTATGCGGAATCAACAAGAACCAAGATGTAGGGCATACTAGTTCCTTTTTTCTTCAATCTGCATCAAGCATGACATGAGTTTTTAATAAGTACATCTTACATTAACAGATTAACATGAATATACCTTAAGCATCTCCTGCACTTGACGCATTGCATCATGGAATTTAAAAGAACACTACGTGAAGGCCATAATTAGTGGTGGCCAAATGGGCGGCACGGCCCGACACAAGTTCGTTAGACATGGCTTACTTGGTCTATCAGCCTATTCTCAGCCTAAATAGGCTGTGATGTGCCAGCCCATAGGCTGAGGCATCGACCTAAGCATGACCTAAAGGGTGACGATCCTACGAGCCCATTTAGCCGATGGGCCAAGGAGTCCCGAGAATTATGAAAAGATGTAATAATTTCAAAAATGTGCAGAATTCAAAACGGATAAAATAAATTATAGAAATATAATAACGACCTTTATCGATGTTTAAATAGCTGCCTCGTTAAAAACTTTATCAAGTAAAAACTCAATTTGAAAACTTTGCAAACAGAAAAGAGTACAACATATAGCGCTGCAGTAATGTAAAAAAAATAAGAAAATGTACAATGTACATCTATGCTCTATATGTCGTCATCTAGATAGCGATTATTGGACGTGTTTTCCAACTCCATATTCTCTATGGAGTGTTGAGCTCGTGAATTAACTTATTCTCATTCTTTCACTATAAAAAGTACTTCCACAATCTTACTCGTGAGACTTGTTCTTCTCTCCTCCAATATTCTTCTAGAAAGACTGAAAGTAGACTCGGAAGAAACCGTCGAGACAGGAACAGTTATCGCATCCCGTGCTAATATGGATAGCACCTGATATGTTAGCTTGCTTGTGTCACTATCCCAAAATGTTGAAGTCTTCTGCATGGTGATCCACAGGATCGCTGTCCAAAAAGACAAATAGTTCTCCACTGGTACGGATTGCTCCAGCGCTTGATATTGTAGAACTAGATCTTCGGAGGAACCTAGTGTACCAAAGATTTTGCCTCACATATTTGTCTTCTTACATGTGGTGGGTGCTAGTGGAGTCGTTGCAAACAAACTCCACGAAACTTTTGTTTGTACTTGATAAACATCGAACAATTTAGTACGAACAAGCTGAAAAATAGTTAGAATAATCAATCCCTGCAACATCACTCAGAAGTGAAAGAACTTTAGTGAATCCTTCAATTTTAGTACTTAGATCTAAAGTAGATGCAAATATGTATAAATATAGAACCTTTTCTTTCAATATTTCAAATATTTAGTTTTCATTGCACACTTAGCCTCTGTAACACTAATATATTTCCTTAGTTTTCAAGTGACCTACAATCACAAAAATATGATGAATAATTAAATGAGATGTTGGATATCATGCTCCATTAAAGCAATAGTGGAATCGTAAAAGAATTGCAAACATGCTAGTAACTTCTCGAAAATATACCAATGTTGCTCGATCAATAGTGTATTGTTGTTATGAGTGTGATAGTGCATGTGGATAAAAATAGAAAATGTGCTCTTATAGGGTAAAATATTTTGTAGCATCAAATAAGTTGAGTTCCACCTTACCGGAATATCCAAACCGTCGCAATGCGAAGTTGTTATATCTGTAATTTGTTGGTTAGAATGATTTACAAAAGATATTGCATCGTGAAAAGCTTGAACATATGGATCCAACCTCTTTAAACCATGTGTAAATATAAGATTAATAATATGATAGGCTCATAGCTAATTTAGCAAGAAGGATTAAACATGTAATAAATAACGAAGTGAGAATATTTATTGCCCTAGAGTTTGCTACTGACATTGTCGAGGTAATTACAAAAATTTATTTGTACAACTAAAATCTTTCACAACTTTGATAATATATTCTGCGATGCGAGATCGACACGGTACCCGAGCGATGGGACATGTGGGAACAAGCGAACGCGTGGACCGATCCTTTAGACCACAACGGCACGGGACCAAACCCAACAAGTCGGCTCTAGGACCTTCAAGATGAAGGCGGCATGGCTCACCAAGGCCCAAGCGATGAGTCGACAAAACCGTGAGGCCGGGCAAAGAACGAGTGCATTGAGCAGGGGGCCATGGAGAGGCACACCGTCGACCGAATGGCGCTGTTGGTGATTGAAGCATACTACCCAGAGGTGCTCCGAAGGACTACCTAGAGCACAGGTAATACAACGGAGCTCGTAGACCATCTCAACGATCGCAATGGTGATCTGAGAGGACAGAGGGGCCAAAGTACGAAGAACATGGTTTCAACCTAGCGGTTGTGAAGCCCTTGATCATGAAAGGCTCTTTGTTGGGAGTGATCCTATCTTGGCCCAATCGGCCCATCGAGAGCAAGCCCAAGTATGCATGTAACTAGAAAGCAGACTCGCAAGGGACATGCCAAGGAAATGACATGTCCCCCTGCCACCCCTGCACCACCTAACCTAATATTCAGTGTGTCACTGCCTCGCCGTGCCTCCTTCCACCGCTGCCCACTGCCGAACCACCGCCTCCCCATAATTCCTCTACATTCGGGGGGCATGGTGAATCGTTGGTGGAGAGAGAGCTAAAGCACTAGAGCGAAGGCGTACCATCAAGACTAGAGCTCAGGCAGCCGATCAACCTCACCAATGCTGGAGGATGATCGGATCTGTCAATGCCGCGGTTAGGGATAGCGATATGCGGTAGTGTCATGGCCGAAGATGACAGTCGGTGTTGGAGCTCAGGGAGCCGGTCCACCTCACCCTCTCTAGGGGACTAGATCCGGCAACACCATGCTCAGGGATGGCGATATGCGACGATGCTATGGCCGGACATGACGGATTCAATGACGGCGGCCTCGATGACGACCGGGGCTAGAGCTCAAGCAGCTGGTCAACATCGCCCCCCTTAAGGGATGACCAAATCTGACAGCTCCATGGTAAGGGATGGCGATACATAGCGGCATTATGGTCGGGGGCAGCAGATCCAATGATGGTGGCCTCAACAACAATCAAGGCTGGAGCTCGAGCAGCCGATTGACCTCGCCCCCACCAGGGGACAGCCGGATCCAGCAGCGTCATGGTCGGGGATGGTGATACGCGACGGCACCATAGCCGAAGACCACCGATCTGGCGGTGATGACCCCTATCGACGTGAGCAAGAGAGAGAGAGAGCGAGTGAGATCGAATGGTAAGGAGCTATACCATTGTTTTTTATGGAATGGTATATTGTTCTTAAGTTTTTCTCACATGTTTGGTACATTTCCATCATTCCATGTTCCAACTAAGGCTGTAAATGAGCCAAGCTTGAGCAAGCCTAGCCTCCCAAGCTCGAGTTGAGCTCGAGTGAGCCTGTGTTGGGGGCCAAGCCTAGACCTAAACTCGAGTTCGGCTCAAGTAAGCTCAATAACAGTCAAAACAATTCAACATATACTAATTTTCAATAATAAGAAGAGCTTGAGCTTGAGCTCGAGTTCAGCTCAAATAAACTCGATAACAGTCAAAACAATTCAATATATACTAATTTTCAATAATAAGAAAAGTTTGAGCTCAATTCGAATAAGCTCAATCATGCATCAATATTTAAGCTCGAATCAAGCCCTAACAAGCTATTCGAATAAGGCTCATTGAAGCTCATAAGCTCGGAATCAAGCTCGAGCTCAACTCATTTAGTGTTCAAGTCAAGCTCAAAAAATCGAGCATAGAATAAACCGAGCTTAACTAACTCACGAGTCTTGAGTTTTTACAACCTAGTTCCAACTATAAATGGTAGCCACTAGCGCAGTCACTAGACTCAAGGCATAGAGCTGTGTGCATGGTTGCAACGTCTCGTTTTTTAGTCAAGTAGTAGTTGTTTGCCCTTTGCTTAGGCTTATACATGCGTAAATGAATTTCCTGTCAACTAATTCTTAAGAATGACATTTAGTATCTACTTTGTTGATGTTTCACAAGGTTTATGTTAAACATTGAAGATTACTATTCAAAGATAGGGAAAAAGGAACAGCACCCGACTTCGATTTGATGCAATGAACTATAATGGTTATTTATCTTTCTCCTCACTTGTCTGCTGATGCTAAGACGGTCCGCGAGTTTTGCCCCGTGGATTGCTGCTTTCTGTGTCCGTACTTTTGCGCAAGAATGGCACATGGGTGATGGGTCTTCCGTGCTTGTACTGCTTCTGAGATGCTGCTATAGCAAAAGCATCAATGCCATCAGGTATGCATGTAGTCTTGCTCAGCTTCTAGTTTTTGACTTATTTTTTATTATTTATAAATTTCATTTTTTTTGAACTTTTAGCTTTTTTGAACTTTTTTCTAATTCTTTTTTCCGTATTCGTTTGCGTTGTCCGTGATGAGTTAGCATATTTTTTTCTATTTTTAATTTTTTAAATTTAATTACGTCAAATAAGTCACCTTCAGCTACAGTGAAATTTCAACCGTTACAGTACACTTTCAGTCATAAGCCATAATTTTTCAGTCCAACCGAGCGAACCTAAATAAGCTGCAAGGCTACTACCACAGCTACGGCTGCATCATCTTGGTCTACTACTACTCGTACATTGTAATAAAACAGTACTGATAGTCCGGGGGGACCATTCCTTAGTCAATACACACATAAATAAATACGGTCGCTGCATGTGAGGCTGCATCAGAGCTCACTGGCCGGAGAATCCCAAAGTATATTTAACTATAGTTGCTAGCCTTAGCCACGGTGAAGATGAAGATCATGGATGGGCGCTCCTACCATGCATGTTCTCCTCAGACGATGCCTTTAATAACTTTGCTGGGTTCGGGTAACTGATGTCTTTCCCCTGTTGAATCGCAGGTTAGCTTGATCTGGTCGTCTCTCAGAGAATCACAGGTTAGCTTGATCTAGCCTTCTCTCAGGCATACTCCCCTTCTTATGGCCGGGGGATTGCCGTGAGGGGAGGGCGGCCACGTCGCCCCTGCGCGCGCTCGCGCCGGCGCGTGGCCGCCGGTTTTTCGTACGGTCAGGAGAGGTGATTTCTTTGTATTTTTTGAAATTACGTAAATATCTTTTTTTCTTGCGAAAAGGTCCCTGCCAGTTTTTTTAAAACACCCCTCCACTTTGCAGGATAGCGCCCCGCGGTTTTTAAAATTACGTACGGGTCCTCGTTTAGTTACGTGCAGGTCCTTGAATTTTTACGAAAAAATCCTTTAGCTTTCTCGAAAATACGCATGTACCCTCGATTTTTTTTAAAAAACACCTCACGAATTATCGCCTCTTTTAC
This sequence comes from Dendrocalamus sinicus, assembly GCA_036346575.1. Taxonomy (NCBI): domain Eukaryota; kingdom Viridiplantae; phylum Streptophyta; class Magnoliopsida; order Poales; family Poaceae; genus Dendrocalamus; species Dendrocalamus sinicus. The sequence continues at coordinate 25,623,300 of CM070644.1, forward strand.
TTCGGTACACACGGTGACTGGCGCGGCTTGTCGCCGCAACATCACGTCCTGGGTTTGAGTCTCCTCCTCGCAATTCTTTTTGACAAATATTCCCACCTTATGTACAGCATTAGCTGCCCTCCGATCCAATCGACGTCGGTTTTTATGCATTTTGTGCTAAACCAGTCGGTTTAACTAAGATTTCTCTAGCTTAGAGCGGTTTAGTTACGCAACTGATCTAATAGCAAAATCAGACTAAACTAAATTTTGCTTTCGGTTTTTTCTAGCGAGCCACCGGTCCAGTCTGGTTTAGCCCTAATCAACTCGACTTGACCCGACTTACGGCTTATTTTTCACTATTCATAAGTTTCGTCTTTTTCTGAATTTTTGGTTTTTTGTTGAGCTTTTTTTCCGGTTCTTTTTTCCCCGTATTTGTTTGTATTATACGTAATGGGCTAACATATATTTTTTTTATATTTTTAAATTTTTTTAAATTTAATTATACTAAATAAGCCTCTGCCAGCTACAGTGATTTTTTCAGCCAGCTACAGTGTTTTCAGCCATGAGCTTTTCAGTCGAACCGGTCACCACCTTAATAACCATGCTCTCAAGACGTGAACGAGCAAGGCTCTTATGGGGCTGTTTGGTTGCCTGCATGCAGGTGACTCGCACCCGCGCATGCAGGAAATAGTGTTTGGTTGCTGCATGGAGGAGAGAGCTGCAGTAGATGTAAAATCAACCTGGAGCCGGTGAGAAAGCGTGTTGAGGAGCTTCCCTCCTCAGCCTGACCACACTCATACAGCAGCCCCTACAATGCATTCCCTGCCTCCCCACTCCGCGAGGCACTTATTATACGCAGGCTGTGGGTTGACGTACAACGTGAATGGTTTGCATATGGTGACAAAACGGAGCCAGGTGCGTACACCGTGCCCAGCCATCCCTCGATTTACTCGAGGATAAAAACAACCACGTACTTTTGTTCTCTGTACCTTCTACTACACATCTCCATCCGACGGAGAAGAAGAAATCATTTGAAACAGGGAGGCAGGCCGTGACAAACTCGCACACATGTTACGGGCCTACCGTGCAGCCAGGACGTGGAGCACAGGTAAGTGGTGCGTCAATCGATGGGCGACCAATTGCCTTCCCGATGACCAACAGGGCATGATGCATGCACGCAGCAAGCTCTAAACAATGGGGTTGGCGATGGCCTCTCTCCCGACGACGCAGCGAGACAAGCTGCGAGGCATGGGGACGGACGCTAGCTGGCTCTGCTCCTTGGCGTACTGAGGGCGGACGGTCGGTCGACCGAGCGGACGGTGGTGCGCCTGCGCGCAGGCGCAGGCGGATCAGCAAATGATTGGTGAATACGTTCAGAAACGGCGCAAATAATTGGTACGACTCCTGCTCGAAGATACCAGGATGGGCATGGCCGAGCTGGAAATCTGATGCTGTTTGCGGATTGAAAGATAGTTTCTGTAAAAAAAAAAAAGGCTAAAAATGGTTTGTAGATGTTGAAAAAGAAGAGAGCCGATGGTAGCCGGACGGTCGGCTAGTCAAAGCTGGTGGTTTGCAGCCTGTGTTCTACAGGACAAGCGGTAATCCCGTCTGCTGCTCTGCTTCCCGGTGAGCAAGAATCTGTACGTACTCTGCAGTAGAGGCGATGGGTGAGTTTATTAACTGCCCTACGTAACTATGGCGCCTCATCAAGCCCGGGTCTTCTGCTCTTTCTTTCTTTCTTTCCAATGGCTTCAAAAACAGCACCAGCTTGTCCTGCTGCTGTCGTCCTGTCCACCCAAGAGAATCTAATCAGGATTTGGGGCATGTGTTTAACCGTCTGTTATTTAACGATTTGTAAAAACGATATTTAATTTTTGATACAATACCTAACTTTCAAACATTGTATTTTCTCAAGACGGTGTCTATAAGTTAATTATAGTATACATTAAAAGATTAATATCTGTATCAACCAAAATCACAAGTGAGTATCTCTTTCCGTAATCTCTGAAGCAATCAACTAAAATTCAAAAATTTCAACTAAAAATCATAAACCGTAGCTACATCGAATAGACCCTAAATCACTGTATGCTAATGTGCTATAGTGTAGGCTATCATCAGCTCCGCTGTCAAGGGCGCGTCCGGTCGTTGTTTCCACCTGGGACCAAATCATGCTTACTTGGACCTTGGCTCTTCGCTTGGTGACTGACTGATGAGCTACAGCTTCAATCAGTCTACAACATTCATGCACTGACTTGAGCCGAGCCAGCCACCCAGTCAGAATCAGATGAGATGGGATCTCTTGTATCATTCATGGCACCCTGCAACCATAACTGCCTTGTCTGCACGCGTAGCATACTTTTAGGATCCTATTCCTGCCTGCCTGCCTGCGTTCTTCGTACACCTCTACGCCCTGTACACCATTGCTGTTCATCTACTGCTGCTGGCTGCTGCGTTGCACCTGCGCGTCTAAGAGTGATCTACAATCGCATGTGTCACTGTATCAATTTTTTTCAAATAAACATATAAATTTGCAATTTTGCCCTCCCGACTGCAAAAGCAAGGTAAAACAATATGTGGGTATGTTTTTTTCAGCTTCTAAAAACTATTTTTTAATTTTTCTATAGTAACTAACTTTTAAATGGAGTATCTTTTTAAGATAGAGTCTACTAGTTAATTATAGTACATACTATACCGATTTTATTTATATCAGCAAAAATCATACATGAGTTTACATTTATTCTGTAATCTCTCACGAATAACCCAAAAGTCACAAGCGCGACCAAAACTATAAACTTGACCAAAAGAATAGGCCATGTATCATATGTTGAGCTTCCGTGGTGCTGTAGGTTGGGTGTGTGCACTGCCACAGGGCCGTCTTAGTGAAATTTGGAGGCCACTGTACAAAGCTCTAGCGAGGCCTAAACCAAAGTATCAAATATAGCCAAAATAATGTATATATTGCGAGCAAATGCGATATATCCATTGCTCCTTCGACATTGAGTTAACTCCTCAATTCTTTGTTTCTTCTTACGTTTTTGGGAACCGGATTCATATTTTCTAAATCGATTTGCGAAGACATGGCTTCAAAAGATGAAAAGAACAAAATTAAAATTATACAAACAGTTCTAGACTTTCATACGAAGGATTTAATTAGTACAATACAATTAGAATTGAAAAAGCGAATACACGCTTTGGACGGCGAGTCGACGACGAATCACGAATGCAAAGTCGGAAGTTTACGAAAAAATGTTACCCAACCGAAGAACTCTGCGTGCAATGGATGCGCTTCTCCGGTCACGGCAAAAAAATTCATCACGGATGTCCGTGCATGGCGATCAAAGCGTGAAGACCAACGCCATACGAACTGCGTGTGGAAAATAAAAAGGAAAAATCCGCGTCACTGGGCGAGATAGCGAGCGCGAAGGCTGTTGTAGTGCGTTTCCGAGATCTGATGGAAAATTCACTTCATGGCCTGAGTAGTTGATTTCTTCAGCGGGATCAACCAGTCTTCTCGGCGCCTCGGCGGCCAGCAACGTCTCCGCAGCCACGCACGCGATTTTGGAGGCCCTGGAAGATGGGGGCCCTGTACAGGCGCATGCCCTGCACGCCCATGAGCTCGGCCCTGACCTGCCACATCGGGCGGCATCGGCAGTAGACAACAACACTTGCACTGTAAGCATATTTAAATTAGGTACTAATGTCATGTTTAGTGTAAGTATGTACTGTGGCTGCCGAGATCGGCTAGCTCAGGCATGGTGCTCCGAACTTGGCATGACGTAGGAGCTCAGCAAGTGGCATGCTTCACCAGTCGTTGTTTGTGCGATTGTGACAGAGGATAAAATTAAAAATTAGTACATGGAAGACCATATTTGAAAAAAAAAAAAGAAATCACTGCAGGGCCATACATTCAATCAACTCCCAGGTTGCAAAAGCTGCTACTAATCTTGGTTCACTGAGCGTTAATGGGCGGGCCTGTGCTTGCGGGGACACCGCGATCACTGGCGGGTGGGCCAGGGCAAGGAGCCTAGGACACATGGCTTAGCCCGATCCCGACCAATAGAGTGGCGACGACCGGTGCGGTGAGGTTTGAACAAGAGCGCAGAATGGAGGAAGGAAAGGAAGAATGGAAAAGACAAGGAAAGCATATCTGCATATGCACGGGGTCCTTGCACTGCCTGTGGCTTCGCCGCTGTAAGATCAAGAAGGTCGATTAGAGGATGAATAGACGATCTAAAATTTTCTTCAAACTAATACTAACAATTCAAGACCTTTTCTATTTGCCCAAACAAACTAAACAATGCGAAGCTTAAATCAATTTGGTTTGGCTCAAATAGCAACTAAGACTAGTAAATTCCCCTAAGTACACCAACAATACCAATCTAGGTCAAGGTTTGCAATTCTAGGTTTACAAGCAATCAAATAATGCTAAGTATGTAAATTACTTGAATGTAAGAAGAGCATAAGAAAGCAAACCACAAATGACACAATCTCTTTTTCCGTGGTGTTGAGAGACTTGTTTGGTCTCCCTAGTCCACGTCGAGGTAAGCCCAAACAAATCGGACTGGCTCCACGAATAAAGCCGAAATACCTCGAATCACTAGTGGTAGCTCTTCTCCTCTCCAGGTAGGTGAGCTCCAATCTTCACAACCTTGCCGAGTCTTCTCACAAACTTCTTGAGAGGATCACGGGCAATCTTAATAGCCGTTTAGGTGTCGGCAAACACCAAGAGTAATGAATCAACTGCGTTGTGACTACTTTCAAGTGCCAAGGATCAATCTACGGATGAATGCACTTGAATTCACTCAACTACCTCAAATAAATGCACAAGAGATGAAATAAGGTGTGAGAAGTTATTCTATGCTCAATAATGGTTCAATAATATATCCTTGTCTTTGGTGGGGTCAAATTTATACCCCGCCAACCAAAACTAGCCGTTGCATAACTTAATTTAGAAAATTAAGGAAATCGAAGTTCATGATGCAAGCTGGAACTTCCATTTTCTCATTGTAGCTACAAAGCGGCTATGTCAGATTGTCAGAGGTATCCATTGGAATTTAATGTGGTACTTCTGATGTTCCGGTAGTTCCGATTGTCGCCCCAGAACTTTTGATTTCCACGGTGTTAAGTTTTGAAAAGGTTGCTATCTGGAAAAAAAAACGTACCGCTCACATTTGCCGGAACTTCCGATTTTCAGAACTTCCGTCCAAGCGGAAGTTCCGTCGTTGAACTCGCGGTACTTCCGATCTCTGCGAGTCTAAGTTTTCTCGCGGTCGCTCTCTGGGAAAAACGTACCGCTCTGAAAGTTAGTACTTCCGGCCAATAAGAAGTTCCGCTGTTTCAACGCCGGTACTTTTGATTTTTTTGACAGTGCACAGCTTTAGCATTTTATTTTATTTTTAAGTGCATGTATGATCCTAAATTGATCCATAAGGCACAGGAACATGTAATCAAGCATTAGCCATGATCCCTCTTAATAGTACGGCATTTATCCTATAATCCGGTCTTTCAACCTTTCTCTTAAGACCGGTAAAATGAAAAGAATCCTAAACTATTTACCTTTTTTTTGTCTTGGAGTCCTTTGAATCCCATGCAACCATTTTCATGTTTCTCGTACTTTACCTTCGGGACTAAACCTTCTAAACACTTAGCACATATGTTAGTCTCATATTCTCATAATATCATTAATTACCAAAACCAACCTTTTAGGGGCCTAATGCTTTCACGCACCAGAGCCCACCCAGCTAATGCTAATGGACTAGTGCACAGTACCACTACTACTAGTGATATACTAATCGGCAAGGACGGCTTGCCCACGGCCATGGCATTATTGATCCATCAAACGAGACATGCTGGCCTAATACACTGTTGCTACTGCTCCAAATGATGGATTTGTCCCACATGGTTGTGAGTTTCGAGTACTCATAAGACTTCTTCAACTGCCTTGAGTACCCAGATAAACAGTACTCAAAGTGAACAGTCTTCTGATTGCTACAGTACTCCGGTGTATTCTCCTAATGGCACTGAGTAGTCAGAACTCCCTGCAGTACTCATAACACTCTATTGCTTGAATTCTCGTACTCGAGTTACGATTACGACATTAGTCGATTACACACACTGATCGAGTACTCAGACCACCTAACCACACAAGAACACTTTGGAAAAATCATACACAAGCACAACACAGGAGCTTTTGCGATGTGTAGCGTCTTTTCTAGTTTTCTCCCCTTTATATACTATTTAATACATCAGTCGGTTTACAAGACTTTGATGGTACGTTACCAACAGTAAAACTCAACATGCCATCCAGTAAATACTAAACTTAATGCAGAATGCTAAATGCAGAGAAATGGTCAGTAAACAGACTCTCAATACAAAATTAACTCCTACTTCTAATTGACTCATTTACGACCGAAAATGAATATGCAGTGAAATTACTTAACAAACACTCCTAATTTTGCTGCACCTCCTTGATACTAATCTTTTTGCGCATCTCCAGGAACTTAACTTGCCTAAGAGGCTTTGTTAAGATATTTGCAAGTTGGTCATTCGAACTAATGTACTCGATCCCAATCGTTCCTTCTTCGACATATTGTCTGATGAAGTGATATCGAGTCTCGATGTGTTTGCTACGATCATGAAACACCAAAATTCTTGCAAAGTGAGATAGCAGACTTATTGTCCACCTTAAGTGTTACCTTTTCGGGCTCTGTCTCGGTCATCCTTTGGTGCCATCTATGCCATCATCTCTTGACCGCTGCCAAGAACCATCGCTCGACGCCCACTAGTGCTGGTGGATCTTCTAGAGGGAGGAGACGCTGATCTTGCACCCCCGCTACATCTTCGTAGGACCTGTATGATCACCGCTCTGATACTAAATGTTGGATTTGCCTTATATGGTCGTGAGCTTTGAGTACTCGTAAAACTTCTTCGACTGCCTTGAGTACTCGGACTGCTATAGCCTACAGTACTCGGATGAATAGTACTTGGACTGCTATAGTACTCTGGTGGATTCTCTGACTGGTATTGAGTACTCAGAACTCCCTGCAGTACTCGTAACACTCTATTGCTTGAGTTCTCATACTCGAGTTATGACTACGATAGTACTTGATCACACACACTCATCGAGTATTTAGATCACCTAACTCACACGAGAACACTTTGGAGAAAACACACAAGCACAACACATGAGTTTTGCGACATGTAAACTTCTCAGTATCTTTCCTAATTTTTTCCCCTTTATATACTATTGAATACATTAATCGGTTACAAGACTTTGATGGTGCGTTACCACCAGCAAAACTCAACATTACGACCAGTAAATACTAAACTTAATGCAGAATACTAAACACAGAGAAACGGTCAGTAAACAAACTCTCAATGCAAAATTAACTTCTACTGTTTAACCCAACTTATTTATAACCAAAAATAGATATGCATTGAAATTACTTAAACACCCAATCCTCATCATGACACCGGTTGCTCGAGCAAGCGAGCGACTGATTATTCGACTAATCCATCCATCATTGCCTCCTCTCGTACGTGATGCGTCGCGATCATCAGGCATGCAGAGGCACAAAAATACAAGAAAGAGCGTTAGTTGGCTAAGCCAAGACAAGATCCGTGAAAGGAGTGCGTATTATAAAGAAGGGCGGCGGCCGGCCCCCGTCGCCTTCTCCGGAATGATAAGCCATGGCACACGAGCCCACGACCACCATGCACGCACGCACGCACGCGCGCGCGAGAGAGGAGGGGATCAAACCAAACCGATTCAATTCGAGCGAAGCGGGAACCAAGGCCCGAAGAGAGATCGCTCTCTCCCCGCTGCCTAAAGCTGCCCCTCGGCGCCATCTCTTCGCTTCCCCTCGGAACAGTGTCGCTGCGGCGTCCCTATCCTGTTTGCTGCAGGGAGAAGAGCGCAAAGCGGCACAGTGCCCAGCTGCATCATGCCCTTGCCTCGTCACTGGTGCCCGTGTACAGGGAACGCTCGGTAGTGGGTTCGGCTGTTTCAACTCCCGGTACCGAGTTCGATCCCGGATAGGACGAATGATTTTCTATTTATCTTCTCGGATTAATCTCGAGAAGAGAAAATACACAACTGCAAATAGCTGTGTTCACTAATCAAAGTGCATGCTTACGCTCTCAAAAGAAAGGTGCGCATGTACAGTTCGCTGCCCCACCTGCCTGATTGGAATTGGAGTTTGGAGCGAGCCTTGACACCCAAACGTAGCTTTCGGCCTTCCAGCTGTTTGCAAAGCTAAACCCCTTTCCATCACTCCCATAGTTGAAGCAGCGACCGCTCGATTCACCGGAGAGGAGGGGGATGAGATGTTGCCATGGCAGCGCGCCGCCTGGAGGTTCGCGCGGCTCAGCGGGAAAGGGGAAGCTGCATGTGCGCAGCGGCGCGGCAGCGTACGGCGAGCCACGCACCGTGAGTGGTCACGGGTTGCGGTGCAGCGCGCGGCGCAGCCATGTTGTTGCCATGCGGCTGTGCGTGGTCAAACCGCGCCTGTACTTGCAGGTAGGGAGCTGGCTGGCCGCGTACTGAGCTGACAAAAATGGTCGCGCTGTCACTTATGGCCTGCCTGGCAGTAGCAATTCTCGGCTAGTGTTGTTCGGATTGTACCATCCGCCAACGACCCTCAAAGCATAGTTAATGGCGAATTTAGGTCAGTTTTCGGGTGCGGATATAGCTACGGCCGATAACTTTTACGAGGGCTTCCCGAAAGAAAACGTTGATAAATTGTTTTTAACAATTTATTCTAATAAATTATTTTAAAAAGACAATAAAGAAGAGATTTTGTTTGTTGTTCAAGAAAAGAACGGCCTTTGCTCTAGGCCTGCTCCAAACGATTTAAAAGTCTTCAGTTTTTAGCTTTCAGAAATCAGAAAGCTACTTAAAATATATTACATTAACTTTTTATTTAATTTTTATTTTTAGCTATTTTTATTTTTTCTCAAATTACTTTGCATTGTCCCAGAATATATGGTGGTGTTTTTATTTTCTTATTTTTCTTTATTTTTATTTAGAAAAAACTAACGGCTGTTGTAACTTGTACTGTACTTGCAGCTATGAGCCTGAAGCTGAGCTTTTAAGTTGTTTAGGTCCTGATCAACTCAACTTCGGTTTTTAGCTTATTTTCACTATTCATAAGTTTCGTTTTTTTGAACTTTTGGCTTTTCGTTGAGCTTTTGCGGTTCTTTTTTCCTGTATTTGTTTGTATTATACGTAATGGGCTAACATATTTTTATTTTTAAAATTTTTAAATTTAATTATGTTAAATAAGGCTCACATCATTTCTGATCTTTTTATTAAATTCTGATGTTTTCAGCCATAAGCCACGAGCTTTTCAGCCGAACTGATCACCACCTTAGAGCGGCACCTGATGTTAGTTGGATGCATCAATGAGTTGAAAAATGTCGAATTATGCAGTACATCGCATCTGATGCAAAAGGAAGAATTTCGGGCGGTTTATTCGGCAGTCAATCCATGGAGTTTTGCATCGGCATGGATGAAGAAAGCGATGAAATAGACGGTGATTTGACACAGATTTGAACAGAACAAATTCAGCTGTTTCCGCTGTTAGTCCCACATGAAAAGACGTCATACGTAGCAGCAAAATCAACCCAAAACCACAGCACATTTCAACTTACGAGCAGTTTGTTCTTGAAATTACAGACACAAGAGAACGTAAAAAAAGAAAAATCAAGAGGCAGTAATTGAGGAAATGTATACGGTTCAAGAACCAGAGCAGGAACTGGGAGTACGTGATTAACAGGCCGGCCGTGAAGCTTTAACTCGTTGCCGTCGCCGTCGCCGCCGCCGTTGCCTCTGATGATGATGTCATCGGGGAAGATATGGACAATGCCGCCGTCGGCGTGTTGCCGTTGCTGTGGACGACCACGTGGCTAGGAGGCACGACCGTGATGGTCTTCGTGGAGGTGGAGCTCGTCGGCCTCAGCGCTCTCATGGGGCTGACCAACGCCCACGCCCAGCTCCGGTGGCTCCGACCGCCCGACTTGCTCGTGCCGCCGCCGCCGCCACCAGCGCCCTCCGCGGCGGAGAGCCAGTAGGACGACGTGGGGCCCAGGCCGCCAAAGAACCCGGCGCACTTGATCCGGTGCTGGTGCTCGTACACGTCTTCGTCGTCGTCGTCGTCCGCGCCGGCGCCGCCCAGGTGGCCGAGCCCGCGCATCTTGTTGGGCTTGGGCTCGCGGTGGGACTCGACGCGCCGGGCGTGCAGTCGCCGAAGCCGTTGGAGATGCGCTCCAGGAAGTCGCCGGAGAAGCTGCGGCTGCCGCACCCACGGAGCGGGACCGCGCCACCTTCCGCCCGAAGGACGACGACGACGAGACCTGGCTCTGGCTCGGGCTCTCCGGCTCGCCGATAACCTCCAGCCTACGCCCCGACGCCGACGACGACCCCGCGCGCAGATGCTGATCCTGTGCGCCGGCTGCAGCGCCACCCCTGGAGGCCCACGCTGCCGACGCCACCGACACCGACTTCCTCGCGGCGGCGCCGCCGCCGTTGGAGTAAGACGTGGAGGAAGCGGTCTGGTGTGCGTACGAGGCCGAGGAAGAGAGGTAGAGGAAAGACCAGAAGCTCTTCTTGCGCGGGCTCTCGGCCGTCACCGACGAGGTCCATGACGGGAACTGCTCCTCGGGCCTCGGCGCCACCGACTTGCTCCGCTTCAGCCCACCTCCGGCCATCGAAGCGGACAGAGCCGCCGAGGCAGAGGAAGACGACGACGACGACGAGGATGAGGTCTTCTTCCTGTGGAAAGGGATAAACTTTCGCGAGGCGGCGGAGTGGAGGGGCGGCGGGGGCTCGGCCGCGCGGCGGAAGGACGGCGGCGACGATGGCGAGGCACTCGGCGGCGGGTGGCCACCGAGCGGGAAGAACGGGCTGGACTTGGAGGAGGACACCAGCCTCCCAGCTTCTCCTGCAGGCAGAAGGCGCATATCCCGCCGCCGGCAACGGCCGCCGCCGCGGCGCCTGGCCGGTACGGGTGCTCGCTGCAGTACTGGATGCCGTCCATCCCCACCACCCCGGCCGCCGCCTGGCCGTCATCCTGATCCCCGCCCCACCGCCGCCGCCTCAGCCGCCTTCTCCCCCATCCTCCTCCCACTTCTTCACTCCCTCCCTCTCCTCGTCTTCTCCTCTGTTTCTTGGCAGGATATGCACGTACACGTACGCGCGCACCTTAGCAGCTAGATGATCCCCGGCATTAACCGGTTGAGTTGCCTTTGCTCTGTTGCTGAACGTGATTTGATTTGCCTCCACCACTGGACCGCGCCCTGTTCTTGATCTCCTTCGTTGCAGTACAGAATCACAGATGAGTTGAGCAGTTGAAGAGAGAGGAAGAGAGAGGGGCAGAGAGAGTCGATGGCGGATCCAGAAAATTTTTGGAGGGTGAAGATCGTTCACTCGACCTTAGCCCCTTCTACATTATACATCCATGGCTAAAAATTTAGGGGGGCTCCAAGGGTCCGGTAGCGGTAGGGGGGGCTCGAGCCCCCCCGCCCCACCGCTAGATCCGCCCCTAGAGAGAGTAGTAGTACACTAGGCGTAGTACAAGCGCACAATGGACTGGCGTCTGGAGGACAGAGGAGACTCAGGAGAGCGCCCGGAGGAGGGGTAGGGAGTAGGGGGGGTACCGTGACGGTGTGGGTTTCGTTTGTGTCCGTGTCTCCGGCTTATTTTAGCGCCATTTCTGCCACTTTTTATTTTAATTTCCATCTCCCCAGTTTATTATTAGGACATGCTCCAACGAGCAACTGCCTCTTGTTTTCGACTTTTAACTTCTTAATTTTACCTTTTCTTGATTTTTTTTATTTTTTAGATTTTTTTTATCTTTTTTACTTATTCCTTTACATTGTACGTGATGATATAATATTTTTATTTTTAAATTTAATTACGTAGAAAAAGTTAACAATGACTACAATATCGTTCATCTCTGATGTAAAAAGACATAAGCCTATGCTTATAAACCCATTGGAGCACTACCTAAGCGTGATGAGTTGTGGGCCCTGGAATACGATCCCCAGGGTGGCAGGGAGAAAAATTTTGCAGAACCAAGTGCTTTCTTTGTTCGAAGGACTCTACTTTGTGTGTTGAACACGTAGAATTATGAATTTCAAAGCAGTCAATCTTCCCCCATCTTTTATCTCCCCCCCCCTCACTATCTAGTCTTTCTCTGACTCCCCCATCATCGATCAAGACTAGGGAGAGCGGGAGGATGTGTAGCCTCTTGCAAGGCGCCACCAACATGTTGGCACACCTTGCAAGTCAACGACACAATTTGGACAACCATATTTGGGTGACGGAGGCGAGGAAGACGAGATACCGTGTGATGCATGTTCGCGACAAATGCGGGATAGCGGTGGAGTTCATGTTGACAACGAGATACAAGCCATGTCGAGTAGTCGGAGGAGAAGAAGATGACGGATCCAGATCCAACAGTGAGTCCTTGACCGTGTCCTTGCCATTACCGTAGACGGATCTTGCAGTCCCCACCTTTGAATCTAGCACAACAATGCTTCCTAGTGCCAGCGTCGCCTTAGCCATACCTCACTGTCCCTTCATCCCTAACTCTAGCGATGGTGGCATGCGCAAGAGGCTACGACACCTCCTCCGTTTGCCCCCATTCACCAGTCTTCCTCGATTGCCGATGGGGAATAGGAGAGAAACAAAATAGTGAGAAGGAGGAGAGGAGGAAGTAGGGAGAAAAGATGGGAAGACCTTGGTGGGGCTAGAGTTGGCCAAATGGGCCATGCCCATTTGAAAGATCAAGCTCTATTTAAATTGGTTTTAGTGATAATGATAAATACTATTATGAGATTTTGGTGATAATGACAAATGCATTTATGAGATTAACCTTATTTATTGATTATGAAATCATTGAGGTGTGCATTCGATATCTTTCTTATAATCTTATTGCATTCCTCACATCCAAATAGATGACTAAATGACAACTAACATACTTGTTTGAGTAGTGAAAACTATAAGAGGTATGCATTTGAAATCACATTCTCATATATTAGTGCATTCCTTGGATCCAAAATATAGATTGAACTCCACAAATAGTCCAAAATAAATATGTGGATATGTCTTCATTATACATACTTGTATGCATATATTTAGGGGAGTTCACTATATGTTTTGAGGTTTTATATTTTGAGGTATGTGGCGCTAAGAACAGCTGATCCCCAGCTATATTGTGGCACCTCACCAGGCCAACCATCCGCCAAGGAGTCCACAAGGTGTATGTAGCTAAGCTGAACGGAGTCTCCAGTGGTGGTAGGGAACAAGACCCACCAGAACAGAAATAGCAGGTACGCAATGAAGTGCATCCGCACCTCCTCCTCATGTGCGTGTCCATGACAGGTCATGTACCGACGAAGCCATCTATGTAGCACACCAGCTATGTTGTCTGGGATCGGATGTTCGAACCAGTGACCCAGATGGACCTTCCAATCTGCTGCCTTTGGGGTGGCATTACAGCAGCACCACGGAGGGGTATTACTGTTATTGTATTTTAATTCTAATGTACCAAATTTATTTCCAATTTATTTTTACCACCTCCCACATTGTATCCAGTGCTTCCCTAAGCGTACTAATTGTATGTTTCTAAACCGGCTACTATTGTTATCACCTACAAATACTCTAACATAAATATGTACTTTCTCAACGTTTACACATCTACAAGTTCATAATTTCACACAAATGAAACTACATTACAATACGTATGTTCACAAACAACAAAGTACAACATTACATACACTACAATACATCATACGTGACATATGGAAGTTTTTGCTACAAATACATAGGTATCAAAGATTGACATAAAATAACATTAACAAAAGACAGTTTGCTTAATTATGGACTAATGACATACATAAAAATATAGTTGCACGGGCACAAGACTTACCTCTTCTTGAAGCTCACGAGGCGATCTACAACTTTTGTACTTGCCAATTCTGCTGATTCCAAACGGAAACAACTCAAAACTATGTGTTTTCACTCCCCACTTCCCTTCACTTCCTCCCTCGCTCTGTCTTCACTCCAGCTGCAAATGAGCTTCTTGGCTTGGACAGCAGTTGTTCTCCTTCCCTCGCGTTGTAGTTCGAGCTCTTTAAGTGTGCATTCAGCACTCATGGAAAGGGGGCCATGGGAATGCGTTGCAGACGCATGTGCGAGTGGGCGTGAGAAAGCCATGGCGCGATGCTGCTTTTGGCGAACGGATTGGACGGGAGCTGAGACGTGCGGTCAGGAGCTGAGTCATGCGGTCGGCAGAGAAATCATGCGCTCGGACACCGCACCAACGCTGCCGCAGCTTGAGTCGTGCGATGCAGGGATCGCACGACCTAGCTCTGATGCGGTCATGCGGTGCCGGACCGCACGACCGGACAGGTGTCGTGCCCACGCAATCCCGCAGTCGACCAGGGGGCTAGAAGTGGAATTAGCGTGCGCAGGGAGCTAGAAGTGGAATTAGCATGCGCAGGGAGCTAGAATTGGAATTTATGGTTGCAACGATGCTATATATGTCCAAATTTTCGAGATTCTCGCTTCGACTTCTTAATTTCATCTTATTTTAGCTTTTTGGTTTTTACTTTTCTTTTTATAATTCTTTTGCATTGTTCATGATGATGAAACTTTTTTAAAATATTTAGTTACACTAAAACTAACAACAGTTACAACTCATTTTTAATCACTAGCGTGAAAAAATAAAAAAATCTAGATTTATAAACCCAAATAGCACTAAAAAAAATTCTCCCGTATGACACAGTGCCCGAGCAGGAGGCCACGTGGGGGCGACTTCTTTTCATGCGGCACTGCACACTTGCATAGGCACAGCACTCCGTTGTCGTTTGTACGTACGTTCGTATGTACACACGTGTAGAAGTACGTGCTTGCGGTGGGTCCCCGGGCCGCGGGCTCCACGTCGCAGCCACTCTTCACCGTCCTGACTCCAACGGAGCGGTCCAACCCCGGTGAGCTGGGGATCTTCTGAGGCAGCTGGAGTACGTGGTCCTGGATAGATCAATGATCTTGTAGAGTGATGATCGAGGTTTCTCTAAAAAAGAAAAATAGTGGTTGACCAACGCCATTTTCAAGAATTTTCGAAGAAGTTTATTGATGACAGGAGTGCTAAGTTTGTAACGGGGTCGCTTCGATGGTTCGACCAATGTAAAGGCCACATGAATAACTTAGAAGGCGTTTGATCGTGGATTGTTTTTCTACTAGGCCACGGGCGCGGCGCACGCCGCGCTAGCTACCGGGTGGACCAAAGTAAAAGAGACGGTAATTCGCAGGGAGCTTCATAAAAAAAACCAGGGACAAATGCGTAATTTCGGAAAAATCAAAGGTTTTTTTGTAAAAAAAGCGAGGACTTGTAAGGGCCTGTACGTAAGTAAATAAGGACCTATACGTAATTTTGGAAACCCGCGGGGCGCCATCTAAAAAAATTTTGTTAAGAAAAAACTTGCAGGGACCTATTCGCGAGGAAAAAGGACCTTCACGTAATTTTAAGAAAACCCGAGGAAAGTGGCTCACGTGCAGTCTGTGAATCGCTCGCCACGCCGTGGCCGGCGGTGAGGCGGCGTGGCCTCACGCCTGGGCCAGAATCCCTCCGCTAATTAGGCAATAAGGCTCCGCCGAACGTTGGGAAAGTTCACAGGCCGCAGGGACGGAGGGGGCCAAAGGGCTCGGCGACATGGTTTCGGCCCGTGAAGTCCTTCACCATGAGAGACTCCTGTTGTAGGGGTGGCCCCCACCTAAGCCCAGCAGGCCTGTTAGAGGATTGTAAGGCCCAGAATGGGACATGTGTAATGGCATAAGTGCCCCTGAGGGGATACTCAGATGTAAGGGTATAATTGTAAAAGCACTCCCCATATGGATATATATATATACAACACAGACCATGGGAAGAAACCCTAAGCCATTGCTCACCTAACTCTCCACTACCACACTCTATCTCTGTTTGGTCTGAAAAAATTGGATTTTTGCCATCCGAAACATTGGGCTTCGCAATTTTGCCATCCCAAACATTGGTTCCGCAAATATGTCAGCCAAAACATGTGTTTCTTGATTTCTTTGCCATTTCTGACTTTTCTGTCCCTAGAGCAAACTCCTCATTGATAGCAAATCATTGGTTTTCCACACCGCTCTAGGGCGTAAAAGTCGAAAATGGCAAAGGAATCAAGAAGCACATGTTTTGGCTGGCATATTTGCGAAACCAATATTTGGGATGGCAAAACTGCGAAGCCCAATGTTTCGGATGGCAAAAATCCAATTTTCTCGTTTGGTCTGTAACCACAACAACCGCCATGCAACTGGACCTAAAAGTCAGACGAACCGGTCTATTTTTTTTACAGAACCGCTGAACCGGGCGGTTTTAGCTGAACCAGACAGTTTTTGTTAAGGACGGAAATACCCTCAGTCTTAATATTTTCTTGCTTAGGGTTGAGAGCTAAGATTGGAAATACTAGGCCACGGGCGCGGCGCACGCCGCGCTAGCTACCGGGTGGACCAAAGTAAAAGAGACGGTAATTCGCAGGGAGCTTCATAAAAACCGAGGACAAATCGTAATTTCGGAAAAATCAAAGGGTTTTTTGTAAAAGCGAGGACTTGTAATGGCACATGCGTAAGTAAATAAGGACCTATCGTAATTTTAGAAACCATGGGCGCCATCTAAAAAAATTTTGTTAAGAAAAAACTTGCAGGGACCTATTCGCGAGGAAAAAGGACCTTCGCGTAATTTTAAGAAAACCCGAGGAAAGTGGCTCGGCCGGCCGTACGCGAATTCGCTCGCCACGCGCCGGCCGGCCGAGCGGTGGGGGGCGACGTGGCCTCACGCCTGGGCCGGAATCCCTCCCCTAATATAGGTTCTGGGGATTAGGGAAATCATCCATTAGTTACACATGAAAAACCAGCATTTTTTGTTAACGGCGGAGTTAACGAGGAACCAAAGAAAGAGAGTTACGTCCATACGGTTCAACCTATGTCCTCTGATTTTTTTAATAAATAAAAGAGAATTTTTAAGTAGTTTATCTAGATATTTTTAAATCGGTTTATCAATATTTGATTTATTTGCATAAACATTTATACTAAAACTAAAAACTATTATTCATAGCCATAAATCATCAACTGTAGAAAAAACAGGATAAAATGCATATGTTACTTCCTTTGCCACAAAAGGAGGAGGGAGTGACTTGTTAAATTTTATTGATGAATCTGGCGAATGGCCTCTCTAGCTACGACTAATTATATCTTCTTAATGGCTTAAGAACGACCCTCTCTAATCTTCTGGCGACGCTCCGTTACTGATTATTATTGCCTGCACCATCCACTCACTGATCATGCCCCGGACGGAACAAATAAACTGATCAGATAAAAATAAAATCGGCTTACTGTCAAGATTTCCATCACTAAATTAATGGACGGATGACGGCATATTAGTGCCCATACCATACTTGTTAATATTATACCGAAGGTTATACCAATTTAATTCTTAAAATGGTATATTCTAGTATCGGTCTATACCGATATACCATTTCGGATTTAATATAATAATATGAGTATATACTTTTGAAGCGATTCTCAAACAACTTTTTGAATCTATAATTGTGTGCGCTGTCCATATCGCCGTCTCTACCATCCACATTTGTGTCTCGAATAACATAACAAAAGACCATTAGTCATAGTCAAAAACCAGTAGTCACAGTCTAAAAGAATAAGGTCTATAATATTCTTTTAGGTTGTGGCTTTGTCTTTTGAATTATAGTTTTTGAATGTTGGCTATTTGCGAGAGACGATGCAGAGAGAAAATAGTCGCATGCGATTTTAGCGGTATAGTTATATCTACTATAATCCAACTGCAAATCTTATTTTAAAAAATAAATTATTTAAAAACTAGTTACTATAGCAATGCAAACTAAAGCTAAGTCTAATCCCAGCCGAAGGCAACCTACATCCTTCCATCCATGTTCCTGTGGGTTGATATACCGGCTGCATGTGCCATCCCGTTGTTAATTACGACGCGTGGGTGGACTGAGATTCTCCGGTTAATCCATTTTTTAGGAGAAATTTTTTGCCCTACGTCTCGACCGAGTTCGTCAATTCTATTCCGTGTGTCCGTCCAAGCATGATCCGCCTCCTGCTACGCTAGGGTAGCTTCCTATCATCTGCACGACGCTGCTGATCTATTGCTAGTACAAGTGCATACGTCCATAAAATACTGTATACTCTGTATTGCTATAGTGACAAACCATGGGCATGTTTGGCTGCGGTTTATAGTTTTTAGTTGAAATTTTTGAATTTTAGCTGTTTACGGTACAGATTATGGAGAGACAGATACTCACTTGCGATTTTGGCTGATACAGATATTAGGTTTTTAACGTGTAGATCGTTTAACTTGTAGACCTCGTCTTCAAAAAAATACTCTGTTAGAAAGTTAGGTACTGTAGCAAAAGCTAAAAGCCGCTAATTTTAGAGGAAAAGAACATACCCCCATAACCCGAGACTGGCCATACATACATACATACGGTTCGTGTTGAAATTTACCTCATGGACGATTAGTATGAGCAATGTTGTACGGATACAATCCAGTGATGAGATTTCTACCGAATTTTTTGTATTTTAGTCTTTTTTTTTTTAAATATTCACATTTAGACCCCTGGTAATTTTAATTTCGTTTTTGGACCCAGAGCTCGGTAACACATCTCGGCGCCGTGGTCCACGGCGCCGAGGTCGCAAGCCCGCACCAGCGTGGCGGCCTGCGTGGCGCCTACGTGGCAGCCACCTCGGCCGCAGTGGCTCGTGGCGCCGAGGTCGGCGCGCGTGGCTCGTGGCTCGAGGTCGGGCCGTGGCCGTGGCGCCGAGCCGCCTACCACGTGGCGCCACAATGTTTAGGGTTTGCACCGATCGACCTTTTTCGCAAAATGAATTATTAGTTGTATTTTTATTTGGATTATTTAATGATAGTAATATTATGTAATATAGTTAGTTATTTATTTATAGAGAGCAAAAAATACGGC
The DNA here is from genome assembly GCA_036346575.1 of Dendrocalamus sinicus. Classification (NCBI taxonomy): domain Eukaryota; kingdom Viridiplantae; phylum Streptophyta; class Magnoliopsida; order Poales; family Poaceae; genus Dendrocalamus; species Dendrocalamus sinicus. The sequence goes on from CM070644.1 coordinate 25,642,317, forward strand.
GTATGTTTTGAAAATTCGTTATGTATTGCAGATGATACATGTAGGAAAATTCGTGTAGATTTTTTAAAAATATTATGGTATGTTGGTAATGGTTTTTGAAAAATAAAATTCTGCAGGCCGTGACGAACGAGTTTTGTGTGAAGTTCTGCGGGCCGTGAGATGCTGCGGGCAAGACAGAGGGGAGGCGATATGTGGCATACAAGCAACTCTCCTCTTCCTTTTGTTCAGTTGTTACTACACACTTGGGGAAATAATTACTGGGATGATTCTGGGTCAATCCCATCCCCTCCGTTTGTGGATTGACAAACGAGTTATGTGTGAAGTAACGATTAGTGTATTTGTGATTTTTGTACAATCTTGTGTGAAAAATATGTTGAACTGGCAATAACATTTTTCGATCATGTTATGTTGTTTTATTGGAAGAAATTTTTTGAATTATTTTTTATGACAACCGTGATAGGAACAATTGGACGAAAGGAGGGGAAGTGATAATAAGACACGTGGGAATCATTGCATGGGAAAAGCCGAGATAATAAGCTTATGAAGTTGGGACGAACATGGCGCGTACAATTTTATTACATGCTAGCATGATATCCGACTAATCGACCCAACCGCTCATCGACCTCTCGTGTGGACCGGTCTATTACATCTTGTCTCTGGGTGTAGCGTGGTTGTTTCCCCTTTACGCGCGCACGAAGATGGCTCATTGCATCCTTCTTCCTGTCACTCTTGGTCTTGAGAGCCGCCTCACGAGCTTGAAGCTCTTCCTCCCGCGCTTGATGGTGCTTCACGCAGACTTAACTTCTCCTTCCTCCTTTGCGGCTCATCCTCCTTGCCTGCAGACGGATTTGGTCCACCCTCACGCGGCGCTCTTGCTCAAGCCGCATCTGTCGTTCCACCTCGCGAGCCTGAGTCATCTTGCTAAAGTATTGTCATTTGTTTTCTACCTCCACTGCCCGGTTATCTGGCCATGCCGGCGACACCCGATCCACCCATTCGATGAACGCGCAAGCCTATGTGTGGCGTGGTAGATGTCATGGATCAAGTTGAAAAACGGTAACGAGAAACAAATGATTTAGTTGTAGCCGTATTTGGCTCGTTGTAGTCGATCCGTCCAGACTCCCAACATCGTCCTAAAGCCGCAATGGCACTTCGGGCGCTCATGCCACTCCGGCACTCCAAATGGGTCGGACTTCCAGGAAGACATTGTTGTGTGGTAGTATTGTGATGTCTTGAGGAGGAGATGTGGTATGGAAGACATATGAGGCCTTCATATAGGCAGGTTATCGGTGCAGTGGGCATAGTCCATGGAGAGGATCTTTTCGCTTTTCCTGGATTCCAGTGTAGCAATAAATGACCCTATGTAGGCTTTTCAGAGACTATAATCTCGTAATAAATTCATAGTTCGTAGCCTTTTCAAAGACCTACACCCCTATATGTGTACAGACCTACTCTTGTAAAGGCTAAAGACCTACGCCCCTATATGTGTACAGGCCTACTACTGTAAAGGCTAAAGACCTACGCCCCTATATGTGTACAGGCCTACTCCTGTAAAGGCTAAAGACCTACGCCCCTATATGTGTACAGGCCTACTCCTATAAAGGCTAAAGACCTACGCGCTATATGTGTACAGGCTAAAGGCCTACTCCGTCACTGCGCAAAGCTGACATATGCTGCCCTGTTTTGTCATGTCACTGAGCAAAATCTGAACTCTTTTGTCATGTCACTGAGCAAAACTGCCCTCTTTTGTCATCTCACTGAGCAAAATCTGACCTCTTGTGTCATGTCCCTGAGCAAAGCTGGGGCGTGTTGTCATGTCCCTGAGCAAAATCCTCTTTTTTTTGGTGGTCACTGCATTAAGCTGCCCCGTTTTGCTATAAGTAGCACGGTTGGGGTCCCATGACATTGTGAATCGAACAAAGTACTACCCTCTCTTTCGTGGTGAAACATACCATGTCTGAAGCCAAGGGCGGTGGGATTTGGGTCACCAAGGATGACATTCCCTTAGAAACGAGGATATGTTCGGTCCGCATCATCGATTGATACCAAGCCGGCGTGCTCAACCACCGTGGCGAAATGCGGACACAATGAGTGCGCGGTTGTCCAGATCTTGGATTCCCGAACAATGGCGGCGACGTTTCTTAGATGCTCGCGCTCCGGTACAAATTAGTAATGTTTCATTTTTATTGCTTATGGACCCTCGAAGTTTACCGTCCTTTTTGTGCGGATGGCCAAATGCGACTTCTCCCGCTGATCGACCCTCCTCATGAGCGGTATGTTGATCGTTATGTGGATACATTATGGGCTCGAATATGGGACTTGGAGTACCGAATGGAGAATCTCACCGAGGAGAACAACGACCTCCGCGAACAGATGCAGCGCGAGGGGCAATGAGGAGGTCGTGAATATAGGAAGCTCTTATGATCCCACATGTTGCTTTGCGCGAACCCGAGCTGCATATGTGCATGCCACTACCACGACGACCCGACCACGTCCGAGGCGACCCCTCAGCAATTCTCCATGTGGGTGCCACGAGGCTCGTTTGACATTTAGGTAACGAGGGTTATGGCATTTAGCAATTCTCCATGTTGATGTGTTGATGCTGTGGCGGTACAACTGTTGTGTTGAATTAAATTGTTAGGTGTACTACTTGTGATTATTGTTATCCTCAAGTTGTAGTGCTGGAGGTTCTGCTCGTGTGTGTTGGTAATGTTTTATGCTATATTGTCGTCAAGCTATTTTGTTAATGTTTTATGCTATGTTGTCGTCAAGCTATTTTGGTAATGTTTTATGCTATCTTGTCGTCAAGCTATTTTGGTAATGTTTTATGCTATCTTGTCGTCAAGCTATTTTGGTAATGTTTTATGTACGGTTGTGTTTTATGTTAGTTGTTTTGTTCGTTGGTGTGTTGGTTGGTTGGTTGTATGCCGTCGTAATAAAAAAAACTTAGAGCAACCTTTTTATACTGCAAACCATCTGTGAACATCAAACCATCAAGCACTTGAAAAACCTCACAAAAAATACAAAAGCACTTGAAAAACCTCACAAAAATTACAAAAGCACAATGAATATAACATAAACACACATATACAACAACTAGCTCATTACAAACACATCTCAGTCCAACCACTTACCAAGTGCCTCCTAGCTCATTACAAAATATATACAACGACTTTTAAGCCCAACCACAAGCCTACACATAAGTATCACTGCCTCCTAGCCTTACCCTTACCCTTACCATGGGCGTCGGTGCCTGGAGTGTAACGGCTAGGCTCGCGGCGGCGTCTGCGTCGTACGAGCTGTGTAGGCTGAGTCGAAGGAGCGTCTACGAGCTGAGACGGGCCTATCTCATCGTAAGTCTGCTCCACCTCGTCGTCGTCCTTGTCCTCGCCGCCCTGGGACGGGAAAGTGTCGCTCCTCGTGGGGGACGAGCTCTGTCCCGTGTACGACCCTCGCCGCGTCGGTTCTGTAAGTCATGTCGAAGGCACGTCTACGTCCCTCGCCGCGCCTGTGCTGCAACCACAACGACCAGCCGCACGACGTAGCCGACCTGCGAGCCTCTGGCATCCAACATTTTGTTAACCAACAAGACACGAAGATATTAGGTACTAATTTTGTGAGTGGCTTTGTCGAAGCTTACCTCTAGGAAGGTACGCATCCTGACATCGTCGCCGACTGTCCTGGACATACGCTCTATGTCTGTGCACGGATCGCCGAGGTTTTGCCCTGCAAACAAGCAAAAGAATGGATAATTTGCTGCATGTAGGGGTATTTAGGTCTATTGGAAAATAAGCAATGAGATTGAACATTACCACACGGTCCAGGACTGGTGCTATCTCCACTTGCGTCCCAAGGCGAGTCGACTGGTCGTAGGGCGTGTCATCGTCGTCGGAGGACGCAATGTCGGCGTAGTCATCTTGAGTCCATTGGCCCTTAAGCTTGGACGCGTCGCACGCTGGTACCAAACTTGGTACCGCGGAATCGCTCGTTCTTTGTGCGGCTCGTTGTTGTCGTCCACGTGGTCCCGGAGTGTCCCCACTCCTCAGCGTACACGTGGTGGTCTTTCAAGTCGTGACCTTCTTACATCGCGGCGATCAAATCGCATGACGTAAACCAAAAGTTAACATTAGTAGAAACACCGTGCAATTGGAATCCAAGGTTAGAATTGAAATTGCATGGCACTTACTTGTGCAAGGCCACAGATGTGGAGAACGGCGCTACTGGCCACAGCTGCCTCATACCAAACTGGCGTGCAACTCGATGTGGCAGGTGATACTCAACAGCATAGAAACAGATAAGGGGGCACCTCATCCTGTAGAGGGCCTCGTCTATACTGCACAGTGCGCTGAACTGAATGTCCACCACCTCTTGCTCGGCATACGGCTCCCACTTAACCTGCATAGCAACAATTGACTTGTAAGGTACAGGACTAACAAATGAAAATCACGATACCACATGTAATTAACTTACACCGGAGGCCGTGGCGCATCTAGCTCGTTTTTGTACTCTCGTCGCCCGCCGTCCTAGCGTGCGGAATCGAGACTGGTCCCAAAGATATGCAATCGCCGGACGTCGACGAAGTGGAACCTCACGGGAACCATGGACGGCGAGCAAAACCGTGGGATGACCAATCGGTAGACGACACCACATCCACGGTGGAGGAGGTGCAGCAACCACCTAATGTCGAGTTCGCGAACTCGACGACATGCCTCGCAGAGTGGCGTAAAGGAACGCCAACACCGGAAGCCCAGTGTATCGCCTCGCCGTGTCCCGGTCAGTGAGGCGGTGGATGTACATCCACGACGCGCGCCTCCGTTCCGTCGGGGAAGAGAACACAGCCAAACAAGTGCAGGATCCATACTCTGCAATTATATGTAAAATGATGTTAGATCAAACTATGTCAATTTTACAAAAAGCTCGATAAGACGACGAGTTGGCTCGATATCCACCCCTACCTGCAGTGGTAGGCAACTGTCTGCTCGTCCGCACCCTCAGGACACACTGCAAAAGTCTGCCGGAGCCAGGTGATAGGAACACTAGAACTGCGATGGCCTGCCTCAGGAGGAAGCTCTCTCCCGAGGAAGGCCTCTACTCGGCTCTCAACTGCGAGCACGCACGGCCCGATAACCGGACGGCCGTGAATGGCGACACCAAGTATCTTCTGAGTGTCCTGGAGCGTAATAGTCATCTCCCCGAAAGGGAGGTGGAAGCTGTGAGTCTCCGGCCTCCACCTACATGATACAAAAAAGAGGACTACATGTCGAGAATTTGAGGCGCACATAGCCGATAAACAATGAACATGCAAGTGGAGCAATGGTTTAGGAGAATACACATCAACCAAATGCGGTGATGGCCGGGGTTGATGGTGGGCAACCCACGGCGAACTCGTAAGAGATGGCGTCTAGGCCACCCTCTCCAGGGAAGGGAGTGTACCGCTCGTCGTGCATCGCATGTCCAGAACCCGTCATGGGTTCGAGGACGAAGGATGGGCAGCTCTGTATAGAATACACCAATTTTTTAGTTAATGCATCAATATAAACTCAAATTGTACAGAAGTGATGAAGGCAATACCCTCCTCCGCGGTGAGCCGTCCTCGGTGGCTCTCCTCGTAGTACTGGTCTAGCAGTGGAATTGCGCCATCCTACAAAAAATTTGAATTTGTCACCCAACATACAAGTAAACAAAATATTGAACATGCATACAATATGGAAAGAATAAGAAATTAAACAAGAAACATAGCAAATTACATATGAAAAACAACTAGACGAACTATGAAACATAACGAATAATAAGCACTACTTTTGACTAAGTGGCCAATGGCATGTGCGTGAATTGTGGCCAAGTCTACCACATCCGCTACATTGGTTACGCTCGGGGTTAGTAAGAAAGGGGTTGCTCTCCTCGCCTCGTTCTTCCCGGAAGGTGATCCATAACCATCTTGTGTCTCGTCCTTTTCCCGGTTCCACGTTTGTTCCAACGGCTACCGGATCCGTAATGTATTTGGGCCCGTGTGCGGTGGTCACTCTCCCTCATCCCGTAAGGCTCGAAGCGGGAGACCACGTAAGCACAAGGTTGTCAACACTGAACTCCCGAGGTATCTTGCTCGTAGTCAAAGTTGCGATGCCTCGCTGCCACATAATGAGAACATGGAAAGTGGTGCGCCTCGGTTTACCACATGTGCATGAGAAAGCAATAAGGACAACTTTATGCCTCCTCGTCGTGAGCTCTCCATCGGTCGTTGTACCACCCCTTTCTACAACCTCATAAGTGCTCGTGGCGTTGTCAAAACAATGTACCTCATGTGCCTCAGCCCTAGCCTTTGCCTTTTCAAGGTGGCGCTTCGGTTTTGGCGCCCATCTCACTTGTTTACTTTGTAGCGCCATTGAATGTGCGTGTCTTTCGTTGAACCAGGCAACAAGCTTGTAAAAGGTGAAGGATACGATAGCATTGACGGGCATACCACGTATACCCCTAAGCAAACTATTGAAGGATTCGGCCATGTTGCTTGTCTAAAACTCGTACCTCCAGCCACCGTCATCATGAGCCCTTGTCCATTTGTCGACATCTCTCATCAATCCCGTCAACCACTGTCTACCTTCTGCGTTTGTTGCAGTATTAAGCTGCTCCAACTTCTCCTGGAAGAACTTCACCTCAAGCATTCGAGCGACCTCCTCAAACAGTGGAAAGTTATCCTTCGTACCATCCTTACGGAGTAGATTCTCGGCAAGATGCCGAGTGCACCAACGGTGGTGCAAAGCTGCATACCCCGTATATCTGCTCTGTCTGCGAAAGTATGCCCCGTGCCTATCGAAATGACACCAACCTCCCTACCGGGGCCGACCACGTGCCTCGAACGAGCCGCAAGAACCATCCCACCGTCTTTGTTATCCCTCTCAACCAAAGCAAGCGCCAAAGGAACCAACGCGTTGTCTGCGTCACAGAAATGGCTATCGGTGTGCCCCGGTACTTGCCAAGAAGAAGCGTCCGTCAATAGCGAAGACGGACGACAATGCCGAAAGGCCTCGATGGGTGAGCAAAGCACCGAAAGCACGGAAGAATATCGCATCCCATCTTGAGTCCATTCGTTTGGTTTCGGACGTACTCATAATGCATGCTGGATTAACCGCTTTGATTGCATTGAAGAGTCTTTGCAATCGCAAGTACCCATCTTCCAGTCCCCATATATCATCTTCCGGATCGTTGCTTTGCCCTCCATGCTTTTCCATACCTTATCTCGTATCCAAATTTCTCCTTAACAATCCCAGCAAGTGTCTTCACCTTCATATTGGGTTCTCCCTTTACTATGTGACACAGTGACTTGACAATAATGGTAGAGGTCAATTGCCGATGCTTCTGTTTGAGCTCTGCTTCGGCACAAGTGTGTGGGCCAACGATTCTTGTGATCTTGAACTTTCCCGTGTCCTTCTGTTTGCTAGCACAAACCCTCCATTCACATGTTTCCTTCTACACACAACTGTACCTCCGCTCCACATAAGAATGTCTCACCTTGAATGGCCTTTACGGATCATCAATACTCCTGCAGCCACCTTTTCAATGCGATACAAGTCCTCAAACACCATGCCCTTCTCAATTGTCATGCTTGACCCGGCCTCGGGAGCATCTAGCAACTCGTCATCCCTTCCTTCGCATATGCCTCATGAGAATGCCTAAGATCGCTGAATTCATGAACGATGGATCCCGCCAGGCAATAACGCTGATCGACTCAATATCACTTTCGTCGACTCTCGAAAAGGGCGGTCATCATCGAATCAACGGCCCTTGCGATCTCGTAAGGCTCGGATCATCCACAATTTGAACATCCACAATTTGAACATCCACACCGTTGGAGTCCTGCAGACTTCTTCAACGTTGCGGATGGAGCAACGGGAGGAACAACCACATTATCGTGAATGTTTCTGCATCATAAGCACGACAACGATGGGATTGAGACAAAATAAAGGAATGACGGAAAAGGCTAAAGTGTTGCTCGACACTTACCGGGATGATTCTCGGTCAATCCCATCTCCCGAGGGCCGCCACGACATCATCGGTCCGACATTCAACTCGAATCGTTGAGAAATCGAACCTCGTTCGGGAAGATAGAGCATCGGGCACCTCGGGCACTTCTTCCACATCCACCGCAAGATCCGTGCGGAGGGTCAAAGGTGCTGATCACCTAGTTACGTGAATAACCGTGAGGGTGGGATCAATGGACACCTTCCGCACAACAACGTCCAAACATTTTAACTCATTCCTCATAACCAATTTGACATATTTGTCCCACTCATCCTCTGAACCAATTAAGATCAACCGCTTGAGAATTGTGTCTTTCGAACCGAAGTGAAGTAACCCCTCAACTGTGATGCTCTCCTCGTTTGCATGACAATGTAGCTTCTCCCGAGCCTTAGCAACCAACTCACTAAACGACGGCCGATCACCGAATATCAGAGGCACCCTTTGCATTTCAACAAATTGAACATTTCCATAATCATCACTTGTCACACTGCCTCCATGATATAGGGTCACTAGGTTGTCCATCTAGTTCATACACAAAACCAAACTTAATACCTTTAAGCGAAATTTTGGATAAATCACATGCATACTTGTTTAAGCAATAAAATATCTAAATGAACCCTTTCCCATTCAAACATCTATATATCTAATAGGATCCAGATATAGTCACATGAGATTTTCAGTTATAATATGCAGCCTACATTGTCTTTTTTTGGAGTCAAACAGAACCACCAATATTTATCTAGATATTGTATTAATCACACCAAAAGTCTAAAATCATTATGCCTTCTCGTAGGTACCATAGATATGGAGTGAACATTAAGAGACAGTGTGTAACATATGTGGAAAAAAATTCACGATATACTAGAGATTCACCTTGAAGGCTTGCGGGGGCCGGGGAGGTGGTGGCGGGCGGGGCGGCGCCGCGCGGAGGCGGCGTGGGCGGGGGCGCCGCGCCCGGGAGGCGGCGGCCGGAAGGCGGCGGGAGGCGGCCGGCCGGGAGGCGGTGGCGGGCGGGGCGCCGCCGCCCGGGAGGCGGCGGGAGGCGGCCGGCGGAGGCGCCGGCGGCCGGGAGGCGGCGGAGCCGGAGCGGTGGCGGCGGGGAGGCGGCCACGGCAGGAGGTGGGGGCTGAGGGCAGACGCGACGCGAAATGAATGCTCGGCCCGGCCGACTGGGTAAATGCCGCGAGCTCGGCGCCACGGACCACAGCGCTGAGGTGGCTGCCACGTAGGCCGCCACGCTGGTGCGGGCTTGCGATCTCGGCGCCGTGGACCACGGCGCCGAGACGTGTTACCTCGGCGCCGTGGGTCACGGCGCCGAGCTCTGGGTCCAAAAACGGAATTAAAACTACCAGGGGTCTAAATGTGAATATTTTTTAAAAAAAGGGCTAAAATACAAAAAATTCGGGAGATTTCTACGGGACAGCTACCTGAGGGAAAAATAACAAATGGTATATGTTCTGCAACGTATGTTTGACCATAACTGGAGTATCCTTTCACTTTCTCTTTGGTTCCCGTTCGGCCTTGCCAGTATGGCAGTACGTTTCGGAGAGAAGAGAGTATCTACGTACTGATGGACTCGTGCTAAATACAAACTACAATGTTATATAAGCCTTTAGTGATACATACACTTTGCTTAAGACTACTTCTTTTTCAATAGCACCTTAATCGTGCCTTTGATCTACGTTGGAGCGCTGATGATGTAAACTGTTCAGTAAAATTTGTACCAAAAAAGTTAGAATGGAGCATGCATAGGAATTCTAAAGAAGAAGAATACATTCAATTTTAAAAGGAGTTAATTTGATTAAAATAAGACTTAACAGTCAATTTCAACAATTTTAAGGGCGTCCAAGCCCAAAACTTAACTTGCAATCAGAAGAACCAAAGAAAACTCCACAGGAACGCGTGAGTGCGGCCGTAACCCTAACATAAAAACTTGTAATATTGTTTCTTCTGACCTCTGTGTTAGGAAAAATAAAGCAAGATTGAGTACAACCAACTGTACTCAACAAGTCACATAGGAAGTGCTATTTAACTACATGCAAGAGTTTGCCATGGAGTGGGTTAAAACAGTTTGCTATTTTATGTGGATGCAATTTTGTTTGCAAACATTTTGCTTTTAAACACAAAATATTAAATCATAAACTTCTTAAGGACCTTGGGGGTTTCAATAACTTGATTACCAGACTTTCTTCTTTCCAAAATAATTCCAATCTACTTATGCTTTGCTATTGGAATCACCCATTAAACATAGCTCCATATACTAGAAGTATGGTGCATTCGAATACCATTTATAAATGACTCTACAGAGCTACCCAACTTTACCCACAAGATTCCTCACCCCTCATGATTGAGTTAAGAAAATAAGGTTGTTTCACTACTCATCTCTCTATGTAGCCTCTACCTGATAGACTATGGACCCCTTATCACGGAATACGGTGGCCTGACAGGGCGGAGCCTACCGTTGTGAAAGTATGGTTTTACCATTTTTATACCACATCCTTTACGCCGGCTGTTCCCTTTTCTGGAATAGTATATCATATCCTTATTGTAGATATTCAATCGATGTAAGCAGCTACTAAACCAGGTTTGACAAGTCAACGCTTGTGGTTAAGCTGTCACTATGTTCTTTACTTGGCATAAGGTTTTAGTTCTCGTTTTTCACTGAAATAACTTTCAACCACAACCAACAACTTTTCGGCAAGAGCCGAATTCTCTTATAGTATAAGATATCTGAACATCTAATCTACTTGATTATTTAAATAGTATATTCAGTATTACTAGGGTTTGTCAATGTGAATATGGCCATCAAATTAAACTGGGCTTTTTCGGGTGGTAGGGCATAACTAGTATCATGTCATTCTAAACATTCATTGTACATAAAATAACAGTACGTAAATAACATAATGAAAGTATGATAAATAATAATTAATAGAATGTAGGTTCAATATGATCAAAGATATGTGACTTGCCTCTTTGTCCATAGCCTCTGGTTATCTTTACTGTAGTCTTCAGATTGAATACTGACTTCTTTAATTACTCTTGTGGTCCTTCTGTTGACCAACTCGTGTGGTCCGAGTATTAGTGTGGAAGACGAATACAAATGAGTTCCTACTTTGCAAAACGCAAGCTGGGAACAATATACAAATAAATAACCAAAAAGGCATAAAGAAGGTAGGTGTTGTGATCAGGGTTTAGACGGTGGGTGGTTTGGCTCAATGGAATTGGGATTAGGTTAAGTGGGTTCGAGATGGCCGATGATGTATTTAGGTATTGTATGGATTTCGGTGAATGACTGAAGGTGTGGATGGAATCAGATTTTAGGGTTGGGATATTTATTTGGGTTGTTTATAGCTTTACCATAGTTTAAGGTGGTAGAGCGAAGTTGGAAAGGTGTAGACGGGTTTAAGACGATAAAAAGGGCATATGTATTTTTAGGGTTTCGGCGAATGATAAGAGTTCGGACTGTATTAGTGTTTAGGGTTTGGAATGTGTTTGAGCTAATTAAACTTTTATTGGTGTCTGGTTTGACCCAATGGGATAGAAATTCGACTTCGTAGGGTCAAAATGGATGTATTTTGTATTTTTGGTTATGGATGAACAGTAACGGGAATTTTACTATTCATCATAGACATTTACTGTTCATGGCGGGTCGGGGCACTATTCACTAATGGGTTTTTACTGTTCATCGGGGTTGGGTTGCTACAATGTCGGCGCACAATCGCTCACTAACGGATCGGATGCTACAAAGATTGGGCGATCTCGTTCATCGCCTTCCTCCGATCACGCTCAAGAATCGAAAACTAGGGATTTTGGCGCATCGCAATTTCGGTGCTACGATCAATCCCGATGAAAACCGAGGGCATGGATGCACTCAGGGGGTTGAGGAGAACCCATTTTTGGCCTTGGGCGCGGTCGGGGTTGGTCGGAATTTCGCCGGTGGCGAGGGAGCTCCCGGCGGTTTTTCATGGCATGGGAGCTACATGGAGGGTCTTTGTTCTAACTAGCTGCTTTTTAACCATCTGGGGAAGGTCACGGTGGTCTGGGAGGCTGCAGTTTGCGTCGTGATGGCTTGTAGAGGGCTGTCCACGGCGAGGTGGTGCGACCTGGCGGGGAAGCAAGCCGCCGGTGGGCTGCAAGGCTTGGAAAGCCAGGGCTTCGCTTTGGAAGGTTTACTGGGAGTACAAGATGCTACTGACCAAAGGAATTGGATGGAAATTGACTACACTAGAAGAATTGAGTTGGTGGCTTACTTAGGGATTTTTGAAGGTCGACGGCGATGCGACGATCACCGGAGCAATTGGGGGTGTGGGTGGCTTACCCGGGCATCGGTGCATCTCAATGAAGGGGTTGGGGCTTTTTATAGAGGCTGTGAGGCGGTTTGGCACTGGGGGGGCAATGATGGCGGCGGTGCGCAGCACGTTCGGGGGTGGGGCGTGGGAATGTGCAACATTGGTGGAAAAGGGGAATGAACCTGCTGGCCAAGACATGATATTGCGGTGGTCAAGGTTTGCAGTGGTGTCAGGTCGACCGAGGGAGAGGGCGGCTGTGAGAAGGCAGAGTCGGTGGCGGGGGACCGGCGGTGCTGACGCGCGGCAGAGAGGTGCTAGGGGGAGGGGTACGGAAGACTACGACTTCGGATAGTGCACAAAGGCGAGGCAGCTGCGGGGAGGTGCGAGAAGGCGTGAGAGGGATCTGGGTGGCGTCAAAAATTAGGTGGTGGCGAAAATATCCGGTGATGAACAGTGTTGTAGCGAAAATGGCTTACTAGGGACGATGCAGCCGGGATTCTTGGGCATGGAGGGCTTGGATTTGAGCTGAATTAGGCAACGATTCAAAGGAAATCAGTTTTTATTGAAATTCAAACTTCTTTTTCACAATTTAGTTTGTTTCATGTATTCCAGGGCAATAAGGTTCAAACAGATACATCTGCTCAAGCCTGATTAAACAAGAAAACCAAAGATTGAGCTGCCTGGCCTAGGCCTGAGCTCGGCCTGATTGGCTAGTTGGCCTGACTGAGACAGGTCGGTGCCAAGCCTAGTTTGGTTCATAGGCCAGGTACTGTAGCAAAAATTAAAAGCTACTTTTAGAAGCCGTAAGACTGCAGAAGGAACATAGAAGTAGTGAACCTCAGGAGGTCCACACATTGACGTAAATAGTCCTGTGAGGAGGGTAGGCAAATAGTTCTGTGAGGAGGGTAGAGGGGAAAGAAAGAAACTATTGACCATAAACTTATTTTTTTAAAAATAGTAGAGATAAAGATGTACTGATCTTCGAATGAGATTGCAATTCAGCTTTAAAAATAGTGTAGTTTGGCTGTCAATAAAACTGGAAACAACGATTTCATTGCCAATTTTAGTAGACAATGTACAGCCAGGTCAATTCCTCGAGTTGTACAGCCAGATCAATTCCTCGAGTCCAGACTGTAGAACTGGAATGGATCAACCGTGACTATCATTGATCTCAAGGATACAATTTATACACGTACAAGAGAGCGTCAGACCAACTAACTATCCTAGAATAGTGCGAGGGAAGTGCTGGGCATGGCGAGCATTGCGGCACGCAAGACCAGGTCGCTAACACCCCCCCTCAGTCCCTGCTGGTGGTTTGCCAACGCAGAGACTGTCTCGGAAGTCGTTGAACAAAGCCGACGGCAATCCCTTCGTGAAGATGTCCGCGAACTGGCGTGCGCTCGGTATCTGCAGGACTCGTAGTTTGCCGAGCGCTACCTTCTCTCGGACGAAATGAACGTCGAGCTCGATGTGTTTCGTCCGCCGATGATGGACAGGATTGCGCGCCATGTACACTGACGACACATTGTCACAGTACGCAATCGTGGCACCCTGAACACTGCAGTGTAGCTCGCCGAGAAGCTGCCGGAGCCAAGAGCACTCCGCGACGGCGTTCGCCACGCCTCGGTATTCAGCCTCCGCGCTGGACCGAGACACGGTCGTCTGTCGTTTGGAGCTCCAAGACACGAGTGAATCGCCGAGGAACACCGCGAACCCGGACGTCGATCGCCGCGTGTCCGGGCAACCTGCCCAGTCCGCGTCGGTGTACGCCGTAAGCCCGAGCGTCGTGTTCCTGTGAAGACGAAGCCCGAGGCATGTTGTTCCCTTGACGTAGCGCAGGATCCTCTTGAGCATTGTCAGGTGGACGTCGCGTGGCGCGTGCATGTGCAAGCACACTTGTTGGACGGCGTACGCGATATCCGGCCGAGTAAGCGTCAGGTACTGAAGCGCCCCCGCCATGCTCCTGTACCAGGACGGGTCGGAGATCGGTGAGCCGTCGTTAGAAGATGCCTTTGGTCGGACTTCAGCCGGCGTGCCAACGGCCTTGCAGTTGCGCATGCCGGCACGGTCGAGGACGTCCTGGGCATACTTCCCTTGTGACAGGAAGAAGCCATCCTCGTCACGTTGAACATCGATGCCAAGAAAGAACCGGAGGGGTCCCAAGTCCTTGATGGCGAAGGCGAGCTTCAGCTTGTCGACGATGTGTTGAAGGAGCCGTGTAGACGACGCTGACAAGATCATGTCGTCGACGTAGAGCAGGAGGTACGCGGTGTCGTTGCCTTGGCGAAGCACGAAGAGGGAAGTGTCGGCGCGAGACTGGATGAAGCCAAGACTGGTGACATATGCGACGAAGCGAAGGAACCACTGGCGTGATGCTTGACGAAGGCCGTAGAGGGATCGGGAGAGAAGGCACACGGCGTCGAGCCGCTCAGGATGCTCGAAGCCAGTCGGCTGGCTGCAGTACACTGTTTCGGGCATATCTCCATGCAGGAATGTATTGGATACGTCGAGTTGGTGTGCCGGCCACCGCTTGGACGCCACAAGCGTGAGGACCGTCCGAATAGTGGCTGGCTTGACGACCGGCGAGAACGTGTCGCCGAAATCAATCCTGGGTCGTTGGTTGAAGCCGCGTACGACCCACCTGGCCTTGTACCTGTCAAGAGAGCCATCGGGGTTCCATTTGTGTTTGAACACCCACTTGCCGGTGATAATCCGAGCGCCGCGCGGCCGCTCTTGGAGCGTCCAGGTGTTGTTGGCTTGCAAGGCGTCGAACTCGAGTTGCATCGCAGTTCGCCAATTCGGATCTTTGAGTGTTGCCCGAACTGACGAGGGGATGGGCGACACCGTGATTGTCGGCGTTGTCGATGTAGCAGACTCCGTCTGATGGGCGTATTTGGGGTTGGGCTTGACGATGCCTGCCTTTCCCCGGGTCACCATGTGATGACCAGGCGCTGGAGGAGCGGGATGCTCCGATAGTGAAGGTGAGCCTGTAGGGGATCCCTGCATGACGGCAGCAGGTGTAGGCGAAGCAGACGGCGCAACGACGCCTGGCGAGTGCGCAGTCACAGCGGGATGGTCGACGGTGGTGCGCCCCGGGTGCAGTCGTACAGCGTGACGAAGAGCGACATCGTCGTCAACTGGTGTCGGAGTACGCGGCGGTACGGTCGGCGATGGCGTGGCGCGGAAGGGGAACGAACTCTCGTCGAACACAACGTGGCAAGACGTAATCACACGCCGTGTCTGAATGTCGAGGCAGCGATAGCCGCGGTGGTCGTTGGGGTAGCCGAGGAAGACGCACGGTGTGGACCGCGGGTGCAGCTTGTGTGGAGCAGTCGATGCCGTGTTGGGGAAGCAGAGACACCCAAAGACGCGAAGGTCGTCGTAGCGAGGCGGCACGCCGAGAAGAATTTCGTGCGGGGTGATGACGCCGGAGGCACGATACGGCCGCCGATTCAGCAATACAGTGGCTGTGTTCAGCGCCTTAGCCCAGTAGCTCATCGGTGCTGCACTGTGAACAAGCAAAGTACGAACACAGTCGTTGATCGTGCGTATAATTCGCTCAGCCTTCCCATTCTGTTGAGATGTATATGGGCCCGAGAGGCGGAAGCTGGTGCCATGGTCGGCGAGGAAGGTGCGCATCGCAAAGGAGTCGAACTCGCGGCCGTTGTCTGTTTGGAGAGCAAGAACCGGCAAGCCAAACTGTGTGCGTACGTAGGTAAAGAACGAACGGATGAGGGGAAGAACCTCAGATTTATGGCGCAACGGGAAGGTCCAAATGTAATGCGTGTAATCATCAAGAAGAACGACATAGTATTTGTAACCGGAATTGCTTGAAACTGGAGAGGTCCATACATCCGAATGAATTAATTGAAAGGGAAAGAAACTGAATGTTTGTGAATGTTGAAAGGGCTGCCGCACATGTTTGCCTAGCTGACAGGAAGAACATAAGTGCGGAAGTGATTTACTACATTGGAAATCAAAACTCTGAAGCAAACGGGAGAGAGACCTAGCGCCGGGATGCCCAAGACGCGCGTGCCACAGATCCATCGACGTCGAGGTACTGAAGGACTGGTGTTGTGGCAGGCGAAGAGGGTAGAGATCACCAGAGCTCTCACATCGGAGCATCACCGTCCCTGTCGGCAGAGCCTTGATGGAGAAGCCATGGGGGTCAAATTCAACAGAAATGTTATTATCGCGTGTTAGCTTACGAACTGAAATGAGGTTCTTAACCAAAGGAGGCGAGATAAGAACATTGTTGAGGTAAAGAGGGGAGGAAGCTGTGGGAATCGTGGCGGCGGCTGTGTGCGTGACAGGCAGCCGAGCACCGTTTCCGACGATAATGTGAGTAGGAAGAGGAAGGGAGCGAGGAGCAGAAAGAGTACCGGAGGCCGAGGACATGTGTGTGGTAGCGCCGGTGTCGAAGAACCAATCGCCGGCACTGGGAGGAGACTGCGTCGCGACGCCGACAGACTGGAGGGCCGCGTAGAGTGCGGCTTGATCCCATCCGGAGGCGCCTGTGGCCGCAGCGTCTGGTGTCGCGGGCGTCGGGGGCATGGCGAACGGGTAGTGAGCCATCATGGCCTGCTGAGGATTGAACGGTGGCCGAGGAGCGAGCACGCCGGTGCCAGGGGCGCGGAAGGGCATGGGCCAGGCGTGGACAAGCCCAGTCCACGGGTGAGCGCCAGTGCTCCAGACGTTGGGTGCGCCCGGGCGTTGCGGGGTGCCGTTGCTGGGAGCGGAGCCACCGCCGCGGCCACGCTTCTTCGCCTTGCCTTTGGAACGGTTGCCGGGAGCACCGCCGCTGGTCGAGAAGGAGGAACCGCCCTGACCGGCACTGGAGCCGTGTCCGGCGGAGGAGGCATGTCCAGCGGCAAGAGCCTGTCCCGCCATGGCCTTCTCGTCGTGCTGCAGCTGAACTTCTTCAAGAAGAAGATAGGAGCGAGCACTCATGAATGTGTGAGGCGGGAACTTGGCGGTGATCACAGGCTTGACGTGGCGGTACGTCGGGTTCAGTCCGCGAAGGAGATTGAGGACTTGGCTCGGCTCGGAGATGGGGTGGCCGATGTCGCGAAGCGCGTCGGCGAGCTGCTTGAGGCGAGTGCAGTACTGGCCGATCGACATGTCGCCCTGATGAAGAGAGCGGAACTCAGCTTCGATGTAGACCGCGCGCTGGAGTTCGTTGTCACGGAAGAGACCTTCGATGTCATTCCAGACGAGGTACGCCGAGGCACGAGGCTTGTGGACGATGTCGAACACATCCTTGGTGACGGTGTTGTAGATCCAGTTCACGACGCAGTGGTCGAGCATGTGCCACTCGGCGTCGCGATCATCCAATGAGGCGGCGAGCGCACATGAGCTTCGAGGCCGAACTTGCCGAGGACCGAAGTCGAAGGAGCGGCCATCGATCGTAATTGGATTCAGTGATGTCAAGGAGAACCGGCACATGAGACCGGATGTTGACAGCCTGAACAACAGCAGCGGCGGCAGGTTGAGGAGCGTTGACGGAGAGGTCGCTGGAAGAGCTAGAGGAGCGGCTTGGCGAGGCCATGGCGATGAAGCTACGAACAGTAAAGAAGAGAAAGAGTGTGGAAGCGGAAGATTAGGATCTGAAGGTAACTGATACCATGTAGAACTGGAATGGATCAACCGTGACTATCATTGATCTCAAGGATACAATTTATACACGTACAAGAGAGCGTCAGACCAACTAACTATCCTAGAATAGTGCGAGGGAAGTGCTGGGCATGGCGAGCATTGCGGCACGCAAGACCAGGTCGCTAACACAGACCCGTCATTTGTTTGGAATCCATCGCAACGAACTCTTTGACCGCATCATCCACATGCTTGAGTTCTCGCGCCCACCATGTCCACTCGTTGCTGCCACTCAACTCCAGCCACTCGCCTCCGATGCCTGACTCCGAGCACTGTCTGTCACCGCTTAACCCTCTCTCACCGCCGCTCCTCTCCTCCCGATGCTTACACGTCGCTCCCCTTCACTTATCAACTATGGCTACTCATCGTCGACGCTCGACTTGGCTTCCTCCC
The DNA here is from genome assembly GCA_036346575.1 of Dendrocalamus sinicus. Lineage (NCBI taxonomy): Eukaryota > Viridiplantae > Streptophyta > Magnoliopsida > Poales > Poaceae > Dendrocalamus > Dendrocalamus sinicus. The sequence continues at coordinate 25,660,667 of CM070644.1, forward strand.
TCAGCCTCGCCATCTCTCGTCGTCCCTACCCTCTCCACCACTTCTACTTGAGCCTTTCAAACTTGATGGATTCGATGGATGCATTGGGTGGGTGTCAGGATGCTCGTTGATGGTGGGGTGAAGTTGGCACAAGCATGCAAGCACATCCCAAAGTTTTACGAGGGAGGCGCCTATCTGTGGCTAGTTGGTGGTGAAGAGGCGATGATGGTGCTAAGAGTGGAGCAACAAAATCTTCAATCTGCTCTTAGTCGCCCTTGACATGCAACGGCGGTTGGTGTTAAAATACTATGTGTGCGCTCTGTGCTTCCACATCCTTCTCAGCTCCCTCATCCCTCAATGCCCAATAGTGCGATGATGTCAAAGCTTGGGCCTATTTCTTTGGGCTACAGCTTATGGTTTTATAGCTGTGACTGAAGATTTTTGGTCTTACTGTGAGCGCTCATGTGAATAAACCAAAAGTCGATAAGCCGCTTATAAAAAGCTATCCTAATAAACCGTTTTAAAACAACGACGGAGAAACCATCATATTTGTTTATTCGAGAGAAACCGTAAGTTATAACCTGAAATGAACAGTGCCTAATTTGTGCTTCTTGGCCTCTCCTTTTAAATAGATAATTTCTAATTCCGGATGGTACCCAAACATAAATATTGGAATTAACTTTGGTTTTTATCAAATTCTGATTCGACCATAATTAGAATTTGAATACATTTCCAAAAACCTGTTCCATTTAATGGGCGCCGAACGGTGTGTAAGTTTTGATTCCGTCCACTCATGTGGACTTAAAAAAAAAAGAAAATGGAAGTGCCAAACATTACAAAAAAATATCGAAAAAACTAATTGGTGGGTGCTACTTTTGTGCTGTGGAGTAGATAGCACATCCTAAGATGGCTCTTGGGGTGTTGATCGCAGTTTCATCGTCCCGAGAGTCATTAGTGGAAATAGTATCACCGGTACATAGTACCAAACTGTAGTACCTTTGGTTGTTGCGGTTTGCAGTGGCGAAGTCAAAACAAAAAAGACGAGGTGCTACGTAACATGCTTCTTAAAGAAAATAAAATAACTAGTTAGATTTTTCTTAAATTAATGAAAACTTAATTTAATTTACAGAAATTAAAAAGATTTATTATAAATAAAATAAACTTTAATTGATTTAAAATCTATTTTACTTGGGTTCCTTGTGTTGCAACGATATTTTTGTATTTTCTTTGACTTTTAGAATTTGTTTGCTATTTATTTGAGCTCAATTTGATTTAATCTAATTTTTAAAATTAGAAAACCCTGAAAATCCAAAATTGGCTTTTGGGTCAAATTTCCTCTTTTCCCTTGGGCCCATTTTCCCTTTTCGGCTGGTGCATTTCTTCTGACCTCGTCTGCCTTACGCGCCCCTGTGTTAGAACGAAAAGGCCAACTAAAGAGGGGTGAATAAGCGGTTTAAATTTTTTCTTCAATTAATTATCAATTTCTATTTAGCTAAACCAAGCAAATAATGCAGAAGCTTAACACAAAAAGGTTTAGCACAAATAACGTCTAAAACAGTCGAGTTCACATAAGTGCATCAATAAGATATGCCTATGTCAAGGTTTGCAATTCTAGGATGATAAGTAATCAATTTAATTCTATAAATATAAATTGAGCACAAGAAAACAAAGCACAATTGACACAGTTGCCTTTTACCGTGGTGTTCGGAGACTTGCCAGTCTTCCCTAATATATGTTGAGGTTAGCTCAAACGAATTGGACTGACTCCACAAATTAAGCCGAAACACCTCAATCCACTAGTGACAGCTCTTTCCCGCTCTGGGTAGATGAGCTCCACCGTCACAACTTTGTCGGGTCTTCTCACAACCTTCTTTGAGAAGATCACCGTGCACGACGCATCCAACGGAATTTAGGAGTCGGCAAACTCCAAGAGTAATAAGTCAAACCCCTCGCTTGACTCTCACCACGTGCAACGAACGCACAAGCTCGAGTGGATACACAATCCACCTCTAGATGCAACACATGCAATCTAGAACCTTTCTCCTTACTCACAAGGTGCAACACATGCACAATTGAGAGGAAAACCTCACACTAGTTCAAAGAGAGTGAAATGGAGTACCAAAAGTTATTCTTTAACCGGCCACAAGAGGGTATATATACCCCACACCTCGAAATTAGCCATTGGGACAGAAAAACAGGATTTTTGAAAGTACCGCAGGCAAACGACAAGTACTTCCGTTCCCCTCAGCAACGGTCAGAAAACTATCCATTGTAGGTAAATCCGGTAGTTCCGTCATGCAAAGTCTGGTGCTACCGATCATCGGAAGTAACGTAGCACTCGTGCGAATCTACCGATTTCCTCGGGGATGAGAAAACTCCACATAGGTGTCTCTCTGAAAAAATGTACCGCTACAGAAGCCGAACGTTACGCAAATCGAAGTACCACTCACACAGAGCCGGTAGTATCGCTCGCTAAACGGACGGCTCACATAGAGCCGATCGGATCGCTCACACAGAGCTGGTCGAAAGTACTGATTGTCGACTTCATTGATCCCTGACCACGTCAGATGGTTCGACCACTCAGGTCTCCGACCACGTTGATCTCCGACCCTGTTGTACGGTTTGACCACATAGGCCTTTGACTACGCTAATCTTTGACCACGCTGGTCTTCGACCACGTTGTCCGGCTCGACCACACATGTCTCTGACTACGCTAATCTTCGACCACATTGGTTTGGACCACTCAGGTCTCAACCGCTTCGACCATGTCAATTTTCGACCACGGCAACCTTAAATCACGTAGATCTCCGACCGCACGTCGATCTTCGCCCACATTGTATCAATCATGTCAGTTCGACCATGCCGATTACGACCACACAAGTCTCGACTATGTCGATTCGACCACGCTAGTCTTCGATCATATAGATCTCGACCACGTCAGTTCTGACTGTCTTGGTTCGTCCACACTGGTCTTCGATCACACAGACCTTGACCACGTCGAATCCGACTGTCTTGGTTCGACTACACTGGTCTTCGATCGTATAGATCTTGACTACGTCAGTTTGACCATGCTGGTTTTGATCATACAGATCTCGACTACATCAGTTCTGACCATGTTGGTTTTGACCACTTTAATCTTAGACCACGTTGATCTTCGACCACATAGGTCATCCACCATGTCGATCTTTGACCTCGTCGATTCGACTACATTGGCGTTGACCATGCTAGTTCCCGAAAATATTGATCTTCGACCATGCAGGTCTTCGACCACATTGGTTTGACCACAATGGTTCTCGACCACATAGGTCTTCCGACCACCAATAGACGCGATAGCTCCGTGATTACAATGCCGGTAATTCTGACTAGCGGTAGTACTGCAGAATATACTGCAATAGTTCTGATTTACCTAAGAAGTGCATATACTCCAACAGATTTTGCAAAACACATTTGCAAACTACAGTATCATGCACACAAGGATTATCCATGATTCCCAATAAGTTGCAAAAACACATTTGTGTAGTTTTAGAATAATGACACAAGGATTATATATATAAGCTTCAACTATTTGCAAATTTAAGCCTCATACAGTTGGTATGTATACAGAAGTGCATATATTGAGGTATGCATACCTCTTATGTTTTTCACCTTTCATCTAAATGAGACTAAGTAATATCATAATCAATAAGTATATTAGTCTCACAATTATATTTGTCATTATCACCAAAATCAACTTAATGGAGTTTGAACTTACAATCTCCCCCGTTTTGGTGATGAATGATAAATCTATTAACAACAATAGCATTTGGATGAAAATAAACATATGATTGAAAATTCAACTAAGGTAAAGACATAAATAAGCATAATAAAGATTTTCTCCCTTTTTAGCATCAATGTTATTCTCCCCCTTTTTGACATTATACACTTTGAAAACAATGCTATTATTCATTCTTCTATCCCTTTTGGAATTTATCATCAAAAATTAAGAAAAAAAGCAAATTTAGCCAAATTGGAGATGTTCCAACACATGGAGTTTGATACCAATTGATTTAATTTAATTTTGGTCATAAAGAGTATGAAATAAACATGTATGATCAAGAGAGAATCTTAAGTAACTAAATGAAAAGATATTTGAAATATATTCATATAATCTTACTCACGAGAGCTCCTTAAAGGCTGTTGAAGTTTTTCCCTTTTTGACATTGTAGACCATTTATAGCATTTGAATCACACTCCAACTCGAAGTTTCAGAATTTCAGGAGTTTGGCATTTCAATTTAGCTTCAAAAGCTAGCTAAAAACCTAATCAACAAATGTCCAATAAATCTAAGAAATTTTGTCAGTATAGTTTAACAATAGGGGATAAAAAGACATTATTATGCCTTCCCCAGATTCTGAGCACACTGAAAGAAACAAAAATAACAAAACTGCTCAAAATCATGCAAGGTTATGAAATTTCAGCATTTTGTTAAAAATGAGAAAAGTACACAACTTTCTTAAAAGTAGTTGAAATGCTTTCAAATTTTGCAGAAATGAACTTTAGCATTCTAAGAAACTTTTTAAATAAGGATTTTTTTTGAAAAAAGAGTCTGATTTTTTAAATAAAATTTTTAAAAATGTTTTGAAAACTTTCTTAAAAGAATTTTTAAATAAGTTTTGTAAAATGCACTTTGAAAGCATAAGAGAGAATGATTTTTCAACTGAGCTCAAAAAACAATTTTCACTTCATGAAAGCCAAATAAAGTAAATGAGAATGAAACATTTATTCACAAGATACATAAAACATTTTGAGCTAACAGGTAAAATTGTTTTTCCAGTATTAATGCTTTACCCTTTTTGCTTTAGTATACTGAACATACTATATAAGTTTTTTCACAAAGAAAAACTCCTCCTTACACAAAGATTTCTCTTGGCATTTTTTTTGTTTCCTTTGACACGCAAAAGATTCTCCTCTTTCTTGTTTTACTTCTCTTTTCATATCTCTTCCCCTTTGTTTAATATTTCTCTCCTTATGTCATCTAGCACCAAATATTAAAGATACCAATTGTAAACATTTTGTCCATACTTGGTGCCTTTTAATCTTTTGAGGTTCTTTTGTCTTTTTCGATGAAAGGTATATACCACTTATAATAATATTAGATACCTTTTTTGAAGCATACCACTTGTAATCATAAATGATACCAAGTATAATTAATTCTAATTGTAAAGACTAGATACTACTCATGAGGTTAGATGATATCAATAATTAAATTCATTTGTAAAGACTTGATACTATTTTAAGAGCATACATGACACCAAGTGTGCTTGATTCCACTTGTGAAAACTTGATACCACTCGTATGATCAACTAGTATCACCTACCCTTAAAGGATCTTCATTGTTTTTCACTTGATGAAACTTATAGGGAATACTACTTGTGAGAAGATATCAGTTGAAACTCCACATGAGAGAAGAGGATGATTCCATTTGAGAGGATACCATTTAGGAGAGATATACCACTTGCAAGAATGGATACCACTTAAAAGATATTATGTGGAAGAACTTGGTTAAGAAAAGATTTTGTTTGGCAAGAGAAAAGATCTGATACCACTTGAAAAGGGAAAAGATAATATCATTTGTAAAGACAAGGATAAAACTCATGTTGAGGTTAAGATGATCAAAAGTCTACCACTCTTAGAGAGAACGTCATTTTATGATAAAAGAGTATCACAAAAGGATCAAAATGGCATGTGGAGTCAAGAGATTACACGAGGGTAGCTCACCATCTTTCTTGAGCGGTTTGTTGAGCCTTCCTCTGCACACCTCGCCAAGGTAATTATGTCGTTGTAGCTTGCCAGCACTGAGATGTCGGGCCCCCGGATTTCCAAATCCGGACCCTCTGTGTATTACCGCACTAGTCCTAGATCAAAGCTAGTGCACAAAGTCAAACAGAATGGAAAACATCACCAACAACGATTTATTACAATAATTAAGAGTACTGACCACAGGGTCTCCTTATTACAAATGAGGTTTCGAGACCTCGCACACGAGAAATAAAGTGGAAGCAAAGATAACTCGAGGACGACCCATCAATTCGCCACAGACAATTGACTGGGGAAGCGCGACCTAGTCCTCCAGGAAGAATCCATCGCAGCCACAAGCGAAGCAGTAGTTGTAGTCACCTTCTTGAGCTTCAACTTCCTCTGAGATTTATTTTTGAGTGTAGCACGTGAGTACATAAAGTACTCCGCAAGTCTTGGGAAAAATGCATAGATGCAAGGCTTGACAAAGGAAGGCTATATGGTTCTTTTGCACAAAGCAATATTTTATAATTTCAATTACTACTAATTATTTTCGAAGGCATCAGTTTAATAAAGTAAATGGTTTTAACAGAACTAACAATTATTCTCTAGTGAAGGTTCCCTCCACCAACACTAGCTTAAACATTTCCAACTGAACAAGTTAATATTGCGGGTTACATCCACCCTCTCTAGCTCCAACCGCCAGGATACCCTTCCAAGAGTTCCCTCCACTCTAGGAATACAAAACTTTTGATTTTAAAATAAAACCAGAAATCTACCATGTGAATGCATTCCTTGCCCGCCCTTGACCGTAGGCACGGCTATTCGAATAGTTTTACACTCTGCAGAGGTTGTATAACTTTACCCACAAGAGATAAATTATCCTAAAAGTCAACACGCTTCCTTTGGCATGAGACCCAGATAAAATATCACAAAGCCTTTACCTTACTCTAATCTATCTAGATACCACCACGAGGTTTCACCGCAGTAGGCTAACCGCCCAACCGAAGCCCCTCTTGCGCCATATGAGTACAAGAAATCTGTCCCTCACTCGTGAATAACCACCCATCCTCGGCACCCACTTTCCACTGGTGGCACCTAAATTAGACTATCATAAGTTAACCAGCTAGGTCGTACCCATATAGACTTGTGGTTGTACGGTTAATGCTCAGTCTGGACAAACACAAGCGTCGATCCTTAATTGACTAGGGTGGAACATACACTTAACAAGATCTCGTACTTGCTGCACCAACCCAAACCAACCATCCACCCTAATCTAAACCAACTTCCACATTTCATTTTATTTTAAAAGAACAGTGGCAACTCCAATTACCACTAACTTTATAAAAACAAGGGTATTTCAATAATTCATAATTTCCCATTTGCAAGGTTTATGAGGTATTCAATAGCATGGCTAAGCATTGCACTACCATTCTAATACCAACAATTAAATATTACTCTCATTAATGAGCCAAAGGAATTTCTAGGGTTTCAAAGGTACATGGCAATCAATTTTCAAGTGAGGGCATAACAAGGTGGATATAACTAATGCCTTAAGATTTGAATTATCATTTTATGTAAATAGCAATGCACATAATTTAACATAATTAAAATATTTCAAAATCGTAGGTTCAACATGATCAAAGGAGACTTGCCTTCTTGCAGGGTTTCTGGGTCTTCTTGTTGCTGTGAAGAGGGATCGTCGACAACGTTGGAATCTACGCGAGAAAAGATGAAGCAAACAAAGCAAATAAATACAAATAAAATTCAAACAAACTCAAAAATCCAAATAGAGGCCATAGTTAGATAGATCTTGATTTTAGAAGAATTTAGAAATTTGAATGGTTGAATTTGGAGTTAAAATGAGAAAGTTATGCTGGTTTGAAGTTTTCAGTTTGAATAAATCCAGAAATTAGGAAATTTCTGACAGGTGGGGCCCACTGGAAATTATTTAATTTTAATTTTTATTTTTATTCCGAGAGAATGACAGGTGGGGTCCACTAGTCAGTAACCACTGACGGTCACTGACATGTGGGACCCACTGGACAGTGAGCCCACTGACTCAACCTCTGACACGTGGGACCCACTGGACTCCGGGCCCACTTGTCGAGACCAAAGACAGAGGGGTGGGGCCCAGCGGCGATGGCGCCGCAGACCGGCGGCCGCTCACGTGTGGGGCCCACTTGTCAGCGCGAGATTTTTAAAAGAAGGGCTCGACCTCAGCGTGCGGAGCCGGGGGCTCGAACGCGCGCCGAGGGAGCCGGGGGGAGAGAGAGATCGCGCTGTTAACCAGATGGGCGGGGAGGCTTTGCCTACCCAATAAGGGTAGGTAATCCCTTTGAGGGTTACTCGCTGGAGGTCCGCAAAGACCGGACGGAGGCGGTGGTCGCGCGCGAGGAAGGCGAGGGTTCGGGTGAGGTCCCAAAATGCGGTCTTGGAGCGGAGGCGGGTCCAACGGAGGGGTCGGCGAGGCTCGGGGCCGAGCGGAGAAGGCCGGCGACGAGGGGGTGGCGGAGCTGGCTCGGGTCCTCCGGCGCGACAGCGCCCGGCGGCGGGAGGCGGCCGAGGTGTCGGGAGGATCGCACGACGAGAGGAGCTCGGGAGGCGACGCGGGCCGGGATGACCGAGGCGCGCGAAGGCTCGCCGGAGTTGGGCGAGCTCGGAGAAGAGGAAGCTCGATGGCGGGCGCGCTGGTGCTCGGGGAGGAGGTGGAGCGTGTCCAGGTGTTGGGCGGAGGAGGTGAACCGAGGGGCTTTATAGGGCGCGGGGAGCGGGAGCGACAATCGCCGCCGGTCGGGCGGCCGAGAAAAAGGAAGGAAGGGGGAGAAACGGAAAGGGGAGGCGGGGAAGGAAGGAGGCGCGAGATCGGGATTTGTTTCCGACGGGCTCGGGTTGCAAAATCGGGAGAGGCGGGAAGGCAAGGCGGATCCGCTCGGATTGGTCGCCGCGCAAAGAAGGAAAGCGGGAGAGAAGAAAGGAAGGAGGCGGCTCCGCGGGGACGACGGCCCGACAAAGTGGCCGGGTGGCGTGGGAGCGAGCGCGTGCGGCGGCCGACGGCGGGGCCCGCAGTTAGCGAGTGAGGAGGAAGTGAGAGCGGCGGTGGATGGCCGCGCGGAGACTCGGCTCATCCGAGCCGTCCACGCGTCGGCGAGGAGGAGGAAGGCGGGGCCGCCGGTGGGCGGGCCGCTAGACAGCGAGGAAGGGAGGATGCGGCGTGATCAGCCGAGCAGCGACGTGGGCGGATTTGGGCCGTCCCACGCATCGGCGGAGGAAGGATTTGGATTTTTATTGATTTTTAATTTGAAAAGGCTAGGAATTTATTTAGGCCTCGAAAAATATGAAAATACCTCCAAAATTCCAAACAATTCACGAAGCTCCTGGAGATATTTTGGACTTAATAAAATTATTTCCAACTACTATTGATATTTAATTTTCATATTTTGAATTACTTTTTAAATTCTAAAAATAGGTTTTAAATTCCAGAAAATCCAGAAAGGCAAATAAAAGCCAAGTAAAATCCAATTACCTTAAAATAATTAATTTGAATTTAAATTTTTCAAAAAGCCAAATTTTTGGGATGTTACATGAGAAGTCCTCTGCTCTGCCTCTCCTCCCTCCCCGCCGACCAACTCCACCATTCTTCGGCCTCAATGAGCACGGAATTGAGTTCGCCATTGCTCATCCGTTTGATTCCACCAAGCCGAGTAACCGGAGATGCTCTAGAATGTCGGTGATGACCTCGTCGAAAAAGTTTGTTGAGAAAGCCATGCTTTAGTGCTTCGTCGCTGACGTCGCAAACGCATCAGCGCACGTGTTTGACATGTCGTCCACACACCCGCCACGCCAACTCCACATACGCCCTAAGTTGCCACCACACCGCACCACATTGCCACATTAGCGCTACGTAGGCATCCTTGTTAGCCCTAGGTGCACATGTTGTCCCAGTCAGCTGCCATGTCATCACACTATTTCGTAGACCCAGTCTACCGTAGAACAAGGAAAAGGGGAGGGTCACTAGCAAGCGGGATGGTAGCGTGAGAGGGGTGGGCTAATAGGGCAGGCCCACACTGTAGCAAGGGAGGTGACGTGCACCGAAGAAGCAGGCTGGGCGCAAGCGTGGGCCGAGGCCACACACAGGAAAAGTTGGGCCAGGGAGGAGGAAAATAAGGAATGGGTTCGAAATAAAAAGAGTTTTGGCCCGAGGCTTTTAAGGGATTTTAAAAGCATTTTTGGTTTGATTAAAGGCTAGAAATTCAAGGAAGGTTTAAAAATAGCAAATAAGGGCAAAAAATTGTAGAGAAATTATCAAAGTTTCTACACGGCTATGGCAACTTAGGAAAAAGAAATGAACTACAAAAAGTTTGTAAGATGAGCAATTAATGCTTTTTTTTGAATCTAGGCTAATCTAAAAGGAAAAGGAAAAAAGAAAATCCAGAAAATCTCAAATAAATAAAAGCTAAAAATTTAGGATGTTACAGGAGCCAAGTTATTCATTATAGCTTAAAGAAACTAGCAGCGAAAAACAGAAATAAGCGTAGCAGCCATTTGACATGCCCACAGGCAATCGACTAGGGAGCGAAGTCCTAATCCGTGAAGTCGTTGAAGTATTCTCCTCCTGGAAGCTCCTGCTGATCTAGTCCTTCCTCAACTGAGCAAATATGGACTAAGCCGTGAGTACATAGAGTACTCAAAAAGTTGTTTGTAACAAAAATACAATATATTATGCAAGGTTTACCAACGGATGGCTGAAAGGTTAATTTTGTAGAAAGCAATAATTTAAAGTAAATACAGTAAATAGATTGGAAAGCGAACTTTGAAAATGTTAATAAATAAGTAATCAAAGGAATTGTGACAACCCACAAGTGAACTAACTATTAACTCCAATGAATCACCCGAGTGAGCATGGTGATGGGAGTTGAGTGGGCGAAGGTGAGCGCGATGTCTTGTGACATGCTTGAAATTCACTATGTCCCCACCCCCGATGTGCTCTAGTGAAGATGCTTCTTTGAAACTACAATGCAAACATGAAGCTTGTGATTTTTGTGTTTGCAATCTGCTTGAAAATTGTAGTTTCAATCTAGAACTCACCTAAATTTTGTCAAATTTGATTGGATTTTTGTTGATTATCTAAAACTTTGAAGTTTATTTTTAATATTTTAAAATATTATGAAACTCATTTTCCATTCAACTTTCATATTTGTAACTTATTGAAACACGCTGAAACACACCGATAATGCACTGAAACTCTTTAAAACCTGTTTGAAACTTTATGAAATGTAGCGAAACTTGATGTAACAAGCATGAAACATTTGCTTGAATTTTTGGGACTTCCTCAAAACTTTTTTGAATATTGTTTAAATTTGTAAAATTTGTTGAAATCTACTTGAAAATTTTTGCTTAAACCTTCTTGAAACTTCTACCTTTTAAACTCAAAACTTTCACAAAATTTGCTATATCGTTGAAACTTACATAAAACTTGCTGCAGTGTGTTGAAACTCCATGAAAGTTTACTGTGGTAGGGATGGCCCCCACCCGTACCCATCCGACCTGTTAGGGGCTAGAAAGCCCAGTGGGGTATGTACAAGGACATGTATGCCCCTCTACAGGATACTCAACTGTGAGGGTATTATTGTAATCATGTCTAAAGAACATATATATATATATGTGTGTGTGTGTGTGTGTGTGTGTGTGTGTGTGTGTGTGTGTGTGTTTGTGTATGTGTGTATAGGACGTTGAAATGGGACACTATGGTGTCAGGGCACCAAGCCTCTCTGCCTTTGGATTACTTTTAGATGAATGCAAGTGCAATAATATATAATATATCAGGGCAAACTCATTAACATTCATTAATTCAAAAAAAGTGTCAATTTAGAAAGAAAATCATTGATTTAGCATGCTGAATCTATCATAGATGGAAAGTCTTAATCATAGATGAAAAGTCTCAATCATGAAGCCTGGGCATCATGGTGCCCCTGTTATTTGTACTATATATATATGCTATGATGAAAAGTCTCAATCATGAAGCCTGGGCATCATGGTGCCCCTGTTATTTGTACTATATATATGCCCAAGTCATGGAGGTAGGGTAAGGATAGCTCATTTATCATAACCACTCAACTACTCTCCTAGTTTACTGTTTGGTCTGTAACCACAACAGTTGGCGCCGCTCGTGGGGACGACAACGAGCAAGCCGTGGACTTGAGAAGCGATGGCGCCTAAGAAGGCATCATCGACAGCAAAAAGGAAGTGGAGCACGATAGTGGCGGTTGCGAATGCCAGGGCCTCAGGTGGTGGACGGTCTATGCCAATACCTAAGGTTGGCTTTAATGGCGATATCTGTGCGGCGAACGGCCCCAGCGTCGACCTCCACGTGGGTACAATCGGCCACCATGAAGACCATCGTGGCACGATGGTCGACCCCATCGATGGTGCAACAATCGACCCCGTCAGTGGCGTCTGCGTCGACGGAATCATTGGCACCGACACACGCGTCGACATGTCTAGCGACCCTGGAGCCCGTGCGAGGGCGACCATTGGTCCTGACGCTCACGTCAGTCTCGTTGCCGGCCATGAGGGTAACCGCACTGATATACCGAATGGCTCTGGCGAGCAGGCCATTATCGCCAGTAACCTCGCAGCGCGTGCCTCCGCTCAAGCGGGTACGACTGTCCTAACAATACAAGGCACTCTAATGGCGGCCCTCCGAACGTTGTAGAGCGAGCTGGCGGACCTCTAGAGGGCCATGTGGGAGATGCAAGAGGCTCGGAGCCTGCAAACACCGCCGATCGCGGTGGCGGAGGTCGCACTCGACTGAGCCGACAACCATGACACCCCCGCTTTTGGTCGTAGCACGCTTTAATGTGTAGATCTAGAGTCTCCACTCTCCGCGAGCCTACAGTAGTTGGCATGGCCAGAAGACTTTAAATTCCCAACCGTCGAGTCATACAAAGGTGATACAGACCCCAGGGAGTTCGTTCGAGTGTATGAGATGACTATCGAGGCAGCCGGTGGGGATGACTCTACCAAAGTGAAGGGATTGTCGCTCGCCCTACAGGGGGTGGCGCTTTCCTGGTTCTTCTCTTGTATGTGTGGAGTAGGTCCATGATCGCTTATACAACAATTTCCAGGGTAATTAAATTGAGCGAGTTGATGCAGACCAGCTCTTTGCCATCAAACAGAAGCCCTCGGAAAAGCTCCGAGAGTACTTCAAACGCTTCACCAAAGTTCGCTGTCAAGTTAAAGATGTGAACTAGACCACAATCATCAATGCGGCGATACGAGGTCTTCGACCAGGGCCGCTAGCTGAGTACAATGCGTGCAAACCCATAAAGATAGTTGCCAAGCTCTTCTACAAGATGATGGAATATGCAAGAGTAAAGGAAGATGTGCAATGGCGCAAGGGTGACACATCTGATACCAAGCAAGCACATGACCCACCGAAGGACATCTCTAGCCGCAAGCAACGCAAAGCCCAGAGGGCCAGATACATCTTTAGCATCGACGGCGGGTCCAACAACAGCACCCTCATTAGTCGGGGATGGGGTCGTAGAGGTCGAGGACGCAGACGAGGCCGCGGCCGCGGCCGCGAGGACGAAGTGTGCAGTGACAGAGAGCACCAACAACATGGCCTTTGGTGTTAGGTACATGGGCATTAATGGCCTCCGCCTCCATAGTGTTGAGCCGCTCCTGTAGCCCACTCCGTTCATGGGTCCTAGCCGCCTGCATGGTGCAGGCTAGAGCGAGAGCTTGCATGATGTAGTGCGGTCAGCAGCATCCCTACAAACATAATCAGCACGTGATGGTATAAGTACCTTCATCTCCGTCACCTCGAGATCGCTATCCAGGAGTTTCCAGACCAGCGTCTATGCAGTCTGCAGCCCCCTGGAACACCCTTAATGCCTCTAGCCGAGGGACGAAGTCCACCACGATCAGCCGTCGGGTCTCCGAGTCAGTAGCCTCGATAGGGGCGGACATCGATGACACGTCCATAGTAGAAGCGCCAGTCCCCCCATGACTGTCCCATCGTTGGAGCCTTGTGCGCGCCCCAAAGATCGAGGGCCCACTGACGCTGATGACGGTGTCAGCGAGCAAATCGGGGAAACCTCGCAAAGTCACGAGGAGAGAAGGAGGTATTTGTACCTGCATCACGGCTAGGGGAAGATGGTTGGGAAATAGTCGCACCTGTGGTCACCAAATGTGTGCTCGTGGGGGCATCACCGGCAGCCCTGGCTACGAAGCCTGCTTCGGTGTCGATGGCCTCAGTGTCGGAGTTTGATCCCTCTGAGAGTGTAGTCACCACTACTTGGAAACAGTCGCTTGTGCCTGCAGGCGGACACACGCGAGCATGCTTGGCTGCGGGCACCCCAGGACGTGCCTCATCGGGACCCACAATGGTCGTGGGTGAGGTGCCTTCGCATTCACCTCCCGCGTCAATGTCAGGCTCGTGCCCGCCATCGGCCCAGTCGCCTGCATCACTTGTGGGCCCACGCCATCCGCATGGTCACCGCTATCAATGTCGTGGTCTACCTCAGCCTCTAGATCTGAGTTCGCATACTCAGATAACTTAGAGTCGGTGCTCGCAGCGGCCTCCTCAACCTCGGTGGATTCCTCTTGGGGGGCACCGAGCATGACGATCGCGCTGCGGGAGAATGGCCCCTTCGGCGAGTAGGGGAGCCCTTACCATTACCCTCGCGAGTGCGAAGTCGGCCAACGCTAGGTGCAGCGTGCTCTAGTACAGGGATACCGCGGGCTTTGCACACTCGGTTCACCTGACTGATGTTCGCTGTGACCGCTTCTCGAAGGCTATGCTCCTTGGCCATATACGGCCCAAGGAAAATGGTCGTCGCACTCTTCGTATCTTCGAGGGTGAGCTTTGCCATGAAGCCAAAGCACACTTATGATTTGCCGCATAGACAGATTATGTGCAACGTTTACGGTGGAATACTTACTCGGCTTGGTGGGCCTCGCCAAGGACGCGACCGTGGGGCGTATGGACTGTACATGCTATGAACGTGCCAAGGGAGCCACGTTGTACATGCAGTACTCATCCGCAAGGTCCCGCATGTTGAATCAAAGAGCAACGCCCACCAACCTCCACGCCCGATGCTCATCGTCGTGGTCGAGGTCACCGACGGGGACGTGTTGAAGTCCATCAGGCACCCCGACCATCTCAAACTACTGCTACTCTCCACACGGTGGTAGAACAACCACTGCATCCAATTTGATTCCCACTTCGTCTAGGTCACGTTCACCGGAAATAGCTTCAGCACGTGGACCGCAGCACGAAGCTCACACTCTCGAAGTTGGAGTATTCCTGCCCGTCAAGCTTCTTCGACTGGCAGTGGGCATCATGAAGAAACACGAAAAAAGACACACTTAGCCAGACTGTCTCCATTCACGAGCCCCAACAGTACACCACCAGCCAGATGATGGCGTTGGGAGTCAACTGTGGTAGCTCCAACCCATACAGCCTCAGCACCTCACCGACAAACATCGCTGCAGGAAATCGGAGCCCAGCTTCCAAATAGGCGACAAATACCACCGCCTTTGACTCCGTCGGATGGGGCTCCGTCTCGTCAACGGACCAACGACTGTATCGTCTCCTCAGTCACCAGGCTCTGCCCTAGCAGATTCATGCACATGCTGTTCAGCTTTCTCGCCGCATTCCATCGTTTGTTGGCCATCGAGAGGTCGCACCCAATAAGCTCATATTCCGCCTCGGTCATCGACGACCCCCAGCGACCGGAAGAGCCGCCGCGGCTCGACGAGGCATCGATGCCTGGCCGACGGCAACGCTCCTCACCACGGGCCATTTCGCTGCAGCGCTCGGTGATGCAGCCGGTGATGATGGATGATACGCGTGCACCTGGGCTGTTCACAGGACGGCGTACTGAGCGGTGCATCCGTAGAAGGGAGATAGCACAGTAATGGACGTCGGCAACGACCGACATATATGGTAGGAGCACGTGGTGGAGTGTCGGTAAAAAGGTAGTGCTATCACACCAGGGTCAGCGCATGGGCCAGCGACACGAGTACCACGATGACTTTAAAGCTGTTTGTTCTCCTTGACTGCGTCTCGGGAACCCAACCGGCGAAAACCAATAGCGCACGACGCGCTAACCACGCACGACCGCGTGCCCCACTACGCAAAAACGACCACATGACCCCGGTCAGACTTCACTACGGTTAGAGATCAACCAACCCACGATCAAATTGCAACACATGTCGTAGGGATAGAGGGGGCCAAAAGGCTCGGCGACATGGTTCTAGCCTGTGAGAAGCATTTTACCATGAGAGGCTCCTGTGGTAGGGATAGCCCCCACCTAAGCCCATCCAGCCTGTTAGGGGCTAGAAGGCCCAATGGGGTATGTACAAAGACATATATGCCCTTCTACAGGATACTCAACTATGAGGGTATTATTGTAATCATGCCTTATGGATACACACACACACACACACACACACACACATATATATATATGCGTAGGGCAATGATAGTTTATTTATCATAACCACTCCACTACTGTTCTAGTTTACTGTTTGGCCTATAGCCACAATATTTACTATACTATTAGAAGTGCTTTCAATGGTGAAGTGTTGGCTACCTGCTCCTTTGAAAATTTGTATCTATTTGATGGGAAGGTAAAAAAGAAAAAATGTTGTAGAGAGCAAAGGCTCTGTTGTAAAGTATTATGACCTTTAACTAAAATAACACTATTATGATTATTAGTTTTTTCTAAAGTGTTTAATTAAAAAGTAAAAAAAAAAGAAAAGAAAGCTCTATTACTCTACGGCTAATGTCAAGAAAAAAACTAGGGGGTGTTTGGTTGCCAGCCACAGTTTACCACGCCTAAGGTTAGGCAAGTTTGACCAACTTTGGGAGCTGTTTGGTTGCAGCCACAGTTGTGGCAAGATTCTCTTCCAGGAAACTAGATCCCACACGTTAATGACTCAAAAAAGTGTGGCAAGATTTCTTTAAGCTTGCTAAGATGTGGCAAAGAATTTGAGCACCTCAACTTAGGTAAGTGTGATAATTTTTGTTGACAAAATATGACTAGCAACCAAACAGCTCCTAGTTAAAAAACCAACGCATTCTAGCTTGGGGCTTCCTGGTCGCTGTTTGGAACAGGATTCGAGAAGTGCAGAGGGAGTCTCTGCGCGCCCCCAAGGCCCCGACTCCCACCGCAAACTGGCCGAAGGGGGCAAAAAGGGTAAAGGGCGGCAATTCGGTCTTAGCTTCCCGCGAAAGCTGTTAGGGGGGCGGCGCGAAGCGGGATTTTGTAGCGGGAGCGGGGGGAGACGGAGATGGGGAAGGAGAGGGAGCGGGAGGAGCAGGTGGCGACGGTGCGCGCGGTGCTCGGCGAGGGAACGTCGGAGATAGACATCATCCGCGCGCTGCACATGGCCGGCGACGACCCCACCAAGGCCATCAACATCCTCCTCGACTTCCACCACAAGCCGCCGCCTCTGCCGCCGTCGCCTCCGCCGGTCAAACCCACCAAAACCCCCACCGAATCGATCCCACCACCCAAAACCCCTGCCCGGTCCAAGCCGGAGGCAGAGAAACCTAGGCCCAATCACGTGCCCGCGCCCATCGCCGGCGGCGGCGGCGAGAACTGGTGGCTGGTGGGGAGCGCCGAGATGGCGGGGCTGTCCACCTGCAAGGGCAGGCGCATCGCCTCCGGGGACCCCGTCAGCTTCTCGTTCCCCAACTCTGCGGCGGCAGCCTCCTCCGCGGGCAAGAACCGCCCCGGCCGCTCCGCCCTCGCTTCCTGCTCCTCCGAGATTATGCGCTTCTCAACCCCTCACCATGGGGAGGTGCATTACTTCGTCACTACTGCTTTCCCTAAAATTCTCTGGTGCCGCATCGCATTCGCACCATTGTATACTGTAACAATTTGTTGTTGTTCAGGTGGGTCGCATCCCCAACGAGTGGGCGCGGTGCCTGCTCCCCCTTCTCAAGGAGGGCAAGATAAAAGTCGAGGGCCTGTGCAAATCCGCTCCCGAGGTACTTAGCATCATGGACACCGTCCTCTTGTCCGTAAGGTATTTGAATTGCATATAAAAGTAACTCTCGTCCATATGCATTTCTGCTGTTCCATGTACATTATTTTGAGTACGGTTGTGTACTTGGCAGTGTATATATCAACAGCTCAATGTTTCGTGACCAAAAGCAATCGTTGCCCAAGGCGGCTCGGTTTGCTACTGAGGACTCCACGTTTCATCCACTGCCCACACTTTTCAAGTTGGTTGGGATTGCCCCATTTAAGAAGGTGAGAGGCGTTCGTTTCATTGCATCTCTTATTCATGTTGTTTTCTAGTGCAAAATGCATTACAAAAGTTCACAGTTAGAAGCTCTTGGAATGGGTAAAATCATTGTCGATAAACATTAAACAACAAAGAACTGAAAAGTATGAAGAAGGTACAATTTTGCTTAGCATTGTATAACACATAACTGAGAGATGCACAACATGAATGAAAGCATAAAGAGCCAAACTGAAAGATTTCCATATAAATCAGGTCATTTCTTCTGTTTAAAAAAGTGTGTTCTTTTGCTAGAATTGGCATGTTCATGTTGTTAATATTTTTCTTTTTTTCTTTGATTCTATGTAAATTCAAACCAGGCAGCATTTACTCCAGAAGATCTTTGTTCCAGAAAGCGACCGACTGAAATAAAGGTAAATGATAAGTAGTTCATACTTCACAATGCTATTACTGTAATAAATGTTGGCCTCACCTGCGGATCTGCCTCATCAGAGCACCGCGCCTCCCGCAAAGTTGACATCCGAGAAACTGAGATTATTTTCTGGTGGAAATGAAGATGATCATGGTGAAGGAACTGTTTCAGATTCAGATTTGGATGATATAATTGGAATCTCAGACAGTTCTGCTCTGGAGGTAATCCAACAGTTCTCTGTTTGTTCAAAGTTTCAGATACAAGTTGGCTTTGTCTTGACTTCAGTAATGCTTTTAATTTATATCTTTTAGGAAAGGGATCCCCCTGAAGCTCTGCAGTGTGATCTACGCCCTTATCAGAAGCAGGCCCTTCATTGGATGCTGCGGCTTGAGAAAGGCAGTTCTTCCCAGGATGCAGCTACAACTCTTCACCCTTGTTGGGAGGCATATAAACTCGACGACAAGTATGGCTGCTTTATATTGTATGAACCATTTCTTGAGATTATGATTGTTCTAAATTAACATTGACATTTCTCAACTTACTACATTTGTTTCAGGAGAGAGCTCGTTTTGTACTTGAATGTGTTTTCAGGTGATGCCACCACTGAATTTCCTAGTACATTACAACTAGCGAGAGGAGGGGTAAGGATATTCTAAATATTTCACACATTTATCTTTGCCATGTCTATTGGTAATTCTGATTTCCAGTTTAAATTATTAATCCATTTTATTAACTGATTGAGTAAATTATAAGATTCTGGCAGATGCAATGGGACTGGGGAAGACTATTATGACAATAGCTCTTCTTCTTTCTGATTCTAGCAAAGGATGTATCACTACTCAGCATACTACTCAGATCTGTGGTGAAGCTAGCGGATTGGGTGAATTGCCTATTCAGTCTCATGATGCTGCGAAGAAGCTAGCTAGCCCTTTCTCTTTTAGTAAGCTCAGGAAACCTAAGACGCCACTTATTGGAGGTGGCAATCTAATCATCTGCCCGATGACACTACTTGGTCAGTGGAAGGTATAGTTCTAACAGTGGCACCATTTCATCATTGTCTACACTGCACTATTTGTATGCACATTTGGTACTTGTGCAAAATTGGAAACATAATTTGGACTTGTTTTACTAATTTCATTTCTAAATGTAATGCTAAACCTCACCTGACGTTTTCAATACTAAAATTGTTATTTTGCCTAATAGGCGGAGATTGAAGCTCATACTAAGTTGGGGTCCGTGAATATATATGTTCATTATGGACAAAACAGACCAAAGGAAGCAAGCTTTATTGTTCAGAGTGATATTGTTCTGACTACATATGGTGTTGTGGCTTCAGAATTTTCAACCGTGGTAATATCTGAGATCTTATACCATACACCTGTCTTTCAATGTATTCTTCGTATCCTGAAGCATTTGTTAATCCCTTCTATTGGTTGTGAGATAGCACCAGCCCATGTGGCTGACTGGTTGTTTGCACGCTTGCCCCACTATTACACCTTGTTAGAATTTGGCATCTGTTACTATTTACTTGTGTTCTCTTTTGTAAAGAAAGAGTTCAATGGAATGCAGATAATACATTACCCTTTTGCTTGCCTTCTGCCCTTTCTGCATACACAATTTCTGCCATGCGTGCAGTTTGTTTGGTCTTGTTTTTTTTACCAGATTTGTTTGGTCAGGCATTTTCATCCAAAAAAAAAAGGCTCATGCCTATGCAGTCTTGTTGCCTTGTTGGTCATGGAAAATGTGGCTTGCTTAAAATTTGGTCCATGCATGAGGGGAGTATAAAGAAGATGGGCATGCAAAGGATGGAAACTGTTACTGCCATTATTGCCATTTTATCTTTTGGTTGATTATGCAATTTATTCTTGACTGAACTTTGCATATTTGCTTATAGAGTTCCACAGAAAATGGGGGTCTTTACTCTGTTCACTGGTTTAGAGTTGTGCTTGACGAAGCACACATGATAAAGTCTTCTAAAAGTTTAATATCCCTAGCTGCTGCTGCTCTTACTGCTGATCGGCGTTGGTGTCTTACTGGTACACCAATTCAGGTGTGTATAAGTGTAGATCTGATTATCTGTATAATTGAACCAATCGTATTTATCCCTGCTAATGCAGGATGCTAGACCGAACAAATTCTAAGAATGTGCATTCCTAGTTTTTTCTGCATGTATTGGCCTATTAGGTGCTTATGCATTTGAGTTTTATGAGTTTTACTTAAATGGCAGAACAACTTGGAGGATATATACAGCCTTTTCCGGTTTTTGAGGGTTGAACCATGGAGGAACTGGGCTTTGTAAGTGCGATCACTTAATTGCTTTCATTGACCAGTCCTGTTCTTGTTGGTATGCCTGTGTGGATATTGTAAAACTTAGAAGCATTTAGTCAGGTAGAAATTAATTGGAATGTTGCAGGATGCAAAATTGAGGTTTTGACATTGTTTACCTTTCCGATTCTCTATTCATCATATGCATCACTGTAACTTTTATGCTGTCTGGATGACTCTTTTGTTTCATAGTGTCTACGTCCAACTTTACTGTTTGATGAGACTTGGCAAACTTGTTTTGTACCCTAGAGTGTTAGTTACGAGATGCAACATCACAGTGTTTTCTCTCTCGATTTGTTAACTTCATTATGCCATTCCCGGTTCTGCTGATCCGGATCTTCTATTTTTGTGCAAATCAAGTATGTTAAATCATGATGTTACCAGAGTCTGACTATATTTCCTTAGTCCTTACCATGCATTAAATTTGAAAAAATAATTTGCCCTCTCTACTTAACTTTTGTTGTTCGAATGTTACTTAGGTGGCATAAACTTGTACAAAAACCATATGAAGAAGGTGACGAAAGAGGCTTAAAGCTAGTGCAATCCATTTTGAAGCCAATAATGTTGAGAAGGAATAAAAACAGCACAGACAAGGAGGGCAGGTATGTTGAAGTTTGGTTATGGGGTATTCTTACTTCTTAGGTGCATTAACTTGCACCATTGTTTTGGTGCAGACCAATCCTTGTATTACCCCCTGTGAATATTGAAGTAAAATATTGTGATTTATCGGAGGCTGAGAAGGATTTCTATGAAGCACTGTTTCAACGATCTAAGGTAATGTACCTTCAACTTAAGAAGCCCCATGTTCATTCGGATTTCAGAGAGATAAAGTCTTGTGCTGTTTTTATAGGTAAAGTTTGATCAATTTGTGGAGCAAGGAAGGGTCCTGCACAATTATGCTTCAATTTTGGAGTTGCTTTTGCGCCTTCGGCAATGTTGTGACCATCCATTTCTTGTTCTGAGGTTAGTTTGCAAAATTTAGTCACGATTACCAGATTGAACCTGTCTTTCAGCAAAAAATCAATGCATGAAATGCTTCTCAGAATATTAGGTTGCCTGACAAATTTGGGTCCATTTTGATCCTAAATGCAGAGCAATAACTTCATCTAAAATTTGGCATCTACATTCTTATTTTGTTGCCACTGGTTATTTTCTGATGATGGCTTCAATGTTGCCAGTCGTGGAGATACACAGGAGTTTGCAGACCTAAACAAGCTTGCAAAGCGTTTCCTGCATGGTGGTAACGGTGCTGTTAATGGGGATTCTTCTTCCCTTCCCTCTAAAGCTTACATTGAAGAGGTTGTCCAAGAACTGCAGAAAGGTGAAGGGGAGTGCCCTATTTGCTTGGAAGCCTTTGAGGATGCTGTATTAACTCCTTGTGCTCACCGTTTATGCCGAGAATGTCTCTTGTCTAGTTGGCGGAGTGCGGCAGCAGGTCTTTGTCCTGTCTGTAGGTAGTTCATGTTTCACTGTTCTTTTGTCTCTCTCTGGTAAATTTTGTTTTCCTGGACATTCTTCCTATTGTCGTGCCTTTGAATTTGATTGCCTGTTGCAGAAAGTTGATGAGCAAGCAAGATCTTATAACTGCTCCAACTGATAGTCGCTTTCAAATTGATGTTGAGAAGAACTGGGTTGAATCGTCCAAGATATCGTTTCTTCTACAGGAGCTGGAAGTTCTCCGCAGTTCAGGTGCCAAGAGCATCGTGTTTAGCCAGTGGACTGCATTTTTGGATCTCTTACAAATTCCACTTTCCAGGCAAGAAATGTTCAATTACAAGGATATGTCTTGAGGTTATCATTTATTTGTTATGATTGTGAGGTTTTCATAGGCCAACACTTGTGCATGAAGTTTTTTTTCTTTTGCTGCATATAAGATCTAAATTACCTATTCTTTGCTGCCAAGAGCCTCCTTTCCCGATACTTCTGCACATTCTGTCTTCCAACATTTTAAACTCATTTCTGACTCGTTGCTGTTGTCTGGGTTTTTCTGACGCGTTGATCCTGTATTAAACTCTCTTAATGGGTTGGATAGCAGCTCTCCTGCCCTCCCTTCTAAAAAAATTAATATAATTGGAATACCATTTAAAAGAAAAAAAAGAAATACTCTTTGTTGGTGCCTTTGGTGTGCTGTACAACATAACAAAGTTTGGTCCTTTAATGTTATAATGTAGATTGCAAATCATGGGGCTGTTGGTCAGTTTCAAAATACAGGAAAGGTTTACAGAGTTGCCTGAACTAACCAAATCAGACAGTAGTCTATGACACGTTTTTCAAATGCTCCTTCCTGATATGCATTTGTGAAGTATTTAATCATGGTCCCTTTTTTGCGAATAATCTTGGCCCTTTGGAGGAACTCTACTGTTAATTTACGTCTATGAGTTCTGGTGGATCTTTGTTCGATTGTAGCAACAAAGTTTACCTTGATTTGTTTACCAATTAATGTTTGAGTTTTTGCATGGCAGATATAACTTCTCATTTGCTAGGCTGGATGGAACCTTGAATCTTCAGCAGAGAGAGAAAGTAATCAAAGAGTTTTCTGAGGACAAAAGCATTTTGGTATTTTTTTGTTTCTGGACTTCACTCTTTTCTAGATAAGTGTGGCGTTATAAATTGAAACATCTGATATGCCATTAAAAGATGTTAGGACATTCAGTGCATTTGGTTTATGCAGGTTCTGCTTATGTCTCTGAAAGCTGGTGGTGTTGGAATAAACCTTACTGCTGCATCTAATGCGTTTGTCATGGTATATTTCCATCAAGCTTTTATGCAAAGCTTCTAAATGAAAACATTTTTGCACTAAACAGCATACATTTGTTTAGTAGTGTTTTATAGCATCCTTCATAATGTGTCAATTTTTGGGCATTGTTCAGTGAACGTGGCATTGTTCACATAAATTTTGGGCTGTCATTTTTGTAGTTCAATCATTGTTTCCTTCAGGATCCTTGGTGGAATCCGGCTGTTGAGGAACAAGCTGTCATGCGTATCCATCGAATTGGTCAAACGAAGAGCGTTTCCATCAAAAGGTTCATTGTCAAGGTACTTTGTGGGGTTTGTTATTGGAATATATACAGGCTGGATCTGAAAAAACATGATGCAAAACCTTTGATCATCATACAGTCATACTGTTTTAATTCTGATACGATGGTTCAGGGCACTGTCGAAGAACGAATGGAAGCTGTGCAGGCACGTAAGCAGCGAATGATTTCAGGAGCTTTGACGGATCAAGAAGTCCGCTCCGCACGTATAGAGGAACTCAAGATGCTTTTTTCCTGAGTTGATAATCATTCAATCACGCGTCGCGCACATTTGCATCTATGGCTTACACAGGATGCTCACCATTCTTTTGCCTCAAGCCAAGAGAAGAAATTGAAAACGAGGGCGACATCGCCATTCAAATACCTTCCACCTTAGGTGGTTTTGCTGTTGTTTTTCTTTTTCTTCCACCTTTGGTGGTTTTGCTGTTGTTTTTCTTTTTCACTAAAGAAAGAAGACAGCCACTTGGGTTCGAGCCTGGGTGGGTGGGGGGGCATTCGACGACACCCTCTACCATACGAGCAACGCTTGGTTCCTAGCCTGTTTATTTGTTGTATACATCGTTTTGTATAATGTAATATGAACTCTGGCATTGAAAAAAAGAGTTTGCAGAGGAGGTAAAACATTGCATATACAACATGGGCTTAGTTAATGGTACCGGCAACGCCACCGACCAAGAGTAAGACGTTTCACTGAGTGGGACAGTAACTGAAAGAAACATGGAAAATGATGTGTGCTTCCACGATGATAATCTATTTAAACTCAATCATTCTTCCCACTTTGCTTTTAAATGTAAAAAACAGGTGCAAGAGGTCAGTAATCTAGTACTAGGATCAATAACTCCTTGTGACAAATGAGAAGGATGGTTAGGGAACCTAGAAATGGCTTCTCTTTGAGAGAGAAGGGTCGATAGGGATGACATTTGCATCCAGCCAATCACTGAAAATACATATAGATAGCGGACGTGTTGTTTTTCAGCTTTTGGTTTTTTTACAGTAACTAACTTTTAAATGAAGTGTTTTTTAAATAGTGTACCGATTTCATTTATATTGACAAAAATCGTATGTGAGTTTCTGTTACTCTGTAATATCTCATATAAATAGCCCAAAAGACACAAGTTGTAGCTAAAAGCCAAGCCTCAGCCAAAATGCTCAATCATCAATATAATGAATTTACTTTCGCCATGTATAGTCGTGGGCGCAAGTGCAAAGTTGGAGATTCATATGAACCATTTGTCTTTTTAGAGGGCAACATGAGCCACATAAACTGGAACTTCAAAACTGTATCAGTAAACATCTAAGCTGAGCAAACACGAATGTACTGTACAACCTACGGAGAAGAGAACAAAAGAAAAGGTAAACGAATATTATCACATGTGTATATGACATACCCAGACAAGAGTGGCCTACAGCAGCGGCCAGACGTGCATGATTCCTAGCCATCGTGGTAATATGTTTGGCTTCCTAGCAGAGGTGGCCTTGCGGTCCTGTACCTTTCAGCCTACGGCTTTATCTGAATAAATAATCATGACGGTTATTCCGTTATTTTCTAAAACAACTTATTAACATTCAATTTATTCACACAAGCGTTCGTATTAGAGTCAAAAATAAAAAACCATAGCCGAAAAGAACACATGAACACATGGGCAGTAGTGCTACGGCCTTGGGGCACCTGCTCTCCAGCTCCATGAGCTTCTCCTTTGAGTCCAAACCTATGCGTAGAAGCAACCATTTCAACGGAGAGAAAAACAAAGACAAGAATAAGAGGCGTGTGTGTATATGCAGGGACGTCACCTACAGCTACAGGGCGAATCCAGTAGAGAGGCTTCATCAGGCTTCAATCTACCCTCTGCCTGATGCAGCCCCCCAACCCACCCCTCCTCGCCCCGCCGGCCGGCCAGCCATGCCTCTTGCCTTCTGGGAAGAAGAAGAAAACTAGAAGAGAAGATGGGCCTTTTCTCATGCAGCCAGCCTACAACCACCAATCCACAAGGTCCACAACCACTAGTAGCAAATAACAACTTACATCCATAGATGATAGATCCAGATGCAAAATTGAAAAGGATCGAGTGGAAGCGGAGAGTTTGCATCTGGCTGAGGTCCTGAGAGTGAGCGGCAACTGGCGGTGTGAGGAGGAGTAGCCGTATGGGGATGCCAGGGCAATGCACGGCGGGGCTGGCGGCCAGGGCGGCACTGGCGTGAGCAGTTCTACCGTGAGGAGAGTTGGTGGCTGTAGCTATGATGCGACCATGCGGGGAGCCAATGGCGCGAGGAGGCCAGGCACCCAGACCCGTAGGCCACCGAGCGAATGGCCGAGGGATGCATGGAGGGAGGAGAGGAGGCAGAGTGGCAGACCACAGGCGTAGGGCGCAAGAGGAGTCAGGAGAGGCCGAGAGAGCCAAATAGGATAGTAGAAGACTAATGATTATAACTTAGAACTTGGAAGTGAGGACTGAAGCCATTGAGGTCTGAGTCAGGGGTGACCGATTGATTCTTGGGAAGCCAACAACCAAGCTGGCCATCGGTCAAGTATTTATTCAATTATTCTCAAATCTCAATCTTACTGTTAGAGACTTAGTGTTAGTCTATTGCTACACAGATTGTTCCTGCTACTATCTTTTTACAGCTTACTATTTAGTGTTTACTATTGTTATTTGTACTAGTTAGATTTTATGTAGTGATGAATTCTATTATTTGTTTTTAGATTTGCAAATTGCATTAACAGAGAAACAAACTTTTCATAACTATTTTACAAGTAATTCAAGTAGCACTCCCAACCGATGAGAGTACAACATAACCAAAGAGATTTCGACTAGAAATTAATCCTAATGGAACTAAAGAGGCAATAACTATTATCAAAATATATTTACACAACAAGGTAGCCAATGGGTAGCCCAATGACTTGATGGTATGCTACACCAAACGAGAAATATTTAGAAGTATTGATGATGATAAAATAATAAGACGCTTCCAAGACATGACATCTTGTAGAATAAATTTGCCTTGTGGTTCGAATTTGCCTTATTATTCATGCTAGCATCTTCGTGGTATATTTCGTTTATTTTGAATGTTCATGATCACTTACAATTTATATAACTAATTTTGCTAATTTTAATATACGGATGACAGATCGCTACTCGCTAGAAACATATTCATATGATTTAGGGATGCACTTTTCATTACTGAGATACCTTCATTGTATTTTTCTCTTTGTTTGCTTTGCTTCTTTTATTCATATATAAATTTTAATTTAACAAAAGTAAAATACCATATTTATCAATTTAGCTAAGTCTTAACTCCACCCTCCATTTTTATCTTAGCTACTGCAAGCTGAACTAGGAGTAGTGGAGCCCGAAGTCGGAGGGGGTCGGAGGACGGCAGCAATTTGTTGGAGAAATAATCCTGCGCCAGTTACTTAGCCATTATGGCATTACTGTTTTCAGTTTCAGTTAGTAGTGGAGTTGTTTCATTTCTGTTTCCTGTGTTAATTGCGGAATGCAGACAGCCATGTATTAGTTCATGCGTCTGTTAGTAGTGCAACCATGCATTAGTTCATGCGTCCGTTAGTAGCATTAGTTCATGCAGATTGTAACCATCCTTTAAATATGAGTCTAATATACAAACAAAAACTGCAGCTTGTGTTGTGAACGCAGCACCAAAATCTGTCTCATCCTGTGTATGCATTTTTCATTTGAAGCAAGAGCTAAAGATTTGAGAGATTAGAAAGGGCTGCTGACAATTGGTATCAGAGCAAAATGTCGGCTCCCGCCTTTGCCGTAGGCCACTCCCGTACACCGCAGCGACATGGCCGTGGACGCTCGCCGTCCCCACCGACGCGCTGCCCGCAACGACGCAATGGCGGCCAGCGTGAACTCGTTGTCCAGTGGTCGTGAAGGAGAGCGATGGCTCCATCTCCTACCCCACGCTCACACGCTCAAATTACTCTGATTGGGCGGTGTTGATGCGAGTCAACCTGCAGGCTCAAGGCCTGTGGGATGCCGTCGACACCGGTGATGTGCCATACCAGGAAGATCGCCAGGCCCTTTCGGCGATCTTGCGCGCGGTGCCTCCGGAAATGCTCCGGCCACTTGCCGAGAAGGATAACGCCAAAGAAGCCTGGGACGCCCTCAAGGCAATGAGGGTTGGGGCGGATCGAGTGCGTGAATCCAAGGCGCAGAAGCTACGCCAGACATTTGAGTCCATGCGATTCAAAAATGGCGAGCACGTGGAGGACTTCGCCTCTCGGCTCCGAGTGTCGTCGGCGACCTTCGCCCCTTGGAGAGGAGTTGCGGAGGAGAAGGTGGTCCGCAAGCTCTGCGTGTTGTTCCCGCAGTATCGCCAAATCGCCTTGTCAATTGAAACCTTGGTTGACCTCGGACTCTGTCCATCGAGGACCTCACCGGCTGGCTCCACGCTGTCGAGGACCGTGGAGAGTCGGACGATGAGGAAGGAGACCAGGTTCTACTCACGGAGAAGGAATGGTCGTCGTATAACACTAAGGCGAACAACGGGAACACGTCACACTCACGCCAGCGCGGCCGGCACAGCTGCGGGCGTGACGAGGGAGACGAGGAACCAAAGTCTGGGCCATCCCAGGCCGCGTGCCACGACATCTCCAAGGACAAATGCCGTTATTGCGGCAAACTCGCCATCGGCCAAGGATCGCCGAAAGGCAAAGCGGGATCGTGAGAGGTTGGCTCAAGCGAATCTTCTCCAAGCCGAACCAGAGCAGGCTGAGGGCGAAGATGAGCCCACGTTGTTAATGGCTCAGGTCTGTGACCTCTCTCCCGCCATCAACATCGAACCAGCAGGCGCCGAACTCGTTATAAACGAGGAGCGCGCCCTTGTCACTCTCCGCGATGTGGGAGAACCAGTCGATCCAGAATGGATCCTGGACATCGGCGCATCGAATCATATGACTGGCGCACGGAACGCATTCTCCGAACTCAACACCAGCGTGCGCGGTTCCGTCAAGTTCGGCGACACCTCGCGAGTCCGCATCGAGGGGTGCGGCACTGTGCTCTTCGCCTGCAAGAACGGTGATCACTGCGCGCTCACCGGTGTCTACTACATCCCACGCCTCCGCAGCAACATCGTCAGCCTCGGCCAGCTGGACGAATCTCGCTGCAAGACGGAGATCGAGAATGGCGTCCTCACGCTGCGCGACCCCCAACGCCGGCTGTTGTGTCGGGTTCGGCAGACCGCCGAACGTCTTTATGTGCTCAGCGTCAACATTGCACAGCCCGTTTGCCTCACGACGAGGGGCATGGAGGAAGCCTGGACATGGCATGCGCATTTCGGCCACCTCAACTTCGATTCGCTTCGCATGCTTGCTCGGTGCGGGATGGCGCGAGGCCTACCAGAACTTGAGCGCATAAATCAGGTTTGCGATGGCTGCCTGATCGGCAAGCAAAAGCGAATGCCGTTCCCTGCTGCGGCGGCGTACCGCGTGTCGGAGCGCCTCGATCTCGTCCACGGCGATATATGCGGGCCCATCACGCCGGCAACCCATGGCGGCAAGAGGTACTTCCTATTGTTGATCGATGATCTAACCCGCTACATGTGGCTCTTTCTGCTGGCGGCGAAAAGTGATGCTCCTGCAGCCATCAAGCGCTTCAAGGCCAGCGTCGAGGTTGAGACCGACCGCAAGCTGCGTGTTCTTCGCACTGACCGCGGCGGTGAATTCACCTCCTTGGAGTTCGGCCTCTACTGTGCCGAGCAAGGGATTGGGCGCCACCTCACCGCAACAGAACGGCGTAGTGGAACGCCGCAACCAAACGGTGGTGGCCATGGCGCGGTGCATGATGAAGGCAAAGGACATGCCCGGCGAATTCTTGGGGGAAGCAGTGACGACGGCGGTCTACATCCTCAACCAATCGCCCACGAAGAGCGTCCCCGACAAGACTCCATACGAGGCGTGGCATGGTCAAACACCTGCCGTGCATCATCTCCGCACGTTCGGGTGCGTGGCGCACGTGAAGGTGGTGAAGCCGCACATGAAGAAGTTGGAGGATCGTAGCAAGGCCATGGTGTTCCTCGGCTATGAGCCCGACAGCAAGGCCTACCGCGTCTACGACCCCGCCGCCAAGCGCGTGTGGGTCACACGCGACGTGGTGTTCGACGAAATGAGGAAGTGGGCGGGGGAGCATGAGTCGAATGCAGCGCATCGATTGATTCATTCACGGTCCATTATGAGGTGCAGCCCGTCGATGCCAACACTGCTTCACCAAGCCCACTGCCTTCCGGTGCGTTGCCGTCGGAATCAGTGGCGCCTCCCTCCGAGCCGCTGAGTCCACAAGTGGAATTCGTGTCGCCCCCCACGGCGGACCCGAACCTCGATGACGATTTCGGCGCTCCACGGTGTTACCGCAACATCGCCAACATCAACGCCACCTCTGAGCCGGTGGAGCTTGAATCAGATGAGCTCTACCTCCTCGCTGCCGAGAAACCAAGTAGTTTCGCTGAGGCGGAGCGCGACATAACCTGGTGCGGCTGCTCGCCAAAGTACATTGACACTAGGAGGATTGGCATCAAGGAGACTGTCACAAGGCGTCAGGATTAGGGGGAGATTTGTTGGAGAAATAATCCTGCACCAGTTACTTAGCCATTATGACATTCTTGCTTTCGATTTGATTAGTAGTGGAGTTGTTTCATTTCCGTTTCCTATGTTAATTGCGGAATGCAGACAGCCATGCATTAGTTCATGCGTCCGTTAGTAGTGCAGCCATGCATTAGTTCATGCGTCCGTTAGTAGCATTAGTTCATGCAGATTGTAACCATCCTTTAAATATGAGTCTAATATACAAAGAAAAGCTGCAGCTTGTGTTGTGAACGCAGCACCAAAATCTGTATCATCCTGTGTATGTATTTTTCATTTGAAGCAAGAGCTAAAGGTTTGAGAGATTAGAAAGGGCTGCTGACAGCGGCCGCCGGCCTTCCCGGACGTAGAGCTCCACCGCGGCGGCGACCAAGTCGGCGACGTGCCACTCGGCGCACGCCATGACGTGCAGCGGCCACATGCTCTGCCGCATGGGCACGGTCACCAGCACCATCCTCGGCGCTGGCCACTTGGGGGCGCCTGCCCCGTCCGCGGCGGCTCCCCGGAAGCTCCGTCCCCTGACGCTGGCGAACAGGTCCGGCTGCGTCCAGGGCCTCTGCTTCAGCAGTTGGCGATGCTGCCCCACCGCGCCGCGCCCGTGGAACGACGCCGACCGCTGCGCCTAGCGCATCTTCACTACGCCTGCCGCCGCCACCGCCCGCCGCCTTGACCCGTCCTTCTCCACCGGCGCCGCAAGAGGAGGCATCTTTGATCAATCAGAAGCAATGAATTACACACCACTATTAGCAGGATTAACAGAACAGCTAACCAACTACACGTCACTGGATAAGTGCATCCATGAAGAGCATCTGCATCTCAATTAGCTAGCTGAGCTTACAAAGGCTTTGGAGTGGAAGACACGAGGGAGGTGGAAAGGAGCCGTGGGTATTATAGGTGTGCAAATACTAGAATCCAATTATTGGCCATCAATTATTGACCAAGTTGGGTCAATGATATGTAGAGTCTACAAAGACTTCTTCCTTATTGAGCTTCCAGCCGTACTTCCATGGCCACCGCCCTCTATAGTTCCCTCTATCTCTGTTTCGATTTGAGATAGAAAGCCTTGTGGGCCCCACCTGTAATTTACCTAAACTTGATCAACATGTCATCCTACGTGTTAAAACTGCCAACTGATCACACTACGCGAGCAATACCACCATATGAAGTTGGATTAGGGTGTTATTTGAACTGGATTGCAAAGTTCAGAGGAGGGGGTGAAATATCCGGTTTTATAGTTCGATATGCTAAACGAACTTTTGAACAGTTCGAGATGATATATGAACTTTTTCTTTTGAGAATTTATTATCGGTAATATTCTTCTTGATGAAACACCACTATAAACATGAAAATAGTTGAGATTTGCTGCTCTTCATATATTTCAGTATTTTTATATTTTTATCCCGAAATTGCATGTGAAAAAGACAACATTACCCTTCTTTCTCCCCTCCCCACCCTTGAACCCAAGCCTGGCACCGTCATGGTCGTCGACAAAGCGCTCGTGGAGGTGTCATTTCATCAAGAAAAATGTTTTCGGTGACAAATCCTCAACTCACATCTCTAGAAGGCAAATCATCAATTCTCTTTCTTATTCTTTGCCAACTCATGGCCATCGCGACACACTCCATAGCTACGGCCATGAGTGTATATGAAACATACGGGAGTCATCCCGCCTCGGCTCCGCAAGAACTTGAATCATCCCAGAGAACAACACTGGTACATCCATCACCTATTTTCCATGCTAGTAAAAATTTACCGTATGTTTCACGAATAATCTATCTATTATATTATTGAGATGATCTGAGCCATTATTACCTTAGATAATGACACAGGTTATCAGAGTATTGTAGTAGAACAATAATTAGAGATTGTTCCATAATATTATAATAACACTGTCACGCAGGGCTAAAGTATTTAACAAGGCTAAACAGTTGCTTGATTATTACAATACCAATAGGAACATGAGTACTCATAACAAATAATTATACAAGTACTGGAACTAAGGATACAATCATGCTATTATATCCTGAGCTCTGCCTACGATATACTAGTAGCCGGTTACTCATGCCACATCTCATATTGGGCATCCGCGTCAGACGTGTCATACTCAGGGTCAACTTCATCCCCCCTTGGCATAGCTGCCCTCCGCGTAGGCATCATCTGTACCAGATAGATCTCTAGACGAACTAGTCTCTAACAAAGTAGAATAATAACAAGGATGAGTACAAATATACTGAACAAACATTAATAGCAAACATGCAACTTTACGAACATTAACCAACATCCATGGATTCTATCTCATCTCACATCATCTCGAAAATAAGTGTTTTTATGTTGGAGAAGATTTCACATTTTGAATTTACAAAGCTACTGATCACTTGCATGACAAGATAGAATCCCTATTTAGTCCTCGCAACTTCTAGTCCAGGAGACAGGCATTACGTAGGATTGTACCACTTTACTTATAGCTACTCTTATTGTTATTGCAAATGATTATTCACATTTCCTTATATGCGATGCCCAAATCAGAGTACAAAACTCTTTTTCTCTATTTCTATATATTATATCTCCACCCGACTAGAGTATCTCTAGTCATTGGTCGAGCCAAACGTACCTTCACTCGACACTTCATTGGACTAAATATAGGCTCCAAGCTTATCCTTTATGGCCCTGAGTCTAATTGAGACCTCATCCATGAAATCTCCTAGATAATCTATATACCTATTATGAAGTGTATAATAACAGATAGAGTTGTTAGTCCTACCTGTCTTAGATGGAACTATGGTCAATATGACAGATACGACCCATTATACAAGTAAAGCTAGTAAGTCCTTAGATTATATTCATATGCAGAGGATCCCAATCTTGCTCTCTACACCTTCTCAAAGGCACCTTCTGCCCACCAGATACTTACACTGTAGGCCAACTACTCCTTTAGTTAAGCCTACTACATTCCTATCCATCATTCTCCCATTATTTATCTGAATTAAGTAGAAATTTATATAATACAATTGATGATAATATTGCAATAAGAAAATAACTTGTTTTAAGTGAAGATACTCTAGTTAAGATGGTCAAATGCACGCTTGCCTGGAATCTGGTAGTAAGCTCCTAGGTTCAGATGTGCTCAGGTGGAGTCATTTCTCTTGGCTTGGATAGTCGCCTGCATTTAATACGTAGGCTATGCTACATTGATGTGTCTCAATGGTAAACCTTTCGTTGATTCAAAATTGATTGCTATGTTTATATTTAAATTCTAGTTTTGTGCACTTGTTTGCTGCCATGTTTGCTGATGTGAAAACATGTTATTTTATCGAGGTAGTATGGCTGATAACTATTTGTTGCATGTCAATACAATTTGCACGCATATATGTATGTGTGTGTGTGTATAGGCACACACATACATACATATAGATTCCTCCATCTCTCTCTTGGCCAATCCAACATGCATCGGCCCATCAACCTATCAGCCTTCCCATTAGCTCTCCTTGCCCTCGATCTACCCTCTCCCTCACTCATTCCACTGATTCCCCATATGCTCTGCCTCCAAGAGTCACCCTCTTCACCGGCTCTCGGGTTCCCAGCAAATGTTGTTGGTCTCCCATGTCTCTCCCTCTCTCATGTCTCCCTCGCCATGCTCCGTTGTTCCCACCTCTCAAGGCCACCACCACCCAAGACACTACACGCTTTGCCTGGCATCGCCGCTCGAGATCTAGCCATGGTGACACCGACTGGGTCATGCCGCTCAGATCTGCCCCATTGCCACTGCCGTCCACAAATCCCTCCATCTTGACCTACCCCTTGCCGAATCCACCCATGGTGACGATGGATCTCGTCGCCGACTACAGGGATCCAAACTGTCATGCCACTACTCCCTATTATGCCCTCTAATATACTCTTCTACACCTTCTTTTATTTGATTTTACTTTGATTTCTAGATTTTGCTCCTTGACTCACTTGTGCTTGCGGGGGTGTGTTCGTGCTCGAGGTTGACATGCTGTAATGTGGCTTAGGATCTCCTCATGCACCCGGGAGCATGTGGGGGTTGTCGGGTGTGCGTGGGTGGTCGATGGTGAGTACTATCAGTGCCATGGTCAACTCTCCCTCTGGTATATTCTACTCCCTCTAGCCCTGTACTTCTATACTCTATCCTAATTGTGGATCCTAGTTGGTTCTACGGTGTGCATGTGTATTTGGAGCTGCATGTGTGTGTGGTCCTGCCTTATGATGCCGACAGTGGTGGGGATAAATGTCGAATAATTAGGTTGATCTTGTTGGGCTTGATTTGGGTGGGGTTGGTATTCTCCTCCTCCTCTTGAGTGCATGTGGTTCTTCTTCCCCCTTTCAACTCCTTCTGGTCATGGCTGTCTTGTCCCTCTTCTAGTTCGGTCACCTTTTTCTGGTCCAATAGTCACGGCTCACTTCATATTCCCTTTTCCTTGCACTGAGGGGTTGGATTTGGGGGGAAATGTGGATGGATCTAGTGGTGGGTTTCTTACCTTGGTTGCTCTGTGGTTTGGGGTGACTAATGTGCTCTCTTTCTCTCGGTCCCTCGTTGGTCCTTATCCTTTCTACTTATGTGTTGTATGGGATGGGCCGGGAAGACTCACGACTATCAGTGGATTTCTATGTACTTCGGTAAACTATTTTTACCAGGATTAGTTGGTAGTAAAAATGTGTTCCGAATTGCTTCATGTTTGTTTTTACATCGAATGATAAAACCCTACAGTTTTGAGAGGTGCCAACTGGCCCCAGATGGTTTGGTATGTAAATGAGCGAATTGCGCATTACAGTTATTCTACAAAGGGTTCTGACGACAATGTTGGTTTACTAATTTGGTTCTTTTCTATTCCCGATTATTGATTCTCCTTGCAGATGCTTGATTTGACTACTACAGGTCCTGCTAATGCTACCGATTTCAAAGAAATTTGTCAATTGTAATTGTATTGGGTTGTATTTATTCATATATATGGACACTTACGTGTTGTCTTTTGTATGAACTTGTGTGCATGGAGTCATAGAGTTTGTGAGTTGTAGTGTATTATTTCACTGTGATGAGACTTGTGAATGTATTTTATTTATTCAAGGTTCTTCTACTGTAATATGGTCATGTGTATGTTTGTAGAAACATACTCGCCTCGTAGTTCAATCATTAGGTGTTAAACAAATTTCGTTCTAACTCTCTAACTCAATGGATAGGGTTAATTTAAACAGATAATAGATTCTATGCCACTGATGAGTGGTCAATTCGATAAATGGCCATCAATGAATGGCCTACGTACTATATACCACTCGGTTCAACCAAAATTATATTATATGCCATTACCATCAGTTAGGGTACGTTTGCCCCTGGAAAATGATGATTTTGCCCTCAGTTCAAATCTATCCCTAATATAAAAATTAAATATAGGGCAAATTGGCTTAGCCAAATGCCTAAAATTTTTTTGGTGGGTCATTGGGCAGTCTACAACTCAAATATAAAATTTTGTGAACTAAATCTTCCATTTGTTCCATTTTTGAAATTCAAAACAAAATCAGCCTATTTGAGATATTTTTTAAACTGGGACAAATTCACTGTAGAAAAATGGAAAATAATTTTTTTAGGAGCTATGTGATGTCTTAGGAGCTGGTGAGAATTTGTCCAGAATTTTTAGACCTCATTTAGTCTCTTAGGAGCTCACTGATTTATTGTATAACACCTCTGTGAAGTTTCATAATTTTTGGAGATTGTTTGCTATTTTAAATAAATCATATCTTTGGTCTTTTGGAGGGGCATTTTAGTCTTTTTCAGAAGATAACGGTCAACACTAACGGTCAACTAACGGTAGTGGCATATAGTGAAACTAATCTCAAGGTCAGTGGCATAGTAGTTAGACCCTTTGTCGATGGCAGTTTGTCGAACCGACCACTCCCTAGTGTCATAGGATCTATTTTCTCTAATTTAAACTATGAGTCATTTCAATTATTAAGTGATAAAAAACCATCATGTTTGCTCTTAAGGGCTATAAATTCTCACGTTGATCAGTGAAAAAAGAGAAAGATCTACACCGTTGATTGTGGTGTGTTCAGATTATAATTGTTTTGGTTAAAAGAAAAAGTCCATGTCAAGTACAAATCAGGAAATAACTGAAATTCAGAATAAAAATAAAAACAATTAGCAACTTGATCTCCACATGAAATTCTAAGTAAAATCCCTAAACAAGTATAATTCAGAAATCCCAATTGGATTTGTATGTGAATTCCAACAAAAATAATTGCAATTGGATTTGTACGTGAATTCCAACAAAAACAGATGAAATTCAGAATAAAAATAAATTAAAATTAGCTATTTGATTTCAATATAAATTCCAAAGTAAAATCCCTAAATAATTGTAATTTAGAATAAGAAATTTTAAAATTAGCAATGGGTTTGTATGTGAATTCCAACAAAAAAAATGAAATTTGTAATAAAAAATAAAAGAAAAATTTGCAATATGATTTCTAAGTAGAATCCATAAATAAATGCAATTCAAAACATAAATTTTAAGATTTGGCTATTTGTTCTGTGTATGAATCAAAACAAAATTTGCAATTTGATTTCTATACGAATTCCAAGTGAAATCCCTAAATAACTAAAATTTCAAATAAATTAAATAAAATTAACAATTTGATTTATGTACGAACTCAAATGAAAAATAACCAAAATTTTTAGGTAAAAAAAGTTATGACGAAGATAGCATGAATTGTGTCGCAGGAGACCATTAATGAGTATAATGGCGTCGATCTATCCTGTGGGAAATCATTGACTCATGGGAAGCAAAGTGTCGAGGTGGCATCGATGGAGGTGAGGATAATGTCGTGCTGCTCACCTTAGTAGTTCGATTAGGACAATGTCATGCTGCTTGCCAGAGCCGTTGAAGTGAAAGGCTAGAGTCGAAGGAGCCAAGGGTCATGATGATGAGTGGTGAATGCCAACGTTGTTGGAGTAGTCAATGGCGAAAGAAGCTCGATGATGGAGAAGCCCTAGCAGAGAGAAGATGGAGCTTTGCATTGAAGACGTGCTACGGATGATCTGGGGCCATTTGGTAGAAGCATGCCATTGCTGGTGAGGTGCACGATGTTAATGCCGATGGCGAGAAGATTCTCCATATAATTAGACAACGACTAAAGCAGACATGTTGGCATCAGTGAAGATGAGAGGTTGCTGCGGTTAGTGAGGAAGCCACAACATTGAATTGGTCAGTGTCGAAGAAGAAGAGCGATCGTCATGGGAGAAGAGGGCATCGAGTATGTATAACATCATATATGTGTATATACATACATGTATCCGTATGAATAGAAGCATAGACGCATATAAGCAGAGGAGCAAAGAGCTCAAAATAGAGATAGCTCAATCGTAGTGAATAGGCTTAGGGCCACCAAGGAAAACGTGATGGGTGTCCCAGGTAGGAATTGATGACGATTGCACGCGTATGTGTGTTTAATGTCGTAATGGTCAGTATTAAGCAATAATTGGAGAGAAGTAGAAGATAATTATGTGATAGGGTATTGCATTGGAAGGGGTAGCCGCTGAGAGGGATCGATCAAGAATTGAGTTTGCTATTGAAGGTTGAAGCAGAAAAGCTGTGATGACAAGAAGAGATAGAAGACACACGGTTCGATGGGACAGCCGACGTATAAGGGAAAATAGGTTCAACGTAGGTTGCTCACGGTGCATGCGTGAGCAAGTTACTCTACTATCATTTAAACTAATAAGATAATTTGCCGCATACATAGTCAATGTATTGCTTGGGATTAAACAGAGGTACATGTGCATGCATATATTTTAGGAAAGAGTAAATAATGGAGAAAGAATAGGGGCATGTAGCTATATGATCTATACGTGATGGAGAGTGGTTACGTTTCTAAGAATCCAATAACTTATTATGCTCAATAATTTTCTTCCATCAAAGTTCATACTTTAATTATGTTTCTTGAGTTGTATTTTCCTTTGAGCTTATATTGTTATTTTTAATATTTATGATATGTTAAAAATCTAAATAGTCTATAAAATATATAAATATGTTTTTAAGCATCTAAATTACACTGTTTAATATTATAAATTTTAAAATAAATCTAAGGGCGTAAATACATGGGAAAACTGCTAGTGTGCCTAGATGTGACGGGAATAGAGCGGCAAAGGAGAGGTCAGCCGCGGCGAAGGACGGTGGACGGTAAGGTGGCAGAAATGTTGGTGTCACTAAGACTAACTATTGGAGGTCACCAGCGGTAGAGGTGATAAACAACGAGCTAGGAGTGCCTGTAAATAAGGTAGTGTGTTAGAAGGTGCCACTCAGCAAATGTGGTGAGGTGACAGTATCACAGTAACCGAAAGGAGGTTAACACGCCACGAATCTCAATAAATCCCAAAGTACATCATGATTAGCCAAAAAAATCACTGTCATGACTTCCAAATATTTTCTTCAATAAGGTCCAAATGCAGAGTACCAAATGTCACTACCACTCTTGCGGAGCAAGAAGACTCTACTTGGAGCTTCCAGCGACAGGTTGCGTTGGTTGGCTCCGGTTAGCTAGCCGCTCGACAAATGTCGCTGCTGCTACGGTTCAAGGAAAGAGAGACGTCCGGTCCTCGTGCTTCTTTCGTGGTTCTCCTCACCACAGGATGCACCCGGTTCTGCCGTCTCCTGCCGTGAGGCCTGACTGCCCTTTATTTATGAGCGCGTCGGCCATTGCCGCCAGCTCTATTTGGTGGAGGTCGCGTTCTCCTCCGCGGGTGTTTGTGTCGCTGTCACCCGAAAAATATCTTGCGCTATCCCAGGTTCCCAGAAGTTGCAATTTGCAAAGCCAGGTCAATGGCCACTTTATCCCGTTTATTGAAATGATTGAAGAAACCAGTTGCTTGATCAAATAAATCACGTGGCATGATAGCTAGCACACACAATTTGGGAAGCGCAGGTCACAGGTGTTTTTGTTTTATAGAAAATTATCTCTACTACTTAAAAAAAGAGCTGCTGAGTGATACATGCTTGTCTGTCTCCCTCCTCTTCACTGAAAAAAATTGCGTCGGCTAGGGGTGGAAAAATAGCTCGAGGCTTGCAAGCCAGCTCGAGCTCGTTACGAGCCGAGCCGGCTCGGCTCGAGCTCGTAAATTTTCGAGCCGAGCCGAGCCTCCTTCGTAGCTCGCAAAAGAAACGAGCCAAGCTCGAGCCGCTCGCGAGCCGGCTCGCGAGCTTTTTTGGCTCGCTGTTCGCAATCCGCCGAGGCGCCGATCGCACACCCGCCCCTTATCATCGCCCACTCGCACATCCTCCCCCTTTTGGCTTCGGCAATCCGGCCCCTCCCGTTTGCTTCCTCCACACACGCAGATGACAGACATCCTCCCCACCGTCTTTTGCGCGTCGACCGCGCGGTCCACGCCTCTGGCCTTCGGGGCCACGCCGGCCATCCGCAGCTCCGCTCTACGCTGCGCCGACCCTCCGCTCCCGCTCCGCCCTCTGCTCGGTGCGCGCCGCCTCGCTCCATCGAGATCTGGAGCTCCGCCCGGCCGTCCGCTCAGCGCGCGCGCCGGTCCTCCGCTCCGTCGATCTGGGAGCTCCGCCCTCGCTTCGGCGCCACGCCGCCTCCGCTCCGCGGATCTGGTGCTCCGC
Organism: Dendrocalamus sinicus; assembly: GCA_036346575.1. Classification (NCBI taxonomy): domain Eukaryota; kingdom Viridiplantae; phylum Streptophyta; class Magnoliopsida; order Poales; family Poaceae; genus Dendrocalamus; species Dendrocalamus sinicus. The sequence continues at coordinate 25,700,675 of CM070644.1, forward strand.
CCGGCCGTCCGCTCCGCCCTCCGCTCGGCGCCGCGCGCGCGCCGCTCCGCCGCAGATCGGGTGCTCGCCCGGCCGTCGCTCCGCCCTCGCTCGGCGCTCCGCGGTCTGGGCACTCGGCCCTCGCTCGGCCGGCCTCCGCTCCGTTAGATCTGGCGCTCGCTCGGCCCTCGCTCGCTCCACCTCGCGCGCCCTCGGCCATTCGCCGCTCCGCCTTCATCACTTGATTTGTGGAGTTTTTGCTGCCTTGTCTCGTTAGGAGATCGCGCTTGTAAATTTGATGTTTGGAGTTTTCTGCATAATCTATGACTGTATCAATTTGTAAATTTGGTGAAGGATCACTCGGGCCGCAGGAAAGAGATGTGAACATACACTATTTCTGCTTGTTCAAGCCATTTTGGCTTGAAATGGCTTGTTCAAGCCGTTTGGCTTGTTCAAGCCATTTTGGCTTGAAAATGGCTTGTTCAAGCCGTTTTGGCTCGGTGGCATCGTGAGTCGTTTGTGAGTCGTTTTGGCTCGGTCCGGCAATGGCGAGTCGTTTGGCTCGTTCGGGCTCGCGGTAGCTCGAGCCGCCGATCAAGCCGAGCCGAGCCTCTCGCGTAGCTCGTTTCGAAACGAGCCGAGCCGAGCCGAGCCGCGGCTTTGAGCGAGCTCGGCCGAGCTCTGGCTCGAGCCGGCTCGGCTCGGCTCGTTTCCAGCCCTAGCGTCGGCCTGTGGGGCCTCAAAGCAGCCTCGAATTTCTCAACCCCTAGCATCATTCCCCCACCTCTCCATGTCCTCTCCCCTTTCCTGACTTGGCAACTCTCCATCCCACAAGCGCACTTAGGGTTTTGCTGCCCGGCTTCTTCTCGCTCACTAGCGATGACCGACGGTTGGAGTTGTCACCAGAACTTGCCTCTCCCAGCAGCCGCCCACATTGTCTCCCTCAGTGCCTCTCTTAGCCCCATGCCCCCTCCCGCCACTCTAGATTTGGCCAGCGTGCGCCACCTCTGCCTGGCCCCCTCCGCTCCGGTGCTGCCTCCCTTGAACCAACGCCACCTCCACGTCGTCTCCCCCAACCTGACGTCTTCTCCCTCCTCACCTTTGCCTAGCCCATGGCTGCATCACCCCCAACTCCGGCACCACCTCCCTCCGCTGACCTATATCATCTCTGATTGGAGCTCACCACCTCCCCTCTTCCCTAGATTCCCCGAGGAAACCATCCCCTCCCCCTCTTCATTTAGATCTAAGCCCCCTCCCTTGTTTTGCTTTGTGTTTGGATCTCAAGCATCTAAAGATGTGGTTCAACAAATGCTGGAGAATCAGATGTTGTAGATTTACCAAATCAATAAAAATGTTGTTTGGCAATTAGAAGTTTTGCATGTACCTAGATATCTGGATGTTGGGGTGTTATGCATGATCATGGAAGGTACCAGCAATGGTAGTTGTAGCTTGAAAAATATTACAAAAACTTCAACAATCTTATCTGTTTGTTTGTTAAAGGTGGTGTATGTCCAGATTGTGTACTTGGTTATTTGCGCCCAATGATTATTGTTATGATTCATAGTTATAGATGGACAAAAAAAACAAGCCCAACAAAAGCAATTCCGCATGCAATTGCAACTAGGATGTTTATAGAAATTTGTATGGAAGAAGTGCATGCGAAAAGCATACTATCCCAATATCTGAATGACGAAGGGTACCAGAGGGATTATAACCGCAAGTAATTCAAAAATAGGTGGGATATCATGAAAGGCAATTATGTCATGTTATGACTGGATTTCCAAATTCGAACCCTCTGTGTATTATCGCACTAGTCCCAAATCAAAGCTACTACACACAATCAAACAATGATGATTATATAACTAACAACGTTTTATTATAATAAAAGAGAGTACATGCCTTATGGCCACTTTATTATAACTGGGTTATAATACCTCTCAAACTTACAAAATACAGCGAAAGCAAAATGAAACTCTGACGATGGCCCATCAATACGCCACAGGCAATTGACTGAGAAAGCACAACCTAATACTCCAGGTGTCCTCCATCGTAGCCACACACGAGGTATTCGTAGTCTCTTTCTTGATCTTCGTAATCCTCTGAGATTTGTTTTGAGTGTAGCATATGAATACATAAAGTACTCGGCAAGTCTTGGAAAAATGCAATTATATGCAGGGCTTAACAAATGAAGGACAATATGGTTCTTTTCCACAAAGCAGCATTTTACTTCAATTACTATTATATGTTTTCAAAAGCATCGATTTAACATAGTAATTACAATAATTGAAACTATCATAATTTTCTAGTGAAGGTTCTAGCCACTAACACTAGTATTAAGGCTCTATCTGCCAAGGTTTAAGAATACAGGTTCTATTCACCCACACTGGCTCTATCCATTAGGACACACACATGAGAGTTCTATCCACTCCTGAATTCCCAAAACAAATTAATCTTGAAACCAAAACCAAATATCTAACTAAACCTTTGTAAGTTAATCAGTTAGGTCATACCCATTTAGACTTGTGGTTTTACGGTAGTGCTCAGATTAAATAATCACAAGTGCCAGTCCTTAATTGACTAGGGCAGCACATTCACAATACAAGTTCTCGTGCTAAATCCGCACTAAACCAATCCTACCATCCGCCCAAGTCTAAAATCATTTTTCACTATTTTATTTTATTTTATTTTATAAACCAATGGAATCACTTATTGCCAAACACTTGATAAAATAATTGTTTAGAGATTTGATAACATTATTCCCACCCATAGGATTATAATGACCGATAAGCTTGCTTAATTAATTCTACCATTATAAAATTATCAAATTATTATATAATTTCAATATTGATACAAGAGAAGCCTAGGGTGAGCAAGGTATATAGTTATCAACATTAAATGAGGGTATACCAATTATTGCATTAACTAATATCTTTAAGACAGAAGTCATCATTTTATGTAATATAGCAATGCATTTAAATTTGAAATAATAAAACAATTTTGGTAAACACATGTACAATATGATCAAAGGAGACTTGCCTTCTTGGATGTTGACTAGACTTTCTTGTTGCAGATCAAGAATTTCTTCGGCGATGTCGGGTTCTACGCGCAAAACAAGAAACATAAATAAATAAATATGAATAAAATCACAAAAATATAAAATATATACTTGAAGAAAGATTAGGACTTTAGATGAATTTAGAAACTTATGTCACTGGATTCAGAGTTCAGATGATGGAGAATGAGCAATTGAAAAATTGACATAGGAGAAAATGTTGAAATTGGAAAAACGAGTATTCTTTTGCTGGATAGAGCTACAGGTGCACGATTTTGGCCTTGTCGTTAGCGAGGGGAGAGGAGGGATGCATGGGGAACTAGCAAAATGGAACGCTGGGAACTCGAGGAACACATGGGAGGTGGCGGCATGGCGAACGGTGGCAACAGTAGCGATGCTCAGAGTGGCAGGTGGCATAGGTGGATGGTGGCGGCGGTATTCCGGTGGATGGTGGCAACTGAGAGAACACGTTGCAAGGAATTGTGTGAGGAACCTACGGATCAATTTATAGGTGGAGAGGATCAATGAAACAACCAGAATTGAATACCGAAGTCATAGTTGGAAATAATGGTGATGGTTTTCAGTTTCGAAAGCAAGAAAACTATTGACTAATGGCTAAGAAACTGAAAAGGGATTGATTTCTAGCAGTAATGAAGACTTTACTTGCTGCCTTTAATTTCTTTAGTGGCTAGGGAATTGATTTTGGCTGCGTGGCAATGGTTTTGGTGGCTATTCTTTTGAAGAACAAAGAGGGAGTTGTGCTGCAGTCTATTCAGCTGGAAAAAATAGAGGAGAGAGAGAGGAGTAGCAGGGCTGTTTGGTTGTAAAGGAAATGACACTGTTCATAGGAAAGAAAAGAACATGAAGAGAAGAAAGAGAGGAAAAGAAAAGAAGACGAGGAGAAGGAAAAAGAAAATGGAAAAAGAGGGATGGGCCAGGAAAAACATGTTCGACACAGAAAAATGAATTGGATTTTTTTTATAGATTTTGAATTTTGGAATTTCGGGTTGGAATTGGAGTTTTGGAATTTTTCTTCCAGTATTACTCAAATAATCCAAATAAAATCCAAACACTTTTAAATAATTAATTTGAAATTAAATTTTTAAAGAAAGCAAATTTTAGGACGTTACAAATCCACCTCCTTAGAAAGAATCTTGTCTCCGATATTTGGATGGACTGGGAAAAACAAGGGTGAGAGAAACTCAGCTCTTAGATCCTCCTCACGCTCCCAAGCTGCTTCGGACTTAGAATGGTTGCTCCAGTGCACCTTGTAGAACTTGTTGGCCTTGTTTGTCGTGCGATGTTCAGCTTCTTCCATGATTCTGACTTGTTCTTTGATATCATGAAACATTCCTTCAATTGAGATGCATGGAAGACAACAGACATATTGGAATGATACATCTTTAGTCGCCTATAAGCTTTGTGTTAGCTTCAATTGCTCTTGTCATGTCAATTAATTTAGAATTCCACCAAAAGGGCTTAACTTCCGCACGTGCTCATCTAAGAGAGATAGTTGTTTCAACCATTCAAAGGTGCTTAATTCCAGAATCATATATCACAAATGCACCTTATTGATTTCACATCGGTTTCGACAAATAATCCCACAAACTTTTAATCTCGCCACTAATTCAAATCGATGACAAACCACAAAATTTTCCAAACAAGAGTCCAATAACGTTATAATATGTTATTTCCAACAATTTCTTTATGATCATCATCTATTTCGATAAATCTGTAACTCTTATCAAATAATATAAAATTAATACAACATTTTAATGATTAACAATCGATTTTAAAATCATCTAAGCAATAATTCATCATTTGTTAATCCACCAATATCAATCTCTCAATAATCATCATTTTGGTTCTACCAAATTTGAATGAATCCAAATATCTCAATTAATTCTTATATGACAATATATTTTCCATAATTGATTTAAATCCACGAAGCTAAAACATTTGAACATCCTTAAATGATCTAGTTAATCCCATTAGTTAAAATCCAATTATCTGACAATGATCTATTAAATCCACCAAATTCAAATTAACATATCAAAATCCACTTTGCAATGATAAGATAAATCCACCAAGATATTTAAGTGTATTATCTTCTAGTATTCCACTAGTATCCACTCATCATTAATTGGTCCACCAAACTCTAATAATCAATTAACTCCATAGAGTTCACCCAGTCTACATACTTCAACCAAATCTCCCAAAATGGATGCCATGAATTATTTATGATAATCCAACTTCTTAATATTTTAATCTCTACCTTTACTAGATCAATATCTCAATACTAATTCTCCAATGATCATAAATAATCCATTCAACTAAGATCTAATTTAAATCTAATTGTTCCTTTTAATCCTAGATAATAAATCTAAGGCATCAAGTTTAGACACTTTTCATGATCTAATTAGTTCCACCAAGTTTAATAATGTATTCATTCTCCATGATCTATTCAATCCACAAATATTGCAGTCTTTAGATTTATTCATAATCAATTAGTATCTCCAAACATACTTTTGTTACTTTCCAATCACCTGAATATTATCCAATCTTGTCAATTCTAAATCCAAATATATCACACTAGCAACAATTCTCCAAATTACCTAACTTGATATCCAATGATTATGACAACTTTTCTATCAACATCACTTTCTATAAATTTGCGATCTTCCATATATTCTGGGTCCTCAAATATTTTCCAAGCTTGAATTGCGATGGAAGAATTGGAGCTTGCACCATCTGAAGTGGCAACTGAGGTTAGCATAAGGTAAGAGGGAAGTAGCATAGATAAGAGATCAGGGGAACAACTAAACAACATCCTGAATAGACACACGAGAGAAAAGCAAACAACAACTAGGATAAACTTAGCTCAAAATAGTTTTTTAAGGATGGTCGTTGTAATACCCGTGGGAAAGAAAAGGGAAGGAAAGTGAAGAAATTGCCGTCAGAACCCTAGAGGTTAATTTCGGGCATAGTAGTCCTTTCACAGAGATACCTGACTGTCCAGGGGTCAGTCGACACCTCTCACAACCATAGGATCATCACTCGGCATAAACAAACCTGAAATATTCAAAGGACCTTGGAAACCTGTCCCCAAATATCCATAAACAACCCATAGCCACAGTAAAGGGATAGCAAAGCATATGAGAAGGTACAGCAAGGCACCTCTAGAAGACACATCATGACATCTCTGGTCAACACGACCACAAGAAAAAAGGAGCACACACAGCCAGTCGAGAAGAGGAGAAGTAAGAGGAAACTTGGAGCATGGCACCAACCGAAGATCACTTCCTTCCCCATCCCTCATCTTTCCCCACACCATACACCAAAGGAACCGAGAGCAAGAGGAAGGAGCAGATCGATTGCAGGCGCTAGGGTGAGGAGCCACGAGCAACGGAGAAATGATAGCCCTAGGGGAAGGCGAGCACCAGGGGAAGGTAACGACGGTGCCAACCCCTAGCCTACCCGACCGAGGTAGGCCATGCCATCCATTTTCCCCAAGATTTTATTATTCAGAGCCACACATGCAACATAGCAAAACACTAGAGCACCACCACCAAGACCATGCGCAGAAGAGAACGGACAGGGAAAGGAAGAGAGTACTGAGGAGGCCATTGCCGTGGCCTAAAGAGGGTGTGGTAGCACTTTGGGCTCAGGGAGGGGCCAGAGAAGGTGGTGTAGAGGGGGACCAGTGACGTTAGACAAGAGGGCGACCACGGGAAGGAGACGGCGGTGGCGAGGCCAGAAGGAGACATGAGAACAGTGGAACAGCGGCTCAAAGCCAAGCCGAAGGAAGAGACGTCGGGCCAGGAGTCGACAGTGGAGGCGGTAGAGCCAGGGAGAGGCCGAGGAGGTGCAACGCCAGAGGGCCGGAGGCGCGGCGCTGGGATCCAATCTGAATCGGGAGAGGAGGAAGTGAGGCGAGGGAAGAAGTAGCGACCGAGTAGGTGAGGCTGCTCGGTTGGCTAAATAGGAAAGATAAAAAAAGAAGAAAGAAAAAAAGAAGAGGAGGAGAGAAAAAGAAAATAAAAGAGGATAAAAATGGTAGACGTGTAAATAAGATTTATCTGCGATTATAGACGATGATTATTAAATTATGATCCTTTGGGCACTAGGGCATCGGAAAGGTGTCCGGTGAGAGAGAGAGGTTGTTGGCATCATGCTTGTGTGTAGGAACATAGTTGGTTATCTATATGCGTAGAACCATTTGTTGTTTGCATGCTTGTGTGAATCGCAATGTTGAGTTAAGGGTTCAAGTGATGCCTTCAGGTGGAGGTTTTGGTTTGGCGCCCCTCCACGCATCGTCCATAGGAATAATCAGGTAAGTGTATGGTAGAACAGTAATTTGTGGTAAATAATTGTTATTCGTGTTTCCATACCATGATTTACAGTATTTATGAGATCATATATATGATTATGGGCTAATCATACCTTGATGAGTACATCTTATAATTAGACATCCACATTTGGAGAATGTTGCATCATGCAAAATGCATAAGAGCCAGGTTAGCGAGAAAGTCATATGACTAGTTTGGAGTGCTCTTGAATAAGACCTATAGAGAGAGGCACCTCCAGAGATGGAGACAGAGGGGTTACCTCGACGGATGAAGAAACTCTACTATACCGATATAAGCAGCATACAGAGGCGCATTACGCATTGCACTCATAGACCTATGACGGTAGGCCTCCCACGATGGTGGAAAAATCAAGACCTACTTTGGTAGGCACCTCCAGGGATGGAGGCAGAGGGGTTTCACCGACGGTTGAAGCAACTCCACCATATCGGTATAAGCTGTATACAGAGGTGCATTGCATTACATTGCATTTGTAGGAAACGAACAGGAGAGGGAGGAAATCTAGAGATTCTAGGTTACAGTTCATAAATGTGATTTAATGATTACTGTACCAACCCCACTATTTTATCGTGTGATTGCTGAGTCTTCAACTCATCCTTGCTTTATTGTTGTTTTTAGGTATCTATTGAAGGCGACATGTACGGGCGGGAGTAGCACAGTCATTTCATGTGCATAAGTAATTCACATATTATCTATAGTTGACATATTTAGCCTTGAATAGTCTGAGTACCTTTTTGGTAATTAGCGAATTTATACATCTGTTGTGCTTAGTGTCAAGCGTATCGACTTTTGTCATTAGGTTGATAATTAAATAAAGGAATTGATTTACAAGACTAGTGTCAAAAGTTGGAGTTCGTAGCATTATAGAGTAGGTGGTAGCACTTTGGGCTCAGGGAGGGGCCAGGGTATTACAATCGTATTACAAGTACACAAAAAGCTTGGTATAGTCCACCTAGCACACCAAGTAATATATAAGTATTCTAAAATCGTAGGACTTTACTTAGGATATTATGAACTGAAGAACTACTCCTCATTCCTTCATGATGACGTGCTTCTCCAGGTCCTCCTTAGACTCATCCTTGCTAACCAACTATATAAATTACTGAGAAAAGAGAATCCAATTACCATTCCTAAAAAGTGAATAAGTAGATAGATAAGGAAGAATGCCAGGACAAAGCATAGAAAGACAAGAAAAGATAAGAATAGCACATTATTATTTACTTTATTTTATAAAATAAAATTTGAAGTTTTTCTAATAACGACCATTCTAACTAGGTCATGTCCCATAGTCAAATTAGCTCTGATACCATATCTGTCGAGACTGGATTTTCGATTCGAACCCTCTGTGTATTACTACAACACAATCAAATAGTGACGATTACATAACCAACAATGCTTTATTATAATTAAAGAGAGTATATGCCTTATGGCCACTTTGTTATAACTGAGGTTACAATACCCCCTCAAACTTACAAAACACAGCAGAAGCAAAATAAAACTCTAATGATGGCCCATCAATACGCCACATGCAATTGACTGGGGAAGCGCAACCTAGTACTCTAGGTGTCCTTCATCGTAGCCACACACGAAGTAATCGTAGTCTCTTTCTTGATCTTCATAATTCTTTGAGATTTATTTTGATTGTAGCACGTGAGTATATAGCAAATCTTAGAAAATGCAATTATATGCAGGGCTTAACCAAGGAAGGATAATATGGTTCTTTTTCATAAAGCAACATTTTATTTCAATTACCATTATATATTTTCAAAAGAATCAATTTAACAAAATAATTGCAACAATAGAAACTATCATAATTTTCTAGTAAAGGTTCTAATCACCAACACTAGTATTAAGGCTCTATCCGCAAAGGTTCAAAAATACAGGTTCTATTCACCCACACTAGCTCTATCCACCAGGACACACACCCGAGAGTTCTATCCACTCCCGAGTTCCTAAAAGATTTTAATCTTAAATGATCTACCATGTGAAAGTGCACATTGCGCGCCCTTGACCGTGGGCACGGATATTTGAATAGTTTTACACTTTGCAGAGATTGTACAACTTTACCCAGAAGAGATAAATTATCTTAATAGCCAACAAGCCTTCTTAGACATGAGACTCAGATAATTTATCACAAAGCCTTTACCTCACTCCAACTAGCTAAACACCATCCGCTGAGGTTTCATCACTGAAGGGTTAAATTCACCACAGTCAGAAGCCCCCTCTTGCCCCATATGAGTACAATAAATCTCTGTGCCTCACTGTGAGTAAAACTAGTAAACCCTAGTACCCACTTACCATTGATGATATTTAACTAAACCTTTGTAAGTTAATCAATTAGGTAGTACCCATTTAGACTTGTGGTTGTACGGTAGTACTCAGTTTGGACAATCACAAGTATCAATCCTTAATTGACTAGAGTGGAAGTGTGCCAGAGCCATGTGGAGACCGCGAAGGGTAGAGCCTGTTTCGGTGCGAAGGACGGTGCGTCACGATGGAGGCTTTGTGGGAGCCGAACGGAGGGTGGTGCGTCGTGGTAGAGGCTCAGCCGGAGCTGAGCAAAGGCCCGTAGTGCGGAGCTCGTGTCATGTGGAGGTTAGAGGGTGATGTGGCAAAGGCTCGGCCAGAGCTGAATGGAGGCCATGCGGGTGAAAGCTGGTACAGTTGCAGAGGCCGAGGCTGAGGTCCCTGGCATGGAGGCGAAGGCCCGTCAACCATCACGGAGGTTGACGGACATCACAGAGGGTGACAGATAGCACGAGGCCAAGCGAAGGCTGGTACAGAAGTGGAGCAGAGGGTGCCGAGCCATGGCTGGCAGAGTGGAGCCCGGTGGTGCAGAGGTGTGGACATGAGATGGAGAACGACTTGTGGGCGCCAATGACGAAGGGCTAGAGGTCTGCATGGATGCCAACAATGTAGAGGCTGCCTCACCGGGCCAGAGGCGGACGCAGAGTAGGCTTCGCCGATTGGTGGAGGCCGGCGTGAAGTTAGCCGCACCAGGGCTACTTCATTAGTAGGCCACAGGGGGGTTGACGACGAGCGGCGAGCTAGTAATCACGTAGCATGGGGGCTGGCAGGCAACGCGGCCGAGCGTAGACAGGGCTGGTGAAGACGGTGCCAAAGCCGAGCAGAGGTCGGTGCATTGCAAAGGAGGCGTGCCCAGTGCCACGCGGAGGCTGACGCAGGGCAGAGCCCACATCGGCGCAGAGGGCAGTGCATCATGATGGAGGCTCGACCGGAGCCAAGCATGAGTCGGCGACGCGGAGCCCTTATCGACGTGGAGGTTGGTGGGCGACACGGCCATGGCTCGGCTGGAGCTGAGCGGAGGTTGGTGGTTCAGAGCCGAGGGTGTCGGAGCGGAGATGAAGCCATGGCCGCACAAGCAGAAGCCAACATGGTGACAGAGGCTGGGGTCGAGGTCCCTAGTGTGGAGGCGAAGGGCCGTTAGTCGTAACGGAGGTCGATGGACATTGCGGCGGGTGACAGACAATGAGACAATGTGGGCCTAAGCGAAGGCCTGCAGGAAAGCAGAGCAGAGGGTGCAGAGCCAGGATCGGTAGGGAGGAGCCCAACGGTGCAGAGGCGCAGGCATGGGGCCAAGGCCACAGCATTGGCCAGCATGGGTCGATGCACAGGCGCACAGCCAGAGCTCCTCCCTTAGTTGATTAAGCCAAAAAGCCAAGAGAGAGAGAACAAAAGAAAAGGTGAGGAAGCCACAGATATACTATGTGATAACACATCATCTGTAGTCTTCCTTATTTGCTTGCTCGAGACTATAAGCCTCACTGCAACTCCCTCTCTCCCATTTCTATCATCACATAACCAATTCCCCTAGTGGTGGCCATCTCCAGTGCTCTTCCTTGCACAGCTTCTTGAGTGCTCTCCACAAACGGCGCCAATTGTTGTGGCATAAGCTACAACAATGGTTACTTGGTACCCTTCCTCCATTGAGGATGTGGATATGAATGAAGCAGGATGGGAATTCCTTATCCCACCACTCAACAATTGCAAAGGGTAAAGATATATTGGTATATATATTACTTTAGACAAACCACACTATACTATTGAGCTTGCTACAAGGCCCACTAGCTAATTCTAGCGGCCCGGGGGCTAGGCACCCCACAACACATACTATTAACATTTGATATGGTCATTCTTTTTGGGTTATGACTTCCCCCAATAAACAAATGGGATGTTTTTTTGGCTCTTTTTGAAGCAGCTTATCGGAATAGTTTTTTCGAAGCGGCTTATTAGTTTATCGGTATTTAGTTCATTTGCACAGACGCTCATACCAGGATTAGAAGCCATCAGTTACAGCTATAAACCATTAGTTGCAGCCGAAATAACCAAACAACAAATGCAGAAGCAGAACACTTACAATCGCTATCTGACAACGTCAAAATAAAAGATACAATGAGAATGGAAAAAAGGTTCCAATTCCATTGCCCATTTCAAGACAATTTGCCCAAAAAAAGAGAGAATACACTGATAAATGGGAACAGAAAGAATTAGCCGGAGAAGTTAGCAGCACTTGCTCCGAGGAAAACATACGATAGTGATTTCAATTCAAGAACAGGTAGGATGAATGAACTGAAAACAAAAACATACTACTACCACTTAATGCCATAGTGTTTATCTAGTTCATTAGCCTCCTAAATATCAAAATAACCATAGCAATGTTCATAGCTAACTGTAGTGCGTAGGTGGATAAATTATCAGGTCCTATTCCCTCGCACCGCAATCGATCTACTTCATATTTCCTTTCTGTTGCTGAAGAGCAGGGTCATCAATAACACACCTGTCCAGCTGCAGATCTCCCTCATCCAGTGCCTGAAAATCGAGCTCCCAGAACTTCTCCGGCTTGTTGGCTATCTCCATCAGATAGGGATCGCTAACAAGGCTACTGTATGCTTGTTGACTGGTGCCACTGTAAGAGCTCTGTAAAGTCGCCGAAGCATCGACACCCCAAATTTGCTCATCATCTGCATCCATCAGTTTGCCTGGTGCTTCTAACATGGTGCCTGAAACCACCCCCATATTGTCGGATAACGACCCGAGGTACTCGGCTTCAGAAGAGGTACCATCCAATCCTGGACACAGTACATTCTTTCCCTTGGACCTGCCAATTGTGGGATCTTGGCCACGAGGACCAGAAGCAGGAGGCATCTTCAATAGCTCGGCTCCGCTACCGTGCTCAAATTCATCTTGTGTGTCGAATCCCTGAACCAATGCTTCAATGTCCTCCGGTGCTTCGACTCCGTCGAGCCCTATGTTGTCTGGCAGCATGTCAAGATTGAGGTCCATGTCTTCCAAAAGAAAATTCTGAAGATCCGCAATGTCGTCAAGCGTGCCTGGAGGCACGGGAGAATATGCAGGAGGTTCTAAACCACTCTCTCCGGTGTGCTGTGAGCTGGACTCACCTGAGTCTGTGTGACCATGTGGTACATGCTTGAGAAACTTCCTTTTCACCCTGGTGCAGTCGATTTCCTTTTGCTGCCTGTGCAGCTTAAGTTGCCTCAGGAAAGTTGGGTTCTGAAGGAGCTTGGCCAAGAAAGAGACCATCTGCTTCTGCCGGTCTTCCGCCGATTCCAGCCTCTGATTCAGTATGCACATATGCTCAATTATCTGACGGTGCTCCTGTTTCAGCCTGGCCACTTCCTGAAGAAGTGCGACCTTCTCTCCTCTCAGTGAGTGGAGCTCAGGGTCCAAACTGGATTCACCAGAAGAGCCAGGCTGAAGGCCGCTTTGCTGTGTTGGCGAGGACCTCCGCCTGGCTATCTTCTTCAACAGATGTTTGCTGTGCCGCAGGAAATCCTCATGAGCAAACTCCCATCTATCAGCATGAACTTTGCGGAAACCCTGAGTATATCAAGGAGAAAGTGTTAACAGATGTCAGAAAAAAAAGGAAAATGGAGTATACAGAAAGCTCCAGCAGTATAATCATGAACACCGTTGAACATAGATAACAAATCGAGTTTCATTTGATGCAGTCAAAATGCCAAAGCCTGAATAGTATTGTCATTTACACCTAAACCTACCAAGAACTAGCTTCCACTTATCACTAACCAAGAACTAAACCTCCTAACCTGAACCTGACTGAAGAAATAAACCCAATAACTTAGCATTTGCTCTCCTAGCAGTTACTTAACCCCCAAATAGACACTAGTGTACTGGGTCTAGATTTTGTGCCTATCAAGCAAGAAGATAGCTGAAGGACATGAATACCGAACCAGATTTGTGCATATTGACACATTTGACCTTTCCAGTCCTCGTACCACACAGGAACTGAACTTTGTCTGAATTAACTGAACCAAAGAGCTCATGTATTGACTGACACAGCTACTTAACCAAAAGACTGCACCAAATTCACTGCGCTATTAATAAAAAATAATAATAACTGTAGCGCTAAACTACTATAGAATTGTGTAATCTGCCAAAAAATACTAAAAGAAAACTAACTAAAAAAGCGACAGAGAAATATTGGCGCCAGTCTTTTATGGCTTCCCCGAATGATCAAACGGAACAGCTTCTACGCCGCCATTTCAAAACGGTTTATCGCGATAGATTTTTCAAATTGGTTTATCGGTATTCGGTTCATTCACACAAATACTCGCATTAGAACCAAAAACTATCAGCCGCAGTCATAAACTATGTACCGCAGCCGAAAAGTACAACCATTAAGCTATGAGGAGTACAACTGCACCGCACCAAACCTGTGAAACAGAGGGCAGAGGAGCTGGAAGAATAGGCATAGCCACATAGGGGCATAGGGCAGAAAAAGAAAACACTGCGGCATTCGACAGGGGGTAAACAAAACGAATTCGCTGTATGGGCCTACTACTACGTAGATAAAGAATTCTAGATTCCAAAAGAATTGCAATAGAATTGCGTATGCACATGTGGATCGTGAAGCTTACCTTCCAGCGCGAGAGCGTCGCATTCCAGTGAATGGATTAAGCTTGCCCATCACAGGATCTACTCCTCAGTCATCATCTTAATCCAATTATTTCTTGGCACACGTCCAGTTTGGCATTTACATGTTGCGATTCAGCTCACGAACAAAAGAGGGCATAATTTACAAAATTCCCAGAACACAACACCAAGAACCGAAAGAACCAAAAAAAACACAATGCAAATCAGCAGCAACATCTCCATCGGCAGTATACACGGCAGCAAGAATCTTAGGCATCCAAGCTCATCAATAACAGAGCAGTGCACCATGATCATGGATACGTAACAGAAACAGAGTATTTCACGAACAGAGGACGAAGGCATGCGATGTAATGATCCAGTGATGGTTTGCAAAAAAGAAACGAAAGGATGGGGGGGATTGATACGCACATAGGTGTTGAGCTGCCTGACGAAGCTTGAGAAGTTGTTGTGCTTGAAGTGGTGCGGGAGCACGTCGCGCGCAAAGGTGGAGGGATCCCACACGACGAAGCTGTCGCCGGCGGGGCCCCAGGAGATGACCCCGTCCAGCGCTGGCTCGCTCACCAGGTCGTACGTCTTGGACAGAAACGGCGGCAGCAGCGGCCCCTGCAGCAGCGCCTCCAGGGGCCGCGGCAGCTCGGACACCACAGCCGGCGGCGGCATCAGCTGCTCCAAGGAGACAAACGGGGCCGGGGGCGACAGCTGCAGCGGCTCCTCCTCGAGCTTGGGCTCCAGCAGCAGGGCGGTGTCCGTGGAGGCGGCAGCGTCCGGGTCGTTGATGCCGGTGTGCGTATGGTCCATGGAAGCGTAGAACGCGCGGGGAGAGGGTCGCGAGGAGGCGGGGAGCGGGAATGGGCGGTGCGGAATTTATAGGCTTCGGGTGGAAGTGGAACCGACATAGGAGTACTGTGCACGGCCGACGCGCGCCCCGCGTGGAGAGTCTTCAGTCGGCTCGAGGCCCCGTGCGTGCGTGCCTGCCGCGCGGCCCGTTTCTGGGCAATCTCACGGCGGGGCCCGTGCGGGATTTGGGGTTCGCGGCTCCGGCCCACAACTCGAGGCGGTGCGGCACAGTGCGGGCGCGGGGGAAAAATATCTGGGGGGGCGGAAAGCGCGGCCGGCCGGGCGGGCGCGGCGGGGTTTGCTTGGTGGCGAAGAGATGTCACCTTCCTTTTCAGGTGCGCTGTGCCGTGTCGCGCGGGTGAGCTGGACACGGCGCGAGCGCGGGCTGGCCGGACGTGAGGCCGTGCGGGGCCCGCGCGTAAGCTGGCGGCCGGCCGGGGAGGGCAGGGAAACAGCGGAGAGAGAAAAGGACATGGGCGTCCGAGCCACCCGTTTGTCGTGAGCCATGGTCCGGCCGTGGTCGCGCGGGCAGCCACGCTCCCCGCGAGGGCAACAGGAACACAACCGGTTAACATCCACGCCAACAGTGGCAAAGACTGTCACCGCTTACTAGCCTCCAGGACTCCTGTACAGGAAGAGGGGCGCACTGTAGATATGAATGCTTCGAGGTGGACCCCAAAAAAAGTTCTAGCAAACTTCGAGTCACAAGATGCAAGAGCTCCTATTTAGAGGAGAGTCGTCTTCTACTTTGTATACAACTGTGCCCTTCATCTCTCTCTCTCTCTCTAAAGAGTGAAATAGTATACGGAGTATATCACACGTCGTTTATCTAGGCGTCGTGCATATCACTACAGAACAAAGTACATTGAGCAAGGCTATGCTTACCACTTGTTGGAGTCCCACACGTAAGAGCAGCGGTAGGCCCTAGCTGTCATCCTGGTAATGCTTTTCAGCGCGCTCCCTCTCACTAAGCATGAAAATGGATCAAATACAAATAAAATAATCTCAAATACAAATACAAATTTATATTTTTTAAAATGAACATAAATTCATATTTTTAAAGCGAATACAAATTCGAACGTTCTCGAATACGAATCAAATATCGTAACGAATACGAATTCAAATCGAATATGTACTTAATTCAGTCGAATGCGAATATTCTAAAACTTTTGTAACAAATCTCGGTAGAACAAATTTATGTAACATAACTACATATCTACACAAGCTAGTAATGTATCGCACAGAGTTGAAAATTATGCAAAGTAATTTTTACTTCTTGCTTGTGCACTTTGGTTCACTAGAAAATTGTTTCCTACAATTATTCCCAGGGAGGTCGCTAGGGATAGAAACAGATCGAATACAAAACGAATAGTCTCGAATATGAATACGAATATAAATATTCTCAAATATGGATACGAACATTCTTAGATACAAATACAAATATTCTCGAATACGAATTTTACTTACCACATCTGTATTTTCTTAGATACAAATATCAGATAAAACAGATTATCATGAACTATCCTTAACCGTTTCCTATCCCTACTCTCAACAACTCCTTGCAAGGTCCTCTAGCTCCTCGCGGAGATTCTAGCGTATCCTCTTCGTGTTCGTGATCCATCCTCAGGGATTGTCTAATTGAAGGCTGCTCCTTCGCGCTATTTCATTTTGCGCTCCGCTCCTGCTCGGATTCTAGGATCCAATTTTGAGGAGCTAGTGTATTTGGCTATGCTCCGACTGCTCCAGTTGAGAATCTAAGAGCTAAGCTCTACTAAACATGCCCTTAGCAATTCAGTTAACTGTGACAATGAACCAAACACTTCAACGTGGGCTAGTGCGGATAGATAAAGGGTCTAGAGGTTCTCTGACATTGGTGTTGTATGACGCGTTGAGTTTTATTGACAGCTCAAGGACACATATATTTGCCCTGCTCTAACAGGCTTAAGCTTCTGGCTATGGTTGTTATCTTTTAGCTGAAATTACATTGTAGTGGCTATTAGCTTTTTTTGAATTATTCAATTAAAAAATATAGAACAAAATGAGAAAAACACCATTATAAATTCAATTAAAAAATAGAACAAAATGAGAAAAAAACACCGTTATACCTTCATGGATATTGAATAAGGAAAAAAATAAAAAAAGCCAAAAACCAAAAAATCTGAAATAAGAAACCGATATGTTCCAAATAACTTCTGGCTTTTGGAAGCCGAAAGTCGAAGCCACTTAGAGTAGCCCAATAGTTGGACGCCCTTAGCAACTTTTAAAAAGCAGGAACAGTCGAAGATGTTGCATCTTACACCAGACACCTGGCGTGAGATCACTGCAGGTGAACAATGCGATGCACTGCCTTAGCTTTTCTTAGTTACAACGGTGGACGCACACCACACGTATGTGCGTTCTACCGAAACATATGCTAGGATTTAAGCAGAACACATCGGATAAATCTAGTACCTCATGAAACGTGGACATAACTAGTTAAACTTGACATCTAAAAAATTTCAAAATTTTTCGTACATGATACATAAAGGAAATATCTAATTTAGACTATAATGACTAGGCACCATGATGCTCATACACACACAGCTAGGGCGATTCAGGGATGAACCCGAATAGTCAGCTCGCACGCGGAGAAGCATGCGAAACGGGCTACGCTCGCTCCTCATGAGTTGGCCAGCTGATGACGGCCGAGATGGAGGGGTCCAACAAAATCTTTATGGTGGGCTTGTACAATGTCTTTATTTTCTTGTTGGCTGTCCCATTTGACATCGTTTAGCACGGTGAAATTTATAATTATCACAAAAGGTACTACAAAACAATTTAGACACGGCTCAAACGGTTTCTGCTTCTGATTCCTGGAACATGTTAGTTTTTTTTAATTTTGGTTCTTTATAGTTTTTTTTGCTCTTCTTTTGTTCCTTTGTATTGTTCGTAAAGTTGGTCATTTGTAATGTTTGTAAAGATATAGTGGTATTTTTTTTAATTTCTTGCTAACAGTCGCTACAATACATTTTAAATCAGAAGCCAATAGTTAGAAGGGAGTTAGAGCAAGAGCAACAACGTGAAGAATCACGGTGAAAACTGACATAGAAGTCATGATGCCTACTAGACTAATCATGAAACGTGTAGAAGGTAGTTAACAAACAAGCGATGTGACAAGGGAAAAAAACGTCAAACTTCAGAAAAGAGGGCCGACGAAGCTAGACGCATGACGACGTAAAAAAAAAAGCAGCTACATTTGCACTAGGCACATTAATAGGAGCAGCATAAAAACACTAGGTTTTTCAACGAAAACTTTCACTTAAAATGTAGGAATAAGAAAAGATTTTTACAGCACAAGTGGATGAAAAGGGTGCTGGGCTTTGGGTTGGCCTGGCCGCCCTGGGACGTGTTTCGAGCCATGGAAAGAAGACAAAAACACTCCTACACCAGATAGCTCTCCTGTGCTGGCAAGATTTGCACCTCAAGGCCTTGATAGCTCCACGAACGAATCTGTGGAATTTTAGACATTTCTAGCTCTCTGTATCACATTAATATTAAATTTGATCCCAAATCACCGTAATACTAAATCTAGCCTATTTCCCGACCGCACGACTCCAAGGGCATAATACGTGACACGACTCGACCACACGACTACACTATTCACGATTTTTTTTTATTTTTTCTGTATCGTAAAGCGAATAAAACCAAAAAAATGTTCACAAATTTTTCTGTACGCAGTCTAGGTCCCACCCGAACACCGCCGGCCATTGCCGAATTCGCATGTTATGGTCCAAGAAGAGCCAGAGGCAGAGGACCGCACTCCGCCGTATAAAGCGGAGAGACACCTGATCCGATTATGCAAGTGTGCAGCCAAATCTTCACCGGCCTGATACAAACAACAGTCATTGTTGTTTGGAACATGCGCCGGACAGACAGCAGGAGTACCCTTTTTTTTGGGCAGTGTGATAGGGGATTTAAAACCTAGAAGAATACTTCCCTACTCCAGGACCAGAACAGATTATCTGACGTAGCTTCTTTTAAGTCACAGCGTGACTTACCTCTTGGATCAGCGTCCATCTAATAACCAACCGTCCAGATTATTTGAGCTTTTTTCTTCTAGTTTTAGCTTTTGATTTTTGTACTTCTAGTTTTTAGTTTTTTCTTTTTTCTTATATTTCTTTATATTATATGTGCTAAAATAACATATTTTTTATTTTTAAAAATAAAAATATGTTATATATAAAGAAATATAAGAAAAAAGAAAAAAAACTAAAAACTAGAAGTACAAAAATCAAAAGCTAAAACTAGAAGAAAAAAGCTCAAATAATCTGGACGGTTGGTTATTAGATGGACGGCTGATCCAAGAGGTAAGTCACGCTGTGACTTGAAGAAGCTACGTCAGAGAATCTGGTCCGCTCCAGGACGTGTTTGGAGCCAAGGAAAGAAGACAAACACCCATATACTACTTCAGGTGTTTTTTTTCATGATTTTTAATATGGTGTAATCAAACAGCTTTAGTTCATGCTTGATTCGATTCAATTGTGCGTTGGAATCGTTCGATTCATGTGCTTTTCCTAGTGCAAACTAACACATGATATGTGCTAGGGGCATTGTGTGCTGGATCGGTGCAAATGGCAATACAAAGAAATTTTACAACCAACGATGTTAGCACGTCTAGGGACACCAGTCGATGCCAAAGAATGAAGATTACTTTGACGCATGAACTGATGGGCTTTGTTCAAAGAGCTTGTTTATTTTCTATGTACAGTACATCGTACTCCAGTATGAATATAAACATTGTCACGAAAACCCACTTTGACGGTGCTAATGAAAAATGTGGCAGTCTATGTAAGAACTATAAGCTTAATTAACTTTCACAAATCACAACACAAATGTAACGACGTGCTAACAATAAAATAAATATGATAACTAGTACCTTTTTGCTGAGTATGTCGTCAGAAGCTCGCACCTTCGATCAGGATATCGAAGAAGGGCTCATGAGCTGTAACTAATTTTCCTCTTGGAGTTGATGGGGTGGTAATGTCTTGATAAGCGGTTTCAGGGATTCCATGATACTGGCAAACGAGGGTCGCCTCCGGGGTTCTCTGAAAATACCAGAGGGAATGTTCCATCAAACAAATTTTGGGTACAACTAATGATAAAAAACATTATAGCAAGTATGTTCTAGATACTTGGTCCAGCAGGACTCAATTATTGCCTCCACTTTTAGATCAACACTACTTGGAATCTCAAGCCTTCGTCCCTTAAAACCAACAGCTGCTACAACCTGCAGGTGGACAGGTGGACTAACACTCAAACCATATTTACTGAAAACTGAAACAAGCTATGTGATGTTGTTCCATGGGAAAAAAAACTTCAGGATTTGTTCAATCGAGTACTTCTGAAACTGAAAACATCAATGTGATGCAGAAAACAAAAGCTGCGAACCTGAGCTGGATTTAAATTACTCCATGCCTGTTGCAATGTCATGAGCTCCCATAGGATGACACCGAAGCTGTACACATCAGACTTCTCATTTGATGGCTCATCACGTAGAACTTCTGGTGCCATCCACTCAGGCTAGAGAACATGATACAGAAAAGCACTTACATGCATGGATTTTAGTGAACGAAATCAAAAGCATGAAAGGGGACAATAATTTGTACAACTTACAGTCCCTGCTGCAGTCTTGGAAGACAAAAATGTGTTTGCCTTCAATCTGGAGAGACCGAAGTCACAGACCTGCAGAATTGTAAGAGTACTTTGGTTAAGGTAGTCTGACATAAGATTAGACAGTAGGCAGGTAGCTGGCAATTAGACTAGAAAGCCAAATTCCTAACGCCCATTAAAATGAACTCAACTTGATCCTAGTGAACATAAGTACATAACAGATATAGAAAGAAGAGTAGAAAATTAAAAGATGAACCACAAAGAGTAATTGAAGACAAGTTTTATCCTAATTGAAGTATAAGTGAGATAAGACGGCTGAACTAACTTGAAATATCTGGAAAGAATGGATTCACAGGTCATACTTTCAGAGTGTATTTTTTTGTCAACCAACAGATTTGGTCACTTAAGATCCCGGTGGACTATTGGAGGATTGCGCTTATGAAGATAGTTCACCCCCTTCGCCTGTATATGAAAGATCACATGCAATAAATAATATTAAAAAAGCGAGCACCTTCAACTTCAATTAAAAGGTAAATTTTTTACTTTATGCAAAGCATATGTCTACGCATCATTCTGTTACAAGTAAATACCGTATTGAGGAAAGTATATATGGTTTTACCACGTCAAAAGCCATACTCAAGCGCCGCTTCTCATCTAGATTTTCCCTTGCACCATGCCTGTGTAAAAGCATGTATAGGCTACCTCTGCATTTAGGGGGAAAAAGATTAGACTATTGCAAGCTAGACTAGCTGTAGGCACAAACCCATGGTTTATTTCAATTCTGAAAATTGAAATAGTAATCAGAAAGTAAAACACACCTTGATATATATTCGGTCACAATTGAATGGTTAGGTGGCTGAGTAACAGCACCCATAAGAAGAACAATGTTTGGATGTCGCAGACTTTTCATAATTGCAACCTACATTGGAGAATTCCCAACATGTTAAACGACAAATGGTCTTTACTTTACATGATTACATATTCTTGTATATGCAATTCTTGGATGAGGCAACATCTTAAGCATCCTCTATGCAAAGAATGCACTGGACATTTACTTTGATGCAGATGAAAATCAATCCGAATAAGGACCATTTAATCATAGGCATTATTACATAGGTCCATTATATGCAGGCAAGTTCAAAGCAACATCTTAAGCATCCTCCTCTATGCAAAGAATACACTGGATATTAACTTTGATGCAGATAAAAATCAATCCGAATAAGCACCATATAGTCATACACATTATTACATAAGTCCATTATACGTATGCAAGTTCAAAGTGTTGTTGCTGTCATCTCTATTAGATTTGGTAATTGCAAAGACAGCATGATAAAAATGTCTACAAATGCAGTCTTTTACCTCTCTCAGAAACTCTTTGAGACGCTCTGGGTGAAAGTCCTGCTCCATTAGAATCTTTACAGCAACATCCTGAGTTAAAAGTTACACTATTAATATAACTCTTTTATCCTCATATTAAGCATGATTGCTAGAAACTCAGGTTTTTTTAATGTTTCAGGTCAAGGAAGTTTAATGTTTAAGAGGCAGAGGTCGACCAAAACTGACATGGGAGGAAGCAGTTAAAAGAGACTTAAGAGATTGGAATGTATCTAAAGAATTAGCTTTGGATAGGAGCGTATGGAAGTTAGCGATCCACGTACTGAAATCATAAGAAAGTTAGGGGCAGTGTTTTAGGCTCTTGGCTCAGATAACAGGATATTCAGTTTAGGGTTTTAACATTGTAAATTTTATTTGAATGCTCTTATCTCTTTGATCTTGAGAATGTTTCATTCCTAACCTACCATAATTTGTTTGGGACAAAAGGCTTTATTGTTATTATTATTATTGTAGGTCAAGGAAGTTTAATGTCTGCCACTGGCCAATATTTCATTGGAACATCTACCGCTTCAGGAATATCTAACTTCGCAAGCCAACATAGGTTAGCATGTCCCTCCGAACAACAGACTAATGCCAAATTCAGGAATCTAGAAAGGACATTATGACATGCATTCTAGTACAATTGACGAGTTCATCATCCAAGATGTAACTTGTAACATGCTTTACTTATACGCTGTATGGAGATATAGAGAATATCCCATCAACCCCAACTGTAAATACATGCTTGTGATAAGCAAGAAAAGAAATATACTGAGCCATTCCAATCTGCACGGTGCACAGTTCCAAAAGAACCTGAAAATTTTCTCATCAGTACAATCTACAACAACTTTTTGGAAAAAAGGGGGACTTTGTGATTATTCATTCTTTTAAAAGATGTCGTTCAAGTAGGTACTAGGCGAGCGACAAGCAGGGGCTTAGCGCCTAGGCCGTCTAGGCGGCCAACTGTAGCATGGTGTTATTGAGTTTCATGCACCAGCTAGTTCACCCAAAAACTTAAGCTGATGAGGAAAGATGGGCAAATCACTTATTCTTCAACACTCCCCCTCACGTGTAAGCTCCCTTAGGCCTAATACGTGTAATAGAAGTGGACTGCAATTAATATTTTTTAATTGCATCAGCCAGGTCTTGAACTTGAGATCTCCTAGCTCTGATACCATATTGAGTTTCATGCACCAGCCAATTCACCCAAAAGCTTAAGCTGATGAGAAAAGATGGGCAATTCACTTATACTTCAACACCCCCCTCATGTGTAGACTCCCTTAGGCCTAATACGTGGAATAGAAGTGGACTGCAATTAATTTTTTTAATTGCATTAGACAGGTCTTGAACTCGAGACCTCTTGGCTTTGATACTATATTAAGTTTCATGCACCAACCAGTTTACCCAAACGTTTAAGCTGATGAGGAAATATGGGCAAATCACTTATACTTCAACAGG
This sequence comes from Dendrocalamus sinicus, assembly GCA_036346575.1. Lineage (NCBI taxonomy): Eukaryota > Viridiplantae > Streptophyta > Magnoliopsida > Poales > Poaceae > Dendrocalamus > Dendrocalamus sinicus. Next base: position 25,724,324 of record CM070644.1, read on the forward strand.
TGTGCTACGGGTGATATCAAGACATATATAATGTTTCGAGGAAGAATAGTTACCTGGAATAATTTGTAATGTTGTAAAGCATGAATAGAAATGTAATTAGCAAAGCATAAAGAATTTAACTAATAATTACTTAATCACTTAATAACTTAATGACTTAAAGCTTTAATATGCTTTGCTGTTTGCTCATAGGGGTGAAAACGGGTCGGATTCGGACGGATATTGCTGTTACCATATCCTAACCCATATTTTTTTCTCCGGATTCGGTATCAATCGGATTCGGTACCAATCGGATTCGGTGTCGGATCGGTCGATTAACCCATTTCGTTTGCACCCTACTTGTTTGTAAGGAATGCATACGGTGCGATAAATGGAGTAGGACGACCGACTTGATGTTACTATTTAATAGCTGATGTGGAAGATTTTATTTTACCATTGCAGAAGAAAATGAAACGTCAAATAGTAGCACTAACCTGAAATCAAACTTGAAGATGTATCGGATTCGGACGGATATTCGGATTCGGACGGATATTGCTGTTACCATATCCTAACCCATATTTTTTCCTCCGGATTCGGTACTAGTCGGATTCGGTACCAATCGGATTCGGTGCCGGATCGGTCGGGATTAACCCGACCCGTTTTCACCCCTATTTGCTCAGCTGCAAAGCATATCAACCATTCCAATATTCCATTCAACCGACCAACACCACAGCCCTCCCCATGCGCTCCTCTTCCTCCCCATATGCTCGATCACACCGCCAAAAACAGCCTCCCCTCCCCATGCGCTCGGCGCCTCGGCCACAACCCAGTCTCCCCAACCGGATCTCCCCTGAGTCCCCTCCGACCTCCCCTCTGTGGCTCAGTTGGCATCACCAGACCTCCACAGCAGCATCTTCCCTGAGTCGAAGGGGGTGGAGGTGGAGTGGAATGGAGGCGGACGTGGAGGGGAGGAACACACTACACACCTGGGATAATCCGGCAAGGTGGAGGGTGAAGCTCGGGCTGCTCGGCCAAATCCAGTGAGGACGTGAAAGCTTGGCCAAATCTGGCGAGACCGTTGGAGAAGCTCGGCCAAATTCGACGGTTCGGCAATGCCGATGCGTGGGAATCCCTGGAGGCGGAGGCAGCATTGTAAGTCTTTCACAACCCTAGCTTTTGCACGCTCAGTTATCAGTGTTACAAAATACCGTTTCCTCCCCCTTCTTATCTCGCTGAATATGCACGCCTAGGTGCCGCGCTGCTGCCGCAAACGCCTGGCTTGTCGCCGCGCTGAGCCCACCTTTGACCACCTATGCTCGCCTATGACCGCTCAGCAGCCTAGCCGCCTAACCTCCCGATGAGGGGCCAATGCCCAGCGGCCAGCTACCGCCTACGCGCCGCCTCGGCGGCCGTCTAGGCCGCCTTTTGGAACGCTGGCCCTTAGAGGTCCAGAATAACTGAAAGCCTCACTTGGGCTGAACTATTCACCTTTGGCCAACAGTGTATGAAGAATATACAACCGCATGCTAATATGTGGTCATAATGGAGATTAAACAAGTATATTATTTCAATGATAAAACATACCAGCAATTTTCTCTTTCAGAACAAGTTCGCTCCATGAAATAATCAAGTCTTCTATGTCGAGAGATATATCGCTAAAGGGATCACTTTGTCCAGGCTAGAATTTTTTTGTACGAATAATCTATTTTTATTTGAAATTACAGAAATATACCCATGGGAAAAGTTTTTACAAAAATAGGCTCCAGTCGCCCAATAGGGGGGCGACTGGAGCTAATCGCCCAACCAGGGGCCGATAGAATCTCTATCGCCCTACCCTCGGGCGACTGCAACAAGTCGCCCCCCATGGGCGACTTTCAATGCAGTCGCCCCCCATTGGGCAACTGCACTCAGTCCCTCGTGAATTTTTTAAATTTACCAATTTTGTAGTTTTAAACTAGGAAAAAATCTGGTGTAGTTGTAATAAAAGTTTATGTTCATTGTATGTTGTAGGTGCGTAAAAAATTTTGGGAAATTTTTTAGGAACGATTGACCGTAGAACGATCGATACATACGATGGTAAGTCATATTTTGATGTTACTGAGAATTCATGTACGGAGAGCAAAACTGACCTCTTTTGCCGGCAAAGCTCCATTGCGCTAAGTTCTCTCGTTCTATATAAAGAGCATGGTTGTCGTCCCATGAAGGTAGTAGTAGAGAACCCTGTAAATTGAACGAAGAAGTACCTTCTTCGTCGTGCAGATACATACCATGGCGGACGGCGAAGGGCCAATCGGAGCGGGGTCACCAAAGGAAGACCTTCCCGTGGAAAGAATGGAGGACTTCAGTCCTAACTACCACTTGATACCCAGCAGGCGTGCTGAACCAGTGTGGACAAAATGCAGACATAATGAGGACGTGGTCGTATAGGTCGTCGAAGGCCATTTCGATGGCGGGCGACGTTTCTTCCGATGCCCACACACCAGAGTACAAATTGCTAATAGTACATTTTTCGTTACTGCTTATAGAGCATATATGTTTACCGTCCTTTCCCGCAGGTGGCAAAATACGACTTCTCCCGCTGGATCGACCCTCCTCATCCACTGTATATTATCAACTACGTGGATACATTATGGGATCGAATATTTGAGTTGGAGGAGCGAATCGACACTCTCACTGAGGAGAACAATGACCTCCGCCAACAGATGCAATGCGAGAGGGGCAATGAGGAGGTTGTCAACATAGGAAGCTCCTAGATCTGACATGTTACTGTGCAAACCCTAGCTGCATATGTGCGTGCCACTACAACAATGGCCAGCCCCGTCTGAGGCGGCCCCCTCAGCAATACTCCATGTGGGTGCCACGAGGCTCGTTTGACATATAGACAACGAGGTGTATGGTTGTACCGTAGTATGTATGACTGTTGATCGCAATAATGTGCAATGTTGTTAAGCATGTAATGGATTGGTTATTATCTTCGTGCGGTTGTTATCACGAGCCATACCTGCAAAAATATTTCAAGTTAGCACTTGTAAGGAACCAAAAATATCGCATTTTAACTAACAACAAATAGAACTAGTACATTACAGAAAAGGGGAACTAACATAGCAGTTGTACAAATGGTACATGAAATATACGATACATTTAGTACAACATTTCGGTCATCATAGTATCCAACAACTAGTAGTACACGCCATGCCGCTCTGCTTACTGATCAGCACATGCATTGCATCGTCTAGCTGTGTGCCCCTCCTGACCGCATCGCCCGCAACGTGCACCAGATGCTCTGGCTTGTGATTTGTCCATATCATGTCTAATACGCCGGCTCTGTCGATGACCCTTCCCACCCTTCAGCATGTTAACATCTGGAATCCAGGTCCTCGCTGCAATGTCCAAGGTGGCGAAGTTTCCAACCACCCTGAACCCCCAGAGCTCCCCACACCAAGCCTGCAGTACCCTCTCCTTAAAGAAGTACTCCGACATGAAGTTCAAATGATCCATGCCCATGGGCCCGCATGCAGCGAGGACATGAGAGCATGGCTTATATAATAGCTTCAGCTTGTTGCACGTGCAGCAAGGTTCATTTGCATGATCTCCAAGGCATACCTCGTGGGTAACAAGGGAACGAGCCGTCCCAAATCCGGCTCTATCATGGAGTATCACGTCGAAACGATGCTCCCTGTTGTCCATGACCTGCACTGTGTGCAATTGACCCTTCTGTGCCTTCGTCTCCATGTATGCCGTAATTTTTGACGAATACAGGGCTCGGGGATTGGCCGCATGAAGTGCGGCATTTGCGTGCCTTTCCCTGAAGTAGCTGATTGTGTTGTGAAGAACACCTTCCATGATGGCGACAAGGAGCTGAGAACGAAGGCCCTGAGAACCCAATTGTACACCTCAGCAAGGTTAGTTGTCATTATATCATACCTTGCGCCGTCCGTGTTGTCAACAGCGACCACTTCTCCAATGGTTTTCCCTCGATCCACTGCAAAAAGCACTTAATGTTTCGTGAGCTTCTTCTTCTTGGACCAGCTGGGTTAGGCTCATCGAGTGCAAGCATTGCGGTTGTGCCACCCCAGGAATAACCGACCCCTTGCTCCTCTCGTCGACGTTCTTCCTGGTGTGCTCATCCAACAACGCCCACAAAGCATCAAATTTTCTCCGCTGGTTCTGTATAGCCAGCCTCTTGAATAGTTTCATCAAGGTTGTTTTGGGAACTGCTTGAAAAAGTTAGCCCCTAAGTGACGAATGCACCACCTGTTCCTCATGTCCGGTCAAGAAAAGGGCTCCTCGGGGTCTTCCTGAAGTTTTCTTATAGCCTTTATAATCCCGGCGCGGCGATCATGAATTACGCACACACCAGGACGAGTGCCAACAACTCCAAACCTAACATGTTTGAGAAACCACAACCAGCTCTCATAATTCTCACTTTTCATGAATACGATGGCCAGCGATAATATTTGGTTGTTGTTGTTAACGCCTATGGTCGTCAGGATCTGCCCCTTGTATTTGCCTGTCAAAAAGGTCCCGTCAACTTAGATCACCGGCAACATGTGCCTGAATGTTTCAATGCAAGCACCAAATGCTAACAAAGCTCTCTGCAGCACCGCATATCCTGGTGGACTTGTGGACGGCTTGTCTTGCACGGCAATATACGTGCCTGGGTTCCTGTCCTGCAACACCTTAAGCATACGAGGAAGATTGTCGTACGCTGCCTTGAAAGACCCAAAATGTTTTTTCCAACACCTTCTGCTTCGCACGCCACGCCTTGCGTAGCTAATCTTGCACTTGAATTTATTTTCGATAGCTACCACGATATATGTGGCCTCCATGCCTTTCTTCTCCACTATCTCTCTGTACATCAAATTGGCTATAAAGGTGGACGTTAGGTTACGGTGCCTCGCCAAAACACTATTGAGAATGCAAGAGTGCGGCTCCACCTTTGACACAATCCAGTGAGTCTCATACTTAGGTCTACATGTGTGCACCCTCCAAGGACAACCAACCTGCTCGCACTTTACAGTGTACTGCTCCTGGCTTGATTTCACGACACGAAATGTCCGCTGCATTGAAAGGGCCCACAGCTTGATGGCATCCTGCAGTGCTGCCTTGTCAGCAAACATAGAATGCAACCGAACCTCTGTCTCATGATACTCCCATGCTAATTCATGCTCATCATGTGCGGAAACACCCTTAGCGTTAAACCGGTTGCATTCCTGCGGGATAGGAACTTCATCCTCATCCAAACTGTCCTCCTCGTCGTCCTATACAGCTTCCTCTTCAGCCTATGCCCTCTGGTCATCACAGTCCATCTGTTGCACGATGACTCAATGTGCTCCCATTCGTCAGCTTGTCCAGTTCTCTCTGTATGGCTTGACCATTGTACCTCTCCTCCATGTATCGCATCAGCTTCATCACGAGCAACTTGATCATCTTCGCCAATATGCGGCCCGCCCGAGCTGCTAGCACCTCCCGAAGCAAGGGCGGACGCATGACCTTGCGCAGCTTCTAGTGAGCCTGGTTGCACAAGCAAGACACACTCGTATCCACGGCGCTGGCACACTTTCACAAAGCCCTTCCACTCAGCAGTGCACACCAATGCCTTCAACTCCCATCTGATGTCCGTGGGAGACCAGCTCTAAAGCCCCTGCACGACGACACTGCACACCTAGGGGTCCAACGAAAAACTCCAGGTCAGCCAATGCAGCACATCTGCGATCCGAGCATATTCGCCATCCGGATGTACGAGAGTGACTTGCAGAAAACCACTCAAATCCACACCATTCGGACCTTCACGAATGGTTCCAGCACCATAATGTACTCTCAATGTAGTGGCTATTGCCATTGCTGATGTCGGCCTGCATATATGTTTCAATTTTGCGACATGTCAAATAACATCGCACAATACTAAACTTTCTATACTAAAAATTGTGTTAAAATTTCTATACTAAAAATGTTCCATATTAAAAAATGTATACTAAAACTTTTCTATACTAACATTTCTATACTAAAAATTGTACTAAATTTTCTACATCTACAATTTTCACTAACACTAACATTTGATAAAAATAATACTGCAAATACAATATACTAAAAAAATATCTAGATCTAAAGAACTGAATGGATGGAATAACTCCCACTCCTTCCTCCCTCTCCTGTCCTCCTCTCCCTCTTCTCTCCTCCTCCTCCTCCTTTCCCTCTCCTCTCCTCCCCCTCCTCTCCCTCTCCTCTTCTCCCCCTCCTCTTCTTCCCCTCCTTCCTCTCCTCTTCTTTTCTCTTCTTCTCTCCTTTCTTCTCTGGGCGCAGAGTGAGTGAAAAAATGAGCAGCAGGGTGGCGGCCGCCGAGTGTGCTGCCTTAAACCCCCCTGTCGTCCGGACGTTGGGCGACTAAAACCCCAGTCGCCCAACCGTACAGCGACTGAAATTCTAGTCACCCGACGCTCGGGAGACAACAGTAATTCGCCCAACCGTTGCCATATTCCCCACGTGTCGCCTCCCGGTTGGGCGATTAGCTCCAGTCGCCCCTCCCGTTGGGCGACTGGAGCCTATTTTTGTAAAAAATTTCCCGCGGGTATATTTCTGTAATTTCAAATAAAAAATATAGTATCCTCAGGATAACTGAAATCGTTATCAATATTATCAACTTTGGATGCTGGAAATATCTAGTTAGTTTTTAGGTAGCGTCCTGTCTGTATACCTCCTTTGCATTATAAAATTTCCATCTTGACCACTTGGCTGAGCATCACCCTTAAGATGGGAAAAGTTAGCTTGAAAATCACTGTTTGTTGCATGTGAAGAGTTTGGACCAAGATTTGATCCCATGGCCTCATCTAAGTCAATAACTGTTCCTGAAAATTTTCAAAATATACATCAGATGATATTTTGAAAAGATCCTGAATCTTTTGTTGTCCTGCATGCTGGAAGTCCAATTTCGTGGCCCTGATCAACTCGGCTTCTGGCTTATTTTTCACTATTCATAAGTTTCGTCTTTTTTGAACTTTTGGCTTTTTGTTGAGCTTTTTTGCCGGTTCTTTTTTTCCGTATTTGTTTGTATTATACGTAATGGGCTAACATATTTTTATATTTTTAAATTTTTTCAAATTTAATTATGCTAAATAAGCCTCTGTCAGCTACAGTGCTTTTTTTAGCCAGCTATAGTGTTTTCAGCCATAAGCTATGAGCTTTTCAGCCGAACCGATCACCACCCATGATTTGTTAGTTTGCTTGCTTGGACTAAAAATTGAAGACAGCTTTTTTTTCTTAGCTCTTTTTCTTTGGAGACCATTCCAGCATAAATCAAAGCTGAATAACGACTCTACAACTAAGAAACATTATAATCCATATTATCGCATCCCAAAAAAGTATCACTTGGTAAAACAATTATGCTAGAATATATATCAAAACTAGACATCAACGACATAAAGTTTTTCTCAGGAAAAGTCCATAATAGCATTTATTATTAACTTAGAACTAGGGAACAAAAAATCAGCGGTTACCAACCGGTAACTGCCGGTAACCAGATTTACCGGTGGGAACAGGTAAAAAAAACCATCCAGGTTACTTTTAGGTCAAATGCAAATCCTAGGTTGGTTTAGACCTTTTCGGTGTTAGATTATCTATTATATGAGCTAAACATGCTTCAATTATTGTACTCCCAACTTAAATTCCAATTTTGGACCTTTTTTAGCGGTTTTACTCGTTTTTAGTGGTTTTTCCAGTTTTTAAGTAGTTTTTCTAGTTATCGGAACAGTTACCAGTTTTCAAATAATCCAAATTCAAAATTTGATTCATGAATTTTGAACGGTTTTTTGGGTTTTCTGATAAATGGCCGGTTACCAGTACCGCCCATCTGCCGGGATTCCCTCTGGTTCCGGGTTTTTGATCGCTACTCAGAGCACAACTTTACATATGGGTTAATGATGTCAAACTCTCTTCCTGTGCAAATGAACTCATTTGGATATCACCATCACACAATGCTTATTTACATAGCACAATATTTAATTACAGGGTCTGGTATTGAAAACAGAATAAAGTCAAGAACTTTTTCTCGAAAAGCCAGGAGATTTGCGTTTCATTCGTTAAGGAGAAAAGATTAGTGGTACAAAGTTGGCCTTACGGCCGAATTGAAAATCAACAATACAAAGAGAGAACAACTAGAAGGAGACCGACGCTAGACTAGCAAGAACCTAGCCTATTTCTAAGGATTGCCAATTTTGAATTGGTAATTGAGGACCAAGCAAAGAATTCCTGCTTGATCCGGAGAACGCACTCGTCAATGTTGAAACTACTATGATCATGGTATAGCATATTCCTTTCCTTTCCAAATCATCCACACAATGAGGATCACTAGGTAGTCAACAGCTTTGCGAAGGACCTTGGGGACCATCACCCTGATAGCGACCCAACAATCACATAGGGTCGAATATGAGAATAGGTATGACGGGCAAATCGCTAACAAAGACAACATGAGAAACCAAATAACCTTAGCCACTGAGCAGACGACGAGCAGATGGTCGATTGTTTCGGCCTATTGGTCGTAGAACAGACAAGCTACAGGGGGGCTAAATGTTGTGCTTCCGAAACCTCGTGAACATCACAATCCTTCACTTGAGAGCTAACCAAGTGAACATTTTGGCCTTGGTGGTGCTGAGCTCTTCCACAACTGATTCAGTCAAGAACTGAAAATAAGCATCCATCCACGCAAGGTGCTCTTACACAAGTGATTAAGGAGAGAGAATATATCCACATCATTAAGCACCCATACAAAAGTCATCTTCTCTGATGCAACCATCTCTTTATAGGTGCTTAAATAGTAGCATGATCTATCAATTGGAGGTAGTTATAAGCGTAGTTATAAGTGTAAGCACCTGCTAAGCATCGGTGCCTCATCAAGCATCAATGCTACATGATTAGCACCCCATCTATCCTATGTGGCAAGAAAAAACGGTTTTCTTATGCTAAGCCTTGCATTGGAGATGGCCTGACAGCTAGGACATAAATATAAATAGGCAAGAATGAATAGATAAATTCAGTTAAAACATGGTAGCTGAGAAATAGCAAAACCGTTTTTGTTATGGTTTTTTGTTTTTGACTAAAATAATACTTTATCTTTTTCTAAGATATTTAACTTAAAAATACATGAAAAATAGCCAAATAAAAATATCGTTATATCTCTACGAATAGTACAAATAAAAAAACTATGTTAAATTTAACACATTCTAAATGATTTTGATTCCGGAAAACTAGAAATTATTACTGTTTGAAACGGGCTACATGGTAGGTTCGAGTTTGTGTGCGCGCTGTGGACCGGTTCTTTTCCAAAGGACGGCGTCGCCACCACGCCGTGCTTCGTTCGCGGCACGAATCGTTTTGTTTTGTGTACTCCACATGAGGCGGCCGCGTCGCCCACCCACGGGCCGACGTGCCGTCTCGATTTTTTTTCGCTGTTCCTATTGTAAAAGATGGAGACAAGTGTATGCAAAAGAAACTGTTGCTTTCTATTAATCAATCTGTTAATCTGTACATTGCTTTATATAGGTGATGAATGGGTGGTATAAAAGGTGCCTTTATGAGAAGGCATCTGTACATTTGTAACTGTACATTGGGCAGTTTCTGTAACTGGTGTTTAACACTCCCCCTTGACCAATGTATCTTCACATGATCACCTTGATTCATCATCTTGAAATAACTCCTCCAAAACCCTGTAGGGAAAAATATGAGGAGAATCGATAGAGTAGATATGCCATGAAAAACTCCTTTAAAACCCAGTGGGAAAATTTAAGGAGAAAAATGATATGACATATATTTGATTATGATTACGTTGTTATATTGGCTCATTAAAAACCTTGATGAGAAACCTTTAGAGGGAAAACTCATAAAGGGAAAAGAGTACAATATCTGTATTTGAAACGGGTTAAGCCTTTAGGAGATTTCTCCCCCTGACATCTGCAAATCACGTAATCTTCGCATACCAATTCCATGAATACATTTTTGGAATGTGGAAGTTGGTAATGATTTGGTAAATAAGTCTGCGAGATTATCACAAAACTTAGTTTGCAGAATATTTATTTCCCCACTCACTTGCAATTCATGTGGGTAAAATAATTTAGGTGCAATATGTTTTGTGATATTGCTCTTTATGTAATCCGTTTGCATTTGAACAACGCAAGCAGCATTATCTTCGTAGATAATGGTAAGTGATGCAATAGCACCTATACCACATGATTGTTGTATGTGGTTAATCATTCTGCGAAGCCATACACATTCACGTGATGCTTCATATAATGCAATTATTTCAGAATGATTAGTGGATGTAGCCACTAGAGTCTGTTTCGAAGACTTCCAAGATATGGCTGTTCCACCATGTAAAAATACAAAGCCTGTTTGAGATCTAGCATTATGAGGATCTGATAAATAGCCAGCATCTGTATATCCTAATAAATCCATATTTTTATTCTTTTGGAAGAATAGACCGAGATCTTTAGTGCCTTGAAGATATCTAAAGATGTTCTTCACTCCCACCCAATGTCTTATGGTTGGAGCAGCGCTATATCTAGCAAGTAGATTTACCGCAAATGCAATATCCGGCCGGGTGCAGTTTGCAAGGTACATAAGCGCTCCGATGGCACTGAGATATGGAACCTCAGGTCCCAATAACTCTTCATTGTCATCTCGGGGTCTAAATGGATCTTTGTCCCTGTCGAGAGATCGAACAACCATGGGGGTTTTCGATGGATATGCTTTATCCATATTGAATTTCTCTAATATTTTCTGGACATAGGCTGATTGATGCACTAGGGTGCCTATATGAAGGTGCTCAAGTTGTATACCTAAGCAAAATTTGGTTTTACCCAAATCCTTCATTTCAAATTCCGTCACAAGATGATTACGTGCTTCATCTATATCTTGTGTGTTACCAATGATATTAAGATCATCAACATACACAGATATAATACAAAATCCTGTTGAGGATCTTTTGATGAATACGCATGGGCAATCATCATTGTTGGAGTATCCATTTTTGGTTAGGAACTCACTTAGTCGGTTGTACCACATTCTACCCGACTGTTTCAAGCCGTATAAAGACTTGTTTAATTTTACAATACATATTGCGATTTGCGTTCGGATTCGGAATTGAAATTCCATCGGGAACTTTCATGTATATGTCCGAATCAAGTGACCCATAAAGATATGCGGTCACTACATCCATCAACTGAAAAGATAGATGATTTTTAACTGCCAATGAGATTAAGTATCGGAATGTTATTCCACTCATTACTGGAGAATAAGTTTCATTGAAATCAATGCCGGGTCTCTGCGTGAACCCTTGTGCTACAAGCCTTGCTTTGTATCTCACCACCTTATTGTTTTCATTCCGTTTGCGGACGAAACCCCATTTGAAACCGACAGGGAATACTTTGGGAGGTGTATGCATCACATTGGTGAATACATTTCTTTTCTTGAGCGAGGCTAACTCCGCTTGAATTGCATCCTTCCATTGATTCCAGTCCGAGCGCTGTTTGCACTCTGCCATGGTCTTGGGATCTGGATCATTTTGGAGGTTATTTGCAATTGTTGTGGAGAAATAAATGTTGACAATTGTAGTCTTACGATCGTATGATTCTCCAGAATCGGTATAATTAGTGGAAATTTCTTGTACCCCTGGTGACTCAATGTTATTTCCCAAAACATTTGAGTCGGGGTATTCCGATGTCCCAGGATCAGTAATTGAGTGCATTGTTGATCTGGGTTCAAGGATCCTTTGGTGTCTATCAACTTGAGGTTGATCTGCATTTACATTCTTTTGTTTCCTTTGTCGCTTGTTAGAAGTCAGATCCGCCATTTGTACCGTACTTCTCCCCTCTTATTTTGAATCGGGAGTTGAGTGGTATTTTGCGGTATCTCCACTCTTTCAGGTACATTTCTGGCAGGATTATAGGATTTTGTGACACCCTTATAATCAGTAAATGCATCTGGCAGGTTATTTGCAATATTTTGCAAATGAATGAGTTCTCAACTTGAAGTTCGGTCTCTGCACGTGGATGCGAGGCAGGAATGCCTTGTACATTCCAATTAATTTCCTGGCATTCAGTTTGGTACTTGTTGTCTCCCCCTAATGCCGGGAAATGTTCCTCATTGAATATGCAATCAACGCACCAAGCCGTAAACAGGTCTCCTGTGAGGGGCTTGAGGTATTTTATAATGGACGGAGATTTATACCCAACATAGATCACAATTTTCCTGTGCGGTCCCATTGAGGTACGCTGCGGTGGTGAGATCGGTACGTATGTAGCGCAGCCGAACTTTCGCAGATGGGAAATATCTGGTGGATTTCCACGTACTAATTGTAGCGGGGAAGTGCTATGATAAGCAGTTGGACGCAATTGTATTAAGTCAGCAGCGTGTAAAACTGCATGACCCCAACATGATGTTGGTAAGTTGCAATTCTGTAGTAATGGTCTTGCAATGAGCTTGATTCTCTTGATTAGAGATTCTGCTAAACCATTTTGTGTATGGACATATGGAACAGAATGTTGAACTTGTATCCCAAGAGCCATACAATAGTCATTGAAGGCGTGGGATGAAAATTCAGCAGCATTGTCCATTCGAATTGATTGAATTCGATATTCAGGGTAATGTGCTCGTAATTGGATAATTTGACCAATTAACTTAGCAAATGCATGGTTTCGTGTGAATAAAAGACACACATGTGACCATCTAGTAGATGCGTCAACAAGAACCATGAAATATCTGAACGGTCCACACAATGGTTGTATAGGACCACATATATCTCCTTGAATGCGTTCAAGGAATTTAAGTGGTTCAGCTCTGATTTTAAGATTAGAGGGTCTTAAAATCAATTTTCCGGTAGCACATGAAGTGCACACAAAATCTGAGGATTCCGGAAATTTTGTTTTATGGTATGTATGACCAATTGAATTGCTAATAATTTTCCTCATCATTTCAATGCCTGGATGGCCAAGGCGATCATGCCATGTTTGGAATGTGTTTGTGTTTTGGAAAATTACTTTGTACGCAATATGTTGAACGGGTTTGATGTATGTATAGTACGATCCGGAGTTTAAAGATGGAATATTTTCTAGTACTTGTTTGCCATATCCGTTTTGTTTGGTTAAGAGAAGATATTCCTCTTTGTTGTCATTTCGGGTTTCAACATGGAAACCATTCTGACGGATATCTCTATAACTAAGTAGGGTACGTGTTGAATCGGGATACAAGAGTGCATCCTCAATTTCCAATTGTGTACCCATAGGGAGAGTGATAGAGGCGCGACCAGAGCCTACTATCGTTGCATCGCGTCCAGCGATGGTTAAAACATTTCCTTTCCTCCTAGTTAGAGTTAGAAAATATTTTGTGTCCCTAAGTATAGAGTTTGTGGTACCACTATCCACAAGGCATAATTCCTCCTCCATTGGATTGACTCCAAAAATCTATATACAGAAAAGAAGAATTTAATGAAATTCTTATTGTATATATAGCATACATACAAACTTTATTTTACAATACCGAATATGTTCGATATATGATTGTAGCATACAAGCTTACAATATAGATGACAACATTATTTATATTACAACACTATAGTACTTAGTAGCTATGGGACTAGGAGTCTAATTGAGATATCCAAACATATCTTGAGAATGAAATTCTTCAAGTGTGTCGTCAATGCTCATGAGATCATCCTTCTTTGGAGAAGCACATGTGTCTTTGAGTTCTTGAATGAACTTTTGAGAGCATCCGGCTTCATCATTGTTGGATGTGAGATTGAAGTGTGCTTCAAATCGCTTCTCTTGAGCATTCTTGCTGTGAGCCAAAGACTGGAGGTAGAGGTTCACAAGATGCTTCGGGGTGCGGTATTTCTTGGTAGGATGGTTGTAGCAACCACACTTTTGACAAATTTCAGTTTTGTCAATCTTCTTACCATAATTGCCTTTACCTTTCTTGAATCCACTTGGTTTTTGCTTCATACTGCGTTTGTTTTTACCTTTAAAGTTCTTGGAGCGGTTTTTGGAACCACTGAATTTTTTGTTATTTTGATTAGCATGAACTTCAGGAAGTGGAGCAGCCCCAATGGGACATTGCTAATTATTCTTTAAAAGAAGTTCAGCATGCTTTTCTGCCTGAAGCATAGTATGCATAAGATCAAAATAAGTTTGGTAATTTGCAGCATGCCATTGCTGCTGTAGGACCCTGTCAGATGGGAGCATAGTAGAGAGAGTCTTCTCTATTTTATCCGCATCCGTTGGTTCCTTTTCACAAAACCGCAACTTGGAGCAAATAGCATGAAGGGCATGATTATAGTCTCCAATAGATTTGAAATCTTGGAGTCTAAGATGAGCCCATTTATGATTAGCCTCAGGTAAGATAACAGCCTTCTGCTGTTCATATCGATTTTTGAGGGCTAACCATAGAGTGAGTGGATTCTCCTCATACAAATATTCCGCCTTTAAATCTGGATGTATGTGATTTCGTATTATGCTTAAAACGGAATATATCACAATATCCGACGGAATTTGATCATTTGGAGGATCAAATATTACCCTTTGCAACCCACGTGTGGTGAGATTGATTTTTAAGTCCATAGCCCATGTAAGGTAATTGGAACCATCGAGAGCGAGAGGCTCAAAATCTTTGGTAGCCATTTAAAACCTACATGTAAAGTACACCATATATGATTAATTTACATGAGGTAAATTAATGTGTATGGTAATGTTGTAATAAAATGCAAAATATATAGAAAACAATATGAGTATTGTGATCCAAAAGAATATATACCCAAATTAAATATAACATGAAGTTATGTTTATAATACCGTTGAACACAATATTGGTGGTGAACACCAATTTATTGTATGGCATATTGTACATATAAATGTATCAAAGTGCCATAAATTGTGATTTTATGGTATTTATTGTAGGTATGCATTCATAATATTTTGCAAAAAATTCCAAATTAATAAGTACAATGGTACTTACTAAATAGGAATTTTAAATTTGAAATTTGCGAAAGATAGCAAAATTAAATATGGTCGCAATTCCTATTGTGAATAAATTGCAATAAAGTAGTAGTCCTACATATGTAAAATTAAATATTTACATATTTTTCAGATCTTGTAGGGACTGAACTGCTAATTTATAAATGTAAAAATTAACATATACAATTATAAATAAGCAAAAAGGACTAAACTGCGAATATTACAACAGGAATTTATTTAAACATAAAATGCTACGTTTGCCATATAGGGAGGGGGGTTTTTGTCAATTTTCGGCAACCTGGGCTGCAGCCCGATCGGCCTTGTGGCCCATGAGGAGAGGTGGGGGTAAATGGGCCAAAGCCCATATGGGGGGCAACATATAAAAACAAGGAGGTGGGGGTGGTTAGGGTTTCCAACCCTAACCCCATAGCCGGCCGCCGCCACCGACCGCCGACCACAGGCGCGCGCCACGCAACGGCCACGGCGCAGCCTCCGCGGCGGGCTCGCGATCTCGGCGCGCGGGTCGCCGCCGCGGCCGGCCATGGCGCCGCGCTGCGGCGCCGGCCATGGCGTCGCCTCGGCCTCGTCGGCCACGCCCGTGAGGCCGCTGCTGCCGCCGCCGCGCCATGTGAGCGCCGCCGGGCTCGGCACCTCCGGCCTTGTCGATCTCCGCGCGCGCCATGGGAGCCTCGGCCATTTGGGCCGCGGCTCGGGCACCGCCGCGCCGCTAGTCTTGGCGACGCCTCGGGTAGGCGCGGCGCGCGCGCCTCCGGCCGCCGCGGAAGCGCCGCCACCACCGGCCGCGCTTTGTCGCCATGCGGCGGGTCGTGCGCCGCGCGGGGCTCCACCGCCGCCGCCCATGGACGCCGCCTCGCCGTTGAGAAGCTCGTGCGCGCGCGCCAGACGGCCGAGGCAGCGCGCCGCGCCTTGCTGCGCTTAGGCCGCCGCGCGCCTCTCCGGCCGCCGGCGCCAGCGAGCGCACCGAGCCACGCCCCGAGCGCCGCTCGTGCCGCTCGGTCGCGCGGCCGAGCACCACGTCGGTCGCCGGCCACCTCCCCCCTCTTCTCCCGGTCTACGTAGAGGAGAAGGCGTCCTCTGCAGAGGAGGCCGGTGGAGGGGTGCGGATCCGGAGGCCGGGACGACGGTTTGCCGCCGCAGAAGTGTGCGCCGGTCGCCGGTAAGGACCGTAGCGCGAAGGCCGTGCGGAGGAGAAGACGCCGTGCGCCTCCCATGGACGACGACGAACCGGCCGAGAACCATGGCCGGTGGCGATGATGATGGTAGTCGCCGGACGTGGTGGTGGTGGAGGTTGCGCATGGAGAGGGGCAAGAAGTGTGTGCAGCGAATCATGCAGGGAGTCCACTATTGCCAAGATCTCCAGAAAAAGTTGTTTGTGGTTTGAACAAAGTGCCATTACCTTGTCTGCTTTTCCACTGTGTGCTGATAACGTATTGTAAAAGATGGAGACAAGTGTATGCAAAAGAAACTGTTGCTTTCTATTAATCAATCTGTTAATCTGTACATTGCTTTATATAGGTGATGAATGGGTGGCATAAAAGGTGTCTTTATGAGAAGGCATCTGTACATTTGTAACTGTACATTGGGCAGTTTTTGTAACTGGTGTTTAACAGTTCCTTGGGAATAGTGAATCGTGAACTAACGTGGATATACGAGTTGGTATGAGGTGGGGAAAAGGCTGGCCCGCCCATGCCTGAACTGGGAGCCTTGGGCCGAGTTGATAAAGAAGTTTGATTTTTGGTTGGGTGCATTAGCACAATATACAGTTTTATATTTTCTAGCCTGTCTTTATTTGTAATTAGAATCCTTAATCCAACATGTTATAAAATTTTAAAATTTTCTAAAAAATATGTACCATTTTAAAATCAAATTAGACTTGAATAGATATCTCAAACAAAAAGTATGGCTTACATGTATTTTCTTTTGAAACTCTTTGAACTATGTTTGTGCAAGATCCAACTATTGATACGGCTGAGATTCAACATAAGACTGTATGTAAAGAACGTTTGGAATTTGAATGATGGTGCTGCCATTTAAATTTTAAACAACTTTTCCGTAGTTTGGTATGGAAGGATATTCCATTTAATACTTGACTATTTTAGGTGTACAACTTAATTAGTTGCTGGTTTCCTTACTAAGTCAATTTTGCATCGTGCCAAAACTAACCTCAATCAATCAAAGGCTGAGCTAGATTGAAATCTCCTCTTACCTCTAGAGGGGTACGTGGGTGTACCGTGAAAGATCCAACATAAAAAAAAAAACTACACTTTGGTGTTGGGTTTGCTCTTAGCTTTGAGTGCCTTAGCAGCGGTATACATGTATTGAATTTTCTAGAAGGTAAGTTCTCCGTATTCTATTAGATGTTTTCTTTAACATGGTCTATTAGATGGTTTGTTGCTCGTAAGGTTGTGTGATCAAATCATAACTGTGTTGCTGCAAATCTTCTTATTGTTGTTTTTAGTCCTCCCATTTTTGTCATCTTTTACACTAGGTCAACCTGGTAGGTACCAAACTGTTTAATGCAGTAGGATCGTGCATGTTGTCCCTTGGTTCAGATGTCCCTTGTTGAATGGCAGACAAGAGGAAGATGTGCAAACAAGTGCAATGTACGTAACCTTCCTGTAATAGGGTTGCTGACGAATGACGATTGCAAGACAAATAACTCGTAGATAATGAAATTCGAACCACACGCGCGTCCTGAAAAACCAAGCTGAAAGACGCAACAGCGTGACGACGATTGCAAGACAAATTAATCTTTGCTCGAATCCTCTCCCTGAAACGATCTTGCTCAAAGTACGGCAGGTTGCTCGACAGTGACGTTGCAACAGAACCACACCAAATGGATAACTCGTGAGCTCATTCATCGTCAGTTACAGAATGGCACATGTGTAAAGTCACACAGAATCTATCCCCATTTCGCAAGAGCTGCACGTAGAAAAGCTCATCTTGAAGCGACCGGTGGCAGCAGACCAGACCGGATCTAGAAGAGGGTCTCTATCGTCGTCTTGCTAAGCTCTTCAAGCTTCTTCATCCGCAGCCTCTCGCTCTCGCTGACTAGCTGCTCAAAATACACAAGGTGCAGTGAGTGAGTTTTGATACCAAGATGCTTGAAACGTACTATAGTACTGGGCCTAAGAGCATGGCCCCCGGGCGCCCGGCCTGGCCCAAGTCCAAGCATAAGGCAGGGCTGGGCTTGAGGTTTCTAGCTTGCAAACAACCAGGCCAGCCCGTGGCTTGGCCCGATATTGTGGACTAAGCCTAATCAGCCCAGTGATATCTGTTGGGATGGACCTTTTGTCTGGCCCAATCGATGTCAGCAATCTGTATGCAACTGGGCTACTTTTTTTTTTTTTTGCGTGAGGGCCATTTAGAATGCAGGAATTTTGTAGTAATTTTACAGGATATAGTTCAATTTCCGTATAAATTGGAAAAAATCTCCCGTTCCAAATTGCATTGCAGGTTCCTACATTTGAATTGAAGTTTCACTTAAAAACATAGATTAGCTTAGCGAGCTCCTAAATTTGCCATCATTGGTCAAAGTAAACGTATTCCCTCCGGTTAACAAGAAGTGACGCCAAGGGCCGGTCCTGCTATTTAGTGGGCCCGTGGGCAAACTAAAAACAAGGGCCCTTATTCGAGTTTACATGAACATTTGCACGAAATACAGCACAAATAACCTAGACTAATTATGAGCAATGAGAATTGTCGATGTTTTAATATCGATCTTACATATGATTTGTTTGCATTCGGAGGAACTCTTAAAAAACCCGGTATATGCGCATGCAGAGTAAAGATACGGGAAATTTTATCGTGGTTCGGGCATTCTCATAAGAGAATAACAACCATACGTCTAGTATGATTGCTAATTGCTAGAAAGAAGAATTACAAGAGAGAATTATGTGAATGGATAACAGTATCTTCTCCTTCGACCAGAATCATCCCCTCCCTCTTTGACGTTAGCCTTTATATAGCTAGCGAAGCAACGACAGTTGTCCCACACCAGAAGACACCTCAACACTTCAGATGATAACCGCATGACGAAAGTTACTGTCAGAGAGACATATAAGGCCGTTCTCCGTGTGCGGTTATTGGATAAACGCATGTTCTGACTGTCTTATCAGACAAACCCATGATGCAGTTGTTCAGTGTAGATAAGTTAGTCGAAGATAGATTACCTTAGGAAAGACTACAACCATAAGGTGATCGCAAGATAATTTACAACTACATGGTCGTAAAAGGATTTACGACCAGGTAGTAGTCACAGCATGATATACGACTACATGGTCGCGAGAGAACTTACGACCAGAAAGTAGTCGCAACAAGACTTACAACTACGTGATCGTAGGAGGACTTATGACCAGGGAGTAGTCGTAGCAAGACTTACAACTACGTGATCGTAGAAGGACTTACGACCAGGGGGTAGTCGCAGCAAGACTTACGACTACGTGGTCGTAGAAGGACTTACGACCAGGGAGTAGTCGCAGCAAGACTTACAACTACATAGTCATAGAAGGACTTACGACCAAGGAGTAGTCGCAGTAAGACTTACGACTACATGGTCGTAGAAGGATCTACAACCAGGGAGTAGTCGCAGTAAGACTTACGACTATCCTGAGTGACTTCTCTGCTACTAATAAGGGGTATATTCAAGGAATATAATGACATAATAATTTGAGGATTATTCTATCCTTGTTATGAATTAATTACAGCATGTTCGAGTAAAACCAAGCTCTGAAAAATATACCAATTGGGAGGTGCTTCTATGCTTTCCTCAATAGTGATTTGTCCAATTTTTAAAGCATGACAAATTGCAGATAGATGTTACTTACCTATTCATTTGCTTCAAGATTAGTGCTACTCTTGTTAGAAAGAAAAGCATAGAAGCATTGCTCATACCAATTAATGAAACAAACGTGATGATCACCTCTCACATGCAATGCAAACAAACACACCATGGATTACAAAATGATAATAGAAGATCATAAACAATCTAGATACTAAATTTTTGATAATAACACGATGTATTATCCAACATATTTAAGCCATGTTTGAAACATGGAAATTTTTTCAAGTCCCATGTGAACTAACTTGTTTCTTAAAAGAAACTAACCTATCTCTTGTTAAATTCTTGTGTTCCAATCATCCAGTTAACTTCGTGAAATTGCACATCTGTGAACAGTTGGCCACAATTTCCTATCACATTCCCCTACTCATTAACTCTCTCAATCCTAATGGAGATCTTCAAAAAACAAATGAATCACAGCCAACAAAACTGAAATTATATGCAAACATTGGCTCTGTTTGAACGCATCTGTGGTCTAATTTCTGTTTAAGAGTGAATGAGTTAAGAAAATGACCTAAAAACGACAAGTTCAATGGGAATTAATGAAATTGCGGTGTCTTCCTCCTTTGACAACGCCAAATGGAAGCTACGGTGGCAACATTTTGGGAGACGCGGTTCAACAAACAGAACTACTAGTTCTTAATTTGATGTTGCAGCAGCAGCTATGGGCTAATGGGCCTACAATATTTGCTTATCTGTAGTCTAGGATAAATGGATAATTAAGAAGTACTAGTACACCCATGATACTCAGGTACTGTTCATATTGACTTATGCTTCTAGCTTTTGCTTGGAGAGGTCACAAACCAATATAAACACTACTTCCCAATGCGGCTTCTCCATTGCTCCATGGGTACATTATGCATCCCACTTCTCTTGCTTCCATCTCACGCACACATCTCTCTCCCCGACTTGCGCTCTCCTTCTAAAAGCCGTTTCTTTTAACCACTACTATTTTTTTCAGTCAAAAGCCATCAGCTGTAGATAATATGAATAGACACTTTGTACTTTGTAGTCAGTACAAGTAGCTGAACACTCATGAGGTTTGAGGTGTGAGGCCCCTTTGGTCGTGGGCCATGGGCACTCGCCCCGGTGACCCTACCCTAGGAACGGGCTTGGTGACGCCCTCAATTGTATGGAGTCAAAACATATTAATTTTAACAAAAAAATACTGTGGAGAATATATAGTTTGGATATATGAAAATGATGTGAATAAATTTGTCATAAAAATACTTTCATAATATTACACTTTATAACTTTTTTGGCATATATGATAAAAATGTGGTAGTCCTAGTGGCATCTTATTATTGACTTTGAAAAATAAAAAACATATTTTGCTGGCATGGTTGGCAGTTTCTATTTGGAGAGACGACCTAGTATGCAGGCAAAAAGTCCTCCAAATTACATACTATATAAGAGATGAGCAAAGCAAGTGACTGAGGATAGTTCGGGGTAGGCTTCAAGCATGATGAAAAGTTCTAGACATCTATGATGTCAATCTCCCAATGACCTGTTTGGATAGGGGGTTAATTGGATTCGCATCCTGTGGATTCAGATCAAATTTGAACCCCCTCATCCAAACACTCCCCTAAAGAGAATTCTTTGATTTACTGCCAAGTTAATTTATAAGTTTAGGGGCTAAGTGAAACTTCAATACAAGCCTAGTGAACTGCCAAGCTAGTTAATTTAGAAGTCCTAAGTGAAATTATGGGGAAAAAAAGCTTAGAACCCATGGTGCAATTTGTACCTTTTTTTGAAGCATAATTTACCCTTTCCCTAATGGAGAGTTTCTTAAAAACAAGTTGATGCCAAGAATAAGCATAACTTAGTTACTGGATTATGGATCTTTACCCTCTCTAAAGGGAGTATACGGATATTGAGCAATAGTAGAAAGGTTATAGTCGATTGGTTATTCACCTCCATAAGCCTATTGACAAGCGTAGCCTTCTCATTGCTCTTTTCATTGTACGCCTCGAGGCACATTTTGTATTCCTTCTCCTGCTCATCCAAAACCGAGCAAAACAAAATTACGAATGTCACTTGGCCAACTCTTTGAACAAAGTAAAATGCAAAAAACTACGTACGGGTCACTATGAGTGGAATCAACAGAGGCTTCACCTTCTTGAGGCAGCTCTTCCCAAGAGGCTTGAGCTGCCGGTTCACCTTGTCGATCCGCTTGCGTATCAACTCCACCTCCCTCCGTGTTGGATCAGCCATCACTTCCAGCTCCTGCTACAGTTAATTAACCTCAATTTGCCATCAGATCATCGACCAAACTAGGCTTAATATCTGTCTATTTCTAACGAAAGACTTTCACGGCAAACAGTTCATTCCCTAATAGAATAGTTAAGTAGTACGTACCTGGCGGATGGAGGCGAGGCGCTTGGTCTCCTCCTCGACCCTGCCGAGCATGGAGAAGACCTTCTCCCTCACCTCCAGCTTCTTCCGCTCGATCTCCTCCTCCTCCTCCTTGAACAGCGACAGCGCCGATCGCGACGACTCCCATTCTCCCGCCTCCTCGCCGTCGCCGACGTGGCCGGTCGACGAGCTCCTCACGCGCACGATCTGCATCCGCTGCTCCCTGCTGCTGCTCTCCATTTCCCCCTGCTGCATCGATCGATCTCAGCTGCCAAGTGCCAACTAGCTCGATCTGACGATATATCTCTCCAAACAGTAGGGAAGCACACCTTGCACTCTTTGAGTCGTAGAAACTAGCAGCTAGCGAACTAGCCAACCACTTGATCGTCTATTTATCTATTCTCTCTTCTTCTTGGCCATGTGTATATATATTTTTGCAAAGGATTTATTGATCATATACCCTCCATTTAGATGGAAATTCAGGATTTACCCTCCTGACTCACATGTCAGTGACTTATGATGACCCCACATGTCATTGAGATGAGGAGGGTAAATCCTGAATTTCCCAACTAAAGGGAAGGTATATGATCCAATCCCCCCAGTGCGTATTAATTAGAGAGAATGATAACAGATAATCCGTTTTATCTAATATTCATATCTAAGAAAATATAAATATAGTAAGCAAAATTTATATTTAAATATATTCGTATTCATATTCATATTCAAGAATATTTGT
The DNA here is from genome assembly GCA_036346575.1 of Dendrocalamus sinicus. Lineage (NCBI taxonomy): Eukaryota > Viridiplantae > Streptophyta > Magnoliopsida > Poales > Poaceae > Dendrocalamus > Dendrocalamus sinicus. Next base: position 25,747,244 of record CM070644.1, read on the forward strand.
ATTCGTATTTGAGACTATTCGATTTGTATTCAATCCATTTTTGGAACCTGGGAGAAATATGGACAAATTTTGTGATTCAAAATTTAAATTTAGACGGTTTGAAACCAGTAACCATTCCAATAACTGATTAAAAACCAACAAAATCGTTAGGAATTTGTTATACCAAGATTTGTTATATAAGTTATAGGAGGATATTCATATTCGACCGAATTAAGTACATATTCGATTCGAATTCGTATCTGTTATAACATTTGATTTGTATTCGTATTCGAGAATATTCGATTTTGTATTCATATTTATTTTAAAATTATAAATCTATATTCCTATTTGAGACTATTTGATCATATCTCATCTGTTTCATTCCTAGTATTAATTAGTTTACCAATCCATGTATATCTTTGTGCAGGTGTCAGTCATATCTATGGGCCTGTTCTTTAAGTGAAAAGCTGGCGGCTTTTAACTTTTGCTACAATACCTAACTTTCAAACGGAGTATTTTCTCAAGACAGATCTACAAGTTAAACGATTTATACGTTAAAAGCCCAACATCTGTACCAGCCAAAATCGCAAGTGAGTATCTGTCTCTCCGTAATCTGTACCATAAATAACTAAAATTTAAAATTTTCAACTAAAAGTCATAAACCGCCGCTGAAAAGAACAGGTCCTATATCTAATAGCGATCGATGATAACATAAGCCCTGTAGGAATTGATCCATCGAAGGGATGGCTGTAATGTATCCCAGATGGAAAGACAGCATCATTTCACGTTCATGTGACGTGAGCAGGAGGGCAACTTGGGATTGGTCCAAAGGCAACAGCAAGTATAATAGCTAATAATAGGTATTGGGTGTGAGAGCCCGCTGTCAGAGGTCGAGTAGAAGTAACTCCTGCAAAAACTGTTTTGTATCATATCATAGTGGTGGGGAAGTGTCTGTTGTCATGAGTTGCTGTGCCCATCTGTGCTCTCCTTTTCTCTAGAACCGGAAATGGTATCTGAGTGGGTAAATAATGTATTCTTAATTTTTTTTCTCTAAATATCTAGAAATCTTTTTCTCTAATCCAAACATCAATATAAAACTGCGACGTCTCAAATTTAATATCTTGGGAAGGGAGGCACGCGAGATATATGCCTGCACGTGAGATATAAAGGGTAAGTGAAGAATGCATTATAGGTTGATGCATATCACGATAAAGACCTGAACTTGAAGTTAGGATGTTCATTGTCAAGCTTTAGGAAGATGCTCAAGGGAAAGATATAACTAGCTAGGTTAAAAATTTGTTTCTAGTTTTCTTATCGGTCTTGATGTCTAGTTAAAAGACTATATTGCTATTATAGGTTGTTGTAATATTAAATGGGGTCATGTCTAATAACTTAAGTCTCATCATGTGTTGATAACTCAATCTCACTTACTCTAGCTCTCTTTATCATAATGCTAGCATTTGTGAATGTGTTTTGCAAATAGTTGTAGCTTATGCATAATCCTAATGACATGCAACTTATAATTGCAAATATGTTTTGTAAATAGTTGAAATCTATGTGTCTTACTCCTTGTGATATGAAGCTTAGGATTTGTGACAGTCTTTTTCAACTAGTTGAAACTCATGCACAATCCTTGTAGCATATGACTTAGATTTATGAATGTGTTTTGCAAACATATTGAATCCATGTTCCATAATCCTTGTGGCATGATTTCGATGTGTGCAAATATATTTTGCGACTTGTTGTGGATCATGCTTTGACTTTTGTTTACATGGTACTACATGTTGCGAATGTATTTCGCAAAAGTATTGAAGTACATGCAATCTGTCTTTACTGAAAAATACACTATGGTATGACCGCACTTTGTGGTGGTATGACCGCGGTGGTTAGACCGGCTTTGTGTTAAGTGGTTAGACCAGCCTACGGTATGACCGCTCTAAGTATGGTAGTATATCCGGGGCGGTCCAACCGGTCATTGAGGTGTTTAGCTTAATTCGTGGAGGTGGTCTAATTCATTTGGTCTTATCTCAACATGGACTAGGAGAAACCGGCAAGTTTTTGAACACCACGGTAAAACATCGTGTGTCGATTATGGTTTGTTTTCTTGAGCTCAATTTATATACTTGCAATTTATATTTGTAGAAATTAAATTGATTGTTTGTCACCCTAGGATTGCAAACTTTGACATAAACTTAGTGTTGGTGCACTTAGGTGAATCTAGATGATTGGGCCTTAATTGTGCAAAATTGATTTGATTTACGCTTCCACACATAAACTCGGTTTTAGCAAAGAAGTGATTTTTAAAAGCACCTATTCACCCCCTCTAGTCAAGTTCCTCGTCGTTACAAGTGGTATCAGAGCTTGGTCTGTTATTTTATTAAGCTTCACCGCAAGAGAGTAAAGGACAACCACTAGTGATATAGTGCACTATTTGATGGCACAAATTTTGCTTATTAGAAGATCCAAATGTCATGTTACTTTAAGTCCATGAGCCCTAAAATATGGTGGATTGTAGATGTGGGTTTTTCTACTCCAATGGATTCTCTTACTCCAACAAATGAGGAAGAGAAAAACTTACATCTCGACGCTTGAGCAATTAACACTTTATTTAGTGCTTTGAATGTAGAGGTGTTCAATGATATATGCGATCTCAAGAGCTTTCATAAGGTGTGGACACAACTTCAAGATGATTATAAAAAGTTCACCTCAACCAAGGAGAATTGTATAGAAAAATAGATGTCAAGAGAAGAATGCTCAATCTCTAAGTCCGACAATGATGAGTCCATAAGCCCATCCACATCATCTCATTGCTTTAGGGCTAACGGTAATGAAAAGGTAAATAATGATGTTGAGCCTACTTATGATGAGCTTATGGATATGCTAGAGGACCGAAAAACTGGACAGACACCAGCAAGTGCCCCTGAGGAAGCACGGCACGAATGCCAAATGTTTCCGCTGCAGCACCATAGGACACTACGCAAGCAGATGTCCCCAAAAGAAGATAAGCAAAGGATGTCAACACCACCAACCTCAGCCTCAGCAAAGGAAAATGTATTAGCTTCAAGCGCCCCAGCAAGGAACGAGCTGCTCTTGCCAAGGTCCTATTACCAGGCCCAAAAGCTCTGCCAACCACTGCATGCTTCGATGCGGCAAGACAGGACATGATGCCCAATCATGCCCTCCACTACGATAGGTTACATGCTTTACCTGTGGATAAACCAGACACCACAGCTACAATTGCCCAGTCCACTACTGCCTCTACTATAAGGAATATCATCCACCAGAAGGTTGCCTCAAAAACCTAGTGGCATGTAGACACTGTGGACAAAAAGGACATCAAGCAGATCAATGCAAAGCAAACTACCCCAACTATGAAGAAGACCACCAACCTGGGGAATGCCCAATGAGCAAAGTCACATGTTCTCTCTGTGAAGGACAAGATCACTACCCCAAGACTATTCCATGAACCTATTGCTGACCAAAGCAGCTGAGATACAATGACTGAGCCTCCAGGTCGCCATCAGACTTGTCATGGCTAAAGATGACAAAAACAACTAGTATCGGCCACCCATCAATTTTAAGGGGGGTAGCCAAAGTAATCAGGGAGTGTCAAAGCACCATGACAATGGGCCACTACTACCACTCTAGCATAAAGGAGGATTATTGACTAGCATTGAAGAACAACAAGCACCCAGAAGAACAAGCACATTGTGATGAAGAGAAAACAACTGCAATCTATCCAGAAGAACAATGTTTCCCCTGCGTTCCTCCTTCTCAAAGATTGGATGACTCCAAGGAAAGGGCAACCTGTCAAGCAAAACCTTGTAACCAATTGCTAGCTAGCTTGTCCCCTCCCCCTTCTTTCTATTCTACTCGAATCTCGGGGACGAGATTCATTTTAAGGGGTTAGGATCTGTAACATCCCAAAAATATGGAAATAGTGTAATTGCTAAAATCTAAAATCTTTTGTCGATTTCCAGTATTGTTTAAAAATTGTCAACGTTTATTCGAGTTTCTTAATTCGGTTCCTTGCTAAAATTTCAAATAATGAAAATCAAATTAGAAAGAAATCTCGATTTTCTTTTGCTAAGTCCAAAATTCAATTTCAAAACTAGAATTTCGAATTTCAAAACTGAGATTAGAAATTGAAATCAAAGTTAATATTAAAATTTTCCCTACCTAATTAATTTAGAAAAGAAATAAAATTCTCAAATTTTCTAAAGTCTCTTAGGCCCTGACCCATTTCTTTCTGCGGCCTATCCCTGCTTTCGGCCCATGGCCACCCCGGCCAACTTGGCCTTCCTCTCCTCTTGGCCCCTTCAACCTTTCAGCCTAGCCAACCGCACCCCCCGTCTCTGCCTTCTTCCTCCCCTGTTCTGCTAAGCCGCACCCACCGCGAGCTCCGGCCATGCTACGCCTGCCCACATCAGTCGTCGAGCTAGCTCCTCCCCTTCCCTGGCACTAGATTCCCTTCGCCGTACCTAGCCTCCGCCGCGCGTCACTCTTTCCTTCTTCCCCATCGTGCATCACTCCGGTTTCTCTCCTCCCTCTGGCGGCCGTCACTCAGCTTCAATGTCGCGCCAGCCTAACGCCATCCCCTCCCTAGCGTCAGCTCCCTTGCTTTGCTCCAGTGTTAATGCCATGCATAGCCTGCCCTAGCCCTGCCGTGCATCGCATCTCGCCATAACCGGACTACTTCTGCCCTTAGTTTCCCCCTCCATCGCGTCAAGACCCATCAGCATTGATGCCTCATTGATGCCCCGCCGCAATAATGTCTCCTAGCTCCTCCCCTCCACTAGCCCTGCCGTGCGATCAATGTCGTTGACTGGCATTACTCAGCCACCCGAGCGCGTGCCTTCAATGCGCCAATGACCATCTTTCCTCCTCCCGCCTATAAGAGGCCTGAGCTGCCCCATTGCTCCTTCCTCCAGTGCCCTCCTCTCCCACCAAAGTAGAGCACAGCCAAGCTATTTCTACGCCCATGCTGGTGACCATCCTATCCCAGTCGCCTCTGGCAAGCTTTTCCCAAGCTAACCGCGTCACGGCACACCCCCAAAAGCCTCCTCTTCTCCCCTCATTTTAATTGGAAGCCTGTGCCTCGAGCCCACCAGACGCTACCTTTTCCTCAAGCCCGACCGCCATCCTCCTCTTCGGCACCTTCCCCTCTTCGGCCAACCTCACTCTAATTCCTAGCTTGGGAGCACCTCCTTGGCACCCTCGACTCTCCCAACCGTCGCCCAGACCTCCCTTCGCCCGAGCTCCTACCTCCGCGTGAGCCTCCCTCTAGCTCCACCGACCCCCTGGGTAAGCTCCCCATTGCTTGCATGTACTCGTGCTCCCCCTATTTCTCTCCCTCCTTCCTCTAGCCACCATCGCCGTTGACGGCCTCCCCACACCCAGCCGCTCCCCCACCATCACCAGCCCTTCTTGGCGTGCCCTGGCCCGCGTCGTCGCCTCCCTAGGCTTCCTCACCTTGAGAGCAACCCGTTTTGCACACCCACCGTCCCTCCGGCCGTCGGACACGCCGGTGAGCCCGCCTGCCCAGGCCGCCGAGCCCCTCCCCTGTTTTCAACTAACTTCCCCTGTTCTTCCTTTGTTAGCCCTCTATCTCTCTCTTTCTCTCGTGACATGTGGGCCCAGGTAGAAATGGCACCCAGTCCATGTTGGTCACTAGCATGTGTTCCATATATGGCTAATTTTGAAATCTCTTGCTTAATAGGTATTTAATTAAGCAATATATTAAAATATGGTTTGTAAATAATATTTAGGAATAAGAATTTAATTGTAAGATTATAATGAAAAGGTCTATGTAAATTAAACTAAAAACTTAACTTTGGTTATTTGCAATACCCCTAAAAATTTGACCTAGTAATCCTCATGTAAAAGATTTGTAAAGTAAGATCATGCCATGAATTGTTTCCCTATTTAAAAGCAATTATTGTAAAATACCAGTAATTATCGTAACCTCAATAAAAAGAATATCATGACTAAAATATTAATTATGAAGCTTAATAAAATATTTATACCCATTTAATCTTGCTTAAGTCATGCCTCAAATTGCTTAAGAAAACTCGAATACTGATCACAAATCCTATCAAAGCACAAGTGGTCCAAATATTGATTATCATATCTTTATCCTCCGATCCAAATTTATCAATGCAAATTAAAATCATCTGGTATAACCATAAATTGAACAATTGTGATAAGCCATTTTAAAGTTGATTCTAAGTAGTTTTTGTAAATCATTTAAATTTAAATCTCTAATAATTATCTGTATATTTTTGAGTTTTAAATTAAAAGATATCTTTGTTTATAACTAAGAAAATAAATTCTTAAATATTATCAAGGAGTCATTAATCCTTATCTCAGATCCAACGCACGACAAGATGACTCTCGAAAGTAGTTGTGTAGCACTAATATGTATCTCAAATCTAGACCTTGCAAAAGGATGCATATAATAACAGTATCTCAAGCAAACAAGCATCTTTAATTAAGAAGCCATGCAAAAATGCTATCTCACCAAATTAATTAGTAATCATCCCACCTTATCACATGATTTAAATTCGCCAATAATGGTTAAGAATAATTATTAATGCAAGGGTAGATTTTATCAAAGAACACACCATTAATTCATAACTTATCCTCCCAATGTATCACAACTATTGATTGTTATTAACAAATTTGTTAATCAGCCAAATAATTAGCCTTGCTCATAATAACAAATGACTAAAATGACCAACTCCATACTTTAAGTTAACTACTAAATTAATGATTTAATTATCTGGCAATAGCAGTTTCAAATAATATGGCATCTTGAATTATCAAGTTAAATCAACCAATTCACATTATCTACATCACATGTGAAGCGCACATCCTAAAATCACCAAGCTTTATCCCTCATCAGATCATACCTAGTATCTCGATTAAACTCTGTTATGTATCCATAAGTCTTGCCTAACATATGGAACTTTCTTAATATATATAAATTGAATAAAGAAGCTATTAATTAAAAGATCGAAACTTGGTATCTTGTAATCATCTGTGTCCAAGTCATACTCCAATCTTAAGTGGAATATTCTTGTGAATATTCCTTCAACATTAATTCCTCCTTTTATCCTTCCTGGTGAAGTTACTCCATCACTTCACTCTCACCCAAAAAAATTCATATGGCTTGTCTCTATCCCGCATCCCGCTAAATCTTCTCTCTATTCTCAATCATAATATGAGTAAAATTCAATTAAATCTATTTTAACTTTTGTAGTTATTTGGATTTATTTGGTATTTCGCTTGTTTGCCACGTATTAGAATCTGAAGACTCGAAGAAGCGACAAATTCAAGCAGGATCAAGACTTAGTTAAAAGCAAAGGCCAAGGATTCAATATTGCTGACTGAGTAGGCTTTGAGTTAAACAAAGGCCATGGTAAACCAAGCAAGGCGAGTCATCACTTTGATCATATTGATCCTATATTTTATGCAAAATTATGTTCCTTTAACTTGTCAAATTGCATGCTTAATTTATTATGCAAATGTATGTCAAAACTTAAGGCAGCTACATGCCTACTTGATGATGTCGTAATATTATTGTTATGCTATTCCTTGACACTTGCAATACTTGATCTTTGTCACCCTAGATGTTAATGATAACTTTACTAGCTATAAAAGTCATATTAAATGCCATGCTAGTCTTGTTAAGTCCAGGGCATTAGTTTGCCCTGATCAGCAATCTTTAAACACGAAAACTTGTTTTGGGTCAGTTACAAGATGTAAGTGACTGATAATTTATGAAAACTCGATTTATGCTTCTCAAAACCCTAAAAATTTGTTATACCTGTCTGGGCGGATGGTAAGAGTGGTTGGTGTGGATGTAACACAAGAATATGTCATTTGTGGTAGGTACCCTCGGGACAAATTAAAGACTTAATCATATGATGACCTCCTAATGTAAAATAGTACAACCACAAGCTGGCAAACTTTAGGCTTGGCTGAATAATTTACTAGACTCTTGAAGTCATCTCACAAATAGGGGAAGGAGTAATTGTGCAAGAGGAATAAAAATCTGGCTTGAATGGGACACCAAGTAATGGTGATGCTCTCCAGCTACGCTAGACGTTGTGGAGAGTGGAGTCCAGCTGCGCTAGACGTTATGGTGAAACTTCCCACACAACTTATGGGACCTTATGCGTGAAGGATAAGCCCATATAGGTGAGATGACGACAGGGTGAGATATTGTAAAGGTCTTGTGACGATCTCTCGATCTACATGACCAAGGAATCATGTGGGCCCATCGAGCTGATTGTCTCTTATAAGTAAAAATGTACAGTCTCTGTAGAGTATAAACTGTTGGAATAGCTATGCCCACGGTCAAGGGTGGACATGGGAATTTTCTCGAGTTAATTCTATTTCAAAAACCTTTATGGGTGGGATGAAAACTCTTCAGGCTGAGGTAACCCCGACTTTGATTTTTTCTAGAGGAAACTATACTCCAATGGTGAAAACTAGCATTTGGTGGAGGCAACCATGCACTGTAAAAAGTGGATGTAACCTAGGCTATAATTAATATTGCATTCTCATATCAACTTTAGAAAATTGATTTTAATTAAAACTACTAAGTCCCAGGCCTGTCAATTAATAGATGCAAATCTGTCAATTACCAAAACGGGGAGATTGAAGAATCTAGACCTGTCATTATGAGTTAATGATATGTTTTGGTAATTAATGACAATCATATTATAAGGCTAATATTTGTCATGAGTTGGATGAATATATTATGTCCCATAGTATGAAGACTTTGGATGGCGTCATGAATTGATTGTCATCAAGTCAAGATTCAAGATGAAGGATGTCATCATCTGTTGATAAGCATCAAGTCAAGATTCCGAAGAGAAGATGATTATGAGTTGATCATCAAGTCTAAGAGAAGACACATCATGTGTTGATGGAGGGCAAATGAAAAATGCATCGTGAGTTGATGCATATCAAGAAAAGGACCCGAATTTGAAGTGAGGATGTTCGTCATTAAGCTTTAAGATGATGCTCAAGGCAAAGGTATAATTAGCTAGGCTACGGATATATTTCTAGTCTTTTATTGATCTTGGTGTTTGGTTGGAAGACTAAGTTACTAGTATATGTTGCTATACTATTAAGAAGGGTAATGTCTAGTAGTTTGAGTCTCATCATGTGTTGATAATCAATCTCACTTGCTCTAGCTCTTTTTAGCATTATGCTAGTATTTGCAAATGTATTTTGTAAATAATTGTAGCTCATGCATAATCATTGTGACACGTGACATATATTTGTAAATAGTTAAAGACCATGTGTCCTACTTCTTGTAGTATGATACTTAGGTTTACGAATCTATTTTGCAAATAGTTGAAGTTCATGCTCAATCCTTGTAGCATGTGACTTAGGTTTGCGAATGTGTTTTGCAAACGTGTTGAGTCCATGTTTCCTAATCTTTGTGTCATGATTCTGAAGTGTGCAAATGCGTTTTGCAATTGTTGTGTATCATGCTTCGACATTGTTTGCATGGAACTGCATTTTGTAAATGTGTTTTGCAAAAGTGTTGAAGTACATGCAATCTATCTCTACTAGAAAATACACTGCGGTATGACCACACTTTGTGTTGCAGTCAGACTGGCTCTGTGTGACCGGTCGGACCAGCTCATGGTGAGCAGTCACACCGGCGTGGTATGACTGGCCTTGCGATGCTACCAAGCATTTGTTGCCGGTAGTTATTTTCCAGAGAGCACCATTTCTAATTTGAAGTCATACGGTACTACCGGTGAGTGTGATAGTACCGGACCCTATGTGTGTGGTAGTACCATCAGTGCTTGTAATGACTAATTTTCTGGCCGTTGCAAAGGTCACGGTAGTACTGGACCTTGCATGGCGATACTACCGGACTTTTGCTAATTTTGTCCCAAAGGCTAGTTTTTGAGGTGGGGTTATTAATATCCTCTTGGTCAGTTGGGAGATGTTGGGTTGCTAATGTTGGTTGTGTTGTTACACCCATTTCATCACTATTGAGCTAGTATGAGGCTCTCCACTCAATTGTGTATGTGTTACACCTTGTGAGTAAGGAGAGAAGTCTTTAGTTGCATGTGTTGCATCTAGAGGAAGATTTTATCTACATTGAGCTTTTGCATTCGTTGCACGTAATGAGTCAAGCAAGGGGCTTGACTTGTTACTCTTGGAGATTGTCGTCTCTTAGATGGTATTAGAGGCATCGTGCCTGGTGATCTTCTCAAAGAAGCTTGTAAGAAGGCTTAGCAACTTAGCGTGTTGTGAAGGTTGGAGCTCACTTACCCATGGAGAGGGGGAGTTACTACTAGTAGAATTGAAGTGTTTGGCTTAATTTGTCGAGCCGGTCCAATTCGTTTGGCTTTACCTCAACGTGAACTAGGGGAACCGGCAACTTTTTGAACACCATGGTAAAACATCATATATCAATTGTAGTTTGCTTTTTTGAGTTCAATTTATATACTTGTAATTTATATTCATAGCAATTGAATTAATTGCTTGTCACTCTAGGAATGCAAACCTGACATAGACTTAGCGGGTTGTTGTATTTAGGTGAACTTAAGATGATTTACATCTTAATTGTGCAAAACTAATTTGATTTATGCTTTAGCACATAATCTTGGTTTTAACCAAAAGTGATTTTTAAAAGCGCCTATTCTCCCCCCTCTAGTCGGCCTGCTCGTCCTTACAGTGCCAATGACCTTAGCCATTGAAGAGAAAAGGTCAAAGTCGAAAGAGCCAAGGGCCGTGATAACGAGTGGCGAGCATGAGCATTATTGAAGAAGTCAGTGGCCAAAGAAATTCGATGATGGGGAAGCCCTAGCAGAGAGATGAAGCTTTGTATTGAAGGCAAGTTACGGACAATATGGTGCCATCAAGTAGTTAGGAGAGTGCCATCACTGGTAAGAGGTACAATGCCACTGGCGATTATGAGAAGATTCTTCACATCATTAGACAATGACTAAAGATGACATGCCGACATCAGTGAAGATAGGGGGTCGCCGCGGTTAGTAAGGAAAGCCAAAGTGTTGAGTTGGCCAACATTAAAGAAGAGGAGCGTTCAACACGGGAGAAAAAGGATATGGGCACGTATAACATCATGCATGTGTATATACATATATGTATCCATATAAATAGAAGCACGAACACATAAGAAGATGAGCAAATAACACAGAGTAGAGATAGTGCATTAGTAGGAAATAGACTTGAGACTACCAGAGAGAGCATAAAGTGTGTTCCTAGCAAGGATTGGCGACTGTAGCATGTGTATGCGTGTTGATGTCGCATCAATCAACATTAAGCAATAATTTAAGAGAAGTAGGGATAACTATATGGTAGAGTATTGTATTGAAAGAGATAGCAGTTGAAAGGAATCGATCAAAAACTAGACTTGCTGTTGTAGGTTGAAGCAAAAAAGGTACAACGGCGAGAAGAGATAGAAGACAGAGTTCGATAGGGCAGCCGATGTGTAAGAGAAGATAAGTTCAAGGTAAATCACCAATGGTGTATCAATGTATGCATGAGCAAGATACTCTAATATCATCTAAACTAATAAGATAATTTATCGCACACATAATCAATGTATTGCTTGAAATTAAATAGAGGTATATGTGCATTCATACATTTTGAAAAAGAGTAACCAATAGAAAAAAGAATAGAAGTATGCAGCTACATAATCTATACATATTGAGAGTGGTTGCATTTCTAACAACCTTAACAACTTCTGCTCAATAATCTCCTTCAATCAAAGCTTATACTTTAATTACGTTTCTCAAGTTGTATTTTTTTTTCAAGCTTCTATATTGTCATTTCTAATAGTTATGATACTGCAAACTAAAACATCTAAATATATCATTTGTTATTATAAACTTTAAAACAAATCTAGTCGCGCAAATGCACATGCCATCCTGCTAGTTCTAATTAAGCACCAAGCATTTGCAAGAGAAACAGAACATCTCTTCTTCACTGGCAGTTCAAAGGATTTACAAAAGGCAGCGGCATGCAGATAGGTTTCATCACTGTTCGACAGAACGCCACACAAATGAGCATGTTTTTCTCATAACTCCCTCTGAATTGGAAGCACAAAACACAACAGCAAGCTGACTGGTCTATCCAGCATTCGCTGAAGCAGAACCTTATTAAACCCATTCGCAGAAATTGCTCATGACTTGAGGCAGACCCTTGCACCAGGTTACATTGGCCAAATGATTTTCCTCATTTCTTTGCGACAACAGCCGCAAACCTGCATGCGACTGTTATGTCAGTTCACCGGAGCATAGACGGCACAGGTTCTACTAGGAGTATACACTGAGAACGAATGGGGCCTGTTGTCATGTGAATAGTCCTGCAAGGAACGGACAAAGCAGAAGTTATTTCAGATTTGTCAGGAACGAGTTTACACAATCATACTATAAGCAACCCCGTCAGAGCAAGGACTTACGGCAGTGAAGTGCTCTGCAGTGTGATGGATCCTACCAAATCCACCAAAGAGTCCGGCGTCCGAGTCTAAGACCACCTGAAAGAAAACAGCAGATATTATCAGCACCCAACACATTCAGTTTATCTGCATGAACGAGCTGCTTCAAAACTGATTGGAGGAATTCTGAGTAAATTTTCCAGGTAATTTTCAAAACATGGATGGGCTCAACTACGGCAGAATCAAGAAAATGGGTTTAAAACCACCCAGAATAGGTAGCCAATTCTTGTTTTCCAAGATTATCCTTAAATTTAGAAGGTTAGTGACAGATACATCAATTCCAGCAGGAGACAAGCACTTGTATTTTGCATCCTCCGAAAAAAAAAACCTTTGGTTTTTTAGATAAGATCAAAATAAAATATGAAGTTCTGATTACCAAGATCCCCCTAGCTCCTAACTCTATCAATGCATTTGGAGGACAAATATTTGGTAATAGGTATAGTACAAGTGTACAGCTCATCTGGTGAAGAAAATTTACAATCTGATCATGGGTAATGCACAATAGCTGCATACCTTGTACTTCCCAGGCTTTAAACAACCAACACGGTAGTCAAAATAGCTGTTACTCCAATGGAAGTTGAACACAAATACCAGATCTCCTCTTTCAAACACAATCAGCTTATCCTCCTCATGTTTTCGAGATATGTACTGGTGGTCTGATGTCATGAACTACAATGACATGGTCTGTTTCATCAGCAAATCTCCATTGATGCCAGAGAATGTTAAGAGGGATAGCAATAATCATGAACTTACCAAAATCTACCTAGTTTAGAGCAATGGGTACTAAAAGGACAGTTAAGCAGGAACCATGAAATAGAATTATTGATGACGAAAGAAACCATAATCACTTCTCCAATTTCAGATATAATTTGGTGGCAAGATCAATGTTTGCCTTGCTACATTTTTTTTATTAAAGTATAAAACAATTAATGAGGGGAAAATATGCAGTGCATACTATAAAATATTCTTTTTTTTCACCTAAAGAGGTTTAAGTTTAACAAGTTGGAGATAAATATAAAGTAAAAACATGTAAGACCACTCCCCTAAAAACAGAAAGAATGGAAGACTATAGTATTATCCTACTGCATGCCGCATTAGTATAAATGTATAATTCTTCTATTCAGCATATATTTCAGGCAAGTGATTTTATTATTTTTCATGATAAATAGGCAATATGGGCTCGTGTGAGTAGAAAACAAAAGATATCTATTCTAGTTCAATCCTATGTAGCACGGACACGCCTCAAAACCGCCGTATCCGTGTCCGACACTGTGTCGAACACGGATACGACACAGACACGTCTTGGACACGTGTCGGCGACGTATCGGCCGATTTTAGAATTAATTTTAATTATTAAAATTCTCGACACGTGTGGGACACACTAAATATACGAGTCGGACACGGCCTGGACACAGCCAGCCCAGGCCGGCCCATAACGCACGCACGGGCGTTGCCCTAACCCTAACCTCCCGCCCCGGATACCGAGCACCTCATTCCCATCGCGCTCGCACGCTCGCGCTTCTCCGCATCGGCCGCTCGTGCCGCCGCTCGCTCCCGCCGGCTCCCGCACCTTGCCGCTGCCCGCTCCAGCCCGCTCCTGCACCTCGTCGCCGCCTGCTCCCGCCGGCTCCCGTATCTAGCCGCCGCTTGCTGGCTCCTGCACCTCGCCGCCGCCCGTAGGCTTTCTCCCACGCACCACTGCCCGTCGGCTTTCTCCCGCGTGCTGCCGACTTTCTCCCGCGTGCCGCCGGCGTCCTGAACAGTAACCTATGGTCCTGATGGCTGCCACGTGGAAACGACGAAAACCAATGGTTCTGAACAAGCGACAGCTTGGACGGCTCGGATGGCGACACATGGCCAACATTCGACGGTGCAAGACAGTTGCGGACTTGCTCGGATGAACAGTGGTGGGCTCGTCCCATTTGGGTTTAGGGATTTTAAAAGTTTTCCTTTTCAGAAATTCAGATAAAATCAAATGAGCTCTAGAAAATAGCAAATTAACTCGGAAAAACTCATAAAATTCCAAAAAAAAATTCTTGAAACAAGGAACCCAATAAAATATTTCCAGTAAATGTTATTGTTTATTTTAGTCATATTAAATCATTTTAATTAATAAAAATTCAACTTAAGCTTTCATTAATTCCAAAAAAATCCAACTGGTTAATTTTATTTTAAAAACTTCAAAAAGGCTATGAAAATTAGGATGTTACAGTAGGAGGCATGCGAAGAAGTGTGGTCGCAGCTCCAGCGGCCGAATCGGCAGCAGCGCTGGTGCCATGCCCGATGGAGAAGCTTGGCGAAGGCGATGCTGGGGCCAAGATCCGGAGATGGCGGAGTGCGCGGAGGGGCCAAGAGAGCCGAGCGACGGCGATGGCCCAAGGAGAGGATGGCGGCGGCTCATGCTGTGGAAGGCCAATGGCGGCGCGGACGACCACGGCACAGACGACGGCAGCCCTACGCCAACCGGATCCAGCCTGGAGGTGACCGGATCCAGGCGGAACGAGGCCGATGGCGGAGAGGAGCGGCAGTAGCTGAAGAGGCCCAACTCGAGGATGGCGCGAATCCAGCTCAGTGGCACTGTTGCCAGGGAAAAAGGCGGCCAGGACAGAAGAAGGCGTCGGCAAGCCATCTCCCTCCAAATCCGGCTTCACAAGGCCTGGGAGTAGAGCACACTCCTCCCGGGGCCGGTGGCCGGCAGTGACCGGCGGCAGCTGGAGCGAAGGCTAGATTCAAAACCTAGGCTCTGATACCATGTAAGAAAGCATGAAGCTCAAATTTATTGCAATAGCCCATGGGGGATTATATAGTACAATGGACACAAACCCTAGAAAACAGAAAAAGACCTAAATACCCTTAACATGGTCGACAAAATATGAATCGGAGACTGAATTTCTCTTCCGTAGAAGTTTCATTTTCCCAGAATGTATCCTAAGTTTTGGCCTAATTCATTTTCTGATGATCGATTCAACCTCTGATAAAAAAGATAAATCTTGGTTCTATTTCATCTCTTCAACAAGTTTAGTAACGAGCATAACGGTAACCTATTGTTCTGATGGAGAGAAGAACCTATAATTAGCTTTTCGGGAAATTTCCAAATGAACAATTTCAACAAATATTGAGAGGATTAGAATATATAGATATAGCACCAAATGAGACCCGACATATAAAAGGAGGGTCTGGCTTGTTGCTGTGCATCAGTTCATCAGATTTAGATGCTGGATCCCTTGCAGCGTCGTACCAAACCTGCTGGCTAACCAAGTGACATAATGAAATGATTATGAAGAAACAGTGATGTGATGTTGTTAGTATAAACAGTAAGCATAGTGACTCAACCTTGCAGGAACGAAAATGTTATTAGTATAAACGGTAAGCATAGTGACTCAACCTTGCAGGAACGAAAAGAAAAGTAAAGAGTAAATAGTACATACTCCATATTTTTCCTCAAGATGCTGCATTGCCTGATCAAACTGTTGCATACCATGATACCTAAGATATTCTGCATCACCCTGACAAAGTAAAACGAGGGAAAATTTCTTAATGATCAATAAATTTAACAAAAGCATGGTTCAATATTTCTGGTCCTGCCCAAATGCTAATGTGAATAAGGGTAGATGACCAAGATGAATTATCACATTGGCACCTTGTTGAATAAATCACTGGAGAAGAGGTAAAAAAGATCTAAATTTCACTCGATGGAGGTAGAAATTACTGTTGTTATCAATAATAAGCTAATAACACAAAGAATGTTTACCAGGTCAAATCTTCGACGGCATTTGTCATAACTGTTGTTATTCCCTGGAATGAACTTACCATTTGGAAGTACTTGTGGACCTCTTGGAAAATCTATCCATTCTGCAAAACAAAGGGTAGAACAATAACCTTAAAACCAAATGGTTCCTGAAACATAGTAAAACTACATTTGACAAGATAATTGTCAAATGAAAGTTTCTTTAAGATTCAAACAACATAACATGTAACAAAGTGGTTGAATCTCACCGGGATGTCCAAACTCATTTCCCATAAAGTTAAGATAGCCTTCTCCTCCTAAACTCATCGTGATAAGTCTAATCATTTTATGCAATGCTATTCCACGATCAATGCTAGGTGTTGAAGGTCTGTCGAGAGCCATGAAATCATACATATCCTGCATGAATACACCAGATGAGGTTTTCGTGTCATTCTTTATTAAAATTCTGTGATGCTGTGCTTCTGCATGTATTTGCATAACAGCAATTAAACCAGAAAGATTATATCAAACAAAAGCACCAGACATATTTGTTATACAACCTCAATGAAGTATTAAAACAAGGAAATAACAGTTTACAGGACTAGTCAAGAATAGGAATTCTCTCAGACATAAGTGTTGGTGGCAATCATGCTCCAGTGCATGAGATTTCATAGATGCAGCATCTAGAGATCATAGATGCCTGCAACTAATATGAGAAAAGCAGGGTACACTAGTCTAAAGTTATCCAACTTAACTAAGAATCTAGCTTGCATTTAGTGCTCGAGGAAAATCAAGAGAAATAATTATTATAATAACAAATAAATTTCATAAAGAGAAAAGCATATAGATTAAACAAAATAAATTATGGTATCAGCTGTTATAGGCATGGGCCTTGAGCCCAGGAGGGTTATTATTAGGAATTACAGATTGGTTTCTATTTGAGTTAGAGATTAGTTTCCTTGTGTTAGAGATATAATTAGAGATATGATATTAGTTACTATATCTGTTAGAGATATGATTGGGATTAGATTCCATCCGTTAGGGGGAGCCGTCTATATAAGAGAGCTACCGCATACAATTGTGATCAACCAGAGTAATAACAAAGTCTTCCTAGTCTATAGTCTCTCCTCTCTCCCTACGCCAACGCCATCCGGCCATCTTCTTGTTGGTGTTTACCCGTTATGAACTAAGGTTCATAACATCAGCTAAGGTCAGAATAAGTAAAATCTAGAAAATTAATGTTCGCTTACCTTGTCCATCAACCAGAATGCAATAGTCTTGTCACCAACTAGTGCTTGATCATGGCTTTCAGCATAAGTAACACACTTCTCTAACCACCTCCTATTTGTTAGTGTTTGCACGATGTCATCCATCTTCCAATCTTGATCACTTTTTCTGTGCAAAATAAAAGTTGCAATTCAGACACCACCTATTTCACATAAAAAAACCCAGAAGGCAGTAAAGGCACATGAAACACCAACCTTTTACAGTTTCAAAACAGTTGAGAAAAATGGGAGATGCAAAGAGCAGAAGAATCTTTTCTCATAGACACAGAATAGAGGGTAATTGTATCTTGTTTTTATAGTCATGCTGCATAAACTACAGAGTCACGACCACTAACCCCTTTATGCTCAAATCCAATACACTAATGCACATGCATGTGGAAGTTCATAGTAGTGCTATGCAGAGAAAATTTTGAATTTATATTCATATACAGCGCACAAGACAATCTTATATCCAGTAGATGTATATTACCATCTGCCTTAACCAATATTTGAAACACTTACTTGAGAAGTTCAATCCATTTGTCAGCAACAGCCATATGCAGGCGATAATCAAAACCAATCCCACCATCTTGAATAGGAAGGGAAAATGTAGGCATCCCACTAACCTGAAAAGGTTAAACGAATAACTAACAGAACAGTTTAAACATTAAGTTTTTTTTAAATTCCTGTTTGCGTTTGGAATCTACTTATTTAGAAACTAGAACTCTGGCCCATAGAGGCTCCACCATTATCTGGCTACTGTTTTAGAACTCTAGCCCATACAGGCTCCGCCATAACCTGGTTTATGTGTATTTAATCAGACTTTCAGCGAAGTTGCAGTCCCCAAGAAAAAGAAAGGTTGTCACTCCATGGAACATGCATCTATTTGAATATGGACAAAGATGGCTTTCTATATCAGCACTTCGAACATGTAACTAGTCTCAGGTAGCTATTTGATCACCTTGCTACCTGATAATTCCATAGTAAGTGATGACTCGAATGACCTCGCATATTTATGTACAAACAGGAGCTGATAAGCACGCCTCAATAAGTGGAGTTAAATGACCATACAAAACGTTGAAGAATAATGCTTTTCAATTTTCATACAAGAATATGCATATAAGACATTAATGTCCATGGCCTTGGACTTGATGTAGTTGCAAAGTAATGGTGCAGTGCGTGCTTCATTTCAAAATCTAAAGCAATTTTTATATGAACCTCCTGTCAATATAAAGAAAAGCAACCTAGACTGCAAAAATGATCACAATTAATATATGTGTGAGATTCATATTGAAAGATAAATGCAGTCACTTACATCTTCACCGATGGTTACGGCCTCAGGATAAAGTCCATGAATTAGATCATTTACCAGCATCAAGTATACAACTGCATCGACATCGGTTGCAAAGCCAAAATACTCATTGTAGTTCCCTGAAAATGTTATCTAAAATAAAGTTCAGTAATTTAGAAAAATCAATAATAGGTTGTAAATTTGTAATAACATATGATACCATAACGGGACACAGAAAATTCAAAATTCTTAGGTGTAACCCAATCAGAATTACCAATGTAGTGAAAATAAAGTAACAGAAATCAAGCAATAAATTACTTGCAATCCATGGTGAGCATACATCATAGAGGTCACACCATCAAATCGGAAACCATCAAACTTATATTCCTCAAGCCACCATCTTGCATTGGAAAGTAGAAATCTTATAACCTGTATAAAGATAAAAATGTTAGAAGATATATAGACAGATCAATGGGGATAAATACGTAATAGATGGCAATAGAAGTTATCTTGTTCCATACTTCCCAATTCCCGTAGTTGAACAGGCGAGAATCCCACATCCAATGATGGCCCCGTGAACCACCATGAAAGTAATGTGTATCTGTACCATCAAAACCATTCAACCCGTCCAGGGTATTATTTGATGCATGACTGCAGGAAACATAAAACCATAGTTAAAGCTATGTGACAATGGGGCTTGAGTGAATCAACCAGTATATCCAATGGGTTAAAAAGCAATCTCATCCCGCAGGTAAAGCCATACAACTAAAAGGGCTTTGAACAAAGACATCCAATAGGTTTAAACCAATCTCATCTACATATACATGAACAAAATATTTATGAAAACATGTATACTGGTATCTCTATTCTATATATTGCTTCTTGGAACATTCTTTCTTTCACTAAGGAAAATATCCAGTGATTCTCTTTCTTCCTTTGGTTTTTCTATATTTTATAGTGACAATGGGGCTTGAGTGAACCAACCAGTATATCCAATGGGTTAAAAAGCAATCTCATCCCGCAGGTAAAGCCATACAACTAAAAGGGCTTTGAACAAAGACATCCAATAGGTTTAAACCAATCTCATCTACATATACATGAACAAAATATTTATATAAAAAAAACTCGACCTGCGGGGGGGAAGAATCCCCCCGGGCATTGCTTAAGAAGAAGGTCTTCTCACGCAGACCGAGAAAACTCCCGACCCCTGCTCCACCCTTACACCGGGAAACCAATGCCCGACCTTGTGAGACGACCAGCGGATCCTTTGGATCAACGCCATGGCGGGTTCTTGACCGTGTGCTTTGGTGTGGTAGCAGGCGAGGGGATTTTTTTCCCCCAAGCCTGAAATTCGCTCCCACTAGGAGTCGAACCCAGAACCTGGGGGGTGCTACTGAGGCGCTCTAACCATCAGGCTAGAGGCCCTTTCGCAACAACAAAATATTTATGAAAACACATGGAAAGCTAGTCATGTATACTGGTATCTCTATTCTATATATTGCTTCTTGGAACATTCTTTCTTTCACTAAGGAAAATATCCAGTGATTCTCTTTCTTCCTTTGGTTTTTCTATATTTTATAGTGACTAACACTTGACATGTAAAATGTACTTATAACTGTTTGGAGAAACTAAATGATGCTTTCATCATTCTAATCCACAAGGCCACAAAAACTGAAAGGATGATGTGAACTCGCCTGTTCACAGATAAGAAAAAAGGACAAAAACGTCTACATTTTACAAGAACTTACGCAGCATAATAAATTGGAAAATCATCCTAAGATTCCAGTTAATCTTAAATGCTTACCAAATTAAATTGTGAGAATTCTCAGTGCAAAAATTCCAGTATCGATAAAAAGTTTACCAAAGGGAAGAAAGAAGGAAAGAAAATAACAGACAATTACGTGGATCACGAAAGATTAGAGTATTAGACCATGGTAAAAAGTTGACTGCAGATAAATAGGCGAACATTCAGAATGAAAGAGCCTAAAAAAATTCAATAAGGTATAATATTATACATCAACTTCTAGAGTCCATTTACAATTGTATACTAAAACTGAGCTGTTTCATGATAGCCATTAAATCAACTCAAACAAATCTCTTATTTGCGCGCGCACCCCAATGCACGCATGAACGCACACATGCGCACACGCACAAAAAAAAGGGGGGGGAAACGGCAGGCCTGGTGACCTAAAATAAAATTTCAAGAAACTACATCGGACAACTGACCTAAAGGTGAATGTATTCAACTTCAAAATGAACAATATTTGAAATAATATGACAGATCAGTTAACAATCAGCAACTTATTAAGTACCTGTGAACAACATCCATGAGGACAAGCAAACCAAGCTCATGAGCTCTATCAATCAAAGACTTTAAATCTTCTGGGGTCCCAAAACGGCTACTTGGTGCAAAGAAATTGGTAACATGGTACCTGCAATAAAAGTAACAAAATACTAATCAATGTTGTAGTATTGGTTATCGAAAAAGAAAAGGCAGCATTTGTGCTAAAAATTTGAGTTGAATGTTATTTCAATGGAAAGGACACCAATACGAATTCTGATGCACATGAGTTGTCATACTGCTAGGATGGTGGAGCTTACTATCATCCCTCTATACAAAGATAGTCAATATGTATGTAACCTTAATTGTTATGTGTGCATTCAAACACAATTCTTTATTGGAGACCAAACCAAATTGGTTACATTTCCAGAATATCAAAATAAACTCGGTCAGTGATAAGATGGCTACACTGAATGAGAACACAGGAAGAAGTAGTTGAAAGATAGCAAGAAGCAGCAGTTTCTCACATAAAAAGTAAAGGAAAGAAAGGAAGGAAGAAAGACGAAAGATGCAAAGTTTCCAAGCACATAAGAGTTGCTAAAGAGGAAATAGGTATAAATTATAAAGACAAGAAAGAAAATCAGACATGGATCTAGAGAATACCCAAAGCTTCCATAATATGAGTGCTCTTGGATTGCCATAATTTGCACTGCATTATATCCAAGTCTTTTAATTCTTGGAAGCACCTCATCCCTAAAGTTTGCATATGTGTTGATCTTAGGTTCCTGATCATAAAAGGAAACTAGTAATTATACAAGCGTAAAAAGAAACTAGTAATTATCCAAGTGTCTATACAATAATGACGCCAGCAAGCATAATTTACAAAAAAAAAAGAATAATGAATTAATGAAAGAACATCTATATACAACGATTTCTTAGTTCGATAAGATATGCCACAAATTACATGGCAATACCACAGTAGGACAAAATGTAGAAAGATGGGAGACATAGTTGTGCTATTGTCTAAGTTTATGGTGTGACTGTGTGAGACTTAAAGACAGAGTTAATTAAACATGTTAATATAATGATAAAAAAAATATAAACTTGTAGTAGCAACAGATGTAAAATCCAAAATTACATCGATGTAAAATTTGAACTAATAGATACCAGCTTTGGGCAACAAAATCTAACACTTTTCTCTAACTTTTAAAACACCATATTTGAATTAAGATAACACCATTCCTGGATAACTAGTTCTAGAATGCCTTGGAATTACATTTTCTGATTGTATTAACAAAGTAGCATAGGAAAATTTTATGACAAGCTATTAAGTCGTCGACTAATCGGCGACTAATCCACGACTAGTCGTCGAGTCGGTACACAGTGGATGACTAGGGACGCCGACTTGACTGGAGCGACTAGTCGGACGGCTGGACGACTAGTCGGCGACAAGCCACGACTAGTCGAGCTGGTCTAGCCGCCCGACTAGGAGGCCCACTAGGAGAGGCTCAGCCTGAGAGTTAATACCAGTGAGCGAAGACTACCCAAGAGAATGAAGTAACCCTAGATCATCATCCTCTCGAGTCTCATCATCCTCATTGGTGGCGGAGTGGAGGTGGAGGCCACTCGTGAGCAGAGCCCTAGCAGTAGCCAACCACCGCCGGCCCCCGCCTCCAGTGGCCTCCGTCGCCACCTCCAGTGTGAGCCGCCGCCACCACCTCTGCCTCCAGTGGCCGCCTCTGCCTCCTATGGTTAGTGCAGCCTCCCCCCTCCTCTCCTTCCTCCCCTGCTCTGCTGATCTGCTCTTGTCATGCAGCAGGAGGAGCTCGAGAGGGAGCTAGGGCTGCCGAGGCGACGGCTCCCTCGTCCGTAGCTCCCGCCGTCGGCAAGCATCACCTGCACATCCAAGTTCTCCCCTCTTTTCCCCCTCTCCCTTCAATCTTTTTTTCCCCTGATCTCCTCCATTCACTCTGTTTTTGTTGCTCTATTTTGCTCGTGGTAGTAGCAGCAGCAAGTAGTAGTAGCAGTAGAAGGCAGCAAGTAGTAGAAGCAGCCAACATGTAGTAATAGTCTAATCGGCAAGTCAGTAGCATGGCGACTCGACTCGACTTTACGACTTAATAACCTTTACTGCAGTTACTCATCTGCTTAGAAAAGGAAGCCAAGGCTAACAATATCGAAATATCATTGCAACAGCATGTACGTTAACTTGAACTGCATATAGCTAGCATCATAAAGGGTAAAGGTGCAATACCGGGCTACTCATTCCAATATGAGTTTCATATATCCGCAGTGATTTTGGTCGTTTAGGTTGAGGATGCTTGAATACATACTTCTCCTGCATATTCATGTAAAGAATTTTAATCACATATTCATGTAAAGAATTTTAATCACTGGCTAGCAAAGATGGCAACAGCAAATAGAAAGTTGCCCAGCTTGAAAGAACACTTCAGAGGCTTCATGAGAGAAAAGATAAAATAGGTTTTTCCAATAAAAATTGCTCAAGCACATAAAGTACTAATAAAAAGGAATATTTTAGTACAGAAGACGGAGAAAAGTACCTCTGCAGGAGGATCATAGTATATCCCATTATATGGTATATCTCCTGGGGCTTGCACAGAGTACTTGATCCAGGCAGGAATTGAATCCTTTATCCCAGATGGTGTATCCATTCGCACCTAGATGATCAAAATAGCTGCTGAGTAATACAGGACATGCTCATTAGCTGAAAACACTTGACAAGAAGAAGAAAGAACAACCTTTACACATGAGCCATGAGGAATAGGTGGTGAACCATCTGCGTTGTTGGGCAGAAAAATCTCCCAAACACCAAACTCATTCTGCAAAAAATTATATGAGCAT
Source organism: Dendrocalamus sinicus (assembly GCA_036346575.1). Taxonomy (NCBI): domain Eukaryota; kingdom Viridiplantae; phylum Streptophyta; class Magnoliopsida; order Poales; family Poaceae; genus Dendrocalamus; species Dendrocalamus sinicus. The sequence continues at coordinate 25,771,145 of CM070644.1, forward strand.
CGGTAACTCTTTATCAATCATATGGATCTAAGGTTCATGAACTATGAAGTGCGCCTACTCCAGGTCCATCATTATTATGTAAAACTACTCAGCTACTCCTGTCATGTGACCACATAAACTGTAGAAGATATCGAGAATTCAAGAACATAACAATATATATGTAACATGCAGGCATTCACTATCAACATCCCAAGACAAAAGCAGCATCAACATTGATCTCTAGTAGTGGACTTATGGCAACAGTGAAGTGAATGAACAGAGTCCAGTCAATTTAATAGGCACTTTCATCTATAAAGTTTGGACAATAACAAAATATAGAAGAGCAGTCATATTATATCTATGGCTCAACTCTAGAGGACATATGAAGTCTATGCCAAAAACTAATTCAAATAGATGATCAGATATGCACAAACTAATCTACAAAGAGAAGATGAAATATTTGTCAAGTTATAGGCATACTTTGCTCATACGGTCTGCATTTGGATCCCAATTGTTGAAGTCACCTACTAACGCTGCGGACTGCAATTTGAAGCAGGTAAAGGTAGTTATGTAACTTTGTTATGCTATTCATTTGGGAGGTACAAAATCCATACAATCTGCAATATCTTAGGATTGCCAAGGAACAGTAATTATTCACAAGTAGTTGAAAGATGAAACTAGTATAGTACAGTGTAGTGCTTAAGTAAATGATAAAACTATCAGAAGAACATACATTTGATCCAGGAGCCCATTCTCGGTAGGTGATACCTTCAGCACTACATGGGGGGAGGAATGAATATGCAAAGTTATTTGATTATATATAGGAAAAGGAGATACGTACTTATGCAGTAAATAAATTTTACCTGCGATTAAATCCAAACTTCTCGTAACCGCGGGAAAATGCTTCCAAGCCTCCTTCATACTGGTCAATGTCTGAACGCATTCTCCTGTATAGGCTGTATCTGTTTTTGATCCATTAAGGCATAATAAGATTGCTAGTCAAGTTGGGTATGCACCTATGGGTTTCATCCTTATAACATCGATACAAAAGAAAGGAAACGAAGTTGTTCAATTGGCAGACAAAAGCAAAATATAAAGCCCATTATACCATATATTGTCATCACTTTAGCCTATTAGAATTGGTAATTATCAACGTACATAGTTTATATATTGCAGTTGTGATACCATCCTATAATACATTTGTTCCGTTACCAGTTCCGTAAACGCTAAACCAGCCTGCCCTCAGAACCATGAATATGCAAGAGTAAACATAAACTAAAAGACTCTCGTGACACATCAAGCAGACATTTACATCTTATGAAAGAACGGAATATCTTAAAGTGCACAGGGGTAGAAACGAGGCATACCGATACTCAAGATGGTACTTATAGCCTTGCAGCATTGGGTCAATCTGGTATATTTTCTGTCCATCTCCTGGTGGGGGGACAACTCGTGGTTTCTCCTCAGCAGCTGATTCTTTGGCCATTTTGTTCACACCTTCAACATCACTTTTTTTAGCACCCTGGGTAGTCTCTGAAGACCCAATATTAACTTGAGCTACAATCTCTGTACTTGATTCATCATCAATGACTGGTACCTAGAACGATGTCCAAGAGACAAAATGTTCAGAAGAATGTCGATGCACAATATAGTAAATCCATCCAATTTGTATCCTTTGTGGCGTCATATATGGGGACCTAGATCTCAATTATCATACAGACAGGTACTAACAAGAACAGAATCCCTATACGAAACAGAAATCCACACATGCAGACTCAATTGCGCACACATTGAGGCATAAAAGAGGACCCAGTGCAACATACTTATGGAATTCATCAATTCTTTGATATCTCATTTCGTTAGATAGCACTAGACACGTATTTCAAGCGAACCATGCAAATGTGGTAGTACCCATGGGCGGAGCCACAACATGGGGCCCGGTGTCACAGGACACCGGATCCAAAAATCTTTTCTACAGGTATTAATATCTCAATTCCATGCGTGAACCCTCTAACCTAAACTCGGTGCACCCGGTATCTTCTTTGAAGCCAAACGAAGGGAATACTAGCAGCCTAAATTTTCAGTAACTAGCAGTAATCCACGAGGAATCTCCATTGTCCCTCAGCACACGAGGTCGCTGCAGCACCCGGCCCAAGAGGGAGGACCGCAACAGGTCATGTTGTCTATTTGATCGATCCTGAAGCGTGTCACTTCGCACAGCCCTCTACGCATGTTCATCACGCAAGGTCATGCAGAAGATGCGCATCACGCCCGCTACAGCCACACCCAGCCAAGCAGAAAATATTCACAAGAAAACAAGAGAAATCGATGCCATCAGTGGCTCTCGTTTGCCATCTGGCTATAGTGCCGCATGGTCCCTATTGCCTCGTGCTCTCGTCGGTCGAAGGAAATTATACCTACCTAGTGAGTATGTATTTTGCTCTAAATTTTTGTCAATTATTCCAATTTATTTTAAGAATAGGGGCTACATTTGTGAGCTGGCGTTGTTTTTGTCAAATTATAAGTTTAAGACTTAGTGTTTCAATTTTGATTTGTGCAATATTGTCCTGGCTCATTGCAAATTAGATGAAAATGTAGAATTTGATCACAGTTAAGTAAGTAAACCACTTAACGTATTTTTTACTATATTATTCTTGAATTGCTGAACATACAAATATCTAATTGACCTTTTCCAATTTTTTGATGATGTTTCGATGAATGGTAGACTTATTTGTTATGTAGAGAAATAAGAATTATAAAAAAATATCAATGATATTGTAGTTCATTGCTTTATGAATTTGAAAGAACACAAATATTAAAAAGTAATGCTTTTATTTATATTTGATCGTTCTATTTTTTTAGTTAAAAACTTTAAGTAATTTTATTTTTATAGGCCAACGAGATCGGATGATGTATTTTACTAATGCCGAACAACTTTTTTGTCTAAGATTTCACACTTAGTTACTTTAGTTTGTTGCAACTAACCAATATTATTATTGGATTTATTTATTTTGGTAAGCATTTTGATGATTACTTCTTTATTATCATATACGGGTATCGGTCGTATTGAAGTATTGATGCTAAAAATTACCGGACATATTACTATTAGGCACAAAATTGATTGAAAATTATATATGTTGTTATATATATGATGAAGTGGTGAACCCCGGTTATTTTTGGTCTAGTTCCGCCCCTGGTAGTACCAGTATTCTCTGGGCAGGACATATCACGCACCTGCAGATCATCAGCCTCGAACTGAACCGCACCGGCGGAAGACGGCATCCTGTCGCTCTCGCCCACAGGGATCATCGCCCTCCCGGAACCTCCGACGCGAACGGCACCTAAATGCACCACCACACAAGCAAAGTAAGGTCGCGACATACCCTAAGCCTGACACACTTGGTCGAATCGAGACACCCGACGGCGAAGGACGAAAACGACATAATTAACCAGGGAGGAAGGGAGTGGGTGAGCAAGGTGTCGCGGATCATTACGAGGAAAGCAGGGGCCCTTGCTGCGGCCGAAGAGCAGCGACGGCGACGTCAGTTCCACCCCGCGCCTCCTCCGCTCCGCGCCGCCGGAGCGAGGAGCCCGCACGGCCCCGCCAAACCCCAGCCCGGAAACCGCAGAAGCCGGCGCCGCCATCTCGCCGTAGCCGGATCGGATCCGACCAACCAACCAACTAACCCCGCCTCGTCCCCTGCTTAAACCCTACGGCCGCTATTCGGAGCGAAATGAGGAGCGGAGCGGGGCGCTGGGTGGTGCTAGAATTAGGAGTGACGGAGGGGGCCCTATGCCCCTATATAGCACGGAGAGAGAGTTAGGTGTGGTGGTGGGGTGGGCAACGCGCGTGCGGGGCGAGGCGGACGGCTGCGTGGGTGGTGGCGTGCACGGGCGGCGGAGCGAGGCAGAGGCCGTTGCGCGTCAGTCCAACCACGGCGCACAGGTGGCGAGGCCCTTTTTGATCGGGCGGGCTGGCTGGGGTTTTGCGGTGGCGGGTGGCGATCGCGCGTCAGTTCCTCGCGGAAAGCGGGCGAGGAGCGCGCGGCCACGCGGGGGGTGGTGCGTCGCGTTGCGGCCCACCAGGTGCCAGGTGGGGTAGAGGCGCGTGCGTTGGCGAGCGGCGTGCCGTCAGGTGGGGGCGGAAACCAACGGCGGAGAGGCTTTTCCTGTAGAGCAGCAGTTGTCTAGCGCGCTAGCGGCTAGCGTTACTCTCTTTCCTTTTTCTTTGATAATGCTTTTCATTGAATAAGACAAACAAAAACTGTTGGCTTGGATTGTAACACACTCATTTCTGGAGACGATAGATTACTCTCACAACTGTCCAAATTTGTTCAGGTATGAGTACTGTAGATGAGTGTACCTTTATTATAAAATTAAGACTTAGCAGCCAAGTTTTACACGGAGGGGCATACAACCCAAAGTTACATTACAAAAGAAACTCCACAGGTATGCCTGAGTATAGAATAAACCCTAATACCAGGCGTCGTCTACATCGTAGAGCTCAGTGTCGTCTTCATAGATTCCTTCATTTTCTTGGCAAGCATTTTCTGTTTAATATTTTAGCAAACATGAGTACAACTAACCATACTCAACAAGCCACATGAGAAAATGTTATTTAACTATATGCAAGGGTTTGCCATAGAGTGGGGTAACGTAGTTTATTATTTTATGTGAATGCAATTTTGTTTGTAAACACATTGTTTTTAAACACAAAATATCATATCCTAAATTTCTTAAGGAATTTGGGGGTTTCAATAACTTAATTATCAGACTTTCACATTATTAGTGGTAGAAGAAAAAAAACGTACCCTTACACGATTTCTGTTGAACACGCCACCTGCAGCATGTGCATATCCATCGATAATCAGGTCATGTTTTTTTCCCAAGCGGTTCACAGAAGTCACGGTGCCTCTTCTGCCATGAATTGCAAACCGATGTAGCAAGCAACAAACTTAACACCACATCATTACTATTATAAAAGAATGAGTTGATGGTTGTAGGTCCCTTCTCCTCCAACCGTCTTATTCTCAACTTCTCACCACTCTGCACTTTTCAACTGATCAGAGTAGCTATCTTTCATAGCATAATTCTCTATATATTCAATAAATTTCATTGCAACGCACGAGCAGATGACTAGTACTTGTTTGGTTTTTGTGTATACCTTTCAGTGCTTTATGGGCAAGTTCCTTGATCCCATTCCCATGCAAGAATGCTGACAACTGTGAAGAAAGGGAAGTGAAGGGTAGCCGTGGCTCGGCATGTGGAGTATCCCTTGAGTAGGAGTGCAATCGAGTTGGATTTAGATGGATATTGTTTAAATATTAACTTAATCCACATTTTTTTCTCTGGATATAGAGTCGGATACGATAAGACCGGATACGAATACGAATTCGGGGTATTCGGAGTTTCGAATACAGTATAGTCGGGGTGGATATATAACGGTTTCGGATCGAAAATGGATAATATAGACAGATAACATGGATGAACAAAAAGAAATATTGTGTGAGAAACTGAGAATACATGATAGCAATATTGCGGAACCACCAAGCTCTTCCTCAAAATTATGGTACTAGACTAACATGTGTCAAGTTAATATGCCAATAATAGCTACAAGGCTACAAGAATATCAAGCAGCGGGGTGACAGCAGGAGGGGAGCTCTCTCTAGCTGCTCCACTCATGTAGCAATCACCGCAAGATCGTTATTGGTGTGATCTAGAACCATCTCAAGACGCTCCGAATGTTGATTCAACAAGCGTGAAAATCTCTACATGATGTCTCTCGTACGAGGCGTGAGAGACGTATCTTCCTCAACGTTGGAACTGCTATTCTCCCATTGTGGCCTTGAACCTGCCATTGTTAGTAGAAAACAAAAAACAAAACACATTGTATATGTCCCTATTAAGTACTAGGTTGAACCTGCCATTGTTAGTAGAAAACAAAACACATTGTATATGTCCCTATTAAGTACTAGGTTCTGGAGGCTCAAAAGTCACTCACACTCAAGCTTATACCAAGTTCTTACGAGCTCTTTACAAATGCAGCAAGGAAGTGATACAACTGGTGGCTGGTTCATGATACTCTTACTTGATGAATAGCCCAACGATTGCGAGGAACGATACCTTCTGAGTTAGTAGGAAGTGGAGCTCGGAAGGCTTCAATATGGTAGTAAGGATTAACAACAATCAAATCAGTAATTGCAAGTTGAATAATTGTTCAACGTACTAGTTGAATAATTGTTCAACGTACTAGTCTCAAAGATGAAAGGGGCAAAGTTTTATATGACTTATATATACTCGTTTGAAAGGTTTTGGCAAGATCTACAACTTTTCAGTTGAGATGAAACCCAAATTTCGAAGGGAAAACCAAGAAAAAGGGCAAAAATAAAAACCGAAAATATGTGACGTAGGTTTAGGTCCAAAGATGGCCGATTTTGGGGGTATAGAGGGCAACGGGCGCAAACTGGTTGGTTTTTTTATGCGCCTCATTGTTAGCTTTCAACGAGTACAAGAACATCGAAAACGTACACCATATGCAAAAGTTATGCCCGTTTTACTGAAGACGTCTCGGAATTAAATTCCTACTCGGACTAGAAACCAACTCAGGTTCAACTTGAAACTGCTATATCTTTCAAACCCGGAGGCCAAACTTGATGAATTTTTTGTGAAAGCTTGTGGCAATATGTAGAAGGTCTCCACCAATTTTCACCGGTTTTGGGGAAATTTTGGCGTGCTCGTCAATTTTTGGGAAGGAGGGTGCTTCTTTTTTTCCTTTCTCTTTTTTCTCTCTGTTTTCTTTTCTTCTTCTTTTTTTGAACAACCTACACCGACTGATTAGGGTTTTCCCTTTTGATACCTGCTCCTTTTTGAAACATCGAAACGGCGGCGGAAAACGGTTGCCACAGCAGAGATTGGCAGTGGCGGCAGTTAGGCACGTTGGTGGCTGCCGTGGCTGGAGTTTTGGTTGCCACGACAGTGATTGGTAGCGGATGTGTTTGCCACGGCAGTGGAAGGAAAGTGGCAACATGATATCAAGATGCAAACTAGACAATGATAAACTAGATAAAAACTAGAACTAGAAATCAGCAACTAGACACGACGATGCAACCAAAAATTCAACAAGCAAAATACTAAAAAGAAAATTGCAAGGCACAGATTAGTTTGGGACAGGATGAACAAACCCTAATTTTTTTAATTTTTTATGGCTTTTGTGGACTGTATGTAAAGAAAATTCTCACCAATCAACCTTGAGCTCTAATACCAACTGATGTGCTAGTGTTGTCCCGATCTTTCGATGAGAAGGATACTTTCGATTGGCAATGATCAATTCTCACGATCCAGGCTACGAATGCATCACATACGAACCAAGCAATCGCTGAACTAATCACCAAGTCGTTATCAACCGTGCCAAAGGCGCGGTTGACCTGACCACGAAGATCTATTCCTGCATGCAACCAAAGAAAACGCAAGAACAAGATCACAAGCAATCTGAAATTGCAAATATATAAATTGAGTTCAAAAGGTGGGATTCCACAGAGGTTCTTTACGGTTGGTCTAGTCGACACAAACGAAGAATAAGAGTTTTTACGATGGAAAAACTAAGCAAACGAAATCCAAAGAAACTAGAAGGGTACGACCTTCTTAAATAGGAGAGGGAAAGTCACGCAAAACTAAGAAATAAAGGGTGATACTATTCATGATACTGTTCACATGAATAGTATGGCCGTGAACAGTACGGGCTTAGAAAGGGGCGCCTTCCTTTTGAGCCCAAGCATTATAAGGCCCAATTTGGCCTAAACAGGTAATGCAACACCTTTTTTAGTGATTACGAAATGGATAGGAGGAATTTGGAGATGAAGCTACATCCATTGGAATGAGAACGAGAAAAGCTTTCCACAGAGTACTTATGGACCTCAAACGGACCCCGTATATGAAAGTTATGCATATTTGAAGTTGGTGCTGTCTTCGGAGGCCGAATTGAATCGCACATGTTTATCTTTATGATCAGCTCCTAAGTTCCTAAGTAAAAGAACATCACATGCATTAGGTAATAACATATTATCATTAGAAACAAAATGCACTCCTAGAAACGAAGTTACCTGATAGTTTAATTGTTGTACGCGAGCTCTTGTGATTGGACCTTGCAAGTGTATATGTTCAGATCCATTGGTTGTATGCATGAAAGTGATGTCCTCATCAAAATACAGCAGCGACAGATGGTGTGTCCTATTGCTGTGGGTAACATGGTATCTTGTCATCCTTTTGTTTGGCGATAAGAGCCTTGTCGCCATTTCAATTGGTAATAGAAACTCTGTCGCCGTTTCAATTAGCGACGGAGGATTATTTATGTAATTTTCTTTACTAGGCATTTATTTATGTAATTTTAATAAAAAAAAGTGTATCATTAAAAAAATTCACAGAACAACAGCTATTCCTATGAATCACCGCAAGCCATATTGGATTCCCACATCCAATTTCTTCACCAATGGTTTTTGACATCCGCAAAATGTGGCTGAGTGCACCATCAACAAATTGATTTGCCATGGATTAGTAGTACACAAATTTATTCAATGGCACAAGAATTCTTGAATGCAAGTCCAACTTCTCGATGGTGAACTATAATTATTCATTTTTTCTGTTTCCCGTGAATTCATCAGTTGATCTATTCTTCTTCCCCGTGAACTCAATAAGGTCATATCACTTCTAAAATTCTGTGTAGCAAAATGAATTAGAAATAGACATCTGTGCCATCTTTGCCACATCCTTTGTATACACTGTCTGCATAAAAATACACTGTCTGCATAAAAAAAATTCCTTATGCAAATTGCCTCTTTTAGTTTCATTTCATTCAACCCTTTTTTAGGGGAAGCTATGAGCTTTCATCAAAAGGAAGAGTCCTGGATACAATCAGTCCTTAGGCTGTGAACTAGAAACTGCAGGCAAGAGAGCAACATAACTAGCGATTTTTACTGTGTACAAGCGTATTTAGCACAACAGTGAGCCACAAAATTTGTAACTCGCCTAGCAAATTGAACAACAAAACACACAAAGCTAGAACAAACCTCATAGACTTCATGAAGGATTGCATCTATCGTAGATTTGCATCTTCACCGGTCCTCTCATAGATTCACCAATTCCTAACAATCTAGCTCCATGATCATCTAACTAAAACCTCTTCAACGAGCAAATTTCACGCCATCACGGAACGCTAGTGCTTCAATAATCGGTGGGTTTAAAACCCTCTGGTATAACTTGCTCCAAGCGCCAAGAAAATCGGTGTATTGCCAAGCAACACCCCCAGAACCTCCTACATTAGTTGCCGAAGCAATTGCACTATCAGTGTTTAACTTGATCCAGCCTCCAGTGGCCTTGTCCAAGGATTTTTAGTGATTATAGCCATCTGACTTTCACTTTTCTTGGGTAGCTCTATTGCAGCTAAAGTCTCACGTACAAACTCCATTGATCTTGCTGGGTTGTAGCCATTTTCTTCATGTATCCATTTATTTCTGGATGACCATATAGACCACATTATCATCACAATCTTCGCTTTGTCTGATTCATGGCATAAATCACTATAAAGAATGTCTGCTGCCCATGTACCTAGATGTAGCCTGGGAAGCTTAATATTCATAATATTCTTTGCGGCAGTTCAGAACATCTGTGCATGATAGCAATGGACCAGAGCATGCATCAAATCCTCTTCTGTTGCTTTACAAACCTCACACAGTTTTCATTCTTTGACATGGCGGTACTTGAGAATAGCAACATCTAGTAGAATACCTCGTAGTGCACGCCACCAAAAGACACGAACCTTTAGTACCACTTGTAGCTTCCAGAGTCGTCTCCGCTCCTCATTACTTGTTGAAGATGTTCATGTCGTCCCTTCCTCTACTAGAGCTTGATACTCTGTGTCGCTAGAGAATGGTATGCCAACTTAACAGAGTAGATGCTAAACTTCTCAAGATTCCGAGCGAAAAAATCTTCTTCGCCATCGCCTCGAAGCGGAATGTTCAGGATCGATGTAGCATCAGGAGCTAATGAATAGGCATCCGTTGATGTGCGTAAAATGTTGGTCAAAACAACAGTTAAATGGCATTGGTATTTTTATCACGCAAAAAGGTATGGCTCAAGGATGAAAACCGATATCTTTGGTTTACAGTGAAACCTTAGGTTAAAGCAATTATAACATTTAGGCTAATGGATTTGCATGCTGAGAACACACCTAGAACTGGTATTGGAAACAGAAGTGGTATTGGAAACAAAGTCATGACAGAAAATTTTCATTGTTTGTTCGTTGTAAAGAAATCATACCTTAATTGATGTGTTAACTGTTATCACACACTTAATTTTTTTAATGTCCACTGCCCAGAAAATTAGTTAAATTTTCTGAATGAAAGTATCATTACATGAAAATTCCTTCATGGTAGCTAGGGATTCTCCAGACATGGATAAGGAGCATGCAGCATACACAGATTTGGAGCATAAGCCTGCATATTCCTGAAAGTTCAGCTTTTGTGTACACAAGATAAGGAGCATGAGGAAAGAAAATTAGCCACATCTTCCACATGATGTAGCAGTTAATGAAAGAAATCGAGGCTGAGAACCTGCAAGCATGATGTAGAGGAAATTGGTGAGAGCAATGGTGGAGACGACTCAGCTCACTAAACCTACTCTTGGTGACAATCCATATCCTAATCTCTTTTTTCAAGAGGTTTCAAATTTCAACTTCATTCTTGTTCTAAACAAAAAAGTTGTACAATGAAGTGATTATTTTATTCTTCTAAAGAAGATCAAATTGTGTATCATAGCATGTCTCAAATATGTATGGTGCCATGCCGCATTTCACAAGGCAATGCACTTTGATGTAAGCTATTGTAGTGTTGTACACATATAATAGCTTTGTTTTTGTCATCTTTATAACTAATATAATGACCCCTGTCGTTTTTTTAAGAAGATTGCCAATGGTCTTGTAAGATGGTTCTGTTTAGGCTAGTAACAATGTATGACTCACCGAGACGTGGTTTCAGGCATGCATGTATGACATACTGAGAATTGTTTGGAATAATATGTTTGCATGTCTTGTTGAAATAGACAGAGGAAAAATGGCATGCTTCTATGTTTTGAATCTCGTATGAATTGAAATAGATGTGAGTTGCAATGAATTTTTTTTATAAATGTTTCTTCGTTCCGCATCTGTTGGATGTTTTTATTCTGTAGCAATGCACGTGCACTTAACTACTAAAAGCAAATGAACAGGGTGGCAAAGGGTGGTTCAATGGTTCTCCATAGTCATATGCCCTTTTACATATTCCTTCTTGCGAAATATATAGTGAAAACTAGTTTTAAGAAAACATCAAAACTTCGGCATTGTATTTGTTAACTTTGTTCAGGAGAAAACGCACATCGCAAATAAATTGAGAGAACACATGAGAATTTCTAAATTTCTCTATTCTCTTACTTACTCCCCCTTAATTTAACTGGTTACAAGTCTTCTCAATATATAGGCTAATACTCTTCTACTAGTATACGTATTCGGAATTTAAGTTAGGCACAACTTCAACTTGAGTTACACAGGAACACGGACTCTACTACGTTTTTGTAGGACCGAAATGGCAACAGAAGGAAGGTGAATGGTGCCTTAAAAATCGCCCCAAAGTATCCACACAATCTTCTCTCTCCGATAGCTATAGAAGCTATAAAGCAAGAAGGTAAATGCTCATTGCAAGAGGACACAAACACCTTGACTGAAAATTGAGCAGACTAAATACTATCAAAACAGAGATAAACTTGGCCAAAGAACTGTCAAGCTGATAGATTGATTTGAATACTAAAGGAACAAAAGAACAGACCGACAATAAAACTAAAACAATCTCACTAGAAAAACTATTAAGCAAACGATGAAGCTATTGTGAGACCACTGAGCTTCTCTGGATGAATAATCTAGACTTCACCCAAAGAGCAAACCAACAGCAGGAAGAGGAAGTTCTGAATGAGAAAACAATTCAGCAGAAGGACACACAGAGCAAGGAAAAAGGCATTCGGCTGCAAGACTGAAACTTCTGAAAAAGAGCAGAAGAGCCAAAAGCATAAGCTGCAGCAGAGGAAATTGACTGAAGAAGACAGAGAGAACTTGAGACAACTGCCGAAAATAATCTGAAGAGGAACAAAGAAAAACTGACAACAGACCACAGAAGAACTAACCGAAAAACATATGCTGCTGCAGCCCTGCTGGTCAGACCGCCGGCTTGCATCCGGTCTGACCGGCCAAGTGGTGCAGGTCGGACAACAGGTATCCAGCCGGTCAAACCGGAAATGGATTCAGCAAAACAGACGAGCAGAGAACAAAGCCTGACCGAAAAACTGAGCGCAGTAATTACTGCTAAGAAGAAGCAAAACAGGGAAGAGATTGATTTGTGCTTGAGCTTCTCGGATCAGATACTCAGGACTACAACCTGAATAGCTGACTAAACTCAAAAAGAAAAGACTTAGATCAAGGGAGTTGCTTGGCTGAAAATCAGTCAGAGAGGGAATTGATCAACCGAAAAGCTGAAAACCTGAAGAGGCTCCTAACAAAACATCTCTCTATCTCTCTGGCAAGAAAATCATTTAATTGACATTTTGAACCGAAAATAGAACTCTAGCGTAGAGAATGAAGCCAAGTTCCCTATTGCTTGAGAATCACAAATCTTTTGCTCATAAAACTCTTGATCATAATAGAAAATGGTCTCAGATCTTGACACCTCAAACCAAATCATTTAGCTCACTGAGAAAATCAAGAAACCAAGGATCCTCTGCCAATGGGTAACAGTAAACCCTAGGTTTTTTAAAACAGAGGAAGTGAGGCGCACAGCTCTGAGAAATGAATATCCATTTATTTTGGTTTTTGCTCTTGGGGATGAACTGGCCAAATGGCCTTGAGGCTAATTCCCGGCACAGAGCAGAAATCAGAAGCTACTCTCACACCAATCCATCTCAGAACAGAAAGCATCAAGAGAATACTGGCGCAAATGAAAATGGAAACAAAAAACATAAGAAGAGAAGCAAGAACAGTTCAGCCAAAATCATTCTCATATTGATTCAGAGACATGGGTGATTACAAATGGTTCTTTTACAACCCTCTCATCCCATTCTCACCACTGAGAAGAGCTCACATACTGAGCACCACACAAGAGAGGATCACACACACACTGAGCTCTTGCACACAGAATACGTACTGAGCCACCAGGCTCACACACCTAAATAGAAGGAGCTCACACCCCATATGGAAAATCAAGAAGTGGCAGCCATACTTCAAGACTTCACACACACGTGAGGCAAAAAGTCAACACTCACATGTAGAGAAGTGGAGGGAACTTGGATTTGAGCCCACACACTCCAAACCCTAAACCCTCTCTACAGCCATCCACTAACGGGTCTCCAACCCGTTATCTTCAACCGAATCCGCTTCCATTTTGCATCCTTGCGTATTTTACCAAAATGCCCCTGCTGCACCTTCCTAGAAGCTTCCTCTTTTCTCATTGTTCACGCCTCGCAACCACTTCGAGTCCTCGTCGTTTTCGGCATCTCCTGACCGCCTTAACCTCAGCACCGCCCGTGCCTAGTCTGGCCATCCATGCCTCGCCACGACTCCACCTCAAAGTCATGCATCCATCACAGACAAGAAACCATCACGTAGCACCGCTCGAAATAATATAACATCAATATTCATCAATGAAACATACTCAAACACGAAATAGCCCGAACGACCTATCAAGAAAAAGAACAAGCGTCCTAAGTACGTCCGACCGCATTTGACCAGGTCCAACCGAACCAGACTGCGCCATGCACCAACTTGGTGCGAACCAACCAAATCAAACTCAAACTTTCCAGAACACGAGTCAATTACTCCTCACAAACATGGGGACACCTCTACATGGTCTCTCAGTTTCAAACTCTAAGTCAAGATTATTTCTAACAATCTCCTCCCTAATTTTGACTTGACATACTCTGATTTAAGTCTCAATACATTATAAACTACCAATCACGCCTCCACATGAAGCGTTTTACATGCAAGCTACATGTAAGAACTTAACTCAACTGGTACGGGTCATCCAGATGCAAAGATTCTAAAATATTAAGGCAGTCGGTCTCAACCATGACTTACTAAACTCATACTTGATACAGAACGGTGACACATCTCCTCAACATTCTAATATCTTTTTTTCATTTTACTTGAGTTTGGACAGCGACACATCTTCTCAACGTCCCGAACTCATCTCAGCTTACTTGAGTTTGGACGGCGAACACATCTTCTCAACGTCCAACACTCCTTGGGCTCTCATGTACACCTTCATCCTGATTAGTTAGGCTGCATAATTACTCGTCGTGAGCATTGGATAATGTAGTGAGATAGTGGAACTCATCTTCGCCATCACGTTGGATGATGCCTCGTCGCTGGTGATACCACTTCCCGGAGAACGCGACATGATCTTGGATACGGATCAAGACCTCATGCTTGCAAAACTCTTGTTACAGACCAAATGACGCAACCTTATCTTCGGTTTAGGGTGGACAACTGCTGAGTACTAGGTTTTACTTTTTCTCTTGAACTGAGGAACTAAAGCAAAACACTGCTTTTCGCTATCAACCACTAGACAGTTCGCTTTCTGCCTTTGACTGAAGGATCGGACCGAAAGAAAACTGGTATGTTACTATGCATCGTCTTTTTTCTCCGCATGGACGGATGGAAAACTGAAGCCGCTTGCATTGCTGGAATGAGGAACCGAGTCGGAGATGCCTCCTCTATCTTATCCATATCCCGGTCTAACATGGATGCATGCTTTCCTTTTGTTGCTGTCTACTGCAGGATTTCCTGTCTTTGCCTCGAACTCCATAGACAGAAGCTACTCGGCTTCAGGTTGCATGTTGTCCTTGCGTTGGAACCGAGAGAAAAATGTCTCTTGTCTTCTCTCCCCTAACACAAGCAAAGAATTAAGACTGTCCTTTTTCCTGGTCTGCCATGACATGCAATGCTTTGCTTTGACTCCAATCTCGCCTGTCTTTTCTTGTCACGTACTGGCTGCCATGTCTTGCGCTGGTGCTTCTTCGCCTCGGAGACGGACAGAGACTTCGTTTTTCCACTATCGCCGCACAAACGAAAGAACCGAAGGACAAAATGCCTAACATCTGCCTCTTGCTGCTTCGGAACGTGCCCGAACCGAAGGACCGAGCGAAGACGTACTTGTTGTTCTCTGCGCTTTGGAGACAGCGAAACGCGATGGGAGAACATGCCAGAACAGGGGCGCCAAGACTGCGTGCGATACCTCAAGAGCGCTACGCGAGATGTGCTGAAACTGAATCGTCGAAACGTTTTTTTCACGACTCGGTTCTTGCCTAGGCTCTGATACCACTTGTTAACTTTGTTCCAAGAGAACACGCACACATCGCAAATAAACTGAGAGAACACAGAACAATTTCTGAATTTCTCTATTCTCTTATTTGCTCCCCTTAATTTAACTGGTTACAAGTCTTCTCAATATATAGGCTAATACTCTTCTATTAGCATACGTATTCAGACTTCAAGTTGGGAACAACTTGAACTTGAATTACACACGGACATGGACTCTACTACGTTTCAAACTCTAAGTCAAGATTATTTCTAACAGCATTAAATAAATCACAAACAATTATCAGATTTAGGGTAGGTTACGTTATGTAATTATGTAGAATTTGAAGTTCAAACTTAATCGCATCCATAAGATATGAAAAAGACTATTAGTATGTAACTTTCACATACGGTTTTCATGGATTTTCAATACTAACGTTGTTTTCAGTGGATATTTCGCTGCCTCTAAGAAGACAAAAAGGCAAGAGGGATTAGTACATAGAATTACAATGTTTATGTTGATTTACATGAACTTTGGTTTGCTCCAGCTTGAAAATATTGTTTACAATTTTACTAATGCTTACATTCGTGCACATCATTTGATTAATTCAATCCACGATTGACCTCAACCCGAGTTATGCGTGGTTTGCATGCATCTTTGCATGACCATTACGGCACGTGATAAATTACAGAACCACGTCCTTAATTTCTAAAATCTAGTCTTGTCTCGGCCACCGAATGGACCGCATAGGTTTCCCAAAAATAACATCACTTTTCAGTAAATAGAGCACTATATAAAGAGAAGGGTTTGCACGGTGAAAAAAAAGTTCATTACCGTCTCATAAAGGCAGATTTCTTTGCCTCCTCTTTTGCCTCCAAGGAGGAGGAAACAGGAGAAAGGAGGCCAAAATCTACCTGATTAGGTCAATTCCTCTATTAATTTTCATCTCATGCATGCTATCCTCTTTTCGTTCTTTAGGACTTTTGATTTGCCTTGCTAATTTGTTCATGCTGCTTTCTTCTTATTAGTTGTGATGATTTCTTGGTCTCTCTTTCTTAAGGCCCTGATCGGTTCGGCTTGAGCTTCTGGCTTCTGGCTTATTTTTGTATTATTCATAAATTTCATCTTTTTCTGAACTTTTGGCTTTTTGTTGAGCTTTTTTACCGGTTCTTTTTTCCGTGTTCGTTTGTATTATACATATTGGGGTAACATATTTTTTTATATATTTTTTAATTTTTTTAAATTTAATTATGCGAAATAAGCCTCTGTCAGCTACAGTGTTTTTTCAGCCAGCTACAGTGTTTTCAGTCATAAGCCATGAGCTTTTAAGCCCAACCGATCACCACCTAAATGCTTTCCAGTTTCTTAAAAAAACTTTCTTAGGTTGGAAATGGCATCTTGTTATTACGTAAATCCAAATTTCGCATGAATTTGTATAACACTTCACATTAAGGCAGGTGCCAGGTGAAAATGGGTTACATTGTGCCGAGCAGAGCCAGTGATACATGAATTCTCATTTGCAACTGCGGCTGTTGGTTTCATTTTTTGCAATCGCAATGTAACCTTCATCTCTTTGATTTGCAGGGAAAAAAATAAACTCCCGGTTGTAACCTGTCCCTTACTATTTACAATTATATTTTTGACGACAAGATGCCTGTGTCACGAGGCGCCAAGTCCGCGTCCTCGAAGCCGAACCCCTTCGACTCAGACTCGGACTCTGAGTTCACCTCCAAACCGGCGAGAAAATCGTCTGCTCCGATCACTGCAACGTCGTCGTCGTCGTCGTCGTCGTACTGTGTCCCCACCGGCGCCAAGAACCGGTACAAGGACGACTTCCGCGACTCGGGAGGGCTGGAGAACCAATCGGTGCAAGAGCTGGAGAACTACGCGGCGTACAAGGCCGAGGAGACCACCGACGCGGTCAACGGCTGCCTGCGCATCGCCGAGAACATCAAGGAGGACGCGACCAACACGCTCATCACGCTGCACAAGCAGGGCGAGCAGATCAGCAGGACCCACGAGAAGGCCGTCGACATCGACCAGGACCTCACCAAGGTGTTCTGTGCTCTTCATGACTCAGTACAAACCGCAAAAGTTTATGCATCTTGTTGAAAACAATATGCAGAATGAGCAGCACATTTCTCTCTTGAACAATGCCATTTTCCTGTTTGATCCACATAAGATGTTTACACGTTAGAAGGATACGGTTTTTATTGTTTTGGTGTTGGTGTTTGCGCTTATGCGCTAGAGCGAGTCGCTTCTCGGGAGCCTTGGAGGGTTATTCTCCAAGCCATGGAAGCCCAAGAAAACCAGGCAGATCAAGGGACCAGCCTTTGTGTCGAGAGGCAAGTATATATATATCTTAATATCTACATTCAGAATGTCCCAGTCTTGGATGTGCCCACACATGCGTGTTTCCTGATCTCACTGTCCTTGGCAACACAATGAAATGGAACAGATGATTCCTTCAAAAAGAAGGCAAGCCGCATGGAACAGAGGGACAAGCTAGGGCTGAGCCCTAGAGGGAGGTCAAATCCTCGCAATTACGCCGACGCCACCAATGCCATGGATAAAGTTCAGGTATGTGTTCACTTCAGTGGTATCAATGCAAAAAATCTAAAAAAAGATTGGGAATTGATAGCACTCGTACGTCCAGACGGCTAAAAATTTGGACGCTGCTCTGAGCCACCCATTCTTCAATCCTTATCGAGTTGTCCTTGTCGGTCTTTTCCACCACCAACCCTCCTCTTTCTCCCTCTTGAGATTCTTGACTTCTCTGACAGAATCCGAATGAGCCACCGCCGTTGAGCTCTCTAGCGAGCTATGGCTCAGTGCCTTTTTGCCATACGCAACCAAGCGACCTCCTTTTTGTCCTCTCCTGCTCTCTACATGCATGACTGAGCTCTGTTACAGTCGGACGTAGCCTCCATGAGCGTTGAAGCGAGCTAAGCTCTCCTGTCATCAAGCGAGGCGTTCAAGGCCTTAATGAGTGCCACTAAGGTTAGCCGAGATCCGTTGCCGTAAGGTGTGGTCTGGTCGTTCGTACCTCATTGCTACCAAAGGCTCCTAGCAATGCCGCTCTCATCAAAAGACCAATGACAAGCTAGTAGTTATGATGACGTGGTGGTGTGGGTACTTTTCGTCTTCTTATGTAAGTTTGATGATTGTTACAACCAGTAAATCAAGTTGTTGCGACTGTTTTTCTAAATGTTGTAGCTTTTTATACCTCACCTAAAATTGTTTTTGAGTAAGAAAACTATTGTTGTAACCATAGTTACTATTTGTTGCAACTATTTTTTTTTCTTTTGTTGCGACAAGAATGTTTTTTTGTTGCATCAGGTATACCGATTTGTTGTAGCTTGAGAATTTTTATTTTTGTTGCAGTCAATATTTGTTGATGTTGCAATAGATTTGTTGATGTTGCATTGGAGTTTTTATGTATTGAATCATGGTGTTAAACTGTTTCCTTGCAATATAAAGTTATTTTATTTTGCATGTTGATTTTTTTAGTCTACTCCACAAGCTCCAGCAACATGCCCTTTGTAAGCTCCCATAGTATTACAAGTGGCTCTTGAGCTCCACCACTAATACTGATCATGGCCTTTGCGAGCTCTATAGCCACTGGGTGCAACCTCTGGTAGTGCCACTGTGACAAGCCGGGCTCCGAGCCTCGGATTTCTCGCCATTATTCATGTGCCTCATCCAATGGTAGGTATTTAGCATAGTAGAAGAGAAGCAGGTGGGAGTTGTTGTCCATCTAACCATTAGTGCAGCATCGAACGGTGAAAGGGAGCATACGAAGTTAACACCTGGATCGGACGTCCAGACACTAGTTGCTCCTAAAAAGATTAGCATATTTAGCGGCCATTTTTGCTTGGCAGGTGGAGAAACAAAAGCAGGACGATGCCCTTGATGATCTCAGTGGTGTGTTGGGGCAGCTCAAGGGCATGGCTGTTGACATGGGTTCAGAACTTGATAGGTGAGCTCTTTATTGTGTGATAGCAAACTCAAGATAATATATTCTTCCCATTGTAGAATCTTTGACGACGTACTACCAGTATTGTCAAATTGAGTTTCACTGTGTTAACCAACATTTCAGGCAAAACAAGGCACTGGATGATCTGCAAGACGACGTGGAAGAACTGAACTCCAGGGTGAAAGGAGCCAACCAACGTGCACGCAAACTGGTCAGCAAATAGGCGTCAAACATGCAAGCATCGCTTCGTCTTGATCTGCAGCACAAAGAAAAATGTTGTCGAATCGACCTCGCTGGCACAACATTTGGTTTTCAATCAACCGGGTTTTGTTTGCTTGCAACGGATGTTGCTATTTTTTTTTTATTTTGTGTTTCTTTCAACAAAGGTTGTTTTCTTTCTCCGTGATCAAGGTGTATACTGTATGTATTGATATGACAAAGGGAAATTACATATTGTTGACAGCACAAGAGTATATTACCAAAAGTTCAGTTCGTGGTCATCCAAGAAGATACATGAAGAAAACAGATAACCGTGAAGGTGGAAACTGGAGAGGCATCTTTCCATCCAAAAAAGAAGTAATATTGCTGGGAATATTTCCTATATACCATCACAAGTACACAGATTTAGATAGCAAAATATTGAACTACCACGAGCTAATGAACTACTATTAAAGGGGGTATTTTGTTGTAGTTCTGGGAAGAATGAGCCTTGCTTGGAGGCTTGGAGCATACTAGGCTACACCGTCCCTTGGATGTTTTTACAAAGATTAGTAAGGCCCCGTTTGGAACTGAAACAACCAAAAATTTGTAAAAACCAATTTGGATTTGAATTGCATTTGATTTGAGCTCCATAACCCTCCCTAATCTATTCCACACTAATCTCAAAGCATCACAGCCCCCTTAATCCCTGTCATCACGGCGTTATCACGGTGGAAACGGGATCTTTCGCGCGGTCACTGTTCATGCCCGAAAATCTCACCGCCGCCTCTGATTTTTGCCGCCGCCGTTCCTTCGCGCGCCTTCTCGCGCCTGCCCTCCTCTGCCACCTCCTGCCCGCCTGTCGGCCGCCGTACCAGCTCCTTAATTGCGCCTGTACCGGTGTCAGCCGCCGCCGGGCGCTCCCGCCACTTCCGTGCCCTGTTTTGCCGCCCACCTCCGCTGTTTCCACCCCGTTCGCGCTCCTTCCTCTCAAGGCCGACCTGCAGCCCTTCTGACACCCTTGACTGCCGTCCCTTAGCGTCCAAGTTAACCCCATCCACGTCGACAATCGAGAGTTCCCGAAACCGCCACCGCCGCCATGGATATTTCCCCGCTCCGGTGCACCGC
Organism: Dendrocalamus sinicus; assembly: GCA_036346575.1. Lineage (NCBI taxonomy): Eukaryota > Viridiplantae > Streptophyta > Magnoliopsida > Poales > Poaceae > Dendrocalamus > Dendrocalamus sinicus. The sequence goes on from CM070644.1 coordinate 25,791,791, forward strand.
CTCTCTCAGCCTATTTAAGCGCCCAAAATCCTCCCTAGGGGAGCATCACGCTTTCCCGCAGCTCACCAAGCGCCCCGAGCACCCCTGTCCCTCCCCACTGCCGGTAACCGAAGAAATCCCCAATTCGGTGCCCTAACGCAATGTCCCACCTCCGGCCGCCCACACTCCAATTCCCTTCTCCAGTAGCATCCCCAAGGCTCTAGTATCAAACCCCAACCGTTGCCCTAGCCTCCCAAACCCCTACCTTCCCCGGCACCGTGAGCCGCTCCATTGCCAAAACCCCCGCCGTGGCCAAACCAACCCGGACTTCCCGAGCTTCGGCCAACCCCTCCCCTAGCTCACCTAAACCCTAGTGATGCTCAATAACCGGCCCAATTGCCCTAGGAAGCTCCCACTCACCCGCAATTTCAACGCAACCGCAAAAGAGGAAAAACTCCCCACCGGCGATTGCCGCCTCCGCCAGCCTCCCAACCGCCCAAAATGGACTCCCCACATCCCAACAAACCCGCCCGTGCCCTCGGTTTGCGTCGCAAAACTCCGTAGCGCCGCCGCCGCTCGCTGCCCATTCCCCTGTTTTGTGCGCGCGCGCGGGCGGAGGGAGGAAAAAGAACAGTGCGCGTACGCACTGTTCACCCGACCCGAGCCACCCTGCGACGCGGTTGAGCCCAGCCAGCCCACTCGCGCCAGCCGCGCCCGCTCCGCCTGACCGAGTCCGGCGCGACGCGTCTCGACCAGACCCGCTCGCCCCCGCGCCCGTTGCGTCCGACCCGAGCCGCCCTGCGACGCGGTCGCGCCGAGCCAGATCCCCGAGCCCGTTGAACAGTGCACCGAGCCCAATGAATAGTAACTAGCCCAAAGCCCAAAATACATATTTATACTCCCCGGATTCGTTTCAAGCCCACCAACCCATCCAAGGCCCATTTCCTCATACAGCCCTCCTATAAGCCTAAAATCCCAATTTAATGGAGTTTTTCGGATTTTCTTTATTCTTTTATTTTCTTTATTCCTCGCTCATTCCTTCGGGCATGGAATTAATTTATTTTATTTGCTTTACGTTAGCTCCCGGAGTCGAGTTTGCTCAGGAGCCAGAAGGAGAAGCGCAAGCCCAAGCTCAGCCTACTGAAGAATACGAATTAATTGAAATCACAGATCCGCAAGGCAAGTCGCACATATTTTTGAACATGTTGATCCTACATTTCCTAAGTTACTTATTTACATGTACTTTCATTATGTTATTTTCATTCTGTTATTTTATATACATTAAATGCTTGGAATGACATGATATTAGCTATATCCTACCACCCGAAAAGCCCAGTTTAACTTGATGGCCATATTCACCTTGACAAACTTAGTTACATAAAATATAAGATTAATCTTATCATTGTAGTTAGGGACATCACATCTTTCTACTGTTAAGGTTTATAATGTTGATCTAGAGTTTTGGGAGAGTTGGGTCTAGGGTAAGCGAGGATCGCAGTGATGGATCCGAAGACCTTATCTAGGGTGGAGGCTGGTTGGGAATTGGTGGCAGTACAGTGTGTACTGAATATGGGTGCCTCAGTTAAAATGTAAGGACTAGATCCTTATGCTGAGTAACGGACATAGTAACCGCCCAACCACAAGCGTTGATTTGGTCAAACTTGACTTAGTCAAACCTGGCTTAGTAGCTGCTCAACTTCAATTGAACCTCTGCAATTGGAAAGGGGGAGACAGAGGGTGAGTCTGTATGGGAGGTGGTTAACCATACAACTGTAGGACTGCGATGAGTCGGACGAGATCCGTGGGGTCATCCGAGCTTGTCGAGATTAAACACCTACTGGGCGGAGTCTATATAGAGAATTGAGCAGTGAACGTCCTTGTTGTCTTAACTCTTTAGCGGGAGTTAAGAAATCTTGTGGGTAAAGCAGGGCAGCTTTGCAAAGTCATGACAAATGGTATTCGAATACGCCGTGCTTCCGGTTAACGAAACTGTGTTTAATGGGTGAATCCAGTAATGAGGCATAAGTAGGTTTGTTAATGGTTTGGGAAGGTGGAACATTGATAATTAAGTTTGAAAACCCCGTTTACATTAATGAAACACATTTTAAAGGTTTTCAAATGGCTCAAACTAAAACTGCATCCACATAAAATAATAGACTTTATTCCCCTTTCACTTGATATTCCATGCATGTAGTTATTGTTGGGCTCTGTGTGACTTGTTGAGTACGGTAGTTGTACTCATGCTTGCTAAAAACATAAACAGAAACAACAAATATTGAAGAGGCAGGAGAAGACGAAGAGGTGATTCTGTACGAGGTCGATGAAACGTGGAATTAGGATCGTTCTTCGCTCAAGTGTGCCTGTGGCTTCTTTTGTGTAATGTAACTAAGGGCAGTTGACTCTACTGTGATACTTGGCTTTCGCCTTTATATTGTAATAAAGCTCGCTTTTGCTCTAAAGCTTGTGTTGGCAATGTTATACACTCGATGGATATACTCGCAGTTGAACAGTCGTGGGCAGCTGCGAGGGTTTCACAATACTCCCGGAAACAGGGGTGTTACAGGAACTTAGAAATGAAAAACGGTTTAATTTATGTAGAAATCGGAAAAAATATCGTGCTCTATACGGGGCTTAATTGTGCTAATAGTGATGATATCCAATAATGGGGAAGTTGTCCCCAAAAGTATATTTTGTTTGAGCCAAAGTGTTATTGTTTAGTTTTGCAAGCATTACAGATGTTAGCTTGTTAGGACCCTCAATTGATTGGCTAAGCTTGGATGGATAGTAAAGGGATACGTGATTGGTGCATGAACACAGCCTATTTGTTGATACTCCACTGTACAAACAGTGAAGATTATTGTCGAGATCCAAATATATAAATTTGGACTCTATGTGCATTCTGCATTAGTCCAAAATCATGTTAGTGCACACAGTAGAAACACAGATGGAATATAGACCATGATCATGATTAACTATAAAAGGACACAAATATTATTGATTATCGGAGTAGCGACGTTATGGTCAAACTTACAAATAATAGCCCGAAAAGCTTAATAAAAACTAGCAATGAAAAATAAAATAAACATAGTAGCCATTCGACATGTCACAGGTAATCCACTGGAAAGCAAAGTCCTATTCCGAAAAGTCGTCAAAAAATTTCTTCTCAAATACCTGTCTGATATGATTCTCTTTTGGCAACTAAGTAATAAAGGATATAGCCATGAGTACATAGAGTACTCAGCAATTCGTTTATAACAAGATATAATATATAATGATGTAAGGCTTATCAAATAATGGTTGAATGGTTATTTTGCATAAAGCAATAATTTATATTAAATATAATAAATAAATTGAAAGCGCACTTTGAAAATAATTAATAAGTAAATAAGTCAAAGAAATTGAATAAACCACAAGTGAATTGACCATTCACTTTTCAACCAAACCCAACCAACATTTTCTGAACTTCTACCACTCGTGTGAAATCAACAAACATTATTCATAATCAGGGGCACAGCTATTTGAATAGGTTTATACGATGCAGAGCTTGCACAACTATACTCACAAGAGATAATCAACTTATAATGTCCGTCTGATATACTTCCAAAGGTGTGCAACTAAGTGATTATCACAAGGCCTCTGAAATACTTAACCTCAACCTAATGTCATCCGCTAAGGTTTCGCTGCTAAGTAGGCTGGCCACATAATCAGAAAACCCCCTCTTGCACCAATGTGAGTCAATGGCTATGACCATAATCCACATTCATCTCAATGGCAAGATCCAAATTAAAACATTACAAATTAATTAGTCAGATTCATCCCATACTAGACATGTGGTTTTATGATAAGGCTCAAATCAATGACGTATAAAGTTAAGTCCTTAATGATTACTCAGGCGAGGCTTCCGCATCCTAAAGTATTGACCATACTTCTCCATTTACTGCACCATTACTCGCCCAAGTGAAAACCATTTTGTTTAATTAATACCAATGATACTACCCATATCATGGTACATAAATTTTATAATTATGGTCACCACTATGATTTAATATCTCATTAAGTCAAAATTTATTAATTAATCCTAACAATAAGTATGACTAAGCATATTAGACGTATAATATAAGTAGATACTAATATTGTATTACTAAATAGTTGACCATTCTATGGTGACAATAGAATCATAACATTGAAATTAGTAAAGGAGATAATTAGTCAAAAGTAGTTGATAACTACTAAGTACAAATGTTTCGTAATAAATTAGCAACGCATCATAATTTAAAATAAAAATAATAAGTAGATTTGAAAAAATAGGTTAAACATGATAAAAGATTATGCATTTCCTTGATTTTACTCAGTTACTAATTCTTAATCTTCAAATCCTGTTTTTGCTCCTCCTTCGAAGATGTTATCTAACTAGAGAGAAATCGAATGAAACATAAATAAATTGAAATAAATTTCAAAAAAAACCAAAAGATAGATCTCAATGTTTAATGAATTTAGGAAAAAGAATCAAATCAATCGGAGTTCGTATGAAGGAGAATGAACTCTTGGAAGTTTTGTCAAGAAAATAACTTCCTGAAAAATAAGAGAACAAGGAGAATATTCTCTGAAATATTCTCTTCAGAATTAATTTAATAAAAGGCCAGAGACTGATAGGTGGGACCTGTGAATTTTTTAATTTTCCAAAATAAAGGAAGTTTTGGAAAAGATTTCTTTAGCTAACTTGTGGGCCACAGTCTACGGACCAGGTGCATGAACTGGTTTTAGTCTATGGTTAGACCGGGTTCATGGGGTTAAGGCATTGGTTCACGCTGGTCACGTTCTATGGAATAGAGCTCAACATTGAACTAATCTTGTGATTAAGTGTGAACGTTTTTTTTTGTGTGTGCATGAGAATATGAGTGTGCACAGTGCGACGTGCATGCACATGCTAGCCTGAGACGTGTTTGAATTAATCACGTCAGGGCTGGTTTTGGTAGGCATTATGTTTTTGGCAGTAGGTCGGATCATGGCGTGATTTATTTAGGTTCTCTACCTTGTATTAGTTTCTATCTATGTACAGCCATAGTTTTCATGTAAATGCTTCTTTTGTGTATAAAAAGCAGATGAAATAAATCTGGAAAAGTCACAGCAAAGAGTTCATGTGACGCAAAACTTCTTCTCGTGTTCTCGTTTTCAGGTTGTTCACGTGTGTTGTGTATCGGCTTAGTGCCAACAGTCGAGTCTGTTGAGTCCACACGGTAGGGATTAGCTCACGGTGAACTAGGCCCTTGGATTTTGAATCTAGGGTCTGGTTTTGGGATTGCCACGCAAGCGCTGATTGGGACGGAAGTGGATGAAGTGGTGGGGTCGTGGCGATGATGTGTTAGCCACGTTGGTCCGACGACTGTTGGCCAAACTCTTGCTAACGCCTAAGGAACACAACACAAGAACATGATGAACTCACATAGGATTTGGCGCTGTAGAACTTGGCAGCATTTTCTGGTTTACTTCTTCTCCTTTTATAGCAAATACAAGAACAAAAACTGCAAGCACTAACTCACTAGAAACTGCAATCACTAACTCACTAGAAACTGCAAGCCCTTACTCAAAGCAAATACCAAATCAAGATTCATTTCCAACAATCTCCCCCTAATCTTGATTTGCTAAACCTCACAAGATGAAGTTCGATCTCCTGACGCATTTCTAAGGAGTTTTGCCTTCTTGTTGACCATGCCGCCAGTGACACAACTTGTTGGCGTCTCTCGCTTCTTCACCGTCGGTGACACACTTTACCGACGACTTTGACTTTTTCCTCAGCTCCAATTGCCTTTCGCCGATGACACAACTTGACGGCGACGGAGACTCTCATCAGAGCATACACACATGAGAACTTGGACGCAACTACAAGGACTCAAACATACATTACATCATGCACTGACACATCTACGTGCACAAGCACGACACGACTATGCGCACGTATGTAACACACATCCTACGTGCACGACCAAATAAATGACACATGCAACACTCCTACTGTGCCAAATACACAAACAACTCAAAAAATGCAATCGTGCACTAATACTTGTACACGGACTCAACTAAATGCACCAAAACACTGCTGATGGTGGAAGAACGTCGTTTTCCGTCGACGCCGCTCTCGCCTTGCAGCCCACCTATGCCGCTCGTCGTCGCCACACCACAGCGATCACGTCGTCACCCCCAGTGTGCATGTCACGTGCGATTATGGCACACCGCCCTGACCTCGCCATGGCTGCATGAACCTTCGCCGCCATGCTTTTGAGCTTCTCCTCGCACCTCGCTCTGATACCAAATGTTGGCCAAACTCTTGCTAACGCCTAAGGAACACAACACAAGAACATGATGAACTCACATAGGATTTGGCGCTGCAGAACTTGACAGCATTTTCTGGTTTATTTCTTCTCCTTTTATAGCAAATACAAGAACAAAAACTGCAAGCACTAACTCCCTAGAAACTGCAATCACTAACTCACTAGAAACTGCAAGCCTTTACTCAAAGCAAATACCAAATCAAGATTCATTTCCAACAACGACAACGGCGGCTCTGGGATCGATGGTCACCGGCTATCCAGGACATGACGTCGACGAGACCGGCAAGAAACGACGAAGGTGATGATGCGGTTGTGAAGGTGAAGGTCGATGGCATTGGCCAGCGGCGATAAAGAACAGCGGCAGCACGGCTTGGCTATAGTGGAGATGGCACGGCGGCGGTGCTCCATCGAAGATGAGAGAAGCACGGGGTAGAACCGTAGAATGAGGTAGTGCGAAGCTAGAGAGGTGGATGGTGACGGAGGAGGCTTACTGGAGGCAAAGGGATTGAACGGCAAAGTTGCGCGGCCATGCTTGGAGAAGAAGCGTCCGATCTCCTCATCAACAACTTCTCTAGTTCGATCTGTTGAGGGAAAGCGACGAAGTGTTTTGGGAACATGGTGTGGCACGCTGGGAATTGGCAGAGACGCATCGGTTCAGGAACATGGTATGACACGCTGGAAATTTGCGGAGACGCGATGATGCGGCGGGCAGCGAGCTCCTGCTTTCGACTCTAGTGGCGACGGCGGTAATTGGAGCTCCAACTCGACGACTTCGCCACAGAAATTGAGGCGGAGGATTCGGGTTCCGAAGGGTGGCAAGATCGGGGTGCAAGGACAGGCTCTCGGTGTGCCTTTCTACAGCAGGGCTTGGGGAGTACAAGGCAGATACGGCGGCAATGTTGTAACAAGCTCAGACACGGAGACAGTCTCCGGATTGAAGACGATGAACAGGGCACTGACAGGCGAGGCCCGCTTGGCGGCGGGAGAAAGAGAAAGGAGGCGGGTTGGCTGCGGGGGCAACACGTGGCGATGTAACGGGTTGGGCCGAACAACTGCGCTGGATGGGCTGCACACGGGGAAGGAAAATGGGTCGGGTCTGAGCGGAAGAAATTAGGCCGAGGCGAGGCAGGCCAGAAAGAGAAACGGCCTGGAGAAAAAGAATTCAGCCCGAAAGCCCATTCTGGATTTTCAGGGTTTTCCCAAATTTCAGAAATTGGGATGAAGTCAAATTGAGCTCAAAGAAATAACAAATAAACTCCAAAAATCCAAGAAAATACAGAAAATTACTTGCAGCACAAGAAAACCAAATAAAACTGATTTTGATTTAATTGAAGCTTATTGTATTCATATTAAATCTTGTTAATTTCTAAAAAATTTAAATTAAGCTTTAATTAATTTAAGAAAAATTTACAAAAGATCTAAAAACTTTACAAAAGATCTAAAAAGCAGGATTGTATAATTATCCTAACATGGATTAGGTTCTGATTGTATAATTATCCTAACATGGATTAGGTTCTATGTCTAATACATATTACTTTTGACAGATTCAACGATGGTGTAAAAAATTAAGTCCCAGTGAAGTTTTCTCTCTGTTCCATTGTTGTGTCCTGCTAACTTCAAATAAAGACACCAATACCAATAACTATCTGATATATAATTTGTCTGAACAACTCCAAGAAGAGGATGATCACAAATTCACAAAGCAACATTGAGTAATTCAGATGGATTATAGCCTTATTCTTTTTAGTTGCGGCTGATGATTTTTGCCTGTACTTTTTAAGATAATAATAAAAGATAAAAATATCGACACAGATAATATATATAATTTTAGACACAAAAAATCATTCAAAAAATCCGCTTTCAAGAGCTAATCCGAGGCTTAAAAGGCAAAAGCCGAAAAGACGAGGAGGGCATAGGCTAATCGTTTGGATTCACATGTTTCTAGGAAGGCATTTGGTTTGATAGGACAGATGCACAACGCCGCACATGGTCAGGTCTTCTCAGATTGTTGCTGGTAGCTCCTTGAGATCCATGTCTCATATCTCCATGACATCTGGGATCTAGTAGCAGTATAATAAAGTCAAACGAACAAACCATACAATGAAATCTTGAGTTAACATTAGCTGCGGTGCATGAAGAATTCTTAATCTTGTACAATTAATCAATTAATTTATTTTGATCAGTGATGAGTGGCATCGTTAACTTGCTTGCTGTCCATGATCACATCAGCATCTTGATTGAATAAATTTATTATTAACCCATCCTAAGAAACGGTACGCTCAGGCCTGATTGCCTTGATCAACTCGGTTTCGGTTTCTGGCTTCTGGCTTATTTTTCACTATTCATAAGTTTCGTCTTTTTCTGAACTTTTAACTTTTTGTTAAGCTTTTTTACCGGTTCTTTTTTTCCCGTATTTGTTTGTATTATACGTAATGGGCTAACATATTTTTTATATTTTTAAATTTTTTAAAATTTAATTATGCTAAATAAGCCTCTGTCACCTCTGATGTTTTTCCACCACTCTGATATTTTCAGCCATAAGCCATGAGCTTTTCAGCCGAACCGATCACCACCTGAATCAGCCATGCAAGGCGCTGCAAAAGTAGAATGGGTCTATTTACAGCCCGCTCAGTTGGATTGAAAAAATATAATTTATAGCAAAAACTATATTATATCTGACTGAAATTATACTATAATTGATGATGGCTTATTTAACATAATTAAATTTAAAAAATTGAAAAAAAAAGTTAGCTCATCACGGACAATGTAAATAAATATCAGAAAAAAGAACTGAAAAAACTCAAAAAAGCCATAAAACAGAAAAAGATGAAATTTATAAATAGTAAAAAATAAACTAGGGGCCAGAAACTCAAGCTGAAATGAGCGAAGACTTATAATGTAGGAATTTCACGAGAAACAGTTAAATTTCCGTAGGAATCTAACAAAATTTCCACTTTTTAACAAACCAAAATAATGCAGAACAAGACTAGTACAAAACACCTTGATTTTTCAGCACCAAGATGCAAGAGAGTTTATCATTTCAACTAGACTCATGAAGTAAAAGCAATGTCACGTACAAGCAATAAAAAAGCATTCATCAAAGTGAAAAGGAATAAAATGAAAGTGGAAGATAAAAAGGGGCATTAGTTAGTAACTTCGACTCCAAGGCTAACACTAGAACATCAGCAACAAATGTATGAAGCATCAGCAACTCAGCATGCAATAAGATAAGACAAAGGGTGTCAAATGGACTAGACAGAAAACTTCACATTCTGCAGCTCAAAGGGTGTCAAACTCATGATTCCTGATCAGTACAAAAACTATTGCACAGAGAAAATTTATCCATATCTAACCGCACAGGAATTAATGACAACTATTCAAATCCCCACCCTTGAGCTCTACATTTGGACAAGAAAAAAGCTGGGAGATATTTCAGTAACTCTCAAACACCTGAATTTCAGAAAAGAACAGCCCTGTTTACATCGCCATTCAAACGAAAATCGTAAGAGCGAAGTTAAGTTCTTAGCAGTCACTCGTACAAGATCAAGTGTTCAAAAGGACCAAAATTTATGACAAATTTTCTGTGAACTATTCTTCCATATGAGAAGAGTTGTACAAGCATTCCCAACAAACCAGCTTTCCAACATTTTAAGAGAGATAAAATATCCATTTGCCTCAAACATGGTCACAAGCATCATCAAATTGGACATCAACCAGGACAACTGGAAGAGCTCAGGGAGTAGCGGAGGTTCCGGAGGGCGTAGCGGTGGAACACCGGCGGCCGGGGCTTGAACCCCGTGCAGCGGCGCGAGGGAGCCGTGAGGGCTGGCGTGGGCAGAGAGAAAGAGATTGCGGGAAGCCGGCAACGAAGGTTGCTCTGCTTGTTTATTCCATACTCTCTTTAGGATATTTATATCCCCTAACAAATCAATCTAGATCCTATTCTTATGGAAATAAGAGATAACATTCTAAAGAAGAGATAACATTCTAAAGATAGATATTATAGTCCCAGGACTCTTAATGGCCGGCGTTTGCATCTCCCTGCGCGCGCTTTCTGCGTGCGTACGTGATGCCGGTCATAACATCTCTCCCTGCCTCCGAAAACAGCTCGTCCTCGAGCTGAACATCGGGGTAGATTTCCTGGAAGTGCGGCAGCTGTTCCCAGGTGGTGTCATCGCTGGACATGCCGCGCCACTGCACCAAGACGTGCCAGACGCCACGGCGAAGCTGGGCGCGGAGGACGCGCTCCGGGGCGGGTAACAGCCTGCCGTCGTGCGTAGGCGGTATCGGAGGCATCGCCGACGGAGGGTCGCCGTGGAACGGCTTTAGCAGCCCCACATGGAAGACATCATGGAGCCGGGAGCCTTCCGGAAGCTGGAGATGGTAGGCCACCTGTCCGATCCGCTCCAGGACCTGGAAAGGTCCCGCGTAGCGTGGACCGAGCTTCCCCTTGGGCCGGGGTTCCAATGTCTGTGCCAGTCGGTGGAGGAGACGCAACCACACCCAGTCGCCCACCGCAAACTCCAAATCGCGGTGGTGGTCATCGTAGTAGCGCTTGGCGTATTGCTGTGCCTGGAGGAGACGATCGCGGACCATTGCGAGAAAGTCATCACGGTTGCGCAGGAGAGCGTCCACCGCATCCGTCCTGGCAGCACCCCCCGTGTACGGCACAAGTGGCGGAGGAGGCCGGCCGTAGACCACCTGGAAAGGAGTGGTGCGCAGCGCGGTGTGGAACGAAGTGTTGTAGCAATACTCCGCCCATGGCGACGGTCGATCAAGCGCGAGGCCGATCACCCGTGATGCAACGTAGGTACATGGCGATGACCTTGTTGACAACCTCAGACTGGCCGTCCGTCTGGGGGTGAAAGGCCGTGCTCATGCGGAGTTTGACGCCCGCCATCTTGAAGAGGTCTCGCCACATGTGGCCGGTGAAGACCGGGTCGCGATCGCTGACGATGGAGGTGGGGAACCCGTGGAGGCGGACGATCTCCTCGAAGAAGGCCCGGGCGACGGATGCGGCGGAGTATGGGTGGCCTAGCGCGATGAAGTGTGCGTACTTGGAGAAGCGGTCGACGATGGTGAGGATCACTGACTTCCCATGTACCTTCGGCAAGCCTTCGATGAAGTCCATCGAAATGTCGGCCCACACCTGGGTCGGCACGTCGAGGGGCTGCAACAGGCCCGCCGGCTGCAGAGTTTCCGTCTTGTTGCGCTGGCAGGTGAGACAGGCGCGCACAAAGTCCCGCACAAGCGCCCTGTCACCAGGAATGTAGAAGTCCGCGCGCAGGCGTTGGAGTGTCTTCTGGATGCCCTCGTGACCCGCCGTATGGGCCAGGGAGAGCACCTGATTACGCAAGTCTTGCTGCGCCGGCACGAAGATGCGCAAGCCATGGATTAGGAGGCCGTCGGTTGTGTGCCAGGGCGTCTCAATTGTGCCGTCCTGGAGCTGCTGGCGGAGACGGCCCGCCTCCTCGTCGATGACCGTTGCAGCGCGGATCTCGTCAAAGAGGTGGAACGAAGGTCCTGAGAGAGCATGGATCGCGGCGGAGTCTGAGTCGCGGCGCGAAAGTGCGTCCGCCACTGTGTTGAGGCGCCCGGGACGATATTCTACGGTGAAGTCGAAGCCGAACAATTTGCTGATCCACTGGTGCTGCGGAATCGTCGAAAGTCGCTGGTCCAACAGAAACTTGAGACTGAAGTGGTCGGTGCGGATGAGGAAGCGACGTCCCCACAGGTACGGACGCCAGTGTCGGACGGCCTGCACAAGGCCGATAAGCTCCCGCTCATAGGCCGCCAACTTGAGATGGCGGCGCCGAACGGCCTGCTGAAGAAAGCCAGGGCCCCGGCGCCCTGGTGGAGGACGGCGCCGAAACCAACGCCTGAGGCGTCGCAGTCCACGATAAACAGCTGGTCGAAAGCGGGCATCTGCAGGACCAGTCCCGTTGTCAGAGCCTGCTTTAGCGCTTGGAATGCTGCCGCGGCATCGTCCGTCCAGGCGAAAGCGTCTTTGCGCAGGAGCTTCGTCAATGGCGCTGCGATCGTGCCGAAGTCACGGATGAACTTCCGGTAGTAGCCAGCGAGGCCCAAGAACCCCCGCAATCCCGGGCGGCGCGGCATCGCCGAGGCGACGGCGGTTACCTTGTTGCTGTCCATGGCGACGCCGTTGACGGAGATGACGTGGCCGAGGTAGGCGACCGAAGCTGCCCCAAAAGAGCACTTAGAGCGCTTGAGGTGTAAGGCGTGGGCACGGAGAGCGTCGAAGACGAGGCGGACATGCTGCAAATGTTCGGACCACGACGAGCTGTAGATGAGTATGTCGTCGAAGAACACAAGCATGAACCTGCGGAGGAATGGACGGAGGACGTCGTTCATGAGGGCCTGGAACGTTGCTGGCGCGTTGGATAGGCCGAAGGGCATGACGAGGAACTCGAAGTGGCCGTGGTGGGTGCGGAAGGCCGTCTTCTCGATGTCTGCCGGATGCATGCGCACCTGGTGGTAACCGGATCGGAGGTCCAGCTTAGTGAAAAACTGGGCGCCATGGAGCTCGTCGAGGAGCTCGTCCACTACCGGTATCGGAAACTTGTCCTTGGAAGTCTTGTCATTGAGTGCACGGTAGTCAATGCAGAACCGCCATGAGTCGTCCGCCTTCTTGACCAAGAGTACCGGCGCAGAGAACGGTGAGGTACTTGGTCGGATGATGCCCTGCTCCAACATGGCGCACTGGCGTTCCAGCTCATCCTTCTGTAGCTGTGGGTAGCGGTATGGGCGGACGGCTACCGGCGCAGTACCTGGCAAGAGGTGGATGCGGTGATCACAGGGTCGGGCTGGTGGAAGACCCTGTGGTTTCGTAAAGATCGAGCTGTACTGGTGCATGAGGCGGTCCAAGAGGGGCTGTTGAGGTGCCCCGGTGATGGCACAGAGGGCCGGTTGTAGAGCGTCTTCGCGGGAGGAGCCCAGGCCTTTCCAGAAGACCCGCCTAGTTCCTCGCCAGAAAGTCATGCAGAGGTCCTCGAAGTCCCAAAGGATGGGTCCCAAGGTGCGGAGGAAATCGACACCGAGGACGAGGTCGAACCCGCCCAGGTCGATGCCATAGCAATTGATGGAGAACTCCTCGGGCCCGATGCTCATGGCGACGTCGCGGGCCACGCCCTTGCAGGGGACCCGGTCGCCATTGGCGACTGCTACGCGCATATTGGCGCTGTCCGCCGTCGTCAACTGGAGTCGGCGCAGGGCCCCGGCATTGATGCAGTTATGGGTAGAGCCGGAGTCGAGGAGCGCCAAAAGCCGGAGGCCCTGGATGTGGACATGGAGGTGCATGGTATCATCCGTGCGAATGCCGGCGATCGCATGAAGGGAGACTACCGGCAAGTCGGACGCGGCCGTGTCCTCTGCCGCACCGCTGGAGGCCTCGGCGGTGTCGTCGTCCAGGTAGTCAGTCACCTCAATGAAGAACAGCCGCTGGCACTTGTGGCCGCGGACGTACTGCTCGTCGCAATTGTAGCAAAGCCCCAGCCGGCGACGGTCGGCCAACTCAGTCGGTGAGAGGCGGCGGAACGGCCGGGAGGGGGCCAGCACCGCTGCTGCCGTAGTTGGTGCTGGCGGCAGCATGATGGGCGCCTGTGCTGGCGTGACCGTGGGTGGAGCGGCCGTTCGCTGTGGCGTGGGTAGGGCCAGCGGTGGCCGCTGGAGAAAGCGGGACGGCCGCTGCGGCAGTGGTGCTGGTGGAGTCACCTCGGCGCGACGCTCATACGCCCGCGCGAGGTGCATGGCCGTCTGCAGATCATGAGGTTCCCGAAGCTCGACGTCGATCTTGATATGCTCTGGCAGACCGCCGGTGAATAACTCCACCTTCTGGGTTGGCGTCAAATGCTGCGCCGTGTGACAGAGAAGGGCGTTGAAGCGCTCTTGGTAGTCATGGACTGTAGAGAGGAACGGCAGCCGTGCGAGTTCCGCCAGGCGATTGGCGCGGATTGGCGGCCCGAAGCGGAGGTGGTACAGCTCCTTGAAACGCTCCTAGGAGGGCACGCCTTCGTCTTGCTCCAAGGCGTAGTACCACGTCTGAGCGGCGCCCGTGAGATGGTACGAGGCGAGCCATACGCGATCTGAAGCCATGGTGCGTTGGCCCCTGAAGAATTGCTCGCACCGGTTGAGCCAATTGAGAGGGTCCTCCGTGCCGTCGTAGGTCGGGAAGTCGAGCTTGTGGAAGCGAGGGGCGCCCAGGCCGGTGCCGGCACCGCCGGAGCCTACCTCCGGTCCCGACAGGAAGACCGGTCGCATGGGAAGCTATGGTCCCGTGGGAAGCGGCGACGGCGAACGAGGGAATTGGATTTGGTGGAGGGGAATCGGCAGCGAGGCGGCGGCGGAAAGGTTGGTGGCGGCGACAAGGGTGGAGGCGGCGGTGGTAGCCGCTGCTGTCCGGGACTCCAGGGCCTCCATGCGCGCGGAGAGGGTTGCCATCTGCTGGGTGAGATCGTTCAGCGCCTTGGCGACGGGATCGGCCGGAGGCGGCGGCGGTCCCTTCGGCTGCTTGCCACCCTCCTCGCCTGGCATCTCTGATACCAAATTGGAAGAGCTCAGGGAGTAGCGGAGGTTCCGGAGGGCGTAGCGGTGGAACACCGGCGGCCGGGGCTTGAACCCGTCAGCGCGCGAGGAGCCGTGAGGGCTGGCGTGGGCAGAGAGAAAGAGATTGCGGGAAGCCGGCAACGAAGGTTGCTCTGCTTGTTTATTCCATACTCTCTTTAGGATATTTATATCCCCTAACAAATCAATCTAGATCTTATTCTTATGGAAATAAGAGATAACATTCTAAAGAAGAGATAACATTCTAAAGATAGATATTATAGTCCCAGGACTCTTAATGGCCGGCGTTTGCATCTCCCTGCGCGCGCTTTCTGCGTGCGTACGTGATGCCGGTCATAGCATATTGGCCATTTAAAAGAAGGGGAAAAAACCCAAACAATAGCATGCCTCTAAATATTTGGTTGAAAGCTAAAACTAAAAGTTTGATAATTCCCTAACCAGGTACCAGTGAAATATCAACCCATAATATTACTTTGTAAGTTAATAATACATCAGAAACAATAGAAAAAAAAATAAAGATGTCTTTCATGGTTTAAGATTTAAGGAAATGACACAAGTAGGAAGCAAAAGTAAAACGGGAGATAAAGAAAATAAGGAGTGCCTCCAAAACTAAATCAATTATATTCAGTGTTATGCTTTCTTTTCTTCTATAATTACTCAAAATCTGTATAACTGGGTGCTGTACTATGTTTCGTTCAATAGTTATTCTGATCTTCCCGGGTAATGCAAATGCCAGAGTGAATGGGATACAGATACAAAATTGCAAAACCATGAACCATTTTTGGACTAAATTACAAATTGTAGCCGTCCAATAAAACAGTTCTGCAAATACCAGCAAATGAAGAAGGCAATATTAAATAAATCAAGAAACGCCCTACTTAGCACATTGCAATAAGAAATAAAGTTTGGAGCATTTGGAGCTCCAATGGCAGAAAGTACAGGGGGAGATCTTACTAAAGGGTTAGATGTATTTAATTAGCTATGCAATAAGTTTCGCTTCATAACTTCACTTCAATGTACCATGGAAGACAAGATAAAAGAACTCGAACCACTACCAGGTACAAACTACACATACTAGTGGTGCTTGTTCCACTAAAAGCTAGGCAATACAAAAATTGAGGCTATTTCCTTCTGATTTGAGCTCCTATCACGTTTAACTCCATGATAAGCATATCTTGCAATCTCTAGCTGTTACATAACAATAACAACTCGTGAACAAAAAGAAAAACAAAAAAAAAAGAGTGGAAACTAAAACATCAACATCCCAAAGTCACAAAATGCTCTGACCTTGAAGAGAGCCAAAGCAAGTATTCCTATTGCCATACCACCAACTCTCATGGGAACCTTCAAGGCTTGATCGATATCTTGGCCTTCACATCAAGGTTCTCCTTGTCATCAATGGGCTTGGTGGTCTGATTTCTGATCCTCTTGATCTTGGGGCTTTCCAGCCCCTTGTGCGTGAACCCATACAATCGCAGCACCTGGTTATCAGCAAAGTTAAACGCTCGCTCCATACTCTTGAGGCACCGCTCCACCGGGTAATCCCCATAGCTCCCGCACGGCTTGCACCCGACAAAGTGCGTCACAAATGGCCACCGCTCATCCCCGAGCCCTGGGTGGTGATTCTCCATCATCTCCTCATATTTTTCCACCAGCCCAGCCCAAAAGCCGTGCAAGTAGTACGAATTCTCTATGAACACCTTGTCCATCCACTTCTCCTTCTGCGAGAGTAAGAGGTATATCAGCGCAGACTGGTCGTCGGCCTCAAACGCCGGGCGGCCCTTCAGGTTGGCCGTGAGTATCTTCCCGGCCTCGTCGCGGATGAACCCCTTGGGCCCCATGGGCGCCCACGCGTCGAGAAGGTCGAGCGACCATTGGCAGTTCCGGAAGAGGAAGCTGCCGGTGTTGAGCGCGATCCAGGAGTGCTTCTCGAAGAGGAGGTCCTGGTAGCCGTGGATGATGAGGTTGTGGCCGTCGTAGCGCGCGAGGGGTAGCTCGAAGGCCATGTCGGTGAAGAGCGCGTCGCTGTCCATCCACCAGATCCACTCAACCTCCGGGTGTGAGAGCATGAGGCGGCGGAGCAGCGGCAGCTTTGCCCAGTAGCCGGCGAGCTCCGTGTCGAGGTGCGCGAGGTTGTGGACGATCTCGATGCCGTGGAGGCGGCAGTAGTCGATCTTGTTCTTGGTAGTCTTGAGTAGGTAGTGGTCGCCGAGCGGGTTGTCGCAGGGGCCCGGCTGCGACCCCGTGACGAGCAGGATCCTGGGCTTGCCGCCGGCCACCGTGGCCGGGAATCCCGGGTTTTGCACGAGCCAGCGGCGGCGCTGCTCGTCCCAGCCGGAGATCTTGGGGCCGAGCGCGTAGCTCCCCACCGCAGCGGCGTAGACCGCGGCGGCCTCCGTCCCATTGAGCGCGGTGGCGTTGACAGAGAAGGCGGAGGCGTTGAGGTCGTTGTCGTCGGGGTCGGAGTCGGAGCGGATCTCGCGGAGGATGCGGTCGATGTCCTCGACGGCCTTGGCGCCGGCGAGGGCGTCGGCGTCGGAGGGGTGGGAGGGGAGGGAGAGGTTGAGGCCGATGGTGCCGCGGAGGACGAGGATGGTGACGAGGCCGCAGAGGACGGTAATCTTGATGTTGTTGAAGGTGCGGTGGATCTTGCGCGAGCGGTGGTGGTGGCTGCTGAGCGGCGACGCCCCACGCGGCCGCGGCGCCGTCATCGGCAACCCTCCCCCGCCCTTGCCATTGTACCCCATCCCCTCCGGCCCCCCAATTCCTACCCGATGGAATGGAATCCCTCGAGTCGGATTTTAATGGCTGCACCTACTCCCAATCCAATCTATCTCCCGACGACTGGGTCACTGGAGATTGGCGCGTTGGGGTTTGGGGAGTGTCACATGGCGCTCCCTGCGCGGCGCCGTGAGGTTAGACGGGATGGATCAGATCAGAGGTTTGAGTGGGGTTGGAGGAGGACAGGTGTTGCTTTCTCTTCCCTTCTTCTTTTCTCAGCTTCCTTCTGGGGCAGTGGGCTGTCGGCCGTTGACTCGGATTTGGTTCGAGGCTTCGGGGTGACGGTGGTATGGTGCAGCTGGTGGTGTTTAGATAAGTTGAATTTTAGTGATTTATAATTAATTTTTATTGTGGTGGTTTAAATTATATTGTAATTGATGATGATTTATTTGATATAATTAAATTTAAAAAATAAAAAATAAAAAACAGATTAACCCATCACATATAATACAAATAAATATGAAAAAAGAACCGGTAAAAAAACTCAAAATAAGCCAAAAATAAAAAAAAGACGAAATTTAAGAATAGTAAAAAAAATAAGCTGGAAGCCAGAAGCCTAAACCCAAATGAGCAGGGAGGTGAGCTCGGGAGCCTAGCTTGATCTTAAATTTGAAATTGGGCTTGAGCTCGGCTTAATCAAAACTTAATAACATCATAATATAGCATCATAATCATAAAAAAGAATATGAAACATCATGAAATTGTCGATTCTCAAGCCTCCACCTTAATGAAAGAAGAGAAAGGGTGAGAGGATTCATACTCAGAGGTTAGATTTGGTCGAAAGACAAGGGTTGGCCGTATCACGGTGATGGAGGCGGCTTGCTAAGAGCTGGGCAGAATGATGTGCGACAATGTGTAATTGTTGAGAGCAACTCAGATTCTTTAGTTAGGTTATTTGGTTGCTATCTTAAGATTGGTCTATTCAGGGCAGCCGACTTGGGTCTTAGGTCTTAGGGAAAATTAAAAAATGGTGGAGGAAAAGATTCCTACCTTTGACGGGATAGGGAAAAAAGATTACGACGTGTTGATGTATCGCTTGATACAGCTATGCGAGCCCAGCTCATTAAAATTTGCGAGCTTAAGATCAGACTTAAGATTGGCCCGCTTGAATCTTATATCAAACTCAAATCAAACCTAAAGAGGGTGAGCTCGAACAACTAGCCTTTTTTTTTACTGTGGCCTCGCAAGACAAGCACAACAATTTGGCAGCGATCAACATGGCTGTAGCTACAGTGCTACGGGCTTATTTGTCACTATTCATAAGTTTCGTCTTTTTCTGAATTTTTGGCTTTTTGTTGAGTTTTTTTGCCGGTTCTTTTTTCCCGTATTTGTTTGTATTATACGTAATGGGCTAACATATTTTTATATTTTTAAATTTTTTTTGAATTTAATTATGCCAAATAAGTCTCTGTCAGCTACAGTGTTTTCAGCCATAAGCCATGAGCTTTTCAGCCGAACCGATCACCCCCTTAGCTTTGGCCTTTTACCCCGCTCAAGTGGGATGCAAGTTTAAGTTTTTTCTCTGTTTCACATTGTTTTAGACTTACTTTTATACTATACCAGATATGAGCTTTATTAGTGTAACTACATTTTTTAAAAAACTAAAAAGAGGTAATGTTATCATGGACAATACAAAAAAACAAAGAAAAAAAGACATAAAGCCTTAAAAAACTAAAAAAATTGAAAATATAAAATTAAAAGGTTAGAAGTTAAAAACGAAAAACAGCTCAGGGAAGCCGGACCTAAAATCTTCTCTAATCTTTGACTGATGGCAGGTACGAGCGGAGAACCGGAAATTACTACTAGAAAAGTCCTTGGCATACGGCACGGAATTAATTGCAGGACGGTGCGGTTCTCGAGCTCGAGCTCCCTCGTCGGTGGCTTGAGAGTTGAGATGGGCTTTGACAGCGTGGTATCGGGAGTTTCGTTGCTTTCTGACTACTGCCCAGCTGGTGATCGAGGTCGTTCCAGAGGTGAGGCCTAAAATATCCATCAGTGCATGCCCGCGCGGCGTCGCTAACGCCAGTGGGAGAACAGCGGCAACAATGCAATTAACTGACACAGGTAACCCTCGGCTTCTTGCGACCTCCCTCGCAAACGTCAGACCTGGTAGGACCGGACCAAACGTGCCGGCCTGAGTGATGACACTGTTGGTCTGGTTTAGAAAGGTCACTGTACAAACAGCAAACATGTCGTGATCTTGCGTGATCGAATGTGCTATTTTTGAGTCGGTACAACATGCGCAATAACTTTTTTTTATAGTAGTATAGTAAAATTGTTTATGGTTGACAGTAGAAGTACTAATGTTATGATTACTACACTCTTCTAAATATGAATGGATGATTTGATAGTAAAATTACTTACGATTGATAGGAAAAATACTTGCACAGTAAAATTACTTATAATTGGTAATAAAATTACTTGACTGCCAGTAGCAAGCCATCGGTGGTCTATTTAGCTAAGCGTGCTCAGGCTGATCTGATCCCTCTCTATGTTGTAATAGGCACATAGACCGATATGACGTGACATGATAACTTATTTGAATCACTTGCATTAGGCCTATTTGGGCGGAGGTCTATTTAAATCTGTGCCGGACGGAGCGATCTGTGCCCAGGTCTGGCAAACCCTAGCGGCATAACAAGAATCTCATGTTATTTTCGTCAGCTTTGTACTAGGATTTATTTTTCCCGAGACTGAAGACCAGCATTCACCGTCCGTCCGCCATTTCTGGGAGAAAAAAAAAATTAATGTATGAAATTTCGCAACATGGGCTATGGCCCCATCTCGCAACATCCCGCCATCACCGCCACACCTCGTTCCTCCCAACAATTGGAACGTCATCGCCACTCGAGAAACTCGCCGGAGGTGACAAGCGCTAGGACGGAATTGAGGCAAGAGTGGAAGCGACGAACCGCTTTGGCACTTGACGGGGAGCAACCATGACGGTGGTGCATCTGGCTGCCGGAACTCGTGACTTCGGGGCGTGTTCTATTCGCTGGGGCGTGTTCTATTCGCTGAGACTCATGTCTTTTGATTGAGAATGAATAAAACTCGATCTGCGGGGGAAGAATCCCCCGGGTATTGCTTAAGAAGAAGGTCTTTTCACGCAGACCGAGAAAACCTCCGAACCCCTGCTCCACCCTTACACAGCGGCACCATCGCCCGACCTTGTGAGACTACCGGCGGATCCTTTGGATTTTTTCCCCCCAAGCCTGAAATTCGCTCCCACTGGGAGTCGAACCCAGGACCTGAGGGGTGCTACTCAAGCCTCTAACCATTGGGCTAGAGACCTTTTCGCAAAAATAAAGGGAGCCGGCGAGGAATCGAACACGTGACCTCTTATTCACGAGGATGGCCCCCCACCACCGCACCAAAGCACAACTTGCTTTTGATCGAGAATAAATAATAATCACTAAAAAAAGATAGTCATTAGAAGAGAGTAAGAGATAGATAAAATAAGACAGATATATTCATAATATGGAAACGAGAGAAAAGACGCATAATATGCCCATAACCCCTATCTTAGAGCTAGACAAAAACAAAAGATACGGCGAAAACGCTTCGGACGAAAAGCCGATACAACACCCCTTTAGGTCAGAAGCGATTTCGTGGCTGCACTGCACTCAGAATCCTGGTACGCTCCCATTCCTAGTGTACTGGTATAGGACGTGAACCTGATCACATTCAGCTAGGTGTTGACAATAACAAACAGCAACCTCAGCCTCAGGTGCAGGACTGAAATCACTCCAGATTGGGCCTTTGACTTGACAGGGCAATACAAAGAGCATCTTCGTAAACCATAAATACCCGCAAGACAGGAAGGACAGCTCAACAGATCATGACCACCGTCTTGCTTTTGCTCAAACAGTTCTTTCTTAATCTAGCATCAACACCGCTTTACAAAATTATGGTTCAACCAATACAATTATCGGCACCATGTCCCGCACCTGAATTACTACAGAACAGAACAGACGAATCCTGAAAGCATGTTTCAGCCGGTGTTTTCCCCAAGTTTAACCAAACGAACATAGAATCCGAGGATTCAGCCAAATGTCTGGGATTAGTACTGATGGTAACATGAGATCGTAGCGCACCTAATCGAACAAACTGAAGCCCATGTCCTGCACACAGAAGATGAAATGATCAGTCCTGAATCTAAATGAGAACTATGCTAGATAGCTACATATAAGGGTTTAAAACAAGGACTATCATCGTAATGTAATGGCATGATACAGCCTAGTTATTCAAAGAAGGGCAGAATAAGATTATCTATAAAGCAAACTGGTAATAATCTGCATTTCAATAACACACAAGTAATCCATAGCTTCTACAGAGAACCAAAGAGGAAAGCAACTACATAGTATAGAGCAAATGCAGACATAATATTGTGCCAGAATTGACAATCACTTTCACAAAACCTATGCAGCTTGCAAACCAGGCCAATAGGATACAATGAGCAAAAAAGAAAAGAAAAGATAACCCAGAGCACAATGGATCTTACATCATCGGATTCTTCCTTCTCCTCCACCTTCTCTTCTTTCTTAGCCTCAGCTTGAGGAGCAGCTCTAGCACTGCCACTGGCAGGAGCTGCTGCTGCAACAGCTACGCCACCGCCGCCACATGGAACAGAAGCGAACTTCTCACGACCAGCAGCAACAAGCTCAGTGATATCCTTACCAGCCAGTTGGGACAAGAGCAACTCCATCCTGTCATGGTCAGCTTCAGCTCCAACTGGGGACACAAAAGATGAAATAAATAGAATTAAACATGGATAACCCAAATGTGTTTCTTATGCACATGTACTTGCATGCCATAACAACTATTATCACTTAATGAAAAAACAGATAGTGTGAAATACAACAGCTTTCTAGTAGGAATATATTTTCTTGTACAAATCAACTGAAAAGCTAACCCATTGGTTATCCATCTATCAAGTAAAACTCTTAACATTTGTGTGTTTGGATAATTCAAATTGAACTATTCACATTTAGCAAAAGCAGCTCTAACAGCATGATCGTGCCAGAACTCATTTCACCCTTGACATCGATAAAGGGGAACTAGAAAATCAGACAACACGTGAATTGTTGAAAGATGTGTGATTTTAGCAAATTTCTAACTTAAGAACAGGATTAGTTTGAAAATTCCCATGGCAAAAATTTCAGCAAGTACAAAAGCCATAATAATAATCACAATTACGATTGTATCACAGAGATCAGCATAAAATGAAATTATGCCATAAAACCCAAGAACATAATCACTGGAATATCAAGGCAGTTATTCAGTTGTCTCTAGTTGCCAGCCACCAAAGAGCACTCAATTGTATTTCATTCAAATCACTCACTGTGTGCCCCAGCTGCAGCTAGATGTAATTGAGCTCTTAGTGTTCAATGCATTGATTATGTTCAGATGTTTCCTGGCATTATTCCATTTCCACATTAATATTTATGATGCAAGCACAATGTGGTTCCTACCAAAATTTATCTGCTTCATTACAATTTTATAATTGCTGGAAACTTTGCTTCAAAACTTTGTTTCCTTAGTTTGGAAAGAAAGTTGCTAAAGTCACAAAATTTTCAATAGTAAACACTAACTCGTAAGACAATTAACCGGGTTTCACGAGTAAGCAGCTCTAACAAGATGACTGCAACCCTTGTCCCTTGACATCAAGAAAGTGGAACTTGCAACTCAAACTCCTAACTCGTTGTTTCCAGGAGGCTAAATAGATCTTCATTGGGGCCATTCACAACACTTGATAAAAGAGGGAGTTAACCAATGAAATTACCTGATTCCAGAATAGCTGTAAGATCCTCTGCGGATGGGCTAGGGTTACCAGCAAGGCAGCAAGGGTGGCAAGCAGATATGCAGCAACGGACTTCATTCTGAACATATCAGAAAGTGACATTTCAGCGGGGTTGAAGGGCATAATTTTCAACCATCAAATGGACTAAAATAACATGGAAACCATTACAAACAAACAACTAACAAGCGCATATCAGACAAACAACCAAACATTTAACATGGGAATCATTGAGCGAGGATCTTCAGCAAACTCAACTACCAAACACAACATTGAATGGACATTTAAATCCTAAATCATTCCCATATCTAAAATTTTCGACCCAGCTCTTCCATATCTAAATGAGCCAAATAAACAAAAACAAAATAAAATTTATCCTAGTCAAGTAATGCCCTGATGGCGGTAGCAGTTTCTAACATTAGTACAACTATATACTATCTCAGTATTAGTATGGCGTTACCAAATTCTCGAGCCTTCCAAGTCTCAACCATGCTTGTATACAAGACTCAGCTTCTCCTAGAAGGCCAGAAGCCTCGTCGGGTACACTCCCCAGAGAGGTTAATGGATAGGGGAAATAGGGGCTTAGGAAAACACAAATGGGTAACCCATAGAACCCTATTCGGAGAGATAAGATTATACGCTTCTGCCACCTCTAAAACTTAAGCTTAGAGCCTCCCACCATTACTGTACCACGCATTATAGAGCCACCACAACATTGTCGCATCCAGCTTGTTCGGTTGAACATGCATTCTAACAAGAACTTGCAAAGGAAGATGGGTAGAATCGTTGCCCTCAGTTGGAGGATCGGATGCTGGATCCGGGCGCAGACGACGGGCGAGAGGTGACGGCGGCGAGCTCAGAGCTCTTCCTCGCTAGGGTTTCCGAGAAGATGGCGAGGAGAGTTTCACAAATCCATTACCGGTCCTTAAACTTTTTATGCTGTGTCATTCCGGTCCATATACTTTCAAAGTGTGTCATCCCGGTGCCTAAACACTCTTTGGGTCTCAAAATTAGCCCGTTACGGGTCTTGACTGTCTCATCTCGGTCCTTAAACTTTTTATGCTGTGTCATCCCGATCCATGGTTGTTACCATAGTAATGGCACACTTTGAAAGTCTATGGACCGGGATGACACACTTTGAAAGTCTATGAACCGGGATGACACAGCATAAAAAGTTTAATGACCGGTAATGGACTTTACTCTTTCACAAATAAAATGGCCTTGGGATGGAGCGGGCTGGATAGTTAGGCCGGGCCTCGAGAAATGGAGCAAGTAGGCCTATTAAGGCCTTCTTCGGACGGCCTGCCTCGGTAACTCCTGAGGACGTACGATCACCAGAATGGGTCGGGTCGTTCGGATCGAGCCGACCCAATGACCTAGTTTATTTGCTATATTCCTGTTTGGATCGGGCCGACTCTATGCGCCTTGTTTTTTCAGCTTATAGGCGTATTCTTTTAGCCCGCGGTTTTTGATTTTTGGCTATAATTTATTAATTTAATAAATAATAATTATTGAGAGAAGTCAAAAGTCATTAAAAAGCAAAAAAAATATGATCTTTAACTTATAGCTTCTCTCGAACAAATAAATAGGACGACTTATCGGCATTCAATTAGTTCCTACAAACGCTCACTAGGGGTCACACGCCATCAGTCACAGCAAAAAAAAAAAAAAACCACATCATATACAAAACTAGCGAAATAGCCCGCACAATTGCGCAGCTAGTCTTCCTACGGTACAAATTAGTAATTAGAGTTTTCTTTTATGTAACTTTTTTCTCTACCAAATGGCTAAAACCCTTTTTCTATCCTACAAATCTGATTGATATTAAAATACGGAGCATGTGCTTAACTAATGATAGTTGTTTTGTTCTGTTTTATTGCTTTGTGATTAGTGGAACTTTGGATTCCTGTCAAACCTGCTTGTCGATACGGATATGCATTCGATTCCCCTCCCAAGCTGTTCGCTCGAATAAGCGTTCGATGCTACTCCTACTACACAATCTTTTTCGTTTCTTTTCAATTATGGACTTAATGTTTAGAGCCTAATTTTTATCTAGTTTCATTTGCAACTTAGTAGAATAACAGTAATGGATAAGAAAACTTAGTAGAATAACAGTGATGGATAGAGCGTCTAATTACCATTATTTGCTAACCATACTGATCCGCACTGTTGCACAAGGCAAATTTGGGGCATCTTCAACCTTTTATATCTTAGGTTATCTCTAAGAGGAAGGAGAGTGTACCACCTTACCACACCTCAGGCATGAGTTTTTAGCATATATACCATTGTTACACTATGTATTTACAGAAATAGCCGTATATATCGTGTATTAGCAAAATAGCATTTTTGTTGTCTGGTGGTCGGACGGCAACGCCAGAGGGGTGACACGTGTCCCTGTTGCCTCGCTAGTGGGTGGCAAGCAGTCTGTCGCCCCGCCACTAGACGGTAGGCTGCCTGCCGTCCAGTGGCCAGACGGCAACAAGCTTACCGTCCCATGGCCGGATGGCAGGTAATTAAGCTGGCTAATTAGCCAGCTTAATTACATGCCTTAATTTTTTATAATATTGGTTTGAATTTTTAAATATAGCAAATGAGTTATGAAATTTTATGTACAATCTTCTGACACAACATACTTTATTATATAATTTTTTAACAATTTTATCTACTCTGAATATTGTTGAAACATTCATAATATTGAGATATTTGCAGGAATTGTTACATATAGCAAACTAGCTTCAAAAATTACGAAATTTTATTTAAAGTCTCCTGACACAATCATAGTAATTGTGTAATTTTTTAAAAATTTTATGTTCTTTGAATTTGCCACATTAATCCATGTTAATTTAATCATGAAATTAGCGATGCTCAGGCATCTTTTGCAGTGCCTGACCTCTGTCATTCACACATATGTCGGCCCATTGCTGCTATCTTTTCTTTCTTGTTGTGTTCTTCAAATATTTGTTACTCTGTCCGTATTGTTCCCGTCGCATGCTCCTACGTCCGCACTAATGTCGTTATATCCGTGCCGTCCTCACTCGCCCACTCCTTCGTCTGCACACTTGTCAGTGCTACCATACCTTCCTCTCTCATTCGAAGTACTGCGTGTTAACAAGGAGTCCTTAATTTGCGGGTTGAGCATCTCGCGGTTCGTCATCACTCATCTCAGTTGCTTATCACAGAAGCTCATTCTCGCGGTCGTTACTCAAAATTAAGAGTGCGTAGCTCATTCTTTTGAGAAGTTAGTGCATATCTCATTAAGGACACGGTAGAAGAACATGACAGTGTTGATTGCTTCTCCTGAAAGACAGGTAATTTTCTATCACATGCTTTCGACGTTATTCCTGTAGTTGTAGTTAATTAGTGTTATTTAGTTAGTCATAATTAATGTAGTTTATATTACGAAGTAAGTAGACATAGTTTTTACTATTTTTGTGTACGTATGATACCTATAATCTGTTATTATATGGTAATGTGTAATTAAGCTGTCGTAATTAATGTAGTGGCAATTAGTTAGGGTTAAGTAATGAGTTAATGTTAAGTAATGAAGTGGTAAGAACGATTAAATGAATCACTCGTAATTTTGAATTATTGCTTGATGGATGCAATTCATTTGTTGTAAATAGGCTGTTATGTTTTTATTTTGAGTTGACGACCATCTTCAAATTGCCGTGCAATTAATTGTATTTCTTAATCCGGTGTATTCGAATTGTATTTATTCCCGGTGATGAAGGTTGTGAATGCACTATTCATTTACCACTTTTTGGTTTCAATTTAACTAGGAGCATGGAAAAGTTTAAATTACCTCACATTTTATTTTGCAGCTACTTAATTAATTTCATTTAGTTTTATAATCTATCGCTTAGTGTAAATGGAAAACGAGGGCGTTACAGCACGCATGCTCAAATCTTCATCGCTCTGGTCTCGTTTCTCTCATAGCTATCAGATAGTCCTTTCACACATACATCACCGGTATAAGCTATGAGAGAGGAACTTTTTTATTGGTATGATAAAGCGAAGCTTTCTTAATTATCTTCCGCAGCATGTTAATTAGTGCGGTCAACTTGTAATTGAGTTACTTGCTTCTTGCCTTCCTGGATTGGAGCCTTGGAGCATTTGCCATCATGTAAGGATCACGACGGCAGCGCTGGCCGCCGTTGCCTTTCGGAGGAACCCAGCGTCGCCATCGTCCTCCTAGACGGGCTCCCCACCATGTTCTTCTTCGCCATTGGCTGCCACGTGTGCTCGGCCGCTCTTCGCAACAGGAGGGCCTCACGGCGCACCGGTGACGACAAGGAAAGCTTGTACGGACATCCCGGCCGCGACAGCAACGTACAGCGCCTTCATCAGACTGCCGGCCATCGCCCGCGGGGGGCAGCTGTTCTCGGCGAAGGCGGATGACCCTTCCGCCGGCGTGGAGTGCGCTGTCTGCCTCGGCGAGGTGGGGGAAGGGGAGACGAGGCGGCTGCCGCGTGCTGGCACGTGTTCCACAAGACATGGCACGCCGCTGTCGAGGGATTGGACGCAGCGCGGCAGTAGATCTTTTTTCTTCTTCTCTCGCACGGGATTTGGAGGAGGGTTTTTTTTTTGGTCGTGCACAAGCCGATTAGTGTATACTCGTAATACGAAATGTATGGCTTGCTTCATGTGCCAATCACGTAATTGATACCAAACACGTACAATTGCTACCGTGTAAACACGTAACTGAGATCAAATACATTTGCTATCTTAATTTACGCGAATGATCCTCACCGTTATAATATAGGTGGGCCATATAACAGAAGCGTAAGATTTTTCTCTCTCTCTCAATTAATGAGAGAATTTACAGAAATTTTGCTTTTTTATGATCTAAGGATTATTTTGAGATTTCTGATCACCAAAGCTCTCATCAATTGTTTGTATATATCAATTAGGTGGAAGTAAACATCCAATTAAGTGGAATGGGTTAGCCCACTTACATCCCTACACGAAAGGCATCACACAATATGTTCCTATGAAAATTGATTATGCTATGTAGTTGACTGACTAGGTAGTTTCTTTGAAGAAAGAGTGGATTATAACCAATATAATAGTTGAATTAATGAGAATAATTTTAGCACTGTAGTGGAGGAATTTTGTTATACGAAAAAAAATATTTTTCATCGTGGTATTATGCGCATCCACTGGGTAGTTACTACTTTCTAACCCACCTTGTCAGTCTCACAAGTGATAATTTTGAAATTTTCTAGTGGAATGCACAACCTTTTCTATTGAAACATAAATTGGAGTAAATTTTGGGCCTGTTCTTTACCTCACAAGTTGACGGCTTTTGGCTTTTGCTACAGTACTTAACTTTTAAACGGAGTATTTTCTTAAGACGGAGTCTACAAGTTAAGCGATCTACACGTTAAAAGCCCAACATCTGTACCAGCCAAAATCACAAATGGATATCTGTCTCTCCGTAATCTGTACTGTAAACAGCCAAAATTCAAAAATTTCAGCCAAAAACCATAAGCCGTAGCCGAAAAGAACAGACCCTTTATGGAGGAAGCTTTGAAAATCAACTTCACATTTAAAAGCAAACAAACATATATCACATGATTTTTTTTATTTGGTGACGGCACAATTCTCTTTATTAAATCTATTTTTACTGAGTATATTCAAACACTTCCATATTTTTAAAAAGGAGATCCTATTTTCTTTAACCTGCATCCTATAAAGAGATTATGATGTGATAACTGAACTACCGTTACTTTTCTGCATCATCTGAACATCCAAGAAAATACTTTCAAATTTAATCAGAATCACTCGACAAATCTCTTTGTTTTGGCAAGGGAGAATTGCTCAAAGAATCTTATTCCATTCAAACCAAATATAATACAAAAAAAATTATGTACATTGTACAAAATATACATATACAAATATACAGCAATCTGCAGTTATAATGTCCGCTTCAGATGCCACTGTACTGTACAATACCCAATCATTGATCTTGCTGGTTGGCAAAAACATTTCCTCAAAGAAAATGAAAAAAACTACATACATAGAAATTTGCAAAGATAAATGTAAAGCATATTTTGGAGATATATTGCATATGTGATTTCTTGTTCTGTTACATTCCGGGCCACAGGTCTAAATGAGCTGAACACAACTAAGCCCACGGAGCAACGGAGCAACAAACTTATAAGTGGTATTGGGCCTTCTCCCCCCCCCAAAAGACTAGTCCAATGGGTGGGGGCTCCCTCACGCTTATAAGTTGTGCTTGCTCCTCTCCCACAATCCATGTGGGACTATTCCTAACAATCTCCCCCTCACACATGGATTGGACACTTCTGCAACCCTAAGGTCCAAGGAGATGTTAGACACCTGGGCTCTGATACCACTTGTTTCATTCCGGGCCACAGGTCTAAATGGGCTGAACACAACTAAGCCCACGGAGCAACGGAGCAACAACCTTATAAGTGGTATTGGGCCTTCTCCCCCCAAAAGACTAGTCCAATGGGTGGAGGCTCCCTCACGCTTATAAATTGTGCTTGCTCCTCTCCCACAATCCATGTGGGACTATTCCTAACATGTTCTTTTTGCTGTCTCCTGGAATGCTGTCTCATCTTGTAAAAATGTAAAGTCTGTTGTGTTTCCTGCAGTGTAGGACATCTTTTCTGAAAAATGGTCTGTTAAATGGTTATGAAGCCACATGCAGCTGCAGTTCGTTATAAAAATATAAAATACTTAACTTTCAGCTGGATAGAGCTGTAGAATTATGAGGAATCTAAAGTTTGTTTCTTAATGTTAGTAGTTCAGTTCCTCTGAATGAAAAAATCACATAAAGCATTTGTGTTTTGTTTTACTGCGGTTATACCAAGTTCTTTTCGTTTTATGCTGCTGGTGTTGTCTATGGAGGCTCAAGAGGGAGGGCTAGGAAGCATTGGAAGATTTCATGCAGGTATTAGACATATAATTGTCCTTCTACCTTACTCTACTTTTCCATGTTCTTTACTACTGATCTAGTAAAGCCCAGCGGTTCAATATCCCTCCAGGCTCCAATAATGTGCAGTTCTTTTATTTTTATAAATGTATATTAGTAGATAATATATAGACATGCCATCCTTTAGGACCGATATGCAGAGTTCCTTGTTTGTAATTTTACTTTGGAGTAACTTGACGAGTCTGTGTGTTTTAAGCTTCACTGCTGGGCAGGTGATATAGAAAGCAGTTAACCATGTTGTATCCTGGATTGCAGCATAAAGTTTCATTCAATTGCTTAATATTTGTTGATCAGTAGCAGTCTTCCAATATTTCTATTTGAAGATTTCTGGCTTCTGTGATGGAAAGTAAGGCCCTGATTGAAGAAGTACCCTAACTGAAATGTTACCAAGTGTTGGTGTAATTAGTTCTTAAGCACATCCAAGTGCTGATGTAGCTTTTTTTTTGTTGAATGTTGAAGAATTCATGTCAACTAAATAACGGTGTAATATGTTCTGAAGCACATCTAAGTGCTGATGAAGTACTTTTTTCAATGCTGAAGTATTCATGTCAACCAATTACATGTTAAAATGATTTTTCTGAGTATAAATGTGTTTTTTCAGATCTTTTGATATTATTTTGAGATTTTTCTGAAGTATTACCATCTTACCAAGTAGAATTTTGTTAGCAGCATTATACTGATAAAAGAGTTGAACGGGAACGACGAAAGTGCAATTTGAATCATCTGATCCCATCTTCATGTTTATTCACCTAGCTTTATTGCCTTTTATCATGTTTATACAACAAGGAAATTAGAATACAGATGCAGAATAGTGAGTGTAAGTTTGTTTTCTCAATTCATCTAGAAGAAGAGACGGAAATACTCTCTCCGTTCTCAAATAGTTTTCGTTTTAGAATGTATGTAGTCAAAGTTTTAAAACTTTGATCACTAATATACACAAAATTATTTAGATTTGTTACAGGAAAATGGTATTAGTAGATTTGTCATCAAAAAACTTTCATATCACATATTTTTATTATTTTTTACTAACATATAATTGTTAAGGCTATTAGTAGTATTTTCTATTGTACTAGGGTTTAATCTTGTGTCCCTTTTGTACCATATATATATTGCCATTGGACATCTTGAATACATACATAATATTCATAACATGGTGTTGGAAATATGTGCAATATTTTAATTCTAAATTTTACTAGGAGACAAATACAATAAACCAGTGATGCAAAACTTACCACTAACAGCAGACTACTCATCATACTTCAGAATATACGCAAGAAAAATATAGTAACAAAGTCGAACGAACATGTGAACGACTTACTTTTGAGCCTGATGAAGAACAAAAAACAGCGTAGGCTTGATGCAGTGCAGAACGAAGATGACGCAGTGAAGCGAGCTGACGCGCAGATGCGCTGCCCAGAAACCTTATTTCCGCCCCGTGCAGGTACTCTCTGCGGCAACGGTTCGGAGATAGCCGCTCTCCCTCCTTCCAGGTGCACGTCGAAAAGAAAGGTCGACGAGGTTCAGACGGCACAGCCCAACAACACAAGCTCGCAGAGCAAAAAAGTAGAGGAAGAATGGAGGTGCAAAACTCTCAATTTCTTCCTGGACGTCTCTAGACCCTTTTAAGGGCGCTGCAGTTATTCACTAGTAACTGCTGTGTTTTAGACAGAATTATACATTGGTAACTGTCTCATCAGATCACAAATTAAGCAATGTAAATTCACTTATAACTGTCTCATTCAAATGTTTGAATCTCATTCAAACAGAGAGAAAGTGGTGTAGGGTTCAGTAAAAATAAAGATGGACTTGGTCTGTCAAGTGGTACGCCATGTTACGTCATGTCACGTCATGGTCGCGCGTCACAAGTCACGCGATTTTCACGCGAAAATACGCGAATACGCATACGCGTGCGTGTGATTAACCAGAACCCTCCTCATACCATCTCTATCCATATTCAAGGAGTGGTGAGAATTCCACCTTATAAATCGGTTTTCTTTACCTTGTCTTAGCAATATGGTATTAAACTTTGCATGCTTTGGAATTAAGGAAATGGACTATACTCAAATGGGTCAATTTCTAACATATGGTATCAGAGAATTAGTGACAACTCTTTTCAAGTGCAATGCTATTGCATACACATTGCATTTGAACTTCAGATTTTTTCTATTTAGTGACAACTCTTTTTCAAATACAATGTTATTGCATACACCTTGTATTTGAGGGAGTGTTAAAGGTATTAGTACTATTTTCTTTTGTACTAGAGCTTAGTGTTGTGTCTCTTTTGTACCCTATATATATTGTCTATTGGGTCTCTTGAATTCACACACAATATTCATAACATTAATTAGAAAAATTAGTGGTCAAATGTTTTTATTGAAAACCGTGTCAATATCCAAAACGGTAAGTAAAAACAGAGGTAGTAGCTATACAACCCAATCAAAAGTTACATTGCTAGAAAGGTTCAGCCTAACGAGTATCAAATATTAGGCAGCTAATACATTACATCTTCAGATTGGAATATGGCCTCATTTTAATATTTTTTTGGTCATGTTTGCTGCTACGCTGCCTTTCTAAATCAGTAACTCTTCTTTAGTTTCTTCTTTAACCCTTGGCTTTCACTACTTAGTTCTCTGGTTTGCATTTTTGTAACTTATGAAAACACGGTCCTTTATTTTGTTTCTATGGGCTTCAGATATTGAACAATTTTGATATCTACCTAATTATTACAAACAAGTCTCTAATTTCTTTGATCTTGAGGAGGTTTCCTTTCTAGCTTGTTCTATTTTATTTAGGACAAAAGACTTTATTGTTGTTGTTGTGTCTCTTCAGAAAAACAGAAAAAAGGCTGGAGTTACTGAACTGCGTAAAGGTACATAGATAGTTCATCCAGTTCTTTATTTGCTAACCGTAAATGCATAACGTATACGTGGAGATTCGCGAACTGTGACCTTTGGGCTATTAGTTTTAGTAGACATAATGAAGCAAATAATTTAACAATATTGCATTGTTGTATTAGAAATTCCATTCAGTGTAAAATTAACATGGACTGGACACTAGCGTCCTTTTCTGTCAGAAAAAAACATGCATTAGTTAATGAAAAGAACTGTAGAAGGTTGACAAAGCTGAAATCCATTGCACAACAATAATGCGAGGAACACATTCATTTCATGATGGTACACACTGGATTTATTCCATACTGCGGAGTCAAACTGCTAGACTGGCAACAACATCATGCAAATCCCACAAGACTCAATTCTCCCAGCTTAGTAGAGACTAATGTAGGAGGGCAATCGCTTGGCGTTAATTTCAGAGGTCACAGCATCATATGTGACCATCAAGCATCAGTGTTGGCCGGGGGTGCTTCTGCTGCAGTCGCGGCAGGTGCCTCTGCCGCGGCGGTAGGAGCTGCCTCTGTTGTTGGAGCAGTAGCCGGTGGTGTAGTGGCCGGAGCTGCTTCAGTCTCCCAGAAGGATGTCTTCTTCCCCGTCTTTGAAACCGTTTGGAAAACTTCTTCTGGTTTGACATTGCCTTTTACAGTTACCTTCTGCTCCTTCATGTCTATGTCGAAGGTCTCGACGCCTGATTCCAGGAGACCAAGCATAAGCAACTATGATCCGTGGGTAGTATGTAAAACTTTTTAACATCCTAATTCAATTCCAATTCACCGTTAAGTTTTCCGTTGAGTTTCAGTTGTTGCCACTGTATCATTTTCATTGTCGTTAAACTGATTTTGATCAGTAAAGTGTTATAACAGAAGCAAAAACATTTATAGTCTGGAATGAAAAGCACAGCCGCAGAGAAATAACCTTCCATTCTGGTGAGCACCCTTCGAACTGCCCCCGCGCAACCTTCGCATGACATACCAACCTTGAGGACAACAGTCTGCATTGCAAGATCAATAATTTTATGTTGACATATTCGACATTGCTATTCTTATTAAGTTATATGACACGGGGGATTCTGTTAGACTAACCCCTATGACCACGTACACAGGTGGTCGTAAGTCTCGAGTAGTCGTAACGACCATAGTCGGTCATACGACCATGGCCAATCAAGATCCGGATAACCGCATTACAAAAGATATGTTTCCTAGTTTGTTATGATTATTTTTTTGTATGGATTTAGTTCGTTTGGAAACCGTCTTATCTTCTATACTCTATATAAGCCATTAGCTCTTAATACAATCTTAAGTACGTGAATATTTCCGCCTTCATGGTATCAGATTGGTTCTTTCCTGACCATCCCACCACCTGTCCCCTATCTCCCTCTCCCTCATGGCTAGCCCAGTCGATCCCGCCGCCATCATTGAGGCTACAACTAAGGAGGAGGCTACCGCTAAGGCCACACTATGGGCACAGGCCATCACGGTTCCAAGCATTAAGGCGTTCGTCCCTATCACTCTCGACATCATCACTGGCAACTATGAGCACTGGCGTGGGTTATTTGAAGTCGCTCTCTGCAAATATGCTCTTGAGGACCACATCGCATCGTCGTCCACGTCCAAACCCGACCCCTAGTGGTGATGACTTGATGCCCTCATCCGTTCCTGGCTATACGGCGCCATCTCCTCCAAGCTCGTCGCCATGGTGATGGACTCTGCCGCCTTCGCCTACACCGTTTGGACGTCCATCGAAGGCATTTACCGTGACAACGCTGACATGCATGTCATCCTCCTTGAACAGGAGTCTTATGGCCTCATGCAAGGCGCGATGTACGTTGGCGATTATTCGATGAGTCCACCTTTCCGTTCGCAACACGCACCACCCTCTCTCCCAATGATCTCTCTTTCCTGGATGAGGTCTCTTTCCATGCTCCCGTGTTTGTTATCCAGCACTCAGCCTGCACACCTCCTGCTCTTGCAGCTCCCTAGCCACCAGTCGAGCTTGCACCCGTGCCTATGCCTCCTCACATGCACATCCCTCCCAATCTGCCTACAGTTGGACGACCACGACTAGATGACAACGGTTCGGACAACCATGGCTGGATGACCACGGGCATTCGACCATAGCCGAATGACCATGGCCAATCGACCACGGCCGGACGACAACAGCCCAAACGACCATGGCTAAACCTACCCTTGTGCTGGTACTCGTTGCTCAACTCGCAGCATTCAATGAGCACCGGATGCTCACACGTGTCAAGCATGGCATTCGCAAGCCAGTCGACCAGCTTACTCTACACACTGTGGTCGTCTCGCCTCTTTCTAAGAGCTATTGCGGCGCTCTCAAGGACACCAACTAGCACGCCACCATGGTCGATGAGTTCTCCGCTCTCCAAGCCAACAGGACATGGGATCTTGTTCCTCGCCCACCAGGTGCTAATGTTGTGTCTAGTAAGTGGATATATCGGTACAAGTACAGGCCCGACGGGTCGCTCGACCGCTACAAAGCTCGATGGGTTCTTTACGGCTTCTCTCAACAAGCTGGTATCGACTATGGCAAGGCCTTTAGCCCTGTTGTTAAACTGACCACCGTGCGCATAGTCCTGTCCATCGCCGTCGCCTTGGATTGCCAGTGCACCAGCTTGACATCAACAATGCCTTCCTTCATGGCACTCTCTCTGAGACGGTCTACTGTGAGCAGCCCTTCGGCTTCGTCGACCTATCCGCGCTGGCTCATGTTTGCCGCCTGAACAAGTTGCTCTACGGCCTTAAGCAAGCACCGCCTGCCTGGTTCAGTCAATTCACCTCGTACCTCCTTAGCCTCGGCTTTGTCGAGTCATGCGCTGACCCATCCCTGTTCATCCTCGGTCGCAGGTCCGATGTTTGCTACCTCTTACTCTATATCAATGACATCGTCCTCATTGCATCGACTGATGCACTCCTATGGTGGACTGTCACGGTGCTGTAGCACAAATTCTCCCTTAAGGACCTCGGTGCTCTCCACTTTTTCCTTGGCGTCTCAGTGTCTCTTCCACCCACGGCATGGTGTTGTCCCAACGGCAGTACATCCTTGATGTTCTGGACTGCATCGGCATGAACAATTGCAACCTTTGCAGTACGCCTGTTGACACGTAGTCCAAACTCTTCTCCATCGGCTCACCTGTCAAAAGTCCCACCGAGTACCGGAGTCTCGTCGGGGCACTCTAGTACATCACCTTCACTAGGCCAGATGTGACATACACCATACAACAGGTTTGCTTGCACATGCATGACCCCCGTGAACCGCACTTCAATGCGGTCAAGCGGATTCTCCGGTATCTCCAAGGTACCGTCAACTTCGGTCTCTAGTTGCACCGCTTCTCACCCATGTCACTCACGGCCTACACCGACATTGATTGGGCCACCTGCCCTGACACGCGAAGTCTACCTCCGGCTACGGTGTCTTCCTCGGTGACAATCTGGTGTCGTTGTCTTCCAAGTGCCAGCAAATTGTCTCTCGCTCAAGCGCCGAAGTTGAATATCATGCTATCGCCAAACGCCATCACCGAGACTTGTTGGTTACATCAACTCCTCCAAGAGCTCCGTCGCCCCCTCCAGACGGCCACCGTGGTGTATTGCAACAACATCAGTGCTGTCTACCTCTCCACCAACCCCGTTCAGCATCAACGCACGAAACATGTCGAGATTAATCTCCATTTTGTGCGCGAACGGGTTGTGTTCGGCGATGTCCGCATCATGCACGTGCTGATGACGTCTTAGTACGCGGATATCTTCACTAAGGGGCTGCCATCAACCGTTTTCAATGAGTTCCGATCTAGCCTGAACGTCCGCTGCTCTCCCACTTTGACTGCGGGGGTATTAGATTAACCCCTACGACCACGTACACAAGTGGTCTTAAGCCTTGAGTGGTCGTAAAGACCATGGTTGGTCATACGACCACTGCACGGCTGAGTAGCGTGGTTTTAACCACCAAGTGGTCATAACGACCATGATCGATCATACGACCACAGCTCGAATGGTCGTAACGACCATGGTCAGTCATAAGACCATAGCCAATCAAGATCCAGATTATTGCATTACAGAAGATATGTTTCCTAGTTTATTTGGATTCTTTTTTTTTTTTGGCATAGATTCAGTTTGTTTGGAAATCATCTTATCTCTTGTACTCTATATAAGCCATTGGCTCCTAATACAATATTAAGTGCGTGAATATTTCCGCAAACAGATTCATGCACAACCAAAATTCAGCAACATGGCCTACTTTCTTGTAGCACAAAGATGCGACCAGAAACTATAAATTCTTCTCGCTGTCGTTTCTATTCATCTTTTTGATTCGGTCATTACATAACTGAGAATACATTACTTCAAAACTATGCTACATGAGAGGATTTGCAGGGAAGGAGATGTTACCTCAGCGGCCATGGTTCACAGCTGCAGGAAGAAGAAGAAGAAGCTGGAACGGAAGGAGAATTGCAAGACAGGGATGTTGATTCACGTCCGACGGAGAGAGAGAAGAGAGAGCTTGGTGCCTGCCTGCCTGCCCTGGCTTCTTGGATTGGAGGCTACTTAAATAGATAAGAAAAAGAAAACTATGCGTAGCAAGAAAGCGCAAGGCCGTGACTGGTTGGTGGACGTCCACCAAACACGCATAAAGCTCGATCGGGTGAGAAAAGCATCCTCACAGCGAAACGAATGGGTAGTTTCTGTAGATGCCTGACCTGACCTGGCCTGGCCTGCCTTGCCTTGGTTGGGTAGTACACTAGTACCAGAAGTACATCCTCCCTTGTGCAGTACACATGTACAACTGCTACTTGTGAGATTCCTCTCTTCTCCAGGGCTAATATCAATCGCTTTGCTCATCGGCTGTTATTACTGACTTTCCTGTATCTGATGATATTCTGATCAGGCATCACCTTTCCATTCTGTTGGCAGTGGTGTCTTTCATCCATGCTAGCGCTTACGCTCCTTTGCGTCGGACTGGGTTTTTCTCTTGCTTCCTCTTTACAAGTAAGAGGTGGTAACCCCATTTCAGGTAAGAGGTGGTAATCCCGTTTCAAGTTCATTTCATTAGTTTCTGCGATGTTATCAGTCCATGTAAATCGTGGTTATGTTTGATTTTGAACTTGTGGCTGATGGTCTTTTCTGAGATTGGGGATTTAAGGAATCTCCGAGTGCAACGTGGATACAGTCGTCTCGGACAAAGGAAGAGGTTTGGTCATCTTATCTCCTTTATGTCCTGGCAGCATTCTGGAAAACATGTATCTCAGTCCTATTTAATTCGGCTTTTTCTAATTGTTTTTGACTAAAATGATATTGTAGTAGCGGTTAGTTTTTTCTAAGCATTCAATTAAAAAAATAAAAAATATCGTTACAACTTCATGGACAATACAAAGCAAAAAGGGGAAATGGAAAAATACCGTTGTTTCTAGTTCTTTTTGGAATTTTGACCACTTTAAAAATTTTTTGGGAGGATTTCCAATTGTGAAACCATGGAATGGAATTGGAATCTCCTTGGGCGCATCTTGGGCTTGCAGCTCTGGACTCTTCATCTGTGAGATAAACAAAAGGCCCATTTTAGATGCATACTTACATAGCCGGCTGAGAAGCAGAGCCGAAGCTCAGAAGGATCTCGGCCCAGGTTTCGCATAACTCGGCTGACATGAGTAGTGAGTACTTGCTTTCGACTTGGGGAAGCAGATTTGTGATCCTCTCTCTTCAGAGCGCTCAGGATAACTTCAGAGAAATGTCGTTTCGACTTTGTAAGGATTTGTTACTTTTTTTGGGAATCGCTACTTCTGACTTGAAGCGTTCCAGTCGGACATCTCACTTGCTAAAACTTCTTCCTGTAAGCAACCAAAGATCTCCTGATATGTTGGGCTCGTCTCCTGATATGTTGCGATCCTAGTCCTATTTGTTGAGATATGTAATATGTATCAATTAGATAGATTGATTCACTTCTTGTTTAACCCATGTTTTCCTTGTCAGTTACGGTACTGTTCACCATCCGGTATATATAAAGTAAGCCCCTGCACAAGTGTTCTCTGTGTGGGTGATTGCCTCCAACCTTTCTCTGTGTTCTGTTCTACCTTTCCTCTTCACATGGTATCAGAGCCTTTCACCACAAGCCATGACTTTGTTCGCCATGACCAGCAGCGCCAATGGCTCAACAAGCGCCAGACTTCTTCCTACTCCGTCGTTTGGGTACCTCATCAACGTCAAGCTGACGTGCAGCAATTACTTGCTGCGAAAGACGCGACTTCTGCCGTATCTATGAGGGTAGCATTGCTTGGTTTTGTCAATGGCAAAACCCTCGCCCGACAGAGACTATTACCCAAGTCAATGGAGAAAAGACTGAGCTGGTTCCAAATCCAGCATATGCACAATGGCTGCAACAAGATCAACTGATGCTAAGTGCATTGTTGTCTCCCCTCTCTGAAGAAGTGTTGTCCCAAGTCATATTCCTCACCTCTGCTGCTAAGGTGTGGAGTGCCCTGGAAAGCATGTTCACCTCAAGCTACAAGGCACGAACCATGCAGATCAGAGTGCAACTGGCGACTACCAGGAAGGATGACCTCTCCATGGCCAAGTACTTCAACAAAATGAAAAGTTTGGCTGATATCCTGCGTCCATTGGCAAGCCACTAGAAGATAAGAGATTGGTTCATATATTCTTCCAGGTCTTGAGGCGGAATATGATCCTCTGGTCACTTCCATTACTACTAGACCGGATACAGTCTCCCTGATGGATCTCTATGCTCACATGATGAGTTTTGAGATGCACAAGGAGTACAACAACAATGTTGTGCAGTTCTTCGGAGTGTCTGTGAACAACGTCACATGTAACAACAAGAGAGGATACAATAATTTTAATTGTGACATCAGTCAAGGTTGCAAGGGCCGCGGTGGCCGTGGCCGTGGCAAGCAAACCTACAACAACAATCGGGTTCCTCAAAACTCCAGTAAGCCTGTTTATCAAGTGTGTGGCAAGGTCGGTCACTTAGCACTCAAATGCTACCACTGCTTTAATCACTCTTATGAGGTTAAGGAGAACCACACTATGGCTCAAGTGACGACTCCATCATACACCATGGATCCAAATTGGTACCTGGATATTGGTTCTATGGATTATATCACTGGAGATCTGGACAAGCTAGCAATCAGAGAGCGCTATCATGGTAAAGACCAAGTACAAGTGGCCAATGGTACATGTTCATCTATTTTTCATACTAGTCATGCACACATATCTTCTTTTGGTCGTCCACTAAATCTTAGAAATATTTTACATGTTCCTAAGATTACTAGAAATCTACTCTCTGTCCATCATCTAACTGCTGACAACAAAGTGTTTTTTGAGTTTCATTCGGATCACTTCCGTGTTAAGGATCAAGTAAAGAGGATTCCTCTTCTTCGAGGCAGATGTAAGAAAGGGTTATACCCTTTGGAACCACTCATCTCACCTTCCTTAAACATTGCGCGCAACACTCTTGTCAGTGTCAAGGAATCTTAGTATCAATGGCACTTTCAGCTTGGTTACCCTTCTCAGTCAGTCATGCATCGCATTCTTCAGGAGAATAATTTCTTAGTTGATTCCAATAAAACCTCTTGCACTGTTTGCAATACTTGTCAACAAGCCAAGAGTTGTCATTTGTCATTTTCCAATTCTAGTAGTATCTCCCCCCCCCCCCCCCCGGAACTTGTATTCTCTAATATTTGGGGCCCTGCTCTCACATCATCAAAAGGAAATAAATATTTTGTCAGTTTTACTGATGATTTCAACAAGTTCAGTAGGGTGTGTCCCCTTAAAGCCAAATCTGATGCAGTGCATGCTTTCCTTCATTTTCAAACTCACATAAAGAGTTTTCTAAACAAGAAAATCCTATGTTTTCAGTTGGATTGGGGAGGAGAGTATTAGTCTGTTGTAAAGGTTCTAGAACAAACTATCATTAATCATCAAGTTTCATGCTCTCTCTCTCTCTCTCTCACACACACATCAGCAAAACGGTGTCGTAGAACGAAAGCATAGGCATATTGTTGAGGTAGGGCTATCCTGTTATCCCAAGCCTCTATGCCTTTGCAGCTTTGGGATGAGACATTTCAAATAGCTAGCTTCCTGATCAATAGACTGCCAAGCCGAGTCATAAACAATTCCACACCCATTCAGCGTATCTTTGGTACTAAACCAAACTATTCTTTCTTCAAAACCTTTGGATGTGCTTGTTGGCCTAATCTTAGACCATATAGCTCACACAAACTTCAGTTTAGATCCTTGCAATGTGTATTTCTTAGTTACGTTCACTTGCATAAAGGCTATAAGTGCCTTCATAGGTCCACTAGACGAGTTTACATATCTAGGGACGTTGTTTTCGATGAACCACTACTATAACTGGACGCCTCATCATAAATGGTTGACTAAAACTATCAGTATTAAATACAATCATAGATGGTTTTGGTTCAGCGACCATCTGTGTCATTGGCTGCACTAAAAATCATCTGTGAAAAGGTAATATCACATACGGTTCATGTTAAAAATTGTCTATGAAGTATCATAGACGGTTATTAACAAGAATCGTCTGTGATATTACTAAAAATCATAGATGGTTTTTTCTTAAAACTGTCTGTGATACTTGTGTGACTCATAACATATGGTTTCTATTAAAAATTGTCTGTGATAATTTCACTTATTGCAGACCCGACCCTCACAGATCTGTCTTAAATTCCAGATCTGTTATCACAGGCTGCTGCTTTGAGGAGGTGGGGCTTTGAGGCTATTTGGTAAAAGGAGACCACAGATTTAGCAAGAGTGATTGTAGATCCATTTGTTATTGACTATCTATGGTTAGTAATTTATTCGTAATTGCATTATAGTCTAGATCTAGCTTGGTAAAGGGAGAATTAAAGATGGTTTAGATCTAGCTTGATGTAGAGAAAAGATTATTTACATCTAGTGTGGTTTAGGGTTTAACCAATTTATAGTCTATTTCTACTTAATTTAATTTAATTATTCTTGCTACATATAGCTACTTTAGATCATATAGTATACTAATTAATTAATTCAGTATTTAACACTAAATTGTTATCGTAGTACTGAAGTTGGATGGACGCTCAGAACCGTGTGAGTGAAAAGTATATTAATAGTGTGTCTGCTTTTACGAGAGTTTCTGAGGAGGATATGTTAAATAAGAGGGCGGAATATATATAATGTCCATGCATTGACTACGAGAATGTGATGTTGTTTAAGAACTGAGCATACATCGAAGCATACTTGATTTGAAGGGGTTTCAAAAAGGGGTATACACGTTGGACCAATCACGATAAAGAGTAGATTGCATAGGAAGGTAGTAATAACAACATCGTCAATAAAGTCAATGATATGTCACCGGATGATATCAATTGTGGTTCTGATTCGGATAGGCTGCACGATGACAATTTGTATCAGATGCTTTGCGATATAGAAGGGAACTATGATGAGTGAGTATGTAAAATTCCATGGCTTGATGGAGGACTCAGAGAAACCTTTATTCACGTGCTACAAGTTGAAGTACATAAGGTTGTCAGTTGTGCTTAAACTTAAACCTTCCTCCTTGGTTGTGTATGAAGTAAAAAGTATATTTTGTTGTTGATACTTATCCAAGGGCTTGAACAATCTGGGAATAATATTGATGTGTACCTGGCACTGTTGATAGAAGATCTAAAAAAACTGTGGATCAAAGAGGTACAAGTATGGGATGCATATAAACGTGAGAACTTCACTTTATGCTTCTTATTGTTTTGATCATAAATGCTTATCTTGCCCTTACTAACCTGTCGGGTCAGAGTACAAAAGGGCCCAAAGGTTGTATTCACTTCTTAGATCATACCGAGAGTATGTGGCTAAAGCACTCGCACAAAACCGTGTGCATGCATCACCGTAGGTTCCTTTGGAGGGCTCACCCATACCACAGGATGAAGAAATAATTCGATGGAGAGAAGGAGGATAGTTCAGCTTCAAGGCATTTAAGCGAAAAAGAGATATATGATATGGCTAATTTTAAAACAAAATAAGCAAGTGGAATGATAAATAAAATGTTTATGTGCCATATGTTCTGAATTTGCATTTATGTATATGAGAATATGTCATATATATATATGTATAGTGTGTGTGTG
Source organism: Dendrocalamus sinicus (assembly GCA_036346575.1). NCBI lineage: Eukaryota > Viridiplantae > Streptophyta > Magnoliopsida > Poales > Poaceae > Dendrocalamus > Dendrocalamus sinicus. The sequence continues at coordinate 25,835,241 of CM070644.1, forward strand.
AATTTGCATTTTTGTAAATATTTATCATAGACGATTATTTATTGTAACCATCTGTAATGTGTATTTATCATAGACGATTCTAATTTAGAACCATCTGTGATGTGTGCTTATCATAGACAGTTCTAATTTAGAACCATTTGTGATGTCCAACTCTATTTATATTCAAACTCTAGGGTTTGCATGTGCCCCCACTCAAACGCTTAATATTCTTTAACCCTCCCCCAAACCCGTCGTCGCTATCCTCAACACCGCCTCCTCCGTCGAGCCCGCCACCTCCTCCTCAATCACGAGTCGTATTCGAGGTATGACGTGGTCTTAGATCATTTTAATTTCTAAGTAAGGATCTGTAAGGATGGTATTGAGATCTTATCGAGTGGTTTTGCAAACACAGTGTTCCCTTTAGAGCATTTTATATCCAAATTGGAAAGAAACATGCTCTGTTACTGGGCATCTAGGCTTGTTCTCAGAACTAACAATGATACATTGCCATGGGTTTGGCTATCCAATATTTTGCTTGTTTTTCTAATGAGTTTGTGTGATTGTGTCAAATAGTTTGATATATTCATGACTGTAACTTGTAAATGTAGTAGTTGCTTGTTTAGAGTGGAGTAGATTGAGTCTAATCCGAAGTAGATAGCAATAAAATATGATGATAATTTTGTGATTATGGGTTCCAAAATTTGTTGGGGGAATAAAAGCATTTGATGTTTAATGCTTCCTGTTAATGAAGTTCTTCGATTTGATTAGGCGAGGCCATGGTACCTTTTTTTTGGTGGGTTACGCATATAGTTTTCTACAAGATGTAACATTTGTTTTTAGTTATATTCTGCAGCCTAAGAATATTACTGAAGGCGAAAATAACTATCTGAAAATTTTGTGAAATATTTGTGTGCATCACATACTTATATTTAAGGTATTCAGTTTGCTGGAATATGCACCACATGCTTTGTGAGTATCTCGGTTTCAATTCTGCATTACGAGTGGTGTGTGTTGTACTAGTAAATTTCTTTCTGTTAATTACTCTAGTACTAGGAGACATTACTTGTAATGCTTGTGGGCTCGGTTTTACTGCTAGATGAGGATAATTTTCATATTATGAAATTAAAATGATAACCTTGTCAAGCTTGAGCTATTTGAATTGATTCTTATTGTCATTTATTACTGCAGCCAGTTCACTAATACTCTCTGTTTCGGTTGATCTTGAATAGTGTTAGTATTATAAAATTCTTTAAAGATTCATTGTTAGCTGATTGTGTCTACTAGAATTGCTAAGACTGATAGACACTTCTATTATCTGTTTTTAATATACTATTCTATTTAAACACTGAATCCTTGCATTATTGACACCATCGTAGTCGATGACCAAAGTACAGATAGAAAATATGTGCAGTCGAAAACCAGTGTGTTGTCATAATAGTTCAGAATGTGACCAAGAGATCTACGACCATTGAGTGATCGAGTCCAGATGTGGTCGAACATGACTAGAAGTACCAAAGGCGCCCGACCACACCTGTTAAGGCCATGGAGGAGATCAGTTGTGGTCATGAAGAAATAGAAATAATAGAAGAGGCGCACGACCACCAGATCTGAAAACATCAAATACTTTGATTCAGAGATCAAATGGCCACGGAAATTTATACGCAAGTAACTTAAGGTCTCAGGAAGCTAATCCCATCTTGGATCGAAAACTTAGTATGCCAATTGAGACCTTTTTGAGATTTTATCAAAGGCGCACAAGAACAAGGACTTGAGATCGAACAGATGAAGCGACCATGCAGTAAATAATCCTAGAGAACCATTTGGATAAGAGGTGTGACTAAAACAACATCACCTCTAGCTGGTTCCTATCTATCCAATCAGACCCTTCCTACCACTAGAACAAGAATATTATGTGAAACCAAGTGGTGGGAAGCAAGAAACTGAAGATCACAATAGAGCAAACCTCTGTCACATCGCTTGGTGGTGTGATGTAGTTGATGTGATGAGGGCTGACTGAAGTTGCATCGTGAAATTAAAAAGCTCAAGGTAGGTGAGAGACCCATAGCATCAACATAACCCACATGGTCTCCCCTTCATATCCACAACCTGTAACTTACACACAGGGACAACTGGTGTCCTAGTACTAGGGTAAATGATATATAAGCATGATTTTCTGTCAAAAAGAAGTATTGCATTATTGTCAGTAGTATTGTTCTTGACTAAATGTAGAGAATCTTCATGAAAGCTCAAAGTCTGATTCATAGTTATCATATTTAATTAGTGAAGAATATTGACAAGTATTGAGAAGGCCAAGATTTTATCTTGTGCAACTATGCATTTAAGCGCAAGACAACACACTTTAAATCTGAGCTCTATGTTTATTGATGAAAATTTTGTGAAATATTTGTGGACATCACATACTTATATTTAAGGTATTCTATTTCAAGTATAATAAGTAATTATATAACTTTGAAAGTCATCGTCGCCTCATGTGTCTGATGTGCCTTGCTTTGGAAAATACAAGCGCAATGGAAGAGAATTATCGAAAAGGCTCAAGGGCTGATTTACCATATGAGATACATGGTTTCTAATGCTAGATCAAGGAAATTACTGGTAGGTTTCCTTGACCTACACTTGGTCTCCATGCAAACCATCTAGGAGGAGCATCCTTCATTGAGGTTAGATGACGACGTCATTGCTGGCTCACCTCTATAAGGAATTCATACTTCTGCCCTTCAACAAGGGGTAAGTGCTGCACAAGTGGCTATACTTATTGATTTATACTTTATAAGCAATATGAACTTAGGTTTAATGACCATGGCAACATACCTGTGTAGGTTTTACTTGATTCTAATTATAATTATACCAAAATAGAACAGGACAATATACCTTGATTCCCTAAATAGGGCCAAACATGACTTCACAGTTGTTCGACAATTAATTAACAAGTAAACACATTTCCTATACAGATAACTCTTTTGTAGTCTTCACTTCCTTTGCAATGCCTAAGACTAACTTTGTGGAATCACGTAGGTCGTTCATCGCATATGTTGCTACTGGAGGGAGATCCAAGGGAGGGTTGAGTTGAAGGATCTAGACCTATCATTATGAGTTAACGATATGTTTTAGTAAATAATGATAATCGAATTGTGGGACTAATATTTTTATTGAGATGAATGGATAGGATGTGTTCCACAATGATGGATAACTTGAGAAGGCTTCATGTGGGCGATCATCCTTAAGCCCAAGAAAACACGTTATGTGATGATGAATAAAGTCAAGGACCCAAACATGAAGTTGATATATGTGTTATCAAGCTTCAAGAGGATAGACAAGACAAAGGTATAACTAGCTAGGGCTAAGGATGTGTTCCTAGTCTTTTACCTATCTTAGTGTTTGGTTGAAAGACCAGATTGCTTGTATAGGATGTCGTACTATTAAGAGGGGTTGTGACTAACAGCTTGAACTATCATGTGTTGATGGCTCGTTTACTTTCTCTTGCTCTCTCCATGGTGTGATGCTAATATTTTTGAATGTGTTTTGAAAAGAGTTGTAGCTCATGTGTAAGTTCCTTGTGATACGTGATTTAAAATTTGTGAATAAGTTTTGCAAATTATTGGAGTCCATGTTTCTCCCTCCTTGTGGTATGAAGCGATAGTTTTCAATTGTTCTTTGAAAATAGTTGAAGCTCAAACAAACTCTATTGTTACATGTGACTTGAGTTTGGCCAAAAGCATGCGAAAATTGGTTCAAGTCTATCTTGCCGTTTGTATGGTATGATTCTCTAAGGTTTGCGGATATGTTTCATGACCTATTAAGAGTATCATACCAACCTTTAGTGCTTAATATTCAATTTGAAATCTTATTATGAATATTACTCTAAGAAATAGGCATGCTTTGTGCTTGCTTTGGAAAACTGGTCTGACCAGCTTTACATAAGCGGTTAGACCGGCCTAGAGGTCTAACCGGAGTTATGCAAATCAACTGGTGAAGCGGTCAGACTAGCACTATAATTGCGGTCTGACCGGCCCCTAGTCTGATCAGCTCATAAGTAGCAGTCAGATCGGTAGACTGGTCCAACAAGTATCTATATGGCGATCTAACCACAAGGGTGATCTGATCGGTATTTAAATGGCGGTCAGGCTGATCTTCGATATAGCTACTTTTGTAATGGTACGTTTTTCCAGAGACTTGTCTCCTTGAAATATTTGGCTAGTGGCCAGACCAGAACTGGTGGTCAAAACGGTTCCTGTGTGGGAGGTCTAACTGGTGGCCTGAGTAACGGCTAGTTTTATAGCCGTTGGGAAGGGTGTGGTAGTACTGGCCATTTGTTGGTGGTAGTACCGGGCCTCAGTGTCGGAACCCGGAGTAACGACTCCTGGATCCTCTGTGTAAATCGCACTAGTCCAGGATCAGCTAGTGCACACAGTACAACAAAGATAAATACCAAGCACAAATGACTGATTATATTAAATAAGAGAGTACGGCCTTATGGCTAAGTCTTACATCAACGCTCATTGGCAAAATGAATAAAGGAAAATAACTGCGGAAGCAAACTGATAAAGAAGCGAAGCCCAAGCCTGCCCACAGGCAAATGACAGTAAGACGCGACCTACTCGTCCAGATCTTCACCGTAGTTGACGTCTTCCTTCTCTGTGTGGAAAAAGCAAGGTGAGTACAAACTTGTACTCCGCAAGTCACATGGAAAATGCACCATAATGATAAAGGCTTCAATGGAAGGCTTATAGGGTTAGTTTGCATAAAACAGCATTTAAGAAATACAATAATAAATTGAAATGCTGATTTTAATACAGTAAGTAAAAACAATACTTGTAATCGAAAATAATACCGTCAGTGCCGGCTCCGACCAAACACCAACCTATCCACGGGCATCCCACCCGGACCATCTTTTCCAAAAGATCTCGTATGGATTCCATCCATCCACACGCTTTCAAATACTCACGGATTCCATCCATCCACAAGCTACCATTCTCTCATGGGTTCCGTCCACCCACAAGGTTTTCATCCTCTCATGGATTCCATCCATCCATAAGGTTTTCGAAAATATTTTTGTAAATCAAAGTCTAATCCATGAAAAACTTTTACTCAGCGTGCCCATGACCGTGGGCACGGCTATCCAGGATAGATTATACACTCTGCAGAGATTGTACAGCTTTACCCACAAGACACGATCATCCTTTTGTGCCACGCGAGTTACACACTTCCTTAGGTGTGCGGTAAGGAGTCATGACAACGCCTTTACAATGCAAAACCTTCAACCTGGTCGAGCCAACTCTAAGGTTTCACCCCAGTAAGGAATTCACCAGACCGGGACCCCCTCTTGAGCCTAGACGAGACTTCTCATGGCTTAACCACGCTCACCCAAGTGAGACTTCATATGGCACCAACCATGCTCACTTTCAACCTACGACTTGACTCAGGTTGGGACTTCGTAAATTATTCAGCTAGGGCTGTCCCATACCAGCCATATGGTAGTACGATTAGGGCTTTGCAACAGTAGCTCACAGACCGGTCCTTAATTGACTTAGGCCTAACCACATACCCCCGTGCACGACAATCAACCACTGCGGCTCCAACCAACAGGGCATGCCTGCACCCAACACTCTAATCAAATGCCTAAGTCTAAACCAGGTTTTATATTTTGTTTTCAAAATATTTCATAACACTCCTTGACTCACTAAAGTCAAGAGTACATAACAAAAGCATATCATTTTATGTGAAAGGTATCCCAAAACAAAATTCTATGACTATGCAGGGCTAAGCATTTGATTAAACTCTCTAGCCAACACTAATGTATTAACTAGAGTTTGATTCTAGGGTGACAAGGTATCGAGGAATTCAAATTCAATGGAAGAATTAACAAGTAGGCATTAACTAAATTTAAAACTGAATTGAAATACGTTGAATAAAAATATGCATGCAATATAATTTAAAACAATATAATTTTATTTTGAAAATTGGGATCAACATGATCAAGGAGTGTGACTTGCCTTGCCCTTCAACTTGGTTTGAATCTTCGTCGAAGAAATTTCCCGAATCGTCGAAGTCTACACGTGAAAATAACCCACCAAATTCAAATAAATTCAAATTGACTTCAAATATTTGAACTGAGGCCAGAAATGGATAGAGGGGAATTTTTGATGAATTTAGAAATTTGAATGGGCCAAATCGGGGTTAGGACGAAGGAGAACGGGCTCCGGGAAGTTTGAAAAGAGAGAAAATGGAAAAAGATGATTTTTGGAATTATTGTTCTAAAGGAAAATCTGGGATTATGGCGTCAGCATTGCGTCAGCCAGGGATTTTATTTTTCGGCCGGATTATTCTTGAACGGGAAAAGAGGGGGAGGGGCTGACATGTGGGCCTGGGGTCTATAGACCGAGCTCACGGAGGGGAAGGGTGGCCGAGGTGGCACGGGGTGCTGACGGGCCAGAGGGGCGCCGCGTTGGCGCTGAGGTGGCGCCATCACACCTGCCACGCAGCACGCGCGTGTGATGTGGCGGCGCCGGCGGAGGGCTCGGGCCCGGCGATGGCGGCAGCGCTCCGGCGGCGGCGGCCGCGGAGAGGGCGGAGGGGAAGGAGGCGGCGAGTGAGTTACCTTACCGTGCGGAGCTAGGCGGGCACGGGAGGCTGCCGGCGGCGAGGAAGAAGCGGCGGCGGCTCGGGGGATACGGCGCGACGGCGGTGAGGCGCTCGAGAGGGGAAGGGAGAAGCGGAGGGAGGTGGGGCGGAGTGAAGCGGAGCTTGGGACGGGGGATTTATAGGGGGCGGAGGGTGGAGGCGCGCTAAATTGGTCGCCGGAGAGATCGAGGAGTGGCGGCGGTTACAACGACGTGGGGGTGATGGGGGCGCGGAGAAGGCGGGGAGGAGGTGGGCGCGTGAGCGCGGGTCGTGCGGGAGTAGGGGCGGAGCCGAGAGGGAGAGGGGTGTGGCCGGGAGGTGCGGGCGGCGGTTGCGGGAGGCCGGCGCGGGAGGAGGAGGGAGACGGCCGGAGGGGGAAGACGGGTCTGACGCATAGGGCCCGCGGCGCAGCGAGAGGCGGAAGGGAGGAGGCGCTGGCGGGTGGGGCCGAGGAGAAAAGGAGAGAGGGGGAGGGCGGCGCCGACAGGTGGGGCTGGCTGGCAGGGAGAGGGAGTGCGGGAGGGAGGCACGGGCGTCGGATGTGAATCGGGCGGCCGAGAGGGAGGGGTGGGGCGGACGGGTTGGATGGATTGGGGGCGACGTGGTAGCCATCGGGAGGGGGTTGGCGGGGTGGAGGCGATGGCCGGATGGTGGCGGCGTGGAGAGGATCCGGCCGTCCACGTGGCGGCCGGAGGAGAGGGAAGGGGTTTTATTTTTATTTTCTGATTTTTGGGTTTTTCAGAAAAGCATAGGAATTCCTTTAAGCCTCAGAAAAATATGAAAATACCTCCAAAAATTTCCAGAAAATTCAGAGAACCTCCTGGACACTTTTTGGACTTAATAAAATTATTTCCAACTAATTTTGATATTTAATTTTCATACTTAAATTACTTTTTAATTTCAAAAATAGATTTTAAAACTCTAGAAAACTCAGAAAACCAAATAAAATCCAAATAAATCCAAACCATTAATTTGAAATAAGATTTTTATAGAAAAATCAAAATATCTTTTTATTTAATAACTTTTTTAGGTTTTACTTAAAATACTTTTCAAATCAGGCTTTTTCAAAGACAGAAATTCAAGTCAAATCCAAATTTAAACTTTAGGCACAAAAAATACTTATTTTAATTTAAAATTTTATTTTAACCAATTTTTAATTATTTAATTATTTATTTTTATTTTCATAAAAACCTGGGCTGTTACACTCAGGCTATTTGCAATGAACTTTTTGCTTCAATGAATACTTTTCTTGTGTGGGGTATATATACCTCCTTGTGGCCTATTGGAAGGGGTGGCTGGTTCTATTGTTTCATTCCTTGAGCTAAGAGCAAGTTCTCTCTCCCTCATTTGTGCATGTGTTGCACTTAGAGAGTGTGGAGAGGCATAACCATGTACATGTGTTGCGATTGATGGTAGACTTTGTGTCCTTTGAGCTACGATTCTTGATCCGTTCAAGTGAGTCTCTGCCTTGTTACTCTTGGAGTTTGCCGACCCCTAGACATCTTCGGAGGAGTGGTGGTCCAGACGTCCAGTGATCTTCTCAAAGAAGGTTGTGAGAAGGCCCAGCTTGTTATGAGTGGTGTGGTGCTCACCATCTCCAGCGTGGAGGAAGTGCAACCTTAGTGGATTGAGGTGCTTAGGCTTAATTCATGGTGCCGGTCCAATTCTTTTGGGCCTACATAAATGTGGACTAGGGGAGACCAGCAAGTCTCCAAACACCACGGTAAAAAGAAACCATGTCATTGTGGTTTGTTTTCTTGTGCTCGATTCACATTCAAGTATTTTATATTTATAGAATTAAATAGGTTGCTTGTTTCCCGAAAATTGCTTACTTTGACTTAGAATCGTATTGTTAGTGCACTTAGTTGAACTTAGAGAATTTAGGTCATACTTGTGCAAAACCAAATTGTTTACATTTCTGTATTATAAATTTGGTAGTAGCCTAGAGAAAATTTAAAACCGTCTATTCACCCCCCTCTAGTTGTCCTTCTCGATCTTACATTAGTGCTTTGTAACACGATCTAGATTTCTCGATACTAGTTAGTACACATTAATCGTATATAATACTTCATAGCAATGCTTTTTGAACTAACCAATTCTATTTTTGCAGTGCCACCAGCGGCCGCCGGGCAATACCTGTGGATACTATGTTTGCCACAACATGTAACTACTCCTTGGTTCTGCGGTGACCATTGATCCTTAGGCTTGTTATTCTTATAATAATTATTTTGTACTTATCAATTTATATGTATGCACAACTTTGATCGTCCTATCAACAGGTTGCAAGTATTGCTACAACTGTGTTGGAATAGGCCAAGCTCCAAAAAATTCAAGGACAGTTTGTGTACTTCTTGTTATCTCAATCATAAACTAAGCTGCGGAGTTCCACAATGTAGAATAAACTTGACTGGGATAAGATTGAACTTAATTATACATGTGTGTATTTGTTCACGAATGGTTAATTTATTTCATTTGAGTTAATTGATTTGTGAAATGGATGTTCTTGTTTTTGAAATGAATGTGAATTGGATGTATACATGTACTTGTTGTGTTTCTGCTTATTTCAGAGGGTATGGCTAGCATTTCCTAAGGCTAGCCAATAAACAAAAATAGATTTAGCAATACAAAAGAATACCTTAGATGGTTTTATCTACAAACCGTCTGTGATACATATCTATCATAGACAGTTTCATTTGCAAACTATCTATGATACATCAACTATCACAGATAATTTCAACTATAAACCGTCTGTGATAGTCAACTATCATAAATGGTTCTGAGTTAATAATCATCTGTGATAGTCTGCATCATAGACGGCTCGAAAACTGTTAGTGATAACTTCATGTAGGGGTGGATATCGAGCCAACTCCACGTCTTATCGAGCTTTTTCTAAAAATGATATAGTTTGATTTAATATCATTTTACATATAATTTAAAAGTATTTTTAGAAACGAGCTAACGAGCCGAGCCGAGCTTTAGCAAAATTCAAATTCATTTGAAATCAACTCATTTTAATGTTTAACCAATTAACAAGTATAATTGAAGCAATTTTGAACCGAGCCAACGAGCCCCACTAACGAGCTTTTTTTCCAGCCCTAACTTCATGTCATTACTGACCCATAAACTCAAACGGCTCACGAAATCGTCTATGATGATATTTTTGAACCGTCTGTGATGACCTTTTCTGTAGTAGTGATGAGTGTTTCCTTTTGCTTATGAGAATCAATCTGCTTCTCCATTATATCAGTAGCAAGATGTGTTGCTTCCTATTACCTTGGTCCCTCTTGATAGTCCCTTAGCTGATGCAATGCAAGGAGTCGCTTGTGCTCTTGTTGTTCAGCATGCTCCTGAACCAGTCCATTCTTCTTCATGTGCACATGATCAATGTCATAAATAGCAATATCTTTGTTACTACTATCGTGAATAATGTAGATTCTTCGAACATGGATGTCTCCTCTACAAAACCAGTGTATGGAGTGTGGACTCGTCTTCGCAACAACACACATTTGCCAAAGCAATACACTGATGGTACTATTTAATATTCGAAAAAAGGGAGGGGATTTAGTGCAATGATTCAACATGTTCAAGAACGTACATGTTACATTGAAGCAATCAAGGATAAGAATTGGTAACAAGCTATGCAAGGTGAGTATGTGGCTCTTTAGAGGAATCAAACATAGTGTCTTGTAAAATGGCAGCCTGGACAAAACATTATTGAATATAGATGGGTGTTCAAAGTGAAAAGGAAAGTAGATGGCAGCATTGATCATTACAAGGCACGCTTGGTCGTAAAGGGATTTAAACAATGGAATAGTTTAGATTATGAGGACACATTTAGTCCCATGGTCAAACCCATCACTGCCAAACTTATTCTCTCTATAGCAGTTTCCAAGAGCTGGGATTTAAGGCAGGTTGATGTGCAAAATGCAATCTTTCATGGAATTCTAGAGGAGAATGTATATATGCAAGAATCACCTGGTTTTGTTAACTCGGAATTCTCGAAACACATCTGTAAATTGGAGAAGGCTATATGTGGTGTTAAGCAAGCACCAAGGGAATAGTACTCAAAATTGAGTACTAAACTCCAAGAGATTGGATTTACACCATCCCAAGCTAATACATCATTGTTCATCTATAGTAGCAATGGCATAGTCATTTATATGCTTATTTATGTGGATGATATCATCATAATAGGCTCTTCCACTCAAGTCATAAATAGGCTAGTCAAGCAATTACATGAAGACTTTGTTATAAAAAATTTGGGCAATCTGAATTACTTTCTTGGTGTAGAAGTAATCAAACAAAAGGATTGTGTACATCTCACGCAGGGCAAATACATTGGTGATGTACTAAAAATGGTGAATATGGAGAATTGTAAGGCTTCGACAACGTCCATGGCATCTTCAAAGAAAAACACTCAAAGATCCAAGGTGTGCCACTGTCAGAAATAGAAGCTAGCAAGTACAGAAGTGTTTTAGGAGCACTGCAGTATTTGATGGTCACAAGACCTACTATTGCTTATTTAGTTAATAAGGTCTGCCAATACATGCATTGTCCTACAAGTGATCACTGGATGGCAATGAAAATAATACTTCGATATCTGAAACATATCATTGATTTTGGTCTTTGGATTCAGTAGTCAAGTTCAAATTTGATTAGTGCCTTCTCAGATTTAGATTGAGTAGGGTGCCCAGATGATCGTCGTTCAATCGACAACTTTGCTGTTTTCTTTGGCAACAACCTTATGTCATGGAGTTCTCGCAAATAGGCTACTGTGTCAAGGTCTAACACAGAGTTAGAATACAAAGCCATGGCTAGTGTTACTGTTGAACCTATTTGGCTTCATTCGCTGTTGAAGGAGCTAGGTGTATTTTAGTCGAGACCTCTATTTCTGTGGTGCGATAATCTGGTTGCAACATACTTGTTTGCAAATCTAGTTTTTCACGCACAAACAAAGCATATAGAAGTTGATTATCACTTTGTCAAAGAGAGGGTCACTCATAAGAAATTGGATGTTCGGTTTATCTCTTCCCATGATCAAGTGGCAGATATATTCACAAAGCTGCTATCAACTCGGAAATTCAAGTCATTCAGGGCAATCTCAATTTGTCCAGAAATGTTGAGATTGAGGGAGGGTGTTAAGCAACCAAAGGTCTTCTCTTGATATATTAGGATCATCTCCTGATATGTTGCGATCCTATTCCTACTTGTTGAGATATGTACAAATATGTATCAATTAGTTAGATTGATTCACTTCTTGTTTAACCTATGTTTTCCTTATTGTTGGTTATGGTACTATTCACCATCCGGTATATATAAAGTAAGCCCCTGCACAAGTGTTCTCTATGTGGGTGATTGCCTCCAAACTATCTCTGTTATATATTCTACCTTTCCTCTGCTATGTTCTTCACACTTCCACCTAACCTTATCTATTTCACCCCAAGCATCAACCACTCATTATCATCTCTCACATAAGCTCTATGCCATTCTCCTCCTTCTACCTGCTACTCTATCTCTCCCTCACGGATCTCTACTAGTGATGTCCCATTCAAGTCTGTGAGGAGGTCGTCATTCAAGCTCTACCATCACCAGTTGTTGCCTCCTGTGCGCTCCCATGGCATCTTGAGCACCATCATCGATAGCAGCCTCTCACGCGCGAGCACTGCCATGGTGGGCAATGCTCCGCCACCACGGGATCCTCACCGGTGCCATCGTGACCTCCTTTGGCAAGCTCATGGTCCACATTGATGCTTCCCATCCCTATATCCCACTCTCCCCCTTCTCTATTGCTCTCTCCAACCACCATTCTCAAATCCCACATTTCACTTGTTAGCCACTTCTCTCCAACCACCACCTCCCCTCCTCCACCTCCAATGGCTCGTCGGTGGCCGAAGCCCGACATCAAGCCACGTGTAGGATTGAATATCGCAATCAGAGAGGGGTGAATGATTGATGAAGGTTTTGATAGTTCGATTGACTACTCGATGCTTAACTGCTTGTCAGAGTGCTTAGCTTCAATCTTTGACCAAATTGAACATACTCGAAAACGTCAATCTAGAAGCAGAACCTCTCGATTACCTTTGCACATAGTTGTATACTTCGCCCTAACAGTAATCACCAGAAATCTTCAACAAATCTCAAACCAGATTGATTCAAGATATTCTTTATTGCTGGGTTTTTGTAGATTTACAAAGCACCCTCACAAGCACTCCTAAAAGCCTTCCCAACGAAAGCCCTAAAACAAGTCTCTCTCAAAACCTACACCAAACTCCCTAAAACCGCACGTTAACCCAAGCCTCTCCTTGCTTTTATAGGTTAATACTACAAACCGTGTCTACCTTAAACATAGACTCAAAACCTTAACTTTTTTGAAACCAAGGGACCCGAAACCCTTCTGAACACAGGTTTTATTCAAACTCTCAATCTTCTCAGTTACGAACTCCATCTATAACTCCTAACCCAATATGTGATGAAGCCTCCAGGAATGCACCTCCTGTATCTTCATCACACCATATCAACTTTCGTGTCAAAGCCTCTAGGACCACATTGCCCTAGCTTCTCCACGCATCACTACCTTTGATCTTCATGTGCTCCAGCATTAGCCCGACCACCTCATGTGACATCCTCAACCATCTGGACCTCATATCACCCCATCCTAGTCTCGGTCTTTCTCGTCACCGACCATGATCATCTCCACGCCCACCTGCACATGCAAAGACCAAAGAAACATTTTTTCAGAATAAGTTACTCCCAACTTGACCGTCATCAGCACACACACACACACACATAATCACAACCACAACCTCAACCAACCATCAACACCAATCAAGTCGTCCATGACCACAAATCTCATCGCTATCCAGAAATTAGCCTCAGATCGCTCAATACGACCACTAGCTCAATGAGTACTCAAAAACTACAAGTACTTAGGAATTACCATGGCTCCACTCAAAACGCTCGGGAATAACAAGCATCGCTACTAAACACAGAACCATCGAGTACTAACTACTGAGTACCGATCACTACAACTAAAACACCAGCTCACTAAGTCTACAACTACCGATCTCCAACCAATCTCTGCATCATCGATCACTGAGTACCGAGTATCACCATCAATTGCTACGACCAGATCAGTCAACCATTGATCCAACACGAGTTCTCAAAGTACTCAAAGATAGCAAGAATTGAAGCACTTGTACCAACCATGAAGTCTAGGAGTACCAACCGTGAAGCCTACGACAACCGATCGCAAAAGCCTATGACTACTGATTGAAAAGTCTAAGACAACGACAACAGACTGCAAAGTCTATGAGTATCGAGTATAGACTATCGACTAGTAAAGTCCACGACTATTGAGTATTGACTAGTAAAGTCTATGACTATCGAGTATCAACCAGTAAAGTCTACGACTATCAAGTATCGACCAGGTACTGTAGTTATGACCATGAAAAATACTGTAGCTATGACCATCGACCGGTTACTATCGCTTACGACCGGTTAAATGTTGCTTATGACCGGTTCACAGTTTGAGGTTGAAATCTACAATTATGTGCCATGGTCGAACCTGGTCGTGGTTGAAGTCGGACGTGGTCGAAGTCTACCGTGGTCGAAACCAGACGTGGTCAAAGTCAGACATGGTTGAAGTCTGATGTGATTGAAATCTACTGTGGTCAAACCAAATGTGTTTGTTTTGCCATCCTAAAAACTCAAGTACAGAAGCGCATCGACCAAAATTTTATGAATGCAAATTCCATAAAACCAAATGTAAATTATTTAGCATCAACAAAATGCATGACCATCACATGGTCTAACAATCTCCTCGATGAATACATTAATAACACCCCAAAAACTTTTGCATGAGAGAATTTGCGAGAGAATTTGCAAAAGGAACCAACCACAGCCAAAAGAGCACAGAGAGCACAAACCACTCAGAAAAGTCCACCTCAACTCCATAGAGCGATTTTTATTTCCATTTCTGTGTTTTTTCTTCTCCCCAAACTCTCAAAAAATTCTCCCCTGCAGATTGTAAGTGACTAGGCACTGCAGGCGGTCGTAAGCGACCGAGTACGGTGGACAGTCGATGATGTCCAAGTATGGTGGGCGGTTGATGGCGTCAAAGGCATTTGACGACACCTAAGTACAGCGGGCGGTTGATGGTGACCAGGTACTATGGGCGGTTGATGGTGTCTGAGTGCAGCAAATGGTTAGTGACATCCGAGTACTGATGATGTCCGAGTGTTGTAGGTGGTCGATGGCCCCGGGTGTTGCAAGTGGCCGTAGACATCTAGGCCTAGCGGGTGGTTGATGAAGTCTGAGTGTTGTGGGTGACCAATGGCCCTCGAGTATTGAAAGCAGTCATACGTGATCGAGTATCAGCAGCGGTCGATGATGTCTGAGTACATCAGACGGTCGTAAGCAACCGATCATAGAAGGTGGTCATAAGTGACCGAGCACAGGAGACGGTCTGTAACATCCTAAATTTTGAATGTTCAAAAATTGGGAAGAATTAAAAAATTTTATTTGCATCTTATTAGTATTTGAAGTTTTTGCCGAAATTTTATTTGGGTTTTCCTAAGTTTTGCTCTAAGCAAATAAAAACTAGAAATAATTCTCTAGCACAAAATAGCAATCATAAAAATAAATAATTAAATAAATGAATACAAATAATTTAAATGGTGTTTAACCTTGACAACCTAAAATTCACTGTGATTCACTAAATCAAAGTCTTATTTAAAGATCAAAAATAGATAATAATAATAATAATAATAATAATAATAATAATAATAATAATAATAATAATAATAATAAAAATAATAAAGACCAAGAATTCCTTCTAGATATAGCTCAATCATCATACAAAATGAAAGGGGAGTATGATCTAAAAATTTAAATACATATGGGTGAGTCAAACTTCGAAAAAGTAATTTAAAAAGTTATTACTGAATCAAAACATGGTTTATAAAATTGATAAGGGGTAATAGTTGAGATAAAAGTACAAGTCACCTATATATATGTATATACATAAATTATACAACCAATTTCAATGCAAGGGGAAGATTTTGAACACAAATCTCAAGCTATAGAAAATTGAAATTTTGAATCCTAGCATTTTATTTGCTTCTCCTTTCCTTCTATGCCATGTGGGCCCCTTTTTCTTTTCTTTTCCTTCTCTTTCCTCCTCCCTTCCATTTTTTGTCTGCCAGCGGGCCCATCTTCTTTCCCTCGCCTCCCTCTTTCTCCTTCCTCCTCCACTCGTTTTCTTTCTTCCTTTCTTCTATATCTTCCGTCAGCGCTCGTCATCCCCACGTCGCTGCACCCGCCGTACTATTCACGCGTCACCGTGCGCGACCGTCACCCTCGCATCTGCGCCCATGCCCTGCTCTCATCATGCTGCCAACCGCCACAAATCGCGTCACCATGCCCTGTCGTCCGTCACCTCGCACTCACGTCGCCATCTTGTCCCAGACACTGTGCCATGGTCGCCAACCACAGTGGCGCCACAGCAACCCCCTTCCCATGACTATAAGAAGCTTCCCCAGCTTCCCATTGCTTCCCGTGCTTCTCCCCTCTCCTCAGTTGCCCCACTGCGTGCCAGCCGCCGCCGTGCCCACTCGTCGTCCCGCCCGGCCCGGTGCTTCTAGTGCAAAAGCCCCTGCGTCATACTGTGCCCACACCCCCAGCTACTCCCCCTCTGGTTTAATTGGAAAACGTCGTGCCGACGCTCACCGCACGGCCATCTTCCCCATTGCCGGCTGAAGCCGCCGCCGCCCGTGCCGCTCCCTCCTCGGTCGAGCTCCCTTCGATTCCCCACTTGGAGAGCATCCCCTCGATGCCCTGAGCCTTGTCCAACCGCCGGTCAAGACCCCCATCGCCTGAGCTCCTCCCTCCACGGTGACCTCCAGCGCCACCACCGGCCATCACCGCCGGCAAGCCTCGGCCCCCTCTGGCTCCGCCAACTCATCGGTGAGCTTCCCCTCCACTCCCTCCTGCTCATGCGCACATAAAATTCTCCTCTCCTCCACGCCGGCGCTGCCGTCCCCTTTCCACCTCGCCACCGGCTGCTGAGCCTCTCCACCGGCCTGCCTCAGAGCTCCTCAGCTCGTGCTAGCGCCTCCCTTGGCTCCCTTGTACTCCCACCAACCCATTTTGCTGGTCCCTGCCACCTCCCCGCCTCTCACCTCTTCTAGCATAATAACCCTCTTTGTGTCAGCCTAGAGCTCCCGCCCAATTGGCCAGCCAAGCGCACACATTAACCACTTTGCCTTCAGGTCCTGGGTTCGATCCTACCGACCGTACCTTTTTCACTTCATTTTTTCTCAATTTTTGTAATCCATTTTAATTAGAAAAAATTAAGGAAAATTAGGAAATAATCCAGGGAAGCTAATAAAATTTAATTAGGATGTAAAAGAGCTTATGTAAGATTTAAATTTGGATTAGTTATCATAATGAATAATCAATGTGCCTTTAGTATTTATTTTAAATCTAATTATTAATTAAAGGCATTAATAAAGAAAAAGTGGCTTTGGTTAAATGTCCAAATTTAATAAAGATTACCCTTAATTATAATTAAAATATAGGCCCTAACATTTGATATGTCGCCATTAAATAAATCTCAGGATTAGATTTAATTAAATAGCAATATTGAAATATGACCATGTATAACAAGCTTGGCCTCATGTAAATAAGAGCTTAGTTAAGATTAAAATTATGCCAGACGCTAAGTAAAAGTGTAAAATGTCAATGTTAGTTGGTTCTCAGAATGCCTCCTATTAAAAGGTCATATTAGTGTACAAGTACTAAAATATAGTAGCTATGGGTCATCAGTAATTAAAATAATCTCGCTAATATGTAACCTGAAGTCCAATGATACCAGGCATAGCTAGGAGTGGTATTTTTATCTGAGTTGTATTTAAAACCTAGAATAGTTCAGTGGTCACCCTAGAATAGCTCAATGGTCACGGGTTAATGAAAAATAAAAATCAGCTGGTGTTAACCATTTAAATAATAGTGACTAAATAAACAGTTCCATGTGATAATAAATTAGGGTGTTAATCATTTAATTAATAAATTGATTAATTGACAGTGAAACTCACATAAAATATCACAGTGTGAAATGCCACAAACACAAACTCTGAGATTAATTTGATAAGTTAAATTGATGTACACCATGAGCAAAACTCATAACCTAATTCTTAACAGATCGAGATATGGCATTCTATCAACGGCTATGCCAAGCCATCTCCAAGTTCTAAATAGGATATTCTAGTGAATACTCCTTTATCATGAACCTTCCTTAACATCCATCTCGGTGAATTTCACTGTCATCTCTCATCTCGCTCCAACCACCCTGACTCCGACAATACTCCACACCCAATCAACTCAACCTCAAATCACCTATTTAATCATAATAAAAGTTATCAAGTTCAATTGGAATTATTTGGATCTTTTGAGTTATTTGCATGTATTTGGATTCAGTTGTTTATCGCGTAATTAGAAATTGGAGTCCTGAAGATTCAATGGATCGAGTGAGATCAAGATCGAGGTGAAGATAAAGACCAACGACGAGAAAGCTTAAGTGAGCTCAACACTGCAGTAAACCGCGCAAGGCAAGTCAATACTTTGATCATGTTGAGCCTACATTTTCTGCAAATTACTTTGATTTAAATTATCAAATTGCATGCTGTTATTTTATATGTAAATATACGTTTAATTTAAGATTCTAGTTATATGCCCATTGTGTAACTTGATTAATATTACACATCCTTTGGAATATTTGAATATGTGAACCTTGTCAACCTAGTAAAAATTATAATGGTAACCTTTCAAAAATAAGTCCGTAATTATATGCCAAGCTTAGTACTGCTTAGATATTCAGGGGCGCTGAAATGCTCCAAGCATCATTATCATTTTTAATCATGAGAAACTGGTTTGGGAATTCATGGTGGTAATGACTGGTATATTTTGGTATGGTTATTTTATGCTCCCAAAAACCTCAAATTGCTTATCTCTCTGGGTGGATGGATCGAGGGTATGGTGCAGTGGTGCACGAGAGTGTGGTTTGTGGTAGAATAGCCCAGATAACTAGATTGAATCTTGTCATGACCTCCTGTGTAAAACAGTACAACCACAAGTCTGTAAAGTGCAACTTGGCCAAGTAAATTTATCAAAACTCATGGACCCATCTCACCGGTAGTGGATAGGAGTGGATATGCAAGGGCAAGGGGAGGCCTAAAGGGACACCGAGAGGAGGATGAAGTTTCCAGCCGTACTAGCATTATGGGGAGTGGAGCCCGAATGCGCTAGTAGACGTGGTTATATCCCGTGCAACGTATGGGACCCATCGCAAGTGGGAGCAGCCCATAGGGTGAGATGACAAAAGGGGTTAGATATTTTGAAAGGTTACTGCGATGGTCTACTCAACCACATGACTAAGGAATCGTGTGGAGCAACGAGCAGATTGTCTCTTGTGGTGAAAGTGTACAAACTCTGCAGAGTCAAAACTATTCGAATAGCTGTGCCCACGGTCAAGGGCGGACATGGGAACTTAACCAGATATAGTTCTATTTCAAAAACTTTGTGGGTGGAATTGGAAAAGTGGAGGGCAGTGGAAAGCTCTGTTTTGTGTTGCCCTAGGTGTCGTCCCAGTGATAATGTAAGCGGCTATAACGCTGAAGGTCTAACATATGGTGCAGAAACCATGTAACGGTGGATGGAATCTGGATCGCAATATTATTGCATTCTTTTACGCATTATGTTTCAGTTCAAACTGCTAGGTCTCAGGAATTTGTATGTATCATATTTCAAATAATAACACTTTATTCTTACAAAATAAAATATAGGGAGGAATAAATAGAGTTGTGAGTAAAGAAGATGGATGTTTGTGGTAAACACATAAAGATGTTGGTGGGTTTCGTGTCGATCGTAAAAAGGAAACGATAGTGTGAATTTTGGGAAAATGAATTGGTGGAGCCTAAATGAATAGATTGGCTAGATGGATGAATTAAATGATTTTTTAGAGGATTAGATAGTGCGAAAATAATTGTTGGATTACGACACCGATAACTTCTTGGGAGATGTTGGCAATAATGGAATTAATAGAATTTGATTGATTTCTAGATGGATCAATTGAATTTTTGGGAATTTGGAGATATGATAACAACTATTGGAGGATAAACTTGATCAATAATATTCTTGGTGGATGTATACTAGTGAATTAGTTAAAGATAGATAATGGAAAATAAGGTTAAATACGGGAAGAGCAAATTATGGTTTTGGATCAACAATAGAAAGAATTGAATTGTTAGAAAGTCTTGATACAAATGATATCGGTGGATTTAAAAATAATTATGTTGGATAATCATTAGAATTTAGTAGTGAAGAATAGATGAATAGCAACTACAAAATTGGATTGTTAGGAATTTAGAATACACAAGATATTGGTGGATCTAAAATAAAGAATACTGAATTTTCATTAGACTGAGGTACTGATTAAATTAGTAAATAGTGAACCCGAGATTAGATCCATGAATTGGTGGTAAAATTTAGATTCATATGAGAATTAGTAACCCCAATTTGATTAATAGAATTTTTAGACAATGCAATGGGAATTGTTTGATCGGTGGATTAAATAAATGATGACACTCGCTGTTTGGAGTCTTAGGCAGCAATCAGTGTATGATCGGTGGATTAAATAAATGATGACACTCGCTGCTTGAAGTCTTAGGCAGCAATGATTGTATGATCGGTGGATTAAATAAATGATAACACTCGCTGTTTGGAGTCTTAGGTAGCAATAAGTGTATGACCGGTGGATTGAATAAATGATGACACACGTTATTTGGAGTTTTAGGCAGCAATAATAATACCCTGATTACTTGATAATAATAATACTGAAAGCAATTTCTGGCAAATAAAATAACCTGAGCCTCTCCTTTGATAAGCCATGCATATTATTTATTTGCATCCTGTGTATTGGCTCGTGGAGCACGGTGGTTTGTGCTCACCCTCGCTCTCACAACAAATCCAGAATCAGGAGCCAGATCGCTACGCTTCAGCAATACTCTTGGTCATGATGGCGAAGAAGATGAGGATGTCAAGGGTTAGGTCGCGAACCCCCAGTTGGCTGCCTGTGGGCATGTCCTGAGGGTCCCACCTGTGTGCTTCATTTTTGCTACTGTATTTTATTGATTTCGGTCTAATCGACCCATGAGTAAGTCTACTAATATATTTACGCTTCCGCATGATATGTATTTTGATGTCCAATGTTGTATCTGTGAGCACTATCTACTGATCCAGGGAATAGTGCGGTGGAATCACAGAGAATTCCGGATTGTAAAATCTGGATTCGACACGGTCATAAGCGACTAAGTATCAAAGCCATCAGTAAAGCCATTCTCATTAGATTGGAGCGGTGGTTGGCGACGTCACATGTCCTGGTACATGGCGAATCATCGCGGCCACACAACTTGGCTAGGGCACGTGCCACATGCAAGAGTGGGAGACTTCATGCTTTAAGCTCATGGGACCTTGATAGCCCCTTCATTGTGGCCATGGGTTGCACAACAGCATGCTCCAAAGCGCTTAATCAATGGCATCACCAGCGGAGACCGTTGGCAGTTGACGACCTTACCACCATTGCCGCCATCCTTCGACATGCAAGCTAGCTAGATAAAGGAGAAAGAGAAAAGGGGAGGCTATTTACCATCCTAAGCACAGTATGCCATGGATTCAGATTGTACAGATTGCTTCCTCAGGTTCCTCCGCATTCTCCTCCTTTCGTTGCATGTATCCTTTCTGCGTATGTATGCTAATGGAGCATGTCCTCCTTTTTCTATGCATCTGCCCCATGGGTTCCCCCACCGATGGAGTGTGCTCGGGGGCATTCCCCCCTCCCAGGTGCCGTCCGCCCAAGTATGTCCTCCCCCTCGATGCCAAGGGGTGTCTCTACAGATGGCTTCCCCCCACCTCTCCTTTTATAGGCACAAGCGAAAGGTCGCAGGCAACGTACGTAGCTCCCATACGGTGTCGATGCTGCCATTAATTTTGAGATCAAATTTCTTATCAATTCCTTATTTCTTACCTTCTAGACCTCTACTTTCCATATCAAAAATATTTGTTGGGAATTACTTACATTAAATAGAGATACGGTGCATCATCTTTCCATTGCTAAGATGATATACCCAGAACCAATCTCTTTCTTCCATCTTGGTGCATAGGATGCCATAAATTGACCATGCGCCTTGCAATCAACCGAGAACATGCGGTCGTATGAGGCACGGCGCAACGACCGGTTAAACTAAACTGTAGATCGTGTTGGGAACTAATCTTGTTGTTGATGGTCGACAAGCTGCGGTCGAGCAACCGTGGTTGACACAATATGATCAAAGACTGGCGAGTGGTCGAAGACCAAAAGTACCGGCTCTGTGTGAACGGTACGACCGGAGTTACATTAAAATCAACATGGTCGACGAGCTGTGGAAGACACAATGTGATCGTCACAATGTGGTCGTAATAATGTGGTCGTAACAACCAGTTGACACAACATGGTCGACATAACATGATCGAAGAACATGGTCGATACCCCACGTGATTGGAGGTGTGACTGGAGAATGTGGTCGACACAACGTGGTCGTATCAGCATAATCGACGCAGCGTGGTTGAAGACCCATGAACTCAGGATGATCTTGGGATGCTTCACGGTCGGCCGGGACCTGCAGCCATACAAGGCGCAACGCGTCGATCGTGCACCGACAGCTTGAGGACCAGGTCACGTGCCGTTTCATGACCTGGACTTAGAAAATTTGAATCTTGGATAGCACGTGTACGTATCAAATGTTCCTTTCTAAATATACACCTCTGTATTTGTTTTAACTTAGTATATTTGCACAGAAACTTATCAAAACAATTTGTGTGACTGAATTGAAAGCTGATAAATCGTCTCTAAAAAGCTATTCCGATAAACTATTTCGAAACGATGACGGAAAAATCGCCCTATTTGTTTATTCGAGGAAGTCATAAACCGTAAGTCATAAACTAAAATAAGCTAAAAAGAATAGGTCCAAAGCTTGCGTTCTTCGTTCCGTTCTTTTTAACTTATGTCTTATGGCTTGTGATTTTCTCTAAACAAATAAATAGAATTTTTTTTGTCGTCTTTTCAAAATAACTTATTAGTATTTGATTCATTTATTCAAACACTTATACTATGACTAAAAATCATGGGTTATAAAAGACAGTACCTTCATTAGAACAGAGACGGTCAGATATAGCAAGCAGAACGCGAAAAAGAAAAACTCGGGCTGTCTTTGACTCCGTCCACCCTCTTCGGTTTCGTGTTTCTGGGCTGTCACCACTTATCTCCGAAATACTTCTCGTTCGAAAAATGTACGCTCACTAACATACAACCAAGTCCGGCTGGATCCACATCCACCTGCTGATGGGGTTTGTTCTAGCAACGATGATGCACCCGTCAGCCGGTGTAAGCGTGACATTGCTAATGACTGTGTTTGCACGTGTAGCACGTCCTCTTTTATCGGAGTTAACGCTAATATCATTCTGTAGCAATTTTTTTTCTTAATTTTGATCCTTTGGCATTTTTTTTATAAAAATAGATATTTTTCCGAGTTCGAAAGTGGCAGATGGCTCCTGCAAGAAAAATTATATTGTGTAACCGGTGCATAATAGAGTTTGTGTAACGAGCGAATAAGACGACGACAAGTGGCAAAATACTGCAGCATCTATTTCTAAAATATTTTTCCGTACAGTTTGGTACTGTAGGAACAATTTAAAATATTGTTTTTGTACGGATTACAGTACTGCTATAGTGTATTTATGCCACGTGTCGCCGCCTTATTTACTTGTTACATAAACTCTTGTATACCGGTTACAATAGAATTTTTCCTCTGCAGAGCCGCCACAGCGCATCACCGAATTTTTCCTCTGCAGAGCCGCCACAGCGCATCTACCTATTTCTGCACGTCCATTCCTCAGCAGGTACGATAGAAGGACTGCTGGATACTGTACCACTACTATTTAGCACTCTTGCTCACTAATTAGCGCTAAACGAAATTAATTAATACTAATAGTAACTAATTAGTATTGATTAAAGCAATAAATTAATAGCATTTATTTAGTGCTAATCGTATTTAATTAGCTCTAATCATATAGTGCTAATTAAGTGCACGATAATTTATTGTACCCGCAATTAATTAGCACTAATAGTACTTAATTAGTTCTTTCATTAGTGCTAAATTCAAGATTTACTCATCTTGCTACTGTGTGTCTCCATTTGAGGATAAGATAGGAGGTCACGGGTCATTATGTACCCCACTCCTCTCACTCCCATCGTGCGCACGCATCTCTCCCTCACAACTGCTCGCTTGTAAAGGTTGAAATAGCCCGACGGCGTAAGCAAAAGTACATCTCCTGCTTCCACGATTTTTGTTGCGTAGTACAAGTGAATTCCAACACCGAATTTCTATGGTACATAAGCGATTCAAGTGAAAGTCTTATGTTAAATTTTCAGCTCATTCGGACAACACATGCTCGCTTGTATGGTTAACAAAGACAAACGACGTAGGGAAAAGTGTGTGTGTTGAGTTCGATAATTTTTGTTGCATAGTACGGAATGAATTCCAGCGGCGAATTTATATGCCACGTTGACGGTTCAAGTAAAAGTCTTGTGTGAAATTTTCAGCTCATTCGGATAACAAATACTCGTTTGTATGGCTGGCGGAGATGAACGGAGTACAAAAAGCGCATGTATTGACTTCCATTATTTTTATTGCACAGTACGTATTGAATTCAGTGGCAAATTTCTATGCTACATTAGCGGTGCAAGTGGGATTACAACGCGGAATTATCAGCTCATTCGGATAATAATTGCTCACTTGTATAGGTTGAAATAGCCAGACGGCGTAGATGAAAGCACATGTCCTATCTTTCACAATTTTTGTTGTGCAATACGGAATAAATTCTAGTTGCAAATTTTTGTGATGTGTTAACAGTTCAAGTAAAATTTTTGTGTAAAATTTTTAGCTCATTTGGATAACAAATACTCGCTTATATAATTGGCAGAGACAAATGACATAGGAAAAATACATGTGTTGACTTTTATTATTTTCATTCTCTGATCTATCATCGCCGCCTCCATTGAGCAACAAAAATAAATACTATTAATTCAACACTTTAATTAGCACTAATTGATTACTATTAGTACTAACTCATTGCTATTAGTTCTAATTAATTGTGCTTAGCGCTAATTAATAGGTAAATAGTGATGCTACAATGGTGAACATACCTCTACGGTTCTTCCGCGTCATGGCAAACTGGCAGGAGGCAGCCGCGCAATTGCTGCTCGGCCGGAGCCAGCTGCCGCGTCAATCCGAGCTGTCGAGCTAGAGGATTGCGATAAATAATACGTGTTGTCTATCACATCTTACAATATTAAAGGAGTTATTTTTATAAAAAAAAGTGTTAAAGGGCTAAAAATAAAAAACCGCTGCTAGGGTCTGCATTTGTGAACAGTTCCCTTTTATCAGTCGCACGCGATGACACCAACCTCGCGGTATTGAAAGATTATTACTGCAGCCATCAGCACAATAGGTCCGGATCACCGAAATCTATCCCGTACGGTCCATACCGGCTCCGAGTGTAGAATACGCCCGTTTCCCTTGGCCCAACTGCTCCCATCACCACTCGCCCCACCGTTGTAGGTTATCAAAGTTTAAGTTTAATTGTGTATTATCTATTTTATGGTTTTTGCTATCAGTTGGACAAGGATTTGATCAGTCTACAGAGGCAGTCTGACCAATATAAGTGGCGGTCTCACCGGGATTTGGTGTGACCAGTTGTGAATAGCGGTACAACTAAAAATACGGTGTGACCGATTTCTAGTTATCGGTACATTTATTCCAAAGAGGTACAAATTGCGTTGCGAAAAGTTTTTGAGAGCGGTGTGACCGGCCATGTGATAGCAGCCCAACAAAAGGTTGTCGAGTGGTCTGATCAGCATAGGTGATGCGGTCAGACCGATCCCCTGTTACTAGGAAGTCTTAAGTCATATGTGGCAGTCTGACTGACCTCTTCGAAGATGAGTGAGTTGAGTTGGTTTTCGATTATGTTAGTCATGGAATGAGTCTATGCAAGTGTTAGTCATGGCGGGAGTCTATATATTGTAGAAATCTTGACGTGAGTGTCAAGTGGTGTATGTTTATATCAGTTTTGTCGATAAGTCAAGTGGATGTCACTTGTGCTCAAGACGACTGCTTGTTCTTTGATGTATAGGGCATTCGGTGATTGTAGCAGTCAATGGCAGGATGAAGGCTAGGGGAGGTGCCTTGAGGCCATGGAGGATCGCGTAAGTCCGAATAGAGCATCATCTTAAGCAAAAAAAGCACAGGAGAAAGACAAGAATCTTAACAAGGCAAGTGTATGCATGCAGTGTGCTATTGAACTTAGGCGTTTCAAGTGGTGATGGTCCTCGGGGTAGACGTATGATCTTGACAGCAAGTCATTAGGCATCACAGACTTCGTTGTGATGGTTGCTTCGAAGAGAAGTACCGTGGAGACTGATGGGTAGCAATTGAATTAATTGTCTGATACTATGTGGAGAGGATGTTTGTAAAACCACAGCAGTAGTCTAAATGGTTTAGATCGTGTCTTGCAGGATGAAGCATCTTATTGGTCTATTGGAGCTATGTGGTAGTCATACTTTGAAAAACATTCAAATGTGAGTGAGTGTAAAATCCATTTATGTGTGGATTACCTGATTTTCCCCTTTTGTAATTGGTTGTATCCACTAAAGGTGCACTGGTTATTAGGGTTAGGTGTGAGGTGAGGAGTCTCTACTATATAAGCCCTTGTGTGTTGAGAGAGGAGGTCTCTTAGGGTTTTAAGAGAGGTTGGGTTTTCTTTTATTGGAAACTTTGTGTGTATACTCTAGGCTTAAAAGCTTTGTCCTTCATAAGGGAATGATCATAAAATATTACTCTCAAAGTAAAATGAATATCTAAATTTCATCCAAGTGAGTTGTGACATGGATTTCTCTTTGTGCCTTCGATTTGTTTTGTTTTCTGGTTTGGATTTCATCTCCTCTTGATCTCTCTTGGTACAAAGGAATATAAATGGTGGAGATATCTCTTGGAGACTAGATCCCACCCATCTAGACACTTTCTAGAGAAAGTTCTTGTGATTGTCAGGTTTTACTCAAGAGAGGGATAATTTTGGGGTTTACATCTTGATAGAATTTTATCTTGAGTTTGTGCTGTAATCTAACTTACTAAGAGATGAGATAACTTATCCAAGGTAATTTAGACCATCAAGGACTCACGAGCAAGATCACATCAATGTTTCGCTCTTTTACCTGGTCCCTTATTTTGGATAAAGGTCACAACTTTAGATTTGATCTTCATGATCCATGATTAGAATAGGTTCCTGATATCCTAGGGATGATTTGTTCTAAGTTTCATGCTGTTTTGATCTTTGGTTTAAGAGTTAGCTATTTGTTTGATCATGTGTTGTGTTGTTTTCTGCTTCTATTCAATGAGCAGTCAGATCATTATGACCCGAGAGGTCAGACCTTCTTGACTGGTCCGACCAGTGACACTTGCGGTTAGACTAACTGAGTGGTCCGACCGTCCCCCGGTCGATGGTTAGACTGGTGAGACTGGTTAGACTTGTTATTTTGGACTACGGCTCATAGCTTTTAGTTGTAGCTTATTAGTCTAATGAATAGTGATTACTGAGAGAAATCAAAACCCAAAAAGAGCAGGGCTATAGTTTGCAGGCTTGATTTTTTGAACTGTTCATGCATCTAGCCCTATAGGAATTTTTTTTCAATTTTGGCCCGTAGCACCCATTTTACAAAAAAATGACTCCCTCCCCGATCTCAGAAGGCGCGATAGGCGACATGACCTCGCCATCGTAACTCGATAGGAGAGGAGCGACTAGGCGAGTAGGTGCGGTGTGGCAGACCAAGCATTGCCGAGCTAGCATAGCTTGGCAGGCATCTGCTGAGCCACCCTTACTCAGTAGGAGCCTGCTGAGATGCACCTACTTGACAGGTGGTTGGGCCAACGGGCAAGGCCAAGGTGGCCAAAAAATGGCAAGGGTGAGAAAAAAGTTGTTGACTTAGTTCATTTAGATTTTTCATCTAGCTTAACTCATTAGCTCACTTCTAAAAATACTTGCCCATTTGCCATGGCTTGGTAGCCGCCCCAACATGGCAAGCGTCAGCTTGTACAAGAAATTAGAAAGAACTGTTTGATCAGGAGGATAATTAATGTTCGGAGCTTCGGTTTTTCCACCCATAATGCAATGTTGGCATTTGGTCTGCTTGACTAACCTGCATAGATGCACTGTTTGAATGGAATAACAATTTTGGATAGGCCAACGAAAACAGCTCCATCTTATAAGTAGTGCATGTACAATATCATAAAGAAATATAAGAACGAACCACGTGTAGCCTAACATAGCACCAAGGATGAAAATATGGAACCGTACGACACCCACATGGCATGGCGGTCATCTGACCGACATGGAGGTGGCTGGTTGTCACGGTAGTGGCAAGCGCAATTGCATCTCGATTGGCATAGCAACAATATGGGTGCTAGTCGCTACCGAGGTGCACGACCTCCTTGTTGTTCCTCTCCCTAATCCTTTGCCTACAGAGCTCATCGTTGCTGGCCCTTTCGGTCTGGAGCTCCTCGCGCAACTCTTCTAGATGGATGTGCAATTTTTGGATGTAAATCTAGGCAGGTATTGAAAACAATGGATCTACCTACTTGGTGAACTTGGAATCTGCTGTCTGCAAGCAAGATGAGGTTACTACAAGCGTCCCATGTGTGCAAGTATACGTAGGTAATGAATCACTTAGCATGAACATACAGTAGCGAAATAATCGATGTCCTGGGTGCACGTGGTCATCGCAAACTTGCACCACTGCATTGAGGTTGTGCTTGCATTACGGCCAAGGCTGAGGGATATCGGGGTAGCCGCAGAGGGGATTTCTAGGGGTGTGCAACTCCCTGGTTTCGAGCGATAGATCAGAGCTTGGGAGTCGAGGTCTAGGGGACTGTAGATACTCTTGTATTCGAGGTAAGGGTCACAGCCTTGAAACCCAGCCCATGCCTATCGTCCCCTCCCACGCCTTGAGCTTCCTGGCCTGTCTGCCATGCTTCTATTCATGTAATACGATTCCCTATAAGACATAAAAAGAATGTTTGAGTGTCTGTACTATTAGTGTCCTTGCGAAATTCACACTAAAGTCATGGAAAAGAACGTGCCAACATTACAGGAAATGCCGGTGTTATAGAGGATGAACGAGTACACATGTGGTACAAATTGATAGGTCGGGGCAGCCAAGCGACATGCAAACAAGCCTTCATCATTGTCTGCTCGATGTATGCCTAATGCCTGCATAACTTCAGAGAGTTGCCTCCCTTAATCCACATGCTTCTTCACAACCATGGCTCTATTAACTAAGTAGCTAATGATGAGGTTCCAGCTCTCGTCCACGATTGCAGTGATTAGGAGAGAGTGCATATCCTTCAGCACACTGTTGTACATCTTCAATATGTTAGTCATCATAATCCCGTACCTTACACCATCCATATCGTGAAACAGTGACCATTTCTCCATGCTCAGGGTATGCAAGTTGATCCAATTGGTGAACTCGCCCGTTGCTGTGGGATTGACCTGAGCTACAGCTGGTTTCGCTCCCTGCGACTCCCTCACATGCCTAGAGGTCTCCTCTTCAAGCACACACCATATTATGTTAAACTTGCGCCTCTGGTTCTGTATGCACAGTTTCTTGAACTTCTTCATCAACTCCTTGTTGCGGAAATGGCTGTGAAAGATCGTCGCCAGATACCTCATGCACCACTAGGACCTCAGGTCATTTCACTGGAAGGATGGGTGAGCCCTTGTTGTATGGAAGTCAATGCCGATAGCAACCCAGTCTTGCGATCTGTGATAAGGCAGACGTTCAGTCGGTCTTAGAAGGACTTGTGGATAGATGGATAATATTAATTGGGACGCTAGATATTATTTGCCGAGTGATAAAACTTGGTGATTTAGTATAATGTGAATTGGTTTATTTAACTTGATATTTTAGGATGCAATATCATATGAAATTGCGACTGCCAGATAATCCAACCATTACTTTAATAATTGAAGTATGGGTTTGGTCATTTAATCAATTGTTATTATGAACAAGGTTGATTATTTGCTGATTTAACAAATTTGTTAATAATGATTAATGGTTGCGATGCATTGTGAGGATAGGATAAGAATTTAACAAGGTTTTCTTGATTAAGCTGCACCTTGCAATAATAATCATTCTCAGTCATTATTGGTGAGTTTAAATCCTGAGATAATGATTGGATAATTACTGATTTGGCAAAACTGTATTTTAGCAAGACTCTTTAATTAAGGATGTTACTTGCACAAGAAACATTATTTTATGCATCTTTTTGCAGGTTTGGATTTTATCTTATTTAAGATAAATATTAAGGGCTTACAACCAGCTATGAGAGCCAACTGATTAGTGATTGGATTTGAGGTAAAGATTAATGGCTCCTTATTCATGTTTAAGAATTCTTAATCATAAACAACAAAACCGCTAATTTAAATCTCAGCATTTTACAAGTGAATATTGGAGAATTTGCCAATAATTATATTAAGAACTAATCAAAAGAGAGGTCTTGTAATTTTAGAGATGAGCAAATCATTATTTTGTGCTTCAAAATCTTGCTAAATTAATTAACTATAATTTGCATTAACAAGTTTAGATATATGGATAAAGATATGGTAGGATTCAAGAGTATCACTTGAGTTTCTAGAGCAGAGATGAGAGTCTTAAAGGTCATCTTGCTAATTCCTTGGTCGTTAGGAAATTAGTCCAAATTAAATTTCTGATGCCTTTAATTCAAATTAATTCATCCATTTAGATAACAAAATTTTAGTCTTAACAATCTTCTTATTGAAGCTAAATACTATTAATTGGAAAATGGTTCATGGCATGGCCTTGCTTTAGTTAACCTTTATATGAGGACTATTAATCTTGATTGGCATATAATTAACCAAA
Source organism: Dendrocalamus sinicus (assembly GCA_036346575.1). Classification (NCBI taxonomy): domain Eukaryota; kingdom Viridiplantae; phylum Streptophyta; class Magnoliopsida; order Poales; family Poaceae; genus Dendrocalamus; species Dendrocalamus sinicus. The sequence goes on from CM070644.1 coordinate 25,865,941, forward strand.
GTTTTCTTCTTATTGAAGCTAAATACTATTAATTGGAAAATGGTTCATGGCATGGCCTTGCTTTAGTTAACCTTTATATGAGGACTATTAATCTTGATTGACATATAATTAACCAAAGTTAAGTTTTTAAATTGAAAGTTCCTCAATTAAAATTTTACAATTAAATTTTTATCCACATTATTATTTACAGTTAATATCTTATCACATTGCTCCTTTGGATAAATTAGAAATGAAAAGAAAGGATACATGTGAAATACCTTAGCCAGATGCCAACTTCTAGTCGAGCCCACATGTCAAAGAAAGAGAGGGAGGGTGAGCCAAAGTGGGAAAGAAGTGGAGGGGCGTTTGGTCAGGGAAAAATAGAGCCGAAGGAGGGGAGGTCGGCGGTGCTTGGGGTGGCAAGGCTCATTGGCAAGGGGCGGCCAAAGAAGGGTCGGAGGCAGGCAAAACAGAACCCTGGGAGGGTGAAGGGGCCCTGGGAGGCAGTGATTAGGGTCGAGGAGGGCCAGCAGCAGTGCCAAGTGGTGGGCACTTGGAAGCCGTGAGGGCAGTAGCGGCCAGAGGGGATGGAGAAGAAAGGGAGGCGAGCACGAGTAGGAGGGAGGTCAAGTACACTCACTGGTGCGGTCAGGCTGACCAGAGGGGCAGCGGCATGGGAGGGCTTCCGTGGAGGGGATACTCGAGCAAAGGAGAGCGTCGGTTGGCTGTTGGGGGAGCTTCGAGACGCTGAGGAGCTGCTCCCACAGCGAGGAATCAGAGGGAGGTCGGCTAAGGAGGAGATAGTGGCAGAAATGATGGTAGCCGGCCAAAAGCGAAGAATGAGTAGGCATGGTGGGTTCTAGCGACGGAACTTCAATTAACTGAAGGGGAAGGTAGAAAGAGTCTAGGGGCACACCGTGACACAGTTGGTCTATGGGGAGTTTCATCGAAGCAGCTGGAAAGGGGAGGTGGCTGGCGTGGGCACAGGGTGCCTCACACTTAGCTCGACCAAGGGAAGAAGAAGAGGGCAAGACGAGAGGGGCAAGGGCAAGCTCGAGACTTCTTATAGGTGAGGAAGGAAGGTGGTTGTTGGTGCATTGCGGGCGCTTGCTCGGGTGGTAGTGGAGTACTAACATTGGGGCAGCGGCATTGAACATGCGCGCTCGTGGCATTTGATGCTCTATAGGGCTAGGGAAAACAGGGGGCAGAGCTAGGCAAAACCAGGGCGTCTTTGTCTCGACGCAGTGCTGCGCGCAAGGGAGGGTTTTGCACGGGTGGCACATGAGGCAGTTCGGCGCACGTGCAGGGCGGGCGCATGGTGAGATGCGGGGCTGGGTCGGCCCAGAGCCAAGGGAAGAGAGGTGGAAGAAATAGAGAGAGAGAGAGGGGAGGGGAGGCCGGGTGGAGAAATGGGCTGAAGGCCCAAAGATTTGTGAAGAATTTCCAAAAATTGAATTCTAGTCTTAAATTTGTGATTAGGTTATGTATTGGAACCCTTCATTCAAAATTTGGATTCAAAAATTTGAATTTCAAGATTTGCCGAGTTTCGGTAGATAATTCTTGAACTTCATATTTGAATTTTCGGATATAAAAAGTAGATGGGAAGGATTTTAATATTAACTTTGATTTAAGTTTTTGTTCTTGGTTTTGAATTTTCACAATCTCGATTTCTTGATCAAGATTTCGATTTATTATTATTATTATTGTTCAAGTTTTTAGCAAGGAACCAAAACAAGAAATTAGAATAACACCGAAAATTTTTGAGATACACTGACAAAGTAATGAAAAAGATTTTATAATTTTTGCAATTACACTAGTTCCCTTTTTGGGATGTTATAGCCATCAAGACCGTGCCCTTGTACCGGCCAAAGAGGAATGTGCCATCTATCGTGAGCACTAGATGGCAGTACTTGAACCCCTCAATTGTCTGCCAAAACACCTATAACACCAAGTGAAGGATTAAACAATTGGTGCCCTTCATAGGGTCCATCCTCTTTATCTTGTTTAGATATTTCTCGGGATTGGCTTGAGCAATCTGATGTAGCATTCATTGCACGAAGTCATAGGTCTCCTCGTACGCGTCATACATCCTTGCGTGACCTTCCTCCTTGCCCGCCACACCTTACCATAGCTCACCGAGAAATCAACCAGATTCACGACATCGACTATCAACAGCTTTGGTAAAACTATGACGTCCGCAACTACAAGGTGACTTATCAGACTGGCGACGGCGTCACATTGCGGTGGCTATGTAGAAGCTCAGTAAGCTCACAGGTGTGGTCCTTCACCACTGTTACTTGAAAGTCCGTTGCTCTTCCTTTGTGTCTCTACGCATCGACTTTCTCAGGACAAGAGTTCCAGACACTTCACCATGTACATATCGAAGTTCAACCTATGCACCAGATACATGCGGGTTATGCGGACAACATATCTTGCGATGGCTTGCTGTACGGCACCTTTGTTGATAAAGCGTTGCCCTTCAGTTGAGTGTCTTCGTTGAAAGACCATTTAGACCCACCTTCAGACGGCAAAACTAGAGAGGCTAAGGCAACAACATCAAATCTTGAGGAGACGTACTCAACATCCGTGTACACAATACCATCGGGTGCACCACCCCTACACTAGCCTCGTCTCCACTGGTGGTTGTGTCGGTATCCTCCTACTCACTGGAATGGCTTCCATCTGACATCCTTTCCAAATATTCATGACAGTCAATACATGTTGCCCACCATCTCTCTGTATGTTCTCTTGGTTGAAAGTTATACACCAACCTGGATAGCCGTCTATCATCCTGGCCAGCACCATGTTCCACCGCACCACCAGGACCAGTTGGTTTCCATTTCATCGCCACCATGCCCAGAAACATGACGCTCCACATCACCACTCTCGTCTCCCTCGCCCCTGCTCGATGCCTCCACCCTCTCCAGAAACTGCACATACACCATTGACCTCCTATATATTGCCACAACCGAATTGTTAGCAATCTCCATGTATTGCTGTCAGATGATGTTGCCAACCACCTTCACCTCTTAGAAACACTCCCTCGAATATCCAACTATCGTGGCTGTCACCGCCACAATGACGATCTTCTTCCTAGAAACATCCCTGTCAAATGCACTCTATATGCACCTCCTAAGCTCAAAGAGACCTAACTCCTTAATCCTTGGAGCCTCGATTATGGTCCTTTCACAATTTTGAAGGTCCGCCCCGTACAGCCCATTCTGTACGCCTCCCTCTTCATAAAATACAAACAAGTGTTCTATATCCGACAGCAGATACCTACCACCAATACAAACGAAATGTACTTATTTCAGACGATGCTACATACCAATGAACTCTAGCTATCTTTTTTAATAGTAGTGTAGAAATAACAACATTGTACAAATGATAACAGTGCATAAATAATAACAACGCACAAATAATAACAATGCAAAAATAATAACAGTTCTAAAATATTAACAATGTACAAATAATAACATTGTATGAATGATAACAGTGCACAAATAATAACAGTGCACAAATAATAACAATGTGTAAATACTCAAATAATTACAATGCATAAATAATAACAGTGTACAACTAAGAACGTTTGGGTATTAACAAATAATCGTTAACACCACTACTAATCCATTATTAATATGGGTAATTACAAAAAAGGGTATGCACGAACTAAAACGTACGTCATCTACACATTGTTATAGAGCACATTCTACATAACCAAACTACCATTAAAGCTAACAAGATCTTAGTGAAACATACCTTTTCCTGAAGGTCTTTATTGGAACCACACTAATTCCACCTGCGAAATCTCTTGGCGAACATTATTTCTTTCTTTCCTCTCCGTCCACTCTCTTACGCTCCATAGGGAAGATACTCAATTGCTCGACTTCTGATGAGTTAGCAGAGAGGGAGGCAGGGCATTTTATACACGTGAGGGAGGCATTGCTAACCGACAGACCCACACGGGTGCACAGGGCAGCAGCCGCATCCAACCAAGAGCCACAAGAATTACTATCAAACGCGTCGCATCGTGTCACGCCCACGTGGTCAGCCACCGAAGTCCACAAGCCAGCACACCTGTTGAGCCAAGCAGCTCGACAAGAACTACCTTGCCCCCTAGCTCGGCAACCCTTTGCCAACCGCGTCGCGTCGGTGCCTGCCACGCCAGCTCACCCTGACGCTTGGTTCAGCTCCTGCCAAGCTATGGGGGCGCGACAGGTGACATGTATCGCTTGCTGCGTCTTTCGAGTTTGGGGAAGGATTCATTTTTGCAAAAACGGATGTTAGGAGACTAAAATTGGAAAGAAAAAAAAGTTGTTACAGTGCTCAATAGTTCTGAGTTTTCTATTACATTATGTTACTAATATCAAAGTTAAGATTTGAAAAACCATTTACCCCTCTTAACTCGCCTACCCGACCCAACCGCCGTTGTGGCTGTCGTCCACTCGCCGTTGGTGTTCCGTGGCCGTACGTGCGAACGCGGCCACGACCACCTTGGCTAAAGGCGCGGCGCGGCGCGGCGCCTCGCCTCTCGATTTGTCGTACCGTTGTCGCTATCCCTTCCCGTCGCTTGAAACAAAAGCCAAATAGATCCCCCCTCCACTCCACCTTTCGGCCGCTGCCTGCCTTTGCGTGACGACGCTGCCTTTTTAATCCCCCGTCCCTTCCTCCCTCCCCTCAGTTTCCGCCCTAATCCACCTGCGGACCTGCCTGCCTAAGCGGGACGAAGCTCGCCACTGGCTTGGCGTGCCTCTGCTTCCTTCCTAGTTCCTTCCCTTGCGGTTTGCTTACCTGCAAGAGCCGGCCGGCCATGGCGGAGGAGCAGAGGTGGCAGGAGGGGCACCGCCTGTGCGCCAACAACTGCGGCTTCTTCGGCAGCCCCGCCACGCTCGACCTCTGCTCCAAGTGCTACCGCGACCGACAGCAGCAAGAAACACCCGCCGCCGCCTCCCCGGCCTTCTTGCTTTCCTCCTCTGCCTCCGCAGCGCTAGCCTCAGCCGCAGCTGATGTCGCCGAGCCCGTCGCGGCCTCCGAATCCTCGCCGTCCTCGGCGCACGCGGGCGCCAAGGCGAGCAGGTGCGCCAGCTGCAGCAAGCGGGTGGGGCTGACGGGCTTCGCGTGCCGGTGCGGGGGCACCTTCTGCGGGGCGCACCGGTACCCGGAGCGGCACGCCTGCGGCTTCGACTTCAAGGCCGCCGGCCGCGACGCCATCGCGCGCGCCAACCCCATCATCAAGGGCGACAAGCTCAAGGACAAGATCTGATCCCCCATCGCACGTCGTCGCCGGCCGGGCGCCGGGCCTCCTTACCCTCCCTCCCGTCCTTCCTCCTCCCTCCATACGGAGGAAAAGGAGGAGGATCGCAATTGGTGTAACTTTGTGTAAGCTGGTGATGAAATCGTCAGCCATGGAAATGGAAATGCATTTTGAATAAGGGATACTCTGCTTCCATCATCTCCAAGCCTGTTTCTAATTCTCTTCTTTGGCTGCTGCTGCGAGAAGCTGGGAATCTAACGGCGATTGAAATGCAAACGTGATGAACCCTACAGGGATCCGGAAAGGATCCGCTGATTTCGCGATAGTATTTGATTTTGCAATGGAAGACGGCACAAGCATGCATGCTACGAACGCTAGCTGTACCACTTCTTTCTCCCCGTCTCTACGATACCAATCCAACCAACGGATTAGCACCCCCTAACAACCTCATTAGTGAAGCTCACGCCCACCTTCGTTTGCAGCTCCGACTTTTGATTCGCGAGAATTAATGGAGAGACCTGCTGTTCGAGTTCCAAATTCGACGACAGGTTTAACGGATGGTAACGTGGATGCTCCCGCTTATACCGAGAAATCGATACAATGTTTTCGTGCGGCTATCTTGTTGGCCGTGGTACTGTAGTACAGTAGTAGCCAAACGGGAGATCGAAGCGTGACTATCTGAACGATGAACACAGGATCGAGTGAATGACTCCTTGCAGAGGGAAAGCAAAGCAATCGTGTAGCCGTCGAACAAAAGAAGAAGAAGAAGAAGCGTCCGAGCAAGCCTGTTCGCTTTCTGGTGCTTGGCGGAGGAGGATGGGTCATGCCTTCGAATTGGACCGATTCCTCTCGTGATTCAAACGAAGCCCTGGATGGGTCAACCAAAGGGTACCTAACCAAAGGATAAACACAAACGCGGCAGATTAGCATGCCCCGCTTTAATTTTCTTGCATCCCCACGTACACATGAGCGAGCGAGATGGCCACCTCTAACTAACCCTCCGCGTGCTGAGCCTGACACCAACGTCGTAACTGCTCTTCTACCCCCCTGACCTGCCCGTGCCGTGAGACCCCCACTGGCTATACTTTAGAAGTCTGCTATTGGGGTGTTTGAATCGTCTAGAAATGATGGTGTTTAGCTAAAGTTTTTGATTTTTGGTTTTAGTTGAAATAGAATAGTAATAGCTAAAAGAAACATCTATTGAAACACAATTCAAAAATAGCTTTTGAAAGATACAGACGTGGTAGAGATGACATAGACTGGTAAGTGGCTTTTGAAAACTGCTTAAAGAAACCACTTTTAAAAATAGTTTAAAGAAATCATTTTTAGAAACCAATTTTTCCAAACAGAAATAAAAGCTGAAGCCAATTTAAATACCCTTCAGTGGAGTCTAATGGTAAGCTTTTTCTCCGAGCCCGAGCCGCGCGAACAAGTCGCCGGATTAGTTAGTTGTTGATTGTTTTTCGATGGAAACAATGAGGAATTGAGGATGTTCGCACTGGCTAGGTAGCAGTAGTAGTACCTGAAAGTGAACCTACCTAGCACGTCCCATTCCATCGGGACGATAACCATAACAAAGTACTCCTAAGTACGTACGTTGTATTCCACCCAGAAGATTACAATCACAAAGAACTACGTTCGTGTACATACACGTCACTAGACATGAGAAATGTGCAAGTGAACACATTGGAGGAAGAAAAAAACGGGGAACGGATTTGTTAAAAGAACATTGGACATTTGGACGTCTAATAAGCAGTGGCGGACGCAGAAATTTTAGAATGGATGTTCGAAGTTGTAAAAATATTTTTCAGTACAAAATATAAAGATCTACAGTAGCAATAGTTAATATACAATTATTTGTACTAGGTATAATTAGAGGTTCGATGTTCCTAGATGAATGTTTCAGAAAACATAGCTGTGCAAACCAATTGCAGTCCACAAGATTGTATACATGCATAAAAATTACACATGTTCTTTGTGACAAAACTGTCACTTATACCAAGGGTATGTGTACTTATTACCAACAAGTTGAATGCAGAATTCGAATTTTGGACACATCTGGCCCTGTAGCACGCAAAAATTCCGCATCTGACCCCCATTGCGCAAAAATTCCAAAAGTGGCACCCGGCCGACCGCGCGTCTCTCGCGTTGCGCCACGTGTCCCAGTCGTGCGGTGTGGTACCGCCGCGACCGCGATCGCTTCACGGGTCGTGTGGTACCACACCGCACGACCGCACTGTTCCGCGTCCCGAGCGCACGTCTCCTCTGCCGACCGTGCGACACCGTCTGCCGACCGCACGTCTTCCATCCCGAGCGCACGACACCACTGTAGCGCCAATTATTTGTCCGAGCGAGCGCGTTCACGAGCCAGATTCCTTCCAGCCGAGCATGCTTTCCTGCAGTCCAATCCGTCCGCTGAAAGAGCAGTTTTTTGCACTTTTTTGCATGCAGCTCATACACGCGTCAGCAGTATGGGATATGGCCCCCCCAATTTTTGCTGAATGGCTGAGGAGTGTTCGCAATAAAATGCTTGGGAGCTCGCTGGTGAGCAGATGCATGCGGTGAAGACTTCTCGTTTGTAGTTGAAGCAAAGACAGAGCGAGAGCGGGAGTGAAGGGAGGAAAAGAAAGAGTGGAAACCCAGATTTTTGAGTTGCTTTTGTTTGGAGTCAGGAGATTTTACAAATACGAAAGTTGTAGATTGTCTTGTGAGCTTCAAGAAGAGGTAATTTTCTTGGCCCCGTGCAAGTATTTTTCTGTGAATGTCATTAGCCCGTAATTAGGCAAACCGTCATTCGTTAATGTTCTTATAAGCCAAATATGTTGTGTATTTTGTAGGTAAACATCCATATATGATGCATGATGTATTCTAGTGTAGAAAATGTCGTATATTTTTGTTGAAGTTACGTAGTGTAATGTAGTTATTTTTTGATGAAGATATGTGCTTGCATGTGTAGGTGTTGAAAAAGTAAATATTTATGTTGGAGCATTTGTAGGTGATAGCAACAGTAGTTAGATTAGAGACAATTTGTATAATTGGTAGGCTTAGTGAATGACCGTAGACAACGTATAAAATTAAAATTGAGAATAAATTTGGATTATTAGAATAGAAATACCAGGAAAGTAGTACGAAGGTATAGTAAAATTAAATAAACTGAGGAAATGAAATTACAAAAAAAATATTTTGTTGATTTATGTACGCTTTCGTAAGTGAAAGCCGCATGAAGTGAAATATAGAAAAGAAAGGAAGAAAATTAAGTAATGGAAATTTTGCATTAATCGGAAAAAATGAAATTGCAATTGGTTAGTGGAAGCTGGCATTAAGTAAAATTTTACGAAAGAAATTTTACAAATTAGAAAGTAAAATCTACAAATAAGACCGCTGGAAATAAAAATGAAATGAATATGTAATTTGATGTATGTTAGAATTTGGAAGTAAAATAGTTAGAAATAAATTGTAGTTTTAGAAATACAAAAGATATACTAATCGATTTTGTAGGCAGTAGGAAGATGTATGAAATACCGAACTGTTATTGTTACAATGGGATAGTGGGTGTTTGATGGTACGATTGTTGCATGATGTGTACTAACATTGTTGATTACGCACTTATGTTAGGTACGCCATGGCTGACATTCAAAACTTGTTCGTGTTTTATGGGAGTGGTCTTATGCATAGCGGGCGTTCGGGCGGACTGTCAAATTGTGACGGGCCGTGATCCGGGCACCGGCCCGAACGCCATGAGCTTGTCTCGAGCTACGAGGTGTGTCCGTTCGGCGTTCGATCGGCGACCCGAAAGGAAGAAGTTCTGAATCGAGGCGATCTATGCTTCAATGGTGGGTGATACTAGCATGTGGCAACCGAAGGTGACCAATGACGCCTCGTGGGCCAACTACATGGAGGTCGTGTGCAACCCTGATGCTGCGATATATGCCAGGCCAATGGTGTATGTCGAGTTCGTGGAGAGGGCAGAATCATCCGGCATGGTTGGTTCTGATGCCGCTGGTGGAGATGTAGTGCTTGGGTTCATCTCCGGTGGTCATGAAGACGCTTCTGCGGGAGAACATGTGGGCGAGAAAGTGAGTGATGAAGACATCAGGAGGCATGCGGAGAATTTCCAGGCCAACGAAGGTGTGGACAAGAGGTGGTGGGCCGCCCGTATTGATTGTCATGAGTACCTTGGGGACCAGGTGGAAGAAGCGAGCAGTGAGGAGGATGAGGATGTGGAAACAGACAGTTCTGGAGAGGACGAGGATGGCGAAGCTGAAACTGGAGGGGTGGTAGGTCGTGTTGTGACCACGGACGGTGCGTACGTGTCGTCCAGACTAGACGACAACGCAGCGGCATCCCTAGTTCTACCACAGGCGGAGGAGGGAGAATGGGGGTTCAGCGAGGCCGCACTCATTTTGGGGCAGTACTTCCGTAATAAGAGTGTTGTCCAGCAGGCTATTGCTAGACATGCCGTCAACATAAGCCGGACGTATCGGGTGCACAGGTCAAACCCGGACACGTACATTGTGAAGTGTGTCGACGGGTCCTGTCCTGGCAAAGTTCGTGCACAGCGGTACAAGGGGGTTGGCACAGAGTTCCGGATAACGGTGCTGCAAGATCACAGTTGCGAGCTTGCGGGGCCAGTACATAGGCACCGCAACATGACATCATCATATGTTGCGGAGCTGGCCAGCCACCTCATCCAGGCGGATGTGTCCATTTCCCCGAAGGTTCTAATGGCAGAAATAGCAAACATGGTGGGCTTCGAAGTGAGCTACAAGAAGGTATGGCGGGCGAAGCGAAAGGTGCTGCACCGTATGTATGGGACGTACGAGAAGGCGTACGACCTGGTCCCAAGAATGTTGCAGCAAATTGCACAATCAAACCCAGGCATGTACATAAACAAGCAGGAGAGGGTTCATCCTACGGAGGGCCCGAATTGTTTCATTCTTGACAGAGTGTTCTGGGCCTTCCATAAGGCGATACAAGGTTTCAGGTGGTGCCGTCCAGTGCTAACTATAGATGGGATGTTCTTATCCGGCAAGTACAAGGGTACCATCCTCACCGCAGTTGCAGCTGATGTAAATGACCAGTTATTTCCAGTGGCATTTGCAATTGTGGAGAATGAGAATACGGATAACTGGCTTTGGTTCCTTACCAATGTGAAGCATGCCATAGTGCAAGATCGCCCTGAAGTGTGTGTCATCTCCGATCGCAATGCAGGCTTGCTGTCTGCGTTGCGAACGTTGCAGAATGGAATGCAGCCCCCCTTCCAGCGAAGTGATGTGAAGAACCGTTGGTGCATGAGGCATATTGCAGCGAACTTCCATAGAAGGTTCCGTAGCAAGGACCTAATGAAGATGTTCAAGAAGCTATGCATGCAGAACCAGAAGCGGAAGTTCGACACCTTGTGGAGGCAGCTCGATCAGGAGGCTACTAAACATGTGCATACAGAAGCAGGGGCCGTGGAGGGGGGCTCCACAAGAGTCGGGGTGTTCACACAATGGGTTCAGTCCAATGCACCTGACTTGGAAATGTGGTCTTTGTTGCACGACACCGATGGGGCAAGGTATGGGATCATGACAACCAACATGTCCGAGGTTTACAATGGTATCTTGAAGGGCGTCAGATCCCTGCCGATCACAGCAATCGTGGGCGAGACTTGGAACCGTACCGTGGGGTACTTTGTGAATAGAGCCATGATGGCGAAGCACCTGGACGAAAACAAGCAATACTCTGAGGTCATGCAGACCTTCATGGACAGGAAGATGGAGAAGGGTCGATCCCACATTGCTCAGCCCATTGATGGCTTAAGGAGGAAGTTTGAGGTCCGCCTCAGGCAGAAGTATGTCATGGGTCACATTAGAGGGGAGCGCAAGAAGGTATACACGATTGATGATAAAGCATCTTGCACCTGCAACAAGCCCCAGCTTCTGCACAAGCCATGCTCCCATGTGTACGCGGCCTGCGCTGTATGGCACTAGGCGTCGGCACAGTACATCTCCAAGTACTACGACATGCAGCACTTGTATGCAACATGGAGTGCAGAGTTCCATTCCTACAGGGTAAACATGCACTACAGGGAATTATGGCCAGGGGAGATAAAGTGGGTGCCCAACGATGTACTGAAGCATATCGGTCGTGGAAGACGACAAAGCCATCGCATCCGTAATGGCATGGATGACAGCCACCGAGGGGATCGTGTTCGGCACCCGAAATGTAGGCTATGCAAGACGATTGGCCACTTCCTCAGCCAGTGCCCAAACAGGCCAACATCAAGCAACGCTTCGTAGTACCAACCACAATGTTTTCTTGTACCCATTGTTGCTTCCATGTGTTCTGTGCGTTGCGATGTACCCTGCATTATTTAGGAGGTGTACGCTGCATTGTTGGCTCCATGTATCTATATCGTGCACATTACCATATTATGCATGTTTTCGTACATTCCATATGTTTTCTTGTTGTGTGGGTCATATTCGTGTGCACATTTTATGTATGTTTTGGTACATTCCGTACGTTTCCCTGTCGTTACATTTGTTGTTAATTATGTTGTCATTTGTTGCACATTTTGTTATAAATTTAGACTCACTTGTTATCCTTCTTTGGCAGGATATGGCGATCGAGTTGCTAGACCCCCGTTGGGATGAGCACCACCGATGCCATGCGTGGTCGTCGGGAGATGCACAAGGGGCTCCTTGCTTCGTCCTTAGGGGCCCCCGAGAGAACTGGCGTCTCGACCAGCGGTACATCCCACTACTGCGGGACACCGGGCTGCTGCCCATTGCCGCATGTTGGATCTACGCATGCATTCGATATGATGCACCGCTGCATGCGCTCTTGTTGATCGATGGGGCGGAGACTCACACTTTCACTTCGGTGGGGGGAGATGACGATTACTCTGCAGGATGTGACGATGCTTACAGGTCTACCCGTCCGTGGTGCTGCTGTAGTGCCACCCCCAAAGGCAGCAGATTGGAAGGTCTGTCTGGGTCACCGGTTCGGTCATCCTATCCCAGACAACGCAGCTAGTGTGCCACATGGATGGCTTCGTCGGTACATGACCTGTCCTGGACACGCACATGAGGAGGAGGCGCGTACACACTTCATAGCGTACCTGCTATATCTGTTCGAGTGGGTCTTGTTCCCTAGCACCACTGGAGACTCCGTGCAGCCTAGCTACATACACCTAGCGGAGTCCTTGGCGGATGGCTGACCTGGTCAGGTGCCACAGTATAGCTGGGGATCAGCAGTTCTTAGCGCCACATACCGAGGCTTGTGTGACGCCTCTCAGCGTAGCGCGGTCAGCGAGCCGGTCCTAGCCGTCTACTACCTTCTCCTTCAGTTGTGGTCGTGGGAACACTTCCCCGTTGGCAGGCCTTCCTTTGGTCGTGTTGTGCACCCTTATGACCTCAGCCCGCAGTTCTACGGCCTCGATGGTGGCGACGACCCCGTTGATGGGCCCACAATGGGTACTCGTTGGACGCATGGTCAATTGAGGTGGGCGAGGACGAGGCCGAGGCGTGCGTGCAGTTTCCACAACAGTTCGAGATTACGCACGAGGCGACATAGTGCGTGGCCATGGACTCCACGGTTCATTATGGACACGGCCCCCACGCGTTATCATCTTAGTCTTTGGCGGGATCACGAGTGCTTGGTTGATGACACGCCACTTGCTTCTCGCGCCTGCGTCGAGCCATACAACTCACACCGAGTCATGAGGTAGTTCGGTATGCCGGCATGTCCCCACGGGAGGCGCCCTCTGCGAGCAGCACCCACCGGTATGTCATTACACCATAAATTTAATTAATGCATTAGTCTGTGCCCCTACTAATTGTGTAATGTCTCAATGAATTTGCGAGCAATCGAGGAGAGGCGGCGACGAAGGCGGAGAGCCACACAATGCCGTGGGCGGACATGTGGCGTGACGGCGGATCGATGGTTGTGGGCGAGACACGGCGGACGACCCGCGGCGTATAGGACATACCTTGAGTGGTACGCTCCACGCACCCGCATTAGGCTTCTTGGGGAGCGCCACGCCGTCCGCGAGGTCGTTCACGAGGCGCTATCTGAGCGAGTCGGACCATCATCTAGCGGCACGGCACGACTAGGTGGTACGAGATTAGTATGTCATTATCTAGTGCAGGATTACATTTTAACTCACTGTTTGTTTCACTGCAGTTGGACCGGCTGCATCGTATCCAGGACGAGGCTGCTCAGGCTATACACCGTGGGAGGTCAAATACGGTTGATCGGTGGGTCAGTTCGATGCGCAGCATCTATGATGACGCTAGGGCTGCGATACGGACCTTGAGTTGTGGTCGCCACCGAGATGACGTTGTTGCTCGACGCGGTGGCGGACGTGGCTAGGGACCACCACCCCTCCACGCTGCCGTCAGCACCAGCATCAGCACGACCATCGTCGTCGCATCCATCGCAGTCCGAGAGTCGGCCCAGCTACGCTCGCTCGGCCTCCACGCGCTTCGGACCGACGGTTGGACAATTACCAACTATTTGTTCATCCACTCAATTGCCATTTATGTCTAACCAAATGTTCTTCTTGCAGCAATTGCGACAGGATAGCTCGCTGCTACAACCATCGTCATCACGGAGGGCGACGGAGGAGCAAGCGCGCTCTCCAGGCCGACGGGGGCCCACTCCAGAGAGCGACCCTGACTCGGCGCAGCAACCAGAGGGGGCGATGCCCTAGTTCACCCCTAGCGTGCAGTCCAACCTACAAGACCGGGATAGGTGGTTTGGGCAGACCTATCAAGGATGCACATCGCAGGAGTACATGCGCGGCTACCCGTCGACATCGTCATTTCGACAGCCACATACCCGGTATGCACTAACGTACTAAGCTAAACATGTCTATTTCAAAGCCATCTAATCGCACTGGCAAAAAAATGCAGGTTTACTCGAACAACAGGCCATGGCGTTCACGGTGGGTCATCCGCTTTTCAGAGTACCCAGGTAAATGCCTTGTGATATTAAGATTCATTACAAACATCGCTGCCAATGTCCTAATTCACCTGTACCATCTTAGCAGCCCATAGACCCCTCGTCGACCGAATGGCTGAGCTCTATTTTCGGGCCGCCAACGCAAAACCCCATGCGATCTCACGCAGACCACCTCGGCGCGAGCCTCGCGATCTGACCTTCGAGATGCACCGCACTCGCCTACCGATTCACTGAAGGAGCGCGTAGGCTACGATAGCGAAAAATAAAAATTTCTACCGCGCACACCGGGACATCATGCTAAGGAGGGATCATAGATCGTTACCACTAGGCGCGCGTGCGGTGGAAGAAGAGTTGAAGAAGCCGATCTAACCACGCGCGTCGAGGTAGTAGTGGAAGTAGCCGATCGTCCGACAGATCGTCTCCTCCACGCGATCAACCACACCACGAGCGGATCAATCGTAGTTTGTTGATGCCGATCAACGCCGCAACGAGCAGCGCCTCCACCGGTATCCACACGTCCGGGTGGGCGCGCCGATCGCGAGTGTACCCGGCACTCATGGCGGCTAGGGTTTGGCTCGGGAGGTGGCGGCTAGGGTTTTGCTCGGGAGGAGCGAGCGTCCATCCTCAGCCCCGCCTCCAAATATATAGACCTCCTCACTTGGGCCTCGTGGACCGAGGCCCAATAGGAGTCTATCCGATCTCTATCCGAATTGAGCCCACATCCGAATCACATTCGAATTAGTGTTCCAACCCGTTAAGTGTGCGACCACAGAGGTTCACGTATACTTGGTCGCGACCGGAAACACCTTTCCGGTCACCACATTAATAGCGGCCTCTAGCAAGACATATTAACCCCAAAGTATACGTAAAGATCATATCAATTGAACTCAGTAATGTTCTCATGTACGAATCCCTTTGCCTCACGATATAGATTAAGCTCAAGGCGAGACTGTGTCATCCTCTTAATAGCTCAATTACTCTCTCGATTCCGTGATGGATTATAAACTTGTGATTGACTCCTCAATCACATTGGCATGGCCATGCACTTTTATAATCCATTACATCGAGGCCCCAGAATATATCTCTCCCATAAGGAGGGCAAATTCTATCTTGATCATTCACATCCCACTACATGTTTCATAGCAAACCCGAAGACTACTTTTATAACTACCCGATTCACGGAGTAGTGGTTAGTAGTCCCAAAATAGGCTACTACGCATGTTGGGAACCATGATGATCTCAAGTCTAAGGATTCTACATAAACACTACTTGAGACCAACTAATGACACATGGAATCTCTGCAGTGTCTCATGGCGGGTCTATCCAACATATGTTCACTAACACATGTCCATATTATTGATTTGGTATCTCCATACCATGATCCATGAGACATGATCATCAATCAATACATATGCTGATCTTTGAATCATATTTGTTCCTCATATGATATATGATCAGGGATCATTTAGAAATAGCAACATTTTGGCATTAAGAGTCTCATGAATAAGTCACATACTCATTGATCAATAATGATAATGTCTATTTCAAGGAACAAAGCAATGTATCATAAACATAGTATGTGATATATTCAACATCTCCATGTTGCCTCTAGGGCATATCACCAACATCACCTTCTCGGAGGATCACATACGACGTCCGAGGAGACGACGAGATTCATAATGCGTTTATTGTACTTCAGATTGTGTAACGTCGCATGGTTTCCTGTGTTCGTACTGTTCTGTGCTTATGAAATTATTTGAACTACAATTAAGGCTTCATTCCCATATGACAAGTATGCACGCATGTGGGCACTGTACCTCACAGCATGCATTACACATACATAGATTAACTCTCCAGCGGGAGAAGACACGATAACAACAAACACAAGGTACAACATAGCATAAAACATTACCAACATACACGACGAGAACCTCCAGCACTACAACTTGACGATAACAATAAACACAAGAAAGATAATAGCACACAACATTAAATTTATCTTCCACTCCAGCCTATCGAAATGATGCCGCATCCCGATGGGGTCGCAACCCCCGACGACAACTCTCTCATGGCGAACAATGTCTGTCCTAGTGCCCATTTCATCCTCCCACACCCAAAATCGGCAACCACTAGGGGCTTCCTACGATTCCATGAGAAGAAGATTTTTAAACATACCACCACGATTTGAATGAACCCGAAACAATCTTACTCACCGAATGATAGGGGCACTTGTAGTAGTGTCGCCCAAGATTTGCGGCCGTCTGTGAGGTCTTACGTCTAACAACCGTGTTGCATTTTGGGCAAATCACCGTGGGTGCCGATGAAGAAGTGCTGAGCTGACTCATTGCCTAGTCCGGGGGAGTAAGCACGAAATAAAACTATACAGATTGGGAACAACTAATTCACGACGTGAGTGATAACAAGGCAAGGGACTAGGTGAGGCATGGCTCCCTTTTATAGGCTATGTGGGGGGTAGCTTCATGCACAAAGACCACAGAATAAGAAGGCATCAGGCAATGACAACACGAACCAGCACATACATTGCACGTACACAAAATATTGAAAGAGAACACAAGTCTGGACCCCTGCTTTGCTCAGTGACATGACAAAACGGAGCAGCTTTGCTCAGTGACATGACAAAAGAGGGCAGCTTTGCACAGAGACGTGACAAAAGAGAGCAGCTTTGCGCAGGGACATGACAAAACAGGCCAGTTTTGCCCAGTGAAATGACACAACGGGGCAGCTTTGCTCAGTTAGATGACAACAGACTACAGCTTTGCGCATTGACCTGACATAACGGGGCAGCTTTGCTCAGTGAGATGACAAAAAACAATAGCTTTGTGCAGTGACATGACAAAAGAGGCCAGCTTTGCTCAGTGAGATGACAAAAGAGGGCAGCTTTGCTCAGTGACATGACAAAAGAGGCCAGCTTTGCTCAGTGATATGACAAAATAGCGCAGCTTTGCTCAGTGAGATGGCAAAAGAGGGCAGCTTTGCGCAGTGAGATAACAGAATAGGGCAGCTTTGCTCAGTGAGATGACAAAATAGGCCAGCTTTGCTCAGTGAGATGACAAAAGAGGGCAGCTTTGCGCAGTGAGATAACAAAATAGGGCAGTTTTGCTCAGTGAGATGATAAAATAGGCCAGCTTTGCTCAGTGAGATGACAAAAGAGGGCAGCTTTGAGCAAAGACATGACAACAGAGAGGACCTTTGCCAGGTGACATGACAAAAGAGGGCAGCTTTGCGCAGCGACCAAAAATAATTCACATGCCTACCCTTTGGCTTATAAAATGAGCTGCAATGCATCTGCAAGAGAACACTACACAATCTAGCACTACATCATACCTTCTTTCTCCACGTCGAGATGAACAACAAGAATATGAAGGAATGGTAAAAATTCGCGGACATCATAAATGAGAAATTTAGGAAGGCTAGGGAGGAGTCCCGCAAGAAGGCAGAAAGGGCTGCGGCAGCTCGCGAGGAACAAGCAAAGGCTGCTGCAGCTACGAGGTCAGCTCCCCCGGCTTACGAGGAACAAGCAAGGGC
This sequence comes from Dendrocalamus sinicus, assembly GCA_036346575.1. Lineage (NCBI taxonomy): Eukaryota > Viridiplantae > Streptophyta > Magnoliopsida > Poales > Poaceae > Dendrocalamus > Dendrocalamus sinicus. The sequence goes on from CM070644.1 coordinate 25,883,666, forward strand.
TGCTGCGGCTACAAGGTCAGCTCCCCGCAATGAGCGGCCGCGTAGCAACAACCCCATCCCGGACGTCCCCACCGAGCGTTCGCCGCAACTCCCACCTAAGGGGGAGACACCCCCCTTTGTTGGTGCGGGGACATGTGCAAGTTCTTCAAATCTAAGCACCACATCAACCTAGGTATGCGTTACTGGGGTTGCGCAAACTACTCCAGTGACTACCCCAACCGCCGTTTTGACACCGCTACCTATTGACAGCCGGTAAAGATCACATGCACCATTTTCCCTTACCTTTTCCCCTTCACAGCATGCACTAACAATCTCTCCCCTGTATTTACAGTCTCCGGAGCCCCTGTGTGGCTACCGCAAATGGATCGATCTTGAGATCCACCCTGCGGACCAATGGACCCTCGACTTCGAGGAGTGGAATGTTACATGGGACAAAGAGTTGCTGGAGGAGGAGCGCCGCAAGAACGAGCACACCCTGCGTATACAACGCGAGACGCAAGCTCATCTCCAAGCGTGCACGCGTAGGGAGCGGAAGGCTCGCGAGATGGAGCGCGAGAGAAAGAGGGAAATGGCGGCTAAGGCAAAAGAGGCCGTGGACGAGTTCAACGCCGAGCGGGCAAGGAAGGGAAAGTGGCCCCGGTCCACACAGTAGGTCGTTCGCGCAGTTGGGTAGGTTAGTCGCATATCATGCTATATGTTATGCATGTAATAAAAATGTACGTGGCATGTTACTCCCAGCTGTATTATGAAGTTTATTATCTCGTCTTTTCGCATTCCATGATTCACGTAGCACCTCATTTAACAATATTAACATACCGGTTCTCACCGTACACGAATTCTCAGTACCATCAAAATATCACTTACCACTGTATATATCGATCGTTCTACGCTCAATCATTCCTAAAAAAAATTTACCAAAATTTTTTATGCATCTACAACTTACATTGAACATAAACTTTTATTACAATTTCATCATATTTTTTTCCCAGCTTACAACTACAAAATTGACAAGACATACAAAAATCACAGGGATTGCAAACCCTAAAAACAGACCAAACCCTAAAAGTCACTTACTACTGTATGTATCGATATTTCTACGCTCAATCGTTCGTAAAAAAATTTTATCAAAATTTTTTATGCATGTACAACTTACAATGAATATAAACTTTTATTACGACTTCATCAGATTCTTTCCCAGATTACAACTACAAAATTGCCAAAACATACAAAAAAGAGGGGATTGCAAACCCTAAAAACAGACCAAACCCTAAAGTCACTTACTACTGTATGTATCGATATTTCTACGCTCAATCGTTCGTAAAAAAAATTTAGCAAAATTTTTTATGCATGTACAACTTACAATGAACATTAACTTTTATTACGACTTCATTAGATTCTTTCCCAAATTACAACTACAAAATTGCCAAACCGTACAAAAACCATGGAAATTTCAAACCCTAACAGCAGCCCAAACCCTAACGGTCTGTCTACAGTGTGAATGCGCGCTCGGGGGATCAGTCGTGCGGTCGAGAGAGGATAGGTGCGGTCGGGAGGCGAGTGGTGCGGTCAGCGAGGCGATCGTGCGATGCAGTACCGCACGACCCGTGAATAGTGCGATCGTGCGGTACGGACCGCACGGCCGGGACACATGGCGCAACGCGAGAGACGTGCGGTCGGCCGGGTGCTACTTTTGGAATTTTTGCGCAATAGGGGTCAGATGCGGAATTTTTGCGTGCTACAGGGCCAGATGTGTCCAAAATTCGTAGAATTCAGGTTCATAATATGTACGATCAGGTAGTACCTAAGTCCAGAAAGATGTTCTTTCATACTCACCTCACCATGCCAACCAAGGAGGGGTCCTATTCTTGCCGGGCGTGCAACGGAGAGCCCGGAGGTGACGGGCTGACGGCAGATGGCGTGACGCGGTCTGCGGTGGGCCGGTGGCGGCGGAGCGGTGGGCCAGAGCCCGACAACCCGGAGGGCAGAGGTGACGCGGTCTCGCGGTCGAGTCTGCGGCCAGCGGAGCGGAGGGCGGGCAGCGGGCGCGCGTCACCGCTTCGCCGATCGCGCCGTCGCGATGCCGTGCCGCCAAGCGCGAGCTGTGGAGGCGGATCTGATCTGCCGACTGGCGGTGCCGCGGACGGCGAACCTCGCGGCGCCGGCGCCCGTGAGCGGAGGCGCGGCGAGTGCCGGCGGGTGGCGGAGCGGAGGCGGCGGGCGCCAAAGTGGAAGCGGAGAGGCGGCGGCGCGCGAGCGGCGGGGGGCGAGCGCGGAGCGGGCCAGCGATCTGCGCCGCCGAGTCGTCGCCGAGACGCCGACTAAGGTTAGGAGTGGATTGCGGAACTTCACCCGCGTCGCGTGGGGATCGGGTGTCGGCGGAAATGGGGGCCGGGGAGCGCACGCGCAGATGGGCTGGGCTTCACGCGCATGCGGAGTCGCGGACGCAGGCCGCAGCTCTTTTGCTCAGGCGGGCCGGCCGGCAGAACACCTATTTGCTACGCCAAAACAGTTAAAATGACACAATTATACATATACATATGTAATATATCCCATATATACTAGGTTTTTATCAAAAATTTTAGGTGTTTAGCTGAACACCTATTAACTAGTGTAGATCCGCCCTGCTAATAAGCTAGTTCGTCTTCGTTCTTTTCGTTCTGCCGTTTACTTTGTCGTCGAGGGGTTGATATGTTGGCATCATGGACGATAGAGCCATAGTGTTTTAGTTGATAGCACAGTTATCAGCCCTAGACTGAACTGGCGGTCTGACCGAAAAAAACTGGAGCTAGAGTCTAGTCTAATCCGAGTCACATCGGTGGATCGGAGATGCAGTCAGGTCGCTTTAAGTCGGTACGAACCAGGTCCTAGTAAAAAAGCCAGGTAGAAAACTTACTCAAAACACGTGCCTATTTTGAACCTGGAACCTCATGTATAATCTAACTCAAAACACATGCCAACCAAGTTTTGAACTTTTGATCCTGGAACCTCATGCATTAGACATTGATTTTTGAGGTGCTAGCCACCTAGGCATTCACCTTCATGCATCATTGAGTAACAAATAAATATATACATAGTAAACTAACCGGCTTTTTTTGGAGAGTGGTAAAGCAACCTATCAATCTGCTAGGATACAGTATTAAAGGTATAACATTTTATTATCCTTGCATCATATGTACCTTAAATAAATAATAAATATAGTTATGCTCATCTACTTTGTACATAAAAAATTATAGAGATATCTTTGTATATGTAACTTTTACATATAATATGTAATACAAATATTGAAATCAAATATACGGTCCAATCGATGACCCACCAGTTCAACCATCGAGTTAGTGACCTGAGACCTCGACTGAATTGATGATCAGTCTAGATCTGATAACTATGGTTGATAGAGGTGGTATTCTAGCCGGCCGGAAGTCGCGCCTTCTTGTCATTCTGCAAAAAAAAAAAGGCGCTTTAAAAGTGTTGAGTTGGGCTGGGATATTAGCCGCATTTTGCGTAGCACCCCAAGTGCGGGATGATGGAATATGACGGCTTCCACACAACAGTTCGCTTTTTGGGCTGGGATGAGTAGGCCCAAAGCTCGTACAGAGCACATTTAGTTTCATGTCCCTTTTTCTTCTGTTTTCTGAGCGCTACTGTCAAATATATACCGTTTATCCTGGCAGGCAAATCATCCTCTTTCCCCCTTTCACCGCTCTGTCACGCTCACTCTCGTGTTGATAGGGTCACACCGCTGCCGACAAATTTATTGTGCCCCCTAGATGTAGAAGAAAACTGAAGAGACGATGATCCGATCGGCGGGAAGGAAAGGGAGAGCTCGTCAATAGGGAAAACTGTGTCGGTGTTTGAAAAGAGAGAGAGAGAGAGAGGGGGGGAAGAGAGAGTGATGGAGGAGGGGAGGGGAGGGAGAAGAAACCACATCGGCGTCTGAAAAGAGAGAGAGAGGGAAGGGAGAGTGATTGAGGAGAGGGGAGGGGAGGAGAGAGAGAAGAAGGCTATACTATCGGGAGCCTGAGGAATTGCTCCGGTAGCCTGATGAACAAATAAGATAAGACTCCTTGAGGTGACTAAATCTGAGTTGCACACGCACGCAAGCTGTGTTGAAGCCCAGACCCACGACTATGAGTACCTAGTACTCGTTACGACCACGCAGTGCATCTTGCGACCACACAAAACGTCTTACGACCACACAGTCGAACTTATGACCATACAGAGCGACTTACGACTACGTAGTCGAACTTACAAGCACTCGAAATTACGACTTTGATGTCGTGTACGAGTACTCAGAGCTACTATGAGTCTCTAGTCGCAACTGGTAGTCGAAAGTCAGAGGCACTCTACGACTAGCAAGTCGTATCCGACTTGCAAGTCGTAAACGCTCTACAACTTTGGCTAAACTCACGCGATAGAGATGGAAGGCACCGGGTTTTATGCTTCACTGCTCAATTACCTCCTACAACTTTTCTGGGGACTCTATTTATACCAAAAGGAATACAAGTAAAGGTTGTTGGCCACTCCTATTCGTGCGCCACGACTACATAGTCGTGCCATCCCACGACCGCACACAATGCACGTTCTCTAACTAAAACCGAGAAAGACTCGGCTAAGCGCATGACTCGGACGTTGTGCTTGACTACTCGATGCGCACGACCAAGAAGTCGAGCTCAACAACTTGACTCAACTGACAACTTGATCAATTATTCTGACAATCTCCCCCTGATCTAGTTGTCATTCACGGTGACGACTCCAACCTTCTCGCGTAGATCTTGAAACTTGACCCACCTAAGGGGTTTGGTCAGCAAGTTCGCCAATTTTTCGTCCGACTTGACGTAGTTGATGAGGACCTTGCCATTCTCGATGCATTGCCTAATGAAGTGGTAACATGTCTCAATGTGCTTGCTCCAGCCGTGGTACACCGGATTCTTGCATAGCTGTATCGCAGACTTGTTGTCTACGAGCAGGGTTGCTGCTAATGCTTTCGTGTTGAGCAGATTAACGAGCAACTCCCCAAGCCAAATCCCTTGGCATGCAGCCATTTAGGCGGTGACATACTCCGCCTTGTAAGTCGACAGGGCGACGGTCTTCTGCTTCTGAGACTGCCAGCTCACCGGGCTCCCCCAATGAAGAAGAACATGCCGGAGGTACTCTTCCAGACGAGCCTAGCTGCCTCTGTACTTCTCATGTACCTGCAACCACAGTCGATCGTCCCTACCACATAGCGCAGTAGGTGCTTCACGGTGCTGAGTTGCTCTGTAGTCGGTGATTCCATGAACTGACTTACGTAGCCGAATGCAAACGCAATATCTGGTCTAGTATGTACTAGATAGCGTAAGCCTCCAACGATGTTGTGGTAGAAAGTGCCATCAACCAGAGGATTTGAGCTTCCCTTGCTCAACTTCAGCCCCGGCTCCATTGGCACAAGGACGGGGTTGCAGCCACTCATCCCGGCTTTCTCCAGCAGCTTGTCCGAGTAGCTTACTTGTGACAGTCATCTTTCCCTCACTCTGTTTTACCTCGATCCTGAGGTAGTAGCTAAGAGAACCGAGATCGCTCATCTTGAACTTAGCTTCCATCTGGGCTTTGAATCGATTGATTTCCTCGAGACGGGCACTGGTCACCACCAAGTTGTTGATGTAGACACCCATAAGTAGTCGGTTCCCTGAGTATATACGGCATGCTCCGACGACGTTTGCTTGAAGTCGAGAAGGATCATCGTGTTGTTGAGCTTAGCATTCTAGGCTCTCGGCGCATGTCGAAGCCCATAGAAAGCCTTGCGTAGTCGCAACACCAGATGCTCGTGCCCCTTGTAGATGAAACTGGGGGGCTCGGTCACATACACCTCCTCTGAGAGATCGCTATTGAGAATGGCAGACTTCACGTCAAGGTGATGTACTGGCCATCCCTCATGAGCAGCCCCCGCCACGAGTGCTCGTACAAAGTTGAAGCATGCCACAGGTGCGAATACCTCATCGAAATCGATGCTGGCGTGTTGAACATAGCCCTTCACCACCAGACGTGCCTTGCGCTTCACGATCTCACCGTGGGCATCCTTCTTGAGCTTGAACACCCACTTAAGACCAATTGGGCATTTTTTGGTCGGAAGATCGACGTGGTCCCATGTGCAATTCTCTTTGATGGGCTTCATCTGCTCCTCCATCACCATCCGCCAACCTCGGTCCGCTTGGGCCTCAGAAACAGAGGTTGGCTCCTCCATCACCAGCATGTACAGCTCATCCAGATCAAGCTCGAGCTCATGTGGAGGAGCGTCGTTGATGTAGTCCTGCACCATGTGGAACCTCCGAGGAGCTCCTTCATTGTCGAGGTTGATGCCTGATGGAATGGTCAATGGTGGGGATGCAATTCGCCTGTGGTCGTACCACTGCCCGTGGTTGTACCACCACCCGTGGTCGTACCACCGCCCGTGGTCGTACTGCATCCTGAAGCACCTGTGGTCGAGCTGATGATGCCGTGGTCATAGCCAGTGTCGTGGTCGTAGCCGCTGCCGTGGTCGTAGATGGCTTTCGGACTACCTTCGGGTCGTGCCACCGGTACAGTGTAGGCCACAGTGAAGTCATTGTGATCACTGTCCTGGTCTGAGTGTTCCCAGTCCTAGCTTCTCCCCTTGTCGAAGACAACATCATTGGAGATGTGTACTCAGCCAGAAGAGGGGTTGAACATTCAGTACGCCTTGGAGCTATGGTCATAGCCAATGAACACCATGGGAGCGCTTCTGTCATCCAGCTTGGCTACATTCGACCATGTGGCTTTCACATGCCCTATGCAGCCAAAAGTATAGAGAAAATGCATGGCAGATTTCACTTCATACCAGGGTTCATAGGGAGTCTTACTGCTCATGCTGCTTGTCAGGGAGCGGTTAAGGATAAAGACTATTGTAGTTATGGCCTCCCCCCCAGAATTCCCCAGGTACCTTCCGGGCCTTGAGGAGGCACCTCGCCATGGCCAGCACCATCTAATTCTAGTACTCGATGACACCATTTTGCTACGGTGAGTACAGGGGCGTGAGTTTCCGATGTATTCCTTGCTCAGCGCAGTGATCGATGAATTCCATGGAGGTGAACTCCCCCCATGATCAGTGCACAGAGTACGTAGCTTGTGTCTGGTCTCAATCTCGACGGAGGGCTGGAACCTCTTGATTGTGTCTCTGGCCTCGTCCTTACTTTGGAGAAGAATGAGCCACATGTAGCGACTCATGTCGTCGACGAGCAAGAGGATGTAGCGCCTGCCTCCATGTGTCGCCGGCGTGACAGGTCCACATAGGTCACCGTGGATGAGGTCGAGGTGGTCGTTGGCATGGTGTTTGGTCTCCTGAGGAAAAGGAGCATGCCATTGCTTTCCTATGAGGCACCCGTTGCAGATTTGATCGGCATGGATCACTCGAGGAAGCCCATGCACCATGCATGTGGTCAACATCTTCTGAAGTGTGTCAAAGTTGAGGTGCCCAAAGCGAGCATGCTAGCGCCATGCCTCTTAGGTAGCCTGTAGGCTCATACAGACCAGCTACACCACTCTAAAAGTGAGCTTGTACGTTCAGTTTGGTGATTGCTTCACCTGGGCGATGACATTGCGCTGTCAATCACGAATGCGCAGAACTTCATCTTCAATCAGCACACTATTGCTGCCCTCTTCGAGCTGGCTAATGCTGATGACATTGCTCCAGAGCGAGGGATGAAGTACACATTGGTGAGGGCACAATGTCAGTTCCCTTTTCCAGCGAGCAGCACAGTGCCACGCCCATGGATTTCGACCATCAAGCCGCCCCTGAACTTGACCGAGCCAGTGATCCGGCGATCGAGTTCAGAGAATGCTATGCTAGACCCCGTCATGTGGTTTGATGCTCCGGTGTCGAGGAACCAGGAGGTCTCCTCGTGCTCTTTATTGGGGAAGACCGACATGGCACGTTCCTCATTGAGGAAGACCGCCCTGTTGGCGTGTACCATGTTGGTGGACAACCGTGCCATGTCCTCCTTCACCGTCGTTACTTTGCTTAGCAAGAGGGATGGCAGTGGCACATCGCTAGTGTTCTGCACCAAATGTGCCTCCTCCCTTTTCGTCTTGCGGCAATTGCGAGCTCAATGTTCCAGCTTGCCACAGTACCTACATTCATCCTTCTTAGGGTTGTTAGAGCCGCCGTGGGAACGGTTCTCCCTTCTGTTGCCAGAGGAGTCCCATCCACGATTGCCACGCGGCCTGCCACGTGACTTGTTGTTCGAGTTTGATCCATCTCGATCATGTGCCTACGCCCGTGCTCGCCACTCCTCCTCCGTGAGGAGCATATGAGTTCCCCTGTCGTCGGTCCCTTAGTTGGCGTAGTGCTGCTCCACCGCTCGAAGTCGTCTGGTCACTTCCTTGATCGAGAGAGTGCTCACATCGAGAAGTGTATCTATCAATATGGCCACCTGGAGATAGCGATCCGGGACAACCTTCAGGAGTTTCTTGACAACCTCTTCCTCCCGGACGGGATCGCCGAGTAGTTGAAGGTTGTTGGCAAGCCTAGAGATCCTCATCGAGAAGTCGTCGATGGACTCACCGTCTTTGAAGGAGATGCTCCCAAACTCCTTGCGCAGTTGCTAGGTGTTGGCCTCGCGGATGTGATCAATGCTGATACGCATGGTCTTCATAGCCTCCCAGGTAGCCTTTGCCGTGTTCTTGATGGCGAGCGTTGACAACATCTCAGTCGGCACGTCGGCACGGCACGAAGAATTGCCGACAATGCGAGCTGATCGTCGCGGTAATCTGTTGTAATGTATGGGCGCCTTATATATATATATATATATATATATATATATATATATATATATATATATATATATATATATAGGAAAAATACTTTTACTCCCGGTGTAATTACACCCACCTCTAATATACCACCTAAATAAACTTGAAATACTCCTTTATCACTTTAGGTATACTCATATACTAATTGTAAGATATTCTAACGTGAACCACATGAAAAAATTGCAAGGGAGTCCATAGTTTTTAGCGTATTTTGTAAATACCTTTATATACGTACATAAAAGGAGTATGTTGAAAAAATGTACATACCACCTCTAAAAATTGTTCATACCACCTATATAGTCTTAAATACTCATATACTACATGTACATACTCCTCGTTCTGAGATACTCCCTACGTTGTGAGATAGACATAGGGTGTAATTACACCTGGGAGTAGAAAAGAGGCTTCCTATATATATATATATATATATATATATATATATATATATATATATATATATATATATATATATATATATATATATATATATATATATATATATATATATATATATATATATATATATATATATATATATATATATATATATATATATATATATATATATATATATATAGAGCGAGACCATATTCTGTAGCTATGCGTAGAATAAGCTATTCTATGTGCTAGCCATTACAAGCCATGAACCCATGTCCCTGCCGTTGACATCAGATAGAGTGTATGTGCCACTGGTAGAGTTTGACCGTAAAAGCTTACATCATGTATAGTAATTTATGTGTTAGTAAACTTAGAATTACAATATCTCTTTAACCGAATGTCCGATCTATAATCCATTCACACCGTTGTAAAAATTATGAGCTTAACCAAACGAGTTCCATGTTTAATATGTTTTGTTGCTGTGAGAGTCATTTACTACATGAAATACATTGTTTTACTACACCACCACAGGAGATTTGCTGTACTTTTTTAGCATGGATGGGTGACATATGCGTAGAATAAAATTGGCCTAAGCTAGAATTTCATTTTACAGCATGAAATACACAGTTTTATTGCAGCAATACAGCAGATTTACTGTACTTTTTTGAGTATGGATGGGTGACTAAGTATAGAACCGGATGGTGCTTGACTTCTTACGACATCTAATATGAACTTTTACTACATGCCATGATACATTTTACTGACTTTAGTTAATAGTTAGCTTTTACGGTCAAACTCTACTAGTAACATGGGATCGTATGGCTCCAATTACAGCCGGAGCATAGAATAACTTTTTATACGCTAAGACACATAATAGTGCATCTGTGTGTGTATGAAGCATTTTTCGTATTCTCAGAAGCACATACTCTCACTTCTAATATACCACCTAAACGAATATATTATACTTATTTATCACTTTCGGTATATATAAATACTAATTCTAAGATACTCCAAAATGATTTGGTTGAAAAAATTCATCGGAGTCCTTTATTTTTGCTATATATATATTTTCTATATTAAAAGGAGTATATACACAAATTATGCTATAAAAAGTGAATTTTGATGAAATTTTTTATAAAACTCACTTTGGAGTATCTTATAATCATTATTAGAGTATATTCAAAGGGATAAAGAAGTATAACAGTACCATTTATGTGGTATATAACAAGTGAGAGTACGTACTCCTAAGAGTATAGAATCGTTTATACATGTGTGTGTGTGTATGTGTATATACATATATACATATACATATATATGTATACATATATGAGATAGATATATATATATATATATATATATATATATATATATATATATATATATATATATATATATATATATATATATATATATATATATATGTATATATATATACATATATACACACACATATATATATATATATATATACATATGTGTGTGTGTATATATACATATACACATATCTGTATATATATATGTGTGTGTGTATACACACACACACACATATATATATATATACATATACATACATATATATATACATATACATACATACATACATATGTATGTATGTATACATATACACACACACACACACATATATGTATGTATGTATGTATGTATGTATGTATGTATGTATGTATGTATGTATGTATGTATATGTGTGTGTATATAGACACACACACACACACACACACACACACACACACACACACACACACACACACACACACACACACATATATATATATATATATATACTATTCTGCGCGTAGGTGTAGAATACATGCTGGAAAGTTATTGTTGTGTGAGTGAAGTTACTGTCAAGTATATGCAGAGTTTCTATCAGTTGTAACACTACAAAACTGACAGTAACTCTACATGTATTTGCAATAATTTCACTCACGCACGGTAGTAACTTTTCAGTGCGCACAATGTGTGCATGCGCTTCTTAGCGCAGCCATATATATATGTGTATATACGTATATGTATATGTATATATGTATGTGTATATATGTATATATACATATGTATGTATGTATATGTGTGTGTATATATATATACTAGTAGTGAGCCCGTGCTAACGCTACGGTAAAATACAAAACAAGATAAAATTTCGTCTTCTCTCAGTATTTTGCTGATTGTGGATTAGGATTCCAGTACAACCTGCCAAAACAAGGCCCAATACAGGCACTCTGAAAAAGCAATGGTGGTGCCCAGCTAGAATCAAGACCAGCACCTCTGCACCACCCAAAACAAACTGAATAAGGAATCAAACATTAATATCGCTGTCACATCACCTCAAATAGGAAGATTATATGATGAAAGACTGCACTTCTGCCTGAGTTAGAGTTTTAGACCTAGTGTTGTATTACAAGATTTGGAATAAACTTTTGAGTTCTTGCTTTGGTTGTTCCCTTCTCTGCCGAGTTTTCAGAGTTCTCATATTCCTTCCATAGTTCAATGCCTCTTGTTACTACCAAGTTCCAATTTTTAAAGTGTTTAAATTGAACTCTAAATATGTTAAACCAGTGGTGTTTAAGCAACAGACTGGACCAAACTTTCCACAACCAGTGAGTAACTGACCAGTTACCACCAAGAATCGACATTCTGAACCTAGTTTCACCTATCATGGATAAGATGTCAACAAATGTACTATAAGACCTTTGTTCCATAGTTACGGAAAAAGGTTATGATACGAGTCTATGAATACCATTCTTTTCTTTTTTTGCACACCAAACAACAAAATAGAAATGTCATCCAATTACGGAATATCATAGTATCTAGCATAAAAAGCAAGCCATCAGAATAGCAAAAGCTGTCTAGTAATAACTTGGAAGAGGAATAATGCAAGAAAATAAAAATTCCCCCAAATTACACCATTGACATGAATGCACCTAGCTAAGTATATTTACTGACGCAGTCTCTCTAAGGCTAATTTCAAATGAAGAGATCATATCAGACATTTGTCCACTACTAAAATATATAATAGTAAGGTGCATTTTGTGGTATGCTCTGGTAAAGTAATGCTCTTCTCTGCGAGATAGCTTCCATTCACATCATTATCAAGGGGAATACAATGAACAATCTAAAAACAAGACAATAGAACCTTCCAGGTTTTTTTATACATACCTCCAAACAGCATCTGAAGGATTCTGCTGTTCAATAGGATGTTCATGACCAGGAATCCTCTGCTGATTCAACCCAATATTAAGCTGTTCAGCGATTAGCTGAATGTTTGCCACCTTTGCTGTTGTTGACCTTGTATGTCCTTGAGATGACAAAAGGAGTGGTCTTCTACAAGTTGGACAAGAGTAACCCTCCATTAGTCCTTGATCCAACCTACACATAGCAACAAAATGCATGGCGAAAAATTTAAAAGTTGATCCAATTTTCTGTAGATATATTTGATGGCAAGATAACAGAAGGGCTCTCCACCATGACTTAACACAACTCTCATCTGCAAGCCTCTAAAGTTTTTAAGAGAGCCATCCATGCTAACAAAAACCCTATGTGCTCTTCACCAAAATATACATGAAGCATAAAAATGAGCGATTCCAATACATGCACTATTAATAAAAACACATTTACCTGCTAGTCGGCTACACAACACATATCATATGCATCAGAAGGCAAGAACAGACCAGATCGCCAAGGCCACCTCCACCCCCAGCGTAGCAACTCACAAGAGGAAAGCCTCTCCTAGCAGTGCTCTCCAACAAACTTCTGAAGTTCCTTCGCACAGTATTTTCAAGCTTTGAATCAGAATACAATGTTACAAGCTTTCAAAAAATAACATAAGTTAGCGCAGCTAAGCAGTAAGCTTGCATACAAATCAAGATAGGAACGCTATACTATAGTTCATGTTAAATATAAAACTCATGAGCAACAAGCTGTCTGGAAATTAAACATCCACAGAATAAAAGGGCGATTACTTCTCAAACACTACGTGCAGAAGCAATAAATTGTGGACACTATATGTATACACGACATTAACCCAGAAATAGACGCATCAATATAATACTGTAATATTCAAAGATAAATCACCCCACATTAGCATACCTCCTTGCGATTGTTTGCTTGAACCTTGACGGCAACTGCTAACTCACCCTGTAGAGCATCATGCAATATTTAGGAGAGCAGGAAGAAATTGAGTTGCTGCCCCTAACTGGTATTTTTCCTAGAAATTTCGAGCCAACCTTCCCGCAAGAGGTTTTTTTCTTAACAAAAAATTGAGTTGCTGCCACTAACTATTCAGATTTTAGGCTACGATTATCAAAATGTTGCCATAACGCCATCATCTTGATACTCCATTGGCAGATAAACAAATTACTAATAATAACACTTAAGTATAGCAATAGCACCACTTAACTACAGCGAAACTATGGATCAAACCAATTTGGTCCACAATCCGCATCTGTGATTGTTAAACTTTCGCCTACTTACGGAGACAAACTTAAATGTGCAACTTTTGCAAGTTCGGTAGAATATGCTATCTGTTGACGGACTTACTTATGATTTACACATCACGGGGACATCGGTGTTTCGTTATAATGTTCTATGAACAGGCCTTAGAAATTTTTACGAGCATCGCAGGTGTTAGCGGTAGCTAGTTGTTTACTCTCAAGCAAAAGTGCATACGGACCGATAATACAACTCAATAGCGTCCCTTGTGTAAGCGTGCTTCTCATCCCGGGCAACGATGGGAGCTTTACAAAACATGTTTGATAGCTAAGGATATCACAAATTCCATCATATTACTTCTAATTCTAAGCATTTAGCATTTAAATCAAACAGAATTGTATCATGTAACTTGAAGGATATGACATCAAGGTGGGAAGAGAACAAATCGATCTCGAGAAAATCCTCGATGAAGTCACTTGACATGACTTCCGGATAGAGAAGAAGAACCGGCGATGGAGCATGCCTGCTCATCCAGCTTTGGCTTCTTTACCCCGTCGCTCGATATGTCTGCCTTCCCAAGCCTCACCCTCTCTTCTCTATAGCGGCAACATCACGCATACAACTAATAGCACGGTCAATCCCACGCATTGGAATAGCAATAAGGTAATATCAAACTCGAATCTTTGGGAAGAAGAGACCTTTGCTGCAGTGATTGCTTGTGCAACCTTAGCCCTTTGACGATCTTGCTCACTCTGTTGCACCTCAACTTGCGCGAGCAATTTCTTGAGCTCCTCATTAGCGGGTCTGCTCGAACCCCTCCGGCGAGAAGACGCCGCCTCGGCAGCAAGTTGAGAGCAAGCGCAGCCTTGGCGCCCGTAGCACGCCTAGCTACAAGAACACCACACATTACGCCACGGTTCCTTTACCCAATCCAAGAGAGAAAAAGGAAATGCGCGCGACCTTGACGTTGGATGGGGAGAGCGGACGCCTTGCTCGGCGTCGTCGGCGCGCGCGGTGGTTGCCGAGGAGGAGGTTGGCGTGGCGCGGTTGGCGAAGAGGACGGGGCGTCGGGTCGGGGCGGAGGCGGGAGTGGCTCCATCCGGCGATGGCCTTGGTGTAGCGATCGGCGGCGTCGGCGTAGTGCTTCGGCCCATCTTGACGAATGGTTGCCCTGCTCCTTGTACTCGCGCGCGCCGACTCCTTGATGGCGGCGATGCTGTCGGTCGGCCTTCGCCCTCCGGCAGGCAGCGTGGTCGGGGAGGCGGTGGCGAGGATGGAGAGTTTGAGGCGGATGGGCGAGAGAGATGGGCGAGATGCGGCGGGAGGCGGCGGGCGGATGCGGTTGGGCAGCGGGGAGCGGGGCGGCGCGCGCGGGCGCGGCTGTCGAGGTGCGGAGGAATCGGTGGGGATGAGCGCGGTTCGGGATGGGGAGGAGGAGGAGGAGGAGGCGCGGGGAGGCGGAGGGAAGGGAGGCGCGGGGGAGGCGGAGGAAGCGGAGGAAGCGCGGGGGAGGAGGGGAGGCGCGGGGGAGGAGGGGGAGGCGGAGGGAGCGGAGGAGGCGCGGGGGAGGCGGAGGGAGGGGGCAGCGCAGGTCGAGCGGGGGCGCGGGGTGGAGGGGTACTGCACATCTATTGAAGGATGACCGTCGGATATGGTTGAGTAAGGAGAGAGAATGGAGGAGAGTTAATCTGGTGCGCACGTTTTTAAGATAGTGTAATTATAGGTGCATATTGTGGTGTGGACGTAGTTAAGGTCATGACTGTAGAGCGGGTAATTGTTGGGTGGATGTAGGATAATTTGAACTGGTGGATTATTAGTTTAGATGTGTGTGTATATATGTATATGTATATGTATGTATACATATACACACATACATACATACACATATATATACATATATCCATCCATCCATCCGTATATACATATATGTGTGTGTGACTTTTGAACTATTACAAAGTTGTCGTCATGGGCAGAGTATATATGGATGGACGTCATGCACATGAATGGACGGACGTGATCGATCGACTAGAAACATTAGTACCTAGTGCCTAGTGGTACATGCTTGTTTCAATAGATTCCTTTCCCCGTGCGTAGATACGCATGGGGACAAGTGAGTCACTTGTCACGCATGGGAAGAGGCCGGCCGGCATATATGCAGGGAACACATAGAAGCTGCCATATGATCCCAGTAAAATAAGCGCATGTTTCGATCGGCTTCAGCGAAGATATCGGAAGAGCATGCAAAGAACAATCGTGCCGATCGTTTCAGTAAACAGTGTTACCACCGTCACACCATGCATGTCAGGGACAGGGAGGAAGAAATGCAAGGTCTGGTCAAGAGGAATGATGATGGCAAGGTGCGTGCGTACGTACGTCAGCATATGCCATTTACTGGGTGCCTACTTCTGAGCTTCTGACCACGCAATCCTCACCATCTGTCTGTACTCTGTACTGCACTTGGTGGCTAGGATTCTATTCAGCCATTTACTGGGTGCCTACTTCTGAGCTTCTGACCAGGCAATCCTTACCATCTGTCTGTACTCTGTACTGCACTCGGTGGCTAGGATTCTATTCCTTTCCCTAGCTACATGGTAATTGGATAGCCCTGCTGGCTGCTGCATTGCAGTTCGCACGAGACAAGCAACGCTTGCGCCACCACTGAACCGAGGCTAGCAGCCAGCTAGCTACACGTAGTGGTAGATTTTGGACCTGGCCGTATGCATAGATTCAATCGGGTTTACCTCTGGGTTACAGGACTAAATGGACTGAACACAACTAAACTCACGGAGCAATAGAGCAACAATCTTATAAGTAGTATTGGGCATTCTCCCTCCAAAAGACTAGTCCAATGGATGGAGTCTCCCTCACACTTATAAGTTGTGCTTCTCCTTTTTCACAATCCATGTGGGACTATTCCTAACAATCTCCCCCTCACACATGGATTGTGCACATCACACTCCTATGAGATGTTAAGTGTCTGGGCTCTGATACCACTTGTTAGATTTTGGACCCTGGCCGCATGCCTAGGTCCAATCGGGTTTACCTCCTGGGCCACAGGTCTAAATGGGCTAAACACAACTAAGCCCATGGAGCAACGGAGCAACAACCTTATAAGTGGTATTAGGCCTTCTCCCCCAAAAGACTAATCCAATTGGTTGAGGCTTCCTCACACTTATAAGTTGTGCTTTCACCTTTCCCACAATCCATGTGGGACTATTCCTAACAATTTTAAGAGAATAAAGAAATTCAGAAATTTCTTCCATGGTCTCTCAGTTTATTTGTGATGTGTGCGTTTTCTCCTGGTATCAAAGTTGTAACAAGTGGTATCAGAGCCTAGGCGATAACTGAATCGTCGAAAAAATTGCGTCTATGATTTCCGTTTCAGCGCCGGTGCTCCCGAGTGCATCGTCTTGAGCGGAGGCGATTGATTTGGCGAAAAAGTCAGAGCAATTACGTCAGCCAAGAGCAGCATCACAGCAGACAGCCAACGACAAGAAAGAAGCTACACTTAGCGCGGGTACGTGACAAGAAAAGAGAGGTGAAATTGGAGGCAAAGCAAAATATTGCATGTCATGGCAGAGTAGAAAAAGGACGGAGCCAACTCTTTTTTCTTGTGTTTGGAGAGAAAGACAAGAAGTTAGCAAGAAGTGTTCAACACGATTGTGTTTCTTCGGTCAGAAGCAAGTGCAGTGCTGGCGTTTCTTGATTCGGGCGGCAACGTGGTGTCTCCATCTTAAGGCAAGAGAGAGAAGATTTATTTCTTAGTCAGGACACAGAGCTGGATTCGTCTCGGCTGCGTCTCGTACGTGATGTCTCCGACTCGGTTCCTCGGTCCGTGCGTGGCAATATCTCCGACCCGAATTGCCTCTGAGATAGAGTCCAGCTCCAGCAATAAAAGGGCGCCGCATGAGGGGAGAAATAGCAAGCGGCTTCAGTCTTTTTCCTCCGTCCGCGCACCAGAAAACAAAGAAAAAAACAAGAAACAACAGAAGACGCAGAGCAGTAGCAAGAGCAAAAGTGCAAAGTTCAAGAGAAAAAGAAAAGCAACAGTTTTTCTCCATTTTCTCTCAGTTCAAAAGACTTCAAAGTAGCCCAATTTCTTGATCCGTGCTTAAGATCATGTCGCGTATTCCGGAAAGTGGTGTCACCGGTGACAAGGCCTCATCCGGTACGATGGCAAAGGAGAGTTCCGCTGTCTCGCTGCATTATCCAATACTCACGACGAGTAATTATGCAGCATGATCAATCAAGATGGAGGTGTACATGAAGGCTCAAGGAGTATGGGACACGATCAAGAACGGCAACGTCAATGTGTCACCGCTTTGTGTTAAGTATAAGTTTAGTAAGTCGTTGCTGAGTCCGACTGCCTCAATGCTTTAGAATCTTTGCATCTGGTGGAACCATACTGGTTGATTTGAGTTCCTACATGTAGCTTACATGTAGAACACTTCATATGGAGGTGTGACTGGTAGTTCATAATGCATTGAGACTAAAACTAGAGTATGTAACTTAAGTTGAAGTTGAGTCCAACTTGAAATTCGAATCAGAATACTAGTAGGAGAGTATTAGCCTATATATTCAGGAGGTGTGTACCCAGTTTTGTATGCAAGCAAGAAAAGCAAGAGAAAATCAAGAAAAAGGGGGAGCAAATAAGATAATAAAGAAATTCAGAAATTTCTTCCGTGGTCTCTCAGTTTATTTGTGATGTGTGCGTTTTCTCCTGGGATCAAAGTTTTAACATGTAGATTCTTTGGTTCTTGCTTTGCTCATCTCAGGCAAGCACAATGCTAATGCTAACCTGCAATTCTGCATGGACGGCCATTGCTATGTAATTCAAGTATTGGATCCAAGTGTAGATGTGAAACACGTCGTTTTTCTTTGTTCACGTCCAAGTGAGGTCCTATTTGGCACAGCTTCATCAACAGCTTCATGAGCTGTTGTGAGCTGTTTTTTGCCAAACACCCTTTTTGCAAACAGCTTCATGGATGAAGCTCCTTAAATCATGCTCTCACAAGGGAATGGGGTGGGGTGAAGCTGAAAATAGTAGCTTTTCACAGCTCTCTCCCTCAGGCTCGCAGTTCTAGCAACCCACTGCCCTTCTAGTTGACAGAAATTACAGCACTTTGCCACTGGGTCCCCACGCCTGTTTCCTCTCCTCCCGTTTGCACTTCTCTACCGTTCGCACTTCTCTAATGATTTTAATTTTTTATTTTAATGTTTTAATTCATACTCATTCAAATATATTATTTTTTAATTCATATGAGCATATACAAACATACAACTCCACATGTTAGAACAAGTCAGGTAGACAGAGGCATCTTGGACAATTGCCCTCTTTCAGCCATGCATGAAGCTGTTGGTGAAGCTGTTTTGCCAAACAGTTTTCCAAAACAGTTTTAGCTTCACCGGTGAAGCTGCTCGTGAAGCTGAAACAAAAAAATAGCTTCACTAGTGAAGCTGAGCTGTGCCAAACGGGGCCTTAGTTGCTGCTGTACGCGGTATGATGATGAGAAAGGAGTATTGATGGAGATGCATGCACGTAGGGAAAACTTTTTCAAAGAAGAAAAAATGGGATCCTTGAGATTTCAATATTTGCGCTCTATTTACTGGAGAATTTCGGTCGAAAAATACAAATGTGTAGTTTGAATTCCAGATATTCAAATAGATTTAAATTTTCAGATATCTAATGCCTCCAAATGTAGTTGTGCCGGCGCTGCCTCCGCCCACTACCTTGCCGGTGCCGCCTCCGCTAGCTCTCTTGTCGATGCCACCTCCGCCCGCTCCCTTGCTGGCGCTACCTGTGTCAGCTCCCTTGCCAGCATCGCCTCTGCCCTCTCCCTTGTCGGCGCCCCTACCTCCCCCTCCATTCCTAGCGTCACCTCCGACCACTCCTTGCCATTGCATTCACCTTCCATACGCTCGCTACTTGTGGATTGACGAGCTTTCGATCAGCACCATCGAACGGGAAAACCTAGCCACTGTCGCCGTCCTAAGAGTAGCTATGGGTTGGACGAGAGGATGAGTCGAGGGTCGAACCATCAAGCTCGGGCCAATAATTTTCAAAATGGGTCGAATATTTGGGTCGATAGGGCCTTTTTTCGTCTTGGGTCGATAAAAGCGAAAATTGGCGAAATTCACGAATATTGCTCTAAAATTGTAATCCATGCATGCTGCTCAGAAATTGTAATCCATGCACGCACGCACTAGATCGATGATCCTCTCAGCTCAGCTACCATGAGGGGAAAGGGGTAGTTTTTGATTCAATGGCGGCACCTATCCCCTTAAATACAATGCATCATTATCGTATGTTACATGCTTGTGTAGCCAATAGCCATGGAAGATTATACTAATAGATATGTATATAGTCGTAAAAAAACTACACATCCCTGTTGAAAGCATCTAGACCCCTAAAAATGGTTTTGGTAATTAATGAATTTATGTGAATATGGGACTAATGTGTTTGATAAGTGTTTAAAAGGTAAAATCCTTAAGTGAATGACAAGACGCAAGCTAAGGATCAATGTGAAGATAAAAAATGGTTCAAGACAAAGGTATACTTAGACTAGGATCCGCTTTTTATTTTTACCAGTCTTAGGAGAAAAGGTGGAAGACCGGATTATAGGTTAAATGTCATACCATAAAGAGGGATCATGGCAAGTAGCTTGATAGCATAATTCTTGTGCCATTTGGATCAAATTAGGATCATGCATTCATTGAAAATCTGATTTAAAAGTCAAATCTGCGCTCTGTCTGGAAAACCGAAAGTACCGAAGTTTGTTCTGAGCGGTACTTCCGGCGTCTGGAAGCTCCGAAAATCCGAGTGGAACCTTTTTTCGAAAGAGCACCCCCGGAGTGTTCGATGCTCTGTCCGGACAAATGGAAGTACCAGCGTATAAATTGCGGTACTTCCACTTGCCAGAAGGTTCGGCATCCGAGCGAAGCCTTTTTTCCAGAGAGCACCCTCCGGGTGATTTTTAAGGTATGCGGAATTCGGAAGTACCGGAAGTTTAACACCGGAACTACTGTGCGAAGCTGTAGTTCCGCTATCTGAAGCGGTACTTCTGGAGCACGGAAGCTCCGGTGGCAAGGGCGGAACCTTTTTTCCAGAGAGTGCCAACTTTTGGTTCCGGCCCAAGCGGTACTACCGCGCTGACTTCCAGGAACTACCGCAGAGCGGAAGTACCAGATTTATAGCGGCGGTATTGTCGCGCTGACTTTCAAACGGCTTGTTCAGAGGCTCTAACATAGCTGTTCTGCCGCACCAGAGCCGGAGTGGAAGTACCGGCCTTTGGCTTGCGGTACTTTCGCTCACCCTGATTTTTCTGAATATTGTTCCCAACGGCTAGATTTGGTTGGTAAGGGTATAAATACTCGTACCACTGCTCAAGGACAAATGTTAGAGACCCCATTGAACATCCTTGAGAATTGAGCATTCACTCTACACCTCATTTACTCCTTGTGCATTCATTTGAGGTGGTTGAGCCAAAAAGTGCATTGCATTCAATAGTTTGATCCGTTGGCACTTGTTTGCAGTCAAATGAAGTTGGTGATTTGTTACTCTTGGTGTTTGTCCGCACCTGGATGACTCAGTGGAGGTTGATTGGTGATCTTCTTAAAGAAACTTGCGAGAAGGCCCGATGTGCATGTGAAGATTGGAGCTCAACTACCCGGAGCGGGGAAGAGCTACCACTAGTGGATTAGAGGTGCTTCGGCTTAATTTGTGAAGCCAGTCCAATTCGGTTGGGCTAACCTCAACGTGGATTAGGAGAAACCCGCAAGTTTCCGAACACCATGGTAAAACATTGAGTGTACTTGTTCCTCTCTTAATTTCTTCTAGCTCTTATTTATTATTCTTATTGTGATCATTTACTTGAGTTAGAGCTAGTGTTGATACTCAACTTGACTAGAATTGTGTAGGAATTTAGTGCTTCACACTCTTGTTATTTAAAATTGTAAAGAATTAATTAAAAGATAAGAAAATTTTAAAAACCTCTTATTCACCCGCTCTAGTCGGTTATCCTTGATCCTACACCTGTACAACCAATTCTGACGGGATAAGTGGACACAGATCGATCAATCCCTCTTGCATAAATTGCAAAGCGCATTCCCCTCCACCTCTCCCCTCTCTCTTTTCTCCCCCTTTATCTCTTCTATATCTCCCTTGCAACACTGCGCCGGCAAATCACCACCAAGCATGCCACGATCCCCTACTCCAATGGTAGGGGAGGGGTTGAGACCTTATTAGTGCGCTCCCTAATGATCTACTCCTCTAGGTCCTCATCCGCCAGTCGGCCAACGAGGCCATCTGCACCTGCCTGCTCTCTCATCATTGATGCATGCTTTAGACGCACCTCCTAGGCCTTGCCTTCTGCAATGCATCCTCATCCCGTGATGGGTGCTTCTCGGACCTCATCGGTGATGTGCTGGTCTGCCCCGCCCACCTCTGCATTTGGGTCACAGAGCTCTCCAACACCGACTTGGCACGGGGTGGTAGGCAAGCGGGAGTTGAGGCGATGGTAGGTGGTGGGTGGCCGTGGGCTCCCTCAAGCGTTGCAAGCGAGCAGGTTGAGCTATCTGTTGGTTTTGTCCTATGAGAAAACTTACACATTGTAAATAAACGGAGTGAATACAGGAGAATTTCTAAATTTCTTTATTCTCGTGCTCTTTCTACTCTTTTTACAAAATTGGTTACAAGCCTCCTCATTATATAGATTAATACTCTCCTACTAAAATATGTATCCGGACTTCGAGTTGGTCACAATTTCAACTTGAGTTACATATGGAGACAGACTCTACTACATCTCGGATGCAATTAAAACTCTAAATCAAAATTATTTTCAACAATCTCCCCCCTAATCTTGACTCGACATACTCTAATTTAGTCTTAATGCATTATCAACTACCAGCTACATCTTCACATGAAGCGTTCTACTGCCATGTTGGACCGAAATGGCGACAGAGGGGGGTGAATGTCACTTTCTAAAAATTAAATTCGCCCTCAAGTATCCACACTTATGCTTCTTCTCCAATAGCTATGGTAGCTATGAAGAAATAAGATATGCACTACTGGAAGTCACAGCAATAAGCATAAACTAGATCCAGAAAGAAGCAGTCAAGAAAAAATAATTTCAGAGCAGGTCTGACTGCAAGCGGTAGTATCGCTGAGACGAGCGGTAGTACCGCTGAGCCGAGCGGTAGTACCGCTGAGCCGAGCGGTAGTACCTCTCGAGAAGCGGTAGTACCGCACGAATAAATCAGCAAACAGGAAATATTCAGATCTTTGAAAAACCATGAGAATGATGGAATTCTTCCATTCTTTTTGACCCAAAACATTACCAATACATACTCAATAGCAAGGAGGCTCTAGAGAACAAAGAAATCAACCCTAGAATCAAGAATTTCAGATTATAGCAAAAATCTGAAAACTTGCAAGAGCTGAGCCAAAAACTAAATTACTCATCAACCTTTGATCCTTTGGCTATGAAACTTTGAGGATAGATACTCCATAGCCTCTGGACTCTCCATGCCAAATTTCAAGCCATCTTGCGAAGGGAATCAAGATTTGCATTAAGCCCTAGAAGGAGGAAATGAAGAACAGCGAGGCTCAAAAACCCAAATCTGAAATTAAACAAAGTTTGCTCTTGGAAAACTCGATCAAATGATCTTGAGGCATCATCCCAACATAGAGCAACCCATTTTGGATTTTCCCAACAAGAAAGAACAAGAAACCAAGAAAGTCAAGAAATCAACAGAGAGGGGCAACGAAGAGAAAAATGAACAGAGTGAGAAGAACTGAATCAATCTCAAACTCCACCATCTCATATTGATATTGAGGAAAGGAGATACATGATTGATACAAGAGAAATGATTACAAGCCACTCAATCCATCCTAGGTTCAACTGAGTGCTACAGGTCTAAATGAGCTGAACACAACTAAGCCTACGGAGCAACGGAGCAACAACCTTATAAGTGGTATTGGACCTTCTCCCCCCAAAAGACTAGTCCAATGGGTGGGGGCTCTCTCACACTTATAAGTTATGCTTGCTTCTCTCTGTTACACTCTAGGCCACAGGTTCTAAATGGGCTGAACACAACTAAGCCCACAGAGCAACGGAGCAACAACATTATAAATGGATTGGAGCTTCTCCCTCCAAAAGACTAGTCCAATGGGTGGGGCCTCTCTCACACTTATAAGTTGTGCTTGCTCCTCTCCCACAATCCATGTGGAACTATTCCTAACAATCTCCCCCTCACACATGGATTGGGCACTTCTGCAATCATGAGGTTCAAGGAGATGTTAGGTACTTGAGCTCTGATACCACTTGTTACACTCTAGGCCACAGGTTCTAAATGAGATGAACACAACTAAGCCCACGGAGCAACAACATTATAAATGGATTGGGCCTTCTCCCCCCAAAAGACTAGTTTAATGGGTGGAGCCTCTCTCACACTTATAAGTTGTGCTTGCTCCTTTCCCACAATCTATGTGGGACTATTCCTAACAACCCCACCGTTTGTAGGTGTCCTTATCGCCAGTCATCGTTGCCCACCGTAATCTAAGGTTGGGGCTCTGGTGAGCCTTGAAAATCTAACCCTGGTGAACCCCGGTGACCTACGAACGTGACTATCTAACAGCCCGAGAAGTGCCTAATTGGAGTGAAGAAAAATAATGTAAATGGTCTATAGCAGACGATTAAAAATAAAACAAAGATGGAAGCTTCGTTCCAATAAAGAAATGAAGCCATTGCTCCAACCAATGTAAATTGCAGTTAAGTGATCGATCAGAAACGAATGGCTGACACCATGATGCACAGCACTTGTACAGTTTACACGGAGCACGAGTGCATGTAGATCGCCAACAGCAGCTATTGGCTAGTACTACTTGGCTATGCATTATATTGCATCCCTATATAGATTAGTTGTTCTTTTCCTTAAACTCTGGTCTGTAGCTTGCAGGTAGCTACACATCCCAAAGAAAAAAAGCAGAGAAGAAGAAGAATCCAACACAGGCCAAATGTAGTAAGAAGGCTTTTCCTTTTCCCTTCTCATGATCGATCGAGCGCCCTAGTATATTCTCCCAGTGGGCGGCCGCACCGATAAAGCTCGAGTGGCGCGCGTCAAGTTAAAGGCAGAGCTGGCAATGCGGCATCAGCATGAGCAATGTGGAGGAAGCCCAAATGATGGCTTTGCTTTTAATTTGTATTCATATTTTTGTACTACTACACAACTACTACTTCTCTCTTGGCGATCTTGATTGCTGCTCTGGCTAGCTCCGTGTCCATGCAGCAGCTGCCTGCAATAGGAGCCTACATATATGCCCATCATATGTGCATCTGTTACTGTGTCGTGGTAAATATTGCAATACCAGGGATCCGGTCAGATCGATCGTCTGCTGTTTCTAAAGGAACAGTACGGATTTCTCAAAAGAAAAATGAAGGAACAGTGCAGGGCAGTGTACTGGTGAAATGAAGCTTGTTCAGGGATTCAGGTCAAGATTCCACGGTCCAAATCAAATCTTCAGGTCAGGATTTCGTAATCCAGATCGAATCTACAAGATTATAATGCAAGACAAAGAGTCGCACATATGATGATGTGAAGTTTTGGACAGACAAATGATGCTCTGAATCGTATATACACGTGTGTCGACTTATACGTTAGATGCTTAAGAAGATCCCTGTAATGAGGTTAAGTTGGTAAGCAACAGCAGTGGCCATGCATGTCGAAACAAGCAAAGTGGATGTTAATGCATATGCCTAGATGGGCTGAACTGATCAGTGTGTGGTTCCTGCAATTCGCTTGCAAAGCAGAATGAACAGAAAGTGCAAAAGGGGGGGAAAGCAACGCAGTAAAACAGTGTGTACAAGGTTGCATGGTAAAAAAGCTACTGCTAAAATTGTGGGCATTCAATTGGATGGAGGAGATCATGATAGCCAGAGGGTGGTATTAAAGGAAGGAGAAGCAGTAAGCGGCAATAATTCCAGCCGGAAAGAATCAAAAGAGAGGACAAAGAAGAGATAAATGGGAAAAGAAAAAAAAGAAGAGAAGACGAGAAATGTAGGGCGTGCGATGATGAGCGAGGAGAGGACCCCCGGAGACGAGCCATCATTACGAATCTTGGGCCGTCTGGCTGGCCGATCGAGGCCCATCATCATCATCATTGGAAATTCTCTGACCGCCCGGCCGGACCTCTATTAGGGCATTTTTTTTACTTCGGGCTTATACCTTACATTTATGCCTTTATTAGTTTTTGGACTATTTACGAGAGAGCCTATAAAGTAACAGAAACTAGTGTGTAGTTTTAACTGATATAAATGAAATCGTTATAGTATATACTATAATTAAATTCTGCTTAAAAAACATCATTTAAAAGTTAGGTACTCTAGAAAAACAATAAAATAGCTTTTAAAAACTGAAAAAAAAAAGTCTCTTCTCCGGTCTGCCCTCGTCTTCTCTACTACCTAAGATTCTCGCTGCTGAACAGTTTCGTACGAATTTCACGGTAATTTTACAGGAAACGGTTCAGTCAATGCTCGCATGAATTAGAAAAATTCCTGGCGTCGTAGATAGGGCCTTAAAAGTTTAAACTGATTTTCGTATTCCGTTTTTTCCTCCACACGACCATACGTGACACGTGTCACTTTGGCCGGGTCTCTCGATGCCCAAAAACTCATAGAAGCTCATACAGGTGCCACTGACATGTGGACCCCTGCACACGCCAGCCTCCCACGTTTTAGCCGAAAGGAATTTTATGGGAAGCATCTGAGGTCACGTGGTAGCCTCTGGAGATGGCCTCAAGATGCACCTGTTCTTCCGTTTTGGCCTCCCACAACCGTCACATACTCACCAACCAAGCTTGCCAGGCAGCAAGAACAGCGCTGTTACTGAAGTACGAAGGCTGTGCGGCTGTGCCTACAAATAAGCCCCACCACTGCACCACACCGAGCGCACACAATTCACAACTCCTCACTTTAGCCGTCTCCCTGCCCCCCCACAAACATCCCGTAGTCTCATCAGCCTCTGCCCTTTGCTGCTGCTGCTGCTGCTTAACTTGAGCTTCCATCGTCTCAAAACTCCACAAGCACAAGGTGATGATGCTCCCTAGCCTGCTCACTCACCTGCTTTTGCTGGCTGTGCTCTGCTCCATCCATGCGTGAACAAAAACTGCAGAATCATATACACTTGACAATGGGAATGGGTGTGCTCCATTCCATTCCATGCTGTGCTTCCTTTCCATTCCATTCATTGTGTAATGTTGTGCATCGCATACCCCATGAAAACACTTTACAAAAATTGCTCCATTCCATTCATTCCGCGCTGAATGTTGTGCATCGCATGCCCCATGGATGCAGGATGCCTGCCCCTTTTTGTTTGCTTCTACTTTGCTTTGTTTTGCATGCCTCCGTCGATTTGTTTATGTGCTTGAGATGACAACTTGCTTTTTGATACGGCTGTAATGACCCATATGCTTATACAATGAACTGCGGTATCTTTTTCTTCTTTTTGTACATCTTTGGCCGCGTGGAATGTCATGGAAGCTTCAGAGGTGAAATGCTAATTAGGAATGAATGCTTCTGCTTCTTTTGGTTGTTGTTGTGCTGACATCGTCAATATGTAGAGCATAGTAGTTTCCTGGGATATTTTATTGGATCTCGAGCACAAGGCACACTAGTGTTCCTGCTCCCATCTTTTGCAGTGATGTGTAGAAGCTGAAACGATGGCCCTACATGTCAATGGCACACGAATGTAGCTGATTTTTCTTCTTCTTTTCTTCTGTTTTGTGCAGCAGCAGATGGACAGGCTGAACACGAAGCTGTACCTGCAGAACTGCTACATCATGAAGGAGAACGAGCGGCTGCGTAAGGCGGCCATGATGCTCAACCAGGAGAACCAGGCCCTGCTCTCCGAGATCAAGCACCGGCTCGGCAAGTCGGCGGCGGCACCCGGCGGCAACAACAACGCGGCGGCGGTGGTGGCGGCGAACCTGCCGGCGCTGGTTCAGGTTGGCAAGGACAAGGCAACCCCCAAGTCCAAGTCGCCACCAGCTTGAGCTAGTGCTGTAGTGCATCCTCGCTATGGCGTCGGCTTAACCAGCTCTGGACGTTAACTAGGAAGGTTAAATTTGTGTTGTTTTAGTTGATGGAGCTTAATCGCTGGCTCCCTGCCCAGTGAAATGTAGTAGCATCCTTGTAACGGATAGCTGTCTAGCTTAATTGGAGGTACATATGCATACTTCGGGTCTTTTTTGAGCAACATCTTGTTTTCATATTTATGCTCGACGGTTCTGTATGCATTTGACGAAGACCGTGAGAAATTGGCACAACATACCATGCATGAAGTTAACTCTTTTTCTCCTTTTGAAAAGGACATCGTACAAGGCGAAAACCGCTATAAAAACACTTGGCCACGATCCCGCTAAATATTTAGAACATTGATGTGTAACCTTTAACTGTCTATTGAATCATCCTAATCCTAGAACAAATAGGTCAAACACTCATCCATCAGACATTTTGTGTAATAATGCAGCAGTTCATACAGAGAGAATCGAATAATGCTAATTTTCATATAACAGATAAAATGAGTCCAATCACTGGAAAACGCTATATTCTGCATTCATATCTCTGCCTTCTCATCGATCATTCAAGCTCAAAGTTGCCATATTAAATCCAACAAGCAAATCAGAGTATACGTATATATGGTAATAAACAGAGCTAATTCAAGCTAATTACACAAGTATGTACCCATTAACATACGGGGGTAATTGGTCCAACTAGTGTATTTTAGGACGAGTATATACAAGCGCTACTATGAAACAAGGAATTTTTGTACGAATAATCTATTTTTTATTTAAAATAGCAGAAATATATCTATGACAACATTTTTTTTTACAGAAATAGGCTCCAGTCGCCCAACCGTTAGGCGACTGGAGCCTATCGCCCAATGGCTAGGCGACACGCAAGCAATCCGCCGGTCGTTGGGTGATTATCGCATCGCCCAACCATTGGCGGCGCGCTGATCGTTGTCGCCCAACGGCCGAGCAACTAGGGGTTAAGCGAGGCCGCCACCGCCGCTAATGTAAAAGAAAGAAAGAAGAAGAGAAGATGGCCGAGGAGAGGAGAGGAAAGAAAAGAGAGAAGAGGAGAGGAGAGGAGAAGAGGAAATAAAAGAGAGAAGAGAAAAGGACAGGGAGGAGAGGATAGAGGGAGGAGAGAAAAGGAGAGGGAGAGGGAGAGGAAGGAGGAGGGGGAGAAGAGGAGAGGAAGAAGTAAATCTATGTAATTTTTTTATATTTGAAATGTTGTATATGCAGTACATATATTATTTACTGTTAGTGTTAGTAGAAAATTGTAGATGTAGATAGAAATAGTTCAATTTTTGGTATAGAAAATTTAGTCAATATAGTTTTAGGAAATTAGCAGCCGTAGAAGCGAAGAGGAGAGGAAGAAGAAACTGTAGGTATTTTTTTGTATTTGCAATGTTGTATATGACTGTTTGTGTTAGTACAAAATTATAGATGTAGATAGAAATAGTTCAATTATTGGTATAGAAAATTTAGTTAATGTAGTTTTAGAAAATTAGCAGTCGTACAAGCGTGTAGTTCTGTATAATTCAGCGAACATAGTTTTATGAAATTAGCATCATTAGCAAATTAGCATGCGTACAAAATTGTAGTTGTAGAAAATTCAATCATCGTTACGTACAAATTAATCGTTCGTAGAAATTTATACGTATTACAAAATTCAGTAAATATTTATGTTATAATTTCATAATTTGGTATGTAAAATACAATAATATGTAATATTTATGATTAAATACAAATGAATGTAATATCATTAGTACGTTGGAAAAATGTGTGTACCATTATAACTGGTATATAGGCATTTAAATCGATATGCCATGTAAATTGTTGAAACCATTAGGAATTGTTTCATGTAGAGGACAGCTCGAGTAGCGAGAAAAGTGCAGCGTCGGTGCGTGGGGTGCCGATAGGAAGTTCATACTACGAGGTTAGTGTAGTTGGTTATGACAGGCGAACGATCGGTGAAATGTGAATTGCAGTACGTTAGTACTTTCGTAGTGTGCGATGCGATTTGACATGTTACAACTGAGGGTATGCTTCGCCTCTTGTCAGTTTTATCCCAATGCTTTATCTCATGAACTAATCATATTTGTATTGCAGGTCTTGTCTTCCCCTAGCAGGGATGGGGGGTCTCCCCGGGCTCAGACGACCCGGACTAGTACTTTTCGGACTAGCCCGGGCAGGCGTCGGGCTCTGCACCTTGGGGCACACCACAAGAGGTTCTCTCCAGAAGTGCCCTTACCAGTGCACCAGTGGCCACACAGGTGGCGGTGTAGTCCACTCTACTAGCTCAGGGGCGTGTGCGATTAGAGATGGCAACGGGTAAATACCCATCGGGTATTGCCATTCCATACCCATACCCGCTAGGTGTAAATTTACCCGTCGGGTTACCCGTATCCGCACGCGGGTAGGAAAATTTACCCATACCCGTACCCGCACGGGTAACCTGTACCCGCAAGCATACCTGGTTCAACACATAAGAATATCATCAATTTAGACATTCATTAATCATACATGCCAAGCACAAAAGCGTCTAATGATCAAAATTAGTACATCACATAAACATACTTGACATGACCATATCAACATATGACAAACAAATAAACAATCAACAACAAGTAGATAATAAAATTAACATTTGAGTGGGATATCTAGCTGTCTAATGCGAGTATTCATTACCCGCGGGTAGGCGGGTATGGGTAGTATATACCCACACCCGCACCCACCTACCCGGCGGGTAGAGGATTTCGCCCAATAACGTACCCATGGGTACATAAAATTTTCCATACCCGTCTCTTTATCAGGTAAAACCCGTCGGGTATTCGGGTATCGGGTACCCATTGCCATCTCTATGTGCGATGGTCTCCTAATTGTCTTACGTTGTCAAAGCGTCGTCATCCGTTGCAGTGGAGGGCGACCAAGCGGGGCCGTATGGGAGGACGTGGACGCGGAGACGGAGGGGACCAGGGTGGTGACGGAGGGGTGCTGGGGATGCTGTTGGAGGTCGATAGTGATGATTGTACACTTTTTGTTCATGTACTGCTTACGTTTGTTGTTTATATAGTGATGTTTACAATACTGTGGCGAGCTTACTTCTACTTCTCCTTACCTTGTCGACGCCCGCATCAAATGAATAATGAAATGCATTGATGGCAACCACAACAACGTACGAATCATTCGATTACATGCTTAACAACATTGAAAAATATTTCGAACAACACGCCAGAGTACAACGGTACAACCATACACATCATTGCCTACAGGTGGAAGGAACCTCATGGTACCCATATGGAGTGTTGCTGAGGAGGCAGCCTCGGACGAGGCTGGCTATCGTTGTAGTGGCAAGCACATATATAACTAGGGTTCATGCATTGATGGCAATCACAACAACGTACGAATCATTCGATTACATGCTTAACAACATTGAAACATATTTCGAACAACACGCCAGAGTACAACGGTACAACCATACACATCGTTGCCTACAGGTGGAACGAGCCTCGTGATACCCACATGGAGTGTTGCTGAGGGGCAGCCTCAGATGAGGCTGGCCGTCGTTGTAGTGGCAAGTATATATATAACTAGGGTTCATGTAGCAGCATGTTGGGTCGTACGAACTCCCTATGTTGATGACCTCCTCGTTGCCCCTCTTGCACTCAATCTACTGATGGAGGTCATCGTTCTGCTCTTTAAGATTTTCAATCTGTGCCTCCAAATCAGTGATTTGCTTCCATAACGTATGCACGTATCTTTCAACATTCCGTTCATGGGGAGGATCAATCTATCACACGAAGTCACATTTATCCATCTGCTACAATAAAACGTTAACATTGAAACTCTATTAGTAATACTACAAAATAGACGAGTGCCTACTTGTATCCCGGAGTATGGGCATCGAAAGAAACGTCGACCGCCATCTGTATGGCCTTCTGCCACCTGCACCAACGCGTCCTGCATGCGTTTGCATTTTGGCTACACTGACTGAGCGTGCCTGTTCGGCAACATGCGGTACGAAACGCCGAAGTCCTTCTTCCATTCGAGCGGAAGATCCTCCTTTGGTGACCCATATTTGACTAGTTCCTTGGCATCTGTCATGGTGGCTTATTCTACGATGGAGAAGATAGTTGTTCCGACCAGCAATGCCTCGTCCATTCATTTTATAGCGTAATTGCGGTGTCATTGTGTTATTCATAACACAGGGCATATTTGCCCAGCGACAAGACTAGATGGGCAGCTTTGTGTAGTGACAAGACCATACGGGCCAGCTTTCCGCAGCGAGAAGACTGCACACACCATCTTTGAGCAGCGACAAGACTACACACACCAGTTTTGACCAGCAACAAGACCACACGGGTAGCTTTGCGTAGCGACAAGACCACACGGGCTAGCTTTCCGCTGCGAGAAGACTACACACGCCAGCTTTGAGCAGCAACAAGACTACACACACCAGCTTTGATCAGCAACAAGACTACACATGCTAGCTTTAAGCACCGAGAAGACCGCACGCGTCAGCTTTGTTCAGCGACATGACCGCACGGCCCAGTTTTACTTAGTGACATGACATGATGGGCCCAGCTTTTCGTAGTGACATGACAGTACGGGTCAGTTTTAAGTAGTGAGAAGACCACACACACCAGTTTTGCGCAGTGACATGACCGCACATACCAGCTTTCCACAGTGATAAGACCAGGCGAGACACCTTTGCGTAGTGACAGGACCTCATGACCCAGCTTTGCACAGCGCAAAGACTAAAGGGTGCAGCTTTTCGTAGTCTGAAGACCTCAATAGGCAATTTTACGTGGCCACAATACCATACTTGGTAGCTTTGCACAGTGACAGGACTACACATGCATGGTCATGTATCGAGAAGGCAACAAGGGGCCCTATAAAAGGAGGTTGAAGAGATTTCTCAGAGAACACTGCACAAGCAAACCCCACACTACACCCGCGCTTGTTTCACCACATCGGGATGGATAAGAGATAGAAGAACCAATGGGACAAGATGATGAAGCAATGGGAGGAGACCCGCGACCTAGCACGGTCAGCTGCCACCCGCGATGAGAAAGTAAGGGCTACTGCGGCCCGAGAAGAACAAGCCCAGCGTGCTACGAGATCAGCTCCCCACAATGACGCACCTCGTAGCAACAACCCCATCCCGAACGTTCCTACCGAGCATTCGCCGCAACACCCACCAAAGGGGGAGACACCCCCCTTTGTTGGTGCTAGGACCCGTGCAAGTTCTTCAAGTCTAAACACTGCTTCAGGCTAGGTATGCATTACTGGGGTTGCGCAAACTACTCTAATGACTATCTTGACCGTCGTCTAGACACCGCAACCTATCGCCAGCCGGTAAGGACCAGGTGTACCATTTTCCCCTACTTTTCTCCTTCAAAGTACTCAGTAACAACCTCTCCCCCATATTCACAGTCCCCGAATCCCTATGTGGCTACCGCAAATGGATCGATCTTGAGATCCACCCAGAGGACCAGTGGGCCCTCGACTTCGAGGAGTGGAACGTCACAAGGTCCTTTGAGATCCAGGAGGAGAAGTGCCGCAAGGAAGAGCAACCCTGCGTATACAACGCGAGACGAAAGCTCATCTCAAGGTGTGCACGCGTAGGGAGCGGGAGGCTCGCGAGAGGGAATATGAGAAAAAGAGGGAAATGGTGACCAAGGCAAAAGAGGCCGCCAACGAGTTCAACGCCGAGCTGGCAAGGAAGAGAAAAAGGCCCTAGTCCACACAGTAGGTTGTACGAGCAATTGGATTTGTTAGTTGCACATGATGCTTTATGTTATGCATCTAATCAAAAAGTACGCAGTATATTACTCCCAAGTGTATTATGAAGTCTATTTAAATTCAGACAAGCTTATTTTCTCATCTTTTCGCATTTAATTATTCCCATAGCAAGTCATCCAACAATATTAACATACCAGTTTTCCTCCGTATACAAATTCCTGGTAACATCACAGTATCACTTACCATCGTACTTACCAATCGTTCTAAGTTCAATCGATCTTAAAAAAAGTTTCATAAATTTTTTATGCTCCAACAATATACAAGGATAATAAACTTTTATCATAAATTCAACAGATTATCTTTCAGTTATAATTTACAAAATTCACAAAATCTACAAAATTCACGGGATCATGTTTGCAGTCGCCCTATGGTGGGTGACTCTACAGGCTATCGCCCTGTGGCGGGGCGACAGGTTCCAGTCATCCGACTGTTGGGCGACTGGATCCTATGGCCCAATGGCTTTGCCGTTGGGCGATAGGATGCAGTCGCCCAACGGTCAGACGGCTGGAGCCTATTTCTGTAAAAAAAATATTATCATAGGTATATTTCTGTTATTTTAAATAAAAAATAGAATATTCGTACAAAAAATTCATGAAAAAAATGCCTGATTCTAATCTTACTTCTGAATTTTTCTCATCTATCAATTGTTACCATACTATGATTAGCCATAAATAGATAAGTCCAAGACTGTACAAGGATTCCTGTGCTGCACATGCCAGCATCATTCACTCTGCCTTTTCGTTTGTCCTACTTATCCAGGAATCCACGAGCTCTTTGACATCATGCTATCCTCTGCTCCTTGCTCACATCAACACACCATCCTGCTCATTTGTTAAGTTATTAATTTACTAATCCACCCAACCAACAATATGAATTTTGCTATGTCTGTCTTTATCATGCTTGCTCTTCATTCATTAAGCTCAGAAGACATTAGTGAAAGATTATAAGCATTGCTTACACCTGAGGCCTCTTGCTTTCCCTGAGGTCAACTTCTGTACAGGAGCTAGACGAAGGAAAATATCAGAAAGAGCTAGATAACAAGGGCCGGACAAGAGATGATGACTAGGATCACATCAGAAGGAGCGAGATAGCAACTAGTCACAGACACGTGCACTTGAACCAACCATCCTCAATTTGTTCCTTTTCTTCCATTTTATTTCAAAATTAAATCTTGTTGCAAAATCATTACACAACAAATGTTTTCACCTTGCAAGGACTCGTGCAATGATCACAAACAACATCAGCATCTTCTTGTTTTTTTTTAAGAATCATCAGCATCTTCGTGTCTCAGCTGTAGGCCTGTAGCAACTGCAAATGACTAGCAAAAATCTATGTAGCGGAATGATTTTTCTTCCATCATGGGATGAGTTATTGGTAAGTTAGGTAGTAAGTTAGATTTGCGACAAAAATTATATCTTATTTCATAATGAAGAAAATTGCAATCATACCATCCAAATGAATACGATTATTTACAAAAGGGAAAAAATAGAAAAGAAACGTGGACAAGATATATTGTTTGCTTGGTGTACATATGATGAAATCACTAGTGGCACACGAGGGCATTTCTATTATCTGGTCATTAGTTCTCGCACATTCCAAGCAATTTCAGCCAGGGGCCTAGGGACCAGTACTAGTACATACTACACACACAACCAGCCAGACACAACTTTGTATGCATGCATCCTGTCAAGCACCTGATCATAAGTCATAATTGTTAGACCATGTGAAAAATCATGAATACAATGATGATAAATAATTGATTTTTAGGTTGCATTGAAATTTATATTTGTGAAAGTTTCAATCGACCACGGTAGACGATTGGCAGGCTTCGACCATGGACAGTAGTCCAATCGGCCTTGTGATGGGTAATCCGATCGACAGGTCCAAACGGCAGGAATCAACCATGGCAAATCGGCCACGGCATTTCGACCACAGCATATCGAACACAGCAGAACGACCACAGACCGTTGGCAGTCGGTAGGCTTCGACCTTGATCAGAGAACCGGTTATAAGCAACAGTGAACCAGTCAGAAGCAAGAATGAACCAGTCGATGGTCAGAGCTACAGTACTTGGTCGGTACTTGATGATCGATAGTGTGAGCTACAGTACCTAGTCGGTACTCGGTAGTCGTAGACTATGTGATCAGTAGTCGTTGACTCTGCGATCGGTAGTTGAGGCTTTGCAATTAGTTGCCATAGGCTTCACGGTCGGTACTCATAGACTTCAACTATTACGATGCTTGTGATTTCTGAGTGTTTTGACTAATCATAATTGCTGAGTACTTGTTGAGCCAACGATCTGATCGGTCTGTGCATGGTGGTCATATCGGTTGTAATGAAGGGTCTGAGATTGATTTCAGGAAAAGTGTGGAAATTGTGGCCGTGGTTGACCTAGTTGGTGTTGATGGATGAACAAGGGTGTGATAAGCGTGTGTGTACTAATATCAGTCAAGTTAGAAAGAATTGTGCCGAGGAAAATGTTCTTTGGTCTTTGCATGTGCAGGATGGGTGTGGAGACGGTCATGGTCGGTGATGAGGAGAATCGAGACTAGAATGGGGAAATCTGATGTCTACGTGGTTGAGGATGTCACGAGGTGGTCGGGCTCATACTGAAGTACGTGGAGATCAAAGATGGATGATGCATGGAGAAGCTACGGGAGGTGCGGTCCTGAAGGCTTTGCCACGAATTAGTGGATGATGTGTGGAGAAGCTACGGTATGTGCGGTCCTGGAAGCCTCAACACATGATGAGTTGAAAGAGTTATGGATAAAGTCTATAACTAGAAAGGCTTAGAGATAATGGAAAACCCATATTTGGAAGGGTTTTGGGTCCCTTAATTTTCAAAATGAATAAAGTATGTAACTTGGAAGGTTTAGAGATATTGGAAAACCTGTGTTTGGAAGGGTGTCGGGTCCCTTAATTGTCAGAAGAGATAGGATTTTGTGTATGTGTTTGATAAGGACACATTTGGGGCGTTAGCCTATGAAAGCAGGGAGAGGCTCGACTCATGGTGTTGAAGATTTTGAGTACGTACAAACCGGTCAAAGATCGAAGTTGAGCGAGTGGTCAAACACTTAGCGATCGATCTAGCAGTTGCGCACCGAGCGGTCGAAACCTTCACCAACCACCAAGAGATTCTAAAAAGTGAAGACAATCATTCACCCCCTCTGATTGCAGTATTCAACTCTACAAGTGGTATTAGAGCCAGTTGTGTTGGAATTAGAGAGGTATATGAACTGTCCCCCATGCTAGATGGTACTGGTTTTGCTTTTTGGAAGTGTTGTATGGAAGCTTATATTGAGGCTCGAGGTAGTGATGTTTGGAATAAATTTCTCAACCGTATGTGGTTCCTACTGCTATTACTACAGAAAATAAAACAAATATTAATTTAAATGCTCTAGCTCGTAACTTGCTATTTTAATGAATTTCTTGCAAAGAATTTGATCGAGTAACTCATATTAATTCCACTCACTTAGTATGGAAAACTTTTTATGATTATCATGAAGGAACCACCAAAATTAAGAAATCACACAAGAATGTTTATAAAAAAGAGTACTCTGATTTTGCTATAAAGTCTAGTGAATCTATTGATGATCTTTTTGCTCGTTTTGAGAAGATATTGAGTAATTTACGCAGAGTTAGTGTTATTCCTACTGATGAAGATAATGCAACTAAAATTTTGAGACTTTAGGTTCTGAGTGGTTGATGGTTGTTATGACCATTAATCAAACTGTCGATCTAGATACTCTAACCATGGATGATCTTTATTCTACATTGAAAACCTATAAGATGGAAACTTTGCCATCTAAGATAGAAAAAATCTTCATCTTTAGCTCTTGGACTAACCCCATGCAGGCTTCTTCATCGAGTGCATTGTCTTGTATTTCCTTGTCTGCTTTGTCTTCTTTTTTTAAAGGAACAATTCGAGTTGCTCCCTGAAGAGGACTTCATATTAATCTCCTCACGAGCATACATGACACTCAACAATCTAAGGATGTTGGACCGAAATGGCGACAGAGGGGGGTGAATGTCGCTTTCTAAAATTAAATTCGCCCTCAAGTATCCACATTTATACTTCTTCTTCAATAGCTATGGAAGCTATGAAGAAAGAAGAAAGGCACTACTGGAAGTCACAGCAACAAGGATAAACCAGATCCAGAAAGAAGCAGTCACGAAAAATAATTTCAGAGCAGGTCTACTGCAAGCGGTAGTACCGCTAAGACGAGCGGTAGTACCTCTGAGCGGTAGTACCGCCGAGCCGAGCGGTAGTACCTCTCGAGGAGCAGTAGTACCGCACGAAGAAATCAGCAAACAAGATTTTCAGATAGCAAATATTCAGATCTTTGAAAAACCATGAGAATGATGGAATTCTTCCATTCTTTTTGGCCCAAAACATCACCAATACATACTCAGTAGCAAGGAGGCTCTAGAGAACAAACAAATCAACCCTAGAAACAAGAATTTCAGATTATAGCAAAAATCTGAAAACTTGCAAGAGCTGAGCCAAAAACCAAATTACACCCTAATCTTTGATCCTTTGGCTATGAAACTTTGAGGATAGCTACTCAATAGCCTCTGGACTCTCCATGCCAAATTTCAAGCCATCTCACGAAGGGAATCAAGATTTGCGTAAAACCCTAGAAGGAGGAAATGAAGAACAGGGAGGCTCAAAAACCCAAATCTGAAATTAAACGAAGTTTGCTCTTGGGAAACTCGATCAAATGATCTTGAGGCACTATCCCATCATAGAGCAACCCATTTTGGGCCTTCCCAACAAGAAACAACAAGAATCTCAAAAAGTTAAAAATCAAGCCTAGAAAGCATCGAAGGGCAAAAACCACAGAGAGCCAGAGACTTGATCAAATTCAGCCAAAACCATCTCATATTGATAGAGAGGAAAGGAGATACATGATTGATACAAGAGGAATGATTACAAGATCCTCAACTCATCTTCTCCCTCTCCCTAGACCTCAAGAACACAACCCATCTACATGCTTGCTTGGGAGGAACACACACAGAGAAGGGAGATGATCGTGGGAGACAAGGTGCTGCCGCCCTCAACCACTAAAGAGCAAAGCAAAACCACCTCTCAAAGCCTCTTTTGACCCACTAAAACCCTAACTCTCTCCTAAAGCCATGGGGAGACATGCAGCCCCCTCCACCTATTTATAGCGCTTGGCTAACGGGTCTCCACCCCTTTACGCCCGCTAAATCCAACGGAGCCCGCTCCCACTTGTGCAGCCTTGCGAATTTACCGATTCGCCCCTCGTGCACCTTCCGGGAAGCTTCCGCGTTCCTTGTCGTCCACGACTCGCAACCACATCAAATCTCCGCCGTCTTTGACACATCCGACCGTTCTAACCTCGACACCTCCCTGTGTCTAGTCCGGTCACCTCGTGTCTCACCACGACTCCGCCTCGACGTCCTGCAGTCACACAGATAAGAAACACGTCACATAGCACCGCTCGATACATGAAAGCGTAAATAGCATAAGCACATCATACTTACTCATGACGTAGTCCAAACCTGTCGAATGATCGGAATATGCAACCTAATCCCATACGACCAAGTTTGACCAAGTCTGACCGAGCCCGTTGCACCACGCAACGACATGGTCCGACCACACAATCCAAACTCGACTATCCTAAACCTTTGTCAATTGCTCATCATTCACATGGAGTCACGACCACATGGTCTCTCAATCTCCCCCTTGATGAGTATATTGACAAACGCAGAAAAAGCATGAAGTTGAGTTTGAAGAGTCCAACATGGTCCAAAGAAAAAGAATGAAGCTAATGACCATGTTGACAGAAGGAAACACTAGAGCAACAACTGAAAGAGCAAATTATTCTCCAAAGCTCTAAAATATTCCCACAAGACTTTTTCTCCTCTATTCTCCCCCTTTTGGCAATAAACACATCAAGGATGCAAAGGAGAGAATATGACATGACATTGGATGAAATGGCTGAAGTATGTTTATTCTAAGAATTTAGAGCCATGAAGATTATCCAAGATGACCAACAAGTATTACATCAAGCCATAACTCAGTAGAATGCTATCTAGATCATGACAAGATATATAAGATCGCTAAACCAAATAGATGACAATCTGAAATTTAGTGCAATTTGAGAGCATGTCAAGTCATCCATGATCAAAGTCTAGCTAGAGGTATCCAAGGATGATGCAAACCATGTCAATAAGCTAAGCGGAACCAAGAAGCTAGTATTGAGTCATATTAGAGTGCTACAAGCTCAAGAGTGAAATATTTGTTTAAGTATTTGTAATCTTTGTAATTTTAGCAAATTGAGCACAAATGATAAGTTTTTCTTTAGAAATCTTATGATTGTTGCCAACCAAAATTTTGTTTTATCATGTGCTAGATCTCAAGCCTTATGCGACCACTCCAAGCAAGAAGCTTAAGGAGATGATCTAGGTCATCCAAAACTCCCCCTGAGTTCATGCCTTGTGCAATGGCAAGCCGTCTCATGAGAAAGAATTGGTGAGATCAGTTTTTTTGGCATAAAAGAGATCTTTTTGCTTTTTAACATGTTGTACTAACTCATGCTGCATCAAGAGACTACAATAGCTCAATCTAAGACTCAATAGAGATTCAACGCTCAACTCAGCCTATTTGACATGGCATGAATCATAAGAGGATAACTCGAGTAAGACTAGTCTCGAGAATTTTCATGACAAGTTTTAATTTAAGTTGAGCAATTTTAATTAACTCATCATGGCAAAAGCTAGTCTACACATATGAAGTCATGATAAATCTAGCAAATAAGCACAAGTCATGGCAAGGTGTAAAGCATTGTAAGCATGTCATAACAGGATAATAATCAAGGCTCAATATAGTTATATTACAATGCGAAATGCTAAAATGCAAGAAAATCCAGCTCCCCCTCAACATGTGATGCAACTTTTAGTTCAAGTTGAGTTAAGTCAATATTAAGCTCCAGAAGCTCCCAAATGAACTCTCCCAACCAAAGCAATAAATCGAGAAGCTGGAAAAGAAAACAAAGAAACAGCGGTTCTTAAAGCATAGATAAGATATAGAGACAACTATGGCTCAGACTGACTCTCATCTACCCCATATGACTCCGGGACTATCAGCTGGTCTACTAACAACCTAGGGAGCAAACACGTGCCCTGTCTACCCGAGGGTGGCCCAACCCTCGCTAGAACCCACAAGAAGTGAGTAAGCTCCACCTAGAGAGAAGAGAGACAGCTAACAAGCAGCATCCTAGAGTCACAAGATAAGAGCAAGAAGTCTAAACGCTAGACAAGAAGACCACTTTGACCTATGCTAGAAGGACTAACCCCAATGCACCCTTGCAACAGAAAGGAGTAAGAGCATAATCAATATAATAAAGTAGTAAAGCACAAAGCTCCCCCTCACAACAGTCCATAAGGACAAACCACCCCAAGCTCTCCCCGCAGAGCTGAAAACCTAGAGCTATCCAATGGCTTAGTAAAGATATCAGCCAACTGGTGGTCACTCTCCACAAACTGGAGCACGATGTCACCCTTCTCTACATGGTCTCTAAGGAAGTGATAGTGAATATCAATACGCTTGGTCCGAGAATGCTGCACTGGGTTCTTGGCAATGTTAATCACAGAAGTGTTATCACAAAAGAGTGGAACACTATCGATAACTAGCCCAAAGTCCCGTAGGGTCAAAACCATCGAGCACTGCTCACAAGAATCGGCCGTAGCAACGTGCTCGACCTCTGCGGTGGATCGCAACACCGGATCGCTCAAGACCAGAAACAAGAGAAGTGCCAATGAACTGGTAGGTGCCCGAAGTGCTCTTCCTATCTATCCTACAGTCGGTAAAGTCTGCATCCGAGTAGGCTCTCAAGGAAAGACAGGACGAGGAAGAGTACCAGATACCATAGTCAATGATAGCTCGAAGGTACCGAAGAATGCGCATCACCGCCTGGCGGTGAGATACGCGAGGAGAAGCCTGAAACCAGGCACAAAGACACACAGCGAAGTGTATGTCCGGTCTCGAGGCAGTGAGGTACAAAAGGGAGTCGATCATACTCCTATACTCCTTCTGATCAACTGGCTCGCCATCCTCATCTGGGTCGAGTGGAACTGATGTAGCCATCGGAGTGGACACCGGCTTACCATCACTCATATCGAAGCGCTTCAGGAGGTCTCGAGTGTAGTTGCCTTGATGCAAGAAAGTACCCTCCCGAGTCTGCTTAATTTGGAATCCAAGGAAGAAACTCAATTCGCCCATCATGCTCATCTCAAACTCCGAGCTCATGGCGTCGGAAAATTGGGAAACGAGAGC
Source organism: Dendrocalamus sinicus (assembly GCA_036346575.1). Classification (NCBI taxonomy): domain Eukaryota; kingdom Viridiplantae; phylum Streptophyta; class Magnoliopsida; order Poales; family Poaceae; genus Dendrocalamus; species Dendrocalamus sinicus. The sequence goes on from CM070644.1 coordinate 25,925,467, forward strand.
ATGTGAGGAGCCGCCAAAGATGATGTCATCCACGTAGATCTGGACGAGCAGGAGATCAGTGCCATGCCGGCGAATGAACAAGATCTTGTCTACTTTACCCATCTCGAACCCATGACTCAACAAGTAGGACTTAACCCTCTTATACCAAGCTCTAGGGGCCTGCTTAAGTCCATACAGCGCTTTGGAAAGCTTGAAGACATGGTTTGGGTATTTGGGGTTCTCGAAACCTGGAGGCTGTCTCACATAGACTTCTTCCTCAATGAAGCCATTAAGGAAGGCACTCTTGACGTCCATCTGGTAAAGCTTGAAACCCTTAGAAGCTGCAAAGGCAAGCAGGATTCTAATGGCTTCAAGTCTAGCTACAGGGGCAAAAGTCTCCTCGAAATCGAGACCCTCAACCTGAGAGAAGCCCTGAGCTATCAGTCTAGCCTTATTTCGAACAACCACCCCATCCTCACTCTGCTTGTTCTTGAACACCCACTTAGTCCCAATGACATTGTGACCTCGAGGGGGCTCAATAAGCGACCAGACCTTATTTCTTTCGAAATTTTCAAGCTCCTCATGCATGGCATTGACCCAAGATTCGTCAGATAGAGCATGACAAATGTCTTTGGGCTCAAAGGAGGCAACAAAGGCAGAATGGAGACAGAATTGAGACACGTCAGATTTTGAACGAGTGACTCGCTCAAACAGGTCTCCAATAATCTGCTCAGAAGGATGAGCCTTTTGGATATGCCGAGGAGGTCCAGGATGAGATGAAGAAGTGGCCTCTACCTCATGCGCAGATGAGGTAGGAATAGAGCCACTAGCTCCAGAAGAAGCAGAAGGCAAGGGCTGATCACCTCGAGGTGCAGTGGAAGAAGGCATCTCAAGGGGTGGATGAGGGACTAGATCGGGTAGACAACCCTCATCTCCATCGTCCTCATCATCCACAAAGATGGGCTCGGACTGCTCTAAAGAACCTGAGATATCGGGCCTAGTCCCCGGACTGGCCTCGTCGAAGGTCACCTTACAGGTCTCTACCATTTTACTAGACTCGCAGTTCCAAACCCGATAAGCCTGCGAAGAAGTCGAGTAGCCTAGAAAGATCCCATCACAAGAACGTGACTCGAACTTGTCTAGGTTCCCAGACTTCAAAATAAAGCACTTGCAACCAAACACCCGAAAATGAGAGACGCTGGGCTTTCGCCCGTATCTCAGCTCATAAGAAGTGTGGTGCAAGTGTGTCCGAAGAAAAACTCGATTTGAGACATGGCACGCGGTGGCTATAGCCTCAGCCCAAAACTTTCGCGGTGTAGAGTACTCATCAAGCATCGTCCTGGCCATCTCGACCAAGGTACAGTTCTTTCTCTCCATGATGCCATTTTGCTGTGGGACGTGCGGAGAGGAGAACTGAAGCTCTACACCTGTCTCATCGCAGAACCTCTCAAAGTAGGAATTCTTGAACTCCGTGCCATTGTCACTACGGATCGCTCATAAGGCACCCGGAAGCTCAACAGAAAGCCTAGCAAAAAGACCTCAAAAATGTGTAAACGTCTCATCCTTCGAGGCTAAGAAAAACACCCAAGAATACCTCGAGAAGTCATCAACCAAGACAAGGACATACCACTTCCCTCCTGCTGACTGCACTCGAGCTGGTCCAACTGTGTCCATGTGGAGCAGCTGTCCCGGTGCATCGGTCATAGTCACTGTGACCGGAGGGTGAGAAGCGGCAGAGCACAAACTAGGTCTTTGACCATTTTGAGTTTCGGCAGACCACGAATGAGGTCGTGACCGCTAACTCGGGTCAAATGGTCAAATCCAATACGACCAAGTCTCCTATGCTAGAAAGAAAGGTCGCGGGACTCAGAAGCAACCAAACACCGGAGAAGATCACAAGAAGACTCAGAAAAATCAGCACGAAAGATCCTCCCAAAATGAGAAATCCCGCAAACCAGACTACCCGAAGAATCAAGAATTTTGCAAGCATTTTTCTTAAAGCTCACCTTGAAACCGTCATCGGTAAGCTAAGAGACTGAAAGCAAATTATACTGCAGCTTACTAACCAAGGCAACATCTTTCAAAATAAAAGAATCATTAACGCGCACTGTACCTTTGGCGATGACGCGCCCAGATGAAGCATCTCCGAAGGTGATCGTCTCATCACCTGGAGCACGGGCAAGGGAAGAAAACCAATGGGAGTCTCCGGTCATGTGTCGTGAACACCCGGAGTCTACGAGCCAAACCTTTCCCTTCCCTGCCCGGCGAACCTAAGTCAAACAGAGAGTAAAATCTCAGTACTGGGGTAAATCAAGAGTAATTTTGGCACACAATACTGAGTAACACGTCGAGCAGATGAAGTAGTCAAGCACGACTGACCTCTATCTACCCTACGCTCTCTGCCACTCAAAGAAGCAAACGATCTGTATGTAGACCTGTAGCTGTTGTTGGGCTTGACTGCTACAGAGGAGCGAGTCAAGACACCAGCAACATGCTGATCACGCCGTGGGTAGCTATCTCGACGGGGGAAATGAGATCTGCCCTCAGGACGGTGAGAGTCACGACCAAGAGCAGCATGAGGATGAAAACAAGAGAACTTAGAAAAACCAAGTCCTCGATGCTGCCCAAACCCATCAGAAGCAAACCTGGACCTCGTGTTGGTCTTAGGTGCACTCAAGGTCTGGGGCTGACCCTGAATGCGCCTAAGAGACTCAACACGATCTCTACGCGCGATCTTGGCCCGCCTAAAGCATCGATCGACTGAGTGTCCATCCTTCTGACAGAAGGTGCAGTGATACTTCACCTTCTGAGAGGTAGAGGTAGCACGGGGAGGATTCGCCTTCGGAGAGGCCGAAGCAGCAGGTGGAATCACTTTGCTGTAAAAAATCCCCTGGACAAAACCCGCTGACTTAAATTGGACTTTCTCGGTCCTGGGCTCAGTCTCGATCACACCTGTTGCTATGGGTCTGAGCACGGCAGGTGGATGCTTCCTCATGTCCTCATAGAAATCGTATCCTAGACCTTGATTAAATGTGTAAATCTTGGATTGGTCTAGAATAAGATTAAGCTTCTTCTTGCCTCCTACAAATCTCTCGAGAGTGTTCATAAGATACTGACACTCTCGAAAGAGAGAGGTGCAAGAAGAGCAGGGGGAAGAAAAGACAGCAGAAGGTAAGGGAGCAGAAGAAGAACCAACAGCAGAGGAACGAATAGCTTGTGCACGCACAGCCGACTCAGGAGGGACAGTCCTACTGCTAGCAGGTTGGTTCGCATCGCTAGGCGCCTCTACCTTACCCTGGGGCATCTCCCCCTCACCAGCACACACATCACAACAAGATTGTGGCTTCTCTAATAAGTCCTTAGTTAGCTTCACACATTTATCGTTCAAAGCAACGAGTTCAAGGTTTAGTTGAGTACAACTATGGCATGGTGAGCTAACAGGATCCTTAGTCGCAAACTGAGCTAGTTTGTTGTCACGATCAACCATGTTTTGAAATTGCTTAGAAACGGACTCAAGCTCAAGCGTCAATTTTGGACAGTTGGTGCAAGAAACAACAGGCTCAAGTAAAGAAGCATGCAACTTAGCAATTTTATGATCTGCCCGTTTTAGGTTCATCTTCAAATTATTGCAGTTTTCACAAGTCTCGGGCAAATCGAGCAACATGGTATAAAGACCTCTAAATGCGTTGTCCTTATCCTCACATGAGGTGCAAGCACTAGTCTCAACAATAGTAGATGAAACAGGAACTACCCTACTCATCTCAAGCTTAGCAAGAAGACTAATGTTCTCCACCTTAAGCGTATCAAGCTGAGAAGACAAACTATCATGCGAGGTCCTTAGTTTCTCCATGTCACCCAAAAGAGCACAACATGTATCACAATCATCACTAGAGGGAGCAGATGAAAGAGCAATAATCTCTAGTGACAATCTATCTACTTCCTTCTCTAACTCAGTACACCTAGCCCTAGCTCTAGCATGAAATCCACCTAGCTTAAGAAAAGCATGATTGAGTTGGTCGTAGGTGGGGCATACCTCGTCCGAGTCGGAGTACAGCTCGCTGTCGCTCAGTTCACCCTCAAGGGCCATGAAGCACATGCCGGAGAAGTGGTCGCCGCTCTTGGGTTCTTGGTCACCTGTCCCGTCGTCGTCGCTCCATCCCTCCACCTCGCTAAGGTCGAGGTCGTCGAAGGCGGTGAGGACGCGGTGGAAGAGCTTTTTGGCCTTTCCAAAGTCGTGGAACTTCTTCTTGCCTTGCGGGTGCGCTGGAGGCTTCTTGTTGCGGTTCTTGTCGGTGTAGTCGTTCTTACCCGAACCGTCGTAGTCGTTCTTGCCCTTCTCCAGCTCCAATAGCCCGAATGTGGTTGGGGCCACCACACTCGAAGTAAATCACAGGTCTAAAATTAAATTCGCCCCTCAAGTATCCACATTTATGCTTCATCTCCAATAGCTATGGAAGCTATGAAGAAAGAAGAAAGGCACTACTGGAAGTCACAGCAAAAAGGATAAACCAGATCTAGAAAGAAGCAGTCACGAAAAATAATTTCAGAGCAGGTCTGACTGCAAGCGGTAGTACCACTGAGACGAGCGGTAGTACCTTTGAGCGGTAGTACCGCCGAGCCAAGCGGTAGTACCTTTGAGCGGTAGTACCTCTTGAGGAGCGGTAGCACCACACGAAGAAATCAGCAAACAGGATTTTCAGACAGCAAATATTCAGATCTTTGAAAAACCATGAGAATGATGGAATTCTTCCATTCTTTATGGCCCAAAACATCACCAATACATACTCAATAGCAAGGAGGCTCTAGAGAACAAACAAATCAACCCTAGAAACAAGAATTTCAGATTATAGCAAAAATCTGAAAACTTGCAAGAGCTGAGCCAAAAACCAAATTACTCCCTAATCTTTGATCCTTTGGCTATGAAATTTTGAGGATAGCTACTCAATAGCCTCTGGACTCTCCATGCCAAATTTCAAGCCATCTCACGAAGGGAATCAAGATTTGCATAAAACCCTAGAAGGAGGAAATGAAGAACATGGAGGCTCAAAAACCCAAATCTGAAATTAAACGAAGTTTGCTCTTGGGAAACTCGATCAAATGATCTTGAGGCACTATCCCATCATAGAGCAACCCATTTTGGGCCTTCCCAACAAGAAACAACAAGAATATCAAAAAGTAAAAAAATCAAGCCTAGAAAGCATCGAAGGGCAAAAACCACAGAGAGTCAGAGACTTGATCAAATTCAGCCAAAACCATCTCATATTGATAGAGAGGAAAGGAGATACATGATTGATACAAGAGGAATGATTACAAGATCCTCAACTCATCTTCTCCCTCTCCCTAGACCTCAAGAACACAACCCATCTACATGCTTGCTTGGGAGGAACACACACAGAGAAGGGAGATGATCGTGGGAGACAAGGTGCTGCCGCCCTCAACCACTAAAGAGCAAAGCAAAACCACCTCTCAAAGCCTCTTTTGACCCACTAAAACCCTAACTCTCTCCTAAAGCCATGGGGAGGCATGCAGCCCCCTCCACCTATTTATAGCGCTTGGCTAACGGGTCTCCACCCCTTTACGCCCGCTAAATCCAACGGAGCCCGCTCCCACTTGTGCAGCCTTGCAAATTTACCGATTCGCCCCTCGTGCACCTTCCGGAAAGCTTCTGCGTTCCTTGTCGTCCACGACTCGCAACCACATCGAATCTCCGCCGTCTTTGACACATCCGACCGTTCTGACCTCGATACCTCCCTGTGTCTAGTCCGGTCACCTCGTGTCTCACCACGACTCCGCCTCGACGTCCTGCAGTCACACAGATAAGAAACACGTCACATAGCACCGCTCGATACATGAAAGCGTAAATAGCATAAGAACATCATACTTACTCATGACGAAGTCCAAACCTGTCGAATCATCGGAATATGCAACCTAATCCCATACGACCAAGTTTGACCAAGTCCGACCGAGCCTGTTGCACCACGCAACGACATGGTCCGACCACACAATCCAAACTCGACTATCCTAAACCTTTGTCAATTGCTCATCATTCATATGGAGCCACGACCATATGGTCTCTCAAAGGATGAGAAAGTGAAGTGGAGCTCTAGGTCCGATCAAGTGTTATGAGTGTGGCAAGCTAGGCCATATTAAGATAGATTGCCTCAAGCTGAAAGGGAAAGTGATCAAGGATGACAAGAATTATCATCATCGACCATCCAAGAATAACACCATGGTTAGAAATTTCCATCACAAAGTTGTTGAAAAAGTCTTATCAGCTATCGAGCACCTTGATTTGAGTGATGGCAATTTTGAGAGTTGTGACAACGACGACCTCGACGATAATGATGTCAAGGCAAGAAGAACACTGACGACTTCACAGGTATGTGCTTCATAGCAAGCAACAACAACGATGACGACTATAGTGACACTGATGAGGTAAGACCGTCATATGATGAGTTTTAAAATGGTCTAGTTAAACTTGCTATTGAACTAAAACATACTAAAAAAATTGAAATAAAATAATTTTGTTGTTGAAAGCTTATATAATGAGATTAATAGACTTAGAACTTCTATTTCTAAGGATGATTCTTGTGAGGCTTGTCAAGTCCTGCATTTTGAGTTGGAGAGTGCTAAATCAATTAGTGCAACAATCCTAGTTCAATTTAGAGATATAACTGATAAATTTGATGAACTAAGAATGGTACATGACTCTTGTGATGGAAAATTTAAACTTGCTAACGGTGAAATTGAGAAGCTTAAGTCTAACTCTTCTAAAAATGTTCTAATAGTGATTTGCTATAAGCTAGACTTAATTCATGTCAAGAATCAATTCAACAAATGCTCTATCATGAAAACTTTCTTTCTCTAACTGTCCTAAGTTAAATATTAAAATTGATGCTTTAACTAGGCAGTTAAAGAAATTTGCTGAAAAAGAAAGATTGGCTCAATCTAGTGCTTCCAAAAATTCTGTGATAGAACTTGTTAATTGCACAACTAGTTCCTCATTAGCTAAAGAAAATGAGTACCTTAAGAACACTTTAGAGAGATTTTCTTTTGGCAAGAAGAATTTGAATATGATTCTAGACAAGTCAAAAACAAGTGTGAAAATCATAGTCTAGCATTTAATTTTATTGAGTATGCTAAGAACAATCCTCCTAAAATTGTCAAGTTACTCAAACTAGGAAAATTTGAAGTAAAATCTGAATAAAAATAAATTATTTTTAGATCTACTGGTATTGCAAAAGAATTATCTACCAAACTAGGTGCTGTGAAGTTAATTGGCAGTACTGTATGATACACACCAAGCACGGAATTATAGACTTTTTGTTAGACCACGTGGAGGAACTCAATTGCGTGCTTTGAGTTGTGTCTTCCATCGCCGTGTGGAACTCCAGCACAACGTGAGATCTCATCTTCTCATGTGTTCGCTTTCCTCGGTTTACGTGCATGCCATCGCGTAGTGCCAAGAGAAGCACCAGAGCCACGCAACTTGAAGGCCTACCTTATTTTGCGTGCTATAGAAGTAATCAGAGGGCAAGCATTATAATAGTGCATAGAGGGCAAGCATTATAATAGTGCATAGTGAAACGATAGCTCTTGTAGCTTTTGATCAGTACAGCTGCATGTGGAGATCTTAAGAAAGTTGTGTACAAAGTTTTACGGCTCTTGGATCAGCCAATTGAAAGTTACGTGAGTTTGAAGTTTCGCAACTATGCTGATTTTACTGTTCATTTACCTGTAATTACTGTTTATAGCGGTCAGATCGCCCTCTAGTTGAAGGTCAGAACTCTAAGAGCTGAATTCTTCAAGATTTTGTATTCTTGAGTGATTTTCTTCAGGGTTTTAAATTTGGATTTGATTATCAGCAACTCTGTAGTTATTTGAGAAAAGAATATAGAATACTTAAGGAAACATTTTAGTCGGCACCATTCACCCCCTTTGTTACTTTTTGGTCCTACAAGTAGTATTAGAGCCCGGTTATCTCTTCTCATAGTCTTAACCAATCTTAGGCGCCATGACAGTAGACAAGTATTCAACTAAGTCACCTTATTTCGATGGAGTTGAATTTTATTATTGGAAGTCTCACATGTATGCCTACATTGAGGCTCAAGGGCACGCAATTTAGTTCAAAGTCAAAAATCCTTATACGTTGCCAGCCAATGTCGATGTGAATTCTTCTGATGTGGAGGCGAACTTCCTGATTTAGGGGCTTAGTCGACTGAATTTGAGTGAGTCGCTCATTGATGTTAGACTGCCCCTTGGTTGATGGTCAAACCTCCAAGGAGTGGCCAGACCACTCTCTGGTTGGAGGTTAGGAGCTGAGCTTTTTTTTTTTCAGATTTTGTGTTTTTGAGTGATTTGCTTTGGGTTTTTGGCTTGGACTTGATTTTCAGTAACTCTGTAGTTATTTGAGGAAATGATCTAAAATACTTAGAGAAAAATTTTAGTCGGTATCATTCACCTCTTTCTGTTGCCTTTCAGTCCTTACATACTCAAAATGAAATCTCTTCAGCTTGCGCACAAAATCATTATTGACTTCATCAGGAACCTTTATAGGCCCACATCTCCTTGAAGGGCTGCTATTACTGTAAGTGCAACTTGCCCACTCCATGGAATTACAGGTGCACTTATATTTTGTAACATCCTAAAATTTGGATGTTCAAAATTATGAATTTTTTTTAAAAACTTTTTGCTACATTGGATGGCATTCGAATTTCTTCCATTATTTTTATTTGGGATTTTCCAAATTTTGTGCTAAACAAATTAATGTTGGGGAATAACTCCCAAGCAAAAATGCTAATAATAAAATCAGAAATCCAAATTGAATTACAAAAATCTAAAATTTAAAAACCAATTTCCAATCCTAAAAAATTGAAGTTCAAATCAAAATCCAAATTTCAAAATGTTGCTTAAGCCTTTCATTTTCTCTCTTTCTTCTCTTTCCCTTTTCCCTCCCTCTTGCATGTAGACCCAGCTCCCTTCTTCTCTTTCCTCCTTCCTTTTTCTTTCTACTCTTCTCCCCTCTCTTCCTTTCTCCTTTCGCAGCCCGACAGGCCGTGCGCCATCTCCATCACCTGCATCGGTTGCCTCCACGCCCATGCCATGCCAAGCCCTACCCCCGTCACCTTCATCGCGTCACCATGCCCTGGCAACCCATCACCCTCACTGTGATGCCATCAGCCAGTCACCGCCAACAGTGCCGCTCCGTTAGCCACAGTGCCACTGCGTCGCCATCGCTGCACCCCACCTACACACCGCGTGAATCCTGGTTGTGCCCACGCCCTGTGGCAGCCGTCACCTCGCCGTTGCTTCACCCTACACTCGCACGGCCCGACATGCCCTCCCCTGGCGCCATGCCATCACCCACGCCGGAGCCCATCACTCCCTGTAGCCTGGTCAATGACAATAGCGCCTCCACAGTTCCTCCCTTGTAGCTATATCTGACCACTAGCTCCTCCCTTGCTCTTCCAGACTGCCTCCTTTCCTCTTTGAAGCTGAGCTCGGCCTGTTCCGTGCGCTACTCGTGTGCCGGCCGACCCGCCTCCTTGTCGTTCCTAGCTCTCCGGCCCCCCTCACTGTGGAACATCCATGTCCCCCTCGTGTTCCAAGGCCCCATCTCCTCTCCCCCTCGCCTAATTGGATTTCCGTGCACCGAAGAACACTGGCGCCACCACCTGCCCCAAGTTCGGCTACCGATGCCCTCCATCTTTGTCATTGCCCCTCTAGCACACCGCGGCTCAATTCCCTTTGTCAAGCCACCACGGAGCTTCCCCAAGCACCGCCCTGCTCTCCCCTTTGCTATAGCCCGCCAACAACGTGAGCCTCCCAGCACTACCACAGGCCATCGCCGCCGACCCGCCATGACCTCTCTCCGACTTGACCAGCCACAAGTGAGTTCCCCCCACCTCACTCATGCTCATTCTCACCTCGTCCGCTGTTCCCATTGCTCCAACCACTGTCGCCGCCCCATTCCAGCCCCAACTTCGGTTGCCGTGAAGCCATGTTGAACCGCCCCTACTTTGCCGTAGCTCTCGCCGTTGCATCCTGTGGCTTCCTCGGCCTTCTAAGATCCCATTTGAGCCATCACCGCCGCCTCTCCGGCCTCCTGACACCGGCGACATCGCCGCTGGTTGTGCGCCACTCGCCTCCCCTGTTTTTCCGAAAACAGAGCAGCCCCATCTGTCTCCCTCTCTTCTATCAATGACTTGTGGGCCCAAGTACTTAAGTGCCCCCTCAAGCCAGTATTTGGATTCTGTACTTTTTTTAGGCAAGACAAATAATTAGTTATAATAAAAAATACTTTAGGGATGAATGGAGCTACAAATAAAATGATGTCCACAATTCTGCAAATAATATAACCACAAGTCTGCAAATTGCAACTAGGCTAAGTAAATCTATCGAATCCCTGGACTCATCTCACAGGTAAGGGAAAGGAGTGAGGTAGTGCAAGGGAAATGTGTGGCTAAAGAGACACTGAGCAAAGGGTAAAGCTTTTCTGTCATGCTAGCATTGTAGAGAGTGGAGTCCGAACGCGCTAGTATCAGTAGTTAACATCCTGCGCAACGTATGGGACCCACCGCAAGGGAGTAGCCATAGGGTGAGATGAGAAAAAGGGTCAGATATTTTGAAAAGTTACTGTGATGGTCTACTCAATCGCATGAATAAGGAATTATGTAGAGCAACGGGTGGATTGTCTCTTGTGGTGAAAGTGTACAAACTCTGCAGAGTGAAAACTATTCGAATAGCTGTGCCCACGGTCAAGGGCGGACATGGGAACTTAACTAGATATAGTTCTATTTAAAAAAACTTTGTGAGTGGAATTGAAAAAGTGGCGGGCAGTGAAAAGCCCTAATTTGTGTTGCCCTTGGTGTCGCCTCAATGATAAGGTAAGCAGTTATAACGCTGAAAAGTTAGCACATGGTGCAAGAGCTATGTAACGGTGGATGGAATCTATGCTTCTATTATTACAACATTCTTTTTACCCAATATCTTGTTTTAGTTCAAACTGCTAGGTCTTAAAATTTTCTATGTACCGTATTTTAAAAGCAATTTATGGTAAATAAAAAAATCAGAGCCTTCCCTTGATAAGCCATGCATGTTATCTATTTACATCCTGTGTATTGTCTCACGGAGCACGGTGGTTTGTGCTCACCCTCGCTCACTCAATTAATCTAGAATTAGGAGTCAGATAGTTACGTTTCAGCAATACACTTGGTCATGATAGTAAAGAATATGAAAAGGTTAAGAACTAGGTCATGAACTCTAGTTGGCTGCCTGTGGGCACGTCCTGAGGGTCCCGCCTATGTGTTCTATTGTTGCTGCTGTATTTTATTGATTTCGGCCTGATTGGCCTATGAGTAAGTCTACTATTATATTTACGTTTTCGTATGATATGTATTTTGATGTTCAATACTGTATCTGTGAGAACTATCTACTGATCCAAGGAATAGTACGGTGAAACCATAAAGGATTTTGAATTGCAAAATCTAGGTGCGACATATTTCCACCCGAGCTGACCACAACATATTGGGCACTTCTCAAGAGGCCGGTAAAACAACACACACTCACTGCAGTCATGGAACAAATTATTAGGCACTAGCTGAAAATTTAGCATATGAACGAGGGTAGTTGTGATTTTAATATAAAAGCTTTGGAAATTTTAAATAGATGATACCATCTTGGAACAACTGCATCTTCTGATCTAGAAGCATCTTGCTCATTGGCTTTAAGGTTTGGAGAGGTTTTCTCTTATTTGCTTGCAGAACTCCTTTCCGTTCTCTTATGACCTAGCAGAGCTCCGACAACTCTTTCGTGGCGGTTTCCTTCCCATTTAGATCAGATTGCTCAGTTTTGAGCTTCTTGCTCTTTGTTGGGGCCTCCAGCTCCCCATCTTGCCCTTTATTGTCGACCCATTTCTTGTTCTTGGGGGCACCCCTTCCCGCTCTTTGTTTTCTGCCATCAGCTTTCTCGGGGCAGCCTTCCCTTCTTCCTGAGCAGCCAAGCACAGACGGTCCTGCCATGGTTCAAGAATGTTCAACTGAACATCTAAATTTTATTGCAAAATATCTATATATATTAAATGTATATACTGATAATCATGTTAAATACTTCAAATTTATACCCCATTATTTTAGCCCACCCTCACACCTCCCTCTCCCCAATTCGTCTCAAGTAGTATGGGCAAACAACACATCCGTTCCCTCCTCAAACTAGCTCATTAGCTTATCCAAAGCCCCCATGTCACGCTCCACCGCTCTATTCCAAATTCGGGCGGCAAAGAGAAGGCCACGATAGGCCCGCAACGATGTGTCAGCACACAGTAAGATCGTAATGAGCAAGCGGATGGTGACGAGTGAGGCCTAGCCATTGGACCGTGGGGCGGTGGCCGGGCAAGCGAGGGTGGGGCAGGGATTACACCGTTGCACAAAGGCCATACACATCAGTGTTTAGACAACACAGATGATTATAAGGCATGAAGAATCATCAAGTTATTTTTTTCTTAATTATTTTGTAATTTCTCTAAATTAATTTCATATATTATCTCTAGTATTGTCCCTAGTACGAATAATTTGTCTTTTGATTTTAGCTATTATTTTTTGAAAGAGAGATTTTAGCTATTTGTGGATCTTTATCTTTTTTATTGAATAACATTTTTGTTTACTTCAAACATCCGTCCTAAAAATCTTAGATCCGCAACTCTCTACAAGTGTCCGTGATCTTGTGTCGTGTACATCCAAGGACACCAACAGTTCACAATTTGGTGAGCTACATATAAATACTATAGGAGCAAAGCGGGCAGAATTCGTTTGAAAATGACCATAGCTATGCAGTAACAAAAGAACTGAATGGTTAGGTTAGCGACATATATTAGCCGGTCCATGTATCCGCTAAGTTGCAACTTGATACGTCATACATGCATTGAAAAGAAAATAATCAGTTTTTCCCTCTCTCGACTGAAATCTACAACACGCAGTTCTAATATAGGACATCCTGTCCCATTATGAATGGCGAACATATACAGATAAAGAGTGACCAAGTACTAGTACTATGTTTACATCCTAAAGATCCACGTCAGATGCGATTAGTGTCTCCCGTCTATTTTCACAGTTAAAAGTCAAAAATACGTGGGACCACAGCCATGATTGGTGTACTAACGGAGCTATCCGTTCCTAAATAAAGTTACCGATCACACGTGAGGGCGTTTCAGCATGGAAGAACCAGCGGCATGTTAACTAAAAAAAAAAAAGAGAAATTTCGATATTTGACACTGAATACGTGCGCCTCTCAACTTTTAACCCCCAATTCGTATGCCTTTGGAAATTTAACCCTGTCACTGCGAATTCTTTTGATTCAAGGGATTCTCCTCATTTTCCCTCATTTTCTCTCCTTTCCTATTTTGACACTTGTCACTGCAAAAATGAAGAGAATACCTTGAATCAAAAGAATTCACAGTGACAGGGTTAAATTTCCAAAGGTGTGCGAATTGGGGGTTAAAAATTGAGAGACGTATTCAGTGTCAAATATCGAAATTTCTCAAAAAAAAAAAAGAGGGTAAGGACTATACTTTTCATCAACTGTCGAGCCGTTCTTCTGTGACATCAACCAGACAGTCAAGCAAGGCGCACCATGTACTAGCTAAGCTAACTGCTCCTAAGTTCTTGCAATGGGACGCCAAGAACCTATCCATGTACTACCACTGTTACTAAAGAAAATAAAATAAATATTGATTAAAATGCTCGAGCTCGTAACTTGCTATTTCAAAGAATTTCTCGCAAAGAATTTGATCGATTGGCTCATATTAATTCCGCTCACTTAATATGAAAAGCTCTTTATGATTATCATGAAGGAACTACTAAAATTAAGAAAGTGCACAAAAATCTTTATCTAAAAGAGTAATATGATTTTGCTATGAAGCTTAGTGAATCTATTAATGATCTTTTTGCTCATTTTGATAAGATATTGAGTAATTTGCACGGAGTTAGTGTTATTCCTGCTAATGGAGATAATGCAACTAAAATTTTGAGATCTTTAGGTTTTGAGTGGTTGATGGTTATTCGAACCATTAATCAAACTGCCAATCTAAATACTCTAACCATGGATGATCTTTATTCTAGATTGAAAGCTATGAGATGGAAGCTTTTCCATCTAAGATTGATAAATCTTTATCTTTAGCTCTTATGACTAACCCCATGCAGACTGCTTCATCAAGTGCATTGTCTTGTGTTTCATTGTCTACTTTATCTTCTTTTTATTTGAGCAACTCCCTGAAGATGACTTGGTATTAATGTCCTCACAAGCATACAAGGCACTCAACAATGTGAAGATGAGAAAGCGAGGTGGAGCTCTAGGTCCGATCAGGTGCTTTGAGTGTGGCGAGGCAGGCCACATTAAGATGGATTGCCACAAGCTCAAAGGGAAAGTGATCAAGGAAGACAAGAATTATCATCATGGACCATCCAAAAATAACACAAAGAATGAAAATTTTTGTCGCAAAGTTGCTGAAAAAGTCTTATCAGCTATCGAGTGCCTTGATTTGAGTGATGGAGATTTTAAGAGTTGCGACGACAATGACCACGACGACGACGATGTCACAGGCAAGAAGAAGAATACCAACAACTTCACGAGCATGTGCTTCATGGTAAGCAACAATAATGACGACAACTATAGTGATCCCGATAAGGTAAGACCGTCATATGATGAACTTGAAGATGGTCTAGTTAAGCTTGCTATTGAAGTGAAAAGGACTAAAAAGAAATTGAAAGAAAATAATTTTGTTGTCAAAAGCTTAAATTATGAGATTAATAGACTTAGAGCATTTATTCGTAACGATGATTCTTCTGAGGCTTGTCAAGTCCTACATTCTGAGTTGGAGACTGCTAAATCAATTAATGCAACAAACCAAGTTCCACTTAGAGATATAATTGATAAATTTGATAAACTAAGAATGGTACATGACTATTATGATGGAAAATTTAAACTTACTAGTGATGAAATTGAAAATCTTATGTCTAACTCTTCTAAAAAATGTTCTAAGTGTGATTTGCTACAAGCTAGACTTAATTCATCTCAGGAATCAATTCAACAAATGCTCTATTATGAAAACTTTTCTTGTTTTAACTGTCCTAAGTTAAATATTTAAATTGATGCCCTAACTAGGCAGTTGAAGGAATTTGCTAAAAAAGAAAGATTGGTTCAATCTAGTGCTTTCAAGAATCCTGTGATAAAACCTGTTAATTGCACAACTTATCCCTCATTAGTTAAAAAATGAGTACCTTAAGAACACTTTAGAGAGATTTTTTTAGCAAAAAGAATTTGAACATGATTATAGACAAGTCAAAAACAAGAATAAAAAATTATGGTTTATGATTTAATTTTATTGAGCATGCTAAGAACAATTCTCCTAAAGTTTTTAAGTTACTCGAACCAGGAAAATTTGAAGTAAAATCTGAACTAAAACAAATTGTCTTTAGATTTTCTGGTATTGCAAAAGAATTCTCTACCAAACTAGGTGTTGTGAAGTCGATTGATACCACTTATCAAGTAAAGTACCAATGCACTCATTGTGGTAGAGATGGTCATTTGGTTCAATTCTATTTTTGAAAAGTAAAGAAAGAGAAGAAAGATAGGAAAAGAAAGTGTTTTCGATCAGCTGTTTCCCATGTTTCCTGTGGTCTGACCAGACTCTTGACAAGCTATTTCCCATGGTCGAACCATCATAGTTGGACCAAACTTTTGACCAGCTGTTTCCCTTGGTCAAACTAGTGTGGTCGAACTAGACTTTCGACCAGCGTTTCTAGTCGATTAGACTAGTTGGAGGTCAGACTAGCTGTAGTAGGTGGTCGGATCATTTTTTACCAGAGCTGTCCACGTGATCTGACCAATCGGCGATCATACTAGCCTTACTGAGGCAATTAGACCGCCCTGTGGTCAGACCAACATCTCAATGACTGTCTAGTCAAAATTTGTCAGATGCTAATCCTTCACTTAAATCCTTATCAGTGAATGCTTTTGCTCCTATTCATCGAATATCTCAGTACTGGATACCTAAATCCTTATTATCTAACCCAATACTAAGGTACCGACAATTATTCGTGCTTTATAGACTCGTCGCAAGTGATAGGAGAACATATAGTTTATTGACTCTGGTTAATCTTGAAGTGAACTTTAAAAAGCATTCACACTGTATTTTAGATTCATCTGGTGATCTTATATACAAAATTAGTCGAGTTGGTTGCTTGTTTAAGGGTGACTTCTCATATTCAGCATCTTCTGATCTCAAGTGTCTTATTTCATTAGACTCTAAGGATCTGTTCTTCTAGCACAGTAGATTAGGTCATGTTGGATTTGATCATCTTGCTCGTATCAGTATTGTGAATCTTGTTAAAGGAATTCCTAATCTTAAAATTGAAAAGTCAATGGATTTAATTTATTCACCCTGTTAACATGGTAATATGGTCTCATCATCACATCCTCTACTCACTCTTATCATGACTGATTCTTCGGGTCAATTATTACACATGGATACGGTATGTCCTTCTAGGGTTCAATGTGTTAGAGATAAATGGTATGTTCTTCTTATTGTTGATGATTACTCCAATGCCTCATATGTTCATTCTGCTTTTGTCACCTCTTTTGAACCCTAAGATGTATGCCACAATTTATTTGATGAGTATTGGATTAATGTCATGTATGAGGAATTAGAAAAACTTTGAGCGTAATAAAGTCTGGACTTCAGTTTCACCTCATCATGGTCATAATGTTATTGAAACTAAACGGGTTTTTAAGAATAAACAAAGTGAGAATGGTGTTATTGTTCGAAATAAGGTTATACTTGTAGCTCAAGAATTTGCCTAGGTAGAAGGTATTGATTTTGATGAAATTTTTACACATGTTGCTCGATTAGAAGCCATTAGAATTCTGTTAGCATTTGCTGCATCAAAGGGTTTTAGATTATATCAAACGGATATTAAAAGTGTTTTCCTTAATGGCTATATTGAGGTGGAAGTTTATGTCAGACAGCTACCTGGTTTTGAGAATCCGAATTTTTTGATCATGTCTACAAAGTCATTGTCTTATCGACTTTTTTTTTTCAAAACTGACATAATTTGATTTAATACCATTTTACGTATAATTAGGAAGTATTTTTAGAAATGAGATAACAAGCCGAGTCAAGTTAGAGCAAAATTCAAATTCATTTGAAATCAACTCGTTTCAATGTTTAATCAATTAATAAGTATAATTGAAGCAATTTTAAACCGAGCCAACGAGCCCCACTAACAAGGTGAGAGGAAGGAGACATTGGGATGGACGGGGAGGCTATGTACCTTAGACAAATATAGGCCCTGTTTTTGTTCTGCCTATTTTTTGCTACGGTTTCTTTTAACAATAGCTATTCGTTAGACTAATAAGTCGTAGTCAAAAATCATAAACTATAACCTAAAAGAATACTGTCAATGAATGTATTTGATTTCTTTGAAAAGAGATTACATGTATGTGATGTATATATATCTCTATATCAATATTGATAGCAAGCACAATAAGATTTTTATAGTCTTTATTTTTAAATAAATATAGAAGCGCCATTGGACAGTAAAATAAAATGTGTTCACCCCTTAAGGGTCTCTTTGATTCGGAGAAAAACAAACGAAAAACAATAGAATTCAAGTTTCTATGAATTTGGTTGCTGTTGTAACACCCCCGTTTCCAGGGGCGCGTACGAACACGGCATTCCGCAACTATTCACGCATGAACAGTTATGGAGTGTCGCGCAAGAGTATACCATTGCATGCTTACAACAAAAGTCCAGCATATATTTCACATACGGATTAACATCCATTTTTCGACAGCGGGGCGTGCAAGCCCAAAGTATACTTACATCACAAAAACTCCAGAATCCGCTTGAGCGCGGCCAAGACCTAAAGCCACGGATCCTCGTCGAAGAAGCGACCTTCCGGGACTTCCTCAACGGGGAGGCAAAGACCTTCGTCTTGATCCTCTAAAGAAGGGCAAAAGCAAGCCGTGAGCCAAACAACCGGCTCAGCAAGTCCCAAAGGGACCCTAACTTATTACATGCACGGAACATCAAAGGAAGGGAGTATACTTGGTTTATTAATTTGAGTGGATGCAGTTTTATTTGCAAACATTTTTAGAAGACGGACCCAAAACTACTCCTCAAGAACTCAGGGGTTTTCAACAAGAGTTCATTAACCAACCTAAACAAGTTAAACATGTACAAAACTACTTAAGCTTCTTGGAATCACCAAGTGACACACCTCAATAACAGGAGCACGGCGTATTCGAATACCATTTATTTGACTCTGCAGAGTTTGCTCAGCTTTACCCACACGATTTCTTAACTCCCGCGTCCGGGTTAAGAAAGCCAGGTCGTTTCACTGCTCAACTCTTTATATAGGCTCTACCCGGTAGAATTCACTCGGGTCTGGCTCGCTCACACACACACACACAAAGAAAAAGAAAACGGTGCCGCTTCGAGTGAACTCTACCGTTGTTAGGCACCCGCAGCACGGCTGCCTAACCTTTGTTACCCAAACACCTACTCCACAACACCTGTAGAGTTTCAATCGAGTTGAGCAGCTACTAAACCAGTGTTGACAAGTCAACTCCTGTGGTTGAGCGATCACCATGTCATTTGCTTAGCGTAAGGGTCTGGTCCTTATATTTTTTCCTTAGGGGTCCGCAACCCCTACCAGGTCCGCGACCTGCAACCTAGGGTAAGAGGCGGGCGAAAACCGTCTTGCGGCGCACCGCAGCCCCCCTTACCCTATCCTGCGCATGCCGACAATCTCCGCCCTAGGGCACGGTGTCCCATACCACCCTGCCCTAGAGCCGGGTTTTCCAAATTCTATTGGCCCGCAGCCACAACCTTATTAGAATAAGACTTTGCACGATAATAGTAACTTACAATTATCTAGATTAACAGATAATTAATGCTAGGGTTACAAAGGCATGGGTACGAGTTTAACATGGCATTTATCGGTGGTAGGGTTAACTATATAACATGTCATTCTAAACATTTTATTTTATTTTGAACTAACATTTCAGAACTAGCTCAATGCAAATAGCGTAATAACATAATTAAATAACATGGGTTGCAATATGATCAAAGGATTTGGGACTTGCCGTTGATTTGAATGATCTCGGCTAGCTCGAACGAAGAAACACCTGGATCCCGAGCCTGCACTTGAACTTCCGGGATCTTCGAGACTAGCGCAAACACATAAAATAATCAAATCCAGCTTGAGACTAATCAAGCGAGGCAAAATAAACTATTTGAAAAAGGAGTAAAATGCATAAATCTCCAAATAGGGAATTTTAGGAATTTATTTGGGATGGATCTGTGGAATTGGAGGTCACCAATGGGTCTGGAATATTATTTGGAGCAAAGTGGTGAAATTTGGGAATTTTTGGAATTTTCTGTGATTTTCTAGAATTTATTTGGACTTTTCTGGATTTTGAAATTGGAAAAATCATTGGAAAATCAATGAACAGTGATATGCCGGCCCGCCATCAGACGGCCGGGCGAGGAGGCGCCCGCTGGCTGGCGGCGGCGCGCTGACGCAACGCTGCACGGAGCGGCAGCCGAGAGCGCGCGCCCATCTGCGCACCGCGCGACCGCGGCGGATGGAGGCGCGTGGCGCGTGGGCGCGATGATGCGGCGGTTGCGGGCGGTTCAGATCAAGGCGGGAGAGATCGAGCGCGCGGCGCGGCGAGTGAACCGTGCGGCGATCCGACGGAGGCGAGTTGGGGTGGTTAAGGAAATCGGACGGCAGGAGGAGGTTGCCATCCGACGGCTCAAGCGAGATGGCGACGATCGAGGCGGAGGGCTGGGATGTGGCCACATCACGGGGGAGGGGCTTCTTCAACCTCCCGCCGTGCGCACTCGACCGAAGGGGCAGGGGCGGCGGGTCTCCACGCTCCGACGGCTACGGGGGTTCTTAAGGCAAGTGAAGGGCACCGGAGGGTAGAGTCAAGTGCCCTAGTTCCATCTTTGGCCTTGGGAGGTGGGGGAGTGGCTGACGGTGGCGGGCGGCGAAAGGGGGAAGCTCCGGGTCCATGGTGGCGCTAGGGTCCACCGGCGGGAAAATTAGCCCGTTTGGTGGCGATTTCACGGAGAAGAGAGTTCGGGATTTACAATGGTGGCGGTGGAATCGACCGAGGAGCTCTGAGGAAGGCTGGCCACGGAGAGGCGGCTTGGTCGGCGATGAGTTTTGGCGGCGGCGCTCCACAAGGCTCCACCTGGCCAAACAAGGGTACCAACACGATTAGGAGGTAGCGAAGATGCTTCCAGCGAATGCAATCGAAGAATGGAGAAGCGGGGAAGGAAATCCGCTTTGCGGGGTCACCGGCGCAGGGGAAGATGGCGGCGGCGATTGGGGCGACGGGGAACCAATCGGGAGCTCGGGGAGCTTCCTTGGGGGGATAGGAGACGAGTGGAGGAGGCGGAGTCTCGGGAGGCAAAGAGGAGTGCGGAGAAGGAAGGGGCTTTTATGCCGGGCGGACGGAGGGAATCCGAGGGAGAGGGGATGGGCGAGGCGCCGGATGGTCAAGGGAGGGACAGGGAGGTCGAGGCGACGCCTTGGCGCGAAGGAAGCGTCGCCGGCTCTGCACAGGAGTAAAGGCGACGCGACGGAGAGAGGAGCGAGTGAGCTCGGGCATGGCGATGGCGTCGCGCGAGAGAGGAGAAGCGCGGGGCCGATGAGTGGGTCGGCGCGAGGAGCGCGACGCGTGGCGCAGCTCTGCCGGCCGGACCGGAAGCGGCAGAGCGCGCGCAAAACCGTGGCGCGAGGCGAGCCAAGCGGTGCGGCCGCGGCGTAGCGCGCGCAGCGCCGCTGCGAGGAGGCGAGAGCAGCGGCGCCCCGGGAGGGCGGGAGGCGCGCGAGGGAGGTGGAACGAGGCGCCCGGCGGCGCAAGCGCCGGCGGAGAAGGCGGAAATGGCAGGGGCGCCAACGGGAAAAGAAGGTGCCCAGCCAAAAAGGGAAGGCGGCAGCGAGGGAAACTTTCCCAAAAGGGAAAGTTTTCCGAATTTCACTCAAAAATCCAAGAAAAAGGCTCAAAAATTTTGAAATTTTCAGGGGCTTTTCAGCTGTATCACCATTTGATTCGTAGGAACAAAGCAAAGGAAAAACACCAAAAGTTTCTTTTGCGTACGACTTCAAAGGAAAAATGCAGGAAAATTATCATTCACAAAAAGCTTTTTTTTGTTCCTACGCGTAGGATCGAGACAAAACACCCTACCTGTGTCCCGTATAGTTAGCATTATATTGGCCATGTTCTTTTCAGTTTTTAAAAGCTGTTTTTCAGTTTTTCTATAGTAATTGGTTTTTAAATAGAGTATCTTTTCAAGATAGGGTCTACTAGTTAATTGTAGTGCGTACTTTACCGACTTTATTTATATCGGCAAAAACTGTACATGAGTTTCTGTTACTCTGTAATCTCTCGTACAAATAGTCTAAAAGTCACAAATCGCTACCGAAAGTTACAAGTTGTAACCAAAAAAAACAGACCCGATCGCCACAAAACGTCTTTAGCCAGATTCCTGTGTTTTATTGTTCTTACGTTCCAAATAACTCATGTCATAGTTTATCTATGTTTTATCAACGGAATTGCTTTGGATAGGCGTTCGACGGAAGCCCACCTATCTGACACTACGGGCTCGTTCTTTTCAGTTTTTAAAAGTCACTTTCCAGTTTTTTTATAGTAACTAACTTTTAAACGGACTATCTTTTTAAGATAGGGTCTACTAGTTAATTGTAGTATATCCTGTACCGATTTCATTTATATCGGTAAAAACCACACGTGAGTTTCTGTTACTTTGTAATCTATCGCACAAACAGCCTAAAAGCCACAAACCACAACCAAAAGTCATAAGTTTTAGCCGAAAAGAACAGTCCCTATAGCGCCAGTCCCCACTGTTTATTTCAACCACTCATCCGATCCTTATCTTCTCCCATTTTTGCTGTAGTCTAGGTTCCTGATCTCTCCCTCCCCCCATTTTTGCTATAGTCTAGCTTCCCGATCTCTCCCTCCCTCTCTAAGTGCCAGTCCAACTCGTGAGCTCTAGAGGCGACCTTTAGTCCCAAGCTCCCGCCTACCTCATCTCCTTATTCTCTGTCCAAAATCCCTCCCATAATTTAGTGAGCTTGACCTGTCGACGGTCGCTGCTATCGCTACTCCTCGGCGCCATATGCCGCGAACCCCCTTTCTTCAAGTTGCAAACATCTTTACTACACAGCCGCCCACAAATCGCCTTATAAATGAACTGAGGTGGCAGATCGTGAGTAGAAGTGATGGCATTGAGCAGTCGTATGGGGTGGAGATAAGGCCTTAGGTAGGCCCCCACCTCTTCCTCCACCAAGGTTGGGTTGTTGCTGCCAGTCATGCACCCTTCTCTTTTGTTAAGATTTTGTTGCAGACATTCCTTGGAATTGTTACCATACATTTTCTTAACTGTTGCATGAAGTACTTAAATTTGTTGCAACTTGTTTTTAAAATTTTTGTTATGGCGAATTTGGCCGGACGTCGTTTCCTTCTTCGTGCTCATCTGAAATGTTGCAAGAAGCAACTCGAATTGCTGTAGTAAGTCTCTTTCCATGTTGCAATACTCTTCTAAGCTGTTGTAGTTGTTTTGATAAGTGTTTCACTTGTTGCAACGATATTTTATTTTTGTAGAGATAGTTATTTGTACTGTTGCACAAATAATTCTCATTTACTATTGTAAAAATCTAGGTTTGTATTTTGTATTTTGTTGCACACGAGGCGATCCTTTTGTTACAAGCCAAGTAATTTATTATTAAGTTTTATGTATTTTTGTTTCATTAGAACGAGTGGTTAAGATTGGTCTTCTTAAGTGAGATCTAACGGCGATCGAAGCGTACTCTTATTGTGCATCCGGATGCTAGTTACCCCTTTTTTTTCCAATAATATATTTTACACTCGCAATTCTATCCTATTCATGCCCTTTTCCTGCTCGTAGTTTTTTTTTCCACTCGTCGAATCAAGAGGCGCTGGAATTTTGTTTTTTGTTTGAATTGGGCCCGTTTATTCGCTCCAGAATCTGAATCGAGCTGTTGGCCGGCCGACAGGGCAGCCTGCCAGCCTGGACTGGTGCTCCTCCCTCCCATTCACTCCCGCCCCACTTGGGCGCCACGCCGGCTTCCTCGGAAGAAAATCCAATGGGGAGGGACTCACGCCTCCGCTTCCGCCGCGATGATAACCCACCACCTCTCCCTGCTCCTCCCACCCTTCCCTCTGGCCTCCGCCGCCTCCTCTCCTCCGCCGCCGCTCCTCATCCTGCGGCCTCGGCTCAAGTGGATTGATTTTTTTTTTGTCTTTCTTATTGTTAAGCTCTCATCGCTGGGATCGCTTTGGGGCTCCTGGATCCTACTCTATATTCCCTGTCAAAATACAGCACCTTTGGGATATTCTTCCTCTCAGGTTCGATTTAGTAACCTATTCGTTTGGTCATGGTGCTATGACTTTCCTACACTAATGGCTTCCTTTTGCATAGGACTGACTGCGAACCAAGGAGCTTGGTGCAGCGTTAGAAGCTTGGCCTGATGGACTCTTTGGACTAGTATGATCCTATGTTTATTCCATGTTTCAGTTGTATGATCTAATACTATTTCTTCCGCTGTAGCTGTATCTATGTTGAAAATAGTTCTTGCACCCTGTGTTACAATCTAAAATAATATTGCATACCACATCTCATGCTATCAAGTATTCTAATAACTTTCTAGCATTTACTTGTGGTCAAATGATGCCTTTCTGCTTTTGTTAGAGCTGCCAGTTTCCATATTTTTATCGATTACCCTCAATAAGTTTGCTGACATCTTTTTCTGTTAAGTTTCTCATTTCAGGGCTCAAAATTTCTGTTTACACCCTTTTTCGCTCAGTTTAATATGCAAATTCAGTTCTTCCCGCATGAATTTATCACTGGTATATAAGATCAACTTCATATCCAATTTTCCAATTCTCTCAATGGATTTCTCAGTTCTCATCTTGTCATCTCCTGTTTCTATGTGGTAGCTCAATACTTACAGCTTGTTTGTTTGATATTGACAACACATCTTGGAGGGTTAGCTATATTTTGTTGCATGCCAACAACATTATCAAGTGGAGTAGCACTAACACAGGCACTACTCATCCATAATTACTTCCCATTAACATCCAGTACTATGTGTAATTTCTTGGTTAGTTAGACCTCCACTCCAATCTAACCAAACTTTATCACTGCTGTGCAGCTTGTTGGCGGTAACTCTGCACTTGCTCTTGCAATGACAGTCATATCCAACTTACTGGGCATTATGTTTGTAAGCACATCTTGTTGTAATTTTAACTTGGTAGTCAAGCATCGCCAGTGATTGAAATAGTTAACCCAATATTGAGTTACAGATCTAACTTTGTTGAGTGTTTCCTGACGATATGGAACTTTGTTCAATAAGCTGTTGAATGTAAAATGTTGCTGAGTGCTTGAAAATTTAAATAATGCAATGAGATGTTATTTTTCTCTCGAGTGCCAATTTGAGTATGAGATAATTCACGTGAGTTTTGATCTGTTTTTAGATCTAAAAATTATCCTCTTGTGTGGGAGGTTACCAGACCTAGCCAAATGGTCCGCCTGTCACGGCATGAGCCCAGATAGGGCATAGCCCGATTGGGCTCGGGACGACTGGCGTGAATAAGTTACCATACCATGTTGGCCCATGCACCTACCCTCCAACCCAAGCACGACACGGAGAGGGGTCCAGTTGTGTCGGGCTGGCCAGGGCATGCTTAGCCAAACGGGCCATGGCCCGTTGATTTTATTGCCAGTAGCTAGGTCGCAAGTATCTTTACTGCCAGTTCAAATAATTTTACTACCAAGTCACCCGTCCACGCTCAGAGGAGTGCAGTAACCCTAACGCAAGTAATTTTACTGTCAACTGCAAGTAATTTTAATGCACTACTACAGGAGAGTTATTGTGTGTGCCGTGCTGTGCCGACCCGCCGTGTTGAGGTGCCGTCCGAAGCACGGCATGCACGGTCGGGCCGGGCCAGCGTGGCCCATTTACTGTTCGTGCCGTGCTATGCTCAAGCTGGGCCAACAGTACCGTACCTCGGGTCGGCACGGTTGGCCTGACCCATTTGGCCAAGTCTAGGGGTTACTTAAATGCAATCCTTGGGCCTGTAGATTAACCCTTATAGAAAAAACTGGATTCTTGACTGAAATCCTGCATAATAATATGTAATAAACTTCTTCTATCAGTTTTGGCAAGGACAAATCTGAGATGTTGAAGTTTAGTGGTATTAACCACTATTTAGACTTCTGAGTAGCATTAGACCTCCTAGATTCAGTATTAGTCAATTGATAGTGAACACAATGCCAAATTAGTTGTTTTTAGATAAGTGTCCTGGCTGAATTTTGCTTTTCACTTTCTGAAGGCAAAAACCTTCCCTAGTAAAGTATGTACATGTTTTTGTGATCATGGAATTAGGCACCTCTTTCTCTTGGAAAGTATGTTGGCGCTGGAGCTGGGGTGTCTTTGCCTACTGAGCAACTATTCAAAAGTCTGGTCAACACCCTTTTAATCCCCCTTATTTTAGGCAAGGTATGTGGTTATTCATACCTCTGTAGTCCACACCATAGCTTAGTAGTCTATTATCTGAATACAATATGATTGCGCCGCTATATGCATATTGTGCTAATTTCAGTTTAAAATTTTGAAGTGGAATAACAGTAGGGCTTATTCTGAGGCTCATGTGTGCCACTGTGACCGTGTCCTTTGTAAAATTTTATATGATAAACATGATTTTTAGCATAAGTTTAGAGAGTTCAGTTTTGGTGAGGTCTGGTCTGTCTGGATTTACTATTATTGTGAATAAGGTATCAATCATCAGACTGGAATATACATTAGAACTTCTTATTTCTGTTTGATTTCATGGCAGAGAATAACCAGGAGTGCCTGTCAGATTTGAACTCCTCTCTTTATAGATGCATAATATTATTTTTCTTAGAACTTTGAATTTAGTCACTCTCCCTGTTCTTCAACCAAGTGTTGCGGGCTTAAATTTGAACTCATTAATTACTTCATTCTTAATATTATGCTTCAGAGCTATGCATTTTTTTACTGCTCTAGTGCAAGCCTGAAGTAATGGAAGCTTATCAAAGACACTTATAATGGTTTTGTTCTTTATCAGATTGCTCGAGAAACCTCTAAAGGTGTGCAGACTCTAATATTTTTCTTTTTCTTTTTACTGTCACTTACCAAGTTGTTAATGTAGAGTCCTTATTTGTGTATTTCCTTATGTAGGTATTGCCGAATTTGTTGATGGAAATCGGCAGGGCTTTTTAGTTGCAAGTGCTGTTCTTCTCTGCCTAGTATGTCTCTTGTTAAGGATAGAATAGGATTGTTATTCGTTTTCTTATATATTTTGATTTCCTTATCTGTATAAGGCATATTCCTCTGTTTATTCCCTTGTACTCCCTATATATATTGCCTTTTGGGCCTCATGAATATACACACAATATTCATAATATGGTATCCGAGCTAGGACTCTGACCTTGTTCTTCCGCTGCCTCCGACGCTGCCCAAGCTGCCGTCGCCGCTGCTTAGGCCACCACTGCCGCCCAGGCCACCTTCGCCTGAGTCACCGCCGTCACCTAGGCCGCCTCCACCCGAGCTGCCGCCTAGGCCACCGTTGCCCAAGCCGTCGCCGTCGTCTCTACTGAGATCCGGCGCTACCTCGCTCGATCTGGCACTACTCGCCAGATCCGGTCGATCCATCGTCGCCACTGCCGCCCAGGCCGACGCCGTCGTCTCCACCCAATCACCCGAGCTGCCGTCGTCATCTTCACCGAGATCCAGCGCTACCTTGCTCAATCTGGCGCGCTCGCCAGATCTGGTCAATCTATCATCGCAGCCATCGTCGTTTGCACCCGATCCGGTGGTACTCGCTCGATCGCTGCCGGCCGCCACTTTGCCGGCGGCACTCGAGTCGCCGATTGGCGCTCTGCCGCTTGCTCGCTCGCCGCCACCGCTCGCCGCCGCTGCTGCTTGTTGCCTCGGTGACGCCCGAGCGAGTTGGCTATCTGTTTCAGCCAAGCGGCTGAGCGACGTTTTTAGTTTTGTATTAGTGCAAAAAGAAAGAAAAAAAGAAAAACATAACGTTGATCTAACCGCCGCGTTGTCCAGCGCTGCCTGTTAGACTTCGTTGCCTTGGTTGCCGCGCCGTCCAGCGTCGTCTACTGATGGCTTCCATTCTATCTACTGCGATCCTATTCTCGGGAACAAAGCTCCATGGAACCAACTACAGGTTATGGTCTTTACTCATGGAGATTACGCTTGATGGTCTCCGCCTTTGGGGATGTCACCGGTGCACGCCTTTCTCCGCTACCGCCGGTTCAGCCTCCTCCTAGGCAGTCTACTTCTGCACCTCCTGCAGCAGATGAGGCTGCCAAGGAGGCAAAAGCTGCTGCTGATGCTGCTGATGAGACTTTTCAGTATGCCATTGATGCTTTCGAGTGCTGGTGTGCTGATGAGGCCTATGTTCATGCCATCCTGGTGGTTAGCGTCGACGACTCCATCCAGCCAGACATTGTTGGTCTACGGTCTACTCGATAGATCTGGAAGTACTTGCATGAACGATACCAGCAGAGTAGTGATGCTCATTTCTTTTCGCTTCAGCGTGAGTTGGAGATGCTTCGCTAGGGAGATTCTTCTGTTAACGACTTCTTCTGTTGACGACGTCTTTCTGGCCCTAGCAAGTCTCTAGCGCCAACTAGATGAGCTGGCCTCTCCATTTTGTCAGGAGTGTCACAAAGTGCACAAGGCAGATCATGACCGCCTTCACCTTTATGACTTTGTCTGCCGCCTTCGCTCAGAGTTTGAGCTTGTCAGAGCTCAGCTACTGACCCGCTCTCCACGGCCGACCATTACAGAGGCCCTTTCGACGCTTCGTGCTGAAGAGATTCGTCTCGGTTAGCAGCACAGTATATTCTGATTATGCTTGTTGCCCCTTCTTCGACTACGACAATGATATCTGCTTTGACTACGACCTCTCCCTAGGTGCCTATCTCCGCTCTTGTTTTCGCATCAACTGAAGTTCAGCGCAACTACTGCAAGAACTTCGGGCACGACTACCAGAGTTGTGTGGTGCGGAAAAAGCGGAACAAGGCACGTGGGGGTGGGCGGCCAAAGGGGGGCAAGGAGGCCCTTCCTGCACATGAGGACAGACCAGCTCATCAGTTTCTGCTCAGAAAGGTGACTCTGTTCAGCAGCTCTGCCGGGCTCTACTTCAGCAACTCTCTCACAGCTCAGCGGGTTTTGCCAGTTTAGCTCAGACGTCTCCTCTAGGTACCTCTTGGGTTTTAGATTCTGGTGCCTCTTTTTACATGACATCGGACTCCACATTTCTCACTTCAGTAGGACCTCCTGATTTTCCTATCTTTGTTCAGACAGCTGACGGTACTTCCTTGTCTGTCAGCTGTCAGGGCATTCTTTTGTCAACTGGCTTTTCTGTTCCAGCTGTTTCTCATGTTCCCCAGCTTACCATGCAGCTTCTTTCGATGGGACAGCTCATTGATCTTGGTTGTAGGGTTGTTTTTGACTCTCACACCTGTTTCGTCCAGAATCTACAGATAAGGACGATACTTGGGACGGGCCGGCGCCATAGGGATCGTCAGAGTCTCTACATTCTCGACTGCCTCCACCTTCTGTTCACTTCAGTTGCTTCTACTACGTTTGCCTCTACCACCACTGCTGCCACCACTTCTGGAGCTTTTGCGCAGTGGCATCACCGTTTAGGACACCTGTGTGGGTCTCGTCTTTCTTCATTAGTTCACCAGGGTGTTGTTGGACGTGTTACTGTTGACAGGTTAATGTTTTATCGGTTGTAAGCTAGGCAAGCAGCTACAACTTCCTTATCATTCTAGCTAGTGAGTCCATGTCTTCTTGTCCTTTTGATTTAGTTCATTCAGATGTATGGGGACCTACGCCTATTATCTCAAAAGGCGGGCATAAATTCTATGTAATTTTCATTGATGATTATTCCCGTTTCACTTGGCTTTTCCCTATGTGTAATCGTGGTCAGTTTCCTGCGATCTATCATAGCTTTGCCACAATAGTTCGTACTCAGTTTGAGTCCTCTATCCGTACTTTTTGCTGTGATTCTACTGGAGAGTACTGTTCTGGTGCTTTCAGACAATTTCTTTTTGAGCAGGGCACTCTTTACCAGTCTTCTTGTCCTGGTGCCCATGCTCAGAATGGGGTTGCTGAACGCAAGCATCGTCATCTGCTTGAGACTGCTCGCACTCTTCTTCTTTCTTCTCACGTTCCACCACAGTTCTGGGCGGAGGCTGTTTCTACAGCTGTATATCTCATCAATATGCAACCTTCCACTGCTCTTAAGGATGCCAGTACTATAGAGCGTCTCTGCTCTAGAGCCCCCCAGTACAGTCACCTTTTTGTTTTTGGCTGTACCTGTTTTGTCCAACTTCAGCCTCGTGAGCGCACCAAACTATCAGCTCAGTTAGTTGAGTGTGTTTTTTCTTGGGTACAGTTCTTAGCATAAGGGTTATCGCTGCGATGATCCTTCTGCTTGACGGATTATGATGTCACGAGACGTTTTTGATGAATCTTAACCTTTCTTCTATCGAGATTCAGCTCCCCGTCCTATTTCCACCATTGAGACGATCTGCTGACTGCTGGTTGTCTCTCCCTAACTCTTCACCCATTTCTCCCCTTTCATAGCCTTCCTCTAGTCTGCCGATCTTGACGGTTTTTCTTGTTCTGAAAGAGATATTGATTGATTTAGATCTGAACCTGTTAATTGAGAGATGATGAACAAATTAGGGGGCTGACTACTGAAGCTGTCTTTTGGCATGAAAAATTGAAGCTGTTTTGGCACTGACACATTGCACGACTAATAATTTCAAGTGGCACCTTTAGTGTCCATCACTTCTGCAGGCTGGGAAATGGATGCATGTAATGAATACTATAAATTATTTGATAAATTCTCTAGGAGCAAATTATTACGAGTCAGATTATTCATATAAATGGTTTGAAATATAATGCACATGTACAAAGCAAATTTCTTTGTATTTGTAGCAATGCTAATAGAGGGAACATATATTCAGATCAAGGTGGAGAGAGATGATGATGGATAGATGTGTACCATTAGTTCACTTAAAACGAAAAAGGAAAGTAAAACTACTAAATCAAGACAAGGGGAATTGATGAACTTAATAAATATTTAGGAGAATGCGTTATACTAGTTCAGAAACTGTACAACTTTAGCTGTGCTTTACAATGGTTTCGAAATGCTTGTATATTAACGCTTATTATCTTACTTCGAATTAGAGAGATAATACTTTATGCTCCTTTGAAAGGAAATTTGTCTACCGTACTCAGTGGCTAATTCATGATTGGTGATGAAAATAGAATACTTTGAGACATCTAATAATAAGAGAAGTCTAGAAGTCCAACTTTTCAAATATAGCAGAGCTGCAGAACTGTGGCCCACATTTTGGCTTTACATGGGAGGACCCTTTTCGGAGTTGCCTTTAACTTTATGCTGTTTTTGTAGTTTGATTTGAATATATTACAAGTTTGCTTATCTGCACTCTTGAAAATTTTCTGTTTCACAGGTCCCATGGATACAAGTAAGTAGATCAAGATCGCTGCTCGTCTGTTCAAGCAAAAGCTTTCACTACTGCTGTGACTACTGGAATATACGTTTTTTTATCTGATCTTATTGTAGTGAGAATGTTTGAAAATATTTTAATGCGAATATCGAACTTAAAAAGTAAAAGTGGGTAGGGAATTAAAAGCCAGAACTTGTATTTTAAAATGTTTGTCTTCCTCATCTGTAGAAAACTGTAAATCCTGTATGTCATTTTCCTAGGTAAAGTTTGTGCTTGAAATCATTCTTCATAATTATCAATCTAGTTATTATTGTCACCACTTTTCCAGAATCTGGACTGAATATAAATTTATGTTTTCAATTTGCATAATGAATTGACTGCCAGTCCTTGTGCCTTTTTACATTCAGTATGATGCACTACTGTTGAATTCAGATTCTAACCACATCTACTGACAATTTTGTTCACCTTCACTCAAATGCGTGCATGAGAACTTGCACTTCCAATTCGTTACATTTTGATAAATAGAAGAACCTACTGGTGTTATTCAGTGTTAAATAGAAATAGTGATACTGACACCTTTTTATACTGGTTGCTAGTAGTGTCATTTTGGGTGGGATTAGTACCGTTGCTAGCCTTCCTAAGTAACCAGCAGCCAAATTGAATTGAAGCTACTGTTGTAGGTAAAAAAGAAATAAATAAATGAAGAATACCCTGTTTGCAATCACTCAACTAGACTCTTTTCTTTTTGACACTAGCGATGCATAGCCTTTTTCTGCTTTAGATATAATCTGCGGCTTACTTTATCGTATCTTGTTTTCTAACAGAAGCATATTTCCTGTCACAGGCTTCTACATCTTGCTCTGCTGGCATTCAATTCTACAGCATTGCAGATCTTGTCATGTCTTAAACAGAAGGAAGAGTCAGTCGTTGCAAGGAAAGAGTATGCACGAGCTGTCATTTTGGGGGCCAGTCAGGTCAGTCTCTTATCATCATTAACAGAAATAGAAATTTTGTAAACGAAACCTGATCCAACTCGTGGTGGTAATCGTTTTCATTATCTCTGTGACCTTGCCTGCCTCTAGCTGGCATCAAGGTTTGGGAAGCTGTCAGTTCCTTGGTAATCAGTTTTGCTGGCTAGAGTTGTTAGTATACCAGCCACTTGAGGGAATAGGGAGCTTGTCTGAATTATGAATGCTCATAGGAAGATTTGGATATGTGGCTCTGTGCCACTCGAAAATAACGTATTTTCAAAGCTGCCATTGTTTTTTGGATCATTGGTTTCAAGCTATTGATTTCAAAAATTCCCTCATAAATGCAATTCTTGACTTTTTTTATGACAGAAGTGCCCTTGCATCTTTCTTCCCCCTTTCCTTTCCCTTTCTCTTTGCATCAATTCCTCTACTTCTCATTCCATCTCAGGCCGCTGCCTCTCCCCAACATGCGTGCAGCTGCTGCGGAGTTCACGGCGCACGGTGGTGGCACACTCGGTACTCAACGGCGGGTGGCGTGTGCAGTTGAAGACGGTGGCACGCGTGAGGCAACGGACTACAAGCTACGGACTTGCACGAGGTGGTGGTGGAGCGTCTTGAGCTCGCACACTTTTGCGACGCTGTCTGAGCTGTGCTCGCCACAGTAGTGCCGGCAATGCAGACCAATATCGACCGCGGCAGCAACGTGCAGCGAACTCAGGCGCAGTAGGGGCTGAAGCCAGCAGGCCCAACCTTGATGGTGGGTGTCACAACTGTGTTCACCACAGGCAGCGAGGTGGTGAGCTTGTGGTTGCATGTGGATTGCGATGGTGCAATCCAAGTTTCACCTTGTCCGTTGGCCACCGCGTGCACCGCTGCCGCTTGCTGTTGTCTGTTCACCACGAGGTGTTCGCTGAAATGGCCTGCTCAAAAAAGAAGAATGATAACGAACATAAAAAAAAATCTAATGTGGAAATTAAGCTAATTTGAAAGGGCACAATAGTCGTTTTTCCTCAGTCGACATCTTTTGACCTTGTCAGGGGCACATTCTGAAGAAACTTTACCTTCTAGTTGCACCACGCCAAATAGATCAAAAACAGTGGCGAAGTCCGAAAATCAACATGATATTATTTGAAAGAGGTAAAGGGAAAATCACAACTCATCTGGATTAGCTAGTGCTGCCGGAAACTAGAGAATCATCAGCATGTTCCTGTTGAACATCTAGTCAATTTTCGGCATGTTTTAATCTAGAAATTCAGCATATAAAACATGACATAAACATGCATGAGTGATCTATGAACGATGTATTCATATTCGCTAACGAACAAGCTAACAAAAGCACCTATTAACATGTTCAAAGCGCACAGAATCAAATACATCAGAAAAGTTTTCAGTATATACCCTCGGGCGGGGCCGGTATCGGAGACACCGGAGGCGTCGTTACCATCAGTCGACATGATGGCCTATTCGATGTAGTCGATCGAGGCGTGATGCAGGACGAAGCTTGATGCAGGAAGATGTTCGCGATGCGGTCCAAATGAACGATCCACCACCAGGAAGTAGACGTCGCAGATTGAGTAGTCGCGCCGATGCGCTCCCCAAAAACTTGATCGCCCGCCTACCCGTGCAGGTACACAAACGGACGGAGCTTCGGAGGCCTGCGAGTCGTTTCGATTTTCGAATAGATAAAGAAAAACGCGCCCGCACCCGACACGCCTGCGCGCACACGCACACGCACACGCACGGCGCGGCGCGGCGCGGTGAGCGAGCGAGCAAGCGCGCGTGTGTATTGGCTCTCTCCAATTCCACAAGGGGGTTACCACGTTCCACCTTTTAAAGTGGTGTAACTCCCATTCAATTCTCCATATGGGATTAAACAATTTTCTACCTAGCATTAGTTGTAGGCCTAGGAATTTCATTTGATTAATTGCTAAATTAAAATGGGCCAATCCCAATTAATCCAACAGTTCCTTGCCTAGTAGCATGCCTCCCTGGATCTTTGCGATTACCTCTAGTCACAAAATGTGATCTTTTGGATATCGACAATGTCTCGAACACAAATTTGACCACAAATTTGATCATAAATTTCTATTATGATATATTTAAAAATTATAATATGGTAAAAATATTTTTCAAAAGAAATCTACACATATTATTTTCATACGGCTGATCTAAGCATGCATAAATATTTTGTTGGTCAAAGTAAAAATAGTTTAACTGCACGTACTTTAGAATGGCACCTTTTCTTTTTACTGGAGGCGGTACAAGGTTTTCCCTTACTGGACCAGTTACCGCAGGAAACTGCTAGTAGAAACCGAACAGTTACTGCACAGGAATCTTCTTGTAAAACCCTGTTTGGGAATGCACCGGTTGAATCAAATGTATGCTTGCAATCGTAGTAGCAAACTAGTGCCTAAATATGCAATTATTATTCTCTTCTAATGACACAAAATTCTGTATCTTCTGGCATCTTGCTTAATCGAGTTTCTTCTTGGTGTCCTATAGGTAACATTGCCGGTGTTGGTTGCTGTGGTTGAGCAGCTTGGAGGTGCTCTCGGGCAGTCCGGATTTCTGGTCATCCCATGTGTTGCTGCGCACATTAATCAGGTACTTATTGCGCATGCAGTTTTGCTATTTGTTCTGTTAAGAGTCATTTCTGATGTATGATATGGATCGTTCTGCAGATAATTACCGATTCTTGTGAGACTACGTGAAGGCCATCCTATGGTTGTGATGAGTAATTGATCTTTAGATTAGAGTATCTACAGAGGTTGAGTTTGGTTTTTGAGGATTCTACAAAAGACTGCAATCTGATTGAACTATCTGCTGGAATCTTCAAGTTAAGCGGTCTGACCACTTTGTTTTGGTGGTATAACCGGCAGACTTCTATCGCTAACAATAGTCGGAGGCGTGGTACTCGACTTTGTAGTCGGGCAGTCTGAATGGTCGTGTGTTGGGCGGTCCGATCGGTAGATCGACCACATAAGATTAGTGGTCGATGGTCGAAAGCTATAGTGCCTGAACGACCATGAATGGTCGATGGTCAGTAGTCGTAGACTTCGCATGTTGTCGTAGTCGTAGACTTTACGATCGATAGTCGTTGGCGTTGCGATCGACTATCGTAGATCTCGAGTACTCATATCAAGCCAGCCAACGGTCTGGCCGGCCTGTGCTTGGCAGTCAGACTGGTTTCTCTTGGTGGTCTAAGGTTGTTCTCTGGAATTCTTGGAATTTGGGTCATGGTTTGACCTGAGTGTTGTTACTTGTGTGCACATTGTTTATTGTTTGGTCGTAGGATTATGATCAGTAATTTGGGTGCATATTTTTTTGCATTGTGCATTGTATGAGTGAACTGTGCCAATTGATGTCTTTGTATATCGTGCAGTGCTACGTGACAGTTTCCTTGTTGGTGTTGGTTGCAGGACTTCGGAGCTAGGTCATGGTGAGGCGTAGGAGGACCAGGATTAGGCACAAGGTGGTGCTGAGGTCTAGAACGGTTAGAGAGACGCCGAAGATAACTGAGGCTTGCAGGGTGGTTGCAAGCTGGGACGACGAAAAACCAAAGTGGGAGCTACCAGTGATGAACATGATGGACAACGGCAAGGTGGATCCGGATTAGGCTCAGGGAGGAGTCGAGATCCAGACGATCAATGAAATTGGGTGTCGTCATGTGCGAGAAGAGGCATATGGTGCGCCAAGTAACTTGGACCGTTTGCAAGCGAGCATGGCTTGGTGGGATCTGGATGCGTGAGAGACTTGGTGGTAAGTCATTGGGGACACGTGGAAGATGATGAAGTATGAGCAATGCTTCGTGAAAAAGGAAGCGGGAAGTTTTGTTGAAAACGGTAGAGGGGCATTTTGGTAAAATTGCTCAATACGGGAGAAGCGTGCGTGAGTAAAACCCGGTGTTCAGTGGGGTTAACGGGTTGTCTTTGGTTTGGCCTAATGAATGGATCTATTAGGTTTTGGTTCAGATTGTGAGCCTATATAAGGGGAGGGAAAGCAGTAGCTAGGGTTGAAGAAAGTTGGCTAAGCCTTTTGGTGGTTAGCTCCTCTTCCCTCCTATGGGAGATAGGTTAGAGAGAGAGTGTGTGTGTGCTCTATCTGTAGAGTTCTGTCCTTCTGAGTAGAGTGGCTATAAAATGAATCATCTGAAGTGAGAAATATATCAATCATTGATATAGCTTTTGTGTATCTTTTTGTCTGATTGAGTTTGCTCTGGTTTGAATTGTTTTTTCCGCTCTTCTCTCAATTCTTTTTTGATCTCTTCCTGTTGATTGAGTTGCTTACGTTTCGGTTGGTTTGATCTCTCTTCTGCCTCTCTCTTGATCTTGTTGTGCTAAGGACATGAACGAGATAGAGATAATCTCTTGAGATCGACTTTTAATCATTTAGGCACTACAAAAGCAAGATTTTCAAGAAACTCTGTTCTTGCTCGTTCTTGACCTAATCGGGTGTTTTCTTGATCCAAAGTTTTTGGGTTGATTTCTTCGGTGATCTTATTTACTGTGACATGTGGGAACGTGTTCAAAGCCATCTTGGCTATCTTCTACCCACGAGCAAGATATGATCATCGATTTAGTTTTTAGTTCTTGGTTGGAGTGCATCGCTTTAAATTGCAAAAAGGTTTCAAATTTGTCATGAATTTTTTGATTCAGGAATGGAAAGCTGTGAAAGCGGTAGAGGGGCATTTTGTAGTCGATCGAAAGTTCTGTCGATTTTGGTTCTCGCGGTCAGTTGAAAACCCCGTTCTTCTATTGGAAACGGTAGTACCGCAAGCCTTGTAGAGGTGGTACCGTAGTCCCTGGTCTTTGACTACTCTAGTTTTCAATCATTCACTGGTTGTCGACCTCTGGTCATGTTTCGACTTAGTTCAACCTCTTTGATTTCGACAGTCTACAGGTCGACCACTCACTGGAGGTTGTTCTCACTGGTCGGATTTCAACCTGTCTAAAACACTCGGGTTTGTACTCAGATCTTGGACAACGTAGGTTTTCAACCACTCATTGGTCCTCGACCACGCTGGTCGTTCAATCGCTCACTGGTGTTCAATCGCGTAGCTTTTCGACCACACATTAGTTCTTGACTATGTTGGTCTTTCGACCACTCACTGATGTTCGACCGCATAGGTTTTCGACCACGCTGGTTTTTCAGCCGCTCATTGGTGATCGACCACGTAGGTTTCGAGCACTCAATGGTCCTCGACTACGTTGGTCTTTCGACTACTCTCTTGTCATCGATTGCATTGGTTTTCGACCACTCTCTAGTCGTTGACCACTCAAGTCGAATTCAAACCATGTCGACTTTCAACCACGTTGGTTTCGACCACGTTGGTTTACGACCACGACCAAGACCATGTTGGTTTTGATTACTCACTGATCGACAATAATTCAAGTCGTATCCGATCACTTTATCTTTTGACCAGTTGCGGTAGTATTGCAGTACCACAGCGGTAGTACCGCACCTGCTGCTTTTCAATAGTGGTACAACTCTGAGTTTCTTCAGATTTTGAGTAGGGTTCATATCTGAATCTTCATAACTTTGTAGCTATCGGAGCAAAGGATAATGGCGCGTTTGGTTCCCTGGCTCCCGCCACTCAGGCTCGTTTCCCTGGCTCCCGTCAGCCAGGCCAGGGAGAAACGAAACTAATTTTTGTTTCCGCGTGGCCAGGTGCAAGGCTGCATTTTGCATGCATAGAACCAGGCTGCTAGCAACCAAACATTGATATCTTGCATGCATAGAGCCAGACGGAGGCAAATCCAGGGTACCAAACACGCTATAAGTGAATACTTAAAAAAAATTTAAAGCACCATTCACCTCCGCTCTGTTATCATCTTCGGTTCTACAATTCTATTATAGTAAATTGGTGGTGTCAGAGAGACCAACAATTTGCTAATGCAAAATAACTTCAAAACTCGAATTTCATGGGTAAAGCTGAAAAAATAATCTGGAACTTATCTGGAAAGTTTGGCAGCAAGTCACATCGAGGTTACAACATATTCAGTCATTTGGAAGGAAGCAGTCATTGGGAATTTTTTTTTTTTTTTTGCAGAAAAGCTTGCTTGCTTGAGCACTAACATTCCATGATGCACCTATCATTTTCCGTTTTCGACCACTCAAATGTTTTCAGATGGTAGAACAAACGAATGAGAATGTAAATTTGGCTTGTGCTGTAGAAAGTGGAGTGGAAAGAAACGCTTGATCAATCATTATCCTTAATTGCAAAGCTGATCTTGTGAAGATTATCACATTTCATGGTATCCTTGATAAATTGATCTTATTAGCTCCTATTTGCTAATTGCCGCACGGGTGGCCTTTGATGATCCAATCTACATATTAATTGTTTAATTTCTGGATGACTAATTAGTGAAGCTTACCTAAGTACTAGGGTGGAGATTGGTATTACATAAATGATAGATTACTTTCCCTTGTAGGTAAATCACAATACTTCTGTTGTAACACTAACCTGATGTTTTTTTATATGAATTCTTGTTGTGTACACCTGTTCATCAAACTCTTCCTTTTCATTTCAGCATGCAGTCAACTTTGAGAGTTGTCATTAAATCCTATCAAAGCATGTGTTTACCATCTATACTCGCTAAACTTTTATTATTACCATCACCAAGTGAACCAGCAACTCTGCCAGGACATCTTCCAAGTGCCGGGTTTCTGGTATCTCCATCAAGCTACTACATGCATGACTCGATTGACTTTCTTTTTCTATGGTTAGAGCTAGCTGGAGGATAAGCTCCGTTCTTTTTAACTTGTGGTATATATTTTATGATTTTTTTCTGAATAAATAAATAGAATAGTTTTTTCGTCGTTATTTCCAAGCGGCTTATCAAAATAACTTTTTTGAAACGACTTATCAATATATTAGCATTCGGTTCGTTCGTACAAATATTAAGATAGGGTCAAAAGCTATCAACGCAGCAAAAAAAGGCACCCTTATGCTTGTTTAAAACAACTTTTAGTTGTGGCTATTGGCTTTTAATTAAAATAAGCAGTGTAGCAACTATTAACTTTTGATTATGACATTCAATTAAAAAAAATAAAGAGAATAAAAGTAGTTATATTTTTGTAGATAATGTAAAGAAAACAATCCTGCTAGAAAGCCGTTAAGCTGAGAAGCCAAAAGTTATTTTGAGGAGCCTTTAAGCTGGCCTGTTGCTTCTACAAGGTACACAGTGTTTTGATTGTTCACCTGGGTACGAGCCCTGTGGACATGAGTTGGAACTGATGTTATGCCGGGCGCAATGGACAGGGACGGGTCCATGGCCCGTGGGGCATGAGCCTGGGAGCCGACATCTATGCTCTCCTGTTCTGGAGCCCTGTTTGAGGAGAAAAGTCTCAGTGCTGGTACTTCCACTGCAGGGGCACTGGGTACAACAACACGTGGGCTTCGTACATACATTGATCATCTCCTGCTTGCACTGTGGTTTAGAGGACTATTCTTTTTGACTGAAGTATTAGATTTTGGGTGTGATTTGTGGTTTTTAGACTGTTTGTGCGAGAGATTACAGAATAACAGAAACTCACATACGATTTTTGCTGATATAAATGAAATCGGTACAGTATGTACTATAATTTAGAGTCCATCTTAAAAAGATATTCTGTTTAAAAGCTAATTACTTAAAAAATCAAAAACTGAAAAAAAGGGACCATATATTGGCCATCCTCATCATCCACACCTGTGCCCAACATGTCCCGTACAGAGATAGAAGGGCTTAGCACCCCATCTATGCTTCACTCTGTGCAAGGATCTCTGCTGCGATCTACAACACTGAAAAGAGGCGAACAGACACACAGAGAAGTGAATCCCTTGCAACATAAATCAATGTCGAGAGAATCCATGGATTCGCATGTGGTTTGCATGGTATGGTAGTACGGGGTGATGGCGGAGGGAAAGTATGAGGGGTCAACTCCTGCGATGCTATTGGGAGTAGGGTTGAAACGGTCATATATGATTGAATAGTCTTAAATATAAATACGAATCTATATTTTTAAAATAAATATAAATTCAAATATTTTTAAATATGGATATAAATATTCTCGAATATGAATACAAATATTTTCGAATACGGATTTTCTCAGATACAAATATCGGGTAAAACGGATTCCTAGCGGTTCTGCCGATTTTTTACCGGTTTTAAACCGCCTAATTTCACATTTTGAATCACAAAATTCGTACGGATTTTTCATGGATTCTAGAAACGGATTGAATACGAATATGGATACGAATATTCTCGAATACGAGTGCGAGTACGAATATTCTCAAATACGGATACGAATATTCTCGAATACGAACATTTTCGAATACGGATTTTGCTTACCACATTTGCGTTTTCTCGGATACGAATATAAGATAAAATGAATTATCTATTACCGTTTTTCACCCCTAACTGGGAAGTGAGTGCACTGGAGAAGATGCTTCCGGGGGTCGACACGTCCGCAAGGCAAGCGGTTTTCGTGTGGCGCTAGGCTCCGAGGAATATCCTGTAGCAAGGACCAGCTTACCCTATCAAATCCATTCGTTGTCTCGGCATGTTTATTACGACCAGCATCATCGACCTCCACTGTGCACGTTTCGTCGACTGCATTGTTTTGTACTTGTTTGCACGCCCAATTATCAGCCTGGCGGTGAGTTGAACAGTGCCGTGATTGAACTATATGTTGTGTTACATCAACTTGGTTAATTTGCTGATATGAACCGGTTTTAATCGATGTATCTTTCGTTGATCTACGCTAATTTTTTTTGCATTCTTCACTTTAAAGCTTTATCCAAGCTCAATTATTTATATTTAAATAATATAAATATAAATTTAACTAGAAATATCTATATGATTGCTCAGTTGTAGTACTAAGATCAGTCCCGATCACCTCCAAAAGATTCAAAAGGTGTATGAATAAAAACTGGTACTCTCTCCGTTCTTTTTTACTTGACATAAATGAAAATTATATCATTAGGTTTATCGTTAAAAATACTTTCATAATATTATAATTATATTGGTACATCTTAATATATATAGTTATAAAAGTAACGGTCAAATTTGCATCTTGAAGACCATGAATGTAAAAAATATTAAGTAAAAAAGAACGAAGGGAATGTATGTTAGAAAATTAATTCTTTAATTAATTGATCGAACTCTGGTTAGAGCTGGATTTTCACTCTGAACTAAAAAAACCAGCTGTTTTTCACCCCATCTGGGGTGAAATTGGATCAGAGGTTATTTGTCCGGATTTAAAATTAGGGGGGGGGGGGTGAAAAACAATCGCTTTTGAGTTCAGCATAAAATTAGACTCTAACCAGAGTTCAAAGGCTAAAAATGGACTTGTTCCTAATTTCATTAATATTTTTCTTAGCATTTTAGGCCGTGGTTTGCTGCTGATTAATTGGAATTGGTCACTGCATCATACATGAAGGGACTTTGCTCGTGCCTTCAAGACAGATTGCTGAAAAAAAGAGGGAAAAAAAGTGGGGGCAAGACCGAAGGTACGTGCAGCATTGGTACAACTTGCATTTTTGGAATTTTGTTTACCTTACAACTAGTATTTTTTTCGTATGTAACAATGCTGCAGTCAATATGCTGAGTTACTTCTGCACTCTTCAAATAGATTAAGTCCTGTGCGCAACATATATTCCGAGCGAATACAACCTTCCAGCAACATTTATTCTTCTTTCACTTTTAGTTTCTTGCTCAAAAAACAACAATTCAGAGGCTCTTCTATCGCCGAAATTTTTGTACGGATAACCCATTTTTTATTCGAAAATACAGAAATATACCCGCGACAAAATTTTTTACACAAATAGGCTCCAGTCGCCCAACCATTGGGCGACTAGAGCTTGTCGCCCAACCAAAAAGCGACTGATGAAGAATCTGGTAACCGTTGGGTGATTAAATGCGATCGCCTCCCCGTTGGGCGATTTAAATGCAATCGCCCCCCCGTTGGGCGACAGAGAGCGAGTCGCCCAACCGGGGCGATCGCATGTGAATACTGACGACGGCCAAGGCCTCTTTTCTTCCCCACGCCTGCTCGCCAATCTACTCTCGGCCGCAGAAATAATTTTCTATACGAAAAGAAGAGATAATAGCATTGTTTGAATTTAAATGAACTTTATAATATAACGCAGTAACATGCCGCGTATTTATCCATTACATGCATGACATACACCCATCACTCCCCTCCCTAAGGTGCTCCGTCACCTCGCCCGCGTCCTCCC
The DNA here is from genome assembly GCA_036346575.1 of Dendrocalamus sinicus. Classification (NCBI taxonomy): domain Eukaryota; kingdom Viridiplantae; phylum Streptophyta; class Magnoliopsida; order Poales; family Poaceae; genus Dendrocalamus; species Dendrocalamus sinicus. The sequence continues at coordinate 25,967,276 of CM070644.1, forward strand.
ATACGGCCCCGCTTGGCCGTCCTTCGGTGCAACGGATTACGAGGCGGGTGATGAGGGTCCGAAAAAGTAAAACGATCAGGTGGGTTTCGCACCCGCGGCTGCGCCGGTGGAGTCAGTTGCACCTCTGGCTGTGTGGCCTCCGGTGCACCGGGGAGGCCACTGCCGGAGAGAACCTCCGGTGCTGCGTCAGAGGACGGCCCAGGCCAGTCCGCAAAAAACTGGTCCACCTCGATGTGGCCCGGGGAGAAGCGTCCCTGCTGCTGGTAAGGACCTGCAATAGTAATATCGTTAGTTCGTTGCATGTCGTCTTAGGATAAAAACAAGATCGGACGATGCGTGCCGTACATGGCGCCATGAAATCATCCGTGTGAAGCCGGGATGTGCGTAGGAGGTGTATGAGGCCGTGACCAGCGAACTCCTGGCTGGTCCGGGAGGTGGGCGTGTCCACGTAGAACTCCTGGCTGCTCGGGGAGGTGGACGTGTCCACGTACTACCTCCGGAGTAGTGCCACGCTGGTCGGGGTGGCACTGGTGGTCGGGGTGCACTGGGCGTAGGTGTGGAGACCACCGGTAGCCTCGTGCGGAGACGATGGGTGACGATACGTCTACACCCGCCTCCATCCGTCGCGCAAAGCCGACGGCCTCCTCGCGGTCAACTCCCACTGTGCCCCACCTCTGCACTAGTGCGGAGGACTCCGACCACATCGCAACACCGACGTCAGCCTGGACAAAAAGACATAGAATGGTCCATCATCGAAACGATATTGCCATTTGAGAATTTTTGAAATTACAAGTTAAGTACGCGATGTGGCGTCGCGTCGCGAAGTGCGTAGGGTGCGCGTCATCGGTCGGCGGCGTGTGGGGCGGTGGGTCAACGACATGTACCACCTGTGCGAGTCGCCCCGTACGGATGAGGTACTCCGCGTAGTCGGCTATGTCGTATGGCGGTCCTCCTCCACGCGGTCATCCAGCGCACCCTCCCACTGCGCAATCCAGGGCTGCATCCTCCTGGACCAGTCCGTGCCTTTTTTGACGCCCTTCGTGTTGTGCCTGTTTATGGAACCATTACGTAATGTAAGTACTTGCGATCACAATAGTAAGTACGTACAAAAATATCAGAAGCGATCACTCACGCATGCACGCGCGGCGGAATCGGCGGCCCGACTGGTACAGGAAGTGCCTGCCGCAGCCCAAACTGCCGCATGACTCGCTGCGGTGCGTACTCCTCAACGTAGATGTCGTACACGAGCTTCCGGCGGGTTAGCCAGAAAGCCTGGTCACGCCAGCACAGTGCAGATAGCCCGTCAGGAGCACGGGCCTGCACTGCCCCCTCTGCGTAAGGCTCCCAGCGCACGTCGAAGTCTGCGAGGCGGTCGAACTGCTCCACGAAGGGGTGGTACGCCCGCGTGACCTACACGTGCGTGAACTGTACCTGCAAGAAAGGCAAATTGTTTAGTACGACGATCGTTGTTTGAATTGTTTGAATTTTCTATACGTAAAGAAGTTGACTATGATAAAATAAAACTCACTCGTCGACGACACCAAATAGAACCCATTGTCGGCCCGTCGATGTCTCCCCCCGGGTACATCTCGGCCCCGTAGGGACCCATGTCGTCTAGTACAGGTCGTCCGAGACTGAAGCGCTCGAACGACCACAACTGCAGCAGCAGGGGACATCCCGTGAGGATTGAGTTTGCCTTAATCCTCGTGCACGCATCGCACAGGCCGCGGTACGTCGCGGCAAGTGCGGCCGATCCCCAGCTGATCTGGACGGCCTCGCCGTCGGCAATCGCCATCGCATGAGCGATAAGGCGCGCGTCAACGGTGTTGCCGTGGCTGGTGGTGAAGAGCACCCAACCAAACACCCACAAAGACGTAAGCCTCCGGTGGCGCGCGACACGAAATCGTCGACATCTGCAACCATGCGCTCAACCTGAATGCGAACAAGTTCTTATTAGTATGTAATTGCACAAATAAGAGTTTCGAAGACGCGATCGACTTGAAACACCACGTACCCGGTACTGTGCCAGCCACCTCAGCGTCGGTCCATGCTTCTGCCTCTCGTCGAAGATGTGGTGGTGACCGGCCGGTGGAAGGACCCCCTGGAATCTGCCGAGCAGGTCATCGTGCCACTCGGCGGGAGCCTCCGGTAGGAAGGCAGTGTCTCCCGTGACCGGAAGGCCAAGGAGTAGGGACACGTCCTGCAGGGTCGGCGCCATCTCCCCGACTGGTAGGTGGAAAGTGTGCGTCTCGGGCCGCCAACGGTCCACCAAAGCCGTCAGCAGGGAACGATCGAACGGGAAGCGTCGTGATCGCTCCACGCCCGCCTCGTCCCCCTCCCCGGCCAAGGCACCTCCGTCCTCATCCGTGGCCTGCACCATCCGGGCAAGAGGGAGAAGTCCGGCATCCCGCAGCCTGCAAATAAAGTGAAGGTCAGCATGAAATGTTCTTATGGTAATACTAAAACGTTAGCGTAGTGCAAACTGCGATCCAACAGGTCGAGTCCCGTGCCACACAAGGTATGCGTGTCCGGACCACTCCCAGCTCAGTCGACTCGTCCGTGCTCCCCGGTGGCGGCGCACGACGGGAAGCGCGGTGCACGCGGTCCAAGTGCTCGTCCAACAGCGGGTACCACCAGTCACCCGTCATAACTGCAAAATTATCTAAATGTAAATTTGTACACTACATTTTCTACAATAATACATGAAAAATAGTATACAAAATTTCGACACAACAATTTTCTAGATTTAAATTTTCTTCATTTAAATTTTGTAAACTGCATCTACATTTGTACATTGAATGATCTACAATAAATTTCTAAAGTAAATTTTCCACAATAATGCATTACATATACAAAAAACTATATTTTTCTACATTTAAATTTGTACATCTAAATTTGTAAACTGCATCTACATTTCTAAATTTAATGTTCTAAACTAAATTTTCTAAACTAAATATCTAAACTAAATATCTAAACTAATTTTCTAAACTAAATATCTAAACTAAATTTCTAAACTAAATTTCTAAACTAATTTTCTAAACTAAATTTTCTAAACTAAATATCTCAACTAAATATCTAAACTAAATTTGTAAACTAAATATCTACACTAAATTTTCTAAACTAAATTTATCTAAACAAATTTTCTAAAATTAGAAAAATACCTGCAAATCCCGCGGCTTCTTCTCCTCTCTCTCTCTCCTTCTCTTCTTCCCTCTCATCCCCTCTCCTTCTCTCCTTCCCTCTCCTCCCCCTCTCCTCCTCTTCCTTCCCCTCTCCTCCTCCTCTTCCTTCCTCTCTTCTGCTTCTCTCTTCCTCGCGCGGCCGAGAGTAGATTGGCGAGCAGGCGTGGGGAAGAAAAGAGGCCTTGGCCGTCGGGCTGTATTCACATGCAGTCGCCCCCCCGTTGGGCGACTCGCTCTCTGTCGCTCAACCGGGGCGATTGCATTTAAATCGCCCCAACGGGGAGGCGATCGCATTTAATCGCCCAACGGTTACCAGATTCTTCATCAGTCGCTTTTTGGTTGGACGACAAGCTCTAGTCGCCCAATGGTTAGGCAACTTGAGCCTATTTGTGTAAAAAATTTTGTCGCATGTATATTTCTGTATTTTCGAATAAAAATGGGTTATCCGTACAAAAATTTCTTCTATCGCCAAGGACCATACATATAGCCTAGAAATTACTGCTATATTTACATATTTGGAAACAGTAATGTGATAAAAGGAGTTTCTCACTATTGTTCGTGAGAACAACTAAGATGATGCCACGTATAGGCTAAGCACCAGACTACTACCGTTGAGGTATATATCTTCAAACGAATATTTGTCATAAACTTATTCTTCTTCAAAGAATAGTTCATAAACTTATCTATCTATTCTTTTATAATATTAAAGCAAAAGAAAAAAGCCACCACATCAACTCTCAAGGTCTATAAATTATCACATTAATCGGTAGCAAGGTTTTAAATAGCATGTAGCAGAAGCATAGCGGTGGACTATTTTTATAGCAGATAGTATATATTGAAAATATAGTAGGCGCTATATGCTGAGCTATAAAATACTTAAAATATAAATATACCTAATCTTCAACTATAATTCTCAACCATAATTTGCATAAAACATCCAAATATCAAATTTCATATGTCTATATCTAAGATAACATCAAAATCATATAAATCATGTAGTGTTTTTTTATTAATCTTTGTCCTATGATGAAGTGGGAAATCAATGTCCCATTTATTCCTTCTTTACTGTTCACATAGAGAATATGTGATTGCTGCTTGGCTTCTCATTATCCTTTGATAATACATGCTTGCTTTGTTTGGTAAATCATACAAGGAAATAGATCAAGGATTAGCCTTTCCTTGGTTGATCCCTTAGGTGTGCATGGCCCTTCCCTCCTTTTCTAACGAGAGAGAAATTTTCAATGGATAGAGAAGGAGATGGAATGTTATTAACTAGCGAAGCTGGGGATTTTGGGAATATGGAAGGTTCATTAATTGAATTACGTGGGGATAAGGAAGCTCATTCAATGGAAAGGTAGGTATTAGTGAAACTGAGCAAATCAAGAGGCGCATCCTATATCAGAGGTAGTTTGAACATCCTTGGATAGTAGCGTTGATTTAGCTTGTAGCAGATAGCATATGTATCGATTCGATATATCGGCGATATTGCATCAAACTGTGACAACAACCAATATGTAGCGCTCGAGGTACCTTATCCGCTATAGCATGACATTTATAACAGTGATCGGCAGAAAAGGAAAAGATCTACACCGTCGATTGTGGGGGTCTAGATTATAACAATCTAGATTAAAAGAAATTCATGTCAACTACAATCCCGAAATAACTGAAATTTAGAATAAAAATTAAAATAAGATTATCAATTTGATTTTCATGCAAATTTCTCGGTAAAATATCTAAATAAATATATTTCAAAAATAAAAAGTAAACATAAAATTAGAAACTAGATCTGAATATGAATTTCAACAAAAATAACAAAAATTTAGAATAAAATATAAAATAAAATAGCAATTTAATTGTGATATGAATTATAAAGAAAAAAATCAATAAATAATTGTAATTTGGAACAAGAATTAAAGAAAATTAAATTTTAGATTTTTGTAGGAGTCCCAGTAAAAAAATAAAATTCAAAATAAAAAACAAAATTATCAATTTGATTTTTGTTAAAAATTCAAAGTAAAATCCATAAATAACTAAAATTAGTAATTGGATTTGTATACGAACTATTACAAAAATAATCAAAATTCATACTGAAAAAGAAAGTAAAATTAGAAATTTGATTTCATACATATTCCAGAGTAAAATCCTAATAACAAAAATTTAGAATAAATTAAATAAATTTATAAATTAAATGTGTATATGATCTACAAAAATAAATCATATTTAGAATAAAAATAAAATATAAATAGAATTTTGATTTTGATTTTGACATGAATTTCAAAGTAAAATACCAAAATAACTGTAATTTGGAATAACAAATGAAGGGAAAATCAGAAGTTAGATTCATATATGAATTCCAATAAAATCTAATTAAAACTTAGAATAAAAAATAAAATCAAACAATTACTTTGATTTTGGTATGAATTCCATTGTAAAATCCCTAAATAACTAAAATTGGAGTAAAATAATAAAACTTGAATTTTATTTTGTAAATAAAATCCAATAAAATAACAACAATTTGGAATAAAAATAAAATTAAATTAGAAAATTTATTTTCAACCATATTTTGAAGTAAAATACCCAAAAGAAACTAAAATTTTTGATAAATTAAATAAAATTTGTGATTGGATTTGTATATGAGCTCCAATAAAAGATATCTAAAAGTCAAAAAATGAAATAAAATTTGCAATTTTATTTCCAATACTATTTTCTAAGTAAAATCCCTAAATAAATATAATTTGTAATAAAAATTAAACAAAATGAGCAATTGAATTTGTATTTGAATTCCATGCAAAAATTACTAAAATTCAAAAAAATAAAGTAAAGTAAAAGTAGCAATATGATTTAGATATAAATTTCTAGTAATAAGATTTAAATAAAAAACAGAAATAAGATTTGTATACAAATTCCAACAAAAATTAAAAATTAAATAAAAATAAAATAAATATTGCAATTTGATTTTTGTAATGATTCCAAAGTAAAATCCACAAATAACTAAAATTTAGAATAAATAAATTAGCAATTTGATTTGTATATAAACTCCAATAAATAATAACTAAAATTTTGAACAGAAATAAAAGTTATAACAAGAATAGCACAAACAGTATCGTAGGAGATCACATAAAAGTGCAATGGTGTCGATTTGTACTGCAACATGACATTGACCGATGGGGAAGGAAAGAGCCAAAACAGCAACAACGGAGATTAGGATAATGTTGTGCTGTTGACTTTGGCTGTTCGATGAGGACAAATGTCGTGCTGTTGACTTTGGCCGTTCGATGAGGACAGTGTCGTGCTGCTTACTAAAGCCGTATAAGAGAAAGGCCAGAGTCAAAGGAGACAAGGACCGTGATAATTAGTGGTGAGCATTGGTATTGTTGAAGAAGTCAGTGGCCAAAGAAACTCAATGGTGGGGAATCTCAGTTAGAGAGAAGATGAAGCTTTACATTGAAGATGAACTATAGATGATATAGGGCCATCAGGTAGCTAGGAGTGTACCATGTTGGTAAGGGGTACGGCATCACCGGCGATGGTGGCATATTCTCCTTATCATTAGACAACGATTAAAGTAGACGTGCTGGTATTTGTGAAGATAGAAGGTTGCCATAGTTAGTAAGGAAAGCCACAACGTTGAGATGGCAAACATCAAAGAAGAGGAGCAACCGACACGGGAGAAGAGGACATCAAACATGTATAACATCATGCATGCATCCATACGAATAGAACCATGGGTGCACAGAAGTAGAGGAGCAACAAGCTCAGAATAGAGATAAAGCAGCCATAAGGAATAGGCTCGGGGCCACTGAAGAAACTGTGAAGGGTGTCTTTGGCAGGGATCGGCAACGGTTGCACGTGTATGCGTGTTGATGTTGCGATAGTCAGCATTAAGCAATAACCAGAGAGAAGTAGAAGATAACTACACGGTAGAGTATTGCATGTTGAGAGGGATCAATCAAGAATTAGATTTGTTATTGGAGGTTGAAGTAGAAAATCTATGGCGACGTGAAGAGATAGAAGACACATGGTTCAGTGAGGTAGTCGGCATGTAAGGGAAGATAAGTTGAAGGTAGGTCGGCAATTGTGCATTGGTGTATGCATGAGCAAGGTACTCTGATACCATCTAAACAAATAAAATAATTTGCCATACACATAATCAATATATTGCTTAAAATTAACTAGAGATCTATGTACATGCATAGATTTTGGGAAAGAGTAACTAATGGAGGAAGAATAGGAGCATGCAGCTATATGATCCATACATGGTGGAGAGTGGTCACATTTCTAAGAACCCTAACAACTTATTTGCTCAATGATTTTCTTCAATCAAAACTCATACTTCAATTACGTTCCTCAAGTTATATTTTCCTTTCAGCTTCTATATTGTCATTTTCAATGTTTATGATACTAAAAACCAAAATATCTAAATTATATCATTTCATACTACAAACTTTGAACAAATTTAGCCATGTAATTGCGCTGACCACCTTGCTAGTTATAATATTAAAGTGATAGTTATAATATTAAAGTGATAGAAAAAAATCTACTAATGCAAATGTGCATGTAGACAATGATTAAAGTAGACATACTAGCATTAGTGAAGATGGGAGATCACCGCAGTTAGTGAGGAAGCCACAACATTAAGTTGGACAACATCAAAGAAGATGAGTGACTGACATGGGAGAAGAGGACACCGATCACGTATAACATCATGCATGTGTCTACACATGCATGCATCCATAATAAATAGAAGCATGAGCGTACAGAAGCAGAGGACCAAAGAGTTCAGAGTAGGGACGACACAGCAGTAGGAAATAAGTTTGGGCCTTCGGAGAGAGCATGAAGAGTGTCCCCTGCAGGGATCGATGATGCTTGCACGTGTATGTGTGCTGATGTCTCAACAGTCAGCATTAAATAATAATTGAAGAGAAGTAGAAGATAACTATGTGGTAGAGTATTGCATTAAAAGGGCAGTAGTTGAGTGGGATTGATCAAGATTGGAGTTACTATTGGAGGTTGAAGCAAAAAAGCTGTAGCGATACACGGTTCGATGAGGCAGCCTGCATGTGATAGAAGATAAGTACAAGGTAGGTCGCTAGTGGTGCATCCATGTATGCATGAGTGTAACATCCCTTTTTTTGGGCATGTTACCTTGTACTTGTAAATTTGAGTTTATTTGCAGAATTTTGAGTTTAAGTTCAAAGCTTCAGTTAAATTTCCAATTTTGGCTTTTGGTGTTGCCTGAATTTCAAAGTTTCCCACCAAATTCAAATTCTCCCTCTTGGGCATGGCGTCTTTTTCCCTTTTGGCCTCACCGGCTTTTTTCTTCTATTCACCCCTGTCCTTTTGGCCCAGTAGGCCTTCTCGGCCACCTTTTCTTCCCCTGGCCCCCTAGCCTTTCGGCCTGCTCAGCCCGCCCGGCGCCCTCCTCCCGCTTTCTCTTCCTTCCCCTATCCTCCCGAGTGCGACGCACCATCTGCGTTGCGTCGCTACCCCCAGTTTTGCCTCTCCTCCTTGGAACTCATCCTCCTGTGCTCCACTGCCAGCCCGTACCTTTCCCGCAGGCCTACATCCTTGCCTCTACCCTTAGCACCGTCATGCGTCACCCTCCTCTGTGCTCCGCCGCGGTCGACGCTGAAACCACGCCTAGTTTTTGCTGCCATGTCTGAGCCAGCGCGAGACGGCAGTGGCATTGATACCTCACTGCCTTAACACCACCAGCACCGAGTTTGCACCTCCTCCTACCTAGCCCTGCTACCCCTTTGCCTAGACGCACCTCATGGCATCATTGCCATGCAGGCATACCTGAGCGATCGAGCACCCATCAGCGTTGCCCCTTCCCCATGCACATTGACACCTCAGCGAGCCGTTGCATGCACCCAGCACCTCCCCCTCTCTCCTGGCCTGGTGCCAGCGCCTTCCTCTCCCCTCTACTCGAGTGCACGACAGTGCCTCCACTACCGTGCGCACATTAACTCGAGTCCAACCACCAACGTTCCCCACTCCCTTCTTCCCTCTATAAAAGGTGTGGTCAACATCATTGTGGCTCCCATCCATCCCACCCATTCCCTCCTGCAGACCCTCGTTTCTGCCACCGTCGAGAGCTCTTTCGGTAGCAGTCAGTGCCAGCCCACTTTGCTGGTTTCCAAGCCACGCCGAGCCTTCTCTGCTGTTCATTTGACCTCTCCGGTCCTCCCTCCAAGCCTAATCGGCCTCTGCTCCCTTGCAGCTTGTCAGTGACGGGTTCTTCCCCAACTCTGGCTGTACTTCCCTGCTGGTGACTCTGACCTCCGCCACCTGATTCCTTCCGGTCAGAGCATCCATGTCACCCCGTAAAGTTGTCTGCAACGCTAATTCGGAACACTACCACCTCTTCTTCTCTGACGCCGATTGCCTTCCTCCGCTGCTCTGATCCATCGATGCCAACTCTTTCCCGACCTTCCCCAGCTCCCCTTCCTTTCCTATTGAGCTCCCAATCACTTCTAGATGTTCCCCTCCTTTTTAATTGCCTTCTAGACAAGTAAATCGTCGCCGCGACCATTCCTTGTTTTTGCCATCGCCTAGCTCATCGCTGGTGCCCGTTCGGTCCATGTCGATCCGATTCAACTCACCGGGAGGTGCGCATAGGGCCAAGCATTCCATTTTGGGATTGCTCTTGTGCCACCATTAGTTTTAAAGTTCTACCATTAGTGTTTAATGACCGTAATTAGTAGATGCTAATGAACCGCTGACTGGTAGGCCCCCATACCGGTTAATGTCCTTTGCTAGACTAGCATGCTGGCCCCACTTCGATCATTAATCTTTTTAAACCCCTGATTAAAAACATGGGCCACTGACATGTGGGCCCAAAACATTATTTGCATAGTGTTGAGACCCCACATGTCAGCCTCTCGTCGAAAAAGGAAAATGTTTTTCTTTAATTAAATGACCTGTGGGCCCCACATGTCTTGCACCGAACCATTAAGATTTAAACATATTTTGAAAAACAATTAAACTAAGAACTTAATCACGTGATAACTCCCTCATATAAAATGGTACAACCACAAGTTGGCAAACTATAAGCTTGGCTAGATAATTTACTGGATCTCGGAGTTTGTCCACACGTGGGGAAGTGAAGTTGTGGATACACAGACCAAAAATTTGGCATGAATGGGACACCGTCTAAATGTGATGTGTACTCGTTTCATCGACCTATGGAAAGTCGTGGTCCAACTATGCTTGGTGTTAGGGTATGATTTCCCACACTAACTTATGGGGGCTACCTCTGATGGTTCTCCATATGGGTGGACTGGAAATGGGGTGAGATATTGTAAAGGCCTTGTGACAATCTCTTGATCTGTGTGACCAAAGAATTACGTAGGCCCGTCTGGTTGATTGTCGTTTGTAGGTAAAGATGTATAGTCTCTCAAGAGTATAAATTGTTTGAACAACCAAACCCACGGTCAAGGGCGGACATGAAAACTTCCTTGAGTTGGTTCTATTTTCAGGCCTTTGTGAGTGGGATAAAAACTGTTGGAGAGAAGTACTCCAGCATTGGTAATAAGGTGGATGTAACCCAATAATCAAAATCTAGCATTGGTAGATAGAACCATGTAATTGGTGGATGGAACCTGCACCACTATATTTATTGCATAATTTTAAATCTCTTTAAAGCATGTTTCGTTAAAATACTAAGTCATAGGAAATTTTAATTATAATATTTGCAACTTTTGTCTTATGCAAATAAAAGAACCTGAGCCACCTTTGTTAAGCCTTGTGTCTATAATTACATGTATTTTGTGCGTTGGCTCATAGAGCATGGTTGTGTGTGCTCACCCTCACTCTCAACCCCCTTTTAGAATACACAAACCAAGATCAATACGCCTTCTATGAGGACCATGGCAACGAGGGAGGTGAAGATGGTGGCAACTAGCTTTAGAATCTAGTAGCCTAGCCTCTCCTCACAATCTAGCTGACCATGCTAATTTTGGAGTGGATCCCATATTAGTTATACCTTAACTAATATCAGTTCCACTTGGGTTTCCCAGTCACTGCCTATGGAGAGATGAGCTCCCTCCATCATGCTTTCGCTGTATCTCCGTACCATTTTGTAATGTAAACATTTGGCCCAATGACCCTTATGTAATCTTATCCTGATGTGGATTATTTTAGCTCTGGTATTGTTTGTATCATGTATGATATAATTCAGTTACGTATCTGTGAGCACTATCTACTGATCTAGGAAATAGTGCGTTAGAATCATAGAGGAAACTGGATCTTCAAATCCAGGGTCCGACATGGCTGATATTAGAGCATACGACTGTAGAGAACCTTAGTTAGAATGGCCATGGTTAAGATTGGGGGTCCTATTTTGAAATCTAAAAAAATTGACAAAATATAGCTTACTACTTGTTTCACTTACCATTCTTAGATCTTTACTCTTCTACACTTTCTTTATATTTTTATCTGATCTGACCTCTTGTTTCAAAATTGTAGATGGTTGAATCCTCTTCATCTGCTTCCTAGGACTTTTTGTCTCACGTCGAGATGGAAGGAGAGTTTGTGGGGTTGCTACACTAGCTCTTGCAGTATCTCTGTTACCGCCAGTCGGCTATTTTTAGGGGGCAGAAGACACAGGTCCTGGACCGAGAGGTCTGGGCTATGGAGGCCTTCATCTATGCTAGGGAGGGAGGAGTCGACCCTCTCATCATCCCTACTGTCCAGCCCAGGATCCACTACTCAGACATCGTGCAGGATGCAGCCCACTTTGCACCAGCTTGATTGATGCAGCTACACGGGACGAGTTGTTGTTGCAGTCCTCGTTTTGCTTCCTCCCGATCCTCCACTCCAGTGGCCCTAACCATAACCCTCTGGAGATTGCAGTGGACGACTCAAGGCTATCCTACCAGGTGCAGTTGACGCAGGTCATGGCAGACTCTTACTGCTGGGCACTCCAGGAGATCAGGTAGCTACGGATGTTGCAGATGTCCAGCTACCAGCACTCATATACTCTTCGAGCCCAACTAACTGGGATAGACACCGCCCTCCCTTTATCTAAGAGGGAGTGGATCATCATGAAGATCGAGCTTGAGCGCCTCCGATCTCAGGTAGACTACACCCCGTCATCGCCCGTTCGAGTTCTAGCACCACTACCACCAGTAGCAGCAACAGTAGTCGCAGAGCAGCACTAGCAACATTAGTACTACAAGAACCAGTACCCATACCGGCTTTGGCTAGCCATACCCTGCCTCTGGTCGCCCCCACCCAGGGCCGGCTCAACATTTTCAAGGGCCCTAGGGCGAATTCGGCTATATGGGCCCTTTACTATAAATTTTTTTTCTACTTATAAAATATGCAGTTTAAACTTTATATTGTCTAAAATGACACAAATCAATAGTTCTAACATGATAAACTAATTAGGTACTAATTAGTTCATAAACCAAATGTAACTAGTAAGCATTAATTTACCTCAAATAGGAGCGACAAATATCCAATGTCTTTCATAAAAAGGAACTTCTTCTAGCACTTCTTGATACAAAATCATTAATAATAACATCGAGATCAATGTCGTCCAAGATATTCTTCTCAATGCAGCACATAGCCAAGCCATTCAATCTTTCTTGTGACATAGTAGACCGCAAATAGTTTTTCAGCAATTTCAATTTTGAGAAACCAGACAGCGACTGAGATCCAAGAGGCGACGAGCAAATAAGCAATCGGGAGCTAGGGCGACGGATGCAGATGGCAAGGTGAATCGCCTGATCGGGCGCGAGGCAGCAGAGCAGAACGGATGGACGGATCATCGATCACGAATGGAGTATTGGAGTCTCTGGCTGCGACGGCCTCACGACCACGATGTCGGTGCAGCACGCAGGAGACGATCACATCGAACTGTCGAAGCCGCGACCCGCGGACGGAGTTCACGACTTCACGTTCGGCACTTCGGCGAATCGGCGTGACGGCGCGGCGTTCTTCTGGCGTTAGTCGAAGCGTCGAGGCATTCCGCGTTACGGCGTTAGTTGAAGCGTCGCAATCACAAAACGTGTATGCATGACTCAATCACAAAACATTGAGCCAGCCGCACGCATGCATGCGAGCCACGGGACCGGGCTCGCCGTAGTCCGCGCGGGGGTGGGCCTCCTTGGCACTGGGGCCCTAGGCCGGCGCCCCTTTGGCCTACCCCCAGAGCCGGCCCTGCCCCCACCGTCCATGGTGTAGCCCCGACCAGCTTCTCAGGATCCCACACCCGGCTCACCGCTCGCAAGAGCGTGCGCCCACCCCTGGCTTTTTGGCAGCAGGTGCCTGGAGATCCAGCAGGGGTCTTGGCTATTCTTGTTCACCGTCTAGCTCCAGCACGAACTCTGACTCGCCAGGTGTTAGCTGTAGCCGCTCTTGCTCTCCTGGGTGCTCTACCTGTGGAGGTGACCACCTTGAGCGGGAGTAGCTAGCTAGGGTAGGCTACATGGCAGTGCTTGCCAGACAGATTTTGGGATCGCAACACTCTTTTGTTACCTCTTTTGTACCACTCTCTAGATGTTGTGTGTGAATTGGGTCATGACTCGGTAAAAGCCTATAAGCTTCTCTTGAAGTCATGTAACCCCTTTTGTAATGGATTAACTTAAGTTTTATGCTTTTTAATGCATTACTTGTTAGATTTAGTTGGTTTTTCTGCTGTGTCACTAGAGGGCTAGTAAACCCTCATATATGCTTCTTCCTCCTTTTGTTTCTAAGGTCTTAGTTGTTTTTCAGATGGCACCTAGAAGAGCTGCCGTCCGTGGACGTGGCCGTGGAAGAGGTTGTGGCCGTGGTCAGAATTTGCCACCTTCACCACCAGGACTATGGCTCAAATCATGGTTCAACAAACTCAGATCTTGGATGCAATGCTAGCTAACCAATAAGCAGGGTCAGCAAGCAGAAATTACAAGTTAGCAAATTTCCTGAGGACCCGACCCTTGACTTTCTCCTTGGTCAATGAGCCCCTAGAGGTAAAGGATTGGTTGTGAGATACAGAAAAGAAATTCTATCTTGCCCATTGTTTAGATGATGACAAAGTGGACTTTACCACCCATCAGTTGAAAGGTGCCACCATAGCATGGTGGGAAAATTTCCTTGAGATTTGCAAGGGAAAGAGTCCTTCAGATGATGAGGCAGAAGAGGATGAAGAGGAAGAAGTGGAAGACCCCAGTTGCTGGAGCCCAGTAAGGAGGACACCAGCAAGAACAAGCCAATAAAGAAGAGGAAGAAGAAGAGGCAGTGCCATCCAGAGCTACCATTTCGTGGACCGAGTTCAAAGTCGCCTTTTGACAGAATTTTGTGCCTACAGGCATAGCAAGGATGAAGAAGAATGAATTTTGAACCTTGAAGCAAGGGAACATGACGGCCAATGAATACCTTACCAAGTTCAATCAGCTGGCACGCTAGGCCCCAAAGGATGTTGTGGACGAAGAAGAGAAAATTGATCGTTTCCTTAAAGGGATGCATGAAGAGTTGAGGGCATAGTTGATCCTGCATGATCATCCCACCTTTCACCATTTGGTTAACAAGGCTCTCGTTTGTGAGAATGAAAGAAAGCAATTAGAAGTCAACCGCAAGAGGAAGTGGGCGTCACAGAGAACCCAAAGCAGCTTTCAATCAAAGCCAGTCTACCAAGGCAACCCTTCTTTCCGACAAAGGGCAACCTCAGCACCAAAGGCTCTAGCTCCACCACCGTGCTCCAGTGGGAGTGTGATTCATGTGCCTCGTCCCTCAGGACAGTCCTTCTCTACCAACCCAGCAGCCAACCTGCATTGTTTCAACTGTGGTGCAAAAGGACACTTTGTCAACAAGTGCCCGGATCGCCAAGTCACCCCAATCAAGTTCAATTTGGGTGTAACCCCATGAAGAGACAATCTTCAGCACCAAGCAAGAGATTCCACACTCCTCAAGTTTCAAGGACTACATCGGCTCCCAACTAGGGTCGTGTCAACCATGTTACAGCAAAGGATGCCCAAGATGCTTTCGGAGTACTCATAGGTATGTTTTCTGTTAAAATCGCACCTGCACAAGTCTTATTTGACTTGGGGCTTTGCATTCTTTTATCTCTGGGAGTTTTGTTGCATGGGTTCAATTGCCAACCTTTAGGTTAAAGAGACCTGTGGTACTTAGCTCCATAGGAGGACCTTTAACTACAACTCTAGTGAGCCCCAAGGTAGAAATCACTATGGAAGACTTTTGTTTCCTAGCAGACCTTTTGGTCCTACAATCTCAGACCTTGGACATCATCCTAGAGATGGACTGGTTAGCCAAATATCAGGGGATAATAGATTGTGCTAATAGGAAGGTGGTGCTTACCAAGTATCCTAGGCTAGTAATAAAGATTAGTGTGGATCGCCCCTCCTTAAAGCACGCAATCCACCATCTTGAAGAAATGTCTCTAGAAGAAATGCCTATAGTCCAAGAATACCAAGAAGTATTTCCAGAAGAACTACCTGTCATGGCCCCTGACAGAGATGTAGAGTTTGTAATCAACCTAAAGTTGGGAACTACTCCAATTGCCAAGAGACCTTACAGAATGGCAGTAGATGAACTTGCAGAGCTAAAATCACAAATGGAAGATCTCCAGGAGAAAGGATTCATCAGACCTAGCTCATCCCCCTAGGGTTGCTAGTACTCTTTGTTAGGAAGAAAGATGGCACTGCCAGATTGTGTTTAGATTACAGAGCTATTAATGATGTAACCATCAAGAATAAGTATCCCTTGCCCAGAATAGATAACCTATTTGATCAGCTGTCAGGAGCAACAGTCTTTTCCAAGAGAGATTTAAGGTCAAGTTACCACCAACTCAAGATTAGGGCAGAAGATATCCCTAAAATAGCTTTTACTACTCCGTATGGCCTGTTTGAGTATATCAACATGTCATTTGGCCTAACCAATTCTCTAGCCTATTTCATGAACCTGATGAATAAGATGTTCATGAAATATTTGGATAGGTCTGTGGTCGTGTTTATAGATGATATCTTGATCTATTCCAAGACCATGGAAGAACATGCAGAGCATTTGCTTGCGGTCCTAGAGACACTCAAGGAACACCAGCTGTACGTCTATACAACAAGTGTGATTTTTGGTTTTAAGAGATCAGTTTCCTTAGACACATTGTATCCTCTAGGGGAGTAGCAGTTGACCCCTCCAAAGTAGAAGTCGTGCTGGAATGGAAACAACCAACCTCAGTCACTGAAGTGCGCAGTTTCCTCAGTTTGGAAGGATACTACCAACGCTTCATAGAAGGCTTTTCCAAGATATCAACGCCAATGACCCATCTCCTCAAGAAGGAAAACAAGTATGAATGGACTGATGCCTACGAAAAGAGTTTTCAAGAGTTAGAAGAAAAGGTTTACCTTAGCTCCTGTGTTGGTCTTGCCAGATATACACAAGGATATTGAAGTGTACTGTGATGCCTCATGCCAAGGTCTTGGCTATGTGCTCATGCAAGGAAGAAAAGTTGTGGCATATGCATTTAGACAGCTCTGTCCCCATGAAGACAACTACCCAACTCATGATTTGGAGCTAGCATCAGGAGTACATGCCTTAAAAATTTGGCGGCACTACCTAATTGGAAACCACTGTGATATATACATAGACCATAAGGGTCTCAAGTATATTTTCACACAGACTGACCTTAACCTTAGACAATGGAGATGGCTAGAGTTAATCAAGGACTATACTTTAGATGTCCATTACCACCCGAGGAAAGCTAATATAGTGGCTAATGCCTTAAGTCATAAGCCCTACTACAATAACATCATGGTTTAAGAACTCCAACCTGAGCTTTGCAAGGAATTTGAAGCTCTCAACTTGGAGATAGTAGAACATGGTACCTTAGCTAAAATGGAAGTGCATCCAACTCTCAAGGAGCAAATTAAAGCAGCAAGGAAAGAACACCCAGGAGTCTATAGATTCAAGCATCTCATGGCTAAGGGGAAAGCCCCCAAAATAGTGGAAGACCAGCAGGGAACCCTATGGTATGGGAAGCGTCTCTTTGTTCCCCACCAGAAGGATCTCAAGGATTTGATACTCAAGGAAGCCCATAGCTCAGCCTATACCCTCCATCCAGGCAGCACCAAGATGTATCAAGATATGCAGACCCAGTATTGTTGGCCTCGCATGAAAAGAGATATTACAGAATATGTGGCCTATTGTGATGTGTGCCAATAGGTCAAGGCCGAACACCAGAGACTTGCCAGACTACTACAACCACTGCAGATTCCCTAGTGGAAGTGGGAAGAAGTTGGGATGGATTTCATAACTGATCTACCTTGTACCAAGTTAGGATATGATTCCATATGGGTTATAATTGACAAATTTACCAAGGTTGCTCACTTCATCCCTGTAAAGACCACCTAAAAGGGAGATAAATTGGCTGAATTGTTTATGGCCCGTATTGTATGTTTGCATGGAGTTTCCAAGAGAATAGTCTCAGATTGAGATTCACAAATCACCTCACATTTCTAGGCTAGTTTGCATGATGCACTTGGAACCCATCTTGCCTTCAGCACCGCCTACCACCCTTAGACAGATGGACAAACTGAGAGGATAAACCAAATTCTAGAGGACATGCTCCGAGCTTGTGCTCTAGAGCTCATTGTAGACTAGGAAAGATGCTTACCATATGCAGAGTTCTCCTATGATAACAGCTATCAGTCCAACCTGAAGATGTCCCCTTTCGAGGCTCTTTATGGCAGGAAATGTAGGACTCCCCTGCATTGGTCAGGGACTGGAGAAGGATATATCTCTGGACTAGACACTCTCAAGCAAGTAGAAGAAAAAGTTAGGCTAATTAGAGACCGCCTACAAGCTGCGCAGTCCAGACAGAAGAGCTATGTTGACAACTATCGCAGAGTGCTAACCTTCCAAGTTGAAGATCATGTCTACCTCAAGGTGTCACCCCTTCGCGGAGTGCGAAGATTTGGAGTGAAAGGCAAGCTTGCACCCAGATACATAGGCCTGTTTCCCATCGTCACCAAGTGTGGAGAAGTCATCTACAGATTGGAGCTACCCGCAATCCTGGCAGATGTGCACAATGTGTTCCACGTCTCCCAACTCAAGAAGTGCCTCAGATTCCTTGAAGAGCAAGCTTTAGTTGAGACCATTGATCTTCCAAAGGACCTAACCTACCCAGATAATCCGATCAAGATTCTCGACACCATGGAGAAGCAGACCAGGCCCTAGACCATCCGATTTTGCAAAGTTCAGTAGAGCAACCACTCAAAGCAAGAAGCAGCCTAAAGCATGAGGATCAGCTTAGACTAGACTTCCCCTTTCTGTTCCCAGAGTGGCTTGAATGTCGGGGTCGAGATTCTATTTAAGGGGGTAGGATTTGTAACATCCCATTTTTGGGCATGTTACCTTGTACTTGTAAATTTGAGTTTATTTGTAGAATTTTGAGTTTTTCAAAGCTTGAGTTAATTTCCAATTTTGGCTTTTGGTGTTGCTTGAATTTTAGAGTTTCCCGCCAAATCCAAATTCTCCCTCTTGGGCTTGGCCCTTTTTTCCCTTCTAGGCCCATCGGCCTTTTTTCTTCTTCCCCCTGGCCATTCGGCCCAGTAGGCCCATTTGGCCTTCTTTTCTTCCCCTGGCCCCTTGGCCTTTTGGCCTACTCAGCCTGCCTGGTGCCCTCCTCTCTCTTTCTCTTCCTTTCCCCTGTTCTCCTCCTGAGTGCGCCGCGTCGTCTGTGTCGCGTCACCGCCCTTAGTTTTGCCTCTCCTCCTCATTGCTCGCCCTCCCCGAGGCAGCTCCACCGCTGGCCCGTACCATTCCTGTAGGCCTATATCCTTGCCTCTACCCTTAGCACCATCGCGCGTCACCCTCCTTTGTGCTCCGCTGTGGTCGATGTCGAAACCACCCCTGGTTTTTGCTGTTGCGTCTGAGCCAGCGCGAGATGGCAGTGGCATTGATGCCTCATCGCCTTAATACCACCAGCGCCATGTTTGCACCTCCTCCTGCCTAGCCCTGCTGCCCCTTCACCCAGCCCCGCCTAGTGGCATCACTGCCATGCAGCCGTACTTGAGCGATCGAGTGCCCATCAGCGTCGCCCTTTCCCTTCGTGCACTGACACCTCAGTGAGCCATTACGTGCACTCGGCACCTCCCCTCTCCCCTAACCTAGTGCCAGTGCCTCCCATCTCCCTTCACTCGAGTGTGCGACAGTGCCTCCACTACCGCATGCGCCTTAACTTGAGTCCAACCACCAGCATTCCCCACTCCCTTCTTCCCTCTATAAAGGGC
The DNA here is from genome assembly GCA_036346575.1 of Dendrocalamus sinicus. NCBI lineage: Eukaryota > Viridiplantae > Streptophyta > Magnoliopsida > Poales > Poaceae > Dendrocalamus > Dendrocalamus sinicus. The sequence goes on from CM070644.1 coordinate 25,986,690, forward strand.
ATGGTCAACATCACTGTGGCTCCCATCCATCCCACCTATTCCCTCCTGCAAACCCCCATTTCTGCCACCACCGGGAGCTCTTTTGGCCGCCATCGGTGCCTGCCCACTTCGGTGGTTTCCAAGCCACGCTGAGCCTTCTCTGCTATTCATTTGACCTCTCCAGTCCTCCCTCCGAGCCTAATCAGCCTCTGCTCCCTTGCAGCTCGCTGATGACGGGTTTGTCTCCAACTACGATCGTTCTTCCCTGCTGGTAACTCCAACCTTCGTCACCCAATTCCTTTTGGTCGGAGCATCCACGTCACCCCGTAAAGCCATCCGTAATGCCAATTTGGAACACTACCATCTCTTCTTCTGTAATGCTGATCGCCTTCCTCTGCTGCTCCCGTCCATCGATGCCAACTCTTCCTTGACCTTCTCGACCTCCCCTTCCTTTCCTGCTGAGCTCCCAATCACTTCTAGATGTTCCCCAATTTAGTTGCCTTCTAGACAAGTAAATCACCGCTGCGATCATCCCTTGTTTCCGCCATCGCCTAGCTCACCGTCGGCGCCCTTCTGGTCCGTGTCGGTCCAATTTGACTCACCAAGAGGTGCACATGGGGTCAAGCATCCCATTTTGGGAATGCTCTCATGCCGCTGTGCCTTCCCCCGCCGCCGCTCGGCCAGGGAAAGGGCACTGTTCCCCCGTCATTAGTTTTAAAGTTCTACCATTTGGTATTTATTTGCTTTCTTTGCCTATTGTTTGCTTTTTGGTGTTCCCATTAGAGTAGAGTTTGAAGACGCGATATAGCCACAAGTCAACGCACACCAGGAGCAGCAAGACCCCCCAACCTTTGACCCAGGAAAGTCAAGATCATTTTGATCCTAGATTTCATGCAGATTATGTCCATTTAAATTAGTCAAACAACATGCTTTATTTCATATGCAAATCTATGTTACTGGTAAGGTAGCTATCACCCACTTGAAAATCTAGCAATATATCTATGCCATTTTTGAAGCTTGGAAATCCATGAACCTTGTCACCATAGATAATATTATTAACTGGAATAGCTATAAGTCATAAATAAATGCTGTACCAGTCTTGTCAAGTCCCAGGGCATTAGTTTGCCCTGAGCATCATCCTTTAAACATAAAATCTTGATGTGGGACAGTCATGGGATGTAAATGATTGATAGTTTGAGACAACTTATTTTATGCTTCTCAAAACCCTAAAAGCTTGCTATACTTGTTTGAGCCGATGGTAAGAGTGGTGGGTGTGGATGTAACGTGAGAATTTGTGGTTTGTGTAATGAATTGCTAAGACAAATTAAGGACTTAAGACAAATTAAGGACTTAATCCTATGATGACCTCCTCATATAAAACGGTATAAACCACAAGATGGCAAACTACAGGCTTGGCTGAATAATTTAGTAGACCTCGGAGTCTATCCACACGTGGGGAAGTGAAGTGTATGCTCACCCTCGTAGAGAATTTTGGATCTACAAATCCAAGGTCCGACAATGAGCAAGGTACTCTACTACCATGAAAACTAATAAAATAATTTGCCACACACATGATCAACTTATTGCTTGAGATTAAATGAAGGTATATGTGCATGTATACATTTTGAAAAATAGTGACTAATGGAGGAAGAATAAGTGCATGCAGCTACATGATCCATACATGCTGGAGAGTGGTTACATTTCTAGGAGCCCCAATAACTTATTATTCTCAATGACTTTCTTCAATCAAACCTCATACTTCAATTATATTCCTTAAGTTGTATTTTTCTTTAAGCTTCTATTGTCATTTCCAATGTTTACGATACAACAAACTAAAATATCTAAATTATATTATTTGATACTACAAACTTTGAAACAAATCTAGCTGTGCAAATACATGGGCCAACCTACTAGTAATATTATTAAAGTGATAGAATAGGAAGCTAAATAGGAAGCCACCACATTCCCTCTCATGGGCTAGAAATTCCTACGTTAATCGGTGGAAAAACAAAATGCTCTATATCGTCAATTGTGCTAAGTCCATATTATGATAGTTTAGATTAAAAGAAATAGTTTATCTCAACTACAATCCATAATTAACTAGAATTTGGAATAAAAATAAAAACAATTCGTAACTTGATTTCCATATGAATTCGTAAGTAAAATCTAGTTTAGAACAAAGAAATAAAAAAATTAGAAATTAGATTTATATGCAATTTCCAACCAAAAATAACTAAAATTCCCAATAAAAAATAAATTAAAATTAGCAGTTTGGTTTCAATACAATTTCCAAATAAAATCCCTAAATAACAGTAATTCATAATAAAAATGAAAAAAAATTAGGAATTGGATTTGTATACAATTCCAACAAAAAAATAATTTAAATATGAAATAAAATAAAAGAAAATTAGCAATTTGATTTGTATACAAACTCTAATAAAAATAACTAAAATTTGGATTAAAAATAAAAGTTATAATGAGGATGGCATGAATGATATTGGGGGAGACTATGAAAGAGTTTGGTGGCATCAATATGTCCTGCAAGAAGGCATTGACCCATGGGAAGCGAAGAGCCGTGGCGGCGGTGACGGAGATGACGACAATGTCATGCTGCTCACCGAGGCTATTGAAGAGAAAGACCATAGTCGAAGGAGCCAGGGGCCGCAATGATGAGTGGTGATCTAGCATTGACATTGTTGAAGTAGTTAGTGGCCAAAGAAACTTGATGATGGGGAATCCTTGTCAGAAAGGAGATGAAGCTTTGCATTGAAGATAAGCTTTGGACAAGATATGGGATTGGCGGGAAGATTCTCCATACGTTAGACAATGACTAAAGCAAACATGCCATATCGGTGAATATAGGAGGTCATCACGGTTAGTGCGGAAACCAAAACATTAAGTTGGTCAACATTGAAGAAGAGGAGCGATTGACATGACAGAAAAGAATATCAAGCACGTATAATATCATACATGTGTATATACATGCATGTATTCATATGAATAGAAGTATGGGTGTACAGAAGCAAAGGAGCACTCGGAGTAGAGATGACACAACTGTAGTGAATAGGCTCAAAGCCACTAGGGAGAACGTGATGGGTGTTCTCGGTAGGGAGCAACGGCGGTTACATGTGTATGTGTTTGATGTCGTAATGGTCTTTATTAAGCAATAATTAGAAGGACCAGAAGATAATTATATGGTAGAATATTGCATTGGAAGGGGGAGCAGCTGAGAGGGATCGATCAAGAATTGGACTTGCTGTTGGAGGTTGAAGCAGAAAAGCTGTGGTAGCAATAAGAGATAGAAAATACACAGTTTAGTGCGGCAGGTGCCATGTGAGGGAAGATAGGTTCATAGTAGGTTGCTTATGGTGTATCGTTTATACGTGAGCAATGTACTCTACTACTATGAAAACTAATAAGATAATTTACTGTACACATGATCAGCATATTGCTTAAGATTAAATAGAGGTACATATGCATCAATACATTTTAGAAAAGAGTAACTAATGGAGAAAGAATAGAGACATGCATCTACTTGATCCATGCATACTGAAGAATGGTTACATTTCTAAGAACCCCAACAATTTATTATTCTCAATAATTTTCTTTCATCAAGGCTTATACTTTAATTAAGTTTCTTAAGTTGTATTTTCCTTTGAGCTTTTATTGTCATTTTCAATATTTATGATGTGTTAAAAATCTAAGTAGCATTCAAGATGCATAAATATATTCTCAAACATAAGTTATATTATTTGATACTACAAATTTTAAAATAAATATATCCACGTATTTGCATGGGTTACCATGCTAGTTCGGATAAATGCACTGGATCCTAATGGCTGGACAGCCATTATAGGTACGGATGCTATTGATCTAACGTTGACAAATGATATATAAGAAACGATTGAAATGATAGGAAAAAGGACGTCAATAATAGATGCTGTGCCTCCTGTTTCCAGCTCCATACAATACACACCGAGCCGTGGATACGAACAAGCTAGCTACCGATACGGCCGGTGAGAGCAACACCCAAGGTATATATATATATATATATATACATAGATATGTGCATGTCATGTCACCAAAAAGTAAGAGAAAAAGAACGAAAAGTAACTGATCGGATTGCCATAACAAGCAGCATGTAGTAGTGACAGGATCAAACAAAGTACACTGCAGACTCCAGTGAAGAACCATCTAACATAATAGTAGGCAGGGGAATACTAGAGCCATGGCCATTAATTGCTTTCCCTCCGCCGCTCGCAACGTACTCCATGGCCATTGCTTCAACTCTCCCACTGTTCCCAGTCAACATTGTAACTCTCTCCCAATCATATTGTCATCTTCACAAATTATCTACAATGTGCAACAATTACGTACTAGTAGGTTGTAGCTACTAGCTCATATCATATACGATCACGAGCAAGCAGCTATTTAACTAGTGTTTTTATTTGAACATGCATGTAGGAAAAAAGGCTAGCTAGTTAATTGGCCGTAGTTTTGTTTGTCCATGCGAGATCCGGTGTGTAGGATTGTTGGTTGGTTCGTTGCGTCGCTGTTCAGCTAGCGCCGGCGAGCGGCCGTCTCGCGCTGCGCGTTGAAGTAGACGGCCGCGACGGGGAGGCCAAGGTCGTTCTCCTCGGCGAACTGGCGGGTGCTGAAGCGGTCCCTCAACGACGGCGGGCTCACCGCCTGCCGGTGCTTCTGCCGGAACAGCACGAAGATGAACCTGTGGATGCCTATGTTTGGCCTTGGGATCTCGTAGCTCACCACCTCCCTCCCTGCATGTGCGTGCCATGCATCTCAAAAAAAGAATAAAGAGAGAGGGAGAAGACAGAGAAACTTCTGATTAACTTGAACACACCACCACCACCTTTTAGCCGTTTATTTTGCCTCTGCGTCTCTGTGATCTATCCCTGTACTCTCTCAAAACTAGCAAAGACTAAAGAAGGATGTACAAGGAAAAGACTTACCAAAAGAAGCATCAGTAGTCCCAGGAATATCAGTAACAATCCTGCCAAGGTGGTCCAATCAAAATGTCATCTGATTAGCTATATGTATTCTATGAATGCCTGGAAATTAATATGAAGATTTTGACTGTGCATTCTAATTTGTGTATAATATGCGCATGCCCGAATCTTGGTAAGCACTAATCATAACCTAATCTTGCTACACACAGATGCATGGATGCCTACTTAACTAGATTGGATTAGTTTTGCTAGCCAGGTGATACTTTTATTTAATCTTTTATAATAAACTTTAATTAGATTGAGCAACTTGAATTGGTTACCAGTGAAGATGCTCCCTCAGGTATGGATCACTAGGTCCAGGCACATCAGGGTCAGTCATCACCTGAAGAAGCACAAGAATTAGCACATCGACATGTTTACCTTCCCTTGGGAGACATAGTACTATATCCAAAAACATATAACATATATGTAACTAGGAGGCAGACTGTGTGTGTGAGAGAATAGATGAGAAACACATAGCTACACACCAATGTGAAGAAGGATCTGAGATCGCCTCCTTGGACCTCGACACGCGGCTTGGCGGTGACGGCCGAGGGGAAGAACTCGTGGCCGTTGAACACCTGCTTGTTGGAGCTGTAGGTGACCGTCATCTTCACGGTGGGGTTGAAGTTGTCCAGCACTTCACCAATCACCTTCCCCACAATGAGAGGCTCCAACACCCTTGACATGTTTAGGCCTTAAATCTCAACTGAATTGGTGATCAGTGAGTGCTGCCGTATTCTTCCTGAATGGTGAAGTGCAGGTAATTGTGTATGTGTTGCTGAGACAGCAAGACGCAGGCCTCTATTTATAGATGTGAAGGGACGAGCCTATCCATCCGGCTAGTTATATTTTGACCTGAGTGCGATGGATCATAGGGTACACAAACAGGAGTTTTGGAAAAGCTCAGGTTGGGGCATCGATCTCTATCGCGGATACTGTCACATTAACATGTTAGATAGTTAATTCCGTGGTCATTTTCCTCCAGGTGTGGATTATAGAATGAGGCACTTGCAGCACAAAAGTTCCTGATTATCTTATTTTATATATGTACCTTAAAGATATTTATTCTTTTGCAGAAGATTTAGGGGTATGTAAGCTAAAATAATATGTGCCTAGAATCCACATTTGTCAAAAAAAGAAAAGGCCCTTGCCATCCATACGCCTACAGCTTCCCAAGTCGACACAGATCAACTGCACAAGTCCATAGTGAGGTCATTGCAATGTTTCTTTGAAATGAGCACCTTCTGAAATTTATGTGTTTCACTCTAATATCCTTTCTTATGTATAGTAGTCCTTGACTCGGATCAGAGTTTGTGAGACACGACACGAGAGTGCATGATATCAACAACGAAAAAGATGAATCTTATAGAAAAAAACCAAAATAACGACGTTGAAGTAACCATGACGAAAAAGAAAAGATTTGGCGAAGCCAAACGCAAATTTCTTAAACACAATATCAAAAGGGTACAGGAGATTGTCGCTCACTCATAACCCTCTCGAATCTTTTAGAACCATCGGATTTCTATCCTATATAAGAATACAGTGCTAAAAAATTAACTAGCCTCTAATTCTCTTGTGCATCCCTACCATTGGATTATTAGGTTTGATTGCTTTGTTGCTTTGTTCCTCTCCATGGTCAACTCCCATGATTTATCCCTCCTAACCCTTCCTCAATTTAGAATAGAAATCTTAATTCAAATAGGAGTAGCAGTTCTAATCCTAGTATGATTTATTTAGGACTCTTTATAGCATACTTTTTTAAAATTTAAAAGACTATATATGAGTCACCTAACTTAACAATTTTCATTTTCACTCTTATTCATTGAAGTCACTATGCTTCTCTAAGAATTCACTCTAAGTCAGCTCCACCATTTTTAATTTTTTATTTTTCCTCCCACCTTTGAGAGTGGCCCCACCACAGGGGCTCATGCATATCACCGTAATATGCGTGTTAGTATTCAGGCTAACCTGTCTAGACTCTCCATTTGAGAGCTCCTTCGTTGTATAGTTTGGTTAACCATATCTTCTATTCATACAGACTTTCATACTATAGGTTTGTGCTGCCATGAGCTCCACCTGCTCCCGACACCGTGGTTAGTCCCACCATGTCTTTCTTCTTCCAACAGGCTGCACTTTTGTCTTTGCACCTGCTATATTTTTGTAACCGTCTTTGCAATTGTACACATAACTGCAGATGGGATCTGAATACCTATCGTTAACGATATGGTTTCCTTCTTCTGACCAGGATTTTTATCAGACCTCCCATTGATTTCTCCACCTTTAAGATTACCCGCTAATTGGTATCCTCTATTGCTCCAGATATTTTCATGATTACTTGCCATTTGCAAGTAACTTGCATGACTCCACCTCGAAGTGATACCTCACATCCTTCGAGTTCAAGTGACCTCACAGATATTAGGTTCTTTTTAAGCCCAGAACATACCGAACTCCTGTCGTGTGCGATGTACTCCATCATACATCTCTAATGTAACCGTTTCCACATCACTAATTGCATACTCTTGCAATCTGCTAAGTGAACAGTTCCATATGCTGGGCGTAGAGATTTTTCATCAGACGTCTCTCTCATCGAACATATTTGGAAGCGACAACCTGAATCTAATATCCATTCATAAGAAATACCTGATTGATTGACGACAAGTACGTCTAAATCATCATTTGCTACTATCGTTGAGCATGCACCTTTTATTTACTTCAAACTTGGATAGTCTTCTATGATGTAACTTTTCTCGTCATATAGATAGCATGCACGTGTGCCCTTGGTCTTGCCTTTCTTCTTCCTATGACCGTTGCTTCTACCTGCAACACCTAATGCAGCCAATGCTTGATCTCCTGAGGATGAAGGTTCCGATGGCTTTTTCAAGGACCCCACCTCAATAGATATCCAACTGCCTCATTGAAGTTGAGAGTAATTTTTCTAATGAGAATATTCAGCGCTAATTGCTCCCATGATAGTGGTAGAGATGATGCTAGTATGACAACCTTGTCATTCTCCCCATTTTTCTCATCTACACTAGTCAGCTATGTGATAACCTTGTTGAAGACATTGAAATGATCAACGAAACGTGTACCTTCCTCCAAACACAACATGTAAATTTGTCGCTTTAGCACCAATCGGTTTGTAAGCGACTTTGCCATATACAATCTTCTAATTGTACTAATAGATTTCAGCTCCGTCACCTGATAAAAGGCTATCCTCCCATAATTTCTTCGATGAATTCTCCTTGATCATGAGTAATTTACCTCATTGAAGAGGCATAGACAAATTGTACTAATAGCCTTCCGCTCCATCACCTTCCAGTCATCATCGGACATCTTTTCTGGTTTATCCCCTTCAAGAGCATCGATTAGATCCTACTAGACAAGGATATCCTTTACCACGCATTGTCATACGCTGAAATTTTCTCCACCTTCAAATTTCTCTACTTGATTCTACGTCATCAACATTAATCTTGATTTTATACCACTTGATGCTTTACCGACCTTCTCATAAATCAGATTAATCCGGCTTTGACTCTGATACCATTTGTTACACTTTGGTACTCTTTATGACCAGTAGCCTCTGGATCGGATCAGAATTTGTGAGATATAGCACGAACGTGCACGGTATTAAGAATGAAGAGGATGAATCTCGTAGAGAACCAAAATAGCGAAGTTGAAGAAATCACGATGAGAGAAAAAAATTTGGAGTAGCCGATCGCAAATTACTTAAGCACAATATCAAAAGAGTACAAGGGAGTTATTGCTCACTCACAACCCTCTCGAATCTTTTAAGACCTTTGGATCCTTACCGTATATAAGGATCTAGTGCTAAAGAATTACCTAGTCTCTAATCCTCTCATGCATCTCTATATTTGCATTAGTAGACTTGATTGTTTTGTTGCTTGGTTCCTCTCTATGGTTACCCTCTATGGTCGATATCTCCTAGTTCTTCTCTAATTTAGAGTTGGAATCCTAATCTAAATAGGAGTAGGAGACCTAATTCTAGTAGAATTCATTTAGGACTCTTTATAACGCATCTTTTTAAATCCTAAAAAAATATATAGAAGCCTCCCTAACTCAACGCTATGCATTTTGTACCATTTCATGGCATAGTTCATTGACGGAAGGTGAAATCGGTAACAGACTGCTATCTATGTACATTGCACCGAGAAACATGAACTTGATCAAATATGCTGAGGTTCTATCTCAACAAAAATGTAAAATTTTCGGCACAAACTTAGAAGTATGCATTTAATTGGTGGGCTTAATTAAAAGAACTCAACGCTTAGTTGAGTACTACAGAATCTTCATCGGAACATGCATTTCATTTTCTTTTCAGAAAACCTTCGAGACTTAAATGTGTGGTGGTGAATGTACAAACCATGTCAAAGATGGCAGCTTAATTATGCTAATTCTTTGGCTGCTTCTTTTGTCCCACTCCTTTTGTAAAGAAGCATACAACATTAACGTAAATTCTTTGTGTCGACTATCCTTTTACTTACATGTACACTACGTGTTAAAAACGTATATTTTATTTCGTTGTTTTCAGCTGGAGTGAGCTTGGACACTCAAAGCTGCACAGCACAACTCCACCACAAGCATCTTTTTCTCTTGAGGTAAAAAAGCAACGCATGCTGAATCACCACGCCCTGCTGAGCTATGAGTTGCAAAGAACATACCCTAAACAACATTGCACTAGCATGAACTTGCCACTCCTGGTGATTATTCCTGCCAGGCCAGGTGCAAGGGCATAAACTAAGCTCAAGTGGGCTAGGCCTCCCTCCACTACTTCACAAAGTGGCCCTGTGCCAAAGTGCTCTGTTTGTAACACTTCTTTCCAGAGAAAAGGAGATCCTCAATTATGAGCTCTTCATTAGGCAAAGGTTAGTGCTCTTTGTTTCCATAAATGGTGGAGCCATCTCCAAGTACATACATGTTCTTTGCCCATCCTAATCTCCCTCTCCAGCACTCACTCATGTGCTTGCATGCTGTGTACTTGGTAACTAAAGCAAGACATACTATCGAGGAACCATGTGAGAATGTCCATAAATATTTGTGATAAACCATTGTTAATATGTGTTAGGTTGAAATTCAAATTTAGAAAAGATTTTGATTTTCAGTCTAGTGGTTTTAGCCTCAGACGGTCAGACCCACCTTGTGAGTGGTCTAACTGGTCGGTAGATGGCAATCAGACCAGACTCTTGGGTTTTTGGGTATTGATCACTCAGATCGGCCATAAGGGCAATCAGACTAGGCCAGCAGTCTCAGTGGCCGCATTATGGCGCTCAGACCGGCTAAGGTTTGAATTTTAGTTGTGAGTTTTGAATTTTGGGAATTTGATCCTGGATCAAGTCGGATTGTCTTAGGTCAGTGCATTTATATTGCATGAAGTATGTTTGAGCTAACGTGAGTCAAGTTGTAAAAAACTTGTGCCCAAAAATAATTTCTTGATTTTTGGATGTGCAGAAAAACTTCGAGTCAACAATGGTGAACGACGAGGACCGAGACTACGGTCATAGAGGAGCTGAGGTCCAGAATGGCTAAGGATGCCAGGTGAGATGGTTGAGCTTAAGCATGGCACAAGGAAGACAAAAAATGTTGAATGGAAGGTTTGAGCGACAAGTTGCACTAAGTAGCTTGCTTGATCCAAGTGAGGTGTGGTCCGGTAGAAACCAGAATGGGAGAGACTTGCCAATGTATGGCAAGCTATTGGTGTACCTACACGTGGCAAGTATGGTGATTGCTTACAAGTTAAGAAGTTGATCGTCTCAAGGCGAGGGTACATTGGTAGTTGGCCGAATACCGGAAACTGCATTGGATCAAAACCGTGGCACTTGGGAAAATGGTTTAGGTCAAGGAGATACTAAAAATATTAAGTGGATCAAAGACTAATGACTTAGCGAGTTTGGGCTCATGTGTTTTGAAAAGTGCACATGAGTTAAGTGTGAGTGTTAAACCCATATTGAGAGACCATGTGGAGGTCGTCCCATGTGTATGATGAGTAATTGACAAGGGTTTAGGATAGTCGAGTTTGGTTTGAGTGTTTCGACCATGTCATTGCGTGGTGTAATGGGATCGGTCGGACTTGGTCAAACCTAGTCAAAGTGATTAGGATGCATATTATATTGATTTGACAGGTTTAGGCTTAATGTTGGTTTCATTAATGCTTTCATATATCGAGCGGTGCTATTTGACGTGTTTCTTGTCTGTGTGGCTGCAGGACGTCGAAGCGGAGTCGTGGTGAGACACGAGGGACCGGACTAGACACAGGCGGTGTCAAGGTCAGAACGGTCGGGATGTGTCGAAGACGGCGGAGACTCGAGGTGGTTGCGAAGCTTAGACGACAAGGAGCGCGGAAGCTTCCCGGAAGGTGCAGGAGGAGCGAAATGATAATTTCGCGAGGCTGCACAAGCGGGAGCGGGCTCCATTGGATTTAGCGGGCATAACGGGGTGGAGACCCGTTAGCCAAGGGCTATAAATAGATGTGAGGGGCTGCATGCCCATGTACGGCTTTGGGAGAGAGTTAGGATTTTAGTGAGTCAAAAGAGGCTTTGAGAGGTGGTTTTGCTTTGCTCTTTAGTGGTTGAGGGCAGTAGGAGTAGTTCCACCTTCGTAGCTTTCTCAGTGTATTGTCTCCTCTCTAGGGAAGCATGTAGTGGGTGGTGTTCTTGAGAGGGTTTGAGAGGGAGAGGAGAGGATTGAGTGGAGACCCTTGTAATCATTCCTCATGTTCTAATGTCCATGCGTATCGGGACTCCTATGTAATCCTTGCTTGGTTGAAATGAAAATCTAAAGTTTTTCTCTCGTGCAGCCTCTCTGTTCTTCGTTTTATCCTTTTGGGTGATTTTTCTCTTTTTGTGATTTGAAGTTCTTTCTTGCTGGGAAGGCCCAAAATGGGTTGCTCTATGTTGGGATGATGCCTCAAGATCATTTGATCAAGTTTCCCAAGAGCAAACTTCGTTTAATCTCAGATTTCATGTTTGGGACTCCTTTGTTCTTCATTTCCTCTTTTAGGGTTTTGATGATTTTCGTGTTTCCCTTTATGAGAAAAGGTGAAACCTGGCATGCAGAGACTTATGGCTATTAATTAGCTATCTTCAATGTTTCGTTGCCAAAGGATCAATGGTTAGATGGGAATTTGCGTTTTTGGGTAGCTCTCTGTATTTTTCAAGTTCTTGGCTAATCTTTGAATTTCTTGTGTTCTTGCTTAGTTCCCATGTTGTTTGAGGCCCTAAAGGTATTTAGAATAGTCCCTTGATGTCTCTCTCTAAAAAGATCAGAAGTTTTCCTTTCGTTTCCTTGATTTAGCCAAAAATCCGAAGTTTCAGAACTTCTGTCAGCCTGCTCTGTCTGCTGTCGTGCGGTACTACTGCTCGGCTCAGCGGTACTACCGCTTGTCTCAGCGGTACTACCGCCCAGCGGTACTACCGCTTATCTCAGCGGTACTACCACTTGCAGTCAGACCTGCTCTGAAATTATTTTTCTTGACTGTTTCTTTCTGGATCTGGTTTAGCCTTGTTGCTGTGACTTCCAATAGTGCCTATCTTCTTTCTTCATAGCTTCCATAGCTATTGGAGAAGAAGCATAAGTGTGGATTCTTGAGGGGCGAATTTGATTTTTGAGAGCGCCATTCACCCCCTTTGTTGGCATTTCGGTCCAACAATTGGTATCAGAGCCGGTTAGCTCTAATCAATAGATCTTAACCGGTCTCAAGAGCCATGGCGACGGACAAGTACTGGACCAAGCCGCCCGTTTTCGATGGCATCGATTACCCCTTCTGGAAGAGCCGAATGGAGACATACATCCAGGCTCAGGGGTATGCCATCTGACGGAAGGTGAAGGTGCGATTTGTTGTTCCTGCCGATGAGAACATCAACGCCGGGAACATGGCTGATGTTGAGGCGAACGCTAAGGCAAGGAACATCATAATCCAGGGGTTGAGCCGAGGCGAGTTTGGTCGCATCTCTCATCTCACGTCAGCTTTCGACATCCGGTGACCTCGACGCATACCATGAGGCACCACCGGATCAAGATTGTCCGACAGGACCAATTCAAGCGAGATTACAACAAGTTTGAAATGCTCGCTGGTGAGTCCTTAGATGAGTGCTTTGCGCGCTTCCACAAGATCTTGAGCAACCTCCGAGCGGTCGGTCTCACATACCCCGACTCGGATAACGCTCGTCAGATGTTCGCGGCTCTTGATTTGCGGGTTTGGGAGATGAAGGTGACTACCATCAAGGACACCACAGACCTCTCGACTTTGACTCTTGATGCGCTGTACTCACGCCTCAAGACTCACGAGATTGACATTGTCTCTCGCAAGTCGAAGTCACAGTCGATGGCTCTAGTCACCGATCCCAGTTCGGTTTCAGGTCTTTCTTCTTCCGATTCGCTTTCCGGTTTCTCTCTCGCTGCTCTCTGTGACGTAACTGATGATCAGTTAGAGCAGCTTGAGGATGAGCAGCTGGCCGTCCTAGCTCGGAAGTTTTCCCATGCTTACAAGAGGAGGGACATAAAGAGAGGAGGACATGTAATCTGCTTCGAGTGTGGTGGCCCCAACCACATTCGGGCAAACTGCCCAAGCTGGAGAAGGCCAAGAACGACTACAGCGGTTCGGGCAAAAATGACTACATCGACAAGAACCGCAACAAGAAGCCTCCAGCTCATGCCCAAGGAAAGAAGAAGTTCCGCGACCTTGGCAAGGACAAGGAGCTCTTCCACTACGTCCTCACCGCTTTCGACGACCTCGACCTCAGCGAGGTGGAGGAATGGAGCGACGACGACGGGACGGGTGACCAAGACCCCAAGGGCGGCGACGACTTCTCCGGGATGTGCTTCATGGCCCTTGAGGGCGAACTGAGCAACAGCGAGCTGTACTCCGACTCCGACGAGGTATTCCCTTCCTACGACCAGCTCAATCAAGCTTTTCTTAAGCTAGATGGATTTCATGCTAGAGCTAGGGCTAGGTGTACCGAGTTAGAGAAGGAAGTAGATAGACTATCACAGGAGCTTACTTCACTTACATCTGCCCCCTCTCGTGATGACTGTGATACATGCTGTGCTCTGTTGGGTGACATGGAGAAACTAAGGACCTCGCATGATAGTTTGTCTTCTGAGCTTGATACGATTAATGTGGAGAACATAATTCTTCTTGCTGAACTTGAGATGAGTAGGGTAGTTCCTGATTCATCTACTACTGCTGAGACTAGTGCTTGCACCTCATGTGAGGATAAGGACAACGCATTTAGAGGTCTTTATACCATGTTGCTCGATCTGCCCGAGACTTGTGAAAACTGCAATAATTTGAAGATGAACCTAAAATGGGCAGATCATAAAATTGCTGAATTACAAGCTTTTCTTCTTGAGCCTATTGCTTCTTGTGTGAATTGTCCCAAGCTTACTGCTGAGTTTGAAGCTGTCTCCAAACAGTTTTTGAAGAATTAGTTGATAACAACAATAGGTTGGCTCAAAATGCTTCTAAGGACCCTGTTAGCTCACCATGCATTAATTGTAACAAACTAAAATCTGATTTGATTACTTTGGAAGAAAAATATGTGAATCTAACTAAGGACTTACTAGAGAAGCCATCTTCTGCTTGTAATGTGTGTGCTACTGAGGGGGAGAAGCCCCAGGGTAAGGTAGAGACGCTTAGTGACGTGAACCAACTGGCTAATAGTAGGACTGTCCCTTCAGAGTCGGCTGTGCGTGCACAAGCTATTCTTTTCTCTACTGTTGATTCTTCTTCTGCTCCCTTACCCTCTGCTGTCTCTTCTTCCCCCTGCTCTTCTTGCACCTCTCTCTTTCGAGAGTGTTAGTATCTTATGAACACTCTCGAGAGATTTGTAGGTGGCAAGAAGATGCTTAATCTTATTCTAGACCAATCCAAGATTTGCAGATTTAATCAAGGTCAAGGATATGATTTCTATGAGGACATTAGGAAGCATCTACCTGCTATTCTTAGACCCATAGTAGGAGGTGTGATCGAGGTTGAGCCCAGATCTGATGAAGTTAAATTCAAGTCTGCAGGCTTTGTCCAAGGGATTTCTGACAGCAAGGTGAGTCCACCTGCAGCTTCGGCCTCTCAGAAGGCGAAGCAAACTCATGCTACTTCTGCCTCTCAGAAGGCGAAGTATCATTGCACCTTCTGTTAGAAGGATGGACACTTGATCGATCGATGCTTCAGGCGCGCCAGGATCACGCAGAGAGACCGTGTTGCAGCTCTTAGGCGTATTCAGGGTCAGCCCCAGACCTTGAGTGCACCTAAGACCAACACGAGGTCTAGGTTTGCTTCAGATGCTTCTGATGGTTTTGGGCAGCATCGAGGACTTGATTTTTTTGAGTTTTCTGGTTTTCGTCCTCATGCTCCCTTTGGTCGTGACTACCGCCGTCCTGAGGGTAGATCTCATTTCCCCAGTCGAGATCGCTACCCGCGGCGTGATCGACATGTTCTTTGGTGTCTTGACTCGCTCCTCTATAGCGATCAAGCCCAACAACGGCCGGTCCGCACACGCACCTTCTGGCTTGTTGAGTGACAGAGAGCGTAGGGTAGATAGAGGTCAGTCGTGCTTGACTACTTCATCTGCTCGACGTGTTACTTAGTATTGGGTGCCAAAATCACTCTTGATTTACCCCAGTACTGAGACTTTACTCTCTGTTTGATTTACCCCAGTACCCAGTACCTTCGGAGACGCTTCATCTAGGCGTGTCATCGCCAAAGGTACAGTGCGCATTAATGATTCTTTTATTTTGAAAGATGTTGCCTTGGTTAGTAAGCTGCAGTATAATTTGCTTTCTGTTTCTCAGCTTACCGATGATGACTTTGAGGTGAGCTTTAAGAAAAACAATTGCAAAATTCTTGATTCTTCGGGTAGTCTAGTTTGCGGGATTTCTCGTTTTGGGAGTATCTTTCGTGCTGATTTTTCTGAGTCTTCTGGTGATCCTCTCAAGTGTTTAGTTGCTTCTGAGTCCCGCGACCTTTCTTTCTGGCATAGGAGACTTGGTCATATTGGATTTGACCATTTGATTCGAGTTAGCGGCCACGATCTCATTCGTGGTCTGCCGAAACTCAAGATGGTCAAAGATCTAGTCTGTGCTCCATGCCGGCACGGCAAGATGGTTGCCGCTTCACATCCTCCATCCACGATTACTGACCGATGCACGGGACAGCTGCTCCATATGGACACACCGGACCACTCAGTCTTGATCACCGGAGGAAGTGGTATGTTCTTGTCGTGGTCGATGACTTTTCGAGTTATTCTTGGGTGTTTTTCTTAGCCTCGAAGGATGAGATATTTTCACATTTCCGAGGTCTTTTCAGTAGGCTTTCTGTTGAGCCCCCGGGTGCCTTACGAGCGATTCGCAGTGACAATGGCACGGAGTTCAAGAATTCCTACTTTGAGAGGTTCTGCGATGAGACAGGTGTAGAGCATCAGTTCTCCTCTCCACACGTCTCACAGCAAAATGGCGTCGTGGAGAGAAAGAACCGTACCTTGGTCGAGATGGCCAGGACGATACTTGATGAGTACTCTACACCGCGGAAGTTTTGGGCTGAGGCTATAGCCACCGCGTGCCATGTCTCAAATCGAGTTTTTCTGAGGGCACACTTGCACCACACTTCTTATGAGTTGAGATATGGGCGAAAGCCCAGCGTCTCTCATTTTCGTGTGTTTGGTTGCAAGTGCTTTATTTTGAAGTCCGGGAACCTAGATAAGTTCGAGTCATGTTCTTGTGATGGGATCTTTCTAGAAAGACTACTCGACTTCTTCGCGGGCTTATAGGGTCTAGAACTGCGAGTCTAGTAAAATGGTAGAGACCTATGAGGTGACCTTTGATGAGGTCAGTCCGGGGACTAGGCCCGATATCTCAGGTTCTTTAGAGCAGTCCGAGACCATCTTTGTGGATGATGAGGGCGATGGAGATGAGGGTTGTCTACCCGATCCAGCCCCTCATCCACCCCTTGAGGTGCCTTCTTCCACCGCACCTCGAGGCGATCAGCCCATGCCTTCTGCCTCTTCTGGAGCTAGTGGCTCTGTTCCTACCTCGTCAGCTCACGAGGTAGAGGTCGCTTCTTCATCTCATCCTGGACCTCCTCGGCATATCCAAAAAGACCATCCTTCTGAGCAGATTATTGGAGACCTATTTGAGCGAGTCACTCGTTCAAAATCGGGCATGTCTCTCTTCTGTCTCCATTCTGCTTTCGTTGCCTCCTTTGAGCCCAAGGACGTCTGTCATGCTCTATCTGACGAGTCTTGGGTCAATGCCATGCATGAGGAGCTAAAAAATTTCGAGTGGAATAAGGTCTGGTCGCTTGTTGAGCCCCCTCGTGGTCACAATGTCATTGGGACTAAGTGGGTGTTCAAGAACAAGCAGAGTGAGGATGGGGTAGTTGTTCGAAACAAGGCTAGACTGGTAGCTCAGGGGTTTTCTCAGGTTGAGGGTCTAGACTTCGAGGAGACCTTTGCCCCTGTAGCTAGACTTGAGGCCATTAGAATCCTGCTTGCCTTTGCAGCTTCTAAGGGTTTCAAGCTTTACCAGATGGACGTCAAAAGTGCCTTCCTTAATGGCTTCATTGAGGAAGAAGTCTATGTCAAACAGCCTCCAGGTTTCGAGAATCCTAAATACCCACATCATGTCTTCAAGCTTTCCAAAGCGCTGTATGGACTTAAGCAGGCTCCTAGAGCTTGGTATGAGAGGCTTAAGTCCTACTTGTTTAGTCATGGGTTTGAGATGGGTAAAGTAGACAAAACCTTGTTCATCCGTCGGCATGGCACTGATCTTCTGCTCGTCTAGATTTATGTGGACGACATCATCTTTGGCGGCACCTCGCATCCTCTCGTTTTCCAGTTCTCCGATGTCATGAGCTCGGAATTTGGATGAGCATGATGGGCGAGTTGACCTTCTTCCTTGGCTTCCAAATCAAGCAGACTCGGGAGGGTACATTCCTACATCAAGGTAAGTACACCCGTGACCTCCTGAGACGCTTTGACATGAGTGATGGCAAGCCTGTGTCAACTCCCATGGCGTCATCCGCCACACTTGACCCAGATGAGGACGGCGAGCCAGTTGATCAGAAGGAGTATCGTAGTATGATCAGCTCCCTCTTGTACCTCACTGCCTCGAGACCGGACATACACTTCGCTGTGTGTCTTTGTGCCCGGTTTCAGGCTTCTCCTCGCGTATCTCACTGCCAGGCGGTGAAGCGCATTCTTCAGTACCTTCGAGCTACCATTGACTATGGTATCTGGTACTCTTCCTCTTTTTGTCTTTCCTTGAGAGCCTACTCGAACGCAGACTTTGCTGGTTGTAGGATAGATAGGAAGAGCACTTCTGGCACCTGCCAGTTTATTGGCACTTCTCTCATTTCCTGGTCTTCGAGGAAGCAGCGATCGGCAGACAGATCCACCGCAGAGGCGAGCACGTTCTTCTTGCTAGTTCTTTGCAGCCAAGTGCTTTGGATGGCCTCGACTCTGCGGGACTTTGGGTTAGTCATAGATAGTGTCCCACTCTTTTGTGATAACACTTTTGCAATTAACATTGCTAAGAACCCAGTGCAGCACTCTCGGACCAAGCATATTGACATTCGCTATCACTTCCTTAGAGACCATGTGGAGAAGGGTGACATAGTGCTCCAATTTGTGGAGAGTGACCACCAGTTGGCTGACATCTTCACCAAGCCTTTGGATAGCTCGAGGTTTTCAGCTCTGCGGGGAGAGCTTGGAGTGGTCTGTCCTTATGGACTGTTGTGAGGGGGAGCTTTGTTCTTTACTGCTTTACTATATTGATTATGCTCTTACTCCTTTCTGATTGCATTGCATACGGGTGCATTGGGTTTAGTCCTTCTAGCATATGTTAGAGTGGTTCTCTTGCCGAGTTGCTTAGACTTCTTACTCTTATCTTGTGATTCTAGGATGCTGCTTATTAGCTGTTCTCTTCTCTCTAGGTTGAGCTTACTCACTGCTTAAAGGTTCTAGCGAGGGTTGGGCCACTCTCGGGTAGACAGGGTACGTGTTTGCTCCTTAGTCTGTTAGATGACTAGTTGATAGTCCTAGAGTCATATGGGGTAGATGAGAGTCAGTCTGAGCCATAGTTGTCTCTATATCTTGTCTATGCTTGAAGGACTGCCTGTTTGGTTTTCATTGCCAGCTTCTCGATTTTATTGCTTTGGTTCAGGGGGAGTTCATTTGGGAACTTCTGGAGCTTAATATTGACATAACTCAACTTGAACTAAAAGTTGCATCACATGTTGAGTGGGAGCTGGATTTTCTTGCATTTTAGCATTTCTGCATTGTAATATATCTGCTTGGAGCCTTGACTATTATCCTGTTATGACATGTTTACAATGCTTTACACCTTGCCATGATTTATGCTTCATTGCTAGATTGATCATGACTTTATATGTGTAGTTTAGTCTTTGCCATGATTAATTGCTTAAAACTGCACAATTTAAATTAACTCATGTCATGGTAACATTTGAGACTAGTCTGTTTTTAGTTATCCTCTTATGAATCACGCCATGTCAAATAGGCTGAGTTGAATCTTGAATCTGTTTTGAGCTTTAGATTGAGCTATGTTAGCTTCTTGATGAAACATAAGTTAGTACAACCTGTTAAAAGCAAAATAATCTCTTTCTGTGCGAAAGAACTGATCTCACCAATTCTTTCTCATGAGACGGCTTGCCATTGCACTAGGCATGAACTCAGGGGGAGTTTTGGTTGACCAAGATCATTTCCTTAAGCTTCTCGCTTGGAATGGTCGCATAAGGCTTGAGATCTAGCACATGACTAAATAAAAATCTGGTTGGAAACAATCATGTGATTTCAAAAGAAAAACAAGTCAATTGTGCTAAAATTTGCCTAATTACCAAAAAGACCAAGTACTAGAACATGTGATTCATTCTTGAACTTGTAGCACTCTAAAATTGCTCAATTCTAGCTTCTTGGTTCCGCTTAGACTATTGACATGGCTTGCATCATCTTTGGATATCTTTGGCTAGACTAGAATCATGCATGACTTGCTATGCTAAGAAATTGCTCTAAAATTCAGTTTGTGATCTATGTTGCTTAGCTTGATTGTACATGTCTAGTCATGATCTTGATAGCTTCTTATGAATTATGGCTTGGTGTAGTACTCATATGGTCAAATTGGATAATCTTCATGGCTCTAAATGCTTAAAATAAACAAACTTCAGCCATTTCATCCAATATCATGTCATATTCTCTCTTTTGCATCCTTGATGTGTTTATTGCCAAAACGGGGAGAATATTGGAGAAAAAAGTCATTTGGGATCTTTTAGAGCTTTGAGAACAATTTGCTCTTTCTTTGTTGCTCTAGTGTTCCTTCTGTCGACATGGTCATTAGCTTCATTTTTATTCCTTTGGACCATGTTGGACTCGTCAAATCAAACTCTACTTCATGCTTTTTTGGGGTTTGTCAATATACTCATCAAGGGGAAGATTGAGAGACCATGTGGAGGTCGTCCCATGTGTATGATGAGTAATTAACAAGGGTTTAGGATAGTCGAGTTTGATTTGAGTGTTTCGACCATGTCGTTGCGTGGTGTAACGGGCTCGGTCGGACTTAGTCAAACCTGGTCAAAGTGATTAGGATGCATATTATATTGATTTGACAAGTTTAGGCTTAATGTTGGTTTCATTAATGCTTTCATGTATCGAGCAGTGCTATTTGACGTGTTTCTTGTCCGTGGGTCGCAGGGGCGTCGGCGAGTCGTGGTGAGACACGAGGGACCGGACTAGACACGGGCGGTGTCAAGGTCAGAATGGTCGGGATGTGTCGAAGATGGCGGAGACTCGAGGTGGTTGCGAAGCTTAGACGACAAGGAGCGCGGAAGCTTCCCGGAAGGTGCAGGAGGGGCGAAATGGTAATTTCGCGAGGTCTGCATAGCGGAGCGGCTCCATTGGATTTAGCGGGCGTAACGGGGTGGAGACCCGTTAGCCAAGGGCTATAAATAGATGTGAGGGGCTGCATGCCCATGTATGGCTTTGGGAGAGAGTTAGGGTTTTAGTGAGTCAAAAGAGGCTTTGAGAGGTGGTTTTGCTTTGCTCTTTAGTGGTTGAGGGCAGTAGGAGTAGTTCCACCTTCGTAGCTTTCTCAGTGTATTGTCTCCTCTCTAGGGAAGCATGTAGTGGGTGGTGTTCTTGAGAGGGTTTGAGAGGGAGAGGAGAGGATTGAGTGGAGACCCTTGTAATCATTCCTCGTGTTCTAATGTCCATGTGTATCGGGACTCCTATGTAATCCTTGCTTGGTTGAAATGAAAATCTGAAGTTTTTCTCTCGTGCAGCCTCTCTGTTCTTCGTTTTCTCCTTTTGGGTGATTTTTCTCTTTTTGTGATTTGAAGTTCTTTCTTGCTGGGAAGGCCCAAAATGGGTTGCTCTATGTTGGGATGATGCCTCAAGATCATTTGATCAAGTTTCCAAGAGCAAACTTCGTTTAATCTCAGATTTCATGTTTGGGACTCCTCTGTTCTTCATTTCCTCTTTTAGGGTTTTGATGATTTTCGTGTTTCCCTTTATGAGAAAAGGTGAAACTTGGCATGAAGAGACTTATGGCTATTAATTAGCTATCCTCAAAGTTTCGTGGCCAAAGGATCAATGGTTAGATGGGAATTTGAGTTTTTGGGTAGCTCTCTGTATTTTTCAAGTTCTTGGCTAATCTCTGAATTTCTTGTGTTCTTGCTTAGTTCCCATGTTGTTTGAGGCCCTAAAGGTATTTAGAATAGTCCCTTGATGTCTCTCTCTGAAAAGATCAGAAGTTTTCATTTCGTTTCCTTGATTTAGGCAAAAATCTAGAGTTTCAGAACTTCTGTCAGCCTGCTCTGTCTGCTGTCGTGCGGTACTACCGCTCGGCTCAGCGGTACTACCGCTCGTCTCAGCGGTACTACCGCTTGCAGTTAGACCTGCTCTGAAATTATTTTTCTTGACTGTTTCTTTTTGGATCTGGTTTAGCCTTGTTGCTGTGACTTCCAGTAGTGCCTATCTTCTTTCTTCATAGCTTCCATAGCTATTGGAGAAGAAGCATAAGTGTGGATTCTTGAGGGGCGAATTTGATTTTTGAGAGCGCCATTCACCCCCCCTCTGTCGCCATTTCGGTCCAACACATATTGTATAAGGTTAACAAGTTCCCTTCATTGTGCTAGTGGATAGTATCCATTAGGGTATATGTAGGCAGTTTACCCCATCTATTTAATAGGTTTGGTATGGAAGCTTGCAAGCCAACCATCCCAACCATTTTTAATATAGAGTTTTAGGGTTAGGATTTAAGAGAGAAGAGTGAGTGTTGTGGTGTGCTCTCTTATCCTCATATGAAGTGGCTATGAAACCTTCATCTTCAAGTAGCAATAGATCACTTTATTCATCTTTCATGTAGTGTTCTTGTCTTAGTTGATTTACTCTTATTATTTATGGTTCTTTGCCCCTTCTCTGTTTTTCTTGATCCTACTACATACTAAGAATATGTAAGTGATGGAGATATCTCATGTATATCGAATCCTATCCATTTAGGCACTATGGTTTGTAAGATTTTAATGTTGCCTAGTTCTTGCTTTATTTGGAGCTTTTCTTTAGAAATCTTGATTTAAGGATTTTTACTTTGAAGCTTTGGTTAGTCTTGTTTGGTATGATATGTGAGAATTTAACTAGAGTCATCTTGGTTGTTCTTAACCAATGAGCAAGTTGTATCTCAAATTTTTTAGATTCGCTCGGTTTTGGTGCAACCTTACATGTTTTGAGGAAAGGTTAGAACTTTGGCTAAGATCCTTGTGATCCTTAGATGGAATAGATTCCTGAGACCCTTAGCAAGGTGTGTGCATAGTTTCAAATCATTTGGATATGGATTCTAAAGTTTGCACCAAATTTGGTTTTGGCTCGGGCTGATTTTCTGTTCTGGGAACAGCGGAGTGGTCAAACTACTCCTACGCCTGGTCAGATCGGGCATCGGTTAGACTCATGGATTGTGGCTGGTCAGACCATACCTTAGGAGAATATTTGTAGAAGGCACCAATCACCCTCTTGCTGTTATTGCCAGTCCTATATGTGGTATCAAAGCCTAGTTGGTGCTTGTTGATAAATCTTAATAGATCTTAAATCCATGACTTCAAACAAGTATTCCACCAACCTACCAGTCTTTGATGGGGTTGATTATCTCTATTGGAACGCTCAAATGGTTGTCCACATCCAAGCCTAAGGACAACCAATTTGAAAAAAGTTATGAGAGCTTATTTCAAACCTACCAATGGCTAGATCATTCGAGCAAATTTTAAAGATATAGAGGCAAACAACAAAGCATACAACTACTTGATTTAGGGGCTTGGTAGATCTGAGTTTATCGAGTATCTCACATGACATCTACTCATGAGACTTAGAAGACCCTTGCTAACTATTATGAGGGCTCTTCTGTGATCAAGAAAGTGAGATAGAATCAATTAAAGAAAAGTACTCCAAATTTGAGCAAAGGCCTGATGAATCTTTGGATAAGTTATTCTTTAGATTCACCAAGATTTTCAGCAACTTGTGTGTAATTGGCTTGACTTACACTAAGTTTGAGAATGCACGCCAAGTGCTTGGTGCCTTAAATATGAAAATTTAGGGGATGAAGATTACATCCATCAATGATAACCCTGTCATGAGTGAGCTTACTATGGATAAGATTTACTCGAGATTGAAGACACATGAGATTGATTTCATCTCTCATTTCCTCAAGCCACAATCGATGGCTATTGTAGTTGACCCCACTCAAATCAATTCTTCTAGTTCTTTAGACTTTGGTTATTCTGGGTTTTCCTTATCCACCTTGCACGTCCTGAGTGATGAGCAATTGGAGAGACTCCCAAAGAATGACTTAGTACTCCTATCAACCAATTTCATAAAATTCTATCACAATATAAGGAACCGAAAGAGGAGTGTCCCCTTCACTTGTTTAAAGTGTGGTGAGCCAAACCACATTCGGGCCAAGTGCCCCAAGCTCAAGGGCAAGGAGGAGAAGGACTTCTAGGGGCATCCTCAAGCTTGCAATGCGAATCCCAAGAAGACCAACTACCACAAATTTGTCAATTGGATCCTTGTTGCTCTCGGGAATGTCAACATGAGCGATGTGGACTCAGGGACGAAGGACGATGAGGATGACTCCTAAGGCAAGAAGAAGGCCCATGACTTTACTAGTATGTGCTTCATGGCCAGCAAGGACATCATTGATGACACCATCAATGATGACACTCCTTATAGTGATCCCGATAAGGTATGTCCCTCGACCAAGGATATGAAGCATGCTCTTGTTCTAGATGAAAGAGAACATAAGAAAAAGGCTAATAAAATCAAGAATCAAGATGACATGATAGATAACTTGAACTTAGAAATTATTAGACTCAAATAAATGATTCCTTATGATGAAAACTATGATTCTTGCCTTGCTTTACAATATGAGATTGACAAGCTTAGGATTGCATATTCTTCTATTGTTAGCCAACTCATAGATGCTAAGGATGAACTAGTGACACTAAATTCTAGCAATGATCATGTTGGCATAGGCATTGTTGCTTTAGATGTTATTGTTTCATCTTGTTCCAACTGTGCCTTGCTTGAACTAAAACTTGAAATCATTAAAGAATTGCTCAACCTCAATCCTGAACACTCTTGCTCGATCATTATGAGGTTAAAAAACACAAATGACTGAAATACTTCTTTATCTTAGAACTTAATCTTGTAAAAATTGTCCTAAGCTGACAATTAAAATTGAAGCTCTTAACAAGATACTCGAAGATAAATGTAAAAAGAAAAAACTCTTATCCATGACTGCATCTAAGAAATACATTGATTCTTTTGTTTATGCATTTTATGCTAAGACTGTAAATGATTTAGATGAGATACATGAGGCTTTTAGAGTTAAATTTGAGAAGCAACTGAGTAAAATTAGAGATACTTCTTGTGTGTCCAGTGAGGCTTTGAAAGTAGAGTTAACCATTCACAAACAGAGATATGCTAAGGTAACCAAGAAAACTGAGTGACATGTTTGAACCTAGCTAAAGAAAATGACTACTTCAAGAAGACCCTTGAAAGATTTTCTAGCAGAAAGAAAATCCTCAACTTGATTCTCGACCAATTTAAGGTAAGTGTGAAGAATAGAGGTCCAGGGTTCAACTCCTTAGAATATTCCAGAAATCACCCACCTAAGCTAGTGAGAGTTGTGAAGAGTGGCAAGTTTGGGATCAGACTACCTGAGCCTTCAAAAATTATGTTTAAGTTAGCTGGATTTGCCTAAACCCTTCTAGCAAGTTAGGTGCTTCTACTTTAGTAGATCTGACCTCTCAAAAGGTCAAGTATCTGTACACCTTCTATAAGAAGGATGGCCACCTTATTGAGTTATGCCTCTGTAGTGTCAAGTTTGATAGGACAGATAAAAGCATCTAGGCCCCTAAAAATTGTTTTGGTAATTAATGAATTTATGTGAATACGAGACTAACGTGTTTAATGAGTGTTTAAAGGATAAGTCCATAAGTGGTCAACAAGATGCAAGCTAAGGATCAATGTGAAGAGCGAAAATGGCTCAAGATAAATGTATACTTAGAATAGGATCCCTTTTTACTTTTACCAGTTTTAGGAGAAAAGGTGGAAGACCGGATTATAGGTTAAATAATTGTACCATAAAGAGGGATCATGGCAAGTAGCTTGATAGCAAAATTTGTGTGCCATTTGGATCACCTAGGATCATGCATTCGTTAAAAATCTATTTTAAAAAGCCAATCTATGCTCTGTTTGGAAGAGCGGTAGTACCGCAGTTTTCAACGTCAGAACTACCGCAGAGCGCAAGTTCCAAAGGCAAAATCGGTACTACCGGCGACCGGAAGCTCCGAATTCCGAGCGGAGCCTTTTTTCCAGAGAGCACCCTCCGGGTGTGCCTGAAATTTCACGGGATCGGAAGTACCGGCGATTTCAACGCCAGAATTACCGCTGGAAGCGATAGTTCTGCAATATAAAGCGGTACTTCCGGAGCCCGGAAGCTCCGGAGGATGAGCGGAGCCTTTTTTCCAGAAAACGCCAAGTTGGGTTCCAACCCAAGAGGTAGTACTGCACCGACTTTACAGAATTACCGCAGAGCGGTAGTATCAGAATTTATAACGGTGGTAGTACCGCGTCGACTTTCTAACAGCTACTGCAGAGCTTCTGACATAGCCGTTCTGCCACGCCAGAGGTGGAGCGGAACTACCGGCCTTTGGCCGACGGTAGTTCCGCTTGCCCTGATTTTTCTAGAATTTGTTCCAAACGGCTAGTTTTGGTTGGTGAGGGGTATAAATACCTGTACCACTGCTCAAGGACAGAAGTTAGAGACTCCATTGAACATCTTTGAGCTTTGAGCATTCATTCCACACCGATTTTCTCTCTTGAGCATTAAATTGAGGTGGTTGAGCAAAAAGTGCATTGCATTCATTAGTTGATCCTTTGGCACTCATTTGCAATCAAGTGAAGTCCTGATTTATTACTCTTGGTGCTTGCCGGCACCTAGATGATTGGGCAGAGGATTTATTGGTGATCTTCTCAAAGGAGTTTGTGAGAAGACCCGGTGTTCGTGTGAAGGTTGGAGCTCACCTACCCGGAACGGGGAAGAGCTACCTCTAGTGGACTCGAGGTGTTTCGGCTTAATTAGTGGAGCCGGTCTGATTTGTTCGGGCTAACCTCAACGTGGATTAGGGGAAACCGGCAAGTTTTTAAACACCAAGGTAAAACATCGGTTGTGTACATCTCTCACATATTTTCTTCTAGCTCTTATTTAGTATTATTGTGATCATTTGCTTGATATAGAGCTAGTATTGTTTCTTACTTGACTAGAATTGTGTAGGCTTAAATGCTTTACATTCTTGTTACATTGAGATTGTAGAAAATCATTTAGAAGAAAAGAAAATTTTAAAAACCTCCTATTCACTCCCCCTCTAGTCGGTATCCTTGATCCTACAAGTGGTACCGGAACTTGGTCTCTCATTATTAGACTTAACCGTCTAGAGAGAAAGGATGGCTAGTGAGAGGTTTGTGATAGGCAAGGCACCATTCTTTGATGGCTCAAATTATGCATATTAGAAAATTAGAATGTCAATTTATCTTAAGGCCATGAGTCCAAATATTTGGAAAATCGTAAATGAGGGCTACGTGCCTCTTGATCCATTGCATCTCACAGAGCAAGACGAGTGTAAAGCTCATTTAGACGCCCAAGCCATGAATGCTTTATTTGGGGCTTTAAACGCAGACAAGTTCAATAGGGTGAGCAACTTAGAAACGGCTCACGTTATTTGGACAACCCTTTCCGAAATTTATGAAGGGACGTCCATGGTTAAAGAGGCCAAATTGCATAGGCTTAGGATCAAATATGAGACATTCACAATGTTGCCCCATGAGGACATTAATGAGATATACACTTGACTCAACAACATTGTGAATGAACTCAAAGGCCTTGGTACTAACCTTTCCGACATTGATGTTGTAAGAAAAATGCTTAGGGCTTTGCTGGAAAAATACGAGATGTTGGTGACACTTTTCCTCAACTCACCGGAGTTGGCAAGAATGACACCGATACAACTCTTGGGCTCATCACAAATGAGTTGTGCAAGAAGGACAAGGAGGAGCTCTTGGAGCAATCCTCCTCCAAGGGCAAGAAGATTACCGCCTTCAAAGCTAAGGCGGTGGTAAGTGAGGAATTCGAAGACGATGAGGATGATTCCGGAGAGGAGTTGGCCCTTCTAGTGAGAAGGATGAACAAGTTCATGAGGAGACACTCAGACTGAAGCGCAAGTCATGAAAAGGCAAAGAAGGGGCACTCATACTCCAACAAGCGCTATAGCAACATCCGTTGCATGAATGTGACGAGAAGGGGCACATCACTTCTCAATGCCCTACCAAGAAAGATGACAAGGAGAAGTCATCAAAAAAGAAGAGCTACCACGGTAAGAAGAAGCTTTCCAAGAAGCTTCACAAAGATGGCAAGAATGAAGCCCACATTGGCGAGTGGGATTCCGAGGAGTATTCCGACTCCGACTCAAGCGAAGACGAGTCTCCCAAGAAAAAGGGGCTCGTTGGCATCGCCATCAAGGAGGCTTCATCACTTTTCTCCACTCCTACATGCCTTATGGCCAAAGAAGAGAAGGTAAAAATGTTTGATGATGATGAACCTTCATATGATGATCTGATGGACATGCTTATTGAATTAAATGAGTTCCTTGGAAAAGAAAAAAAAAATCAAAATTTAAGGTCTTGAAGAGAGAACACATATCTCTACAAGAATCTTATGAGGAGCTGAAGAAGCTCATGATTTACTTATCCAAGAAAATCAAATGAAATCTTGTACTAGCATTGGAATTACTTGTGATATTTTAAATGAAATGCCTAGTATAGAAATACCAAAATCTAGCATGTCTACATCTTGTGA
This sequence comes from Dendrocalamus sinicus, assembly GCA_036346575.1. Classification (NCBI taxonomy): domain Eukaryota; kingdom Viridiplantae; phylum Streptophyta; class Magnoliopsida; order Poales; family Poaceae; genus Dendrocalamus; species Dendrocalamus sinicus. Next base: position 26,015,099 of record CM070644.1, read on the forward strand.
TGACTTACTAGCTATGTCATGCTCTTCAAATATTGATTCCAAAGTGCATTAGCTTTTTCTCATGATGATTTGCTTGTTAATGAAAATAAAAACTTAAAGGAACAAGTATTAAAATTGAACAAAAGTTTAGAAAGAGCATTCAAGGGAAAGGCCAGCCTTGATAAATTGTTGAGTGATCAAAGATGCTCATTCAACAAAGAAGGCCTTGGGTACATTCCCAAGAAAAGTAAGAAACCGATATACAAGCCCACAAGATTTGTAAGAGAGAATGGTAAGTGTTGCACGAAATGCCAGGAAATAGGACATGAGCAACATAATTGTCCTAAAATTAAAATTAAATCCATTGGTTTATATGACTCATGTTACATGCTTAAAAATCTAAAAATACAAATGTTATTGCTCATTTTATTGGCACCTCAATTTTGGGTGCTAAAAAGAAGCCATTTGGGTTCTAAAACCTTGGTTACTAACCTCCAAGGACCCAAGCAAATTTGGGTACCTAAAAGAACTTGATTTTCTTTTGTAGGTGAACTACAAAACTGGTGGAAGGCATTGGGTGCTTGATAGTGGGTGCACTCAACACTTGACCGAAGACCAGAAGATGTTCACCATATTTGAAAACAGGAGCAACGAGAAAATCACAATTAGTGACAATAGCAAAGGAAAGGTATTTGGATTGGGTAAATTTGCTATCTCAAATAATCTTTCCATTTCAAATGTATCTTTAGTAGAAACATTGAATTTTAATTTGCTATCTGTTGCTCAATTGTGTGATTTAGGCTTAACTTGCTCCTTTTCTAAAGAAAATGGAAATGAACTTGTTTTCAAAGGTTTTAGATTTGGAAATCTTTATTTAGTATATTTTTCTTCAAATGAATCTTGCTTGAAAACTTGTTTAATAGCAAAAACTTCTTTGGGATAGTTATGGCATAGAAGGCTAGGTCATGTGGGCATAGTTCAACTCAAGAAGCTTTTCAAACATGACTTAGTTGTTGGGTTGAAAGATGTGAAGTTTGAGAAAAATAGACTTTGTAGTGCTTTCCAAGACGGGAAGCAAGTTGCAAACTCTCATCCTTCCAAAAATATCATGTCAACATCTAGGCCATTAGAGCTCTTACATATGGATTTGTTTGGGCCAACAACCTATAAGAGCATCGAAGGCAATAGCTATTGTTTAGTCATTGTAGATGATTACTCGAGATATACATGGGTATTCTTCTTAAATGACAAAAGCGAAGCCTCTGGTATTTTCAAAAGTTTTGCAAAAAGGGCCCAAAATGAATTTGATTTTAAAATAAAGAAAATTAGGAGTGACAATGGTTTCAAGTTCAAAAACACTAAAATTGAATATTTTTGTGGTGAACTTGAATAAAGCATGAATTTTTCACAACCTACACTCCGGAGCAAAATGGAGTTGTAGAAAGGAAAAATCGAACATTAATTGAAATGGCTAGGACAATGCTTGATGAATACAATACTTCCGATAAATTTTGGGTGGAAGCTATTAACACTGCTTGTCATGCCATAAATTAACTTTATTTGCATCGTCTTTTGAAAAAGACTTCATATGAGCTTCTTATTGGAAGAAAACCAAACATATCCTACTTTAGAGTATTTGGTTGCAAATGCTATATCTTAAGAAAGGGTATTCGGCTCTCAAAATTTCAAAGTCGATGTGATGAAAGATTTTTATTAGGCTATTCTTCAAATAGTAAAGCATATAGAGTTTTTAATAAAAATTCGGGTTTAGTAGAAGAATCTTGTGATGTTCAATTTGATGAAACTAATGGCTCTCAAGAAGAGCAAGAGAATTTGGATGATGTAGGAGATGAAGGATTACACAAAGCTATGGAGAATATGCAAATTGGTGACATCAAGCCAAAAGAAGATCCAACATCACCTACCACATCAAGACAAGTTGAACCACCAACTTCTACAACAAGTGACGTACAAATTATAGATAATGAAAAAAATGATCAACAACCTGCTACCTTCAAGATCCACAATGCAATCGGCAAGGATCATCCAATAGATCAAATATTAGGTGACGTGAGTAAGGGTGTTCAAACTCGCTCTAGAGTAGCTTCTTTTTGTGAACATTACTCTTTTGTGTTTTCTCTTGAACCAAAATATGTAGATGAAGCTCTAGATGACCCGGATTGGGTTAATATCATGTATGAAGAATTGAACAACTTCGCTCAAAATGAGGTTTGGACTTTGGTGGAAAGACCCAAGGAGCACAACGTAATTGGTAAAAAATGGGTTTTCCGAAATAAGCAAGATGAAAACGGAGTTGTGGTAAGAAATAAAGCAATGTTAGTTTCTCAAGGTTATACTAAAGTTGAGGGTTTAGATTACGATGAAACATTTGGACCTGTAGCTAGACTTGAGTCAATTAGAATCTTGCTTACTTTTGCATCTAGTTTTGATATTAAATTATTTCAAATGGATGTTAAAAGTGTTTTTCTAAATGGAACGATCTCCGAACTAGTGTATGTTGAACAACCTTCGGGGTTCGAAGATTCAAAATTCCCTAATCATGTTTATAAGCTTTCAAAGGCGCTATATGGTTTAAAACAAGCTCCTAGAGCATGGTATGAGCGTCTTCGAGATTTTCTTGTCTCAAAAGGTTTTAAAATTGGAAAAGTAGATACAACCTTATTCACAAAAATCATTGGTGATGATTTCTTTGTATGCCAAATTTATATTGATGACATTATATTTGGATCCACTAACCAAGAGTTTTGCAAAAAATTTGGTGAAATGATGTCAAGAGAATTTGAGATGTCATGATAGAAGAATTGAGCTATTTCCTTGGACTTCAAATCAAGCAACTCAAAGATGGAATCTTCATAAGCCAAACAAAGTACATCAAAGAGCTTTTCAAGAAGTTTGGCATGGAAGATGCAAAACCCATCAAGACACCAATGGCAACAAACGGACATTTAGACCTCGATGAAGGAGGTAAGTCGGTAGATACAAAGCTTTATAGATCCATGATTGGTAGTTTGCTTTATCTTACCGCATCTAGACCCAATATCATGTTTAGTGTATGCATGTGTGCTCGCTTTCAAGCATCTCCAAAGAAGTGTCATTTAAAAGCCGTAAAAAGAATTTTGAGATATTTAAAACATTCCTATAACATTGGGCTTTGGTATCCCAAAGGTACTAAATTTGAATTAATTGAATATTCGGATTCCGATTATGCGGGTTGTAAAGTGGATAGAAAAAGCACCACGGGAAGTTGTCAATTTTTAGAAGATGTTTAGTGTCTTCCTCTAAGAAACAAAATTCCATAGCACTATCAACCGCCGAAGCCAAATATGTTTCCGCCGGAAGTTGTTGTGCTCAATTACTATAGATGAGGCAAACTTTGATGGATTATGGAATTAATTTTGATAAAGTGTCTCTTTTGTGTGATAATGATAGTGCGGTCAAAATTTCTAATAATCTAGTCCAACACTCAAGAACCAAGCATATAGATATTCGCCACCATTTCTTGAGGGACCATGTTAGCAAAGGAGATATTTGCATTAGCCACATCCGGACCGAAGACCAATTAGCGGATATCTTCACCAAACCCTTAGATGAAAGCCGTTTTTGCAAATTAAGGAATGAGTTAAATGTTATATATTATTCCAACATTGCTTAAATTTTATGGATCTATAGGATCGGTAATGGCAACAGAGGGGGGGTGAATGGTGCCTCTTTAAAATTTTCCCCCAAGTATCCACGAGCGTCGCTTATATCCAATAGCAACAAAAGCTATGAAGGATATGAGTCATACTCTCTGGAGATTCATACTAGACAACCACGAGAAAGAAGCAAGGAAAAATCACAGCAAAACAAGAAAAACAGCAGCAGAGAACACTGAGACCAGCACAGTCAGGAGGGGCCGGTCAGACCACCATATATGGGCCGGTCAGACCGCACCCTGGCGGCCGGTCTGACCGCCCTTATGCGGCCGGTCTGACCGGAGTAATAGGGCCGGTCTGACCGCCATTGTCAGACCGGTCTGACCGGTGGTGCCCGAGAGGTCTGACCACTAGGGTTAGCGGTCTGACCGGCTCCCTGAAACTAGAACAGCTGACTGAACCCTTTTTCACAGATTTTACTGAGAATACAGATTTCGGCCAAATTAATGAATTGCAACTGTTTTTCTCTGGTCAAAAGAGCAATAACCTATTCTAAACAGCATAGAGACCTCTGGAATCCAAGGAACTCATCAAGAGAGCTAGGAACCAGGTTTTGAGCACAAGTCTGAAACTTTGACAGAGAATGAGTTGATTTTTAAATTACTCATTAATCTCTAATCGTTTGCTCAAGAACTCGAGAAAACCAACTGGAGATGGTCTCACAACATCACACCACAAGTTTGAAGCCACCTAATGAAGGGAAATCAAAGATTCAAACATGCTCTAGCAATAAACCCTAGCTACAGTGAAAAACAAAGAAAATGCAGCAAGAGTGAAGTAGGAGAATACACATTGATTCTGGAGATTGCTCTAGGGAATGAATTGGTCAAATTGACCTTGAGGCTTATCTCCCATCACAGAGCAACCAAGCTTCATCTTCTCAAACAAAGATTCACTCAAACACAAGAATCAAACAGAGAGCAGCAGAAAATAGAAGGAACTGAATCTCATGATAACTCAAATGGATTCAATACTGAGAATGATTACATAAGGTTTACAATCACTCAATACATCCCCATACGCAGTTGAGAATGAAAAACTACCCTCTCACTACATGCTTCACATGAGGAGAGAACACACGCAGAGCTCACAGAGCACATGCTCACACACTACTCTTGAGCTCTCTCTACCTGAATGCACACTCCCCTCTGCCTCCACCTCTCCATATGAAGGCATGAGCTCAACTCAAAGTAGGAAATCAAGAAGTGGCAGCCAATGCCCACTCCAACCTCACATACACACATGAGGCAAGAAGTCAACACACACTTTTGGAGGGAAAAACCAGCCTCCAACTCATGGCTTGAGTCAAATCTCCAATTTGCCTTCAAGCACCTTCCCGGAAGCTTCCCGCAACCGGTATCTTGACTGTCTGGATCTTGACTCCTCCCTAAGTCTAGTCCCGGACCGCTCCACTGCACACGACCGCACCCGGCATCCTGACCGTTTGAACTTCAGCTCCTCCCTGAGCCTAGTCCCGGTCCATCTCGCCGCTGCCCGTCGTGTCCACCTGACACCGACCGAGACCTCCGACTCCGCCTGAGTCTAGTCCTGGTCTGTAAGACCATGTAGACAGAAAGGAGCAAAAGAAAGAGCAAGTTTTCCTCACAAAAGCTCCCAAAGCTCCGAAAAAGTGGCTTTTTCTCCGATATTCTCCCCTTTTGGCAATAGAGTCATCAAGATGCAAAAGAGAGAATATAGAATGGATATGGATGAAATGGCTGAATTTTATTCAATCTAAGCAATTAGAGCCATGAAGATTATCCAAAACGGCCATTTAGTATTACACCAAGCCATAATACAATGGAATGCTATCAAGATCATGACAAGATATGCATTGTAGAGACCCGAATATACAAATCCGGTCTCTCCTGTGTATTCTGCACTAGTCCAGGATCATGCTAGTGCACACAGTATGAACAAAGATAAATATCATCCACATCACGATATTCTAAGGAAAAACCAAATTATATTAATAATTATCAGAGTACGACCTTATGACCAAGCTTACAATTATTAGCCTGAAGGGCTTAACAAAAACTAGCAGCGGAAAATCCAAAAGAAAGCGCAGCAGCCAATCGACACGCCCACAGGCTATCGAGTGGAGAACGAAGCCTAATCCGCGAAGATGTCGAAGTACTCTCCTTCTGAAACCTTCTGCTGGTGATTCTCCTCCTCCTCAACTGAGCAACAGGGGCATAAAGCCGTGAGTACATAGAGTACTCAGCAAGTTGTTTGTAACAAAGATGCAATATAGTACGCAAGGCTTACCAATGGATGGCTGAAAGGTTAATTTTGCATGAAGCAACAATTTAAAGTAAATACAATAAGTAGATTGAAAAGCAAGCTTTGTAAATGATAATAAATAAGTAACCAAAGGAATTGAGACCAACCACAAGTGAACTGACCATTCACCCAAGGAATCCACCATGAACCAAGATCCATGAAATGAACACCTGTGAACTAACCATTCACTTCCCAACTTAACCCAACCAGGTTTTTATGAAAACTCTACCCCTCGTGTGAAATCACCGAGCATTGTCCATGATCGAGGACGCGGCTATTCAAATAGTTTTACACTCTGCGGAGGTTGTACGGCTTTACCCACATGACACAATCATCCCTTATTGCCAAGCTATTACACACTTCCTTAGGTGTGCGGCGAGGAGATCATGACAAGGCCTTTACAATGTTCAATCTCAACCCAGTCCCGTCTCGCTAAGGTTTCGCCTCTCACCCCCTCTTGCGCCAATGTGGGTCCATGGCCACGCCAAACCACACTCATCACAATGACAGAACCGAAGTTGAAACATCCCAAATTAATTAGCCAGGTCCATCCCATACTGGACATGTGGTAGTACGGTAAGGCTCAGATCAATGGCGCACAAAGTTAAGTCCTTAAATTTACTCAGGCGAAACATCCACATCCCATGTGCCTCTCGCACCCCTTTTACTGCACGATCAATCGCCCAAGTGAAATCCAATTTGTATAACCAACACCAATGACACCCCAATGTCATGGCACACACATTTTATCAATGTGGTTACCACCACGATTCAATATCTCATTAAGTCAAGATTAATTACCCACATGTGATGATAAATCCAACGTACTAGTGATAAGCATGGCTAAGCAATTAAACGCACAACCCATGTGACAACTAATATTGCATCACTAAGTAATTTCCCATTCTATGGTGACAATGGAATCAGGACATTCAAATTATCATGGAGGAATAATCAATTGGGTCATTATCTACCAATACAAGGGTTTTATAATAAAGTAGCAATGCATGATAATTTAAAGCAAATTAATACGTAATAGATTTGAAAACTGGGTTCAACATGATTAAAGGACACGACTTGCCTTGGCCTTGCTCAGTTGACGGATCTTGATCTTCAAACCCTGCTTCAGCTCCTTCGAAAACGTGATCTAACGAGAGAGAAAACGGAATGAAAACACAAAACAAGATCAAATAAAATTCAAATGAACTCTAAAAACTTCCAACCTGGACCAAAAGGAAGAGCTCAATTTTAGATGGATTTAGGAAAAAGAATCGGGTCAATCGGAGCTAGGACGAGGGAGAACGGGCCTCTGAAAAATTGGATCTAAAGACAATCGGGGAAAATTAAGAAATTGCACTGTGCTGTGGACCGGGCGCACGGGGAGCTGAGTCCACGGTGAACGCGGCGCACGAAACAGTGCGGGCGGTGGGCTGCTGGTGCAAGTGGCTAGGGCTGACATGGCAGACACGTGGCGACACGTGTGCGCCCGAGGCTGACGTGGCGGCTGACATGGCAGCTGACGAGGCGGGGTGACGTGGCATGCTGACGTGGCACTGGGGCGCCCTCGGTGGCTGATGTGGCTGACAGGTGGCATGACGTGGCGGCTGACCAGGCATGGTGATGTGGTTCATGGCGCACGGGTCTACGGGGCTCGGCTGACAGATGGGTCCCGCTGGCAACGGCTCGGCGCACGGTGGACGGCGTCCACGGGAAGGCGAAGCGACACGGGCGCGCGGGTCTGGCCGACGAGCATGGCTGGCGGCGGCGGCATGGCCGGCGGGGCTACACGATGGATGGCGGCGACTACTCACCGGCGGCGAGCTCTCGACGGACGGCGGCGGTGAGACCGAAGGTGACGGCGCACGCAACAGAACTGCGGAGGTCGGGCCGCTCGGCGGCCGGCGCGCGCCGGCGGCGGCGAGGCACACGACGGCGGCCTTGGAAGGCGGCGCGCTCGAGGATGCGGAACCGAGGGGAGCGCGCTTTATACCGGCGGAGGAGGAGTCCGGCTCGGATGCGGCGAGGTGTCTGGCGAGACGGCGGCGGCGGCGTCGTGTGCCGAACACGAGACGAGTCCCGGCCGGAGACGAGAGCTCGACAGTGGGCCCCACCTGCCGGCGCAGTGAGCGGACCGCCAGATGTGGGCACGCGCGAGGAGCGCTCGGATGGGCGGCGCGTGTCGTCCATCCAGCGGAGGAAGGCGGCGCGGACGCGGCCGGATGCGTGCCGCGTGGCACGGGCGGCGGCCGCCGCAGCGGCGGGCGGCCGAGCGGAGGCGGGTTGGGCCAACTGGGTGGGTTTCGGCCCACCTGGCTTTTGGGGTTTTCTTTTCTTTTTTTTTCCAGAAATTCATAAAATACTTTTTGAGCTCTAGAAAATAGCAAATAAATCCAGAAAAATTCCAATAAATTCCTTGAGACACAAGGAGCTCAAATGAAATATTTTTGGCACATGTTCATGTTTGGATTATTCATATTAAATCCTTTTAATTTAATAAAATTCTAATTAAGCTTTAATTAATTTCAGAAAAATCCAAATGGTGAATTTTATTTTAAAAGCTTCAAAAAGGCTCTGAAAATCAGGATGTTACATGCATAATCAAGCCAAGCCACATAAGTAACAATCTGAATATTCGAAGAATTTGTTAGCATGTCAAGCCATTCAAGAGTGTAGTCTAGCTGAAGATATCTATGGATGATGCAAGCCATGTCAATAATCTAAGTGGAACCGAGAAGCTAGAATTTAATCAATTTAGAGTGCTACAAGTTCAAGAATGACTCATTCGTTCAAGCACTTTAATCTTTTTGTAATGAAGCAAATTTGGCAAAATTGACATATATTTCTTTGAAACTCATGGTCGTTTCCAACCAAAATTTTAGTCATGTGCTAAATCTCAAGCCTTATGCGACCATTCCAAGCAAGAAGCTTAAGGAGATGATCTTGGTTATTGAAAACTCCCCGAGAGTTCATGCCTACTGCAATGGCAAGTAGTCTCATGAGAAAGAATTGGTGAGATCAGTTCTTTTGCACACAAAAGAGATCTTTTTGCTTTCTTAAATAGTTATACTAACTCATGTTTCATCAAGAAACTAGCATAGCTCAATAAAGATTCAAGACTCAACTCAGCCTATTTGACATGGCATGAATCATAAAAGGATAACTAAAGACAGACTTGTCTCAAGAGCTAACATGATATGTCTTAATTCAAGTTGTGCAATTTTAATTAACTTATCAATGGCAAAGGCTTGACGACACATATAAAGTTATGATAAATCTAACAATTAAGCATAAATCATGGCAAGATGTAAAGCATTGTAAACATGTCATATAAGGATAATAGTCAAGGCTCCATGTAGTTATAATACAATGCAGAATGCTGAAATGAAATGAAGGAAATCCAGCTCACCCTCAACATGTGATGCACTTTAGTTTCAAGTTGAGTTATGTCAATATTAAGCTCCAGAAGCTCCCAAATGTACTCCCCCTGAACCAAAGCTAGAAACTGAGAGGCTGGCAAAGAAATTAGAAAAGGCAGTCCTTAAAGCATAAACAAGATATAGAGGAAACTAAGGCTCAGACTGACTCTCATCTACCCCATATGACTATAGGACTATCAACTACTCTTCTAACACACTAAGGAGCAAACACGTTCCCTGTCTACCCAAGAATGGCCAACCCTTGCTAGAACCTATAAGAAGTAAGTGAGCTCAACCTAATGAGAAGAGAGACAGCTAATAAGCAGTATCCTAGAACCACAAGATGAGAGGAAGAAATCTAAGTAGCTAGACGAGAGAAACACTCTAATCTATGCTAGGAGGACTAACCCAATGCACCCAAATGTAATGCAACAAAATGAGAACAGGAGCAGATATACAGGATAAAACAGTAAAGCACAAAGCTCCCCCTCACTACAGTCCATAAGGACAAACCACCCCAAGCTCTCCCCGCAAGGCTGAAAACCGAGAGCTATCCAAAGGCTTGGTGAAGATATCAGCCAACTGGTGGTCACTCTCCACAAACTGGAGCACTATGTCACCCTTCTCTACATGGTCTCTAAGGAAGTGATATGTGATATCGATGTGCTTGGTCCGAGAGTGTTGCACTGGGTTCTTAGCAATGTTAATAGCAGAAGTGTTATCATAGAAGAGTGGAACATTGTCAATAACCAACCCAAAGTCCCGCAGGGTCGAAGCCATCCAAAGTACCTGGCTGCAGCAACTGGCAGCAGCAACATACTCAGCCTCTGCGGTGGACTATGCAACACCAGACTGCTTCCTAGAAGACCAAGAGACAAGAGAAGTGCTAATAAATTAGCAGGTGCCAGAAGTCCTCTTTCTATCTATCCTACAACCAGCAAAGTCTGTGTCCGAGTAGGCTCTGAGAGAAAGATAGGAAGAGGAAGAGTACCAGATACCATAGTCAATGGTAGCTCGAAGGTACCGAAGAATGCGCTTCACCGCTTGGCGGTAAGATACGCGAGGAGAAGCCTGAAACCAAGCACATAGACACACAGAGAAGTATATGTCCGGTCTCGAGGCAGTGAGGTACAAGAGAGAGCCAATCATGCTTATGTACTCTTTTTGATCAACTGGCTCACCATCCTCATCTGGGTCAAGTGAAGCTATGGATGCCATGGGAGTTGACACCGGCTTGCCATCACTCATGTCAAAGTGTCTTAGGAGGTCACGAGTGTACTTGTCTTGATGCAAGAAAGTACCCTCCTGAGTCTGCTTGATCTGGAAGCCAAGGAAGAAGGTCAACTCACTCATCATGCTCATCTCAAATTCGGTGCTCATGACATCCGAGAACTGTGAAACAAGAGTATGAGAGGAGCCAGCAAAGATGATATCATCCACATAAATCTGGATGAGCAGAAGGTCACTGCCATGCCTACGAATGAACAAGGTCTTATCTAACTTACCCATTTCAAACCCATGACTCAACAAATAGGACTTAAGCCTCTCATACCAAGCTCTAGGGGCCTGCTTAAGTCCATACAAGGCTTTGGAAAGCTTGTAGACATGGTTTGGGTATTTGGGGTTCTCGAAACATAAAGGTTGTCTAACATAGACTTCTTCCTCAATAAACCCATTGAGAAAGGCATTCTTGACATCCATCTGGTAAAGCTTAAAACCTTTAGAAGTTGCGAAAGCAAGCAGGATTCTAATGGCCTCAAGCCTAGCGACAGGGGCAAAGGTCTCCTCAAAATCTAGATCCTCAACCTGGGAGAAGCCCAGAGCTACTAGTCTAGCCTTGTTTCGAATGACTACCCCCTCCTCACTCTGCTTATTTTTGAACACCCACTTGGTACCAATGATATTATGACCTCTAGGGGGCTCAATAAGCGACCAGACCTTGTTTCTCTCAAAATTCTCTAACTCCTCATGCATGGCATTGACCCAAGACTCATTAGAAAGTGCATGAGAAGCATCCTTGGGCTCAAGGTGGCAACAAAGGCAGAGTAGAGACAGAAATGCGACATGCCAGACTTTGAGCGAGTGACGCGCTCAAAGAGATCTCCAATCATCTGCTCTGAAGGATGGTCTTTCTGGATATTTCGGGGAGGTCCAGGATGAGATGAAGAAGTGGCCTCTACCTCATGAGCTGATGAGGTAGGAACAGAGCCACTAGCTCCAGAAGAAGCAGAAGGCATGGGCTGATCTCCTCGAGGTGCAGTGGAGGAAGCAAGCACAACAAGAGGAGGAGGAACTGGATTGGGTAGACAACCCTCATCTCCATCCTCCTCATCATCCACAAAGATGGTCTCGGACTGCTCTAAAGAACCTGAGATATCGGGCCTAGTCACTGGACTGGCCTCATCGAAGGTCACCTCATAGGTCTCTACCATTTTACTAGACTTGCAATTCTAGACCCTATAAGCCTGCGAAGAAGTCGAGTAACCTAGAAAGATCCCATCACAAGATCGTGACTCGAACTTATCTAGGTTCCCAGACTTCAGAATAAAGCACTTGCAACCAAACACGTGAAAATGAGATACACTGAGCTTTCGCCCATATCTCAACACATAAGAGGTGCGATGCAAGTGTGCCCTGAGAAAAACTCTGTTCGAAACATGGCACGTGGTGGCTATCGCCTTAGCCCAAACTTCCTAGGTGTAGAGTACTCATCAAGCATCGTCCTGGCCATCTCAACCAAGGTACGGTTTTTCCTCTCCACCACACCATTTTGCTAAGGGACGTATGGAGAAGAGAACTAGTGCTCTACACCTGTCTCACCGCAAAACCTCTCAAAGTAGGAATTCTTCAACTCCGTGCCATTATCACCGCGGATTGCTCGTAAGGCACTCGGAAGCTCAACAGAAAGCCTACTAAACAAACCCCGAAAATGGGTAAATGTCTCATCCTTCGAGGCTAAGAAAAACACCTAAGAGTATCTCGAGAAATCATCGACTACGACAAGAACATACCACTTCCCTCCTGCTGACTGCACTCTAGCTGGTCCAACTGTGTCCATATGGAGCAGCTGTCCTGTTGCATCGGTCCTAGTCACTGTGACCAGAGGATGAGAAGCGGCAATCATCTTGCCGTGCCAGCAAGGAGCACAAACTAGATCTTTGACCATCTTGAGTTTAGGTAGACCACGAATGAGATCGTGGCCGCTAACTCGAGTCAAATGGTCAAATCTAATATGACCAAGTCTCCTATGCCAGAAAGTAAGGTCACGGGACTTAGAAGCAACTAAACACCTGAGAGGATCACCAAAAAACTCAACAAAACCAGAACGAAAGATCCTCCCATATCTAGAAATCCCGCAAACCAGACTCCCTGAAGAATCAAGAATTTTGCAAGCATTTTGCTTAAAGCTCACCTCGAAACCGTCATCGGTAAGCTGGGAAATAGAAAGCAAATTATACTGCAGGTTACTCACTAAAGCAACATCTTTTAAAATAAATGAATCATTAACGCGCACAGTACCTTTCGCGATGACGCGCCTAGACGAAGCGTCTCCAAAGGTGATAGTCTCATCACCTGGAGCTCGGGCTAGGGAAGAGAACCAACGGGAGTCTCCGGTCATGTGTCGAGAACATCCGGAGTCAACAAGCCAAACCTCTCCATTCACTGCCCGACGAACCCGAGTCAACAAGAGAGTAAAGGCTCAGTACTGGGATAAATTAAAAGAGATTTTGGAACCCAATACTGAGTCACACGTCGAGCAGAAGTAGTCACACACGACTGACCTCTAACTACCCTACGTTGTCTGTCGCTCAAAAGGCCAGAAGGTCCACGAGCAGACCTGAAGCTATTGTTGGGTCCGACTGCTATGAAAGAGCGAGTCGGAGCACCAGCAACATGCTAATCTCGCCGCGGGTAGCCATATCGACGGGGGAAACGAGATCTACCCTCGGTACGGTGGAAGTCACGAATAGAGGCATATCGAGGACAAAAATCAGAAAACTCAAAAAACCAAGTCCTCGATGCTGCCCAACCCATCAACAGAAGCAACTCTAGACCTCGTGTTGGTCCTAGGTGCACTCAAGGTCTGGGGCTGACTCTGAATACGCCTAAGAGCCTGAACACGGTCTCTACGCGCGATATTGGCGCGCCTGAAACATCTCTCGACCAAGTGTCCATCCTTCTGACAGAAGATACAATAATATTTTACCTTCTGAGAGGTAGAAGTAGCATGATGAGGCTTCGCCTTCTGAGAGGTCGAAGCAACAGGTGGAACCACTTTACTGTCAGAGATGCCTTGGACAAAGCCCGCTGACTTGAATTGAACTTTCTTAGTTCTGGGCTCGACCTCGATCACACCTGCTACTATGGGTCTAAGAATAGCAGGTGGATGCTTCCTAACATCCTCAGAAAAATTGTATCCTAGACCTTGATTGAATTTGCAAATCTTGGATTGGTCTAGAATAAGATTTAGCTTCTTCTTGCCTCCTACAAATCTCTCAAGAGTATTCATAAGATACTGACACTCCCGAAAGAGAGAGGTGCAAGAAGAGCAGGGGGAAGAAGAGACATCAGAAGGTAAGAGAGTAGAAGAAGAACCAATAGCAGAAGAACGGATGGCATGTGCACGCACAGCCGCCTCGGAAGGGACAGTCCTACTGCTAGCCATTTGGCTCACGTCGCTAAGCGTCTCTACCATACCCTCATGCTTCTTTCCAACACCAGCACACACATCACAAGCAGATGGTGACTTCTCTAGTAGGTCTTTAGTTAGCTTCACACATTTATCATCTAATGCAATCAACTCAGATTTTAGTTTTTCGTAGTTATTACATGGTGAGCTAACAGGGTCCTTAGAAGCATACTGAGCCATTTTCTTATTGTAATGAATCATTTCTTGAAACTGTTTTGAGACAGAATCAAGTTCAACAGTTAATTTTGGATAGTTCATACATGAAGCAATAGGCTCAAGCAAAGAAGCATGCAATTCAGCAATTTTATGATCTGCCTTCTTTAGATTCATTTTCAAATTATTACAGTTTTCACAAGTCTCAAGCAGATCGAGAATGTCGGGACCACGGATTTCTGAACCCGGACCCTCTGTGTATTACAGAACTAGTCCCAGATCAAAGCTAGTGCACACAGTTAAACAGAAATGATTCATAACCAACAATGTCTTATTACAATATTAAAGAGTACTGACCGAAAGGTCTCATTATTACAAATGAGGTTTCAAGACCTCGCACACACGAAACACAGCGAAAGCAAGATAAATTCAGCGGAGACCCATTAATACGCCACAGGCAATTGACTAGGGAAGCGCGACCTAGAACTCCTAGAATCCTTCGTCGAATCCACCCGCGAAGTAGTCGTAGTCTCCTTCTTGGGCTTCGTATTCTTCTGAATATTATTTTTGAGTGCAGCATGTGAGTACATAAAGTACTCCGCAAGTCTTGGGAAAAATGCAATAGATGGAAGGCTTGACAAAGGAAGGCTATATGGTTCTTTTGCACAAAGCAATGTTTTAATTTCAATTACTACTAATTATTTTCGAAGGCATCAATTTAATAAAGTAAATGTTTTAACAGAACTATCATTAACTTTATAGTGAAGGTTCCATCTACCAACACTAGTTAACAACTACAATTGATCAAGTTTAAAACTGCGGGTTCCATCCACCCTCTCTGGCTCCAACTGCCAGGATACCCTTCCAAGAGTTCCCTCCACTCTCGGAATACAAAAACTTTGATTTTAAAACCAAAACAAAAAATCTACCATGTGAATGCATTCCTTGCTCGCCCTTGACCGTGGGCACGACTATTCGAATAGTTTGACACTCTGCAGAGGTTGTACAACTTTACCCCTAAGAGACAAATTATCTTAACAGTCATCACGCTTCCTTTGGCATGAGACATAGATAAATTATCACAAAGCCTTTACCTCACTCTAGACTAGCTAGACACCACCCGCTGAGGTTTCACCGCAGAAGGGTTAAATCTACCCAATCTGAAGCCCCCTCTTGCGCCATATGAGTACAGTAAATCCCTGTCTCTCACTGTGAATAACCAGTAAATCCCTGGCACCCACTTTCCACTAGTGGCACCTAAACTAGGCTATCATGAGTTAATCAGCTAGGTCGTAACCATATAGACTTACGGTTGTACGGTAGTGCTCAGTCTGGACAAACACAAGCGTCGGTCCTTAGTTGACTAGGGTGGAACATACACTTTACAAGGTCTCGTGCTTGCCGCACCAACCCAAACCAACCATCCACCCTAATCTAAACCAATTTCCACATTTTTATTTTATTTTTTAAAAGATCAGTGGCAACTCCAATTACCACTAGACTTATAAACACAAGGTTATTACAATACATCATAATTTTCCATTTTCAAGATTTCAAAGGTATTAAATAGCGGGACTAAGCATTATACTACCATTCTATTATTCACAAATAATTATAATACTCTCATTATTGAGACAAAGGAAATTCTAGGGTTACAAAGGTACATGGCATTCAACTTCAATTGAGGGCATAACAAAGTTGGATTAACTAATACCCTAAGATTTGAACTAATGTTTTATGTAAATAGCACATAATTTAAAATAATTAAAACATTTCAAAATCATAGGTTCAAGATGATCAAAGGAGATTTGCCTTCTTGTGCACCAGTTGGTCCCTCTTGCTGCGGTTCGACAAACTCTTCGGCGGCGTCGGGTTCTACGCGCGAAACGACAAAACAAACAAAACAAATTCAAGTAAAATTCAAATGAACTCCAAAAACTATAAAACCAGAACCAAAAGATAGAGCTCAATTTTAGATGAATTTAGGAAAAAGAATCGGGTTAATCGGAGTTCGGATGAAGGAGAACAAGCGATCTAAAGTTTGCGGGGGCGAGAAAATACTGGAAAATAGCAAAAGTTACTGTTCACCCGAGAGCAACACTTTTGAAGAGAAGGCTAGCGTCGGCGAGAGGAGGCATGGGTGGTGAATCTAACTAGAAAAATGGGTTGCTAGGGACCCAAGGCACACATAGGAAGCGACGGCACGCCAAACGGAGAACGATGACGGCACGAGCGGCTACAACAACATGGTTAGAAGAGAGGAATAAAACCCGGGCATAAAACATGGAGAAGTAGGGTGAGCACAGGCTAGAACGCGGCTTGGCGAAGTTAGGAAAATTGTCGGCTCAGACAGAAACCCACCGAAGACGACGCAAACGACGTTTGAACGACGTCGGAAAGGAAAAAGCAAAATCTTGATATCTTGGTGCTCGGTGAACGAAATCTAAAACCATTTGGAGGGTAGCTACCTGGGATGGTTTGACACAATGTGACATGAACGGATTGGGGAAAACACCAACGGATAGATGGGGACACGAGATGCCATTGACGGCCATAGCGAGGTTCGGAGGCAAAAATTTGTGGAGGTTTTTCGGGGAAAAGGAAGTGAGCACGGCATAGAACGCGATGAGCCAAGTTTAAGAAAAATTACGGCAAGGGCTAAAGCTTACCGGAGGCAACGAATCGACGTCGGGAATCGCTCTTGACCTAGATTGGGGAAAACTCGATTCCGGAAGATTGGCCGCACCAAAACCAAATTAACTTGGCAAGAAGGTAGATGGCATATGATGGCACAATGTGATGCGAAAGGATCACAGAAAAACTCACCGAATAGCTCGAGACGCGACGAGCAAATTTGGGACCGAAGGGCCTCGATGCCGACGGCGCCCTGACCTTTGAGGGGACTTGCCACGGCTTGGGATGGGTTTAGAGGGGTCAAGGGGTCGTATTTATAGGCTTGGAAGAGGTAGAAACCGGCTCCAAATCGCGGATTTCGGTTTAGAGTCCGTTTCAGAAAATCGGAGATAAGAGGCAAACGGATGAACGAAATGGAAAGAGGTCAACTGGGATGGATTCCTTGCGTGATTTGGCATAACTTTTCTTTTGGGAGGACATTGAAATAAGGTCCGGATTGAAAGTTATGAAGAGAGAGGAAAAGGAAGGAAACTGTACAGAGCGACAGATCGATCGAGCGCGCCGGAGAAGTCGCACTGTTCATTCTCTCTCCTCTTTCTTTTTTTTGAAATTTAAAATTGAGCTCAAACAAACTTCGAAAAATCCAATAAAATACAGAAAAATTCCTTGTGACACAAGGAACACAAATAAAATACTTTTGGCAAATGTTAATGTTTAATTTAATCATATTGAATCTTTTTAATTAATGAAAATTCCAATTAAGCTTTAATTAATTCCAGAAAAATCAAAATGGTGAATTTTATTTTAAAAGCTTCAAAAAGGCTCTGAAAATCAGGATGTTACAGAGAAGCATGGTATAAAGACCTCGAAAAGCATTATCTTGATCCTCACATGAGGTGCAAGAAGTAGTCTCAGCAACAGTAGATGAAAGAGCAGCTACCCTACTCATCTCTAATTCAGCTAAAAGACTAACATTCTCCACCTTAATCATGTCAAGCTCAGAGGTCACACTATCATGCAAAGTCCTTAGCTTCTCCATATCACCAAGCAAAGCAGAACATACATCACAGTCGTCACGGGAGGGAGCAGATATAAGTGAAGTAAGCTCCCGTGACAATCTCTCTACTTCCTTCTCCAACTCGCTACACCTATCTCTAGATCTAGCATGAAATTTACCTAGCTTAAGAAAAGCTTCATTGAGCTGGTCGTAGGAGGGGTATACCTCATCGGAGTCAGAGTAGAGGTCGTTGTCGCTGATGTCGCCCTCAAGGGCCATGAAGCACATGCCGCTAAAGTCATCGCCATCCTTGGGATCTTGATCATCCTTCCCATCATCGTCGCTCTACCCCTCCACCTCGCTGAGGTCGAGGTCGTTGAAGGCGGTGAGGACGCGGTGGAAGAGCTTCTTGGCTTTGTCAAGGTTGCGAAACTTCTTCTCTTTGCTTGGCGGCTTCTTGTTGCGGTTCTTGTCAGTGTAGACGTTCTTGCTCGAAGTGTCGTAGTCGTTCTTGCCCTCCAGCTTGGAGCAGTTTGCTCGAATGTGGTTGGGGCCACCACACTCAAAGCAAATCACACGACCACCTTTCTTTCTCTCCCTAACCCTCTTATATGCATGGGAGAATTTTCTGGCTAAGAGGGCTAGCTAGTTTTCTGGAAGCTATTCTAGTAGGTCATCACTCATCTCACAAACAGCAGCAAGAGAAAAACTAGAAACACCATCAGAAGGAAACTTAGAAGTCGAACTGGGATCAGTGACCAAAGCCATCGACTGTGACTTCAACTTGTGAGAGACAATGTCAATCTCGTGAGTCTTGAGGCGTGAGTACAACGCATCAAGAGTCAAAGTCGAAAGATCCATCGTGTCCTTAATGGTGGTCACTTTCATCTCCCAAACTCGCAAATCCAACGCCGCAAGCATCTGTCGAGCGTTGTCCGAGTCGGGGTATGTGAGACCGACCGCTCGGAGGTTGCTCAAGATCTTGTGAAACCTCGCAAAGCACTCATCAAGGGACTCGCCAGCGAGCATTTTAAACGTATTGTAATCTCGCTTGAACTGGTCCTGTCGTACCGTCTTGATTTGGGTGGTGCCCTCATGGTAAGCATCGAGGGTCACCCAAATGTCAAAGGCCGACGTAAGATGAGAAATATGATCAAACTCATTTCGGCTCAAACCTTGGATGATAATGTTCCTTGCCTTAGCATTCACCTCAACATCGGGCATGTTTGCCACATTGATATTCTCATTGGCAGGAACAACAAAGCGAGTTTTGACCTTTCGCTAAATCGCATAGCCATGAGACTGTATGTAGGTCTCCATCCGACTCTTCCAGAAGGGATAGCCGATCCCATCGAAGATCGGGGCTAGGTGAAATACTTATCCGTTGCCATGGCTCACAAACCAGTTAAAGATCTATCAACAAGAGCTAACCGGCTCTGATACCAATTGTAGGATCAGAAATGGCAACAGAGGGGGGTGAATGGTGCCTCTTTAAAGTTTTCCCCCAAATATCCACGAGCGTCTCTTATCTCCAATAGCAACAAAAGCTATGAAGGATATGAGTCATACTCTCTGGAGATTCATACTGGACAACCACAAAAAGAAGCAAGGAAAAATCACAAACAAAACAAAAAAAGCAAGAGAGAACACCGAGACCAAACGATCGGGAGGGGCTGGTCGACCGCTATATATGGGCGGTCGATCGCACTCGCCGCCGGTCTAACCACCCTTATGCGGCTAGTCTGACCGCTTATGCTATACTGGTCTGACCGGAGTACTAGGGCCGGTCTGACCGCCATTATCAGACCGGTCTGACCGGTGGCGCCCGAGTGGTCTGACCGCTAGGGTTAGCGGTCTGACCGGCTCCCTGAAACCAGAACAGCCGACTGAACCCTTTTTCACAGATTTTACTGAGGATACATATTTCGGCCAAATTGATGAATTGCAGCTGTTTCTCTCTGGCCAAATGAGCAATAACCTATTCTAAACACAATAGAGACCTCTGGAATCCAAGGAATTCATCAAGAGAGCTAGGAATCAGGTTTTGAGCACAAGTCTGAAACTTTGACAGAGAATGAGTTGATTTTCAAATTACTCATTAATCTCTAATCCTTTGCTCAAGAACTCGAGAAAACCAACTGGAGATGGTCTCACAACATCACACCACAAGTTGAAGCCACCTAATGAAGGGAAATCAAAGATTCAAACATGCTCTGGCAATAAACCCTAGCTACAGTGAAAAATAGAGAAAATGCAGCAAGAGTGAAGTAGGAGAATACACATTGATTCTGGAGATTGCTCTAGGGAATGAATTGGTCAAATTGACCTTGAGGCTATCTCCCATCACAGAGCAACCAAGCTTCATCTTCTCAAACAAAGATTCACTCAAACACAAGAATCAAACAGAGAGCAGCAGAAAACAGAAGGAACTGAATCTCATGATAACTCAAATGGATTCAATACTGAGAATGATTACATAAGGTTTACAATCACTCAATACGTCCCCATACGCAGTTGAGAATGAAAAACTACCCTCTCACTACATGCTTCACATGAGGAGAGAACACACGCAGAGCTCACAGAGCACACTGCTCACACACTACTCTTGAGCTCTCTCTACCTGAATGCACACTCCCCTCTACCTCCACCTCTCCATATGAAGGCATGAGCTCAACTCAAAGTAGGAAATCAAGAAGTGGCAGCCAATGCCCACTCCAACCTCACATACACACATGAGGCAAGAAGTCAACACACACTTTTGGAGGGAAAAACCAACCTCCAACTCATGGCTTGAGTCAAATCTCCAATTTGCCTTCAAGCACCTTCCTAAGCTTCCATAATCGGTATCTTGATATGCGGATCTCGACTCCTCCCTGAGTCTAGTCCCGGACCGCTCCACTGCACACGACCGCACCCGGCATCCTGGCCGTCTGAACCTCAGCTCCTCCCTGAGCCTAGTCCCGGTCCACCTCGCCGCTGCCCGTCGTGTCCACCTGACACTGACCAAGACCTCCGACTCCACCTGAGTCTAGTCCTGGTCTGTTCCGTCGCACACGACCGCAACTGACATCCAACCGTCTGGACCTCCAACTCCTCCCTGAGCCTAGTCCCGGTTCGCTCGTTGTTGCCAGTCGTGTCCATCACCGGTAGCTCTAGCTCCAGTTCCTCGTCTCCCGACTCGCAACCACCTCAGCAGCCTCGATCATCTTCGGCATCCCTAACCGTCTGGACCTCAACACCTCCTGTGCCTAGTCCCGGTCCTCCTCGCCTCACCATGACCTAGCTCCGAAGTCCTGCAGTCACACAGACAAGCAAACCGTCATATAGCACCGCACGAAACAACATAATCAACAATAGCATTAATGAAAGGTACTCAACCCTAGAATACCCAAAACAAACTCAAACTCTCTAACACAACCGTAAATTACTCATCACAATCATGGGGATACCTCCACAAGGTCTCTCAGGCTCATTTAAATTTATACTCACTTCGAGTAGCTTGAGAGTTTTTGTGCAGAAATTTTATGCAAAGAAGTTTTGATTTTGATCAAATGCAAAAATTACTTAAAGTTATTATTTTGGTATATTTAATGCATAATGATCCTTAATGATTTTAGTTGAGTGCAAAAACTAGGGATCATTTGCATGTAATCTCATTCCAATCCATTCTCTTCAAGTTCCAGAAAAATCGGAACTACCGCTGTTGTCCTTGCGGTACTTCCGATAGCCGGAACTACCGGAAGTGTCTACGGTACTTTCGCTTTGCAGAACTACCGGCCATCGCTGTGGTACTTCCACATCTGGCTTGAGAGAGAGAAACCGCTTGAGCCCAAGGGATTACATGCGGGACCCCCTCCTTCCTGCGGTTATTCCGCTCCTCTTCTGCCCGTGCCCATACACGCCTCCAACCTCTCTCCCTCTCCCTCTCAAATCCTCCACCAAAACCACTCCCTAGATCCGCAATCTAGCGAGTTTTCGTCAAATCTTCAAGTCTTCTCTTCTCCCAAGGGTTCAACTCCTCCGATCCTCAAGGTAATCTAAATCAAAATCCTTTCTTTGGTCTCTTTTTGCACCCTAGGTCAAGTTTTAGATTTGAACAAAATGTAGATGATTCAATGGATTGGTGTTTAATGGTGTTTTCACACATATTCAATGGATTCAATCCAAGAAAACACCAAAATCTTATGCACATTGCTTAGACCTAGAATCGGTCAGGGGAGCGGAACTACCGCTCGACAGGCGCGGTACTACCGTAGTGCAGTACTACTGGCCCCTGAACGGTGGTACTTCTGATTTCCCTGGCAAAACAGTAACTTCACTTCATTCTTTTTCAATCTTAATTGACCTATTCTCCCTTGCCTCTAATCCTATTCCTCCTTGCTTTGAGATGCCTAGGACAAGGAATGCGGGCTAGAGACTGTATTCTTCTGCCACCTCTGGAGATTCTTCATGTGCTCCTGCTCTTCCATCCACAGCCCCATCTTCGTCAGAGGTAGCTCAGAAGGCTACACAAGACAAGGGGAAGGGACCAGCTTCGGAGTTAGACTCAGAGACAGAGTCTGAGCAGGCGGTCAGTTCTCTTATGGAGGAGCCCGAGGAGGATTTGGCAGATAGGGAGGACCCTCAAATTGATCTGAGGAAGATAACCACTAATGAGTATGCTAGGCTGCGGCATAGAAATCAGTTTGAGCTCCCCTGCAACTCCATCAACCCAAAATTTCACACTAAGTTCCAGGAGCAGATTTTTGAACAAGCTGTATGGGAAGAACCGCCTGTTTGCAAACCACAAGTATGTTGACTGGGATCACCTTAACTCAATCGACAAATATGACGGGACATACAGGTTGTTCCAGAGGGCAGGATTGCATCAGCTAGTGGCATTGAAATCAGACTATAATGAGGAAATCATCAGACAATTTTATGCCACAGTCCATATCTCTCCTGATTTCCAGCAGCTCACATGGATGACTGTCTGCCAGAAGCTCGAGGCAAACCGACATGATTTTGAGCTTGGTTTGAGGGCAGAGTCTAGTGCATATGAGAAGGTCTATGACAAGCCAGCCCTTGATCTTCCAGACATTTCAGTGTATTATGACGCTGCACAGAGGTTCATTCCAGGCAAGTTGGTTGGATTGCTTCCCATCCCAAACTTGGTCAACGGGATAATCAACCACACCATCTTCCCTAAGAGTGGGAATTTTGATGGTATTCACGGTCATGCCTGGAATCTTATAGATTATATCATGAAAGGCTAGAAATTTGATGTGGTAGATGTGATCATCAGGGAGATAGCTTCCTCCAAGAACGACAGAATCAAGCGCATCAACTACGCTCCGTATATTATGGCCTTGATTAAGAGGAAGTTTGAGTTCAGAGGAGGCTTAGGAGGAGTTAACAAACCTTACAAGCCCAGGACAGATCCTCTGATTCCTTCATCTGCTCACCCTCAGTGACCAGATCCAGCAGCAGCAGGGTCCTCAGCAACAGTAGTAGGAGCAGCGGCAGTAGCTCAGCCCGAGGAGGCAGGCCAACCTTCACTTTCTCATATTTACTCGGCCATCCTCCAGCTGCGAGACTCTCAGGCTGAGGGGTTTGCTGCTCTCACCTCTAGGATGGGCTCTTTTGATAGGAGGCTTTCGGCTATCGAGCAGTCTCTGTCCCAGTCTCCTTCACCTATGTGCTACACTCGACACCGCCGGCGTGATCCTTCTCCTCCGGTGCCTCAGGAGTAGCTCTTTTTGGTATTTGATGCCAAAGGGGGAGAAGTTGGGGAGAAGTTAAGTAGAAGGGGCTAGGATAGGCTAGGTGGGCCTAAGTATTTATTTATTTATGCCATTGGATGTAATGAACATTATTCTCTCTTTTGGATGCTTGGATGTAATGACCTTATTGCCTAATGCTCATTCATTTATGATATCTGAGAGACCATGTGGAGGTCATCCTGTGTGTATGATGAGTAATTGACATTGGTTTATGAGAGTCGAGTTTGGTTTGGGTGGTTCGGACCATGTCGTTGCGTGATGCAATGGACTCGGTCGGACTTGGTCAAACTTAGTCGTATGGTTTTAGGATGCATACTCCTTTGATTTGACAGGTTTGGACTTCATCATGGGTAAGCATGATGTGTTTATGATATTTACGCTTTCATGTATTGAGCAGTGCTATTTGACGTGTTTCTTGTCTATGTGACTGCAGGACGTCAAGACGGAGTCATGGTGAGACACGGAGGACTGGACTAGGCGCAAGTGGCGCTGAGGTCAGAACAGTCAGGAGGTGTCGAAGACGACGTGGACTTGAGGTGGTTGCGAGGCGTGCGAGGCAAGGAGCGCGGAAGCTTCCCGGAAGGTGCAAGAGGGACGAATCGGGAATTTCGCGAGGCTGCACAAGTGGGAGACGGTTCTGTTCGGGTATAGCAGGCGTAACGGGTTGGAGACCCGTTAGCCAAGGCTATAAATAGGTGGAGGGGCTGCATGCCCTCAACATGGCTTTGGGAGAGAGTTAGGGTTTCTTGAGTCAAAAGAGGCTTTGGGAGGTTGTTTCCCCCTTTGCTCTTTAGTTGTTGGGAGAGCAGGAGAGGCAGAGTGAGTTGTCTCCTTCGATGTCCTCAATGTGAGACCTCTCTGTGTGTGTTCCTCCCAAGAAGCATGTGAAGCTCTTGTGATCTTGAGGATGGAGAGGGAGAGTGAGGAGATGGATTGAGAGTCTTGTAATTATTCCTCTTGTTCTAATGTCCATGCGTATCGGGACTCCTCTGTAATCCTTTTGCTTCAATGAATGGAAATCTGAAGTTTTCTCCCGTGCTCTCTGTTCTTCCTTCGTTTCCTTCGTTTTCTCTTTTGGGTGATTTTCCTCTTTTTTGTGTTTTGAAGTTCTTGCTTGCTGGGAAGGCCCAAAATGGGTTGCTATGACATGGGAGATGCTCAAAAGCCATTTGGCTAGTTAATCCCAAGAGCAAACCAAGTTTATTTTCAGTTTTGTCTTTTGGGCTTACTCTGTTCATGCTTTTGCCTTTCTAGGGTTTGGTGCTATTTTCTTTTCCCTTCACGAGATGGTGTGAAACCTGGCATGAGAGGTCCAGAGGCTATTGCTAACCTATCCTCAAAGTTTCATAGCCAAATGATCAAAGATGAAACGGGAATTTGAGTTTTTGCGCAACTCTCTGAATATTTTCGGTTTTGGGCATGAATCTGAAATCCTTTTGATTTTCTAGTGGATTCTTGTTTTTTTGGCTCTTGGCTTATTCTTCTGGGAGTGTTCCCTAGGTATCCTCAAAGCTTCCCAAGCCAAGAATCCAAGAATCCTTGTGAATTTCTCATATTTCTGAAAATCCTGTTTGCTGAACTTCTTCATGTGGTACTACCGCTACTGGAGAGGTACTACCGCTCGGCTCAGCGGTACTACCGCCCATGTTCGGACCAGTCCGATCGGCAGCGATGAAACGTTCGCACGGTTCGAACGTCTCCGGCAAGAGGTACTACCGCTCGGCATAGCGGTACTACCGCCCAGCGGTACTACCGCTCGTCTCAGCGGTACTACCGCTTGCAGTCTGACTTGCTCTGAAATTATTTTTCTTGACTGTCTTTTTAGATCTGGTTTATCCATGTTGTTGTGATTTCCAATAGTGCCTATCTTCTTTCTTTATAGCTTCCATAGCTATTAGAGAAGAGGTATAAGTGTGGTTTCTTGAGGGGCGAATTTATTTTAGAAAGCGACATTCACCCCCCTCTGTCACCAGTTCGGTCCAACAATTGGTATCAGAGCCGGTTAGCTCTAATTCATAGATCTTAACCGGTCTCAAGAGCCATGGCGACGGATAAGTACTCGACCAAGCCGCCCGTGTTCGATGGCATCGATGGTCAAGGTCTGGTTTGCTGTTCCTGCCGATGAGAACATCAATGCCGGGAACATGGCTGATGTTGAGGCAAATGCAAAGGCAAGGAACATCATCATTCGGGGCCTGAGTCGTAGCGAGTTTGACCGCATATCTAATCTTTCGTCCGCTTTCGATATCTGGGAGACTCTCGATGCATATCATGAGGGCACCACCCAGATTAAGACGGTGCGACAGGACCAGTTTAAGCGGGACTATAACAAATTTGAGATGCTTGCTGGTGAGTCTTTGGATGAGTGTTTTGCATGTTTTCACAAGATCTTGAGCAACCTCCGAGCGATCGGTCTCACATACCCCGACTCGGACAACGCTCGTCGGATGCTTGCTGCACTTGACCTTCGCGTTTGGGAGATGAAGGTGACTACCATCAAGGACACCACGGAGCTCTCTACTTTGACGCTTGACGCGCTGTACTCGCGCCTCAAGACGCACAAGATTGACATTGTCTCTCGTAAGTCGAAGTCTCAGTCGATGGCTTTAGTCACCGATCCCACCTTGGCTTCAGGTCACTCTTCTGATTCGCTTTGCGGTTTCTCCCTTGCTGCTCTATGTGACGTAACTGATGATCAATTAGAGCAGCTTGAGGATAAGCAACTGGCCCTCCTAGCTCGGAAGTTCTCCCATGTTTACAAGAGGAGGAGGGACAGAAAGAGGGGAGGACCCGTGATTTGCTTTGAGTGTGGTGGCCCCAACCACATTTGGGCAAACTGCCCCAAGCTGGAGAAGGGCAAGAACAACTACGGCGGTTCGGGCAAGAACGACTACTCCGACAAGAACCGCAACAAGAAGACTCCAGCGCACCCTCAAGGCAAGAAGAAGTTCCGCGACTTCGGGAAGGCCAAGAAACTGTTCCACCGCGTCCTCACCGCATTCGACGACCTCGACCTCAGCGAGGTGGAGGGATGGAGCGACGATGACGGGACAGGTGACCAAGACCCCAAGAGCGGCGACGACTTCTCCGGCATGTGCTTCATGGCCCTCGAGGGCGAACTGAGCGACAGCGAGCTGTACTCCGACTCGGACGAGGTATGCCCCACCTACGACCAGCTCAATCATGCTTTTCTTAAGCTAGGTGGTTTTCATGCTAAAGCTAGGGCTAGGTGTACTGAGTTAGAGAAGGAAGTAGATAGACTATCACGGGAGCTTACTTCACTTACATCTGCTCCCTCCCGTGATGATTGTGATACATGCTGTGCTTTGTTGGGTGACATGGAGAAACTAAGGACATCGCATGATAGTGTGTCCTCCGAGCTTGATATTGTTAAGGTGGAGAATGTTAGTCTGCTTGCTGAGTTAGAATTGAGTAGGATGGCTGTTACCCTACTTACTACTGGTGAGACTACTTGTCCCACCTCATGTGAGGTTAAGGACATTGCTGCTAGAGAACCTTATGCCATGCTCCTTGATCTGCCCGAGTCTTGTGAAAATTGCAATAACTTGAAGATGAACTTAAAACGGGCAGATCATAAAATTGCTGAACTACAAGCTTCTTTACTTGAGCCGATTGATTCATGCTTGAACTGTCCTAAGTTAACTGCTGAACTTGAAGCTGTCTCCAAACAGTTTCAAGATATGATTGATCATGATAGGAAGTTGGCTCAATTTGCTTCTAAAGACCCTGTTAGCTCACCATGCATTAATTGTAACAAACTAAAATCTAACTTGATTGCATTGGATGAGAAATATGTGAAGCTAACTAAGAACCTTCTAGAGAAGCCACATTGTGCTTGTAATGTGATTGTGGAGAAGGGGGAGAAGCCCCAGGGTAAGGTTGAGACGCTTAGCGACGTGAACCAACCGCTAGCGATGAACTGTCCCTTCAGAGTCGGCTGTGCGTGCACAAGCCATTCTTCCCTCTGCTGTTGGTTCTTCTTCTACTCCCTTACCTTCTGCTGTCTCTTCTTCCCCCTGCACTTCTTGCACCTCTCTCTTTCAGGAGTGTTAGTACCTTATAAACACTCTCGAGAGATTTGTAGGAGGCAAGAAGAAGTTCAATCTTATTCTAGACCAATCCAAGATCTGCAGATTTAATCAAGGTCTAGGATATGATTTTTATGAGGACATGAGGAGGCATCCACCTGCTGTGCTCAGACCCATAGCACCAGGTGTGATCGAGACTAAGCCCAGGACCGAGAAAGTCCAATTTAAGTCAGTGGGCTATGTCCAGGGGATTTCTGATAGTAAAGTGATTCCACCTACTGCTTCAGCCTCTCAGAAGGCGAAGCCTCCCCGTGCTGGTTCTACCTCTCAGAAGGTGAAGTATCACTGCACTTTCTGTCAGAAGGATGGACACACAGTCGATCGATGCTTTAGGCGCGCCAAGATCGCGCGTAGAGACCGTGTTGAGTCTCTTGGGCGTATTCAGGGTCAGCCCCAGACCTTGAGTGCACCTAAGACCAACACGAGGTCTAGGACTGTTGAGTCTGTGTTTGAGCAGTATCGAGGACTCGGTTTTACTGACTTTTCTGGTTTTCGTCCTCGATATGCTCCTGGTCGTGATTTCCGCCGTCCAGAGGGTAGATCTCGTTTTCCCCATCGAGATAGCTACCCGCGGCGTGTTCAGCATGTTGCAGATGCTCCGACTCGCTCCCTCGTAGCAGTTGGACGTAGCAACAGCTTCAGGTCTGCTCATAGACCTTCTGCTTTGAGTGACAGAGAGCGTAGGGTAGATAGAGGTCAGTCGTGCTTGACTACTTCATCTGCTCGACGTGTTACTCAGTATTGTGTGCCAAAATCACTGTTGATTTACTCCAGTACTGAGACTTTACTCTCTTGTTGACTCAGGCTCACCGGGCAGGAAGGGAAAGGTTTGGCTTGTAGACTCCGGTTGTTCTTGTCATATGACCGGAGACTCCCGTTGGTTTTCTTCCCTTGCCCGTGCTCCAAATGATGAGACTATCACCTTCGGAGATGCTTCATCTTGGCGCGTCATCGCCAAAGGTACAGTGCGCATTAATGATTCTTTCATTTTGAAAGATGTTGCCTTGGTTAGTAAGCTGCAGTACAATTTGCTTTCTGTTTCTCAGCTTACCAATGACGGTTTCGAGGTGAGCTTTAAGAAAAATGCTTGCAAAATTCTTGATTCTTCTGTAGTCCGGTTTATGGATTTCGCTTTGGGAGGATCTTTCGTGCTGATTTCTCTGAGTCTTCTGGTGATCCTCTCAGGTGTTTAGTTGCTTCTGAGTACCGCGACCTTTCCTTCTGGCATAGGAGACTTGGTCACATTGGATTTGACCATTTGACCCGAGTTAGCGGCCACGACCTCATTCGTGGTTTGCCGAAACTCAAGATGGTCAAAGATCTAGTTTGTGCTCCTTGCCGGCACGGCAAGATGGTTGCCGCTTCCCATCCTCCGGTCACAGTTACTATGACCGATGCACCAGGATAGCTGCTCCAATGGATACCGTTGGACCAGCTCGAGTGCAGTCAGCAGGAGGGAAGTGGTATGTCCTTGTCGTGGTCGATGACTTCTCGAGGTATTCTTGGGTGTTTTCTTAGCCTCGAAGGATGAGACGTTTACACATTTTCGAGGTCTTTTGAGAGGCTTTCTGTTGAGCTCCCAGTGCCTTACGAGCGATCCGCAGTGACAATGGCACGGAGTTCAAGAATTCCTACTTCGAGAGGTTCTGTGATGAGACAGGTGTAGAGCATCAGTTCTCCTCTCCGCACGTCCCACAGCAAAATGGCGTCGTGGAGAGAAAGAACCGTACCTTGGTCGACATGGCCAGCTTGATGCTTGATGAGTACTCTACACCGCGAAAGTTTTGGGCTGCAGCCATTGCGACCGCGTGCCATGTTTCGAATCGAGTTTTTCTTCGGGCACACTTGCACCGCACTTCTTATGAGCTGAGATACGGGCAAAAGCCCAGCGTCTCTCATTTTCGTGTGTTTGGTTGCAAGTGCTTTATTCTGAAGTCTGGGAACCTAGACAAGTTCGAGTCACGTTCCTGTGACGGTATCTTTCTAGGCTACTCGACTTCTTCGCGGGCTTATAGGGTCTGGAACTGCGAGTCTAGCAAGTTGGTAGAGACCTGAGAGGTGACCTTTGACGAGGCTAGTCCGGGACTAGGCCAGATATCTCAGGTTCTTTAGAGCAGTCCAAGACCATCTTTGTGGATGATGAGGACGATGGAGACGATGGTTGTTTACCTGATCCCGCTCCTCATCCTCCCCTTGAGATGCCTTCTTCCACGGCACCTCGAGGTGATCAGCCCTTGCCTACTGCTTCCTCCGAGGCTAGTGGCTCTGTCCCTGCCTCATCTGCACACGAGGTAGAGGCCACTTCTTCATCTCATCCTGGACCTCCTAGACATATCCAAAAAGCTCATCCTTTTGAGCAGATTATTGGAGACCTGTTTGAGCAAGTCACTCGTTCAAAATCTGGCAGGTCTCAATTCTGTCTCCATTCTGCCTTTGTCGCATCCTTTGAGCCCAAAGACATTTGTCATGCTCTATCTGACGAGTCTTGGGTCAATGCCATGCATGAGGAGCTTGAAAATTTCGAGAGAAACAAGGTCTGGTCGCTTGTTGAGCCCTCGCGAGGTCACAATGTCATTGGAACCAAGTGGGTGTTCAAAAACAAGCAGAGTGAGGATGGGGTAGTCATTCGAAACAAGGCTAGACTGGTAGCTCAGGGGTTTTCCTAGGTTGAGGGTCTAGACTTCGAGGAAACCTTTGCCCCTGTAGCTCGACTTGAGGCCATTAGAATCCTGCTTGCCTTTGCAGCTTCTAAGGGTTTCAAGCTTTACCAGATGGACGTCAAGAGTGCCTTTCTCAATGGCTTTATTAAGAAAGAAGTCTACGTCAGACAGCCTCCAGGTTTTGAGAACCTCAAATACCCAACCATGTCTTCAAGCTTTCCAAAGCGTTGTATGGACTTAAGCAGGCCCCAGAGCTTGGTATGAGAGGCTTAAGTCCTACTTGTTGAGTCATGGGTTTGAAATGGGTAAAGTAGATAAGACCTTGTTTATCCGTAGGCTTGGCAATGATCTTCTGCTCATCCAGATCTATGTCGATGACATCATCTTTGGCGGCTCTTCCCATGCTCTGGTTTCACAGTTCTTGGATGTCATGAGCACCGAGTTTGAGATGAGCATGATGGGCGAGTTGACCTTCTTCCTTGGCTTCCAAATCAAGCAGACTCGGGAGGGTACATTTCTTCATCAGGGAAAGTACACTCGTGACCTCCTGAGGCACTTCGACATGAGTGATGGTAAGCCTGTGTCGACTCCCATGGCTTCTACAGCCTATCTTGACCCAGATGAGGACGGCGAGCCAGTTGATCAGAAAGAGTTCAGAAGTATGATCGGCTCCCTTCTTTACCTCACTTCCTCGAGACCAGACATACACTTCTTTGTGTGTCTGTGTGCTCGTTTTCAGGCCTCTCCTCGCGTATCTCGCCGCCAGGCGGTGAAGCGCATCTTTCGGTACCTCCGAGCTACCATTGACTATGGTATCTGGTACTCTTACTTATCCTGTCTTTCCTTGAGAGCCTTCTCGGACACAGACTTTGCTAGCTGTAGGATAGATAGGAAGAGCACTTCTGGCACTTGCCAATTCATTGGCACATCTCTCGTCTCTTGGTCTTCGAGGAAGCAGTCCGGTGTTGCACAGTCTACCGCAGAGGCCGAGTATGTTGCTGCAGTCAGTTGCTGTAGCCAGGTACTTTGGATGGTCTCAACCCTGCGGGACTTTGGGTTAGTTATCGACAGTGTTCCACTCTTTTGTGATAACACTTCTGCGATTAACATTGCTAAGAACCCAGTGCAGCATTCTCGGACCAAGCATATTGATATCCGATACCACTTCCTTAGAGACCATGTAGAGAAGGGCGATATAGTGCTCCAGTTTGTGGAGAGTGACCACCAGTTGGCTGACATCTTCACCAAGCCATTGGATAGTTCGAGGTTTTCAGCTCTGCGGGGAGAGCTTGGGGTAGTTTGTCCTTATGGACTGTAGTGAGGGGGAGCTTTGGGCTTTACTGCTTTACTATATTGATTATGCTTCTGTCTCATTTCTGTCGCTTTGCACTCGGGGTGCATCGGGCTTAGTCCTTCTAGCATAGGTTAGAGTGCTTCTCTTGTCTAGTTGCATAGACTTCTTACTCTTATCTTGTGCTTCCAGGATGCTTCTTATTAGCTATTTCTTATCTCACTAGATTGAGCTCACTCACTTCTTGTAGGTTCTAGCGAGGGTTGGGCCACCCTCGGGTAGACAGGGTACATGTTTGCTCTCTAGTGTGTGTGTTTTACGGTCAAGCTAATAGTCCTGGAGTCATATGGGGTAGATGAGAGTCTGTCTGAGCCATAGTTGTCTCTATATCTTATCTATGCTTTAAGGGCTACCTGTTTGCTGTTTTTTTTCTCAGCTTCTCGATTTATTGCTTTGGCTCTGGGGGAGTTCATTTGGGAGCTTCTGGAGCTTAATATTGACTTAACTCAACTTGAACTAAAAGTTGCATCTCATGTTGAGGGGGAGCTGGATTTTCTTGCATTTTAGCATTTCGCATTGTAATATAACTACATTGAGCCTTGATTATTATCCTGTTATGACTTGTTTACAATGCTTTACACATTGCCATGACTTGTGCTTATATGCTAGATTTATCATGACTTCATATGTGTAGACTAGCTTTTGTCATGATAAGTTAATTAAAAATGCTCAACTTGAATTAAAACTTGTCATGCTAGCATTTGAGTCTAGTCTTTCTTGAGCGATCCTTTTATGATCCATGCCATGTCAAGTAGGCTAAGTTGTGCGTTGAATCTCTATTGAGCCTTAGTTTGAGCTATATTAGTTCTTGATGATGCATAAGTTAGTACAACATGTTTAAAAAGCAAAATGATCTCTTTTGTGCAAAAAAACTGATTTCACCAATTCTTTCTCATGAGATGGCTTGCCATTGCACTAGGCATGAACTCAAGGGGAGTTTTGGATGACCTAGACTATCTTCTTAAGCTTCTTGCTTGAAGTAGTCGCATAAGGCTTGAGATCTAGCACATAACAAAAAATTGGGTTGCAAACAACCATAAGCTTTAAAAAGACAATGTTTTATGTGTTGAATTTGCTTAAGCTACAAAAGAACCAAGTTCTTAACCAATGTTTCAATCTTGAGCTTATAGCACCCTATTTGGACTCAATATTAACTTCCTTGTTCCGCTTAGCTTATTGACATGGCCTGCATCATCCTTGGATATCTCTAGCTAGACTTGGCTTTTTGATGACTTGACATGCTCATAATACACTACATTTCAGATCGTCATCTATGTGCTCTAGCTAGGATATACATATCTTGTCATGATCTAGATAGCCTTTTATTGAGTTATGGCTTGGTGTAGTTCATTATGGTCATTATGGATAATTCTCATGGCTCTAAATGCTTAGAATAAACAAACTTCAGCTATTTTCATCCATTGACATGTCATATTCTCTCTTTTGTATCTTGATGTGTTTATTGCCAAAAGGGGGAGAATAAAGGAGAAAAAGTCTATTGGGAACAGTTTAGAGCTTTGGAGAACAATTTGCTCTTTCAGTTGTTGCTCTAGTTTTCTTTCTGTCGACATGGTCATTAGTTTCATTTTCTTTCTTTGGATCATGTTGGATTCTTCAAACTCAAACTCAACTTCTTGCTTTTTCTGGGTTTGTCAATATACTCATCAAGGGGGAGATTGAGAGACCATGTGGAGGTCATCCTGTGTGTATGATGAGTAATTGACATCGGTTTATGAGAGTTGAGTTTGGTTTGGGTGGTTCGGACCATTTCGTTGCGTGATGCAATGGACTCGGTTGGACTTGGTCAAACTTAGTCGTATGGTTTTAGGATGCATACTCCTTTGATTCGACAGGTTTGGACTTCATCATGGGTAAGCATGATGTGTTTATGATATTTACGCTTTCATGTATCAAGCGGTGCTATTTGACGTGTTTCTTGTCAGTGTGACTGCAGGACGTCGAGACGGAGTCGTGGTGAGACATGGAGGACTGGACTAGGCGCAGGTGGCGCTGAGGTCAGAACCGTCAGGAGGTGTCGAAGATGACGTGGACTCGAGGTGGTTGCGAGGCGTGCGAGGCAAGGAGCGCGGAAGCTTCCCGGAAGGTGCAGGAGGGGCGAATCGGGAATTTTGCGAGGCTGCACAAGTGGGAGACGGTTCCGTTCGGGTATAGCAGGCGTAACGGGTTGGATACCCATTAGCCAAGGCTATAAATAGGTGGAGGGGCTGCATGCCCTCAACATGGCTTTGGGAGAGAGTTAGGGTTTCTTGAGGCGAAAGAGGCTTTGGGAGGTTGTTTCCCCTTTGCTCTTTAGTTGTTGGGAGAGCAGGAGAGGCGGAGTGAGTTGTCTCCTTCGATGTCCTCAATGTGAGACCTCTCTGTGTGTGTTCCTCCCAAGAAGCATGTGAAGCTCTTGGTGATCTTGAGGATGGAGAGGGAGAGTGAGGAGATGGATTGAGAGTCTTGTAATCATTCCTCTTGTTCTAATGTCCATGCGTATCGGGACTCCTCTGTAATCCTTTTGCTTCAATGAATGGAAATCTGAAGTTTTCTCCCGTGCTCTCTGTTCTTCCTTCGTTTCCTTCGTTTTCTCTTTTGGGTGATTTTCCTCTTTTTTGTGTTTTGAAGTTCTTGCTTGCTGGGAAGGCCCAAAATGGGTTGCTATGACATGGGAGATGCTCAAAAGCCATTTGGCTAGTTAATCCCAAGAGCAAACCAAGTTTATTTTCAGTTTTGTCTTTTGGGCTTACTCTGTTCATGCTTTTGCCTTTCTAGGGTTTGGTGCTATTTTCTTTTCCCTTCACGAGATGGCGTGAAACCTGGCATGAGAGGTCCAGAGGCTATTGCTAACCTATCCTCAAAGTTTCATAGCCAAATGATCAAAGATGAAACGGGAAGTTGAGTTTTTTTTGCAGCTCTTTGAACATTTTCGGTTTTGGGCATGAATCTGAAATCCTTTTGATTTTCTAGTGGATTCTTGTTTTTTGGCTCTTGGCTTATTCTTCTGGGAGTGTTCCCTAAGTATCCTCAAAGCTTCCCAAGCCAAGAATCCTTGTGAATTTCTCAGATTTCTGAAAATCCTGTTTGCTGAAATTCTTCGTGCGGTACTACCGCTCCTGGAGAGGTACTACCGCTCGGCTCAGCGGTACTACCGCCCATGTTCAGACCAGTCCGATCGGCAGCGATGAAACGTTCGGACGGTCCGAACATCTCCGGCAAGAGGTACTACCGCTCGGCATAGCGGTACTACCGCTCGTCTCAGCGGTACTACCGCTTGCAGTATGACTTGCTCTGAAATTATTTTTCTTGACTGTCTTTTTCGGATCTGGTTTATCCATGTTTCTGTGATTTCCAGTAGTGCCTATCTTCTTTCTTTATAGCTTCCATAGCCATTAGAGAAGAAGTATAAGTGTGGTTTCTTGAGGGGCGAATTTATTTTAGAAAGCGACATTCACCCCCCTCTGTCTCCATTTCGGTCCAACAATATCTTTATGACGCATGCATCTTGTCTCCTATGTGATGTTTTTATTGTCTTTATATATGCACATGTTTAGGGGGCGTTTCTCCTCATCTTGACTTTAAAAGGAGATGATTCACCAAATGCTAAAATAAAACTTTTATTGCAAGAATTACTCTCATTTAAAGTCGTACTAGAACATACAACTAGTTGTCAAGACAAGTGGTATATTCAAAAAAATTCATTTCTCACATAAAACGTGTGTTGTCATCAATTACCAAAAAGGGGGAGATTGAAAGCATCTAGGCCCCTAAAAATGGTTTTGGTAATTAATGAATTTATGTGAATATGGGACTAACGTGTTTAATGAGTGTTTAAAGGATAAGTCCATAAGTGGTCAACAAGATGCAAGCTAAGGATCAATGTGAAGACCACAAATGGCTCAAGACAAAGGTATACTTAGAATAGAATCCCTTTTTACTTTTACTGGTCTTAGAATAAAAGGTGGAAGACCAGATTATAAGTTAAATAATCATACCATAAAGAGCGATCATGGCAAGTAGCTTAATAGCAAAATTTGTGTGCCATTTGGATCAAACTAGGATCATGCATTCGTTAAAAATCTGTTTTAAAAAGCCAATCTGTGCTCTATCTGGAAGAGCGGTAGTACAGCAATTTTCAACGTCGGAACTACCGCAGAGCGGAAGTTCCGCATGCAAAATCGGTACTACCGGCGACCGGAAGCTCCGAATTCCAAGCAGAGCCTTTTTGTCCAGAGAGCACCCTCCGGGTGTGCCTGAGATTTTGCGGGATCGAAAGTACTGGCGATTTTAACATTGGAACTACAGCTGGAAGTGGTAGTTCTGCATTATAAAGCGGTACTTCTGGAGCCCGAAAGCTCCGGAGGATGAGCGGAGCCTTTTTCCAAAGAGCGCCAAGTTGGGTTCCGACCCAAGCGATAGTACTGCGCCGACTTTCCAACAGCTATTGCAGAGCTTCTGAAATAGCCGTTCTACCATGCCAGAGATGGAGCGAAACTACCGGCCTTTGGCCGGCGGTAGTTTTGCTCGCCCTGATTTTTCTGGAATTTATTCCAAACGGCTAGTTTTGGTTGGTGAGGGGTATAAATACCCGTACCACTGCACAAGAATAGAAGTTAGAGACTCCACTGAACATCTTTGAGCTTTAAGCATTCATTCCACCCTATTTTCTCTCTTGAGCATTAAATTGAGGTGGTTGAGTAAAAAGTGCATTGCATTCATTAGTTGATCCTTTGGCACTCATTTGCAATCAAGTAAAGCCCTGGTTTATTACTCTTGGTGCCGGTCTGATTTGTTCGGGCTAATCTCAACATGGATTAGGGAAAACCGGTAAGTTTCCAAACACCACGGTAAAACATTGGTTGTGTACATCTCTCTTATATTTTCTTCTAGCTCTTATTTGTTAATATTATTGTGATCATTTGCTTGACATAGAGCTAGTATTGTTTCTTACTTGACTAGAATTGTGTAGACTTAAATGCTTTACATTCTTGTTAGATTGAGATTGTAGAAAATCATTTAGAAGAAAAGAAAATTTAAAAACCTCCTATTCACCCCCTTCTAGTCGGTATCCTTGATCCAACAACAGAGTGGGTACGTGCTTTGAGATCCATTAGAGGACTTCCTTCACCCATGAGTGTCCTTAGAACTAGGTCTTCAGTCTCGAGTGCTCCTAGAGTTAGGTCTAGGTTTGTAGACGACTTATTTGACTCCTTTGATGGAGCTCGGTCGCGTCGTAGTTCAGGTTTTTGTGAGGGTAGACCATAAGTAGCTTCTAGATAGGGGGAGTGACAGTCTTTTGGTAGGCTGATTCAAAGAGTTCTAGGTGGTTTTTGTGTGCACCCTTGTGATTTTCATACTAACCTTCATACTATTATTTTTACTAATGTTTCTACTTGTCATGTGGCTCAGTACTGGATGCCTAAGTCTTTCATTTCTAACCTCAGTACCGAGGCACTGATGTTATCTGTTTCTGTCATGTAGGTCCGTTGAGTGAGGAAGGAGGACATGTGGCTTGTTGACTTTGGGTGTTATTGACTCATGACC
This sequence comes from Dendrocalamus sinicus, assembly GCA_036346575.1. Lineage (NCBI taxonomy): Eukaryota > Viridiplantae > Streptophyta > Magnoliopsida > Poales > Poaceae > Dendrocalamus > Dendrocalamus sinicus. The sequence goes on from CM070644.1 coordinate 26,052,393, forward strand.
AGAGATTCTTGTTGGTTCTCCTCCATCACTCGCATATCTGATGACAAGTTGATCATATTCGGGGATGCTTCTTTTGGGACCATGATGGCTAAGGGCTCTGTGCGTGTTAACAAGTTCATACTCAAGGACGTTACATCGGTAAGTAAGCTGAGGTATATTCTGCTATTTATTTATTAGCTTTTGGATAAGGGTGTAGAGGTGAGGTTCAAAAGAGATGAGTGTAGAGTTCTAGATTCCTTTGGTGAGTTTATGTTTGGGATCTCTTGGTTGAAGAAGATTTTTAGTGCTGATTTTATTATCTCTCCTAGCTCTAGTCCAAGGCGACTTGTGGTCTCTGACTCTCATGATCTAGTAATGTGCCACTGTAGGCTTGGCCATATAGGCCTCGATTACTTGACTAAAGTCAGTAGCATAGATCTTATTAGAGGTTGACCTAGTCGTAAGAGTTGCAAGGACCTAGTTTGCTCACCCTGTAGACATGGTAAGATATTTGTTGCTTCTCATCCACCACTTACCATGGTGACAACTGATACACCTGGATAGTTCGTGCAATTAGACACCATTGGTCCTTCTAGAGTCCAATCTGCAAGAAGAAAAGTGGTATGTTCTTATCATTGTGGATGACTTTTCTAAGTATTTTTGGGTGTATTTTCTTACTTCAAATGATGAGATTTGTATGTGCTTTAGGGAGTTGGATCTTAGATTAGCTGTTGATTTCCTAGGAGATTTGAGAGTCATTAGAAGTGATAATGAAACTAAATTCAAGAATTCATCCTTTGTACTTCCTATGCTGAGTGAGGTCTACAACACTAGTTATCTTCTCATAGATCTCCCTAGGAAAATGAAGTTGTAGAGAGAAAGAATAGAACTCTAGTGGAGATGGATATGACTACATTAGATAAGAATATCACTCCTAGAAAGTATTGGGCTGAGGCAATTTCCACCACTTGTTATGTGTCTAACAAGGTAATTTTGAGATCATCCTTAGGCAAAACTTCTTATGAGTTGAGATATGATCGTAGGCCTAGCATATCTCACTTTAAGATCTTTGGTTGCAAGTGCTTCATTCTAAAACATGACAACTTAGATAAATTTGAATATAGATCCTTAGATGGAATATTTCTTGGATATTCTACTCATACTCATGGCTATCATGTCTTAAATTTGGATACTAACAAAATCATTGAGACTTGTGATGTCACTTTTGATGAGGTTAATCCTGATACTAGACTCGACGGTCCAGGTAAGTAGGTTCACTGTGATCAGAAGAGCATCTTCATCGATGATGACCCTGACTTGGAGGATGAGATCCAATTCCTCCTCTTGTTGCTCCTGAGTTGGTTGGAGAGCCTGATTACATTACTTCAGCTTCAGCAGAGCAGCCTCCTCCTACCTTTAGCAGTGCTTCGATTGGCTCTGCTCCTGCCTCCACAACACATGAGGTAGAGACCACGTCTACACTAGGATCATCTCTTCACATCTTGCGATGACATCCTTCAGAGAAAATGATTGGGGATCTCCATGAATGAGTTACTTGCTCTAAATTTATCGCTGTAGATTCCTATGCTTATTCTACTTTTGTTGCATCCTTTGAGTCCTAAGATGTAACCGATGCTTTATCTGATGCCTCATGGGGTCAATGCCATGCACAAAAAGTTTGAGAACTTTAGAAGAAACAAGGTCTAGTCCTTAGTTGAATCCCCTCATGATCATAATGTCATAAGAACAAAATGGGTGTTCAAAAATAAGTAAAGTGAGGATGGATTAGTGGTTTGCAACAAGGTTAGACTTGTAGCTCACGGTTTCTCCCAGGTAGAGGGCTTAGACTTTGAGAAGACCTGTGCACTTGTTGCTAGACTAAAAAGCCATTCATATTCTGCTGGCATTTGCTACGTCTAAGGGCTTTAAGTTGTATTAAATAGATGTCAAGAGTGCTTGACATCGGTCAAGCAACCACCTAGATTTGAAAATTCAAAATTCCCAAACCATGTCTTCAAACTCTCCAATCCTTATATGGATTGAAGCAAGCCCTCAGAATTTGGTATGATAGGCTTAAGAGTTTTTTTAATTAAAAATGACTTTAAAATGGGAATGGTAAATAAGACATTGTTCACTCTCAAATAAGGTAGTGATTTATGTGGATGACATAATTTTTAGTGGCTTCTCTCATACTTTGGTGTCCAATGAGCAGGTAATTCGAGATGAGTATGATGGACGAATTGATATTCTTCTATGGCTTTCAAACCAAGCAATTGAAGGAAGGTACCTTCATCCTTTAAAGCAAGTACGCCAACGACTTTCTTTGGTGTTTCAACATGGGAAGCATCAAGCCCGTCAGTACTCCCATAGCCACTTCCACGGTTCTGGATCTTGATGAGGATGATGAGCTCATGGACCAGAAGGAGCATTATAGCATGATTGGCTCCCTCCTCTACCTCATCACTTTAAGGGTGGACATTCACTTTGTTGTGTGTCTCTGAACTCAATTTCAGGCTTTCCTTCATGCTTCTTATCATCAAGCAGTGTGCCGCATCTTTAGGTATCTTTAAGCCACTCTTGACTTTGGACTATGGTATTCTTCTGCTTCCTCACTCTATGTTCGAGCATATTCAAGCGTAGACTTTGTAGGGTGTAAGATAGATAAGAAAAGTATCTCGAGCACTTATCACTTTTTAGGCATATCTCTTGTCTCATGGTCATCCAAGAAATAATCTTTTGTTGCACAATCCACTACTGAGGTGGAGTACGTAACTGCTGCTAGTAGTTGCTCTCAAGTTTACTCTACGGGACTATGGGTTTACTTTGGGTAGTGTTCTATTCTTGTGTGGTAACACTAATGCCTTTAATATAGCCAAAAACCCAGTGCAACATTTCAAGACCAAGCACATAGATATTAGGTATAACTTCCTTAGGGACCATGTTGAGAAGAGTGATGTTGTCCTCTAGTTCGTAGAGCCTAAGCACCAAGTCACGGATATTTTTACAAAAGCTCTTTATTATTCTTGTTTTGCTTCTTTGCGAGGTGAGTTAGGGGTTGTTTATCCTTTTGGCCTGATTTGAGGGAGAGTTTGGCTCTTTTGCATTCATTGTATCATGGTGCATATTTAAATTTTAACAACTTGCATTGCAAGATATTAATAGAGTTTTGATTATTATCCCTATGTGATATGATATCTTGCTATTATAACTTGCCATGTCTTATGCTAGTTTTGTTAGATTTATCATGTCTCTCTATGTGTAACTTAACTTTTGCTATGCTAGCTTGATTAAATTTGAAAAACTTGAACTAAAATATATCTATGTTGGATCTTATGACTAGTTTTGCTTTAGTAATCCTTTTATGATTTATGTCATGTGAAATAGACTAAGTTGAGTCTTGAATCTAAGTTGAGGTTTGGATTGAGCTATGCTAGTTCTATATTGAGTCATGAGTTTACTACTAGGAATTTGTGGGTATGGTCAGGTATTGCTTATGGACTTAGGAGTAGCTCTTTGCCAATGAACAAGTGTATAAATTAAACAAATGATCTCATGCATGACTTGTTTTCGATCAACCATTCTCTCTCATGAGATGGTTTACTATTATACTAGACATGAACTTGGGAAGGTTTTGTATAATCAAGACCATTATCTTAACTGTAATGCTTAGGGTGGTCGGCAATGAATTAAGATCAATCAAAATTGATTAAATATAAAGTCAAATTATAAAAAATGGTTGAAACCTAGGAGGCAGTTGTGGATGGTTCCTAGACTAGGACATGCTTTACTAAGATAAGACCAAAATATGCTTCAAGGTGATAAATTTGCTTTAATTAAAAGTGTTTGGGCAAAATAGTTCATTTTGGAACTTGTAGCACACTAAAATGTTCAATTATAGCTTCTTAGTTCTATTTAGCTTATTGATATGGTTTGGCTCATTTTTAGATATCTTTGGCTAAACTAATAATTTAAACAACTTGACATGCTAAGAAATACATTTAATTTCATATTTTTGTTCAATTGGCTTAGCTTTGCTATACATGGATTGCGATGATTTAAATAGCTACTTCACATAATATGGATTGGTGTAATCCTTGTAGAGTCACTTGGATAATTTTCTTTGCTCTTTATCAAGCTAAAATGGAATAAAATATAACCACTTCATTCCATTACATATTCTTTCTTCTTCCATGCATATTGATGAATCCATTGACAAAGAGGGAGAAGATTGTTAAAAATGCATATCTAGAGCAAAAAAATTGAAGTTTTCATGTGAATTCTTGCTAAGTTCGAGCTTTTGTGCTTTTCTGTGTTTTTCTTGATCAATTTGATCTTTTCTCACTATAACCAAGGTTAAATAGAACAATTGTTCTTTTATATGGATCTAGAGTGAGATTTATCAAATTCTTTGCTGGAGTAGAAGCATTTTATGGAAAACTTGTTCTATCTAGTTGCTTCACTCCATTTCAGCTTATGTAACTTATTTTGACCATTTGACCTTTCTTTCACAAAATTCCCTTCCTTTTCCAAAATCAACTCAAATTTGCGTTTTTTTTAGAAATTACTAATGTGTTCATCAAAGGGGAGATTAAGGGACTATGTGAGAAGGTCTAGGAATATTTGTGATGAAACATTAACAATGTGTATTGAGTTGAAATTCAAATTTGCGAAAGAATTATATTTCATTTGGGTGGTTTCAGCCTCGGATGGTCAGATCGGCCTTGTGAGCAGCTGACCGGTGCAACCAGTCTGACCAATTGGTTGGTGGTGGTCAGACTAGAATCTTGGGTTTTCAAGTATTGAGTGGTTAGACCAACCATTGGCTCAGTTTGTCTGGCTGCATGATGGTGGTCAGACTGGATAAGGTCTGAATTTCAGCTGAGAGTTTTGAATTTTAGGAATTTGAATGTGGATCGAGTCGAATTGTCCTAGGGTAGTGCATTCATATTACATGAAGCATGTCTGAGCTAGCATGGGTTAAGTTGAGGAAAACTTATGCCCGAAAATGATTTCTTGGTCCTTGGATGTATAGGGAAGCTTGGAGTTAACTATGGTCAACAACAAGGGTCGAAACTATGCTTATGGTGGAGCCGAGGTCCATAACGGTTAAGGATACCGGATGAGATGGTTGAGCTCAAGTATGCCACAAAGAAGGCAAGAAATATTAAAGGGAAGGTTCTAACAACAGGTTGCACCAAGTGGCTTGGTCAGTCTAAGTGAGACGTGGTCCCATGGAAACCAGAGCGGGAGAGGCTTACCGATGTATAACAAGCCATTAGTGCATCTAAATGTGATAAGCATGGTGATTGCTTGCAAGTAAAGAAGCTGATTGAGTTCAAAAAATGAATAAGTTGATTACATCAAGGCTAAGGTATTTTGGTAGTTGGCTAAATACCAAAAACTACGTTGGATTCAAATAGCTACGCTTGGGTGGTGCTTGGGAAAGTGATTTAGGTCTATGAGATGCTGAGAAAATCAAGTGGATCAAAGGATAATGACTTAGCGGATTCAGGCTCATGTGCTTTGAAAAGCATGCATAAGTTTAGTGTGTGTAAAACCCATATTGTGTGAGGTTAACAAGTTTCCTCGTTGTGCTAATGGATAGCATCCAATAGAGTAGATGTGGATAGATTACCCTTTGTATTTAACGAGTTGGGGATGGAAGCTTGCAAACGAACCATCCCAACCATTTTTAATCTTGAGTTTTAGGATTAAGGTTTGAGATAGAGGAACGAGTGTTGTGGTGTACTCTCTTGTCCTCATATGGAGTGGAGTGTTCTTCTTGGTTGATTTACTCCTATTATTGTTGGTTCTTTACCTCTTGTGAGACCATGTAGAGGTCACCCCATGGTTGTGGTGAGTAATTGAGCTTTGGATTAGAGTTTGTGTAAAGGCTGAGTTTGGTTTTTGAGGACAGTATAGAAGTCTGCTGGCTCTGTGTATGACTTTGTGGTTGGCAGTCGATTTTACGACTTGGTGGTCAGCAGTAGATTTTATGACTTGGTGGTCGGCAATCGATTCTACGACTTTGGGGTCGGCAGTCGATTCTACGACTTTGTGGTCGACAGTCAATTTTATGACCTGGTGATCGACAGTCGATTCTATGACTTTGTGGTAGATAGACAATTCTATGACTTTGTGGTCGGCAATCGATTCTACGACTTTCTGGTCGGCAGTTGGTGCTACGACTTGGTGGTCGTAGCTTCCGCTGGTCGATAGTCGTAGGTTTGTCTGGCTGGTCGATAGTCGTAGGTCTGTCTGGCTGTGGTCGATAATTGTAGGTCTATTTGGTTGCGGTCGATAGTCGTAGGTCTGTTTGGCTATGATCGATAGTCGTAGCACTGCCTGGTCATGATCGATGGTCGTAGCTTCTACTGGTCATAGCTTCTTCTGAGCATGGTCATAAGTTTTAGCGACCAGGTTGATAAAGTCATAGCCGCTATGAGCAATGGTCGTAGTTGATGTTTCATGGTCGTAGCGACCGGTATGATGGTCCTAACGACTTGTTGAGTGGTCGTATTCTGCTGGTAGGACTTGTTGGGCTACGAGTACTTCTGTCCTATTCATCAAAGTGGTCGTAAGTCTGTTTAGACCAGTGGGTTTGCTGAGATGGTTCACTGAAATACTTTTTGATTGCGCAAACTGATGATTCTTGTGTATTATGCAGTGCTATGTGATGCTTTGCTTGTTGGTGATGGTTGCAGGACTTTGGAGCTAGGTCATGGTGAGGCGTGGAAGAACCGAGACTAGGCACAGGGAGGTGTTGAGGTCCAGAAGGATTTTTGTCCTGTATGAGCTAACAGATGGTCGTAAGCTTTGAGAAGCGTGCGTAAGAAAACCTTGTGGTAGGTAGGGGTTAACGGGTAATCCTCGAACTACAGAGCCTATAAAAGGAGATGAGAGGCTACCCATCCCTGGGCGGCTTTTGGGTATCTCTCTGGTCTCTCTTGCGTGAGTTCTTTCTAGGGTTACGGTTTTGTGTGGAGCGCATGTGCTCTTGGTCCTTCAGGATGGAGTGGCTGTAGACTCATTCCTTAGAGCAATACATCGTTTATTGATCCACTACTTGAGTATTGTTATCTGAATGGCTTTGAGGTGGTTTGGTTCTGTTCCTCTATTTTCTTGGTTCTTCTTTGTTCTTTGATTGTATTATGCCTTTCTTGTTCTAAGAAAACATTCTTGCTTTTGACCTAACTTGCTACATGTCGGGAATCTTGCTTAAATTTATCTTGACTATTATATTCCCATGAGCAAGGTATGTGTGTATTTCAGTCCTCTTAGTCTCTGTTTTAAGCGTTTTTGGTGAATTCACAAAAAGATCTATGTTTGCTTGCTATGTTTTCAATTAAAGTTCAGTGCAAGCTCCAGAGATCTTATTCTTGCTTTGTTCAAAGTATCATGACCAGTTGATCTTTGAATCAAAAGTAATTTGGAATCTTGGTCTTGACGTCGTGCGCCTCACTGACCTTCCACTGTTCTACCGAGAGAGTTGCGACCACGTTCAGTTTTTGACCAAGTTCAGATCTGTCAGTCCTTTGCTTCTTTTGTTGAATCTGAACTGAGGTAGGCGTAGTCGGTGCAGCTTAGTCTAGAATGTTGATCGGATTTACGATTACGTTGGTTTCAACCATGGTCAAGTTCCAGACTACATCGCACTGATTTCAACCACGCTGGTCTTTTTGGTTGCAGAGTGGTTCTGACCACATTGATTGTTCGACCACTTGTTGGCATTCGATCACGTTGTCTACGACTATGTCAGTCTCGACCGCAACCATTTTTGATCTTGTTGTTTCTGGTCTCGGTAGTTATCGACTACAGTGACTTCTGTTCGGTAGCCGATTTCCGACCACGTTGTCGATTTTATGACCACTTGTCTGTTCTCGACCACATTGTCGAGTTTACGACCATGTTGTCTGCTTTCGACCACGTTGTCATATTTCGACCACTTTTGCTGGTCTCTGACCATGGTCAGTTCTCTACTACATTTCATCTGCGGTTCTGGTCTTTTGAGTGAGCTTTCAACTCTAGTCTTCATAGCTCAATAGCTATTGGTGAAAAGGGTTAAGTGAATACTTAGGGAGAATTTAAAGGCACCATTCACCCCCTCTGTGTTGCCTGTCCGGTTCTACACCTCTTCTCTCTTTTTCTTGATCTTGCTGTGTGCCAAGGATGTGTAAGTTATGGAGATGTCTCATGTATATCAAATCCTATCCATCTAGCCACTGTGGTTTGCAAGATTTTGAAGTTGCCCAGTTCTTGCTTGATTTGGAGCTTTTGTTGAGGTATCTTGATCCGACGGTTTTTGCTTTGAATGTTTAGTTAGTCTTGCTTGCTGTGATATGTGGAAATTCATCTAGAGGCATCTTGGCTATTCTTAATCGATGAGCAAGTTGTATCTCAAACTTTTTTAGATTTGCCCGATTTTGGTGCAACTTTCATGTTTTGAGGAAAGGGTGGAATTTTGACCAAGGTCCTTACGATTCTTAGATGTAATAGGTTTCTGAGACCCTCGACAATGTGTGTGTATAGTTTCAAATTGTTTAGACAAAGATTTTGAAGTTTGCACCATATTTGGTTTTGGCTCAGACTGATTTTCTGTTCTGGGAGCAGTCAGACCGCTCCTAAGCCTAATAATTAGACCAGCCATCAATCAGACCAATGGGTTGTGACCGATCATATCGCACCTACAGTGACGGTCAGACCGATTAGGTGCTGAATCTACGAGACTTTACTGTTTTGGGTTGTTACTTGGATTTAGGTTGTCAAATCTGATCTTCTTAGCTCTTTAACTACTGGAGTGAAAGATTTCTAGATACATCAGGGAAGATTTGTAGAAGGCATCATTCACCTCTTTTTGTTGCCATTGCCAGTCCTAACCATTTTACTTTCCTGCCTAGCGCGTAGCTGGACATTCCGAAGTGTGACTTTCTTGAATCGATAATTTCTTGTTAAAGGGAAAATAGTAGGGGAGCGCCAGAATTACATTAATGGAAACTATATTATGAATTATGATGCCCTGATACCCTTTTATTGTATGATGGAAGTTTAGTTGCTGTGTTGATTGGCTAGTTTCTGATTCACTCTAAAGTCTGAACAAATACATAACATTGCGGTCAGGCCTTTTAGACTAGCGAGCACATGACAATGTTTTGCTATGGATTCATTGTTGGGCCATTAGAGGTTGTCGAGCATCGATCTTGTTGCATGACAGCTGCAAGTCAGGTTCTTTGTAGGAGTGTATGTGATATATCTTGACGTATATGTGGGTGGAGTTTAGTCTAACATTGATTATAGAGCTGATGTTTGGCTAGTATATAACCAGCCAGCAATAATCTATATTAATCAGCTAAGCAATTTTGGGCTAACTAGTATGGGATGGACCATGGATCATTGGATCCTAGTGTTGTTTTCGGTTTGTGCCAAGGCAATAAAATACAGAAGAGCTGATGTATGAAAGGAATTCAAATTGTTCACTACGTGAAAAACAACTTCAATATCATCTCTTTGTGTTAAAAATGGGGGGAAAGGTTTGTTGCCTATGAGTATATTCATTTAACTCTAATTTAAGGACACCTATGCAGGGTGTTGAAATCACATGCGCTGCAAAGCATTGATCTTGAAGATGCAGCAGGTGAAGGTACAAAATGCCAAATGCTTTATCATTTTTGGGCACATGCTTGCTCTGTGGAATGTTCTCTTGCTCCCAAATGGAAAAGCAAAGCTGATTTCCATGGGGGATGAAATGCCTCAAAAATTCAAATGAATTTTCTTTTTCGTTTATATTTTGAATTCTTGCTATTTATGGAAACCCTAGTTGAAAACCCGCCTTCCATTTTTGGCAAAACCATCTTCATCTTCAGCCGATGCATTCCTTCCCTCCCCTCCCCTCCCTTCCTCCTCTATCGTCTATGCCACAACTCTTCCTCACCGTTCACACTGAGTGACCGGTTTTGCCAACTCACCTCCACACATTCAAACCCTTGTGTCATCCCTACCTTCGCCATACCATCCTTCCCGCCTTGACTCGTGCGCATCGCTGACCCGAGAGCTCCCCGCAACAATCCTTCGTATCTCCCGGCCGACACACGTGTCCTCTCGTACCAACTTCGTCACCCCTCTACAAGCATTGCCAGAGCCGTAGTACTACCCAGTGCCACCTCACCTGCACGCATGTCCCACCGGCAGTGCTCCTGCCACCTCCTCCCTCCACGTGGCAACATTGCCCAAGCTAGCTCACTACTCCCACCACCATAGCCCGCCTTTCAAGTGCAATTGATCACCCTATCCACAACTCACGCACCCCAATTTCCCATCCAAGCCACCCAATTGACCCCTCTCGCACCGCAACGCCGTCGCTGAAGTCCCTTAAGCCGGTGAGCCCCTCGGCCAATCCCTCACCTCGATCGATGGAAGATTGATTCCTTGCAACCACAACTTCCCTAGACTGCCTCAAACCCAAAGCCATCACCGTCGAACCCTCCCCTGCCCCTAGTAGCCCCAATGCCGTGTACCTCTGCCAACTGAAGTACCCACCTCCGTGGACAGCCCTCTTGGGAGCACTTCAACCCAAACTGCTGCCACCACCATGATCCTTGAGTTTCGTAGATGGTGAAATCACCTTTGTTCTCACTGGAGAGTCGTCATAAAGTATCTAAACCGTAGTAGGACCAGTGACCTTCTCTCTTGCCGTCGACCACCATCACCCATTTTCATGCCTCACAAACCCCCAAAATGGACCCCTGGGTGGAGCCAATGTTGTAGGTGCCCTTGCTCGTCGATGGAAAGCCTCATCGATGTCACCTAGTCGCCATCACCGAAACCCTGCACGACAACTCTGTGTCTCCGAAGGAAGGAGTTGGGAGCAATGTCGTGGCGCCATCCCAACCGTCCACTTGTTGCCCATCAGCGGTCCATGCGCACGTGCGACTGGCCCGTGGCAGCCACACGTATCAGGCCAAGTCGGTCGACCCAACTGACTGATTTCGGTTTAAAACCGCATGGGTCGAAAGCATTGTGATGCACTATTTCACTCGGGTCGACCCAGTACTGTAGTATACTATAGCAGCACTGTTCACCCGAAACCCTAATTCCAAAAATACATCTATTTTGACTATTTTGACCCCGTTTAAACTATTCCGACCTCCGTTCCACCAACCCAAGACCCGTTAAAACTCAAACCTACCTTATTTGGTTTTATTGCATTTTACTCCTTTTTATTTTATTTATTTCCTAGCTTGATTTAATCAAGCATAGAACTTATGTTATTTTATGTGTTTGCACTAGCTCCCGAGTTCTCCAAAGCGGCCATTCAAGGACTGATCCGGGTGTTGAAGTTTATGAGACAGTAGAGTTTCTAGAGCAACAAGGCAAGTTACAAGTTTTTAATCATATTGAATCCCATAAAATTTAAATTATTAAATTACATTATTGTTATTTATGCTTTATTATTTAATTAAAATAAATGTTTAGAATAACATATAAATTGGTTATGTCTTACCACCGAAAAATGACATGTTTAATTTGAAACCATATTCACCTCGAAAACCTTAGTAATATTTAATTACTGTATAAATAAATGTAGATTGGTTCATCCAAAATATTTGTACTAATAAGTGACTTAGCATTTAGTCGATAGATTTATTTAAACAGTTCTAGAGTTAAGGATGTATCGTGGTAAGCCACTAGATGGTTGGAATCTATGACCTTACCCTAAAGAGGAGGTTTGGGCTGGTGGCAGTGCCGTCGAGCACTGGGTCATTGGGTTGTGGATGGTTGCCTCAAGGTGAAAAAGTAAGGACTGGAACCTTATGCGGAATAAATGACACATAAACCGCTCAATCACAAGTGTTGACTTGTCAAACCTAGTCTATTAGCTGCTCAAATCGATTAAATATCTATAGGGTGTTGGTGTTCCAGAAGTGGAATGGCCTGCGTGTAAAGGGGGTGGTATGGGAATGGTAAACCATACTTAACAATAGTAGAAGCACACAAAATCGGGGAGCGCTTTCTATGTTAGCCAGTGGAATGCCGGTTTGCGTGTGGCCTCGGCCCTACCGGGTAGAGACTAAAAAAGAGGAGAGCAACGAAAGACCGTGTTTTCTCATTTCAGTCGCACACCACCTGTAGCATGTCTATTGCATGATATTGAGAGACTGAGAAATCTTGTAGGTAAACCTGGACAACACTACAGAGTATAACAAATGGTATTTGAATACGCCGCGCTTTCGGTAAATGAAGTTGTATTTGGCAGGTGATTCCAACAGTAAGGTATAAGTAGATTTCTTAAAGTTTAGTAATCAATTGTTGAAACCCCTTTATCCTTAAGAAGTTATTGTTATTTCATTTAAAAAAAATTGTTGATAATAAAATTGCATCCACAATTCCATTAATAAAACTAGTATATTTCCATCCATTGACAATCATGGCAAATAGATAAATTAGAATTTACTCTTGTGACTTGTTGGGTGCAGTTACTCTTGTGACTTGTTAGGTGCAGTTATACTCATTACTTGCTAAACAACAAACAGAAGAACTATGGGACAACAATGAACAAGCTATTGATGAAGATCCAGAAGAGCCATACTTCATCGATGATCAATGGTTTTAGATTTTAGCCTCACTCAAGTACGCCTGTGGGGTTTATCTTTTGTGATGTATTATAACTCTGGGCTTACACGCCCACTGCGTCCAAACTTGGCTATTAAGCCGTACTTCTATAATAAAGTTTGATTCTTTTGTTGTAAGCATGTGTTGATTTGATACTCACTTATGTACAGTACTTCGCAACTGATCAGTTTTAGGCAGTTGTGAGGATTACTAGCGCTCGGAGAAATAGGGGTGTTACAAGGGAAAGGGAAGCATTCTTCAAAGCAGAGAGCCATATTGTCAATTTGTCATTGCCTAATGAGCTTAATGGCTGAGAGGAAGCTGATGTGAAGAGCCATTTGTCATTCTTCATCTGGTACCGGCAGTGGAAGATTTGATTGGCAATACAGAGGTCAAATCACGTTTCACAATTACAAGTTACAACAGACTAATGTTTTTTTGAAAAAAAAATACAAGTTACAACAGACTGAGAGCTACTGCTGTACAAGTAAAAGAAAGAGAGAATAGATCCTGTCAGAAATTGGCAAAGACAACCAGGCTTGTTTGGAAACACAAAAATTTTACAGGAAACTATTCAATTTCTACAGGGATATAGAAAATTCCCTATTGCAACATTGCCGCACAATTGGCTGTTGTGGCAGTTGTGCTATCTTTATACCATTTCCCTTCTGTTACAATTTGCAACATAAGACAGTTATTACAACATTACATATCCACTATCAAAACACATGCTCAATGAACATCACCAACGGCATACGTGCTTGATAGTATAGCACGGTTTATATACGTTCTTTGCTCTTCTTAAGCTGCTATTCCGTCATTAGGTCCATAAGGTGATCATCTCAGTTCATTGATCATTTCTAAAGGAAATAAATTTACTGTCTTGAACACAACAAAATAAACGTACTGTGTTTGCCATGCTGGGCCTTTCTCAGCGCCTATTTGTTAAAGTTGGGCCGGATGGATTAGGCTTTTTTACTAGGCCTTTGTAAGACCACCACATCGCGATGCTGTGCCCCCTCCAATCACTGAATGAATCGGAGACTTGTGATGGTAAATTACCCATGCTATACTAAACTAATAAGTACCCTTGAACTTTGTTCGAGCTTGTAATATCTGCTATATTATAACTGGATCACTTCATTAGCGTATGTTTCTTATATACCGTTATTTCATAGAAAAGGATATATTAATCAGTATTAAAGTTGATCCGAATTCGTATTCATTGCCTCATGTCAGACGTGGTATGGCAGGTGCATGCACAGATGGTATCAGACGTGGTGTCAATCTGTAGCAACCGACTCTGATTCGATTTCCTCTCCTTGTGGGACTCTTTTCTCTCACGCTATATTACCCTGGTAGGCTATAGGAAGAGCAAGCGCTTCATTGTAAACTCTCTACATTATAGTGATTTGCCTTCGAGCGCTAATGGTTTTTCCTGTAAGGGTTTTCCACGTAAAAATTTCGTATCTCTTGTCTCTATTTTTTATGCATTATTTGTAATAAGTGGTATCAGAGGACGAAAGAATAGAGCATAGGAATTTAGAGTCTTAAGAGATCGAGAAGAAAAAAATACATCGAGTCGGTGTCCGAACGTCTCGCACGATCGCCCGGTTCCCGTCGCATCTTCTCCGAGTCGAAGTCGCGTTCCGTCTCAAGCGCCGTCGCCCGTCAGTCCAAGGAGAAGCCGATCGCAGCAGGCAAATAAAATTGGCACGAAGCCCATCGAAAGAAAGATCGAAGCATCCGGCGCCTGGAAAGGTTGCATGCAAAGCCAATAAAGGGGCACGCAATTCAAGGCAGTTGAGTAAAAACAGAGAAGAAAGGTCAAAGAAGCAAGCCAATCGGCAGCAGGCAAGTCTTTTGTGATTTCTTTTTCAATAGAAATTGCTAAGTACACACGAAAAGTGTACCAGGAGTTTCCTTTGCGAGATTTTTGCTAGGTACACCCAAATTCGTACCAGCAAAATTTGGTTTTCTTCCGCATGGCGACTCTAAAATATGATCTTCCACTGTTGGATTGCGACACGATGTTTTCTCTATGGCAAGTCAAGATGCAAACTGTTTTATCACAGCTTGATTTGGATAATGCACTTCTAGGGATCAACAAGATGCCAGCCACATTGTCCGCTGATGAGAAGCAATGTAGAGATCATAAGGCCTTATCTCAAATCCATCTTCATCTATCAATAATATTTTACAGGAGGTTATGAAGAAGACATCCGCTGCCGCATTATGGCTGAAGCTGGAGTAGATTTGCATGACTAAGGATCTGACCAGCAAGATGCATCTGAAGCAGAAACTTTATTCCCATAAAATGGCGGAGGGTGCCTCATTGTTGAACCACCTGACAGTTTTCAAGGAAGTTGTTGCAGACCTCGAAGCTATGGAGGTAAAATATGATGATGAAGATTTGGGTCTTATTTTGCTATGCTCTCTGCCCAGTTCGTACTCTACTTTTAGAGATACTATTCTATATAGTCGAGATACTCTTACTCTCAGTGAAGTTTATGAAGCTCTGTATGCTAAGGAAAAGATGAAGCTTATGGTTCCTAATGAAAGTTCAAGTACGCATGAAGAAGGTTTGTCTGTCCGCGGCAGGCAATATAAGAAGGGTTCAAACGGCAATTCAAAAGGCAGAGGTCAAAGCAAATATAGAGGCAGATCTAAATCCAGGAACAGGAAGTCATGCAGGTATTGCAAGAAGGATTGTCATGACACATCCGAGTGCTGGAAGTTGTAGAACAAGGAGAAAATGAATAACAATTTCAAGAAGGATCAACAAGATAATGAACCTAGAGCCACCGTTGTCACCAAAGAAGATTCTGGTGGAGTTGTCCTCATCGCTTTTGCCGGTAATTGCAAAGCCGACGATGAATGGATTCTTGATTTAGCATGTACGTTCCATATGAGCCCGAACCGAGAGTGGTTCACTACTTATGAAGCTACGCCAAGTGGATCAGTGTCGATGGGTGATAATACACCATGCAAGGTTGCAGGCATTGGTTCTATTCGGATCAAGATGTTTGATGGCACCATCAGAACTTTGTCGGATGTTTGTCACATTCCGAATTTGAAGAGAAATCTTATCTCATTGAGTACTATTGATGCTAAAGAGTATAAGTATTCAGGTGGAGGTGGAGTTCTGAAAGTCACCAAAGATTCTCTTGATGTGATGAAGGGTGATATGAAAGCTGCCAACTTATATCATCTGCAAAGCACTACAATTTCATGGAATGCTACAGTTGCCTCAAATAAATTATCTGATTCTGATGCTACTAATCTTTGGCATATGCGCCTAGGGCATATGAGTGAAGCTGGAATGATGGAATTATGCAAAAGAGGATTTCTTAATGGGCAAATCATTGACAAGTTGAAGTTTTGTGAACATTGTGTCTTCGGCAAGCAAAAGAGGGTGCAATTCAGTACTGCGACTCACTCTACAAAAGGTATATTGGATTATGTTCACTCTGATTTGTAGGGAGAATCCCGCGTTCCGTCACTTGGAGGTGCAAGCTACATGTTGACCATCATTGATGATTACTCAAGAAAAGTTTGGGCATATTTTGTCAAGCACAAATCAGATATATTCAAAACATTCAAGGTGTGGAAGATTATGATTGAAAGACAAACTGGCAAGCATGTCAAGAAGCTGCGTACCGACAATGGTTTGGAGTTCTGTTCTGGAGAATTTGAAGTTTTATGCAAGTCAGAAGGTATTGTGAGACATTATACCGTTCCAGGCTCTCCTCAACAAAACGGTGTAGCTGAACGCATGAACAGAACCATCATGGAGAAGGTACGTTGCATGTTATCAAATTCTGGATTATCTAAGAGTTTTTGGGCTGAAGCCGCTTCCACTGCTTGTTATTTGATTAATCGATCACCAAATTTGGTTATTGATAAGAAGACTCCAATTGAGGTATGGTCTAGCTCTCCAGCAGATTATTCAAACCTAAGAATATTTTGTTGTCCTGCTTATGCTCATGTTAACAATGGTAAATTAGAGCCTAGAGCAGTTAAGTACATTTTCCTTAGTCATAAAACTGGTGTGAAAGGATATAAATTGTGGAATCCTGAAACTAGAAAAGTGGTTATTAGGAGAAGTGTTACTTTTGATGAGTCTGCTATGTTGCATGATAAGCCATCTATTGATGTTCCCGTTGAGAAGCAATCAAACGTGCAGGTGGAGCATGTTATTGATTCAGGATCTACACCAGAAGTCAACAAGGAAAATATTTCAGAAGCCCCTATTGTTGAGCCACCAACACATCGTTCTATTGCAATTGATACACAGAGGAGGAACATTCAGCCTCCTAAGAGATATATTGAAGAAGCAAATTTTGTGGCTTATTGCTTAAATGTGGCAGAAGAAATTGAAGGTACTGCAGAACGTTCATCTTATTCAGAGGCTATTTCTTCTAGTGATTCAGAAAGATGGATGACTGCCATGAATGATGAGATGGAATCTCTTGATAAGAACGGCACTTAGGAGCTGGTCAAGTTGCCAATTGAGAAGAAGCATATTCGCTGTAAATGGATCTTCAAGAAGAAAGAAGGAATTTCACCAACCGAAGAGGTTGGGTACAAAGCAAGACTAGTTGCAAAAGGATACAGCCAAATTCCAGACAAGGCTGAAATTTCAAAGTTGAAGGCACAATTAAATAGTGAATTTGATATGAAAGATCTCGGTGCAGCAAAGAAGATTCTTGGTATGGAAATCATTAGAGACAGACAGTTGAATTCGTCGTTTCAACATGCATAAGGCCAAACCTGTGGGTACTCCCTTAGCTGCACATTTCAGACTTTCTTTAGCGTCAAGTCCACAATCAAATGATGAAATTGAGTACATGTCTAAAGTTCCATATGCGAGTGCAGTTGGTTCACTTATGTATGCTATGGTATGTTCTCGCCCCGATTTATCTCAATTATTAAGTGTGGTTAGTAGATACATGGCTAATCCTGGAAAAGAGCATTAGAAAGCGGATCAATGGATTTTCAGATATTTGCGGGGCACATCTAATACTTGTTTACAATTTGGGAAAACTAGAGATGGACTCGTTGGTTATGTGGATTCAGATTTTGCTGGAGATTTAGATAAAAGAAGATCTCTCACTAGTTATGTGTTCACTATTGGAGGGTGTGCCGTTAGCTGGAAAGCAAGTTTGCAAGCTACCATTGCCTTGTCTACTACAGAAGCTGAGTATATGGCTATTTCTGAAGCTTGCAAAGAAGTCATTTGGCTAAGAGGTTTATTCACTGAGCTTTGTAGAAGTACATCTTGCACTACAATATTTTGTGATAGTCAGAGTGCTATTTGCCTTACAAAAGATCAAATGTTCCATGATAGAACAAAGCACATTGATATCAGGCATCACTACATTCGAGGTGTCATTGCTCAAGGTGATATTAAAGGCAGCAAGATAAGCACTCATGATAATCCAGCTGATATGTTGACAAAGCTAGTTCCTGCATTTAAGTTTGAGCTATGCTCAAACTTAGTTGGTATTACTCACTAGTCCTTTGGACTTTCGGCACTAAAGGTATGGATGATAATTTTATTGGATGAGTCTATCATATTCTTCGACTACTGGAGGGAATTCGGCTCAAGGTGGAGATTGTTAAAGTTGATCCGAATTCGTATTCATCGCCTCATGTCAGACGTGGCATGGTAGGTGCATGCACAGATGGTATCACACGTGGTGTCAATCTGTAGCAACCGACTCTGATTCGGTTTCCTCTCCGTGTGGGACTCTTTTCTCTCACGCTATAAATATGTACCCCGGTAGCCCATAGGAAGAGCAAGCACTCCATTGTAAACTCTCCATATTATCGTGATTTGCCTTCGAGCGCCCATGGTTTTTTCCCACAAGGGTTTTCCATGTAAAAATTGCGTGTCTCTTGTCTCTATTTTCTGTGTATTATTTGCAACAATCAGCAAACGTTTTAACAGCAGATTTCTTGGCTTCCATGAACCCTCACCTCGAAGCTTGCTTGTTCAGTCAGCAGGATAAATTTTGGGCAAACATGTAAAAAGATCCTGAATGTCTACATCATGTCGTTTTTTTTCCTTAAAGATGTACGTGATGTCTAATCATCTGTATGATAATGTTCTCGATGTGATAAGAGAAATTCCACTTCTGCTGATAGGTCAATAAGGTGGACGCTCTCTCCCTGTTTAATATCAGATGATATCTGTACTTATCATTTCCTTAGCAGACCCTACGATTTATCAGCAAGTTGTTCTATGTCATATGAAAAATTGACTTGCACATAAAATGGCATTGCGTATCGAATAAAACATGCGGAGTATTGAAAGAACTGCATGTCATGACTGATTACCTATGACCAACCAGAATATCTTAAGTTTTATACAGGTCTAAGGAATAGGAGGTTGAACAAACTAGTCTGAATAAACATCTTATTTTGTGAGAAAATAGTATGAATAAAATTTTAAGAAATAATGCATGGTTAGAATGATTATAACTTGCAATTCGTAAAATGCGGAGTTGATACTTGAGGTCGCAGATTTTAGCCGGCATTGAATCGGTCCCTCATGGGTTGTTAAAGTTTGAACTCTAATGCACAATTTCGAAGTAGTAGATTGCTAGGGAATGTCTCAGTAACTACGACTATTTAGTTACTCTGTGACTTTCAGGGGGTAGCATGGAGACCGGCATCTATTGTTCTCTAGAAGCAAGGTCCAGCTTCAGACAGTCGCCAACATCAGTCTCGAAAGCAGGTGGTGCAAACACCGGTGGTCAGGGATAACTTCGAAAGGATTAGGACTAGAAGCAACAGATGGCTATCAGAAAGTAAGTATTCATCTGACAATGATGTAAATCTGGAGTAATCAGGATTAGACTAATAAAGTATCCGTCAGGCAGTGATGTAATATCTGGTTACGGGATTATGTTCTTGACTGGTATGCAGAGAACAGACAGACATTTCATTGGTAGCACGACATTCAGCGTGTTAAGATAGTCATGTAATTCCATTTGTACATGTAATCTTGCTTGTATTTATCTAGATGAGTTGTTATCGCCGTAACAGACCGCCTCTGTATCTCTCTGCATCTCAACAGCTCTGTATCTCAGCGATAACAGAAATCTGTTGTCGCACCTACTGTATGTTGGCACAGCCCAAGAATCAAAACGCACATGAGTAGGAAGACCAAATAAACACAGGAGACTTTTTTTTGAGGCAACACATGACTTTTCTTCTTTCTCTATTATTCACTCGCATCTCAATTACTTAACAGGAGGTGCACGACTTAAATAAGCGTCACACACATACGGTCACACAACGTGTACTCCACGCACCCATTAACTCCACTAACTAACAACCAGGATCGAATCTCATGCCACTGACCTCCTGGAATCTCTCCAAGATCCACACGACTTGGCCAACTTATTGACTCAAGTTACAACTGCTACTCAGATGCCTAGCTTCCGACCATAGCCGTTTCTGACCACGATCACAGCCACTTCCGATTGCTGCTCCGACTACTACACTTACTCGGACGCTCTGACTTTTACACACTCGAGCGCTCCGATCGCTACATGCTCGACGCTCGATCGCTCGGTGCTCGGACACACCGACTACTACGATTTTCGGGCGCCGATCGTTATAGTACTTGGACACACCGACTGTTATAGTACTTGGACACACCGACTGCTATAGCACTCAGACGCTCCGACTGCTATAGTACTCGGACACTCCGACTTCTACACGTACTCGGACACATGAGTACTCGACACATAACTACACAATACTCGAACACATGGGTACTCAACACACGACTACACAATACTCGAACACACAAGTACTCGACACATGACTATATTGTACTCGAACACATGAGTGCTCGACAAACGAATACACAGTATTCGAATACACAAGTACCCGACACCAACCACTATCAACAACAAGATTAGTCAACAACAAGATTAGTTCCAACGATCAACCCCCTAATCTTGTTATCATTATTTTTGCATACCTCCTTGTCGAACTTCAGAGTAGCACCGGTTCTTCATCTGCCACAGCGAGATGCGCCTCTTCCTTCCTTAGCTTGCGGCACTCACTAGCAAAATGCCCACGTATGCCACAGTTGTAGCATTTTACCTTCTTCCTATTGAACTTGCGCTCTCTGGTGTCAGAGTCGCTGTTGTCCTTGTCATCGTCATGGCCATCACTATGATCGCCACCAGCTTTGACGGGGCCATTGCCGTGGTCACGGTTCTTCTTCGTGCCGCTGCCTGACCTTTCTCTGTTCTTCTTCTCCTTGGTGAGGGTCTTCCATTGCGTGCGCATGAGCAACAAATGCTCACTCTCCTTTGAATCACCAAAACTAATTCAGACGCGTTCATCGTAGGCTTTGTACCGCCCAATGAGGTCTTCCACGATGAGGGTCTTCAAGTCCACATACTGCTCGATGAAGGTGATGAGCTGCATGTAGCGTGCAGGGGCAGCACGAAGAAACCTATGAAAAATGGCAATTTCATCCACCGTAGTGTTGCCCAACGCATGGATGCCAATAATGATAGACGTCACCTGACAGGCGAAATCTTCAATGATTTCCCCTTCCTCCATCTTCAGCCCCTCGAAGTCCCTCTTGAGGGTCTATAGCTTGGCCTTGCACATGCGGTTGTGCCCCATGTGTGCCGTCTTGATTGCCTCCCATGCTAACTTCGCCGTGTCTTTCCCGGTGAGGGAAGACATGACTTGCTCTAGCATGGCCTGGTAGATGGCGTGCAATGCCATCGGATCCTTCTGGTACTTTGCGGCATCAGGCTCCTCTACTTCTCACACGTTTTGCATCTAAAGAGCGACACGCATCTTCATCACCCAAATCGTGTAGTTTGTGCAGGTGAGCTGCAGGTATGACAACATCACTGCACTCTCCCTCTGCACCACCTGCGAGGCGAAGGGATCACCTCACAGCAGGCCTCACACAGCGGATGGAGATACACTCCTTTCTTCTCTCGGCATCCTCTCCGACACATGTAAATCACCAAGGCTCTGATACCAAGTGTTGGAACAACCCAAGGATCAAACGCACACGAGTAGGAAAAATGAATAAACACAAGAAACTTCTTTTTGTGGCAATGCATGCCTTTTCTTCTTTCTTTGTTATTCACACACATCTCAATTACTTAATAGGATGTACACGGCTTAAATAAGCCTCACACACACACACAGTCACATGACCTATAC
Source organism: Dendrocalamus sinicus (assembly GCA_036346575.1). Classification (NCBI taxonomy): domain Eukaryota; kingdom Viridiplantae; phylum Streptophyta; class Magnoliopsida; order Poales; family Poaceae; genus Dendrocalamus; species Dendrocalamus sinicus. Next base: position 26,074,194 of record CM070644.1, read on the forward strand.
TCTACGCACCTACTAACTCCACTAGCTAACAACCAAGACCTAATCTCATGCACTGACCTCCTGGAATCTCTCCAAGATCCGTACGACTCGGCCAACTTATTGGCTCAAGTTACACTGCTACTCAGACGCCCAGCTTTTGACCACAGCTGCTTTTGACCACGATCACAACCACTTCCAACTGTTGCTCCAACTACTACATGTACTCAGACGGTCTGACTTCTACATGTACTCGAACGCTTTAACTACTACACGTACTCAAACGCACGGACTGCTATAGTACCCAGATGCACCGACTGCTATAGTACCCGGACGCACCGACTACTACAGTACTCGGGTGCTCTGACTTCTACATGTACTCAGCACAGGACTGCATAGTACTCAAACACATGAGTACTCGATATACGACTACACAATACTCAAACACATGAGTACTCGACACACAACTACACAGTACTCAAACACATGAGTACTCGATACATGACTACATAGTACTCGAGCATATGAGTACTTGACACCGACCACTATCAACAAAAAGATTAGTTCCAACACTGTACATCATCCAGCACTGTCTGGTAGAGTAATATATATGTAGTCCAAGACTTCTTGATGCATTCATGGGATTGGCAGCCAATGCTTCTCTGCCTGAATTTCCATCTTCTTTATGGTAGCAACAATGGCGCTACTGATAGCGTTGGCGTCATTCCTACATCTGGCGCGGGCCTCCTTCCAACCCCATCATTTGGCCACCTTATCAACATCAAGCTAAGCCGCAACAATTACTTGTTGTGGAAGGCTCAACTCCTACTATACTTACATGGCCAGTGATTGCTCGGTTATGTCAACGACAACATTCCTACTCCTTCCCTGATGATTGCGTGCACGGACAACATGGAGACTTTGTAGGTTGAAAACCTTGCATATGTCCAATGGCTGCAATAAGATCAACTGGTTCTTAGTGCCATATTGTATTCCCTCTTCAAGGATGTACTGGGCCAGGTGCTGTTCATGGCAACCGCCGCTGAGGTCTGGACAGCACTTGAGAGCATGCATGCCCCTAGTTCCATGGCACTCGTCATGCAAATTGGGGTGCAGCTGGCAACTCTGAAGAAGAATGATCTCTCAGTTGAAGGCTACTTTAATCAGATGAAAAACTTGCAGACACCATGGCTACCATTGACACCCTCTGAAGAACAACGAATTCATCTCATACATCTTGGCAGGACTTGGAGATGAGTATGATTCGCTGGTTACTTCCATTAGTACCAGATCGGATCTGATCTCTCTCACTGACTTGTATAGTCACATGTTGAGCTATGAGTTGCGCAAGAAGTAGAGCAACAGCGTGCTTCAAATTTCAAAGATGGTAGCCAACAATGCTATGTGTTACAGCAGCAACAACAACAAGGGTGGCCTGGGGAACTTCAATTCGTCCTGAAGCCGAGGGTGTGGCCATGGTAGCAACCACCAGAATAACAAAAGTGGAGGCTTCCCAGAGGCAATCGCCCAGTCCATCAAGTATGTGGTAAAACTGGGCATGTAGCATTAAAATGCTATCACTGGTTCAATCATTCTTACCATGCTAATGATCACAACAATCACTCCGCTTCCATGGCAATGCATTCCTATCAAATGGATCCTAGTTGGTACATTGATAGTGGTGCAACAGACCATATCATAGGAGATCTTGACAAGATGTCCTTCAAGGAGAAATACAAGGGCAAAGAGCATGTCCAAGTAGCAAATGGTATAGGTTTGGCTATCTTTAACACTGGTCATTCATCCATTCAATCTTCTAGTTGTCCTCTCAAACTAAACAACATTCTTCATGTTCCTCAAATTGCTAGAAATCTATTATCTATTCATCGCTTTACCACTAAAACAATGTATTCCTTGAGTTTCATCCCACATATTTTTCTTGTAAAGGATTAGCACACGAAGATATCTCTTCTTCAAGGCAGATGTAGAAGGGGCTTGCATCCCATGCCAACATCCCTAAAGTCACCATATTGCAGGTCCCAGCATGCTCTTGCTAGTGTCAAAACTTCACAAGATGTGTGGCATTGCCGACTTGGGCATCCATCTCCGTTGGTCGTATGCTGTATTTTACAAGAGAATAAAATCTATGTTCCTTCAAATGAAATTATTGTAAATGTTTGCAATGCATGTCAACAGGGAAAAGGTCATCAATTGCCTTTCCCTGTCTCTAGTAGCACTTCATTTGTTTCCTCTTGAGCTCATTTTCTCAAATGTATGGGGCCCTGCCCTTACCTCTGTCAATGGAAATAAATACTATGTCAGCTTCATTGATGGTTTCAGCAAATTCACATGGGTTTATCCAGTTAAAGCTAAATCAGATGTTGTTCATGTCTTTCTTCACTTTGAAAAGCATGTGGGACGGCTTTTAAGCATAAAATTCTCTCCTTCCAGTTAGATTGGGGAGGTGAATATCAATCCCTTCATAGAAATTTTTAAGAAACCAGAATCAAGCATCAAGTGTCATGTCCGCATACCCATCAATAGAATGGAGCAGCTGAATGCAAACATAGGCATATCATTGAGGTAGGGCTCTCCTTGTTAGCTCAAGCTTCTATGCCTTTGAGATTTTGGGATGATGCTTTCCAAACAGCAAGCTTCTTGATCAATCAGTTACCCAACCGAGTTATCAATTACTCAACCTAGTTTTATGAACTCTTTGGTTTCAAGCCTGATTATACCTTTCTGAAAGTCTTTGGGTGTTCTTGTTGGCCTAATCTGCTATTCTAGAAGACATGGGTACTCGACTACGTGATAACATTCATGTACCCAAAAGGTATATTGATGGCACTGTCCGATATCCTCTCAACGATAGGGGATTTGCAGCAGCAACAGCTGATTTGATGCAAGAGCCACAAAGTCATATTGGTGCCGATACAAATGAGAATTGGCGTCAAGCTATGGACATGGAGTATGAAGCCTTGCAAAGGAACAAGACTTGGCATCTTGTTCCACACCACAAAGGGAAAAACGTTATTGATTCCATGTGGGTCTTCAAACTAAAAAGAAAAGCATATGGTACCATTGACAGATACAAAGCATAGCTTGTTGCAAAAAGGATTCAAACAATTGTATGGCATAGATTATGAGGATACTTTTAGTCCTCTAGTTAAGCCTACTACTATTCATATCATTCTTGCTTTGGCAATTTCCAAGGGATGGCACTTGAGATAGGTGGATATTCATAATGCATTTGTCCATGGTATTCTTGAGGAGGATGTATATATGAATCAACCACCTGGCTATGTAGATCAGTCATATCCACATCATGTATGCAAACTAGACAAGGCAATATATGGGTTGAAGCAAGCACCTCGAGCTTGGTTTGCTCGGCTCAATACTCATCTAGAAGAAATTGAGTTTGTGTCATCCTAGGCTGATACGCCACTTTTCATTTCTAATAGTCATGGTATCATCACTTATATTCTTAGTTATGTCGATGACATAATCATTACTAGCTCTTCTCAAGCCACAGATGTTGTGGTTTGACATCTACACATAGACTTTGCTATCAAGGATTTAGGAGTGATGCATTACTTTCTCGGTATTGAAGTCCTGCATCAATCAGGAGAACTCATCCTATGCCAATACAAGTACATCGGAGATATTCTTCACCATGCCAACATGGAGACTTATAAGCCTGCACTCACCACTATGGCATCTACTGAACAGCTGACAAAGACTCAAGGCACATCACTTTATGATAGCGATGGCACCACTTATAAAAGCATTGTAGGGGCATTGCAATATTTGACAATAACTTGGCCTGATATCACCTTATCAGTTAAACCAAGTATGCCAATACTTACATACACCCACGAGTAATCATTGGTCAGCCGTTAAATGCATTCTTCGATATCTCAAGCATACCATTAATTTTGGACAGTGTTTTGGGAAATCTGATTCCATGTTAATCAATGCATTCTCAGACTTGAACCGAGCAGGTTGTCCTGATGCTGTCGGTCAACAAGTGGGTTTGCAACATATTTTGGCAGTAATCTTGTTTCATGGAGTTCACGCAAGTAGCCCACAGTGTCATGATCCAGTATCGAGTTAGAGTACAAAGCCATGGCAAATGCCACTGCGGAAATAACCTGGATTCAGATACTATTGAAAGGGCTTGGGGTTTTTCAATTGAGACCACCGTCTCTGTGGTATGATAACCTAGGAGCAACATATCTTTCCGCCAATCCTACGTTCCATGCCCATACCAAACACATTAAGGTTGACTTTCATTTTATCAGAGAGAGAGAGAGAGAGAGTCACAAGGAAGATGTTGAATGTTCAGTCGTCTCGGGATCAAATTTCAGACATATTTACTAAAGCGTTGCCAATCCAGATTATTGAGTCCTTCCATGACAATCTCAATCTACAACAGCATAGTTGAGATTGAGGGAGAGTGTTAAGGTAATCATGTAATTCCGTTTGTATATGCAATCCTGCTTGTATTTATCTAGATGACTTTTGTATCTCAACAACTCTATATCTCAGCGATAACAGAAGTCTGTTGTCGTATCTACTGTACATCATCCGGCACCGTCCGGCAGAGTAATATATATGCAGTCCAAGTCTTCCCGATGCATTCACGGGATTGATAGCCAATACTTCTCTCTCTGAATTTCCATCTTTACAGCGCAAAGAACTGAACTTTTTAGCAGCTGCATGTAGTTGGTTAAACTCATGAGAAACATGCCACCTGGTTAATTGGTAAGAACTTAGGTCCTGTTTGTTTCCACTTAAGATTATTATAATCTAGCTTATAGGTGGAGGATTATATAATCTAACTTATAATAAGTTGGTGGGAAATAAGCTATCAGGTGTTTGGCAGCCTGGATTATTAGAGTTATGGATTGTTGTATTCGAATGTTTAAAGACCACAATACCCTTGAGAGAGAGGTACGGGAGTTGGGGGATGGTTGAATGGCAAAGGTGAGTGATATTCCTAAAGTTTTATGGTCATTAAGATAAAAGGTGGATCTATAAGCTCAAATAAGCTCCTTTTTTGAGCTTATTAGATTACAATAATTTGGGCTATTAGATTATAATAAGTTACCTTATAATTTGGGCTGTTTGTTTCCACTTATGATTATAAGCTAGATTATAATAATCTTAAGTGGAAACAAACAGGGCCTTAGAACTCATGAAAAGGTCCGAGTTGAGTTGTTGGAGAAAATAAAGAACAGTTCCATTCATCATCTAGTTTGTTAAGATGTCGCAAGTCGTAATACTTGTAATTTTTTATAGAAAATTTTTGGCAAATTATATATCTGTTATCTATTGGAAAGCGGGACAGATTATATATTTAATGTATTGTACTACGCAACGCCAGCACTGAAGACGATACTAAATCTCACGATGCTTACCTGTGTACTCTTGGAGCAAAAACAAATGTTACGTACAGACATCAACCGCATCTGGTTGTTCTTTCTCTTTTCATACGTGAAAATGTCATGCATATCAATACTTCTAGCCAAAGTCTACTGCACTGTCTCTGTCCCACTTGTGTTAATTTGCTCTTCTTTGACTTCTTTTCTTAAATCATAGAGCATGCATCTTCTCACGCTAGATAGGCATTCCCTTTTATTTTGATTAGAGTTCACAAGGTCTTCATTATTATCTCATTGGCCAATCCTTTATGTACCACCAACTAAAACCAATCAGCATCGTTCCAATGGCACACTTGACACTTCCTGTAGGTTGACTTTCATTTTATGCTTCTTTCTTCAATTTCACATTGCAGAATCTCAATTATACACACTGATGATGGAACTGTACTTCACCAATAGAACACGAAAAAAAATAATGGTAAAAAAGTGCCACAACCTACACCAGTCTTTTCTTGCACAGCTGACAAAAGATCATCCATGAAAGGGGCATACCTGCAAAAATATTCCAAATGGCGTCACATACAAAGAACCATGCACCCTTCACAAGTCATCAAAGGGTGAAAAGGCTGAGGTCGACACAAAGGTAGAGTATTCCTAAGTCCCTATGCCACATTGATGCACTTGTACTGTTATGCCCATTCGGTATTAGCATCACGTACTCATTCACAACTCACTACTGGTTTCAACACGCCAGGGGATTAAAATTCTATTGTCTCACTCATAACTTCACCGTGCTTATGTCGATGTTTTGGAATGTCGTGCTGCCTTTACTATGATGACTAGAACGAGTATCATGTTACAAATTAGTCTATATAAGCAAGATCTATTTTTTAATTTTAAAGTATGTATAGTTTAGTACTATATTGCTAAGACTATGTGGGAAAGACTAATTTATAAGGTGGAGTCCTCACCACTCCTTGAATATAGATAGAGATGTTATGAGGAGGACATTGGCTAATCACGCACACGCGCATGTACACGCGCGCGTATTTACGCATTTTCACATGAAAATCATGTGACTTGTGACTTGCCGTGACATGGCACGTTACCTGACCAAGTCTATCTTTATTTTTTGCTGAACCCTGTACCACACTCTCTCTCTCTGTTTGAATGAGATTCAAACGTTTGAATTTGAGGGTTTATTGGGGGTTTTGATGACAGACAGTTACCGGTGGGTAAATAGTTGTTTAAATTTGTTAGTATATATATATATATATATATATATATATATATATATATATATATATATATATATATATATATATATATATATATATATATATATATATATATATATATATATATGAAAAATATCTTTTACTCCCGGTGTAATTACACCCACCTCTAATATACCACCTAAACAAATTTGAAATACTCCTTTATCACTTTAGGTATACTCATATACTAATTATAAGATAGTCCAATGTGAACCACACGAAAAATTGTAAGGAAGTCCATAATTTTTAGCGTATTTTATAAATACCTTTATATACGTACATAAAAGGAGTATGCCAAAAATATGCATACCACCTCTGAAAAATTGTTCATACCACCTATATGGTCTTAAATACTCGTATACTACACGTACATACTCTCAGTTCACATAAGATACTACCTTTGTTGTGAGATACGACATAGGGTGTAATTACACACACACACACACACACACACACACACACACACACACACACACACACACACACACACACACACACACACACACACACACACACACACACACACACACACATATATATATATATATATATATATATATATATATATATATATATATATATATATATATATATATATATATATATATATATATATATATATATATATATATATATATATATATATATATATATATATATATATATATATATATGCAGGGTGATTCTGAATGATTCGAGTGTATTCAGCTGAATACCCAAATTTTTTAGTAAAAAACTAGTATATACAAGGTACAATACATATATATACATTTAGTTGGACCAAATTTATTATTTTTAGACCCAGTTAGCCCAAATATATTTAGAAACTGAATGGGTATTCAACTGAAACTGAATTTAGAAGCTCTCTCTAAGTCTCCAAGCTGAAACTGAAACTGAATGGGTATTTAGAAGCTCTCTCTAAGTCTCCAAGCTGGCAAGCCTGAGGTGAGCTCTCGTCTCTCGACTTGGTTCAATTTGGTGTCGATTGCATTGGATATTTGGATGGTCAAATTGCCTGTAGCTGCAGAGACTTAGAGCAACAATTATTGATATTATGAAGCTTGGATTGGGATATCTAGATTCGTAATTACCACATCCTTAGGAGTTAGAAAAGTTTTTTAGATTGGGCATCTTCAGATCTTCCTAATCCCATGCTATATAATTGGCAATCCACAGAAATTATATGTTTTCTTCTTGTAGAAACTTATGATCTCATTTTTACTCAGCATGTATCTTCATAATTTAAATTCAACATTGCTTGTTTAGGCTTCTATTTTCAACCAAGTTAGGTTATGCTTGTGGTTGCATGCTCTTCAATATTTGGTCATGTACCAATTACCCAACAATGGTTACCCGTTACCCACGAATTCTCTAGGTTTTGTTTTATGCAACTGTAGCTTTTGAGTTTGTTGTACTGGCCCTTTCTTTGCAACCAACCCTTAAACATTAGTGTATGCTCCGACAAGTATGGATAATATACTGATGCATCATGCATACAATATTTTTGTTTGGCCTTTCTAAATCATTATTGACATTTGATTGGTGATCTTTGAGCTTTGAAAAATGAAGAAGTCTGCAGATTTGAAATATTTATGGGAGAGAGTTGGAAAGAGCAAAAAAGAGCAGGATCAACAAGGTATGCAATTGTCATTAATTTCTATAATTTACTATTTAATTTATGTCATTATGCTAGCTATATGTCGCCCATTTTCTCGTAAGGAATCATTCATTTCTATATTTTTGTATTTTTATTGTATCTATATATACGTATCGTTGTATCAGTGTTTTGAGGAAATGGTGAGTTGCGGTATCAACGTATTCGAGTAACCTAGCTTTGAAGTCTGAATACCCATCCTAAAAATGCTGGGTCCGCCACTGTATATCTGGAGACGTCCAAAGTGTATAGCTGAGATCTCACTATCTCCATTTCCTTCTTCTCTACGATCTTGTGCTTTTGTACTGTGCCGTCTGAACTTCGCCAACCTTTCTTCTCGACGTGCACCTAGAAGGAGGGAGAGCGACTATCTCCGAACCATTGCCGCAAAGAGTACATGCACGGGGCGACAATAAGGTTTCTAGGCAACGCATTTGCACGACCGCTCCTACACTACATCGTCTACATTCTGCACTACATTAATCCTGCACTACCTCCTGTTCTTCAACAAACCCAATTGTAAGTCGTTCGCTCGTTCGTTCGACTTTGATACTATAATTTACTTGTGTATATTCTGAAGTATGATGAGTAGCTTACTGTTAGTTACGAGTTTACATCACTAGTTTATTGTATTTGTCTTATAGTAAAATTTAGAATTAAAATATTGCCCACATTTTCAACATATCATTCAGCTAGCAGACGTGGTTGAATTTTTAGTTCCTTTCAAAAGTTTCGTGATTTTTTTTGACAGGACATTGGACTGTCAAGGTTAAAAAGGTCATCGTGGTATATTTTCTTTTCCATTCAAATTTTATTTTGTTGGACGGGGAAAGTTTGTGGCTTGGAGCTATGGTGATGATCACACGTAATGCTATCTCAGGTCAGGATTACCTGTAGTTCGTGCATGGTATGGTCTGTACGTTTTCTGTGGTCTTCACCATTTGCTGCTGAGCAATGTAGCATGGCCTAGTGCTGAATAATCCGAAATGCTCCTTTTGATGGGATGATTTGGATAGGATCCTATAGATCACAAAGGATTCGGATCCTCTGCCATGAGGAGGTAGTCCTCTGCAATGGTACAGCCCTTCCATGACCGTTGGATTGGAAATCAAAGCTTGGATGGGCTCAATACTATATAAAATCAATGTAGCGGTAGTCCTGGAGCAATCAATCTAGGCAACATATCCTTATACACTCAAACCTCAACTAAAAAAATCATAAAATTTTTTTAAAAAAATTCCACATATACTTATTAACTTACTTTAACTATGCATAAAATTTTAATTTCAAATTCATTATATGTTAGCGGTAACAAAAAAGAGAAAAATCTAACAAATGTTAAATAGTTTAAATTTGTTAGACTTTTCTCTTTTTTGCTGTTCTTAATATATATAATGAATTTGAACTTAAAATTTTATATATTGGTAGAGCAATCCATAGACTACATGTAGAAAATTTTTTTTACAATCTTTTGCGATTTTTAGTTGTGATGTACTATAAGTACACTCTAAATTTAAATGCATATGATATATTGTCTCTACTGCATATCTGCATAGTACTAGCAGGGCGAGTGTTAGTGTTGAATGGAGTTTTTTTTTTAACTTTTTGCAGTACGTTTTTGTGTGTTTGTCCTTGTCATTTTTATGCAGCAATCAACATGTTGTATGTTTCTTCAGGTATCGTGGACAAAATGTTCTATGCAGGTCATGTGAAGCCCTGCACCTGCGAACAACCGTCGTATAAACCGGGCAGAACGTTATGCCTGTTTCAAACAGTTTTAGCTTTTAATTTATTTTAATTTTTAATTTATTTAAATTAGAAGCCATTTGAAATGTGCCAGTTTGTAATTTCAGTTTTTTTTTCTTTATTTATTTGTATTGTCCGTGATAATATAATGGTTTTTTTGTTTTTTTATTTTTCTTATTTTTCAAAAAAAACTAACAACAGTTACAGTAAAATTTTAACTATAAGTCAAAAACTATAGATAGAAGTTTAAGCTATGAACCCGTTGGCATGAAGGCCCTGTTTGTTTCCACTTAAGATTATTATAATCCAGCTTATAGGTGGGGGGTTATATAAGCTAGATTATAATAAGCTGGTGGGAAATAAGCTCTCAGGTGTTTGGCAGCCTGGATTATCAGAGTTATGGATTGTTGTATTCGAATGTTTAAAGACTACAATGCCCTTGACCTTTTTTGGTGACTTATTTATTCTTTTATGACATGTTTTTTATTACTTTGGACTTGCAAAACATTAGTAACATAAGAATTTGAATACATAAGTGGTAGAAAAGCTAAATTATTCAAATATCCATGATCATATGTTCGTACAAATATGCTCTTACAAACAAATTACTCTCTCGCTCCGTGCTCACCCGCGCGGAGGGTCGCCCGTGCTTGACGCGCGCCCGAGGGTCGCTCCGTGCTCACCCGCCGCCCGAGGCCGGCGCCGGCAGCCGCGCCGTGCCCAACCCGCCGCCCGAGGCCGGCGCGCGCGCCGCCGTGCCCAGCCGCCGCCGCCGCGCCGCTCCGTGCCCAGCCCGCGCCCCGTGGCGATGCCCACACCGAGGCCGCCGCCCAAGCCTAGGTCGTTGCCCCGAGGTCGCCGCCCATGCCCGTGTCGCCGCCCGAGGCCTTCGACGCCGGCGCCGTGCCGCCGCCCCTAAGGCCGCGCTCGCGCCTAGGCCGCCGACCACGATGCCTCGGCCTCCCGCGACTCCGCGGCCTCCCGGCACCACGTCCCCTCCCGACGCCGCCCCGGCCGGCGCCGCCCCTCCCAGCGACTTCCTCGGCGACCACGGAGCTTCGCGCAAGGGAATCCCGGTAGGCAAGCGCACGGGCAAGGCCGGCCTCCGCATCATCAAAATCTTGCGGATCCATTTTGGAAGATTGGAAGAGGAGAGGGAGATTGCAAGATGGGATCCGCACGGGAGATTGGAAGAGGAGAGGAAGATTTGGAGACGGGGTATTTGAAGGATATTGGAAGAGGAGCGGAAGGAGCCGCACGCCCGCATGGGAGAGGCGCACGGGAGGAGATTGGATGATGGCAAAGGTGGGTAATTTTTGTAAAGTTTTATGGTCATTAGATAAAAGGTGGATCTATAAACTGAAATAAGCTCCTCTTTTGAGCTTATTAGATTATAATAATCTGGGCTATTAGATTATAATAAGTTACCTTATAATTTGGGCTGTTTGTTTCCACTTATGATTATAAGCTAGATTATCATAATCTTAAGTGGAAATAAACAGGGCCGAAGCCTTAGGAAAAGAAAAAGGGAAAGCTTTGACCATAAGAAATGTGAATCAGCATTACCGTCATCTGATCGTAACTAGATACTGCAAAAGCGAGAGTGAAGAACAAGCTAGAAAAATGTTGGGCATGTCGTGAGAAATTTGAATGGCTCAATTTCTCGCTCGATCGGCTAGATAATTAGTGCCTATCACCTGTGTTTCGATCGGACTGTCCACGAGTAGACACGCAGCAGCCACCAGGACGCTGCAATTTCCTTTTCTTTTGGGCATTGGTGAAGACATAAGAACTACTTGTATAGTTGCTAGTATAATTTAATTTCCAGTGGCCTCGATGCTGAAGAAGCCATTGTCTAGGGTTAGCCGTCGAGTAGCTCTTAAATAATCACTGTTAATTTGAAGACGGCGTCCCACTAAAAAGTTATAGTCTTTATTCTTTTCAGTTTATAATTTATTATTTATAACTTTTTCGATTAAATAAATAGAACGACTTCTCTATCATTTTTTCGAAGTGGTTTATCGGCTTAGTAGCATTTAGTTCGTTCGTATAAGTACTCGCTCTAAGATTAAAAGCTATCGGCTGTAGTCAAAAGTTAGATACACTGATGTTCAGTCCTGCCCACCTCGAAAAAGAAAAGAAAAGGGAAAACTCAATGTTTATCGTCAATTTATAATTTTCTTACGGTCGAGTTGACTTTTGTGTTTCCGGAAGCCAAGCGGCTCGAACTTGCGCATCTGACGGTTGCAAGAAATACATTCTCACGCCAAGCCACAACATCATATTACTACGTGATGGGAGCTGCCGCTGCACATATAAAATACATCCGTGCATTTCAACCACCAGTATTTCTGATGAAACTTCAGCTGATATGATATGGTACACGATCTTTTCTTCACCTCTCACTTCAGTTTAGTGTCAGGTACGTACGCACGTCCTAAAGGAGGAGCTACCGCTGCACATATAAAATACTAGTCTCATAGGCGCAGCGGCATGCCGCGTCAGTCACCGTGTGTACCGAAGTAAAAGAGGCAAAAATTCGTAGCTAAAGGAAAGCGTAGGGTTTTTTTTAAAAAGCGAGGGGCTTTTCGCAATAAAAGGAGACTAGAGGGGTTTTTTCGTAAAAATCAGGGGTTGTTTTGAAAGAACCGAGGGCCTGTACGTAATTTCAGAAACTGCGGATCGTTATCAATGAAAAATAAATATATGCAGGGTTTTTTTTGAAAAATATAGGGACCTTTTTGTGATAACAGAGGACCTTTACGTAATTTCGGGAAAACACAGGGACTTTTTCGCAAAAAACGGTGGCCGACCGTACGCAAATTCCAAGCCACGCGGCAGACGGAGCGCTCGTACGGCGAGGAAAACGCTGACGTGGGAGCTCTCTCCGCGCGGGGAATCTCCGGGGCGTATGAAGGGTATGATATCCGTGCATTTCAACTACCAGTATTTGTGATGAAACTTCAGCTGATCTTTTCTTCAAGTGCCCAGGTACGTACGTACGTCCTAAAGGAGGATGGTGTTAGCCGATATGGATGGTTCGTGATTAAAGTATCGATGAATAATTAATATTTGAATTATTTTAAAATTTATATTTGTGAAAGTTTCGGTTGAACGCTATCAAAGGTTTTGAGTTCGAGTAGTTTTGATCGAGTTCGTGTGGTCTTTGTCCAATACGAGTGGTTTTGAGTTGCTTCAAGTGATTTTGGTCTACTCCGAGTGATTTCAGTTGGTTCCAAGTGGTTTTAATTGCTCCGAGCGGTTTTGGTCTGTTTCGAGTAGTTTCGAACTAGTCCAATTGGGACCGAGTTGCATCGGATGATTTTTGAGTAGCAACGGAGTATCGGACGGTGTCCGACTAGCATTGGCGCATCGGACGGCTTTTGAGCGCCATCGGAACATCGGACAGCACTCGATTGGCATCGGAGGACCACATGGCTGGCTTCAACCTTGAAGAGCGATGGGCCAACTGATGTTTACAACCACTCAGAGTCGTTTGCGACCACATCCAACTTCAACGACAATAGACTTCAACCTCTGTGGCTTTTGACGACGGTAGTACGAGCACCACAACACGACTACAGAAAAACGACCATGTCTATGTTCGACTACGCCTGGCTTCGACCACAGCAACTCAACTACGGTATTCTGACCACGACTGATTTCGACAACGTCCGGCTTCGACTATGTTTGACTTCGACCACGACAGAACGACCACTTAAGGTAATTGTAGCTATAGTACTTTTTCAAAGTCATAGCTATAGTACTTTGCATGGTTGAAGCTACAATACTTTTTCATGGTCGTAGCTACAGTACTTTTCACTGTTGACTTTACTATTCGTACTCGATAGTCATAGATTTTGCGGTTGATAGTCATAGACTTTATGATCGATAGTCATAGGCTTTGTGATTGATGGTCATAAACTTTGTGATCGATAGTCGTAGACTTTGCAGTCGATGATCGTAGACATTGTAGACTACTGTCATACTCGTAGACTTCATGATCTGCGGTTATTGTCATTGGTTTTTCAGTCAGTTGTTGTAGAACACGCGATCGGTAGTCGAAGGCTTTGCGATTGGTTGCCGTAGGCTTCACGGTTGGTACTCGTAGACTTCATTGTTGTTACGAGTGCTTCACTTCTTGTGATCTTCGAGTACCTTGAGTACTCGTGTTACACTAGTGGGATGACTAGCTGGTGCTTGGTGGTCAGGTGGTCTGGTACTCAGTAGTCAGAAGGACTCAGTACTCGATGATCGGTGATCGGTTGTCATAGGTGTTGCGATCGGTTGTCAGAGACTTGTGGTATGTGATCGGCACTCAGTAGTCGATACTCGATGAATCTGGTAGGTAGCGATGCTTGTTATTTTTGAGTGTTTTGAGCGGAGTGATGGTATTTCCAAAGTACTTGTTGTTTTCGAGTACTGCATGAGCTAGAAGTCGTAAAAAGTGATCTAAGACAAATTTTTGGATTGCGATGGAGTTTGTGGTCATGGACTAACTGGTTGGTATTGATGGTTGGTTAAGAGTGTGGGTTGCGTGTGTGTGTGCTGATATCAGTCAAGTTGTGGAGAATTGTGCAAGTGGAAAACATTTCTTTGGTCTTTGATGTACAGTTGGGCGTGGAGGCAATCATGCTCGGTGGCAAGGAGGATGGACTAGTATGGGGGAGTCGGAGATCCAAGCGATTGAGGATGTCACGTGAGGTGTCGGGCTCATGCTGGAGCACATGGAGATCAAATGTGGTGATTCGTGGAAAAGCTATGGGCGGTGCAGTCCAGGAGGCTTTGACACAGAGATTGTTGATACATAGCGAAGATATGAGAGGTGTGTTTCAGAGGCTTCGATACGTGTTGATGGTGTGTGGTGAAGTTACAGAAGATGTTGTTCTAGAGGCTTCGTTACGTAATAAGATTGGAGGGTTACGGATAGATTCTGTAGTTTGGAAGAGGAAGAGTTTGAATAATACCCGTGTTTAGAAAGATTTCAGGTCCCTTATTTTTGGGTAGAGATAATGTTTTGAATCCATGTTTGAGATAGACATGGTTTGTAGCATTAACCTATAAAAACAGAGAGGTTTTTGGAGAGGGTCGATTTGTGAGAGCTTTTGTAGAGAAGGCTTTTAGGGATGCTTATAACAGCACTTTGTAAATCCACAAAAATCCAGCAATAAAAATCATCTTGAATTGGAAATCGTTTAATCATACTGAAAAACTTGTTTTGACATTGTTATATTATATATGATTTTATATGATCTAGATAACTCTGCTCAAACAGATGCCTTGGTCAAAATCTTAAATCAATTCAAAATAACTTGTATAATCTACAAAGCTTCTTATTTTTTTCTCTTATAGCTCC
Source organism: Dendrocalamus sinicus (assembly GCA_036346575.1). Lineage (NCBI taxonomy): Eukaryota > Viridiplantae > Streptophyta > Magnoliopsida > Poales > Poaceae > Dendrocalamus > Dendrocalamus sinicus. The sequence continues at coordinate 26,089,587 of CM070644.1, forward strand.
TTATTACAATTATTCTCTTTCTGAATTTCTTGATGACTACATTGCCAAAGGGGGAGAAGTTAGAAGAAAGGGGTAGAATTTTAAAAATCTGGAGTTGAGGGGAGTTTTTGGAAGTTTTTGAGTTGTTTGCTATTGTTGAGGTCTATGGTTTGTTTTGAAACTTTCTTTTCGCAAATTTTATTTTTCCTTCAAAACTTAACTCATTCGAGTGTTTTTTGAGGTATTGTCAATGTAGTCATCAAGGGGAGATTGTTAAACCATGTGGATGATCATGATTAAAGTAATGATGAATAATTGATATTTTGATTCTTTTTGGAATTTGCGTTTGCGAAAGTTTTGATCGATCGCAGTCAAAGGTTATGAGTCTGACTAGTTTTGATCGAGTTCGAGTGATTTTTCTCTAGTCAGATTAGTTTTGGGTTGCTTCGAGTGGTTTTGGTCTACTCCAAGTAGTTTTAGTTGGTTCCGAGTGGTTTTAGTTACTCTGAGTGGTTTTGGTTTGCTATGAGTGGTTTCGGTCATGTACAAGTGGTTTTCATCTGCTCTGAGTGGTTTTGGCCTATTTCAAGTAGTTTCAAACCAGTTTGATTGGGTCTGAGTTGCATCGGACGGTTTTAGAGTAGCAACGGAGTATCGAGCGGTGTCCGACTAGCATTGGCACATCGAACATCTTTCGAGTGCCATCGGAACATCGGACAGCACTTGATTGGCTTCGGAGGATCGCATAGTTGGCTTTGTAAGATCGGGGAGGCTGACTAGAGGGTGAATAGTTGTTTTTAAAAATTTCAATTAAATTTTATTTAAGCTATTTGGCTAAAACCAAGTATACAATGCGAAAGCTTAAATCATTTTGGTTTAGCATAATTAAAACCTAAATCAATTAGGTTCACCTAAGTGCACTAACAACTTGAGTACATGTCAAAAGTTTTCAATTCTAGAAAGACAAGCAATCAATTTAATTCTTTGAATGCAAATTGCTTGAATGTAAATTGAGCACAAGAAAACAAACCATAAATGACACGATTCCTTTTTACCGTGGTATTCAAAGAATTGCCAATCTCGCTTAGTTCATGTTAAGGTTAGCCCAAACGAATTGGACCGACTCCACGAATTAAGCCAAACCACCTCAATACAATAGTGGTAGCTCTTTCCCGCTCCAGGTAGGTGAGCTTCAACCTTCACAACTTTGCCGAGTCTTCTCACAACCTTCTTTGAAAAGATCATTGCGCACAACGCCATCTAGAAGTTGGCAAACTCCAAAAGTAATAAGTCAAACCCCTCACTTAACTCTCACCACGTACAACAAATTCACAAGCTCAAATGGACACTAAGTCCAACTCTAGATGCAACACATGCACTTTAGATTACTCTCCTTGCTCACAAGGTGCATCACATGTACAATTGAGAGGAGGTACTTGATGGTCGGTGATCGGTTGTCGTAGGTGTTGTGATTGGTTGTCAGAGACTTGTGGTATGTGATCGGTACTCGGTAGTCGGTACTCGATGACTCTGATCGGTAGCAATGCTTGTTATTCCTAAGTGTTTTGAGCGAAGCGATAGTATTTTCCAAGTACTTGTGGTTTTCGAGTACTGCATGAGCTAGCAGTCGTAATAAGTGATCTGAGGCAAATTTTTGGATAGCGATGGAGTTTGTGGTCGTGGACGAACTGGTTAGTATTGATGGTTAGTTAAGAGTGTGGGTTGTGTGTGTGCTGATGCCAGTCAAGTTGTGGAGAATTTGTGCCGGTGGAAAACATTTCTTTGGCTTTTTGATGTACAGGTGGGCGTGGAGGCGATCATGGTTTACAAAGAGGATGGACTAGGATGGGGCCGGGGAGTTTGAGGTCCAGGCGATCGAGGATGTCACACGAGATGGTCGGGCTCATGTTAGAGCACATGGAGATCAAAGGTGGTGATTTGTAGAGAAGCTACGAACGGTGCGATCCAGGAGGCTTCGACACAGATTATTGATATGTAGTAAAGATATTAGAGGTGCATTCCGGAGGCTTCGATACGTAGTGATGGTGCTGTTCTGAAAGCTTTGTCATGTGATACAATTGGAGGGTTACGGATAGAGTCCCTAGTTTGGAAGAGGAAGAGTTTGAATAAAATCCGTGTTCAGAAGGTTTCGGGTCCCTTATTTTTCGGTAGAGATAAGGTTTTGAGTCCGTGTTTGAGGTAGACACGGTTTGTAGCATTAACGTATAAAAGCAGGAGAGGCTATGGGTTAATGCAGAGAGAGCCTTCGAGGAGAAAGGCTGTGTCGATTTGTAAAAGCTTTTGTTGAGAAGGTTTTTAGGGGTGCTTATGAAGGCATTTTGTAAATCCACAAAAATCCAGGAATAAAAATCATCTTCAGTCAATCTAGTTCGTGATTCGTTGAAGATTGCTGGTGATTGCAATTAGGCAGAAGTATATGACTACGTGCAAGGGTGATTGAAGTAATCAAATAGTATGGTTGTTCGAGCGATCAAAATTATCATCGACTATAAAAAAACTCTAAAAAAACAATGGAAATCATTTTCCTCTGATTTTAACAAACGATCCGAAAGCTAGGTTCGATTGGACCTGAGCTGTTGAATGCTTCGTGGAATGCGTCGAGCAGTCGAGCTCGTTTTAGCCTACTGTCGTTATCCACGTTTCTCCAGAGCTGAACACCTCGAGAAGCTTCTTCAGTCTTCAGAGCAGGAAGCCAGTAGCTATTAATCTATCTTCCCTTGGTAAAAATTGCCATAACATTTATTTGTGGACGCAAGCTCGTAAACAGCACGGAATTTGAGCCCTTCTTCTTCTTCTTCTTTTTTGTTTGAACACTCAAAAGGCATACGTAGTCAAATGCTGGATGGATTCGGATTCACGTGGATTTTCCTGCTCTCTCTAGCTAGCATCGTTAGTTGGCCACTTGCTGCCCGATCGCGCTCATAGCCCATCGTCATTTGTATCTCTTTTTTACTTGCTGGCCAGGAAATCCGGCCAGGAAATTGATTGCAACATCGACATGTTCAACACGTGGCCTCCCCAATTTGGACACATTTCCATGTGTGCATAGCACTTCAGTACAGTATTCCAGCCCAAGTAGCCTTCATTGTTCTACTAAACATGGACGCTGCCGCTTCATTGTTCTACTAAACATGGACGATGCCGCTTCATTGTTCTACTCAACATGGACGTTGCCGCGCCATGCGCGCGAGGCGCACCTTTCACCGTTCCACGGCACCGATCCATGCGGGCGCCCGACCTCAAAAGCCCGCTCGGCGGCTGCTATGCTAAAATCGGGAGGGGGAGCCGCCGTGCCGCGCCCGTTTGGTAATTTTGGGTGCGTTCTTTTTTGTTTTTTCTGTTGGCTTAGCTTATGGCCGATAACTTTGTTTGATAGTTGTTGTTACTAGTGTAAGTGTCTATGTGAACGAATTGAATATAGATAAATTGATAAACCATTTTGACAAAACTGTTTCGATAAGTTGCCGCAGCCACGCGCGCTAGCCTGCCTAGCTCTATAAAACAGCACCGCGCGCACGTCGCCTCTCGTGCCTCTCCTACGCAGATCTCGCGATTGGGCGTGTTAGCCGCTGTTGCCTAGCTCCCGACTCTCGTCCCTCTCCATCACGTCACATTTGATCTGACCATGGCCGAATCGGGCAAGACGCTGTCCGGCTCCGCCAACGGCAAGAAGACTCCACCGCCGCCGGCCTCCGACTCTGGTACGCACCGCCGTCTCCCTCCTCTCGCTCGCACTTGTGACGATCCTGCGTGCTAAATCTGATTGGTTTCTTTTTCATCTGACGACCCCATGGCTACGATCGATGCCTTTCATTCGCTTCTTTTCCTAGTTTTCTGATTGCTGCGAGTATTTGTTAGTTGTTACCAGTGGAATTCTGCAGGCCTGTTGATAGCTAGTAAGCGCGTCGATCTGCCTACATTAATATTTCTTTGCATCCTGCTTCCCTGTGCGTCGCGTGCCTTATTACGGTTCAGTTGCTAGATGCAGGAATTTCATTTGAGCCTCGAGATAGATCGGCCTGCGACCGGGAAGATCTTGCTCACGGGGGCTCTAGGGCCGAGCCCGCTTGTCTGCATACGGTGTCAATCCCGATGCTTTAGGCAATAGCTGATCTGTCCCTTTGTTGACTTGTGGCGATCATCCCCGATGTTGCATGCTCCGAATAAATCCATGTACTTCCAAGCTTCGACATGAACGTCGCGTGAATTACGTCAGGCATGCTGAAAAAAGTAGAGTATACCTTTGGACTTCTACACGCAGGTGTTCTGATGGGAGTAGTAGAACCATGTAGTGTTTCGCCATACACGCTTTCATGGAGCATGCAGCCCGTGTGTTGTTTGGTAGCTGACTGGCTGTTGCACTCCGTATCGCTTTATCACATTTCGGTCACTTTCGGCTAGTGAAGAGGATAACAAGACCATTACAGCGTTTGGTACTGTGGGCATTTGAAGCGGCAGTTGCAAGGTAATTGACCTCAATCAATACTACACCAAAACTAGCGACTTACCGTAGCTGGGGCAATAAACCAATGTCACATCTCTAGAAGAGAGAGAGCGCGCGCATGCACACGTGGCATCCCGGTCAGCACTAGTCTGATGTGGCATGCATACGTGGCGTCGTGGTTAGCATTCCACTAGGCCGGTCCTCAGCTCGAGAGTATGATAGGTGGGCCCATCTTGTCAGCATGCCCAGCTGGTGATGGAATGGTAGTTCGGTGACCATACAACTCGCTAACGGTGCAGCTCCATAAAACCCAAAACAAACATCGCAACAAAATGATAATTTTGCTATTAAAGTTATAGTTTTGTGAAATTTACTTTTTAAAAAAAAACTTGAAACATGTGGCCCAGCTTAGGTCTAGGCCCCTGCCTGGGCTAGGAGGTTCATATTTAATTCCACTTATCATATCCGAAACTGCAAGCAAATCCATTTACTTATGCGAGCAAAGAGTTGGTCTTTGTACTGCAGTTTTTTTTATTTGTTTGAGCATTCTTGTGCAACTTGCTACGCTTTATTGTTAATGCATGCCATGGTCGTATTGTAATCTGAGGATAGCAGTTGACCATCGACGAGCATATCCATGACTACGACCGTCCCAAGTCGTGTTACCTTATATACGTGCTTTTAGTGTGACAAATACATCTTTTTAAATAATGGATAGAAATCCAGTCTCTACATCCACACGTGGATATACACAGCCAAAGGTTACAGGAGCCTTTAGACTCAATTATTCATAGCCTCAAAATTGAGGTACACAAAAAACAAAGAGCAAAAAGACTAAAAGAGCTAGAAAGACTACACTTCTAACTTCTATGTCCTTGCTTCAAACTTGCTTTGACCTTGTGCACTAGCAATCCTTCGCATCCTAGTTTACTTAGAAACTCTTGATGTCAGGCCTCAAAATTTGATCTTGAACAGTAGCAATCCTTCACATCCTCGTTTACTTAGAGACTTGGACGTCAAAACGAAGCCACCAGAGTGGGAACCACATGTGGAACTGTAAAGACAACGCCTTCAAGAAGGAATACGACGTATCCACGCCGCCGCTGCCCGTCCAACATGGACAGGGATTTCTCCCGCAAGATCCACATCGAGAGAGAAGGGGTGCATCAACAGACAGACGCCTCCAAGGAGTAAAACGGCTCCCAAAGGTATCATCATCGTCAGCCCAACAGCAAGACAAAGGCTTTCGCCTGGCACCCAACCACTCCCAGCGACAGCACGCCAACGACTAGCAAATTGGCTGCACATCAACCACGGCCACCACCACACAATCCGCCGGATCCACTCCCAAAGAGGCTGGATCGGGAGCAAAACGCCAAGCCTTCCCGCTCGAGCCGCAACGCCATGACTCGGGAGCCCGCCACGGCGACGCAGAACCCTTTTTCTCATCCTACTCCTCACCGCGCTCAGCTCCTCCACCGCCATCTCAGGCTCAACCGTGACGGCAGCGGCGCTCCCTACGGAAGCACTCCCGACCAAGTCCCGCTGGCCAAAGCCTCCCTCTTCTTCGCCTTCTACGAGGCCACCAACCCGCTTACCGCGCCGGCCTCCACGCCGCTCCTCCTCTGGCTCGAGGGTGACCCCGGCAGCTCGTCCCAACCCAGCAACTACCTCCAGCTAGGTCCGAACTCACTTCACCACTCCGCCAACGGCAACTCCAGCTCCCTCTCGCCCAATCCCGGCCGAGAGACGCCGGATCTGGCCACCGGGCCGCCGGATCCGCCGCCGGCGAGGGAAGTCGTTGCCGGGAAGCTCTCGACCTTCTGCTCCCTACCGACCAGATCTGGGAAGGGGAAAAAAACCCCGCCGCCGCGCTCCTTTTGGCCACCGGCAACGGGGAGGAGGCGAGATCCGGGCTGAGGGGGAGGCCCGAGAAGCCCGCACTCGGAGATGCTGCCCTCTGACGGTTGGGGGAGAGAGACCCGAGAGAAAGAGAAAAGCCCCGCCGCCGCCCTCCTTGCGACCACCGGCAAACGGTGGCGCGCTCCGGCGACGGCGAGGAGGCGGGATCCGTGGAGAGGGCGCTGGGAGAAGAAAGGTCGGGAGAAGAAAGGTCGGGGGGACTTCGAAGAAAGCTCCTTGTGACAAATACATCTAATCAGTTAATCCATCATTATTGAGCATTTTCTATATTCATTTCCTATTGGAAAACAAACTGATGTCTAGTACAATATGAAACTTAACATACAGTGTTTCTTGGATAGCTAGCTCAGATCCAGCCTGTCAGATACAGTGTTTAATCTATTCTAAGGCACAGATGTACATGAGGAAGAACATACACCAAAGCTGAACTTTAACAATTCCATACATTCTATGCAAAATGAATACTATAAGGAGGAACCAGGGTTAGAACTTTCGGATACAAAAAATTTTTGGGTGCCGGCGAAATGAACGAAATTTCAGACAAAAAATCAAAATTTTGATGAAATTTAACCGAATCTTGGATGAAATTTGAACAAATTTCAAATAGAACCAAATTCGGTGAAATTTTGGCCGAATAAAACTTGTTTCGGAGGGCACCGAAAGAGGCAAAATTTTGTTCATTTCACGAAATTTCGGACGAAATAAAGAACCCTGGGAGGGACCTCCCAGTGTTCAGAGCACTCAGTTCTATGAGTGTAATGTGTGTGTTTTTCTCACAGGTATTGTCAAAAGGCTTCCTCGAGTTGCATTTGTGTTCTTGTTGGCGCTGCTATATCGGCAGCTTCAGGCTCCGGCTCCGAAAATCTGCGGAACCCCAGGCGGCCCTCCTGTCACCGGGACAAGAATCAAGCTCAAGGATGGGAGGCACTTGGCCTACCATGAGTCCGGTGTCCGAAAGGAACAGGCGACGCATAAGATCATCTTTGTTCATGGATTCGACTCCTGCAGATACGATGCGCTCCAAGCGTCACCGGTATGTTACGATACTGTACATCTGCTTGTTCTGTCTGACTGAACAATCCAATAGTTGTTTTGAGTAGAGAAATGATTTTGAATTTTTGATGCGTAACTGGAAACTGTGACAGGAGCTGGCACAAGAGCTCGGGATCTATATCCTCTCCTTCGATCGACCTGGGTATGGAGAGAGCGATCCGCACCCTGCTAGGACCGAGAAGAGCATCGCCTTGGACATCGAAGAGCTCGCCGACAGCCTGCAGCTTGGCCCCAAGTTCTACCTCATTGGGTACTCCATGGGCGGCGAGATCGTGTGGAGCTGCCTCAAGTACATCCCTCAGAGGTACATCCAGCAATTTCTGTTCTTCCGCCTACCATTGCACACAGTGACAACCACATTGTTCAGCTTCAAACAGAAAACAAAAACATAAAGGACTACAGCCACAATATGAAACTGAATATTGCTAGTACCTCTGATCTCGTGCTAGTTGCTACGAAAGGTCATTTAGACAATAAGTTTGCATTGCAAATGTACAGATATCAATAAAATGTAAAGCTGATACTATGCTACATTTTGCAACCTGCAGGCTTTCAGGGGTGTCCATGCTTGGGCCTGTCGGCAACTACTGGTGGTCAGGTTACCCTTCGAACGTGTCCTGGGACGCCTGGTACCAGCAGATCCCGCAGGACCAGTGGGCGGTGCGCGTCGCGCACCACGCCCCCTGGCTGACCTACTGGTGGAACACCCAGAAGTTCTTCCCGGCCTCCAGCGTCATCGCCTTCAACCCCGCCATCCTCTCCAGGGAAGACATGGCCGTCCTCCCAAAGTTCGCCTACCGAACCTACGCGGTAAGCTCTATCGCCAGCATTTCGCAACGTCCCTTGATTCATCGATTGACCTGTTACTTGATGGTTTTTTTGGCTGCGATTGTTGCGATTTGGCAGCACCAGGTGAGGCAGCAGGGGGAGCACGAAAGCCTGCACCGCGACATGATGGTCGGGTTCGGCAAGTGGGGATGGAGCCCGCTGGAGATGAAGGACCCGTTCCCGGGCGGCGAGGCTGCGGTCCACCTCTGGCACGGCGCCGAGGACCTGATCGTGCCGGTCGCCCTGTCGCGGTACATCGCCGAGAGGCTGCCGTGGGTCCGGTACCACGAGCTACCCACGGCCGGCCACCTCTTCCCCATCGCCGACGGGATGTCCGACGTCATCCTCAAGTCGCTGCTGCTCGGGGACCAGTGAGCGAGAGTTGGCACTGGATGCATCGTGTCACAGGAGCGTCTGTTTTCCGTAGTACTGTGGTAGTAGTTGATCCTGTGTAGAAAGATGATGATAATAATTCAGCGCCTAGTCGTTAACTCGTTACACCAGCAGATCTCGCCCTTCTAGTTTCGTCGAATGGGAGTATGGGGCCGCTCTATCGTCTAACTCTAACTAAAATTACAGATAACGATTAAAATTATATCATAATAATTATTAGTTTTTTAAGTCAATTTTAAAAGATAAGAAAACATAAAAAATATCATTATATCATCATAGACAGGCGGAACTGGGCCTCGGGCTAGGTAGGCTATAGCCCGAGGTCCAGCAAAATTAACAGTGTAAATTTTTTTTAAACAGATCGAAAAATACACTGTTTAATGGCTCAGCTCGAGGCATCACAGCCCAGCCCGAGGCGGAATAAGTGGCCCAGCCCACGATGATGGAAACCTAGCGCCCAGCCGCCCACGATCTGCAACTCCTGCTCCTCCACTCGTGCTCTTCTCGCGTCCGGGCGTCCTGACGGCGGCGGCGGCTCTCCCCTCCCCCCTCGCGGCGCCTCTCCCCTCTCCTCCCGCGGAGGCTCTCCCCTCTCCCCCCACGGCAGCTCTCCCCTCTCCTCCCGCAGCGGCTCTCCCCTCTCTCCCGGCGGCCGCTCTCCCCTCTCCGGCTCCGCCTCCTCCTCGCGGCCTCCGCCGCCGCCCTCGCCTCCTCCGTCTCCGATCTAAGGTTCTCTTCACATAACAACTTACATATCTATAATTTCTATAGATTCAGTTACCAGAGACCAATTATCTAGTGAATTAACCTTTTACATTCCTATTGATTGTCATTGTTTCACCTTTGTTCCTCTTTCTTTCCTAGATAAAATACACAAGGTGTCATGTTAGTTTTGACTTCTGAGCAATATGAGGGAATGTTGGATCTTACTGTTGAAAACTTGAAATAGACGACGACATCAGTTACTGGAAGAATCGAAGAAGCATTTCAGTGATTCTACAAAAGTCTTGGATGGTGAATTGGTGATAATAGATATCAATGCGGCAGGTTGTTTTACTTTGTTAATCTTTAAGCTCTGCTGCTTGCTCAAGTTGTGCCCTTTAGTGTTCATTACATTGCTTGTGTTTTTATCCCGAGACCACAGTCGTTGAGCTGTCACTGAAATTTTAGTAAACTAAGGACATCAATTATAGTATTGTCATATATTTTTAAAAGGAATTATAGGCATCCACACCTCTTAGGTCACCTTCACTTGCTGAGAATTAGGGGTTATGCATGCCATTTCAACTAGCTGAATAGTGAATATGTTATTATGTGCACCTTGCTTTGCATACAAATTATCTAATGTGTTTTACTTTTTTCAGCTTTGCTGCACCTCAGATGGTTGGTAATCTGACCAATATTACTTCAAATCTAGGTTTAGACCTCAAAAGATCTTTCAGGTAATTCAATATTTCTTAAACTCTTGTCAAGTACTTTTTTCCTGAAACTAAATATTTGTGAACATTTGCTATAGAAACTAAAGATACCAAAATTGATGTTGGTTTAGTAATGATTATTGATGTCTTACTTTCAATTATTCGCTATAGAGTTAATAGTGAATACAAAATGAAGCGGATCAATGATGTGTTTCTGATGTACTTTTGTTATGTTGTGGTATACTGGTATTGGTATAAATTGACGTTAGTTTTTAGTTGTTAGAATTTAGCCCGGGGCGTAACCAAATCCTGGTTCCGCCACTGAATCATAGATGATATAAATAAATAAGAAAAAAAATTAAAACTAAAAATTGACATATTCCAAATAACTCCTAACTTTCTAAAAATTGAAAGCGAGAAGACAAAATACTTTTAAACCGATCGGAGGAGAGCCTAAGTAGGAATAGCCACTGGTCAGTGCGCTCGTTATTTCATTCATAGGCCTCCTGGAAAAAGTACATACACCTAACCAACCACCTGTATGATGGCCTGGCATCTCAACTGATCATGTATTCACATGGAAAAGCAACCACAGTTCACAATCATATGTTCAGTACAATGACTCATCTCCTAACTTACTAGGACTTGAAGATACATACTACACAAATTTTTAGATAAATTCTAATTGGATTAGAGTTCTTACCTCTCTTTTGAGTGGGGTTCCTACTTCACTTTAGACAATGAATAGGGGAACTATATAAACACGTGACTCTATGAGGTGTGGCCATATAGAACCCAAGCTACAAATTAACTCATCCAAAGCAGTGGTAGACCCAGGATTTTACCAAAGGGTATGCCGCACCAAAATTTTCATATGCAATTCGGTAAAACTATTTGCCAATTCGGTAAATAATTGTAAAATTTGCACTCTCATTGGTCAATGCCGCCACCATACCTACAAGATAGCAGGATGTTCAGTAAACTAATGGAAGAAGAGGCAACGAAAAAACATCTACAGGGTGATTGAACGCCAGGCCATGCTCACAGAAGAAATTTCCACGTGTCATGCTTATCTCATCGCTTCTTATCTATTGGATCTTTCTTCTGGAATCGAGCGAGCTCCCCTTGCAATGATGTGGTGGTGAATCTCTCATTCGTCTTCAGTGCTCTCTGATTGACTTTAATCCGTTCCTTATCCTCGGGAAAGGGGGGGTTATGATAATATGGGGCAGTTAAGATATCACTAAGTGTCATTTTTTCCTTGTGGCATTGTATTTCGTAGGAAGCAGTGCATGAGAAAACATTATAACAATGCAAGGTACTGAATTCTGAGGACATCGATTAACTTTGAGCATGTTCCAACATATGAGGGCAAGTTCTATGCCAAAGGTCACAGCGATATATGGTTTCAGTGGCTACAGAACATTTAAAAAGAAAGGCAGTGAGACAAGTAAATAGAAGTTACCAGCACCAATGGTGTATACATTTTTCAAACCTCCCATGACTTCGTGAGTAATGAGGTCACTATTATCCCACACAATAAAATGAGGCTGTCTCAAAAATTTAGCAAGAGGTTTTCTCCATTTATCAGCTCCGCAAATACGAGCATTTGCATATTCTTTATTATAAATTTCAGAAGCGATATTAGGGCCACCAAGATAAAGAATGTTCTCCAATGGAACCCCAGATGCATTAATACCAATAATATATAAACGGCAAACAGAAGTCAGAGATGGAAAGTGTAATACGTAAGAGCTAACCATGAAAACTCAGCACACACCGCATGGAATGGAGTTTGAACATAAAATTCTGAAATGGGCTAAATAAAAGCTGAACAAAAGCATTGAATTGTTATGTGAGAAGAAAGAGGAAACTAGTGTGTGCTACTAATCCAGGAGGAGACTACTAAACTGAACATGTGATGGCTAAAAGGATTTCTGAGCAACAGAAGAGATGAGTCATGACCAATAACTAAATTGCAAGGTCAACAATTGGTTCTCTCTCCACGTTGAAGAAACATAGAGAAGATTATATTAAGTCTAACCATGCCAATGAGTACAGTTTAACAGATGATTCAATCAGCAAAAAGGCATTCCTGGAAATTTAGAAAGATTCATCTCTGAAGTTCATTTTTCTCCAATTCAGCAGAAAGATTTTTTCATGTAAATTTTTGACACCAATACAACCGATTACATCTTGAATTCGTAATAATTTATAACTTAGTTTCCAGAAGACCGATAATAGCCATTGCAGGTACCAGATTGAGGAAGCTCATGGTTAGAGCTTCTAGTTCGGTATAATTGCGGAGAACCAACAATAGAGAACAACTTCAATTCAGTAAGGAAAGAACAAAATTGTATGATTGAGCAAAGAAAAGGAAAGGAACCTCACTTGCATTGCTAATCATCTGTGTCGGGGTAATGATCCGCGGCACGGGATCCAGGGACGCCTCCATCCCTTTGGCCAGCGAGATGATGATCGGGACAGTAATCCTCTCCTTCCAGTACCTCCCAATCTCCCCAAACACATCCCTTGTCTCCGTGGAGGGCAGCCCGTTGATGACAATGTCGGCGTCTCAGACGGCCTCCTGCAGGTTGGTGACGACCTTGAGCGGGCAGAGCGGCGTGTCGATCATGTTGAGGTAGAAGCCGTCCCTGAGTATCTCGTCGGCGTAGAGCATGCGGTCGCCGAGGTGGCCCTCAACATACTTGAGGTAGGCGCATCGGCGGATCAGACGGCGCAGGATGTCCTCGCGGGCGTTGATGACCTTGAAGAAGTGCTCGGCGGTGGCGCGGTCGACGGCGCGGCCCGGGTGGCGCCAGATGCGGACCTGCACCTTGTTGGTCTCGTTATAGAGCCGGCTGCGGAATAATAGGCACCAGAGTAGCCAAGCGTGTGGCCGTGGCCCCAGGGTATGCCGTGGCACACCCGGCATACCCTGTGGGACCGCCCCTGATCCAAAGTAAGAGGTGCACCAAATGATTAGATGCTAGATTATTTTTTAGCACTAGATTCTTGTATAAGGCAATGATTTGATAGTTCTAAAAAGTTTGACAAAGTTGTGAGAGAGCAATAATCTCTTATACTTTTTGATATTGTGCTTAAAGAATTTGTAATTTTTTGGCATTCTTACAAGAATAGAATGGGGGTTACCACTGAACCACAAATGTATTTAAATCTGGGTGAGCTCATCACAAGAGCGGGCATTGTGATCAAGCACCTACCTATTGACAAAGCACCTGGCCCAGATGGTTTCATGAGTTGTTTCTTAAGAAATGTTGGTCCATCATCAAACATGACTTTTATAAGCTTTGTCAAGATTTTCATGAGGGACACATCAATCTACAAAGTATTAATAATTCTCATATCACTTTGGTGCCAAAGAAGAATTCTCTAGAAAATGTTATTGGCTATAGGCTGATTTCTTTATTGAATTCTTGTTTAAATGTTCTTAGAAAGATTCTTGCTGACAGGCTCCAAAAGGTCCTGATGTCTCTCATTCACAATAATCAGTATCGCTTCATTAAGTCCCATACAATACAAGACTGCCTAGCATGGGCCTTTGTATATCTACATCAATGCTATCAATCCAAAGAGGAGATCATCATTTTAAAGTTGGACTTCGAGAAGGCTTTCAACATTGTGGAACATGTTACTATATTAGAGGTCTTAAAGCAAAAAGGTTTTGATGACAAGTGAATTTCTTGGATCAAGCAAATCCTTCATTCAGGGACTTCTTCTATTCTTTTGAATGGAGTTCTAGACAATTCGTTTCATTGCAAGCGTGATGTTTGTCAGGGGGATCCTCTCTCCCCTCTTCTCTTCATTTTAGCGGCAGATCTCCTACAATCAATTGTGAATGACTCTCATTGTCGAGGCCTTTTACATCTACCGATTAAACTTTCAAGGGAATCAGACTTTCTAATAATTCAATATGCTAATGATACAATAATCATCACGCAAGGCTTGGCCACGCAACTCTTCTATTTAAAAGGTGTGCTACAAACTTATGAGCAATATATGGGGATAAAAGTAAATAATATAAATCATGCCTAATACCAATCAATGTGCAGGACGGGAAGGTACCATTGCTAGTTGGAGTGTTTCAATGTGAAGTTGGGACCTTACCATTTACAAATTTGGGACTACCCTTGGGCACTACAATTCGAGAATCCAAGATTTTGCCCCATTAATAGATCACATTAATGAAAGGTGTCTATCAGCTTGTTCAACTCACTTGTCTTATGGAGATCGGTTAACAATGGTGCACTCTACATTATCTCAATTACCAACCTCTTACATGTGCTCTCTGTTGAGGAACCGACGCTGGAGACCAGTCTGAGCGATTCCTCTGCTTAGAACAAGAACGAATCAATCACAGAATCACAGAATAATAGATTGAACACAGAGAGGTAGAGAGAACTCCTGGTCTTTCTTTATTGCTTTAGATTGCATCGGGGTGTACATAATGAGGGGGGTCTAGATCCCTATTTATAGTCTACGGTGGGGTGCCCAATTAGATCAGGACTCTGGATAGAGTCCAGGTTTCCTAACACTCCCCCTTGGGCACTCACCCAATATGCTCATGCCTCGTCAAAACTCCATAAAAACCCAGTGGGAAAAATTTGGAGAAAGAGTACATGATACATGTGATGCTGCGATGCACGAATTGCCTCATTAAAAACCTTGGCCGAGAAACTTCATGAAAACTCGTTCAAGGGAAAAAGAGTACAATTCACCCAAATTCATTTGGTCTGCAGGACTTTATTTTTGGGTACTTAATCTTCATGATCAAGATTTATTAGCGGGCTTGTGAGAATTCTCCCCCTGAATTCTGCACTTCTCTAAGTCTCATCATTCCAATTCCACGAACGCACCTTTCAAAGCTAGATGCGGGGAGTGACTTAGTGAATAAATCTGCGAGATTTTCACATGACTTAGTATGCAGTACTTTAATCTCGTCCATCTTTTGCAATTCATGTGCATAGAAGAACTTGGGGTTAATATGCTTTGTGAGATGACTCTTCACATAGCCCGTTTGCACTTGTGCAACGCAAAGCGGCATTATCTTCATAGATAATTGGGGGGTTTGCACAATGTTCATCCCACATGACTGCTGGATGTGGTGAACCATTCGGCGGAGGCAAGCGCACTCTCGTGCGGCTTCATACAGTGCTATAATTTCTGAGTGGTTCGTCGAAGCGGCTACGAGCTTTGCTTAGACGATTTCCATGAAATTGCAGTTCCGCCATACAGAATACATAGCTTTGTTTGTGACTTAGCGGTATCACGGTCCGACGGATACCCAAAGATCTGCATAGCCAATCAAGTTCAGGTCTTGATTCTTTCTGTAGAACAATCCGAGGTCCTTGCTACCTTGGAGGTATCGGAAAATGTCCTTTATGCCCTGCCAATGCCTTTTGGTGGGCTCTGCACTGTACCTTGCTAACAGGTTCACGGCAAATGCAATGTCCGAACTAGTGCAGTTTGCTAAATACATGAGTGCTCCCACTGCACTCAAGTATGGGAATTCCGGTCCCAGGACTTCCTCCCCCTCTTCGCTTGGTCGGAAAGGATCTTTTTCTTGCTGTAAAGACCTACCGATCATCGGTACTTTCGAGAGAAATACCTTCTCAAAGCCAAACCTTTCGAGCACCTTCTGGGTGTAGGTCGACTGATGTACCAAGACTTCTTCAGGGACATGCTCAAGCTCCAAGCCTAAGCAAAACTTGGTCTTGCCCAAATCTTTCATTTCAAATTCTGACTCCAAGTAGGAGCTTGCTTCTTTTATGTCTTCGGCTGTCCCGATGATATTCAGATCATCTACATACACAGAGATTATATAGAATCCATTCTGGGATCACCGTATAAATACACAAGGACAGTCTTCATTGTTCGTGTAGCCTTTCTTGCAGAGAAAGTCGCTTAAGCGATTATACCACATTCTTCCAGATTGTTTCAGTCCATACAGGTGACTTTACGAGTTTCACCATGCAGATTTCTATTTGCTCTGTCTTGGTTTGGGAGAGGAATTCCTTCAGGGACTTTCATGTAAATCTCCGAATCCAAGTTACCGTAAAGGTATGCCGTCACAACATCCATCAATTTCATTTCTAAATTCAAGTTCACTGCCATTGAGATCAAGTATCTAAAGGTAATTCCACTCATGACTGGGGAGTAGGTTTTTTCATAATCAACTCCAGGACGTTGAGTGAAACCTTAGGCTACCAGCCTTGCTTTGTATCTCACTACTTCATTTCTTTCATTTCTCTTTCGAACAAATACCCACTTGTGCCCAACGGGGTGTATGTGGGGAGGTGTGCGGCATACGGGCCCAAACACCTCTCTTTTATTCAGAGATAGCAATTCAGTTACTATTGCCTTCTTCCAATCTTCCCAATCTGATCTTTTCTTACATTCAGCGAGCGATGCAGGCTCGGGATCAAGATCGATGATGGTGGCAATTTTCTTTGCGAAGTAGATATCGATCTTAGCGGTTGTCCTTTTCAGGGACTCTCCCGTGTGCACATAATTTATAGCTATTTCTTCATGAGTTGCTTCTTCTGGAGCGATTGCTTCTGGTGGAGCTTTACCTTGCACATCGCTTCTTTCAATTGCGGTGGCAAGTCCCTTTAGTTTTTTGGCTCCGATGTATGCGCACACATCCATGCCGATGGGGATATTTAGATCCGGTATGCCTTTTTCTGAAGGTGTCATACTTTTGCGAGTCTCAACCGCTCCCTTCTCATTCAGGGGACTTCAATGATCAGTGTGATAAATCCCTCTTATCCTTTTTCACCAGGCGTCCCCGGTTACTAAGGATTCGAGGAATCGGAGTTCTCGTCCTCTTTTTTATTTTTCTGAGGCCTCTGGACGAGATTAGAGATACCTTCTGCTTTCTTTGTTATTTCAACCCTCTCAAGTGCGATGCGTGCGAGCACATGCGACTTAGTCACGCTCTTCAAATCACTAAAGTGATCGAGCGATTGATTTGCTAATGCTTGCAAATCGATTGTCTTCTAGACTTCTCTTGTCTTCTGGACTTCTCTATTCGCTTCACTAGTGCGCGGGTCATCTGCATGGATTACCGTGGCTTGCCACGTAATTTCCCGACATTCTTCATCAAAGGGTTGATTTCCTCCCCCTAATGTTGGGAAATTTTCGGTGCTGACCCTTGTGCTAGTTGCATAGGTGAATGGATGTTGTAGGCCGAAGGTCTAAGGTTGATGAGATTCGCTGCATGAAGGACTGCGTGTCCCCAACATGTAGCTGGCAAATTACTTTTATGCAAGAGGGGTTGGGCAATAAATTTAATTCTTTTGATTAAAGCCTCTGCCAAACCATTCTGGGTATGGACATGCGGTACCAAATGCTCAACTGCAATTCCCATCGCCACGCAATAATCATCAAATGCCTTTGAAGTAAATTCTCCGGCGTTGTCCATTCGGATGGACTTGATATGATGATCTGGAAATACATTTCTGATGCGAATGATCTGCGAGATCAATTTTTCAAAGGCGAGGTTCCTTGTGGACAACAAAACCCACATATGACAACTTCGAGGAAGCGTCAATGAGCACCATAAAATTCTTAAATAACCCTAAGATGGGCTGAATGGGACCGCAAATGTCTCCCTGGATACATTCCAGGAATGCAGGGACTTCATCCTTCACTTACAGAGTGGAGGGTCTAGTAATTACTTTCCCGGTGGCACATGCAGGGCACACAAAATCTTTATGATTCGGGAAATTCTTCACATTAATATTATGCCCATGTGAGTTATTATGTTTCTCATCATCCTACGACTTGGGTGGCCTAATCTGTCATGCCAGAGACAGAAGAGTTCAGAGCTTCTAAACACTTGTCTTGAGCGATTATGCAGCATGCAGCGCTTTAATGTTGGTATAATATGGCCCATTTTCTAGTGAAGGAAGTTTTTCTAGTACCTTTTTGCGCTTCGTAATGAGCAGGTATTACTTACCGTACTCTTCTTTAGTCTCAACGTGGAAACCATTGGCGCGAATATTCTTAAAACTTAGGAGAGTTCTAGTCGATTCTGGGTACAATAAGGCTTCTTTAATGACCAAAGTTGTGCCCATTATGGCTTTTCCTGAACCAATTATACATACATCGCTTCTGGCGATTGTCGTAAGGCTGCCAGTGCTCTTACAAATCGACTGAAAATGCTTAGTCTCTCTTAAGATGGTATTTATTGTGCTGCTGCTAGCTTAGCACACTTCCTTAATAGGGCGCCACACGTGTTCTAATATAGGGTATTTAATTAACATGTATTAGAAGGCAATCAACACATAAATAAATACGCCAATATCAGAACATATCATGCCATTATAAACTGAATAAATGAATGAATTCTTCAAATATCATCCAACCATCATGAGAAAATAACAATTCTTAAGTACCATCCATGCAAATTCTAACATATTCTTCCACACAAAATAAATGACAATTAAAGTCGAAATGCATTCAGTGCACTAGACTTCTTCTGCTATTTTTTCGAGGTGACATTCTCTTCAAGAGAAATTATGACGGTGGCTGCTTCTAGGTCGAGAGAGATGCTGCGGTCGTAATGGTCTCAAACACCATCAACGCAGGCAGCTGCTCAGAATGCTCCCCCTCAACCGATGCAGAGTGGGCTTCATGTGCCCTTTGCCATCCCGTTTTGGCTTGCTAGCCTTATTCTCACGTGGAGCATCTGATTTGCCTTTCTGGGCTGCGGTCTTACCCTTCCTTCCCCTTTTCTCTATCAAGGGCTTTCGCACCTTATTGCTCCGCGTTGGCTTCACGGCGGTGGAGCTACGGATGGTCGAGTGACTTAGTTCTTGCGGGAACTTCGTCTGAGCTTCGCAATTTGCATCATATCAAACAATTCGGCATATTACTCATAGCCGTCTTGGCGATAATTGCGTGCGGATTGTACTTCATTTGGGTGGAAGGATTTTCTCAATTTTCGTATTGGGGTACAAATCACGTGCAAAAGCGGTTGTATTTCTCGACCGTCTTAAAGTCAAGAAACCTCGATCGATCCACTCTTGCTCGCTTGGGAAAGAATGGTATACTTTAGCCTCTCAAACCACTTCTTGATTGCGGTCCGAGTGATAGCGCTTTTCTCCGCCATATACTCATTCTTTAGAGTGAGGCAGGTGGTGCTGAGAAAATGAAGTGCTGATCATTCTCCTCAGGTTTGGGTTGAGCGTCATTCAGTCCGCCAATCCCAATAGCAGCGCGGAGCTTCCTGGCTCCAAGCACAATCTCGACATCGGATGCCTATGTCAGATAGTTTTGGCCATGCGGGGCCAGCTCCTTGAACTCCCAGTTCGTGATGCTAGTCATCTAAATGTGTATAAGTCTACTGCTGGTAGACATGCACGGAATAATTCACTGCGGGTAAATAAATGGTACAATATATTCTCGTAATGTTTCAGAATTTTCTATGCATTTTCTATAATTTTACTACTAATTTCAGTGATTAAAAGCAATTTTCAGCAATTACAATTAACCAAAACAGTAAATAAATACAGAAAATACAGAGAATAATAATGGCATAAATAAATAAGCTTCAATGCTAAAAATAATGCAAAATTCGGATTCCCGAGGCCCTTTTATGCTAAAATATGAAATTTCAGCAAATTCTGCAATTCCAGAGGGTTTTTACGCAAATTTTTAGTTCAGAGAAAAATTCGCGCAATTTTCTGATTTACCGAGGGGTTTTTTTGCAAAATTCTGGACCCGGTCGTAAATTTGAGGGCTTATTTGCAATTTTCGGAATTACTGAAGCCTCTATGCAAAATCTGGACTTGAATGTAGATTTTAAGGGCTTTTCGGTAATATATAACACTTCGGGGTTTTCTGCAATTTTGCCATGATTGCCACCAGCCGGGCCCCTTTTTTTTCCTTTTTTCAGTCGGGCTTCTCTCTCCCCCAGCCCGCTACATCTGGCCCATGCTGCCTTTCCTCTCACCCAAAAGGCCCACCGGCCCAAAATTCCCACCGGCCGGCTTAACCCTCATGCGGTAGGGTTTCCCTACCCATTTGATCGGGGCGGCGGCGGCTCCCGCCCGTGCACCCGGTGGCCCCAGCAGCCGGTCGGGGCGAGATGCGGGTGCGGTCGGAAGCCGGGACCAAAACCCGAGGGGCGGCCGGCCATGCGGGGCGGCGCCGACGATTTCGGACCGGCAGGCCAAGGCCGGTGATGGTGGTGCCGTGCGGGGCATGCGGAGGCCAGCGCGCGCGAGGCGCGCCGGCGCGGCTGGAGCCGTCGTGGGGAGAGCGGCCGGCGGTAGCACCCGAGATGCAGCTCGGGCGGGGTATGGCGACCGGGCCGAGCCGTCGGTGGCTCGTGCTCCCGCCGGGTGGCGGCGCAGTAGCGGGACCGGCGGCTCGGTGCGGCGGGAGATGGCGGTGTACGTGTGGCGCAGCCGGGAGCCGGCGGAGGAACCGGCGAGCCACGGCGCGCGCGCGTGTCTGGCGCGCGGAGAAGCCGCGTCGTTGACCGCGCGTTCGGGCGCGGAGCCGAGGAGTCGCGCGCGCGCGTGTGGGCGCAGCGAGGAGCGATGGCGGCGGCGGCGGCGGCGTCGTGCGGGCAGCGTCGGTCGCGCGGGTCCACGGCCGGCTGCTGGCCGGCGGCGCGCATGTTGACGCAACGGCCGAGAGAAGCCAGCTGCAGGCCGGTGACATCTCGTGCAGGGTGGTCCGACGACCCAAGGTTGGCTTCAGGCCAGCGCAGTTTTTTTTCTTATCATTGGTCATGAATACCGATCATAGACAATGCAAGTTTCTCATGCGATTTCCGAACAGAAAATTAATGCATAGATCTTCGTACAGTGATCATGCAGGATCAAATCATGCAAAATTAAACAGAATTCATGCAGGTATTTTTCGTTTTCCAATCTAGATGCAATCAACATCTACCCCGTTTCACAGTCTACCGATCGACATTGTGCCGGCGATTTCAGATCTGCTCGCGGTAGATTTAGGGCGGATTTGCATCGTTCTACAGTGCAATCAACATCTACCCCGTTTCACAATCTACCGATCGGCATTGTGCCGGTGACTTCAAGTCTGCTCGCGGTAGATTAGGGCGGATTTGCACCGTAGAATTTCAATCTAGAACGCGAAAAGAAAATACAGATTCAAAAGCGATCTAGAAAATTCAATATGTGCTTCGATGATTACCTCGTTCACCGGAGCGAAGTCGTGCTGATAACGTGTTGAGGAACCGACGTTGGAGACCAGTCCGAGCGATTCCTCTGCTTAGAACAAGAACGAATCAATCACAGAATCACAGAATAATAGATTGAACACAGAGAGGTAGAGAGAACTCCTGGTCTTTCTTTATTGCTTTAGATTGCATCGGGGTGTACATAATGAGGGGGGGTCTAGGTCCCTATTTATAGTCTACGATGGGGTGCCCAATTAGATCAGGACTCTGGATAGAGTCCAGGTTTCCTAACACTCTCTACAATTACCTGTGGCCGTTGTAGAAACTATTGATCGAGAACGGAAGCATTGCCTGTGGAGAGGCAATGATCTCAATATTAGGGGCAAAGCCCTAGCAGCATGGAGTCAAGTCTGTCGACCTAAGTCAAAAGGAGGCTTAGGCGTTATCAATCTATTGATACAAAATGAAGCACTACTAATGAAGAACCTCCATATAAATTCTATAATAGCCTAGGCCTACCCTTGGTGAAATTAATTTGGAACAAATACTATTGTTCTCAAGTACCGCACACTGCAAAGGAAAAAGGTTCATTCTAATGGCGTGAAATTCTTCGCTTACACAAATATTTCAGAGTGAGTGTTTTTGGTCTGAGCTGGTGTGCAGGGATGGTTTAACCAGCATTGGGCGAGCAGTTTGACCACTCCTAGCAGTAGGACCAGGGTTATCCCCCCTCTAACTGCCATTTTTGATCCTACAAAGTTCGATGACTAACTAGTGGGTGTTGAAGTGGCAATTGTATATGCTGCACATAGAGGAGGGCACATGATTCGTTAACCATGTCAATGTTTTTAATAAGCTTATCACATGGCTAACTAGTATGAATGAAAAAATTGAAGAGAATAACAAAGGCATTATTTTGGCTTCATCTCTACCACCATCATGGGAGCAATTGGTGATGAATATTCTCATCAGGAAAAGAACTCTAAACTTCAATGAGGTAGATGCATACCTATTGGAGGCAGAGTCCTTGAAAAAGTCATCGAAATCTTTACCCTGATGTGGTCAAACATTGGGTACCGTAGGTGTTGTAAGCAAAAGAAAAGGTCATATAAAGAAGAAGGGCAAGAGCAAAAGCACATGTCTACGTTATCTATGTGACAAGGATGGTCATGTTATAAAATATTATCTAAGTGTAATGCAAAGGAGGGGTGCATGCTTAGTGGCGGTAACAAAAGATGATTTAGACATACATGTCATCAATCAATTAGATACTTCTTGTGGATGGATATTAGATTCAGATTGTTGCTTCTATGTATGTTTGATGAGAGAGATGTTTGATGAAGGATCTTTATGCCCTACAAATTGAACTGTTCACTTGGCGGATTGCAAGGAGTATGCAATTACTAAGCTCAGAATAGTTACATTGGAGATATATGGTAGAGCACATCGCATATTGATAGGAGTTCTATATGTTTCTAGTTTAAAGAAGAATCTAATATTTGTGAGGTTACTTGAACTTTAAGATTGTGAGGTATCACTTCTAGGTAGAATCATGAGAGTTACTTACAAAGGGTAGGTGATCATGAAATATATGGAGTACATCACATATTGACGGGAGTTCGGAATGTTCCATGTTTAAAGAAGAATCTAATATCTGTGAGATCCCTTGAACTCGAAGGTTATGCTACATCACTTCAAGGTGGAGTCATACGAGTTACTTGCAAAGGGCTGGTGATTATGAAAAGTATCTGGAGAAATCGAGGATATCAATTGATGGGTAATCATAAGGAAAGAGCAACTAATCAGAGGTCTGATAAAAATCCTAGCCAGGAGGAGGAAACCATTTTGTCAACAGTAGGTATTCAAATCTTATCTGCAATTATGTGCCAAATTGCAAAGATGGTTGCAAACTCTAGCAGTCATAGTTGTGAAGGTGCAAGTTGTTGAAAGAAAGAAGACGTGGTGGGACCACCACGTGGTATCAACGAGAAGGTGGAGCTCGGAGGTGGTGCAAACCTATGGCATGGAGAGCTCCAGGAACAAGACGTGTGGTTAAACAAACTACATGATAAATGGACTCTCAGGTGGAGGGTTCGGATGGGCTAGCCCCAACATCGACACATACATTGTAGTGATGTGCATGAGGTCTCATGCTGGGGGTACTCCCAAAGGTGGGAAAAACAAACAAAAGGCGAAGCCGACTAGGAGTAAGTTCTTGGAGGAGCACGATAACTTCAGCAGATAAGAGTCAAGGTGGAGATTGTTGAGTACGGTACTCATATTCTAACCTACTAAGACTTGGTGAGATATACTATTAGGATTTCTAGATAAATCCAAATTGAATTAGGATTCGTACCTCTCTTTGGAGTAGGATTCCTACTTTACTTTGGATAAGGACTCGAGGGGACTATATAAAGCCATGGGGTGTGACCATAGAGAATCCAAGGAACAAACCAATTCATTCAAAACAAGAGGTGCACGAGAGGATTAGAGGTTAGGTTATTTTTTAGCACTAGATTTCTGTATAGGGTAAGGATCCAATAGTCGTCAAAGGGTTGAGAGGGTTATAAGATAGCAACAATCCCATGTATTGTTTTGATATTGTGCTTAAGAAATCTACGGTTGGTTTCATCAAATCTTTCTCTCTCATTGTGATTATTTCATCACCATTATTTTAGTTCTCTCTATAGGATTCATCTACTTTGTTCTTGATACCATGCACTCTCATGCGTATCTCTTAACTTTGATCTGATCTGGGAGGGGCTACTGCACATAAGGAGGAGTATGAGAGTATAACAGCATGAAACACCATTACAAAAAGCTGAACAGTGCGTAGAGTGACTGTACAGTTTGCCCTGGTTTGTTCAATGGTTTATGCCATCTCCATTAGTTGGAATAAATGCTATACACTACAACAACCGAAGGTAAAAAGAATACATGTAGGCCTACCAATCAACTGTGGCTAGATGGACGATGATGATGTGGTTTGGAATGAGGGGTGCTCAATGGCCATCGCATTCCAGACCTACTGCTACTTGCGTGCTTGCTGGTCGCTACCCTCCAAACACACTGACCTCTGCGATATGTATGGAGATGACTTGATTGAGACTTGCCATTGCTACTCGAGGTTTGCCACTGCTAAATCTAGACCTATCACCACAGCTAGGGTTTGGCGGTGGCTATGCCCCGCTCATTTCGGCTTGAGCTTCTGGCTTCTGAATTATTTTTTACTATTCATA
The DNA here is from genome assembly GCA_036346575.1 of Dendrocalamus sinicus. Classification (NCBI taxonomy): domain Eukaryota; kingdom Viridiplantae; phylum Streptophyta; class Magnoliopsida; order Poales; family Poaceae; genus Dendrocalamus; species Dendrocalamus sinicus. The sequence continues at coordinate 26,114,064 of CM070644.1, forward strand.
AATTTCATCTTTTTCTGGTTTTTTAGCTTTTTTGAGCTTTTTTACTAGTTCTTTTTTTTCCGTATTTGTTTGCATTGTACATGATAGGCTAAGTTCAGTCTTGAATCATTATTGAGTTTTAGATTGAGCTATGCTAGTTTATTTGTGAAACATGAGTTATTATTAACTCCTTGTTCTTGAACTAAATTCAGCAAAAGCAAAAAGATCTCTTTTGTGGAAAGAATTGATCTCACCAATTCTTTCTCATGAGACTGCTTGCCATTGCACTAGGCATAAACTCAGGGGGGGTTTTGGTTGATCAAGATCACTTTCTTAAGCTTCTAGCTTGGAGTGGTCGCATAAGGCTTGAGATCTAGCACATGACTAAACAAAATTTTTGTTGGAACCAACCATAAGTTTCTAAAAAGAAAAACATGTTAATAGTGCTAAATTTGCTTAATTACAAAACGACCAAGTACTTGAACAAATGATTCATTCTTGAACTTATAGCACTCTAAATTGACTCAATTTTAGCTTCTTGATTCCACTTAGAATATTAACATGGCATGCATCATCGTTGGATACCTTTAGTTAGACTATAATCTTGGATGACTTGACATGCTAAGAAATTTGACTAATTCTCTGATTATGACCTTTTGGTTTAGCTTGATTATACATGTCTTGTCCTGATCTAGATATCATCCAATTGTGTTATGGCTTGGTGTAATACTTCAAAAGTCATTTTGGATAATCTTCATGGCTCTAATTGCTTAGATTGAATAAAATACAGCCATTTCATCCAAATCATGCTTTATTTTCCTCTATGCATCTTGATGATTTTATTGCCAAAAGGGGGAGAATATTGGAGATAAAGCCATTTCAAGGGAACTTTCTGGAGTTTTGAAGAAAAATTTGCTCTTTTTGTTTCGGCTCCAAGTGTTTTCTTCTGTCAACATGGTCTTGAGTCTCTTTACTTTTCTTTTAGGCCATGTGACTCTCAAAATAAACTCAACTTTATGCTTTTTTTTGTGTTTGTCAATATATTCATCAAGGGGGAGATTGAGAGACCATGTGGAGGTGACCCCATGTTTGTGATGAGTAATTGACACGTGTTCTGGAAAGTTTGAGTTTGATTTGTGTGTCTCGTGCCAAGTCATAGAGTAGTACAGTCGGCTACGATCGAACGAGCTTGGGTTGCTTGTTCTTCTTTTCGACCGATCGTTGGGCTATTTCGTACTTGAGTACTTTCTACTAATGCTAATGTATGATTACAATGTTTCGAGTGGTGCTATGTGATGTTTTCTTGTCTGTGATGGTTGCAGGACTTTGAAGCTAAGTCGTGGCGAGGCATGGGATGGCCGGACTAGGCACAAGCTGTGCTGAGGTCGAAGTGGTCGGAAGATGCCGAAAATGGCGAAGGCTCAAAGTGGTTGCGAGACGTGGACAACGAGAAAAGAAGAAGCTTCCAGGAAGAAGCGTGAGGGCAATTTGGTAAAATTGACTCAGGCTTAAGGAAGCAGTTTTGGTTCGAGTTAATGGGTAAAGCGCAGAGTTGTTGGAGCTAATGGGTAAAGTGAAGTGTGAACCCGGTAGTGGAAGGCTATAAATAGAGAGGTTGTTCTCTAGTTTGGTGTGTGGTTTTTCTGTTTTTTCACACCATGTCTGGGTGAGTTGTATCTGTGAAAGCTGGTTGGAAGTAGTTTTACTTCTCTTTTATGTGTGTTCTTCTCTTTGAGATCATGTAATAGGATGGCTGTAGACAATCTCTTGTGATCATTCATGTCTCTGAATCTATTTGAGATGTCTTAAGTTTTGAGTTGTTCTTTTCTCCTATGTCTCTCTGTGTTGTTGCTTCTGTCTTAGCATTCTTTTGGTTTGCTATTTGAACTTTTCTGTAGTTCATGTTCTGATTTGCGTTCTTGCTTGAGAAGCTCCAAAACTTCTTTATCTCTGAACTGGGAATCTCCTCAAAACCTCTTGGCTAGCTAATTCCCGAGAGAATGGTTTTCAATTGATATGTTCTTCCCAAATGTTCATTCACTCAAGTTCCTCTGTTCTCTTCAATTCTAGGGTTTACTGTTTTCATGAGCAGAGGATTCTCGTTTTCTTGTTTTTCTTGATTTGTTGTGGGGTTATTCCTTGTTGTGATCAAAAGTCTCATGAACAAAAGATTGAGAATCACAAGCCATTTGGAATTCAGTCTCGTTTCCTGTTCGGTTTTTCAGATTTCGGTTCAAACTCCAGTTTCTTGCTCTGTTTATTTCTGTTTCAGCGGAGATTGAAATTCAGGGTGAAGTCCTATTTTCTTGATCTGAGAAGGGCAGCAGACACTCAGATATATCTCTGTTTTCTTCAGGATACCTGATTGCGTCTCTTTTCAGTTTTACTTTTCTTTTCCTTTTTGCTTTTCTCTGTTTGCTTTTTTCCTTCTGTTGGAATTCATCGAAGAAGCACTGGTTAGTTCTGCTACTGTGTTCTTTGTTTCCGTTAGAATAGTAGTTACTGTTTTATCTCTTTCAGTTGGCTTGCAGATTGTTCCCGTCCAATCTTTTCGTTCAGTCTCAAGTTATATGTTGAGTTCTTTGTTTCAATTAGATTTCTCTCTCAGTTGTCTTGCTTACTGGAGAGGGTTTCTGATTAACTCACTTGTTCTCTGTTTTGTCTACGGCAATCTGTCTGTTTTTCAGTTTGTGCATTTTTCGGTCTGTTGATCTCTCGTCTCCTTCTGAAACCAATTCAGTTCTCAGTCGGACCGAACTCATTTCTGTGGTCAGACCGCTCGCTTACCTGCGGTCAGACCGGCGTGGCTCCTGCGGTCAGACCCTTATCACAGTGGCGGTCAGACTGGCAGTAGCTCGGCAGTTAGACCGGTATCATGCCTGCGGTCAGACCGGCTTCATGACTTGGTTTCAGTTGCCTTCTTCTTTTTCTTAGTCTCGTTTTCCTTTCTATCTTAGACCTATTTAGGTTTCCAGTGAGCATGAATACTTTTTCTTCATAGCTGTTATAGCTATCGGAGAAGAAGTGTGTGTGAATTCTTGGGGCGGTTTTTAAGGCACCATTCACCCCCCTCTGTTGTCATTTCGGTCCTACAAACAGCTTTAGGTTCTTCTAAACATTTAGCCAAATCTTCATAAATTTACTGAGACTAAACAACATCACCACTAGAAATACCATTCTCTCCTCGTCGATGCTGAGAAGGATCTACAAGAGAACAAGTATGTCTATTTACACCATGGTCACATCTGAGATTCAGAGATGGAAGCAGAATGGATTCAAAGGAAATTGGCTGACAAGAAATAGTGCCATCCTTATCACTGGCAGACAAAAATGTTTGTTCATCAAAGAGCACATCTCGGGAGATATATACTTGTCCTATCAAGGTGTCAAGATATTTTTAACATTTATGAAGATTGCTATAGCCAAGAAAGACACAACATCGCAAATAGAATTGAAGCTTGTGCTAGTTGTAAGGGCGAAGGTTAGGCAAGCAAGTGCACCCAAAAAGTACGAAGAAATGATAATTCAGAGCTATACCAAAAAGCCATTGAAGAGTCTCTTGATTGATAACATGACTAGGAATATAGTTAATCAAGAAACAAGCAGAGAGAGGCTTCATCCCAAAAGCGAAGTGGCATAGATGCTTATGCAAGAAGTGTCAGACCAACATCAACAATATGTTGGTGCTTGCATTTAGCAGTGCCATTTTACTGATGAGTATGTGGGCAGGAGACTTGATATGTGACACCTATTTGTTGGAAGAATTGTTGAGTTTTTTATATTTGCCTCCCCAATCGGATTGCACACACAATATCTTTCTGTTCAGAATGTGTTCAACATGTTTTTGAAAATGCAGAAAAATAGTAAAGGCATCAGCTCAAGATTTCAATAAATAGATCCAAGAAAGTTTACTAAAATCATTAATGAAACTGATATGATATTGAAGCCATTAACTGAAGCATGGGCAGGGCCCCAAACATCGGAAAAAATGAGTTCCAAAGGAGCTGAAGAAATGTTGTTTGAAACAGGAAAAGGGAGTTGTCAGCTTTTAGCTTGCCGACAAGCATTACAAAGTGAATTATTGTCATGTTGAGAAGAAAATGGAATATTATTTTGCTGCAAAACATGTTTAACAACCGCTAGAGATGGATGGCCAAGCAGTGGTGAAGCCAGAAATGAAATTGAGGGTGGGTTGAACTATTTATAGGTATAAACTATGTTGACACAAAATTTGTCTTTTACTCTTATAAAATTTCAAATTCATATAAAAATTATAAATTAGATGAAGACAAACAATGAAAAATAGAGAAATAGAAAGTAGGTATCTCGATAATAGAAAGCGCCTTGAGTGCGGAGTAGCGATAAGTCACTTATGTATAAAACATATCAAAATTAGTGATATAATAGAAAATTACAAATGACAATGAAAATTTAAATTATATGAAACATACCAGAATTAAGCTAATTTGAATCACGAGACAATAGAAACAAAAGGCGGCATATTTTTCCACACTCTATCCAATGTTCTTATCATTTACACGGCAGGGGGCTCGGCAATGATGGTGCCTTCGGGCCATGTGCAGGACCATATCATCATGGAGCAGCGGCAGAGGAAGAAGATCAACCAGAGGTTCATCGAGCTCTCCACCGTCATTCCCGAACTCAAGAAGATTCATATATATCTCACTTTCTTTCTTCTTCTTTTTTCTTTGATTGATTATCTCTTCTTTAATTTTATGATTTACAGTACTTCTCCTCCTCTTTAATTTTATAATTTACATATATTATTTCACTTTCTTTCTTTCTTTGATTGATTGGTTAGCTCTTCTTTAATTTTATGATTTTCACTTCTCCTTCTCCTCCTTCCCGTTGTCATCTTCTTTAATTTCATACTTGTTGTTAACCTTCCCATTAAGAAGAGCTAGTTTCTTTTTGTATTTGTTAATCTCTTTTTTCTCTATATTTTTACTATATATAAAATTGCCACCGGGGGAGGTGAGGCTCAAGCCTCACTAAGCACCCCGGTGGCTACGCCCCTGTGGCCAAGTCTATAGTGCCAGTCTTCATTGGAAATCTTAAAGATAGACAGAGTCTCCTTGGATGAATGAGGCAGGTTGTAGGTTGGTGTTATTGGATAGAGTTCTCCTCTGCATCTACCGTGAAGAAGAGGTATTTTCGTGGCCTGATCCTTCACAACGAAATGATGTGGATGGAATTCAATAAAAGCATCATTGTCAATGGTGAGTTTGTGAACAGATAATAAGTTTTTGGTTGCTTTGGGAACATGAAGTCTATTGTGTAGCTATAACGGATAAGGAATTTGAATTTCAGAGTGACCATAGTGCAAAATAGACAAATATGAGCCTCCTGCAGTTTGAACTTTATCCTTGGCATAGTATTTCTCCTTGATGGCCAGCTCGTCGAGGTCAACAGGAATATGATCGGTAGCGCCACTATCTGTGTACCTGTTGGTATCAACGCTGTATGATGGTGTTGTCTCTGCTGCCATGGCTGATGCACGCCCATCTTCGGCCTGGTACAAATGATCAAACCTATGGTAGCACCTGAGTGCTACATGGCCAACATTTCCGCACACTTGGCACACTGCCCTATTATCTTTGTCGTGTGAATGTCCTTCTAATGAGTTGCCCCGTTGGGTTGCACCACCCTTAGAGCATCTCCAAGAGACTTTTTATCTTGCACTTTTTCTCCAAATTAGATGACCCAAAGAAAAAAACACCCTCCAACAGCTCTTTTATCCTGTTATCTATTTTGCAGTGGAGCCAAATTCCACCGTCTCGCTCGCGAAACCTGGCGAGGCATCGCGGCTCGCTAGCTGCTTTCCTCCCGCTCATTTTTCCATTTTCCCGCGCTAGTCGGTCGTCTTCCCACATGGAATCCCTCCCTCTCGCGCCCCCTCCCGCGCGGACCTCCCCCGCGTCGAAGCCTCCCGCGGCGCCCTTTCCCCCCTCCCCCCTGCGGGCGCAGGATTGGAGGCGCCCGCACGCCTCTGCGTGGTCCCGGCGGCGCCCGGCCCTCCCCGCGCGCCCGGCAGTGCCTGGCCGGCCCCGCAAGCTCCCGACGGGTCGCATCCCATTCTTCGTTTGCTCCACTGACATTCGTTTGCTCCACAAGCTTGTGATGTGTAAAACACTACAGTACAGACCAATATAAACGACACATATATTTTGCCCTTGTATCTAAGTAAGTGCCTTGGAATGCTTTTCGAGGGCACATAGATAACCACGACAGTTATATGTGCCTTTATTTCCTAATGAAAGCCGGCACATGCTATGTGCCGCGATGATAATTCACGGCACATATATGTGCCCCTGTATTCAAAGATAGCTAAAATAGAGAGTCTGCTAGAGTTGGAGGAACAAAATATAAAAAAGGGTTGGGATGACTCTTCAAAATACATTATGGGTGTCTCTATTTTAACAAGACTCTTGGAGTTGCTCTTACCATGCCCACGGCTCTTGCCGCGATCACGGTTATTGCTATTGTTGCATGTGGAAAACCTTGCAGAGGACCCCGCATTATGAATCACGGTAGTGTTGTGTTCCTAACATAGTTCATAGCTCAGGAGATGTGCATAGAAATTTCTTAATGACATGGGTACAAGGTGAGTGGTGATAGAGGTGACAAGAGCATCATAATCTTGATCGAGGCCAATAAGCATATAGGTAATAATCTTCTGCTCTTTAAGAGATTCACCTATGGCAAGTAAGTTAACAGCAAGAAGCTTCATCTTATTGAAATACTCAGCAGCAGAGATATCTTTCTTGTGAAAATTGGAAAGCTGGAATCTAAGTTGCATTATTCTTGCCTGAGAATTTGAGGAAAACATACGCTCTAAGGTTGTCCAAACTTCTCTAGAAGTGGGAAGGAACATGACCTGTGCAAGAATTGCCTCTAAAAGAGATGAAAGTAGAGTGCTTAGTACCATTTGATCTTGTTGAAGCCAGATTTGCTATGTTGGGTTAGGGATCTGTTTTGCATCATCTGTTGTGGTGGTGGTGATCAGATTCGTAGTGGCCACCATAGATCCATCAATGTACTGTTGGATGAAGTAATCCTGCGTCAGTTTTCAGTTAGCCATTATGGCATTATCGTTTCAGTTTTTCAGTTTTAGTTCTCAGCTTCAATTTCCAGTTTCCTATTTTTTACTGCCTTGATTCAGCAGAGATCGTGGTTTTCAGTTTCGGTTATTGTTATGGTTTTCAGTTTCCAGCTTTTACAGCGAGACTCTGAATGTGCTGTTCGTGGCTGAAGATTGTACCTCAAACATAGTTTTTGTTTTCTATAAAAGGAAGAAGAAAACGCTACAGTTAGTGTGTTTTTGCAGCACCAAAATATTTGTGTTTTTCCTGTGTATGCATTTTATTTGAAGCGTGAGCTAGAAAGTTGAGAGATTAGCAAGGGCGGCTGACAATTGGTATCAGAGCAAAATGTCGGCCCCCGTCTTTGCCGTAGGCCACTCCCGTACGCCACAACGACACGACCGTGGACGCTCGCCGCCCGCATCGACGTGATGGTGGCCAGCGTGAACTCGTTGTCCAGCGGGTCGTGAAGGAGAGTAGTGGCTCCATCTCCTACCCCACGCTCACACGCTCAAATTACTCCGATTGGGCGGTGTTGATGCAAGTCAACCTGCAGGCTCAAGGCTTGTGGGACGCCGTCGACACCGGTGATGTGCCATACCAGGAAGATCGCCAGGCCCTTTCGGCGATCCTGCGCGCAGTGCCTCCGGAAATGCTCTGGCCGCTCACCGAGAAGGACAACGCCAAAAAAGCCTGGGACGCCCTCAAGGTGATGAGGGTTGGGGCGGATCGAGTGTGTGAATCCAAGGCGCAGAAGCTACGCCAGACATTTGAGTCAATGCGATTCAAAAATGGCGAGCACGTGGAGGACTTCAGCCTCCGGCTCTAGGGTGTCGTCAGCGATCTTCGCCTCCTTGGGGAGGAGTTGTCGGAGGAGAAGGTGGTCCGCAAGCTACTACGTGTTGTTCCCCGCAGGTATCGCCAAATCGCCTTGTCAATTGAAACCTTGTTGACCTCAGCACTCTGTCCATCGAGGACCTCACCGGCCGGCTCCACGCCGTCGAGGATCGTGGAGAGTCGGACGATGAGGAAAGGAGACCAGGTTCTACTCACGAAGAAGGAATGGTCATCGTACAACACCAAGGATACCGGCATGTCCGCCTCTCGCACCGCTGCAAACAGCGGGAACATGTTGCGCTCACGCCAGCGCGGCCGGCGCAGTCGCGGGCATGACGGGGGAGACGGGGAACCAAAGTCTGGGCCATCCCAGGCCGCGTGCCATGACATCTCCAAGGACAAATGCCGTTATTGCGGCAAACTCGGCCACTGGGCCAAGGACTGCCAAAAGGCGAAGCGGGATCGTGAGAGGTTGGCTCAGGTGAATCTTCTCCAAGCCGAACCAGAGCAGGCTGAGGGCGAAGATGAGCCCACGTTGTTAATGGCTCAAGTCTGTCATCTCTCTCCCACCATCAACATCGAACCAACAGGCACCAAACTCGTTATAAACGAGGAGCGCGCCTTTGTCACTCTCCGCGACAAGGGAGAACCAGTCGATCCAGAATGGATCCTAGACACCGACGCATCGAAACATATGACGGGCGCACGGAACGCATTCTCTGAACTCGACACCAGCGTGCGCGGTTCCGTCAAGTTCGGCGACACCTCACGAGTCCGCATTGAGGGGTGCGGCACTGTGCTCTTCGCCTGCAAGAACGGCGATCACTGCGCACTCACTGGCGTCTACTACATCCCACGCCTCCGCAGCAACATCGTCAGCCTCGGCCAGCTGGATGAATCTCGCTGCAAGACGGAGATCAAGAATGGCATCCTCACACTGCGCGACCCTCAACACCGGCTGCTATGCTGGGTTCGACGGAGCGCCGGACGACTCTATGTGCTCAACGTCAACATTGCACGGCCCATTTGCCTCGCGGCGAGGGGCATGGAGGAAGCCTGGACATGGCATGCGCGTTTCGGCCACCTCAACTTCGACTCGCTGCGCATGCTAGCTCGGCACGGGATGGCGCGAGGACTGCCGGAGCTTGAGCTCATAAATCAAGTTTGTGACAGCTGCCTGATCGGCAAGCAGAAGCGAACACCGTTCCCCGCCGCGACGGCGTACCGCGCGTTGCAACGCCTTGATCTCGTCCACGGCGATATATGCGGGCCCATAATGCCGGCAACCCATGGCGGCAAGAGGTACTTCCTGTTGTTGATCGATGATCTAACCCGCTACATGTGGCTCTTTCTGCTGGCGGCGAAAAGTGATGCTCCTACAACCATCAAGCGTTTCAAGACCAGCGTAGAGGTGGAGACCGGCTGCAAATTGCGCGTGCTAAGGACTAACCGCGGCGGTGAATTCACCTCCGTGGAGTTCGGTCTCTACTACGCCGAGCAGGGGATTGGGCGCCACCTCACCGCACCCTACTCACCACAACAGAACGGTGTCGTGGAATGCCGCAACCAGACGGTGGTGGCCATGGCGCGGTGTATGATTAAGGCGAAGGACATGCCCGGCGAGTTCTAGGGGGAAACAGTGACGACGGTAGTTTACATCCTTAACCGATCGCCCACGAAGAGCGTCCCCTACAAGACTCCATACGAGGCATGGCATGGTCGAACACCTGCCGTACATCATCTCCGCATGTTCGGGTGCGTGGCACACGTGAAGGTGGTGAAGCCGCACATGAAGAAATTGGAGGATCGTAGCAAGGCCATGGTGTTCCTCGGCTACGACCCCGGCAACAAGCCTACCGCGTCTACAACCCCGCCGCCAAGCGCGTGTGGGTCACACGCGATGTGGTGTTCGACGAAATTAGGAAGTGGAACTGGGGGGAGCATGAGTCAGGTACGGGCGCATCGATTGATTCATTCATGGTCCATTATGAGGTGCAGCCCGTCGACGCCAACACTGCTTCACCAAGCCCACCGCCTTCCGGTGCGTTACCGTCAGAATCAGCGGCATCTCCCTCTGAGCCGCCGAGTCCACAGGTGGAATTCGTGTCGCCTCCCACAGCGGACCCGAACCTCGATGACGATTTCGGCGCTCCACGGCGTTACCGCAGCATCGCCAACATCAATGCCACCTCCGAGCCGGTGGAGCTTGAATCGGACGAGCTCTATCTCCTTGCTGCCGAGAAACCAAGTAGTTTCGCTGAGGCGGAGCGCGATGTGAACTGGCGCGGCTGCTTGCCGAAGTACATCGACATCCGGAGGATTGGCATCAAGGAGACTGTCACAGGGCATCAGGATTAGGGGGGATTTATTGGATGAAGTAATCCTGCGTCAGTTTTCAGTTAGCCATTATGGCATTATCGTTTCAGTTTTAGTTCTCAGCTTCAATATTCAGTTTCCTATTTTTTACTGCCATGATTCAGCAGAGATCGTGGTTTTCAGTTTCGGTTATTGTTATGGTTTTCAGTTTCCAGCTTTTACAGCAAGACTCTGAATGTGCTGTTCGTGGCTGAAGATTGTACCTCAAACATAGTTTTTGTTTTCTATAAAAGGAAGAAGAAAACGCTGCAGTTAGTGTGCTTTTGCAGCACCAAAATATTTGTGTTTTTTCTGTGTATGCATTTCATTTGAAGCGTGAGCTAGAAAGTTGAAAGATTAGCAAGGGCGGCTGACATGTACCCGAACAGCTGTTGACTGCAAAGGTAAGGCATGAACTGAGCCTTCCATAAAAGTTAATTGCCACTGGTCAGCTTGACGTTGATCAGATGTGAGAAGGAAGGAGTTGGAAGCAGACCCACCATCATTGAGCTGATCGCTGCGGAGAGGGTAGAATTCTGTGAGCCTATAGTCGATAACTCATGGGAGATTGACGTGGCTCTTATACCATAAAAGATATGCAGAGAAGAATTGATCCAGCGTAAACTCTGGCTGGTAGTAGCTGTATTCTTATATATACTATTATCAGATGAAACAACAAAGCCAACAGGAAATAACAGAGAAGAGCGAGTTTTCAGGGAGCAGTTCACACATCGCAGTGTGGGATGCTCTGGACTCATTCAACACAGACTTAGAACTGAATTAGACTCTCATGTACTAACTCATTTTAACAGCTTGTACGTAGTAGTATTTATTCATGCATGTCCTACGTTGCATGCAAGGTATAGTATTGGTATGGGCATGGCCGTGTGTGGTGACCTGTGTTCGTGCTCACCTTTTGCGACCATATCATCTGGGAAAATGATGCCTTCAGGGTGTAGTAGACTCTCCATGCCTACTTCCAACCAGGGGCTACCACCATTGGAGATATCCCTTGCCGCTAATGCAACTTGCACCTACATCATTACCATTTGCCAACACAAAACATACTTCTATTAATCGATTAGTACATTCTCGAGCCTTTTAAGTACCAAGCATGGTGTATACATACTTCAAACAAAAACTACTGTACATTTGTGTAAGGTCAATGTCAGTAATCAGAACAAGTGAATGATTATTTAAATTTTTCCTTAATCATATTCAAAATTTTCACTCAAGTGACTATGAGAGTCACCAAGTTCATATTGCATTAACTATCCTTTACTAAACAAGGCTAGAGACTTGAATCAACAAAATCAACACCTTTCAGTCCAATGCCGATCAGACCGCATGCACAAGGTCAGTCAGACTAGTGAGGCCAATCTGACCACAGGTTCATGGCCAATCTGACTGGTCCCCTATTCTCAGACCTGAAAACCTCTCGGGACAAGACTCAAATTTCAAGAATTTATTCAAATCTTATCCAACACTTTCAAATTTTGTATAAGACTTGTTCAAGATATTAGAAACCTAAACATCTTGTGCTCAAGTTCACTAAATTGAATATAATCGAATCTAGGTCACAAGAACACCAAAAACTATAAAACTCAAGTTACTTCTTACTCGTGAGGATCTAAGGCATGAGGTCTTCTAAATCTATTCTCATATGTTCTAGCAAGACAATTTAAGTAAGAGATCAAGCTAGAACTCCCACAAACATGAAATCACAAATCTAGCTCAAGAACAAGCAAAATCAAGCAAGAATGCAAACAAGAGCATGATTGAGACCAAGCTTTGATCTATTTCCAGTGAAGAATAAAATTTGCATACTCATGGATGATTACAAAGTGTGGCCAAAGCACAACTCTTTTCTTTCTCAATTTTTCTCTCATAACAATAGGAGACAAGATGGTAAAACAAAAACTTAAAACCATATAATTCTTGGATCTACCACCTCCTCTCCTCCCCTTTAATAACCAACAACAACCCTAATGGGTTTAATCCATTAAGCCTACCGAGGAACCCGTCAACGCTAGTAATACGAGTTTTACATATTCACACATGCTTCTCAAAGCATTTACAAGACTCAACCCTGTAACCCTTTAGAGATTGATCCACTTGTCAATTATATCTCTCCTTGACCTAGATTACTTCTCCTTTGCATCTTCCTGTGCCACGGTTTTGATCAAGGCACCAACTCGGTATTTGGCTAACTACCAAAATACACTCAATGAAGCTTCTGGACACCTTCCCTTAACTCCATATTTACTTTCACCTCAAAACATATTCACATGCTTTGACACATAGCCCATAGTGTCCAATGACTAACCATCACGTCATCACGCATTCGGTCTCCCTTGCATCGTCTCTAGTGCATCGACCTCGTCACTTGGTGTACTACATGCACCAATTCATCTCTTCACGATCCTTATCTTCTCTGTGCTTTTTGTTTGAGTCACGTAGCCTCACTCAAACTTAAATGACCGCTCAGACATTAGCTTTCTCACCTAGTTCTGGTCCATTGTCATTGACCGCTAATGTTCTCTAAGCCACCTGTACATTTAAACACCAAGCAACCATCTCGAGTACAACTTCCATGCATTTAACTTAACTCACGTTAGTCAAAACCATGCATCATGTAACACAACACAACTAACCAATGACACCCATGTCTTAAACACACTCATCCATCTCAAAACGCATTTTCACTATTCTCTGGCCACACCCACTGGCCTAACCGCACTCCCATGGCATTTGCACGGTCAGACCACCAGCCAACAACTGGTTTGATCAGCCCACCAGTGTGACCGCATGTTCCATGCTGGTCACATCGCCCAACCTGATTTCGGTCCAATCGCCAACAACGGTCGTTCAGACCGCACATGCCTATTTACAAAACATGTTCTTCAAAAAAATAGCCACCAACTAGAATCCGATCACGTCGCATCGACTATCCAACCGTCAACTAGAGTCTGGTCACACCGGAATTGCGATCAGACTATTAACCCTGGTCGGTTGTGGTCAGACCATCAACTCCAACCGATCGGACCGCTCTTGACTAACAGCAACTTTGAAATCTGAATTTTCTGAAACTTTTATAAAAAAAACTCAAATCCAACTCAACCAAAGTACCAACTATTTATCACAATTGTATTCTAGACCTTCACATGGCCTCTCAATTTAAACATTGGAATGAACATAAAGAATAGTGATAGAAAACAAGGTCAAGAGACCTAGAGTACAGTACTACAGTGCTTCATAAGAAGTGGTGGACCGAAGCTTTTCCCATTCTTGGGTCTATGGATGGGTAGGGGTGAAAATGGATTGGAAGATCGGTTAGTGCTAAAACCACATTCATATTCATATTTGTAAATGAATACGAATATGAATCCGAATATTCTCGAATACGAATACAAATCGAATATTGTAACGAATACTAATTCAAACGAAATATCTACTCAATCCGGTCGGATCCAGATATCCTCACAACTTATGTAGTATGAAGACATTAATGACATTATCCTCATATAATCACACTTAATCATTATAATTCATTTACTTCACCTAAAGAAACATTAATTCACGTTCAATTAAAAAAACTTGTCCAACTAATTAGTCGTATTGTAGTAAAATATGCATATTGTTTCACCCCTATGGATGGGTCAGGTGCTTGCAACTTGATTTCTTCCTTTTTGGAGAAAAAACATTGTGGTCACTACTTTACATATAGCTATTCTATACGTAGAGAGATTTGGTAGACATCACTAGGTTGGGGGGAGGGGAGCGAGGGATCTACAGTGTATGATTTAGACCCAACGGTCCAAAAATTTGAGTGATTTGTTCTTAATAAATCAATCAAATCAATGTCACACAGACAAGAAATTTAACAGCACTTTGGGCCTAATTATCTTGGGCTCCTGGCCCATGACAGCGTTGCAGAGTGGCTTCCAAAGTCCAAACACCAGCCATGCTGCGTGGGTTCGAATCGAGTCATGCTCATGACTTTTGTACTTTAATACAGTAATTAGCTCTTAAATATATATCTTTTTAAGATTTGATCTATAAATTAATTATAGTAGATATTATACCGACTTTATCTGTACTGGCTAAAATCATATGTGACTGTCTCCCTCTTCATAATCTTTCTCACAAACTAATAGAATTCAAAAGTTATAAACCAAATATTATAAATCCACCCAGTAGTTGTCTGTTACGGGGATTAACTGCAGTTTGCAAATAACTTCGATGACATGCATGCTACTCAATGATATTGAAGAAAAGAAAAGCGAGAATGCATGCTACTCAATGATATTGAAGAAAAGAAAAGCGAGAATGCATGCTACTCAATGATATTGAAGAAAAGAAAAGCGAGAATTGAAGAAAAGAAAAGCGAGAGCGACTTGTGTGTAAACGGCAGACGGGCTGACGCAAACAACTCGTTTTTTGTGGTTGAATGGCAAGCCTGCCTGTCTTTCAAAATCTCTCGCGGGGTCACATTTTAATGCTTCTGTTTTGAACGTGGTTGTACCTTTCAGGTTCCTGTTGATCCATTGGACAGGACTCAAGCGAACAAGGCTGATACAGTGGCCGCCATTCCCAAGATCTTTGTTTTGAAGTACAGAATTGAACTCGTACTGCATATTCCTTGCACACAAGCCATGAGGTTGCTGTGAGCCTGAGGTATATTGCCCTTTCTTGCTGGCACGTAGTTTGAATATTCACAATCTAGTAAGTTCGTTCAGAAGACGCACCTCTCCTAAAACAGCTTCAATTCTTCACTGTTATAGGATTGTTCTCATGTTGATGCATGTATGCTTCCTAAAGGTCTCCTAATCTTGGTTTCATGTTTGAGAAACATGGCTGTATTCTTAAGATAAGTAATTCAGTGCGCAAATTAATATTACAGGCATGTTTAGTGGTGTTGTATTGTTCTACGAAATCAGGTCAATCAAGAGAATATATATCCACCAATCCGTTTTACAATACCAGTAAAGTGTACCTCGTTGCAGCGGAGTTAAAATAAATAATACAAAAGTTATAAATGCATAAAACAAAATATTGCGAGTTTTATACAAAAGACACATCAAAGTATGTCCACGGAATATGCAACAAAATTCCACTATATCAAACAAATACTCCCATTTCGAAACAGAATATAACACAGTTCACAGACATTTTTTAATGTTAGAAATTGGCTCATTTGAGCATGGCCCATTTACTTAATTCCAAAGCATGCATGGTTTAGTACCATATTGCTAAGGTAAAATAAGGAAGACCGATTTATAAAGTGGAGTCATCACCATTCCTTGAATATGGATAGAGATGGTATGAGGAGGGTTTTAGCTAGTCACGCGTGCGCGCGCGTGTATTCGCGTATTTTCGCATGACTTGTGACGCGCGACTGTGTCGTAACGTGGCGCGCCACTTGGCAGACCGAATCTATCTTTATTTTTGCTGAACCCTGCACCACTCTCTCTCTCTATTTGAATGAGATTCAAACATTTGAATGAGGCAGTTACAAGTGAATTTACACTGCTTAATTTGTGATTTGATGAGGCAGTTACTAGCGGGTAAATGGCTGGTTGAATGTGTCAGTTACTAGTGGATAAATGGCTATTTAAATTTTAAGTTCATAGTCTGTCTATATATATACCTGGAGATGTCCACAGTATATTGCTGAAAGAAACCTCACTACCGCTTTTTCCTTCTTCTCTGCAATGTTGTGCCCGTGTACTGTGCTGTTTGAACTTCGCCAACCTTTCTTTCCGACGTGCACCTGGAAGGAGGGAGAGCGGCTATCTTCGAACCATTGCCGTAGATAGTACCTGCACCGGGCGGCAATAAGATTTCTGGGTAGCGCATATCTGCGTGACTGCTCACTGCGCTACGTCATCTACATTCTGCACTGCGTCAAGCCTACGCTGCTTCCTGTTCTTCATCAGGCGAAAAAGTAAGTCATTCGCGCGTTCGTTCGACTTTGTTGCTATATTTTTCTTGCGTATATTCTGAAGTATGTTGAGTAGCCTATTGTTAGTAGTAAGTTTGGCATCACTGATTTATTGTATTTGTCTCCTAGTAAAATTTGGAATTAAAATATTACTCACATATTCAACATTTAATCATTAACATAGGAGAAAAACACAAACAAGAACAGATAGGAATAAATATAGAGCGTTCTCAGAGCCACACAACGGGCTCTACTACAAATGGATACAAAAGGAGAAAAGTGAGGGCTAAAAGGAGGTCAGACAATGACATTAACAATTAGGTGTCTGTTTCATCCTGAAGATATGCAGGTCCTGCATGACTCCACAAGCTGAACTTTCTAGTCCGCTGCACAATCATCTTGTATGCAAAGACACATTGCGAAAAAACTTCATTATATACATGCTGACAAGGTAGATGAGCCATGTTTCTATAAAGATTGTTTCCTATGAGCTAAATCAGAAAAACAAATGTCTTTATATACATCTTATGAATTTAGGTTATAAAACTTTGCTATAAATTTCAGCTTTCACATAAGCTAGTTGTGGATCTTACAAATAGGTTTTTTATTCTTTTGTCAGTGGTCCGAAATGCAAAGAGCTCAATTCTTTGTTATTAAGGCTACACAAGTGTGCGCACTAACACACAATCATGTAGTCTATTTTGACCAAATTATGATGTAATGGTGATAACTTGAACTTGAAACCAACCTAATCGTGAAAGCTTGTGTGTTCTAAATAGATCTTGTCATTTTGAGATGTAGATGTTCTACTCTCACTTGGCAACTATGGCATCACAAAATTCTATTTTGGGTGCTAATTCCCTAATCTAGCATAGTAAATAATATTTCATGTTGAACAAATTGCCCTATATTTTGGAATGAAAATAGCACCAATGACATAAACAATTGGCAAGACTAACGAAACCTCCTCCTACGCTTTGGTCAACCTTCATAAAACTACCCCCTCCTTGTCAAGTGTGGGCGAAGGAACCAATGAACCATGCCACCACTAGTCTATGTTGGATTATATGGGCCAAGCCCATATAATAAGAATAATTCCCATTAAATCTCAAAGGCCCACTCATGCAAAGGAGGCATGCATGTGACCTTTAGTACCATATTGCTAGTTCTAGGAGAGGAAGACCACCTTAAAAGGGATGGTGCACTCCTAGTCACTTGAGGCATGTGTGGGAGAGAACTAGAGGATAACACGCGCGCGCTCGCTGCGCCTCGCCGCCTCGCCGGCCTCGCCGGCTGGGCTGGGCGAAGCGGCGCGCGCACGGCACTGCGTGAATGGTCCGCCAAAATCCGCTCCAGTGCTTGCGACGCGCTTCCTTTGCGTTTTAGCTTTTGCTGTTTTGTGTGGCGGTGAATCCGGATCGGTTACGCGACTAATCCGGTTCGATTCGAGTTATGGAGAACGTCAGCGTCTTGATCACGCGTCCCGGTTTTCTATAAATACGGAGTCGCCGTCTCCATACAGCATTACGCGAAAATCAATCTAGGTTTTGCCTCCTCCATCCATTGTGTTGCGCCGTCCCCACGTAGTCTACTCCGTCCCGCCCGCGGCGTGCACCGCCGTTCGGAGAGCAGTCTCCGAACCGCCGCCGGGTGCTGCACCGGAGAGGGCGAATAAGGTTTTGGGAAGCGCTCGCGCGATCGCCGCTGTAGCTCGCTCGTCTTCCTCGCTGCTCGGCCGCGAATCGTCATCGACTTCGTGTCATCCTCACCGTACTGCGGCGTCTACATCGGCAAACCGATCGTAATGTAACCATCGATGCACGCAATAGTCATGTTCTCAGATAGATCTGTTCATATACGCTTTCTGGTTTACATGTCTAGATCTTTTATGCCCGTGATGGTTCTGTTATTTTGCGTGCATGATGTCATGATTTATTTATGGAATAAATTAAACCTACATGTGCTTATATATTCAACAATCCAAAAACCTTATTGTAGGCATTGTGGTTTTACTATGGCTGGATTTGCCGATGCACCGAGGCCGGATAAATTCTCCGGTGTGCACTTTAAGAGATGGCGATCGTGGTCACTCGTGGCTTATCGCTATGAATGTATTCGGGTTAGTAATGGCAAGCCCGAAGGTGTTCTTGATGCTGAAAAGCGAAAGAATTCGAGATCGCCACTACTCTCTTTGTTGGATGCATTCTTAGTGTTCTTGCTTTGCCGTCTGTGCGAGGTGTATATGCACATGACAGACGCCTTGAAGGAGTTATGGGATGCATGAATTCCAAATACGGTGTTATCGATGCCAAGAATGACATGTATGTCATGGAGCAATTTCATGACTACAAGATGGTTGATAACCGCTCAGTAGTAGATCGGGCTCATGAGATACGTGCCATTGCCAAGGAACTCGAACTCTGAAGTGTGCCTTACCCGACAAGTTTGTGGTGGATGTATTATTGCGAAATTACCTTCTTCATGGAGGAATTTCGAACAAGACTCAAACACAAGAGACAAGAATACTCGTTGAGAATCTGATTGGGTCTCTTGAAATTGAGGAGAAAGCTCGGAAAAGGACGCCGTGTCTAAGGGTGATGGAGGGCGCTAGTGCCAATGTGGTACAGAAACCCTCAAGCAAGAACAAAGGGAAATTTGTTAAAGCCCAACAGACAACCAACTTCAAGAAGAAGAAGAACAACAACAATCGGATGATAGAACTTGCTTTGTGTGCGGTGAGCCTGGTCACATGGCCAAGAAGTGCCCACAACGCAAAGGAAAGAAGGCACTGCGGATGATGACTTCTAAGTCTGTCAACGTGACCATTGGCAAGACGGAGATGGGACTGGTATGGTAATTTACCTCTCAGTGCTTTCAGTTAGTCAATCTACCAATTGGTGGATTGATACAGAGCTAATGTACATGTGTGTGCTGATATTTCGTTGTTTTCTTCTTATCAGTCGCCCGAGATTCCTCCGTCCTAATGGGGAATGGGTCACATGCTACTGCTCATGGTGTTGGCACGGTAGATCTGAAGTTTACTGGGAAAGATCGTGCGGTGAAGAACGTGCAGCATGTCCCTTCTATAGACAAGAATCTCGTTAGTGGCTCCCGCTTATGTAGAGACGGGTTTAAGTTGGTATTTGAGTCTAATAAAGTAGTCGTGTCTAAACATGGACATTTTATTGGTAAAGGCTATGAGTGCGGAGGCTTGTTCCGCTTTTCCTATCGATTTCTGCAATAAGATCAGAAACCATATTTGTGGCGGTGTGGATGATGAGGCTAATGTTTGGCACTCACGTCTATGTCATATTAATTTTGGTTTGATGTCTCGCTTTCAAAGATGAATTTAATTCCAAACGTTTCCATCACCAAAGGTTCTAAATGCCATAGCGTGTGCAATCAAAGCAACCTCGTAAGCCTCACAAGGTCGCCGAGGAGAGAAACTTGGCACCACTAGAACTCCCGCATTCAGATCTTTCGAGATGAATGGCGTGTTGACGAAGGGTGGAAAACGATATTTCATGACATTGATTGATGATGCAACTAGGTTCTCATTATGTGTATTTATTGAAAACGAAAGATGAGGCTTTAGACTATTTTAAAATCTATAAGGCGAAGTTGAAAACCGCTTAAATAGAAAGATAAAAAGACTTAGGTCGATCGTGGTGGAGAGTATTTCTCAACGAATTTGACTTATTTTGTGAGGAACATGGCATTATACATGAGAGGACGCCTCCTTATTCCCGAGTCAAATGGGATTGCCGAAAGGAAAACCGCACGTTGATCGACTTGGTGAATGCCATGTTAGATATCGCGGATTACCTAAGGCATGGTGGGGAGGCTTTGCTAACGTCTAATCACGTATTAAATAGAGTTCCTAACAGAAATAAGGACAAAACACCATACGAGGTATGGATTGGGAGAAAACCATCACTTTCTTACTTGCGTGCACTGGGGTGCTTGGCGAAAGTTAATGTGCCAATAACTAAGAAACGCAAGCTTGGACCTAAAACGTGGATCTGCGTTTTTCGGGATATGCTAATCATAGCATTGCCTATAGATTTTGATAATTAAAACCGAGGTACCGACATGCATGTTGGTACAATTATGGAGTCTCGAGATGCAACATTCTTTGAGAATATTTTTCCTATGAAGGATACACATAACACTACTAGTCAACCTTCAAATAATTCCCAGTTCAATCACATCACCTGAACCTTTTGAACATACACATGAACTTGTCAATGAGGAGGATGACAGTGAGAGCTCCTAGAAGGAGCAAGAGACAAAGGATATTCAAATCCTTTGGTGATGATTTCACTGTACCTTGTGGACGACACTCCCAAGTCTATTTCGAGCGTATGCATCCCCGATGCAGACTCATCGGAAGGAGGTCTGTCCAGAGTGAAATGGATTCCATTATCGCTAATGGAACCCGGGAGCCGAGATAAACCTTATGGGTGCAAACCTGTAGGGTGCAAGTGGGTGTTCAAAAAGAAGCTTAGGCCGATGGTACTATTGAAAAATATAAGGCTCGGCTTGTTGCCAAGGGCTATACTCGAAAGAAGGCGAAGATTTCTTTGACACTTACTCACTGTTGCTAGACTCGACCACAATTCGAGTACTACTTGCTTTGGCTGCCTCACATGGTCTTCTCGTTCATCAAATGGACGTTAAGACAGCTTTTCTTAACGGAGAGCGGATGAGGAAATTTACATGGAACAAACTGATGGATTTGTAGTAGAAGATCAAAAGGCAAGGTGTTAAAACTGTTGAAATCTTTGTATGGTCTCAAACAAGCCCCTAGCGAAGGCATGAGAAGTTCGATAGAACACCGACATCTGCAGCTTTGCTGTCAATGAGGCAGATAAATGTGTATACTATCGTTATGGTGGGGGTGAGGAGTTATTCTATGTTTGTATGTGGATGACATCTTGATTTTTGGGACAAACATTAGTGTGATAAATGAGGTCAAATCATACTTGTCTCAAAACTTTGATATGAAAGATCCGGGAGTGGTGATGTTATTCTAAACATTAAATTGGTTAGAGGTGAGGATGGGATTACACTTTTGCAATCTCATTATGTGGAAAAGGTCTTGAGCCGTTTTGGCTTTTCTGACAGCAAGCCTTCTCCAACACCTTATGATCCTAGCGTGTTACTTCGTAAGAATAAGAAAATTGCTACGAATCAGCTGGAATACTCCCAGATAATTGGCTCACTAATGTACCTAGCTAGTGCAACAAGGCCAGACATCTCCTTTGCTGTGAGCAAATTGAGTCGGTTTACATCAAACCCAAGAGATGATCACTGGAAGGCGCTTGAGCGAGTGTTGCGCTATCTGAAATGTACCTCGAACTTTGGACTTCATTATACTGGGTACCCGTCGGTGCTGGAGGGTTATAGTGATTCCAACCGATCTCTCGATGTTGATGAGATCAAAGCCACTAGTGGATATGTTTTCACTATTGGTGGTGGTGTTTGTTTCATGGAGGTCTTGCAAATGCACCATTTTGACGAGGTCAACCATGGAAGCGAGCTTGCGGCACTAGACACCGCTATTGTTGAGCGCGAATGGCTACGAGATCTATTGATGGATCTACCTACGGTGGAAAAGCCGCGCGCTATCCTTATGAATCGTGATAATCAAACCGTTATCGCTAAAGTGAACAGTTCTAAGGATAATATGAAATCGTCGGGCATGTTAAGAGACGATTGAAGTCCACAGAAATTGAGAAACTCCGAGTTATAACCTTGGATTACATCCAAACAGATAAAAACTCGCGATCCCTTTACAAAGGGACTATCACGAATGTGATAGATAGTGCATCGAAGGAGATGGGTATGAGACCCATGTGAGTTATCTATGGTAGTAACCCAACCTATGTGATCGGAGATCCCGTGAATTAGGATCTGGAAAAACAAGCCATTAGTTAACTGGAGGAGAGTAATTTCAAGCCTCTCTATGTGAAGATGCAATACTCTCAGAAACTGCAAGGCAGGTTGACTAAGGTCTTAATGTGTTCCATTGGCTTTTAGAAGCGAAGACGCTATCCTGCAGAGCGTTCTTGAAAGAACACACCTATATGAGTCCGACTGTTAGTCGCAGTCTATGGAGATCTTGGGTAATCTCCTACTAAGCTCATGAAGAGACCAAGGAGTATGACTTATACGCTCCAACCGAGGGGTAGCCTACTGGCGGCCTAGTATCAGTTAAGTCTTTAAGTGAAGCTTGCTTGCACCAAACTTGCAATTCAAGGCATAGTCCATTGTTCAAGTTGTGAGTAAGTGTAGCTTGGAGTTCTAGGTGGATATTCAACCTTAATCGGTCTCCATCGAAATCTTGATATATAAACAAAGACATTGGAATTGGCAAATCTCTGTGGGACTTTGAGATCTGGTGGGGGATTGTTGGATTATGTGGCCAAGCCCATATAATAAGAATAATTCCTATTAAATCTCAAAGGCCCACTCATGCAAGGGAGGCATGCATGTGACCTTTAGTACCATATTGCTAGTTCTAGGTGAGGAAGACCACCTTAAAAGGGATGGTGCACTCCTAGTCACTTGAGGCATGTGTGGAGAGAACTAGAGGATAACACGCACGCGCTGCCGCCTCGCCTCGCCTCGCCGGCCGGCCGGCCGGCCGGGCTGGGCGGCGGCGCGCGCGCGCACTGCACTGCGTGAATGGTCCGCCAAAATCCGCTCCAGTGCTTGCGCAGACGCCGCTTCCTTTGCGCTTTAGCTTTTCTGCTTTTGTGTGGCGGTGAATCCGGATCGGTTCGCGACTAATCCGGTTGATTCACGAGTTATGGAGAACGTGCGGCGTCTTGATCACGCGCCCCGGTTTTCTATAAATACGAGTCGCCGTCTCCATACAGCATTACGCGAAAATCAATCTAGGGTTTTGCCTCCTCCATCCATTGTGCTGCGCCGCCCCACGTAGTCTACTCCGCCCCGCCCGCCGCGTGCACCGCTCGCTCGGGAGAGCAGTCTCGGAACCGCCGCCAAGTCCCGCACCGAGAGGGCGAATAAGGTTTTGGGAAGCGCTCGCGCGATCGCCGCTGTAGCTCGCTCGTCTTCCTCGCTGCTCGCTTCGGCGAATCGCCATCGACTTCGTGTCATCTCACCGTGCTGCGCGCGTCTACATCGGCAAACCGATCGTAATGTAACCATCGATGCGTAATAGTCATGTTCTTCTGATAGATCTGTTCATGTACGCTTTCTGTTTACATGTCTAGATCTTTTATGCTCGTGATGGTTCTGTTATTTTGCGTGCATGATGTCATGATTTATTTATGGAATAAATTAAACCTACATGTGCTTATATATTCAACAGTCTACTCGTCAACCAGAGCCAGCACGAAGTATCTGATCCACCGCTTTCCCTATAGAGTAAACATCATGATTCAGCTTGCTTTGCAAAAAGATCAAACACACACAACAAAAGCATGTTTGATAGCACTTGCGTTATTGAAAAGCATGAAATAGATCCCAGATTGTCTTGTGATGAGATATATAGAGAAAGCTGAAAGTAAGATAAAAGCATGAAAAGTACACATAAAGACGCGAAATTGAATCTAAAAGAATAGTAAAAGGCATGAAAATTACATTGTATTGAGATACCTCTATTGCTCTTGCGAGCCTAGTGAAGCGATGAGACAACCATTCTGGTACTATTGCTCTAGCAAGCCCAGTGAGGCGATGAGGCCACCATTCTTGTGCTGATCTATGCTGTCATCTGCAGCAAAATTTGTGTTGGTACTCGGATTTGACTATCCAAGAAAAAAAAGAAAAATCTATCAAGTGGAGCTAACAAAGGTATGATGTGAACCACCAAGCTAATAGATAGCCTAACTAAATGGTTGTGCAAATCAAATCTACCAAAATCTTACTTGTTGGCATTTTCTTTAATAGTTCAGAGATGCCTGATTAGTCATGAAACTCCAAAAAAATGTTCAATTATTTTTACAGAGATGTTAAAGATCATGTTCAGCGCAAACAATTAACTACAGTTATACTGGAAAAATGATTTCACTTGACTAATAAAGTGGCAATCATACATAGGATAAGCAATGTCAGAAAATAGGTTAGGAGACTACTACAAACACATTACAATGTAGTATGCATGACAAAGCTCCAAATGACATGAACGACAATCAGATACACAACAAAAACAATGTGGGTCATGTTAGTACTATTCTATTTGCAAGAGATCAAATAGTGATTGACTTTGACTAATCGTACACAAAACACATACAAGGTAGCTAGGGTATGGATGAATTTATAAACTCTAGTAGCAGAACATTAATTCCTGTCAAATTTTGACTTTTATCGAGTTGCCTCTTGCACACTTGGTAGGCAACAGTGCACATTATTACAACACGCATCGATGCTACGTGCAAAAACATAAAATAACCTGAGATGTCCTATTCACCATTATATCAATCTAATTTGATATTGTGATACACTATACCAAATTTCGATCAATTCACAACAACTTATGGAAAAAGATTACAGGGCATACCAGTGTCCCAAGTAGAACAAGAACCTGTACGCAATTCACAAAAAAATCGCAACCCTGCAGCTAAGAGATAAGCAATCTGAAAAATAGAGTAGTGAATAAATTCAAGAAAAACATTCTTTACATAGCATCTCATGCTATCATCCACAAAAGATATTCCTTTTTTCGACATAAACATGTATTTGGAAGTCCAGATAAAAACTTCCTTTACACCCAATGCAAAGAAATCAATCGGGACAGAATTTCCAAACTAAAAGTATAACATTATGTCAAAATGGCATAATTTTAAGGCTAAAATATAATCAGGTACAATAAACTAAGATGATTAGATTATGCAATATCTTCTATTGTGCTATTAGCTCATATCTGGTTAATCTGTTAATAAAAATTTATAATCTCTCTTTTAACTCTAAAAAAATATGAGAAAGCTCGCCCATAAACCATATCTTTTCAGCATACAAAAAAGAATAATATTGTGAATGTTGGAGGAATGTAATCTAGTGTTGGCCATACAAATGGGCTACCTGAGCGACAACAAAATCAAGCTGTAGCATTTGGACAATGTAATGTAATAGTCAAATCAAGTTTTTCACTGGGCCATGATCTACTATTTGTGGCAACCACCTCACACCATGGCCGTAGCAATATGATCTGATTCAATCACCCTCTCCTGTAGAAATGTTAAGTGTCACTTGATGCGGATAACCCTAACACTAAACCATTTTCTCCTTCATCAAGTATAACGCGAAGCAAGCAAGCAACAATTTTTCCAAATATGCAAACTTCCATTGGATCAATCATAAGAGATAGAGCTAAAATATCGAATCAACAGGTGAACCCTCTCCTAACTGAGTTAAGGATTACTTTACATGAGAATTGGCTGCTACCTAATACATATACTCTACATATTATTAGATTTAAAAAGGAAGAAGCATTTAAGGCCAAGGAGAGCATGATCCAAGAGGAATAATCTGAGAGCATGGCCACAGAAGATCATCATGAGTGTGATGTCACCGCATATGTCATTATAACCACAAAAGATCGTGTAGCCACAGAAAATCATCATGAATGTGATGTAAGCACATATGTCATCATAGCCACAGAAGATCGTATAGCCATAGAAGATTATGCAACCATGATGTAAGCGCTTATATCATTTCTTTCTTGGCACCCAAGCCATGTAACCTTATAAATAGGAGGGTACCCCCCTCCATGGAGACATAAGTGATGCTTGGAAATATTTATAAAACACTTGTTCCTCTTTGTGTGTGAGTTATTTCCACCACCAATTGGGATTGTGTGTTATTTCTGAGTTGCCACTCCGTTGTTCTTGTGATTCCTTGGGATTGCTTGAACGTGTCTGCTCCACGATAGCGAGTAGACGAAAGCTGTAGCGTGTGGTTGAGTAATTTGAGTGCTGCAGGTTGCCGTATAGAGACAGTGGTTGGCTTCATCAATTGCTAGGTTGTACGGGCTAGTTATCCATGATCCTATATCGTGAAGATTGGGCCACCCTCCTCTCCCCGCATTAGCTGGTATTAGAGCTCAAGATTGACATAGTAGGATTTTACCCTTAACTACTATATTTGTTGTTTTCTTTCCTATCCAGAAAAAGCCACCCAAAAATATTGTTCTTTACCATAGTTTCAATTGAAAATTTTGGTGAGTTTTGCTAGGTTTTGATCCACTAGAGCCTTACTTACTTGCTGATGCAAAATCTTTACTTGTGTTGCTTTCCTTTGAGCCAATCTGTTCGATATATAAAAAAATCAGTGAGTCAAGTAGAAAATTGTTGTTGAGATGTGCATAGAACATCACACAAATCTGAAATTGTACAACTTGGTCATCAGAGGTTCACTTATATTCCTTTGAGAACCCCACCTATCCTTTTTGAAAGCTTTGGTCCAATTTAAATACTAGCTTTTGAGTATTGCTAGATCTTTGCACACTTGTATCAGTTTTGAATTTTGAAACTGAATTATTGGATATCTTGTGAGATCTTGATATATCTGCTGACCTTGGTGCAAAAGAAAAGCAAAGAGAAAATAGTACAAACAAAAGAAGAACAAAAGAAAAAAGAGAAGTAAGAAAGAAGAGCCGTGGTCAGTATTTTATCAAGAATAAAATTCCATTCTAAAGTTCGGTATAGTTTGTTATTCTTGTGTGCAAATCTATAGCATGTTTACATCGATTGCAATCAAGCTAGTGTCTTTCCATAACTTGAGCAACACGAGCTGTTTTGTTCTTCACTTATACCTGGTGCTACAACTCATTCCTTGGTTGCATCAAGTTCCATTATCATTGTGCATGAGTTGCTATAATTTTCACTTATATCTTAAGGTTGACAACTAGGCATTGGATTTCTATTTTGGATTATTACTTATCATTACAATATCTAGAATTTCAATTGCATAGGACTATCCTAACCCTCCAAGCTTCACATATAGCCATTGTCAAATTACAACACTTGGGCCTTGAATTACTCAACTCATCACCTACACCACATCTACCGCTACCAGAGTATGAGCACTTCACCAATCCATCAAGCATTCATAAGAATTTTGGTAAGCAAAAAGTGAGACTGAGTGATTCCACATTATACACCTATATATAGGATGGGAATTTTTGTTTGGTGCAATTAACCATGGCAGGTCACGAGTATGCGGAACTCCCTTTCTATGGAAGTGATGATCCGGAGGAGTATCTTAAATGGATACAACATATGGAGTTAGAACTTAAATACCAGAAACTATCCCAAGCTAAAGAATTGATTCGAGCCACAATGGAATTCGAAGATTATGCATACAATTGATGGAAGCAATATCCCAAAAGATACTATGTGAGAACTTGGCAAGAATTAAAGGGGATCATGAGGGAAGAACTTGTGCCATATGAATATGAGGATGAATTGCTTCATCAAATAAAGAGCATTAAACAAGGATCCCAAACTGTGCAATCATATTACGAAGAGCTAGATTATGCTATGCATCGTGCTAACATCACAGATGTATCTAAAGCAAGGGCATACTTCAAAAGAGGTTTGAATCCTGAAATCGTTGCTACTATTTATTTGAAATATAATGGTGGTATGCAAGATCTTGTGAATTATGCTATAAAGGAGGAGAAGAGAATTAAGGAGAAGCATACACCTCGGTTCAATTTGGGATGAAGCCTTAGTTCTTCCTCTACTACATCAGCTAGGTTTACTCTTGGGTTACCTAAAGTTGATAAGAGAGAAGCCCCTGCTATTTCTCATCAAAGAAGGTAATCCATTCAGTTCAACAAGATGAAAATGAAACTCCAATCAAGCAAGAGACACTTCCAGTTGTTGTTTCTTGTTTCTGCATATAAAGTGCTCTTGTGTCACCAATAAATGAGAGTGAGAGAGATGCACAAAAGAAAATGAGAGAAGTAGATGATAGCAAATGTGAGGTTATTCCTAAAACTAACAACTTAATGTCTACCTTAAGTTGTGTTTCTCTTGGTATGCAGGTTAATATATAATGAAGTTTTGGAGTTGAATGCTAAAGAATTAACACTAGATGAAAAGAAGGTTGAGCAAATAGTCACAGATGAAAAAGGGATGCTAGTTGCCTCATGGTTACATCATGAAGAAACACAACCTATGGCACCTAAATCTCCTAACGTGGTCGGAAAAGGTAATAATGGTGATAATTTGAATGAGAAGCATGTAAAGGTAAGCAAGAGTGAGTATATTTTTGCTGCAATTACATATGTTGATTTGATTGACCCACATGATAATTTAATTGCAAATAATTTTCATCATGTAAAATTAATTACTCATAAGGAAGTGCTTAATAGAATATCCCCTGTTGACTCATTCTGTTATATCATGTTTGATCAACCTATTGAGCTTGATAGGATAATTGCAAAAGTTTTTGAAACAACGTCCTTGAAGTATTTGCCTAGATCCTACAATTACAAATACAAATTTAATTTGATTGGAGATTATGATGTAGATAAGAAATTTCATATTTATCGAATATGCATTACTTGTGATAAGCTTGCTGAAATGAATTCGCATGTTTTCGACAAGCTATTTTTGAGCCATGCATAAGTAATCAGAGTAGTGCAATTGAAGTATGGAAGAAACTAAAAATTTTCTTACCCGTAATAGAACAATTTGATATGGTGTTATCCACTACTAACATATATATAGGTTTACAAAAGTCGAGGCCAACTTTTCTCAATGTAAGAGGGAATGATATGGATATTATGCCTGCTGAATTGATATATATGCTCTATGAATATTGTTGTGCTAATTGGATTGGGCAAAATAAAAGGAATACAAAAACGGATGACAAATACATATACCATGCATATACTTTCTTCTCATTGCATAATGCACTTTCAGATTATCAAAAGCCGAGGATGGCTTTTCTTGAAGAAAGGGAGGATGATGTGGATAAGTCTAGCACTAAACCATTTTCTCCTTCATCAAGTATAATGTGAAGCATGTAAGCAACAATTTTTGTAAATATGCAAACTTCCATTGGATCAATCACAAGAGATAGAGCTAAAATATCGAATCAACAGGTGAATCCTCTCCTAACTGAGTTAAGGATTACTTTACATGAGAATTAGTTGCTACCTAATGCATATGCTCTATGTATTATTAGATTTGAAAAGGAAGAAGCATTTGAGACCAAGGAGAGATTGATCCAAGAGAAAGAATCTGAGAGCATGGCCACAGAAGATCATCACGAGTGTGATGTCACCGCATATGTCATTATAGCCACATAAGATTGTGTAGCCACAAAAAATCATTATGAAGCGCATATGTCATCATAGCCACAGAAGATCGTATAGCCACAGAAGATCATGCAACCATGATGTAAGCGTTTATATCATTTCTTTCTTAGCCCCAAGCCATGTAACCCTATAAATAGGAGGGTACCCCCACCATGGAGACATAAGTGATGCTTGAAAATATTTATAGAACACTTGTCCCTCTTTGTATGTGAGTCAGTTCCACCACCAATTGGGATTGGGTGTTATTTCTAAGTTGCCACTCCGTTGTTCTTGTGATTCCTTGGGATTGCTTGAACTTGTCTGCTCCACGATAGCGAGTAGACGAAGGCCGTACCGTGTGGTTGAGTAATTTAAGTGCTGCAGGTTACTGTATAGAGACGGTGGTTGGCTGCATCAATTGTTAGGTTGCACGAGCTAGTTATCCATAATCATTCGTCATGAAGATCGGGCCACCCCATCTCCCCGCATCATCACTTCTCTAAAGATTGTGTATCCATGGCATGATTTTTTTGCATTGAGCCATTGAACCAATTGGAAGAGTAGTACCATTTCCGTAATCAACAATACAAGAGTTTCCTGGACCTACAACAAAAGCTTAACAGATTTTACAATGATCGTTTTCACCAGCAGGTTGTGGATGAATTTGAACAATACTGAAAAGCTCAAATATGTGATTAGGACTTATCTCAAAGTAAAATATGGCAAACAACTATTTCCTCAAAAAAATGGCAAACAATAGGAACAAGACTCGTTTTTAGTAAACAATAGCGAGCGCCAAAATTTATACATCTCAAAAGAGAAGAATAAAAAAGTAAAAAGGATGAAAGAAATATTTCATTAAGCTCTCATCTGCAAGGGGCAAACCCAGTCGAAGTAGAAAAACTTATGAGTTGTACAGGAAATGTTAGAGATATCTCCTCCGCTAACGCTACCTACAATGTAAAACAAAGCTTCTAAATTGGCTAAAATGTTTTATGCATTTTACCGAGCATGGTAAGAGCACAAAAGTGAAGCAACACAACATCCCAAATGATAGCAAAAAAATCTCCAAAAAACATATGCATCAGCCGACATAACAACTGGACAACAAAGAGAACAATCAAATTAGCACAATAACAACTGGGGAAAATTCACTCGTAACACAAACCCGATTCCAATTTGCACTAAACAAACAACAATCTGGATATTTCACACACACCAAGTACACTAAAGAATATGGCTTTGACCACAATCCCCACCAAACATATCATGAGCCTACAAACCCTTGCAGGGAGGCCTCCTTTCGCTACTACGCCATGGCGGTGGTGTCAGCGTCGGCTTAGTAGCTGAGAGGGGCGTGAAGGTGGGAGGGGTGAAGGGCCCTCCAGAAGTCAAGCGTGGCAAAAGGCATCGTAGGGTGGCAATTGGCAGTGGTGACAAGGCCGATGGCCCAACATAGGCACCAGGCCCAGTCGAGTAGGAGGCCGAGGAGAGCTGCAGCCCCACGAGGAGCGCCATCTCATAGGGCGCCTCCCATGCTGTCAACTGCTTTAGGACCCTTAACACCACCAACAGCACGTACCCCATTGGAGCTAGAGCCAAAGGTGGTGGTGGTGCTATGTGTTGGGGGGAGGAAGGGAGGGAAGGAATGGGCTTTGTGGCCTATAGAGAGGAGTAAAGACTTGATTGGAGGCAACACCAGTGACGATGGGATGGAGGCGGTGGAGATGAGATCTCAAGGATGGCGGCTTCTCCCCCAGCTGAGGCGAGGAGAGGAGCAGCATGAGAAGGAGGCAGCTGAGAAGAGGATAAGGAGCCCTAGCCGCGGATGTTGAGGCAAAGGAGGAGAGAAGAGTAAGGGTATTGGAGGAGGTGGTTGCACAATTAGAGTTGGCACAAATGAATGGCGAAGGAGATGGAGGGGAGATGTGGTTGTGAAGGCAGAGGATGCGAAGAGAGAAGTTGTGAAGGCGAAGGATGCGGGCCAGGTGAGAACAGTGGGGTGCATGGGGTGCAAGCAGGGAAGTGGGCAAGGGTGGAGAGCGGCATGAGCAGGGAATCGAGCAAGGAGGAGAGGGGAGGAGAGGGGAGGAGACCAGTCGGGCGTGGAGAAATCGATGACCATGTTGCTGCTCTCCCCCGCCGCGTTGCCGCCAAATCAGGCATCCTGGAGGAGCAGCTCTACTCACCTCGGAGAACCTATAGAAGGGCCTTCTGAGAGACCATGTGGTCGTGATCCCATGAGAGTGATGAGTAATTGACAAGGGTTTAGGTCAGTCGAGTTTGGTTTGAGTGATCGGATCATGTCGTTGCGTGGTGCAACGGGCTCGGTCGGACTTTGGTCAAACCTGGTCATTTGGGCTTAGGATGCATATTCTAATGTTTCGACAAGTTTGGACTTCGTTTGTGGTAAGTATGATGGTATTTACGCTTTCATGTGTCGAGCGGTGCTATTTGACGTGTTTTCTTGTCTGTGTGACTGCAGGACGTCGAGTTGGAGTCGTGGCGTGACACGGTGGACCGGACTAGGCGCAGGTGGCGCTGAGGTCAGAACGGTCGGGATGTGTCGAAGACGACGTGGACTCGAGGTGGTTGCGAGGCGTGCGAGGCAAGGAGCGCGGAAGCTTCCCAGAAGGTGCAGGAGGGGCGAATCGGGAAATTCGCAAGGTCGCACGAGCGGAGCGGCTCGTTGGACGTAGCGGGCGTAACGGGGCGGAGACCCGTTAGCCAAGCGCTATAAAAGGAGAGGAGGGGCTGCATGCCCACTTGAGCACTTGTGATAGAATTGGGGTTCTAGAGTCAAAAGAGGCTTTAGGAAGGTTGTTTCCTTTAGCTCTTTAGTTGGTGTGAGTTGGTGGTAGAGGCAGAGTGTGCTCCCTCTGTGTCTCTACGATGGTTTCTATGTGAGTCTCCTCTCTATGTGTGTTCTTCCTCCCAAGAAATGGTGAGATTCTTGGTGTTCTTGAGGATTGAGAGGGAGATGAGGGATTGAGAGATTGTAATCACTCCTTTAGTCCTAATGTCCATGCGTATCGGGACTCCTCTGTATTCCATTTGATCCAATGAATGAAAATCTGAAGTTTCTCTGTTCGTGCTCCTGTTCTGTTCTTCGTTGCCTTCTTGAGTGATATTTGGATTTTCGTCTTTTCGAGTTCTTGCTTGTTGGGAAGGCCCAAAATGGGTTGCTCTATGATGGGTTAGTGCCACAAGACCATTTGATCGATTTCCCGAAGAGCAAACTTGGTTTAATTCTCAGATTTCAGTTTTGGCCTTCCTCTGTTCATAAACTCAGTTTCTAGGGTTTGGAGCTGCTCTTGATTCCCTTGTTGAGATGGCTTGAAATTTGGTATGGAGAGTCCAGAGGCTATTAATTAGCTACCCTCAAAATTTCATAGCCAAAGGATCAACGGTTGGGAGTAATTTGATTTTTGGCTTGGGTTGTGCAAAATTCAGATTTTTACCCATAATCTGAAATTCTAGCTTCTTGGTTTGATTCTCTTGTTTCCCAAGGTCCCTTACTATTTAGTTTGTTGTAGTAAGGCCTTGGATCAAAAAGATTGAGAGCAAACCTTCTTTTTAGCCAAAAATCCGAAGTCTCAAAGTTCCAGCCTGAAAATCCTGTTTGCTGATTTTCTCGAGAGGTACTACCGCTCCTCGAGAGGTACTACCGCTCAGAGGTACTACCGCTCCTCGAGAGGTACTACCGCTCAGAGGTACTACCGCTCGTCCTAGTGGTACTACCGGTTTTGTTCGGACCACCGATCGGCAAAAGAAACGTTCGGACAAGTCCGATCGTCGTGCGGTACTACCGCTCCTCGAGAGGTACTACCGCTCCTCAAGAGGTACTACCGCTCAGAGGTACTACCGCTCGTCTCAGCGGTACTACCGCTTGCAGTCAGACTTGCTATGAAGTTATTTTTCTTGGTCGCTTCTTTCGGATCTGGTTTTCCTTGTTGCCTTGACTTCCAAAGAGTGCATATCTTCTATCTTCATAGCTTTCATAGCTATAGGAGAAGAAGTATAAGTGTGGGTACTTAAGGGGCGAATTTAATTTTTGAAAGCGCCATTCACCCCCCTCTGTCGCCATTTCGGTCCAACAATTGGTATCAGAGCCGGTTAGCTCTTTTCAATAGATCCTAACCGGTCTCAAGAGCCATGGCGACGGACAAGTACTCGACCAAGCCTCCCGTCTTTGATGGCCTGGATTACCCCTTCTGGAAGAGCCGAATGGAAACATACATCCAGGCTCAGGGGTATGCCATTTGGCGGAAGGTGAAGGTTAGATTTGTTGTTCCTGCCGATGAGAACATTAATGCTGGAAATATGCATGATGTTGAGGCAAATGCTAAGGCAAGGAACATCATAATCCAGGGCTTGAGTTGTAGCGAGTTTGACCGCATATCTCATCTTTCATCCGCCTTCGATATTTGGGAAGCCCTCGATGCTTACCATGAGGGCACCACCCAGATAAAGACGGTGCAACAGGACCAGTTCAAGCGAGATTACAACAAGTTTGAAATGCTCGCTGGCGAGTCCCTTGATGAGTGTTTTGCGCGTTTTCACAAGATTCTGAGCAACCTCCGAGCCGTCGGTCTCACATACTCCGACTCGGATAATGCTCGACAGATGCTCGCTGCACTCAATCTTCGTGTTTGGGAGATGAAGGTGACTACCATCAAGGACACCACGGACCTCTCGACTTTGACTCTTGATGCGATGTACTCGCGCCTCAAGACTCACGAGATTGACATTGTCTCTCGCAAGTCGAAGTCACAGTCGATGGCTCTAGTCACCGATCCCAGTTCAGC
Source organism: Dendrocalamus sinicus (assembly GCA_036346575.1). Taxonomy (NCBI): domain Eukaryota; kingdom Viridiplantae; phylum Streptophyta; class Magnoliopsida; order Poales; family Poaceae; genus Dendrocalamus; species Dendrocalamus sinicus. Next base: position 26,148,369 of record CM070644.1, read on the forward strand.
TTCTGGTCCTTCTTCTGAGTCTTCTTGCGGTTTCTCCCTTGCTGCTCTCTGTGACATAACTGATGATCAGTTAGAGTAGCTTGCGGATGAGCAGCTGGCCCTCCTTGCTCGAAGATTCTCCCATGCTTACAAGGGGAGGAGGGACAGAAAGAGAGGAGGACCCGTGATTTGCTTCGAGTGTGGTGGCCACAACCACATTCGGGCAAATTGCCCCAAGCTGGAGAAGGGCAAGAATGACTACGGTGGTTCGGGCAAGATCGACTACACCGACAAGAACCGCAACAAGAAGCCTCCAGCTCAGACGCCGGGAAAGAAGAAGTTCCGCAACTTTGGGAAGGCCAAGAAGCTCTTCCACCGCGTCCTCACCGCCTTCGACGACCTCGACCTCAGCGAGGTGGAGGGATGGAGCGACGACGATGGGACGGGTGACCAAGAGCCCAAGGATGGCGGCGACGACTTCTCCGGCATGTGCTTCATGGCCTCGAGGCGAACTCAAAGAATAAAATGTGTACTCGACTCGGACGAGGTATGCCCCACCTATGACCAGCTCAATCAAGCATTTCTTAAGCTAGGAGGTTTTCATGCTAGAGCTAGAGCTAAGTGTACCGAGTTAGAGAAGGAAGTAGATAGACTGTCACGGGAGCTTACTTCACTTACATCTGCTCCCTCCCGTGACGATTGTGATACATGTTGTGCTTTGCTGGGTGATTTGGAGAAACTAAGGACCTCGCATGATAGTGTGTCCTCCGAGCTTGATGTTGTTAAGGTGGAGAATGTTAGTCTGCTTGCTGAGTTAGAATTGAGTAGGATGGCTGTTACTCTACTTACTACTGATGAGACTACTTCTCCCACCTCATGTGAGGTTAAGGACATTGCTGCTAGAGGACCTTATGCCATGCTTCTTGATCTGCCTGAGTCCTGTGAAAATTGCAATAACTTGAAGATGAATCTAAAATGGGCAGATCATAAAATTGCTGAACTACAAGCTTCTCTTCTTGAGCCGATTGACTCCTACTTGAACTGTCCTAAGTTAATCGCTGAACTTGAAGTCGTCTCCAAACAGCTTTCAAGATATGATTGATCATGATAGGAAGTTGGCTCAAGATGCTTCTAAGGACCTGTTAGCTCACCATGCATTAATTGTAACAAACTAAAATCGACTTGATTGCATTGGATGAGAAATGTGTGAAGCTAAATAAGGACCTTCTAGAGAAGCCACCTTGTGCTTGTAATGTGATTGAGGAGAAGGGGGAGAAACCCCAGGGCAAGGTTGAGACGCTTAGCGACGTAAACCAACTGGCTAGCAGTAGGACTGTCCCTTCAGAGTCAGCTGTGCGTGCACAAGCCATTCTTCCCTCTCGCTGTTGGTTCTTCATCCGCTCCTTACCTTCTGCTCTCTTCTTCCCTCGCTCTTCTTGCACCTCTCTCTTTCGGGAGTGTCAGTACCTTATGAACACTCTCGAGAGATTTGTAGGCGGCAAGAAGAAGCTTAATCTTATTCTAGACCAATCTAAGATTTGCAAGTTCAATCAAGGTCTAGGATATGATTTCTATGAGGATATGAGGAAGCATCCACCTGCTATTCTTCGACCCATCGTAGGAGGTGTGATCGAGGTTGAGCCCAGATCTGATGAGGTTAAATTCAAATCAGTGGGCTTTGTCCAAGGGATCTCGACAAAGAAGGTGATTCCACCGCTTGCTTCGCCTCTCGTAAGCGAAGCCTCTTCGTGCTACTTCCACCTCTCAGAAGGTGAAGTATCACTACACCTTCTGTCAGAAGGATGGACACACGGTCGATCGATGCTTCAGGCGCGCCAGGATTGCGCGTAGAGACCGTGCTGAGGCACTTAGGTGTATTCAGGGTCAGCCCCAGACCCTGAGTGCACCTAGGACCAGCACAAGGTCTAGGTTTACTGCTGTTGATGGGTTTGGGCAGCATCGAGGACTTGGTTTTTCTGAGTCTTCTGGTTTTCGTCCTCATGCTGCTCTTGGTCGTGACTTCCGCCGTCCTGAGGGTACATCTTGTTTCCCCCATCGAGACAGTTACCCACGGCATGATCAGCAGGTTGCCGGTGTTTCAACTCGCTTTCCCATAGCAGTCGGACCTAGCGACAGCTTCAGGTCTGCACACAGACCTTCTACGTCTTTGAGTCACAGAGAGCGTAGGGTAGATAGAGGTCAGTCGTGCTTGACGACTTCATCTGCTCGACGTGTTGTTTAGTATTGGGTGCCAAAATCACTCTTGATTTACCCCAGTACTGAGACTTTACTCTCTTGTTGACTCAGGTTCGTCGGGCAGGGAAGGGAAAGGTTTGGCTCGTAGACTCCGAGTGTTCACGACACATGACCGGAGATTCCCGTTGGTTTTCTTCCCTTGCCCGTGCTCCAGGTGATGAGACGATCACCTTCGGAGACGCTTCGACTGGGCGCGTCATCGCCAAAGTTACTGTGCATGTTAATGCTTCTTTTATTCTTAAGGATGTTGCCTTGGTTAGTAAGCTGCAGTACAATTTGCTTTCCGTTTCTCAGCTTACCGACGACGGTTTCGAGGTGAGCTTCAAGAAAACGCTTGCAAAATTCTTGATTCTTCTGTAGTCCGGTTTGCGGATTTCGTTATGGGAGGATCTTTCGTGCTGATTTCTCCGATTCTTCCGTGATCCTCTCCGGTGTTTGGTTGCCTCGAGTCCCGTGATTTGACCTTCGGCATAGGAGACTTGGTCATATTGGATTTGACCATTTGACCCGAGTTAGCGGCCACGACCTCATTCGTGGTCCGCCAAGCTCAAAATGGTCAAAGATCTTGTTTGCGCTCCATGCCGCACGGTAAGATGGTTGTCGCTTCACATCCTCCGGTCCATCGTGACCATGATCGATGCACCAGACAGCTGCTCCATATGGACACCGTTGGACCACTTCGAGTGCGATCGGAGGGAAGTGGTATGTTCTTGTTGTGGTCGATGACTATTCGAGATTTTCTTGGGTGTTTTTCTTAGCCTCGAAGGATGAGACATTTTCTCATTTTCGAGGTCTTTTCGGTAGGCTTTCTGTTGAGCTCCCGGGTGCCTTACGAGCGATCCGTAGTGACAATGGCACGGAGTTCAAGAATTCCTACTGAGAGATTCTGTGGTGAGACAGTGTAGAGCACCGCTCTCTTCTCCGCACGTCCCACAACAAAATGGCGTTGTGGAGAGGAAGAACTGCACCTTGGTCGAGATGGCGGGACGATGCTTGATGAGTACTCTACACCGCGAAGTTTTGGGTGAGGCTATAGCCACCGCGTGCCATGTCTCAAATCGTGTTTTTCTGAGGGCACACTTGCACCGCACTTCTTATGAGCTGAGATATGGGCGAAAGCCCAGTGTTTCTCATTTTCGTGTGTTTGGTTGCAAGTGCTTTGTTTTGAAGTCTGGGAACCTAGATAAGTTCGAGTCACGTTCTTGTGATGGGATCTTTCTAGGCTACTCGACTTCTTCGCGGGCTTATAGGTCCGAATCGAGTCTAGCAAAATGGTAGAGTCCTGTGAGGTGACCTTCGATGAGGCTAGTCCGAGGACTAGGCCTGATATCTCAGGTTCTTTAGAGCAGTCCGAGCCCATCTTCGTGGATGATGAGGATGATGGAGATGAGGGTTGTCTACCCGATCTAGTTCCTCATCCACTCCTTGAGGTGCCGTCTTCCACTGCACCCCGAGGCGATCAGCCCTTGCCTTCTGCGTCTTCTGGAGCTAGTGGCTCTGTTCCTACCTCTTCTGCTCATGAGGTAGAGGCCACTTCTTCATCTCATCCAGGACCTCCTAGACATATTCAGAAAGCTCATCCTTCCGAGCAGATTATTGGAGACCTTTTCGAGCGTGTGACTCGCTCAAAATCTAGCTTATCTCAATTCTGTCTCCATTCTGCTTTCATTGCCTCCTTTGAGCCCAAAGATGTTTCTCATGCTTTATCTAATGAGTCTTGGGTCAATGCCATGCATGAGGAACTAGAAAATTTTGAGAGGAACAAGGTCTGGTCGCTTGTCGAGCCCCCGCGAGGTTACAATATTATTGGGACTAAGTGGATGTTCAAGAACAAGCAGAGCGAGGATGGAGTGGTTATTCGGAACAAGGCTAGACTGGTAGCTCAGGGGTTCTCCCAGGTTGACGGTCTGGATTTCGAGGAGACCTTTGCCCCTGTAGCTCGACTTGAGGCCATTAGAATCCTGCTTGCCTTTGCAGCTTCTAAGGGCTTCAAGCTTTACCAGATGGATGTCAAGAGTGCTTTTCTCAATGGCTTTATTGAGGAAGAGGTCTACATCCGACAGCCTCCTGGTTTCGAAAACCCCAAATACCCAACCATGTCTTCAAGCTTTCCAAAGCTTTGTATGGACTTAAGCAAGCCCCTCGAGCTTGGTATGAGAGGCTTAAGTCCTACTTGCTAAGTCATGAGTTTGAAATGGGTAAAGTAGACAAGACCTTGTTCATCCGCCGGCATGGCTCGATCTTCGCTCGTCGGATCTATGTCGATGACATTATCTTTGGCGCTCTTCCCATGCTCTGTTTCACAGTTCTCGGATGTCATGAGCACCGAGTTTGAGATGAGTATGATGGGGGAGTTGACCTTCTTCCTTGGCTTCCAAATCAAGCAGACTCGGGAGGGTACATTTCTGCATCAGGGCAAGTACACTCGAGACCTCCTGAAGCGCTTCGATATGAGTGATGGTAAGCCGGTGTCCACTCCGATGGCTACCTCGGCTTCACTCGACCCAGATGAGGATGGCGAGCCTGTTGATCAGAAGGAGTATAGGAGTATGATCGGCTCCCTCTTATACCTCACTGCCTCGAGACCGGACATACACTTCACTGTGTGTCTTTGTGCCCGGTTTCAGGCTTCTCCTCGCGTATCTCACGGCTAGGCGGTGAAGCGCATTCTTCGGTACCTCCGAGCTACCATTGACTATGGTATCTGGTACTCTTCCTCATCCTGTCTTTCCTTGAGAGCCTTCTCGGACGCAGACTTTGCTGGCTGTAGGATAGATAGGAAGAGCACTTCTGGCACTTGCCAATTCATTGGCACTTCTCTCGCTCTGGTCTTGAGGAAGCATCCGGTGTTACACCCACCGCAGAGGCCGAGCACGTTGCTGCAGCCGATTCTTTGTAGCCAAGTGCTTTGATGGCCTCGACCTGCGGGACTTTGGGTTGATCATAGACGATGTTCCACTCTTTTGTGATAACACTTCTGCGATTAATATTGCTAAGAACCCAGTGCAGCATTCCCGGACCAAGCATATCGATATTCGTTTCCACTTCCTTAGAGACCATGTAGAGAAGGGTGATATCGTGCTCCATTTTGTGGAGAGTGACCACCAGTTGGCTGACATCTTCACCAAGTCTTTGGATAGTTCGAGGTTTTCAGCTCTGCGGGGAGAGCTTGGGGTGGTTTGTCCTTATGGACTGTTGTGAGGGGGAGCTTTGGGCTTTATTGCTTTACTATATTGATTATGCTTCTGTCTCATTTCATTGCATTGCACTCGGGTGCTTTTGGGTTTAGTCCTTCCAGATAGGTTAGAGTGGTTTTCTTGCCAAGTTGCTTAGACTTCTTACTCTTATCTTGTGCTTCCAGGATGCTGCATATTAGCTGTTTCTTATCTCACTAGGTTGAGCTCACTCACTTCTTGTAGGTTCTAGCGAGGTTGGGCCACCCTGCAGACAGTGGCACGTGTTTGCTCTCTAGTGTGTGATTTATCGTCACCGATTGTCCCGGAGTCATATGGGGTAGATGAGAGTCGATCCGAGCCATAGTTGTCTCTACATCTTATCTATGCTTTAAGGATTTGCTGTTTGTTGTTTTCTTTCCCAGCTTCTCAATTAATTGCTTTGGTTCGGGGAGTTCATTTGGGAGCTTCGAGCTTAATATTGACTTAACTCAACTTGAACTAAAAGTTGCATCTAATGTTGAGGGGAGCTGGACTTTCTTGCATTTTCAGCATTCTAGCATTATAATCAATCGCATTGAGCCTTGATTATTATCCTGTTATGACATGCTTCAATGCTTTACACCTTGCCATGACTTGTGCTTAGCTTGCTAAATTCATCATGACTTCATATGTATAGACTAGCTTATGCCATGCTAAGTTTAATTAAACTTGCTCAACTTAAATTAAAACTTGTCATGCTAGCATTTGAGTTTAGTCTTTTTGGAGCTATCCCTTTATGATCCATGCCATGTCAAATAGGCTGAGTAGAGCGTTGAATCTATATTGAATCTTAGTTGGAGCTATATTAGTTCTTGATGATGCATAAGTTAGTACAACAAGTTAAAATGCAAAAAGATCTCTTTTGTGCGAAAAAACTGACTTCACCAATTCTCTCCTATGAGACGGCTTGACATTGCACTTGGCATGAACTTAGGGAGAGTTTTGGATGACCTAGACTACCTTCTTAAGCTTCTCGCTTGAAGTAGTCGCATAAGGCTTGAGGTCTAGCACATGATAAAACAAAAATCTGGTTGGCAACAATCATGAATTTCAAAGAAAATATATCATGTGTGCTCGAATTTGCTTAAGCTATCAAAAAGAATCAAATACTTACCCAATGTTTCAATCTCGAGCTTATAGCACTCTATTTGGACTCAATATTAGCTTTGTTGTTGCGCTTAGCTTATTGACATGGCCTGCATCATCCTTGGATATCTCTAGTTAGACTTTGCTCTTTGATGACTTGACTTGCTCACAAAATTGCATTACAATTCAGTTTGTCATCTATGTGCTCTAGCTAGCTTATATATATATTGTCATGATCTAGATAGCGCCTTATTGAGTTATGGCTTGGTGTATTATATTTTGGTCATTATGGATAATTCTCATGGCTCAACATGCTTAATAAACAAACTTCAGCCATATTCATCCATTGAAATGTCATTTTCTCTCTTTTGCGTTCTTGATGCGTTTATTGCCAAAAGGGGGAGAATAGAGAAGAAAAAGTCTGTTGGGAACAGTTTAGAGCTTTGGAGATCAATTTGCTCTTTCAGTTGTTGCTCTAGTGTTCCTTCTGTCGACATGGTCATTAACTTCATTTCATTCTTTGGACCATGTTGGATTTTTCAAACTCAAACTCTTCTTAAGCTTTTTCTGAGTTTGTCAATATACTCATCAAGGGGGAGATTGAGAGACCATGTGGTCGTGATCCCATGAGAGTGATGAGTAATTGACAAGGGTTTAGGTTAGTCGAGTTTGGTTTGAGTGGTCGGATCATGTCGTTGCGTGGTGCAACGGGCTCGGTCGGACTTTGGTCAAACCTGGTCATTTGGGCTTAGGATGCATATTCTAATTTTTGCGACAGGTTTGGACTTCGTTTGTAGTAAGTATGATGGTATTTACGCTTTCATGTGTCGAGCGGTGCTATTTGGCGTGTTTTCTTGTCTGTGTGACTGCAGGACGTCGAGTTGGAGTCGTGGCGAGACACGGTGGACGGACTAGGCGCAGTGGCGCCGAGGTCGAACGGTCGGGATGTGTCGAAGACGACGTGGACTCGAGGTGGTTGCGGCGGCGCGAGGCAAGGAGCGCGAAGCTTCCGGAAGGTGCGGAGAGGCGACCGGAAATTCGCAAGGCGCACGAGCGGAGCGGCTCGTTGGACGTAGCGGGCGTAACGGGCGAGACCCGCAGCTGCGCTATAAAAGGAGAGGAGGGCTGCATGCCCACTTGAGCACTTGTGATAGAATTCGGGTTCTAGAGTCAAAAGAGGCTTTAGGAAGGTTGTTTCCTTTAGCTCTTTAGTTGGTGTGAGTTGGTGGTAGAGGCGAGTGTGCTCCTCTGTGTCTCTACGATGGTTTCTATGTGAGTCTCCTCTCTATGTGTGTTCTTCCTCCCAAGAAGTGGTGAGATTCTTGGTGTTCTTGAGGATTGAGAGGGAGATGAGGGATTGAGATATTGTAATCACTCCTTTAGTCCTAATGTCCATGCGTATCGGGACTCCTCTGTATTCCATTTGATCCAATGAATGAAAATCTGAAGTTTCTCTGCTCGTGCTCTGTTACATTCTTCGTTGCCTTCTTGAGTGATTTTTGGATTTTCGTCTTTTGAGTTCTTGCTTGTTGGGAAGGCCCAAAATGGGTTGCTCTATGATGGGTTAGTGTCACAAGATCATTTGATCGATTTCTGAAGAGCAAACTTGGTTTAATTCTCAGATTTCAGTTTTGGCCTTCCTCTGCTCATAAACTCAGTTTCTAGGGTTTGGAGCTGCTCTTGATTCCCTTGTTGAGATGGCTTGAAATTTGGTATGGAGAGTCCAGAGGCTATTAATTAGCTACCCTCAAAATTTCATAGCCAAAGGATCAACGGTTGGGAGTAATTTGATTTTTGGCTCAGGTTGTGCAAAAATTCAGATTTTTACCCATAATCTGAAATTCTTGCTTCTTGGTTTGATTCTCTTGTTTCCCAAGGTCCCTTACTATTTAGTTTGTTGTAGTAAGGCCTTGGATCAAAAGATTGAGAGCAAACCTTCTTTTTAGCCAAAAATCCGAAGTCTCAAAGTTCCAGCCTGAAAATCCTGTTTGCTGATTTTCTCGAGAGGTACTACCGCTCCTCGAGAGGTACTACCGCTCAGAGGTACTACCGCTCCTCGAGAGGTACTACCGCTCAGAGGTACTACCGCTCGTCCTAGCGGTACTACCGGTTTTGTTCGGACCATCGATCGGCAATGAAGAAACGTTCGGACAAGTCCGATCGTCGTCTTGGTACTACCGCTCCTCGAGAGGTACTACCGCTAAGAGGTACTACCGCTCCTCAAGAGGTACTACCGCTCAGAGGTACTACCGCTCGTCTCAGCAATACTACCGCTTGCAGTCAGACTTGCTATGAAGTTATTTTTCTTGGCTGTTTCTTTCTGGATCTGGTTTTTCCTTGTTGCCTTGACTTCCAGTAGTGCATATCTTCTATCTTCATAGCTTTCATAGCTACAGGAGAAGAAGTATAAGTGTGGGTACTTGAGGGGCGAATTTAATTTTTGAAAGCGCCATTCACCCCCCCCCCCCTCTGTCGTCATTTCGGTCCAACACCTTCCCCGTGTGTGGAGCTCATCGGGCGACGCCGCAGAGGCCGCCATCAGCCAGACTCCCGTGGTCTCCTGCGGCATCCACCGTCTCTACCCTTACCACCACAACTGGAGGAGTTGGGGGAGGAACACGTAGGCACTGTCCTAAAGACATAGGAGGAGGTCCTGTGCGGCCGCTAGTTAGTAGGGACGGCGCCATTGGATCTAGCTCCCAGTGGCCATCAGTTGCTCCACCGGGGAGAAGATGAATCGGGCGACGCTGCTCCACTAGGGGGATGCGGGTTGGGGGAAAGAGGTGTTGGGTGGTGGTGCTTCTCAGGGGGAGCGGGGAGGTGGGGGAGAGAGGAATCAGTGGGAGAGGGGGAGGACCCGTGGAGGGGCACAAGCAGGGGGAGACGCGGCTCGTGTGTGGGGCATGGGGCAAGGAGGCTCGGGGTGGGGAATAGGGAGCAGGGAGCGGTAGATAAGTTGAGTCCATCTGTCGGCACATATTGCCTGTGAGGAGAGTGGTGATGGAATGGCAGATGAACCACAACTAACTAGAGAGATGGTGAACCACCACTACTAACTCCTTTTAAATAGTAGAGATATTGAAAATTGCAAAAACAATAAAAAAGAAACTACAGACTAAGAGCAACTACAACAGCAAACTAAGCTTTAGTGGCAAGTTATAGACCTTGGTGATTTGACAAACATAATATATGGCCCTATTCGTATTGGCTTTTAAAAGCTGATTTTCTACAGTAAATGATTTTTCTATAATACATAGCTTTTGGAATGTCTTTTCAAGGTGAGGGCCTACTAGTCGATTGTAGTATACACTGTAGTAAATTTATTTATATCAGTCAAAATCGCATACAATTATCTCTCTCTATAATTTTTTCCTATAAATTGTTACTATTTATAAGTTAAAGCTAAAAGTAAATATGAACGGGCACTATATAGGAGCACGTAACTAAACTACTACGCGTTGTTAGGGGTCTTCATCTTTGCTCTAGAAATGGCATTTGCTTGCTGTACATGGTAGAAAGGTCTGCTAACTTTTGCAGAATAGGCATTTGCGGTTTTGCATGGCTCGCTAGTCAGGATATGTACCTGTCCGAGTGACTGAGCTCTAAAGGCAGATGCCATATTTATGTGAGCCGAATTGCATATGCAAAATGATGTGTGCGTCAAAAGATGCAAGCGAGTGTGCAATGGATCCTCGGCACACCTGTCGATCTTGCAGAGGCCACACAATCCCTGGGGGCACCGGTTCACCACATACGGCCCATCAGAGACTTGAGAAAGAAGCTGCCCGGCAGGGGCATGGCACCAAACTTTACGGTGATTCAGTTGTTTAGTCGGGGTAAAAGCGACGCCCACCCCTCAAATTGCCCCGGGGGGGCGGGGGGGGGGGGTCATTATCTGGAGAAAAGGAAACAGGCGCATCAGGCATAGTTTCTTCTAGTTCATGCGGATCGTCTCAAGTTGTGTCGCCACTGGACGTAGGGCGGTGTAGTTTGTAGGTACCGTCGCTTGCCAGATGGCTTTTCAACGGTTGAGAGGCAAAGGATATGATGGTTTTTGGGTATGATTGTCTGCAGAGGAGGACTACAGAGCAGTTGATAATCGGTGAACTCATGGTTAAGATGTACAGAGGAATTTCATCGAATGAACCTGAAAACTTTCAAAGAGGGGCGGGCCTCTGATTTTCAACGAGAGAAAAAACTTTGAAGAGCGGTTTTTTTTAACCCGATTGTAATAGTCGTCTTAGTTGGACATTCTTTGATCAATAATTGAGACCACAGACTCGATATGATTTGGCATATTTGTATTTGCACCAAATGAGAACCTGTTTGCACTTCGACGGACTACCCAGACAATCGAGGGAACCAACAAGCCAGGTAGGCAACTACGGCTCCAGTTCCCGAGCACCACCCGGAGACGATGACCGGGAATTAGAGGCCGTAATCGAGCTTGCGGAGATTCCGGACGTGAAAGGCGGAGAGCAATCGCGGAGGCAGGTGGACGACGCAAAAAAGGCCAACGCATTCGCATCAACCCACTGGCCGTGGTGCGGCCAAGCAGCCCCGCACGCAGGAGACGGCCCCCAGCCAAACAAGGCAGCAAAACCGCAGCCATATATATGCCGCCCGCGCGTGCCCCCACCACGTAGCGCGGCCAAACGCAGCCACACACGCCCCGCGCGGCCACGCTCTCCTCCCACCCACCATAACATCCCGCCCCCGCGCGCGCGTCCCCCGCCTCTTAACGTGCTGCTTCCTCTCCCACCCACCCAGCTTAGCCCCAGTTGCACTATCTACACCACGCTGCGGATTAACCACACAAGCTAGAGACCAAAGCTGCCGGAAGCTGCTGCCTTCTTAGTTTCCTTTCTCCATGTGCAAGAGGAGCTGCATGGCGCCGTCCGAGTCGTGCGCGCAGCGGACTGCCGACGAGAGGCCCGCGGCCCGCGACGCCGCCCTGGAGGAGCGGGTGGGGTGCGGCGCCGGGACGTCTTCTGACCAGCCTGCGCCCGCCGTGGGGAGGCTGGCGTCGGCGGAGGCGGAGAAGAAGAAGAAGAGCAGGGCAGGGGACGAGGAGGGCGGCGCTGGGGAGAAGCTGAAGCGGCCGGCGGCGGCGGGGGAGGATAGCTCGCGGGAGCGGCTGAAGCGGCACCGGACGGAGATGGCGGGGCGGGTGAGGATCCCGGAGATGTGGGGGCAGGAGAGGCTGCTCAAGGACTGGGTCGACTGCGCCGTCTTCGACCGCCCTCTCGCGGCCACGCGCGGCCTGCTCACCGCCCGCGACACGCTCGTCGCCGAGTGCGCCGCTCCGCGCCGGCCGCCGCACGGCTCCACCGGCCGCCCGCTCCGGGTGCAGAACGGCTGCTCTTAATAATCGAGTGTGCTTTGTTTTTGCAGCTGCTTCTTCTTCTCTTTCTTCTTCTTCGTTGTCGTCTTCTCGAGTGATCAATTACTCTCTATATAGTCGAACCTATTCGGAGTATGAATTTGATCGATGTTAAGTACTTAATTTGTTATACATGACCACTGGTGGATGTAATTTGTCATTTGATCACACTGGCGGAACTACAATAGGTCAAAAGTGTTCAACCGAACAACCACATTTTCTTGTAAAAGACCTATTATTTGCTAGATATATTAGATACTAGTCGAATGCCAGTGCGTTGCTACGGATTTTTAAAATTTATCATACTATATGGTTTAAAACTCACGGGTGATAAAAAATTTTAAAATATGCATACAAACATGTTCTAAAAGTTTTTAAATCTGTCAAGTAAGTCGAAAGCCGTCGATCACACCTTGTGGTCATAAGTCGGAAGATATCGACCATACCTCGTGATCGTAGGTCAAGAGCAATCGACCATCGCTGGTGGTCATAAGTTGGCAGCGGTCGACGATCGATCGTAGTCCCAAATTAGGAGCCTTCGACAATAGCTCATGGTCGTACATCGGAAGCCGATGACCATCGTTCGTGGTTGTAAGTCAGAAGCCATCGAGAATACCTCGTGGTCGTAAGTCGGAACACATCAACCAGCACTCACAGTCGTAAGTCGAAAGACATCGACCACATCTCGTGGTCGTAAGTCGAAACACATCGACCAGTGCTCATGGTCATAAATTAGAAGCCATCGATCACAACTCGTGGTCGTAAGTTAGAAGCCATCAACCATCGTGCGTGATCGTAGGTCGGAGTGATCGACCATCGCTGATGGTCGTACGTTGGCAGGCCTCCGGTGTGCTTGTGCCCTGTTGCCCGACTGCCGGTGCCAGCCTGCTCAGCCCCGACTTCGACCACGACCCCAACTTCGACCACTGCCCCCTTCGACTTCGACCACTGCCCCCTTCAACCATTGTCCCCTTCGACACGACCCTTCGACTTCGACCATGGCTTTGACCACCTTGTGAGTCTTGCCATAGAAGGTGGGGAGCTCGATCTCAGGGTGACCTGGGGTAGGCAACGAGGATGTCCAATTGAGGGGGAACTCGTAGCAGTGGAGGTTGTGGACGAATCAGCAGGTGCCCTCCAGGTTGGTTCTATGACTATGACCATGACCGCTACGACCACGTTCACGGACGCTATGACTATGATCATGACCACGACTTCGAGCACTGCCCCTTTTGACTTTGAGTACTGCCTCCTTCGACTTCAGCACTGTCCCCTTTGACTTCGACCATTGCCCCCTTCAACCGCTTTTCCCTTCGACCACAACCCTTCGATGTTGACCACTTTCCCCTTCGACCACGGATCTTCGACTTCAACCACGGATCTGCGACTTCGACTACTTCCCCCTTCGACCACTATCCCCTTCGACCACGGCCCTTCGACGACTATGGCCCTTCGACGTCGACCACTTCCCCTTTTGACCACCGCCCCCTTCGACCACTGTCCCCTTCGACATGGCCCTTCGACGTCGACCACTTTCGCTTTCGACCATAACCCCTTTCGACTACAGCTTCGATTTCGACCACAGATCTTCGACTTTGACCACTGCTCCCCTCGACCACTGTCCCCTTCGACCACGGCCCTTCGACAACCATGGCCCTTCGATGTCGACCACTTCCCCCTTTGACCACCGTCCCCTTCGATCATGACCCTTCGACATCGACCACTGTCCCCTTCGACCACGGCCCTTCGACGTCGACCATGGCTTCGATTTCGACCGTTGTCCTATTCGATGACCACGGCCCTTCGACATCAACCACTTCCCCCTTCAATCACAGCATCAACTTCGACCATGGATCTTCGACTTCGGCCATAGCCCCTCAACCACAGCCCCCTTAGACCACAGCTCTGACATCGACCACGACCCCCTTCGACCATGGCCCCGACGTCGACCACGGCCCTTAGACTTTGACCACGAACCGACTTCGTCCATGGCCCTTCAACTTTGACCACTGCCCCCTTCGACCACAGCACGATGGGCTCCAAGTGAGGAGCAAGAGGAGGCAGAGAAGCTCACCGGGCGAGCGACCGCTGGGCGGTGGCGGGGAGACCACGTGGGCGGGCGTAGTAAGAGGAAGACGCCACCATAGCCGAGTGCCCTTCTCTCTGATCCACTGGCCACTATCGCCAAGCGCCATTCTCTCTGATCCACTGGCCGCTATCGCCGAGCGTTGTGTCACTGGTTGGAGAGGCGATGGGAGATGGAATTGGTGGCGGCGCCCTAAAAAAGTTGGGGGACTACGACCAAACGCTGTCGCGCGGGGAAGGAATTGGTGGCGATGGCGCTGAGGAGGAGGAGGTGGTGCGACACGAGGGTTCGGGGGAGAAGGAGGCAGCGGTTGCGGGAGGTGGAGCTTGAGAGGCGGCGGCGGGTAGATGGGGAGAGGAGGCGGCAGGCAAATGCGTTGGGGGGAGGCGGCGATGAGGAGATGCGACGCTGCTGGGGGAAGTTAGGGGACTGCGACCAGACGCTGCTATACGAGGACGGAATTGGTGGCGACGCTGAGGAAGAGGCGTGGCATGAGGGTTCGGGGGAGAGAAGGAGGCGGCGGTTACGGGAGGCGAAGGATGTGAGGGAAGAGAAGAGGAGGAGTGCGATCCACGCGTCGGCCCGACCTTTTCTATAAGGAGTGGAAGAACTACCTACGTGTGGATCTGGACGGTTGATCTTTAATCGGACGGCTAAGAAGAGAGGAGGGAGAACGAACTGATGACCACCAACTCCTATTTTTATAATAGTAAAGATATGTAGTGACAATTAGACCAAATACTTCATATTTGTACCTAATTAATTTTAGCTGGCTCCCGCACCCTGTCCTCTATTAGAGGAGTGAGGTCCTCGTGGTGGTTTGAGGCAAAGTGAAGTCCCTAGGGTAGTCCGGGGCGACGAAGGGTGAGGCCCCTAGGGTGGTCCCAGGCAGCGAAGGAGCGTGGCCCCCCTGGGGTAGTCTAGGGGAGACCCAAATGGCGCAAGGCGGGAACCCCGAGGGGCACCGGGGGCGCAAGGCGTGCAACCCTAGGGCAGCTGAGGATGCGAGGTGGGCAATCTCAGACGGAACGTATGGAATGCCCCAGGGGTGTCTCGAGCGGCGATGTAGAGTGACCCCTAGGGTGTATTGGGTGTTGGCTAGGAGTGCTCCCAAGGCCGCCTTGAACCAAAACAAGGAAGCACCCCGGGGAAGTCCCGGGTGGCAATACAGAGTGCTCCCAGGGTCGTCCCAAGCGGAAGCAAGGAGGCGCGAAGTGCTCCTAGGGTCATCCCAGGCAGAAGCAAGGAGGTGCCTTGGGAGGTCCCGGGCAGCAGTGCAAAGTGCTCCCAGGGTCATCCTGGGTAGAAACAAGGAGACGCCCCAAGGAGATCCTAGGCTGCGATGTGGGGAGACCCCCAGTGGATCCACCTGGAGGGGGGTCGAAGGAGAGGGAGTCCGGGATGGCCTAAACTTGCCTGACGACATTTTGTGCCTTCATCTTCCTAAGCGGCATAGCTTCTCGCTCGATTCCCCATGGTTGGTGCCAACTGTCGTCGATACGAGACCAGACAATAAACTTAGAAGTACCTCTGGTCGGATGTGTAAACCGTTGAGGGTGCAGAGGGACACAAAGAGAAGTACACAAATAACCCAAATGTATTAAATATGAGTATTTAGGGTTACCAATGGCCTCCCCCTCTCCCATTGCAAGGGATCATATTTATAGAGGGAGAGAGGAATACAAGTGAAGTTACAAATTTACCCTTGAGACCTAGTTTACTCCTAGGGGTATCCACATCATTTGCTTTGCATGGACCCCACCACGTTTGGGACTCTGGGGTTGCTCTGGGGTCAACCCCGGACCCTTATGGGGTTGGTCTTGTGTCCCTCGCTAGGGTAGGCCTTGTGTCCCTCATTGGGGTTGGCCCTAGACCCCTCTAGGGTTAGTCTTGTGTACCTTGCACGAGGTTGGCCCTAGACTCCCCTCCCAAGGTCAGTTTTTCATATCTCGCTCAGGGTTGGCCCTGGACCCTCCTCCCCTGGGATCGGTCTTACATACCTCACCCCGAGATTGGCCCTAAACTCCTCCGAAGTTGGTCTTGCGTGCCTTATTCAGCGTTGGTCTTGCAAACCTCACTGAGGTTGTTTTGGGGGGCTTGTCTCGGGGTAGACCCTTCAACGAGTGCCATCGCTCCAAGGTTGTCGTGGACCCGAGGTGGCATAGGTACCCTCCCCCAACACCTATGTGTGTGCATATATTCATATACATATATATATACATATACTACTTAAAAGAAGAAGTTGGTGGTGGTGATTCACCACCATCACCTAATGGTTCATCTATCATTCTATCACCTCTCACATTAGTTTTGCATCAACAGATGGAACCTAGTCGAGCTGATCCGATCGGGCCTGCAGCCCGTTCATTCGACAAGCTTGATCCATCTTCTCAACCTCGTCCGTCATCAACGGCAAAACCGTCGTGTACAATTAGTTTATCATCACCATCGAGGTGCACACTGTGACACCTCGGCCCTTGTAGAATTAGACCCATAATGGCCATATGTGTGTGTGTGTGCATGAGGGTGTGGATTAGTCCCATCTTGCTAGTTTAGCTTGAGAAGCACTAACATATATGCCTAGGACTTCCAATGGTAGCAACCTCTGGTTAACTGTTTTGCACGAAGCGAAAGCGAAAGTGTAAGCAGGTTGCTACGTGAGCATGGCCTATCTAGAATGGGATTAGGCCTAAGCCGGGTTGGACTCTAGGGCATTACAAATGGTATCAGAGCTGACCCTTGCGGTTACATGAGCGTGTGCGGGTTAGGAGCGCGGGCATATAGCGCATGGCGCGTGTGGGCTCGGAGTGGACACACGGCATGGCATATGTGCTGGTACTGAACTCATGGATATGTGCCAAGAGGGGAGATTATGATCATTTGCCCCAATGTAGGTATGTTGGGTTGACGAGAACGTCGGGTCCATTGAGGGGGTGTATGTAACACCTCGGCCCATGTTGAATTAGGCCCATGATGACCTATATGTGTGTGCTCATATGAGGGTAAGGGTTAGTTCCACCTCGCTAGTTTAGCTTGAGAATCACTAACATATAAGCCTAGTGATGTGGGAGATTGCCCGATCTTCACAGTGTAGGATCGATAAAGATAATTTGGATCCGTGTAACCTGATGAATCGATGGCGGCAACCACTGTTAGAACAGCAACCTGCGACAAAAGAATTCGCTCAACCACACGCTCGTGATCCCGTCTACTCGACCACCCAGTAGACGTGTTGTCGCTCCTGCAGAGTGCTCCCAGGGTCATCCTGGGCAGAAGCAAGGAGACGCCCCAAGGAGATCCTGGGCTGCGATGTGGGGAGACCCCTAGGGGGTCCACCCGGAGGGGGATCGAAGGAGAGGAAGTCTGAGATGGCCTAAACTTGCCTGACGACATTTTGTGCCTTCATCTTCCTAAGCGGCATAGCTTCTCGCTCGATTCCCCATGGTTGGTGCCAACTATCGTCGATACGAGACTAGGCAGTAAACTTAGAAGTACCTCTGGTCGGATGTGTAAACCGTTGAGGGTGCGGAGGGACACAAAGAGAAGTACACAAATAACCCAAATGTATTAAATATGAGTATTTAGGGTTACCAATGGCCTCCCCCTCTCCCATTGCAAGGGATCATATTTATAGAGGGAGAGAGGAATACGAGTGAAGTTATAAGTTTGTCCTTGAGACCTAGTTTACTCCTAGAGGTATCCACGTCATTTGCTTTGCGCGGCCCCACCACGTCAAGAGTTGAGATACTAAAGATAGACTTTTTCCTTTGCAATACATATAGAGAGCATTTCTTCACGCTCTTACCAATTTATAACAAAGAAACGGGTTACCATTTAACAAGTTCTTCCCAATTGGTGATCAGTAGTTGCATTTGCTGATACTATCTAGATTAATTAGCTGGTGCATCTGCTGACATTAATCTTATCTAGGTGTTAACTAATTAATACACAGCTGAGATGACATGCATTGTTCTGTACATGCTCCATGGCGTAAGGCAACGCCCACTATGGCCACAAAACCGAATCATCATATCCACTTTCTTCATCCTTAACAAATCCAAAAAAAATCCCCGGTGTTTGCCTTTCCTCCACTCCATTTTTTCTCTCCAATTTCACGCATCTGAACTGGTCCTGAGCTGTGGCTGCTTTCCCCTCAAACTGTTTGATTAGTTTGTCTATTTCGCAGTCCCCATCTAGATTTTGTGTACTCTCGGCGAGTTGCAACTTGCCAATAGTTGAAACTAAAGGTTTCAGCAGTAACACGTGGTATTGGAATAATTGGGTTGATTAATGTTAGTTCTTGGTAGGACGCCTCAGTGGCTCAGCCGCCACATGCTCATGTCATGTGGTCCAGTGAAATCTTGCTTCCATTCGATCACGTACTCTGTATGGCTGTACTTTTAGTCTTGTATATTTTTAGGTTTTATTCTGATCTCTTTGCACTTTTTTTTTCTTTTGAAACCTGATCTCCTTGCACTGATGGCATGCATCAAGTATGAGAATTCTCATAGGCTCTGCTTGTTATTGCCATATTTTTGTCACAAAGCAAGAATGATCAAGCTATTACATGAATGAAGATTTGTGCTTCTTCACTCCTTTCAATTAGCAGAAAACAAAGATAATGATCACTCACCAAAACTTGATAAAAAATGCAACAAAGCCATGAAGTTTACATACAAATCCTTAATGCGGATCACTGAGCAGTAATGAGACGTAACAACAACTGCAGGGCAAGTGCTGGTAGCCGAGGCCCTCTCCATCGGCGTCAACTACGGGCAGATCGCGAACAGCCTCCCTTCGCCGGCGCGGGTGTCGTGGCTGCTCCGGTCGCTCAAGATCAGCAAGGTGAAGCTCTACGACGCCGACCGCAACGTCCTGCGCGCGTTCCTCGGCACGGGCGTCGAGTTCGTGGTGAGCATCGGCAACGAGGCCGTCCCGGCGATGGTGAGCCCCGCGGCGGAGCAGGCGTGGCTCCAGCAGCACGTCGTGCCGCACCTCTGTGCTGGCGCGCATATCATCTGTATTAATCTTGATGTTTTGTAAGTGATCATAAAAGCCGTGATCAAAGCATCCAGATGATACGCTATGGTCATTACGACCACGTGTGTATGGTCGGTTACGACCACGTTATGTGTGATTGTTACGACCAGTGTATATGATCGGTTACAACCACATTGTGTGTAGTCGTTACGGCCAGTACGAGTGGTCAGAGCGACCGCAGTCTACGAGTGGTCGGAGCGACCGTAGTCTACGAAGTGGTCGGAGTGACCACAATTCATGTGTGGTCGGAAGCGACTGGTGTGTGTGGTCGTTACGACTAGGTGGTATGTATGGTCAGTTACAACCACAGTATGCGTGGTCGTTATGACTATGTTGTGTGTAGTCGTAATGATCAGTATGGTAGTTGTAAGCGTCGAGGTCATGACGCCTGTGTCTGTAGTGATCGTAACTGCAGTGCCACAGTCGAATTCAAGCACTGATCGGAGAAGTGTTCAAAGATAGGCCGTGGTCGAGCCCGTGGTCGTGGTCGTAGGTGCCATGGTCGTAGGCACCATGGTCGTAAGCGATATAGCCGTAGACGTTGTGGTTGTAGCTCTGCGTATCCGTGGTTGTAGCGCAGCCTGTGTGTGCGTGGTTAAAGCTCCAGTACCATGGACGAAGACAAGCCGAGAATGAAGCAGTGGTCATGTGGCTATCACTATAGCAGGCGTCAGCATGGGTGGTCGTAGATGACGCAGGTCATACCTTGGTTGGTGAACTGCCCAGCGTGGGCAGGCGGCTTGCCACTGTAGCAGTCGGCAGCGACTGAGCTAAGTGGCATGGGCAGGCGGCTGTTCTCTGTAGTAGTTGTAAGTATGCGACTGAGCGGCGCGGTCAGGCGGACTGCTCGGTGTGGGCAGAATGTCGTCGTCAAAGTCATGTAGTGGGTGAGTTAATTGATTTGCCATATGTTTCTTTTTTTCATGTAGTAGCCTTCACCTCCCACCCCCCCGCCGGATTCCCCCGTCCCTTCACCTCCCACCCCCGGCCGGATTCCTCCTCCTCGCCGTCGCCGGAGCGCGCCACCGGTCTCCGGTGGACGCAAGGAGGGCGACGGCGGGGCCTTTTCTTCCCGTGCTCGGTTCGGTGGGCATAGCCACGGGTCGCGCTTCAGGCGGGCGGCTTGTTTTCGGCAAGCGGCAGCCGTGGCGATCTTGGGAGGCGGTGCGGAAGCATCAGCCGGCGGAGGCAACGTCGTGCGGCTGTGGGCCGGCGGAGGCGTCCGGTGCCGTGCTGCTACCGGTGGCGGCCAACGGTGGCGGGCGCCATGCGGGCGCGGCGAGGCAACGCCGTGCGGCCATCGCCGGATCCGCCGCCTCGCCAGATCCGGCCGCCTCGCGCCGGTCGCCGCCTCCCGCTGGATCCGTGCCGCCTCGCCCGCCGGATCTGCGCGCCGTCCCGCGGTGCTAGGCTCGCGGAGCGGCGAGGGCACCGGCTGCGGTGTGTCGCGGCGCGACCTCAAGGCCGCGGGCCGGCGGCTGCGAGCCAAGGCCGGCGGGAGGCGCTTGCTTCGGGCATGAAGAGGGGCGGCGATTGCCGGCTTCAGGCGGCGGTCTCCCTCGGTCTTCAGGCCGGGCGCGAGGGCAAACGGCGGCGCAGCCTTGCTTTCGTCCGCGCCGAGGTTGCCAGCCAGTGGTGTGCGACTCCGGCGTGCTGGCGCCTGGTTCAGGTCGAGCGCGAGGCCGGCGGCGGTGCTGGTCGCCAGAGAGGAAGCTTCGGGTGTTTTGCATCTATGTCCTTGGGCGGCTTCAGGCTCGAGGCAGCGGCGATCCTTAGCGGGAGCGCCGGATGCGGCTTCGGGGTTGCAGCGGTGGAATGGCGCCGGCGGTGCGAACGTGAAGTCCGACCGTGCGCGTGTTGTCGCGCGGCGTTGGGATCTGGCGGAGGCACCGGGCTTTGGGTGGTGTTGATTTCGGTGGCGATGATTTCGGTTTGGTGGTGGGTGTTTTGAGGTCGGGCGAAAGCACGACGGCGACGTTATGGGCGCCGCATCCTCCTTGAGGCGTCCTCTGCACCTCTTCCCGCCTCCCCACCCGATTGTTGATTGCGGTGAAAACCTTTCCCATGGTGGATCGGTGTCGGCGCTTGGGCGTTGTTTCCTTCTTGAAGGCGTCGTTAGGCAATTTCAGCTCCGTTGGTTGGTGTTTGCCGTTTGGGCTATGTCGCTCGGGCTTTGTATGCATCATTTCAGTTCGCGGCAGCTCTTGGCATCGTGTCTTCTCTCTTCTTCGACCCGCTATACGGTGTTAGAAGGTCCGAGGAAGGTTAGAGGTGTTGGCGAAGAGAGAGCTATTTGGATGAAGAAGGTGAAGATGAAAGCAAGGATGGAGAAGAAGTTCAAGCTTAGTCTTTTAGCTTTTTCTTAGTCCTTAAGCTAGCCTTCTTCTTTGTTATGTACTCCTCGATGTTGAGGCTTTGGGCCTAAGAGCTCGTGTAACTTTTGGCTGTGTATATCCCTTGTGGATATAGAGGCCGGGTTTTATATCCATTATCTAAAAAATGTAGTGGGTGAGTTGTGTCTATATATACCATGTGACAGTGGCGGACCCAGGATTTTACCAAAGGGTATGCTGCACCAAAATTTTTATATGCAATTCGGTAAAACCATTTGCCAATCAGCGTACGATCGAGGATTCGAGCCTATCCAAACCGATCTACTTATTAATTTTTTCTGATGAGCACTTTTTATCTCTCTCTAAAATCAATTTTTAATCTCTAATTAAATAAAAATAAAAGCAACATAGAAAGAGAAGTCTGATTGTTACCCACGACAAACACGTAGATCACACCTTTTTCCCTGCGACTTTCCTTCGGCAGTTCGGCTGGACTCGTCGCTGCGGACGTGCGGACGCGGCGAGCCGGCGACGCGCTGCAACGGATGTGGCCACGGACGTGCGGACTGCGGACGCGCTGCAAGCCTGCAACGCTTCTCGCTCCAAGCTGCGCAAATCAGGAAGCTCGTCAAGTGGGGAAGCTGTGCACACTCGCTGTCTGAAACTCCGCTTTCCAAGACAGAACCAACGAAGAAACTAATGAAAAGAAGCAAAGCCATCACTGCGATGCAGCTAGCACACAACACTCTTAACAATATCCAGTTCGGCACACAAGATTTTTAATGAGATAAGCAAGCAAGGCACTGTTAAGAAGAGTAAAAGACAACTCATCAGAAGTTCTAACTGAAAATTCTTCATTTTCACCAAATTTTTCATCATCATCATCATCATCAACATTCATCAGTTCATCACCATCATTCATCAGTTCATCACCACAGCAAAACCATCAAGTTTTTCACCATCATCATGACCATTGCAAAACCAGCAAAATTTTGCATCCTCAAACCCATTCTAGTACTTCTTGCCCTCCCTCTATAGCGCCAGATTAAAGAAACCAAAACGTAAAAATAAAACAAAAGATCCTAGGCATATGTACAAGAATTCTAATTAACCACTCCCTTGAAGGATCGATCGCTTCGAGGCTAATTTTTTATCGAGTCGCTTGATGAACGCCGTACCTAATCGAAGGAGCCCTCCTTGGCCGAGAGCCGCTTCAAGAATTCGTAGGTGGTGACCATGGTGGCCGCGGAGAGCGACATGGACCCCCACCTCGGCCCGAGACCGCGGTAGCACGCCGCCCACCCGCCTTCCTTGAGCAGCCTGCGCACCGTGCTCGCCAGCGTTGGGCGCGCCGCCGCTGCGTCGGCTTCCATGACCTGGAGGCGCGTCTTGACGGTGTCCAGCGGCATGGTCACAAGACACGAGCGCGGCCGCGCCCCCGGCGACGGCGGCGCTCACACCCTGCACGGCCATCAGGGACGGATTGCCAACGCTGCCTCCCGGCCCTCCCGGCTCCCGAATGCAAGCGTGAGGGCGTGAGGCAGAGAGCCGTGCGGCAGGCGAAGCGTCAGGTACTCAGGACTGGATTGACTCACTTGGTGCCGGTACTGAGTTCGGGGCCCCAGGGTATGCCGTGTCCTGTGGGTCCGCCCCTGCTATGTGAGATCGAATAAGGAGAGAGAGTGTGAAGAAAAGAAAGAAAAGTTGCCTCAAACTCTTTCCGTCTTATATGACTTTATTCCTTCTTCTCGCCGTCTCGACTCTGCTCTGTACTCCGTCCGACAATAGAGCATTCGTGTGTTTTTGGACGTGTTGATCCTCAGGTGATTTTTCAACAGTGTTCAAGGGCAACGACACCGCGCTGAAGGCCAGCCTACTCCTGGTCATGCAGTCCGTGCACCAGGTGCTCAGCGCGCTAGGCCTGCACTCGCTGGACATCATGGCCGTCTCCTTCCCGCCGTCCGCCGTTCCGCACGTGCAGCCGTTTCTGAGCTTCCTGTCGGCGACGAGGGCGCCGTTCCTGATCAACTGCTACCCGTACTTCGCCTACAAGGACGACACGGCGCGCGTGCCGCCGGAGTACGTGCTCTTCCAGCCCAACGCCGGCGTCACCGACCCCAAAACACGAGGCTCAACTGCGACAACATGCTCTACGCGCAGGTGGACGACGTGTACGCGGCCATCCAGGCGGCGCTGGGGCACACGGACATCGACGTCAAGGTCTCCGAGACCGGGTGGCCGTCCCGGGGCAACCCCGACGAGGCCGGCGCGACGCCGGAGTACGCCGGGACGTACATCGGGAACCTCCTACGGAGGATCGAGATGAAGCAGGGCACGCCGCTCCGGCCGGCGTCGCCGATCGACGTCTACGTCTTCGCGCTGTTCAACGAGAACCTCAAGCCCGGGCCCGTCGTCGGAGCGGAACTGCGGGCTCTTCTACCCCGACGGCACGCCGGTGTACAACGTCGGGCAGCGCGGATACCTCCTGCCGATGGCGTCACATGGAGAACGGCAGGCACGGATTCTCCTTGATTCTTCAGATCACTTGTTTAGCACAAGTTCTGCACGTACGTACATTTCTTGCAAACTTTCTAAAATTCTGCATGTCATGCATGTGTTAGGAAACTACGGGTAGCAACGGTTCTTGCGCATTAATTAATTTTACCCTCATTGTTGCCTACACTTCACCGTCTATGCTGTCACCTGCTTGTTACCATACTAAATTATCACGTTTTTCGTGTTACTGAGAGTGAGGTGGCAGTATGACAGATGAAGGCCATGGGTCAAGTTAGGCGAGGAATATAATTTTTTTTTTAAAAAAAAGTAGTATACTCATATGTTCTCTTGTGCACCTATGCTTTTTACATGAAACGTGACAACTGACCACCTGGCTTTGGTGTTTTGGCAGGTGATTCATTTGTTTGCACTTATCGCCATCGCTTCGGTCGCTTTTGTCTTATCCTGAGAGCATCAGCAATCGCCTTTTTCTTATCCTGAGAGCATCAGCAACCTGTCTGCTGACAGTGCAGGGGAATGATACAGCCTTCAGGTCATTAGGAGCAGCCGAAAGTGGCTTCATTTTGACATTAGATCAGAACTAACTGAAGCTTGGACATCACTAACTCATCAGAATTCCATTTCTTTTGTCCCACAAAGGGAGAAACAGCACGGACTGGAATTATTTATTGGTGGATACTAGATAGCTAATAATATGTATATTGCATTTTATTTGGGCTTTATAAATTATCTTGGTTTATTCTGATGTCGAGATGCATCTTTAGGCTCCGTTCCAAACAACGGAAGCTTCTAACTTTCAGAAACCATAACCATTTCTAATGTATTGGTTTCTTAATACAATTTTTTTATTTTTTTCTTTGCATTACCCATAGGAATATAATGGTATTTTTATTTTTCCTATTTTTCTTCATTTTCCTGTAATTGAATAACTCAGAAATGGTTAACAGTTGTCATTTTAGCCAAACCAAAAGTCAAAGCACTTTGAGCGGGGCCTAAGGCGATCTTGTATCACTCGTATAGGCAAGTACAGAAATGCGATACACATCTCCAGGTAATCAGGTTAATACCAGATATTGCTAGTTCCAATCATAAATTGATTCCTTCAAGGCTCTAACAACACACCAATGTATAAAACATGGAATTTGACATTATCACTAGCGAAGTGCCAAGTGTCATCAATCCAGATTCCCGAATGGCCGTTTAATGGCACATTCTTTTACATGTCTCACTGGCCCTCCTCCATTCGTACTTGGTGGTATCATCTCGGGCTCCCGTGTCAAATTCTGAATTTTGATTCCCTGATCCTGTGCATTGAACTACCTATACAAATGTGCAGGCTAAATGTTACAGATATGTACAGCAGCTGCAGACCTTGGTCGATGAAATTAAACCAACAGCTTCCACAAAATGTTCACGGCCTAATAGTTGTATGCCTATCAGTGGGTCTCAGAACCAACCGGTCTCTCAGCTAGGCATTCTGCCCACTTGGTTGAATGGTTCAGTCAGATCTATCCACCATTAAATTGGATGCAGATAAAAATGATCATCCAGGCAGACCGAAGGACCATGTACAGATCATACGAATGTCAAGTATATCCATCAGTCTGACTCAAGCTCCTTAAATCTCCTTTCCCACTCCTTGGCTTCATAATCCTGATCCATCAGATCCTTCTCGGTGGTGTAGACAATCTCCTCTGGTGTAATCACCTTTCGTTGAGCCATGTCACGTGCACTGAGCAACTGAAAAAGACAGTAAATAGTAACTAAATGTATGCCACTTTAAATAAAAATAAAGAAAACAAGTTGTTTAAGTTACTAAAAATCATTAAATGCTAACAGGTCATGTTCTTTTCAGCTTCTAAAAGCTGTTTTTCGGCTTTTCTACAGTAACTAGCTTTAAACGGAGTATTTTTTCAAGATAGGGTCTACTAGTTAATTGTAGTATATACTTTACTGACTTCATTTATATTGGCAAAAACCGCACGTGAGTTTCTGTTACTCTGTAATCTCTAGTACAAATAGCCTAAAAACCACAAGCCGCAGCCAAAAAGAACAGGCCCCTAGCCAAGCATGAGCTGATGCCTCCAATGAGTACGAGGAAGTTGATGACAAGGTGACAACCAACTTAAATTGATAATAACCCTTGCAATAAGAAGGTAACAACTATTACTGAAGCATGCAACAGCAAGATATGCACAACACGAATTATCAAGGTTAGCATCTATTTTCATTTTATACCAATAGCCACTCATTGTTGTAGCTGTTGACAAGAGATGATCAAGTTGCACAATAATAACACTTACTGTTGTAGGTTAAGCCCACCAAAGTGGGTTCTTTTTTAGAACCTTATGATGCATAGAACTAGCAAAACCACTACTGACTCAATTTTTGGCATATCAGGTTTATGCGCAATGCTCCCAAAATCATACCTGACTTTCTCCAAACAGGTCCATGTGTGTGATAATCAATTATATAAGTGTGTGTTGAACATAAGTTTGCTTGTATTACAAATTTTTCAGCTTCCATTGAATGTTATGTTCCAACACAAAGCTGCAGCACTTTCAATTGTTCTTACCTTTCTTCTGAGAGAAGGTTCAGGCAACGCAAGCGCCTGAGCTTGCTGTTCTCTGGCCTTGTTCCTCCTTCTAATGTCATTGTTGATCTTGCGTAGCAGAAACCATCTAAATAATGGTATTGCAAAAAAGGAACCAGCATATATCTACAAATGTCCACATGGTATAAGTATATCATTAATAATACAAATCATATGTTCGCAGCATGATTCAACAGCCAATATTTTGCAACATTCATGACATGCAGAAACTCCCCTCGGAAAAAGAAGGGGTTCATGATTCTTTTCCATAGGCCTTTTAAAATGAATAGTGAGGATCAAAGGGCCATTTTATACAATACTAAACAGCCAAATCAAGCCCAGCCATACCTGAAGCAAGGGAAATAACTGCGCTACAAATGAGATAAGTCCACCAGGTGTCACTGTCATTTGTCTTCACAACAAATTTTAATTTAAAAGTTAGTAGAAGGAATTACAATTGAATGAAACGATATTTTGAAGGCAGAATTGCAACTCTTACTTCAATAAGTTTCCAAGAATGATGACACCGAAAAAATTGAGTCCTCCCAAAGCAGCAACCATTGCCCTCTCTGATGCATTAGCTTTACTGCAAAATCGCCAGGTTGGTATACGAAAACATACAGCAAGGGCACAAGACTTGAGTTCAGATTTCAAAATAGCAAGTTTAGAGCTGACGACAAATACCCTCTAATGCATTAACATGACAAATACCCTCTAATGCATCAACACAAACAATTACTAATCTCTGGACGTTATTGCAGTTCATTGTGTAATGTGAGGCGTCATTCCAAGTACAATTTGCCATCCAGATATGCTAATTATGTTCACACTACAACAATTTCAAATTTTAGGGTGAACTAGCAGCTAGATTTTGATTCAACAACAACAACAACATGAATCACACTTAAAATGACAAAATACTAACCTGAATTTCCATGGTATCTCCTCTAAATACTTTTCAACGCCACTGAACATTGCAGACCATTTGGTACCAACATATTCCCTACTCCCACCTGCTTTTGATGAAGCAGTGCGTTGCAGCGATGGAAATCGATAGAGAATGTTTCCCTAAACAAGAAAAAACAAACACATTAAGATTTTTTTAAGTTGATCAATTCAAGCAAGACGTGTTCAAGTTCATTGCCAATTATGTAGAGCATGCCATCTTCAGTAAGTAGCAAAGTTATAGGTGTCAAAATTAAGAAGAGCAATACAGGGCCACATCTTAGTGGCAGTTCTCTAATACAAGCCTGAAATATATGAGGAGAAAGTTGGACCTGCTCATCAACTTCTGGATGCCCCTGAAAACGTAAGAGAACTGGAAGAATAAATGATTCATCATCCTGCAATTCAAGGGATGGTATGAATATGATGAAACTCACCTCAATCCATAACTTACTAAGAAAATTCCACACAATAACAATAATCTTGATAATCAATTAGTTAATTATACATTCAATTTATTTAGTATTCAAAGGACGAGTAGAAAACTTAATCAAGTCTAACAAAAACAAACAATACTTATTAGTGCTTTGGAACAGAGGTTATATGCCTTGGACTGCTCTGAAGGTAGTGGTACATCAAGATACGGGGCCAGTTCTTCAGCTGTAACAACCCCACCATTCGATGAAATATACTGCCCAATCTGTGAATTTATTCAAGGAGATGTTAGAAAATTGTATTAGTAAAAACTAATCAATAATAACCGGTCATGATAACTCCAACTAGCAACAGCTACATGCTCTATGAAAAAGCCTTTACCATCTTCCACCTCTTCTCTTCAAGCCCGTCATTTGGATCACCATCCCCAAATACAAATGAAAAGACCTGCGTAATTGGTTTAATGAACATACAGTGTTTCAACCCACCTACACATGGCAGCATTACATAATAAAAAAGAACAATCAAGTCAAACCCTTTTAAATTACAGATTCAATAAAGTTCATCCCATTTTCTTTTTCTACACGCCGCCTCCTATAGTAGTCTGCATCCAAGTACCTGTGGAAGACACATGAAATTGTATTGTAAATGATAAGAATATCTACATAATTGATTTTTGTTCATATACAAAATTGCATTTCCAAATGAGTATATGCAGCTCTATGGATAAAAGGATACCATTTTATGGTAATCCTCTTACTAGGTAAGTGGTGAGAGGCGTAACACCAAGAATTCCCAATACCAGGAAAAAGATTCCACTAACAATTGAATGGTTGGGTAGCAAAATAGCATTGTTCATGCAGTTAGGGTTGCCTTCAAGAATTTCTCACCAGAAATAGTATCATGCCCTAATCATTATATAGTTTGCATAGGGTGTGTAATGGATAAATTCCAAGAAACACGTATATAAGACAACATGCCAACTCAACTTAATTTTTTTTAAAGGCTTTTTTCTCTGGGATGGTTCGTTTGAAAAGAAATGCTAGAACAACACTTAAATTGCAGTATAGACAATATTCAACTCAAAATGTACAATAACACAGTGATGTGGTTGAGTAGCACTGCAAGCCCAAAAGTAGTTGACTTGTCTCTGACTTCCTTTCAGCCAAGAACGCACTAGGGTAATCCAGCAATGTCAAAACACTTCCCAAAATTACAGGAGACTTACCAAAATAAATCTGTCGGGATGATGATAGTAGAATCATAGGATCTGCGTCGCCTACCGCGATTATCTTCATCACTGCTATTAGAAGAGGAAGTGCTATCACTGGGAGGGAAATGGGGGTAAATGACAATAATAGAATATCTCCACACTCTACTAAACTTCCCAAAAAAAACAATCGTTAACACTGACAAAACCTTTTGAGTAGAATGGACACTTTTCTTTTATATTTCCATTTTTTAAGTGGAATTGAGGAGTGAGCACTTTCCAGACAAAGAGTGAATGCTCCTCCAAACAACTGTAGAGTCCATATCGATTAAAGCCTCTCTTCATTCTCAATATGTACTTTATTCATTAATTCACTAAGTCATTTACAGAATGAACAATCCAGGGAATTCTTGAATGCTTGACAAAGATGAAGAGATTGTGCCAGAATTGCTAAGGGAGGTACAACATATAGTAATAAGTTATTAGTACAACGAAACCCTATCTTACAATACGAAACATACCTTGAGCTTGAGATAATGGCAATGATGGTAGTGTATACGAGCACAATGGAAGCAATGAGCGCCGTCCCAAATGACACCCGCACAACATACGCACCCACTTCCTGCAAAGAAGCAAAACACAACCAAAATCAGCATCGACTCACGGGAATCAAGAAAGTTCATTTGCATCTCTCAAACACCTTAGCTTTGTCGACCAGCGGCTCGACCCGCATTCTGAATGACTTGCCAGCCAGCTTCGCCCTGTAGTCTTTGGGGAAGACGTACAGCACCTCCCCTTCCTCCGACACCTACACAACTCGGAACAGTTCCACGCTCAGATCGCCGCGGGCCCGAAGGCTAGCCAGGAAGGAGGTAAAGGAGAACTAACAGAGGCGCACCTCCAGGAAGCCGCCGGTGTCGGCGGCGAGGGCCTGGAGCGCGCGCTCGGCCTGGGCGAGCTGCAGGCCGGCGCGGGAGGCGACGTCGCCGATGGTGACGCGGCCGCCGAAGTGGTCGACGGCATCCATGGCGCTGTCGCGCACGTCGGAGGGTAGGCGGTCGGTCTCCACGGCGCCGCCGGGGCGCGCGAGGGTCGGCGCCTGGATGGTGCCGGCGCGCGCCCTCATGGCGGGGCGCCACAGGGGCGGGGGCCGGCCGTGGGCGACGCGGAGGTGGTGTGGAGGGGGAGGGTGGGAAGGGGAGAGGAGGAAGGGGGCATGGCGAGGGAGCCTGCGGTGGGGAGGGGGAGGCGGGCGGAGGCGGAGGTGGAGGGAGAGGGAGGCGGCGGCGGCAGCCATGGGTGGGGTTTAGGAGGAGGTGGGTGGGGCGGTGGGCATTCGCGGGGGAGGAGTGGCTGTGGAAGCGGGGAGGATTGGAGGAAGAGGTGGTGGACTGGTGGTGTGTTGTGGCCGTGGCCACGGATCGGATTTGGTCGCCGCGCCCGGGTCCGACCGGAGTCGCTGGGTCCGGCTAGGGCTAGGCGGTTCTTTTCACCGTCTAAAAGTTATTTTTTAATTTTTCTATAATAACTAACTTTTAAACAAAATATTTTTAAAAATAGAGTCTACTAATTAATTGTAATACATACTTTACTGACTTCATTTATATCAGTAAAAACTGCACATGAGTTTCTGTTACTATGTAATCTCTCGTACAAACAGCTCAAAAGTCAGAAGCCACAGCCAAAAGCCACAAGCCGCAACCAAAAAGAACAGGCCCATAAATTATTCATGTTGTCTAATTACTGTATTTAATAGGATATAAATATAATATATATTTTTCATCTAATTAATAATTTTTATTGTATTTGAATTTATATAAAAACATGAATATAAATATAGTATAAACTTTTACCATCTAAAATATTGTTTTTCTAGACTATCCGTATCCGTATTCGTATTCGATGAAACAATATGCATATTTTATTACAATATGACTAATTAGTTAAACAAGTTTTTTGAATTTAACGCGAATTTGTGTTTCTTTAGGTAAAGTAAATGAATTACAATGATTAAGCGAAATTATATGATGATAAAATATTATTAATATCATCATACTACATAAGTTATGAAGATATCTGGATCCGATCGAATTAAGTAGATATTCGATTTGATTTCGTATGTGACATTTTGTCTGATCCGTATTCGTATCTGATATATGTTCGATTTGTATTTGAATTTGAAAAAAAGTATAGATATAAATATGATTTAAACACTATTCTATCTGTTTTTATCCCTAGAGACTTGGGTTCGCCCAGAGAGTCGTGGAGAAGCTCGTCGCCACGTTGGCACGTAAAAATTCCGAACTCAGGAGTCAGGAGATTATCTATGCCATCTACGACGGACTAAGCTGGAGTAGAATTTTGTGTGCATCCAAACTAAATTTCAATTCAAAACCCTCTCATCTAAACGACAAATATCTCATTTTGCCGAGCGTGTGGACCAAGAGAAAGCATCATAGAATTTTAAGTACGAAGAACACTGTAAGTGCTCATTTGGGCTTTTTTTGAGTGGCTTATGGCTGAAAAGCACTGTAGCTGATTGAAAAAATACTGTAGTTGACAGAGGCTTATTTAGCATAATTAAATTTATAAAATTTATAAAATATAAAAAATATGTTATCCCAATACGTATAATATAAACAAATACGGGAAAAAAGAACTGGCAAAAAAACTCAACAAAAAGTCAAAAGTTTAGAAAAAGACGAAATTTATGAATAGTGAAAAATAAGCCGGAAGCCAGAAGCTGAAGCCCAAATGAGCACAGCAACATACGACTTTCTATTGCTTCATCCATTTGACATTCAAATTTGGGTTTGTTCTTTAGGCTACAGGTTTTTAGTTTTTAGTTATAATTTATTAGTCTAATTAACAGTGTGGTTGAAAGAGATCAAAAACTAAAAACCGATGAAAAACCTAACAAACATAGCATTCTATGTCCTTTCCACAACAAATGATATCCGATCCTACATGCTAGCTTAGGGGGGCATTTGGATCACAGTACCAAGTTGGATGGAACCGTCCCATCCGGGATGGTGCGATTCACTTGATTTTATCGAACAACGTGATACAACATTTGGGCAAAATATTCTTCATCAAATCAACTAAATAGAGCCATCTTATTCAGAATAGAACCATTCCATCCTGTGAACCAAACAAGTGGACGATGCTTCATATGGGATGGAATAGTTCCATCCCGCGAACCAAACGCCCTTCGTTCCCCATTGGACGGGGCTTGCCTAGTCCCGATGATATCAACGGTTTTGATTTGATTTTCAGTTGCACATCCCACACCCAATGTAATTTAGGAAGCAGTTTAAGGTCATATTCGTATTGGTTTTTGTTTGGAGAAGCCAAAAGACATTATGGACATATGGTTTTTGAAGTGTTTTCTTCACTTCTTTCTCTACTGTCTCGCTATGGGGATAAGGTAGGAGGTCACGGACACATTACGCACCCTACTCCTTTTGCTCCTGTCACGTACACGTATCTCTCTCTCACTTTTCCACCACTTACGTCCTGCTTCTTGGAAGTCACTTATTTCAGCAACTATTATTTATTCTCTGACAAAAGCAGCCGTAGCCAATATAGACGCTCCCTAACAAGGATAGATTGAGGAGAAAGGGTGCCATAGACGCCTACGGCAAAGAAGTCGCCGGCGCTGACAGCGATTAAGGCCATAATGAGCTTGGGAATGGGACGTCTTTAGACCAGTTTTCATCACCATGAACCTTGTTACGTACGATTTTGATAAAATCCAATCAGAACCAGAGCTTATCAAGATGGAAGACTGAATTGAAACACTAATTAAACTACCAATTGAAAAAAAAACGGAACTAGCAATCTCACTAGCTACTTGATCCAGTTGCATCCATGAAGAAGAATCCCCAATTTAAGCCGCTGTTGTTTGAAAGAATGCAACAACTTGTTTCGGGCATAAAGCATCTCTCTCAATGGATGGAGCCACCGGGTGAGCTTCGTTAGGTTTCAGCCTACTCTCCGGCCCGAACCCCCCCCCCCCCCCCGGCGGATGGACTGACCCAGCCAGGGGTGGAACTAGAACAAAAGTGACTGAGTATTCACCATTTCACCGTATATATAATACCATATATAATTTCAAAGCAGTGTTGTATTGCATAGTTATGTGTCCAATAATTTTTAGTATTAATATTTTGTATTTACTACTTGGCAAGGACTACATATATGTAACATTTTGTTATGTACCACTCCTTCTGTTCATAAATGTATGTCATATTTGTTTTGTTATGGTCTCTAATGCAAGATCTTGACTATAATTTATTATTATAATATACTAGCAAAAATAATATATATATAATGAAAGTGTTTTATAAAGCAAATCCAATGGTATTATTTTTATATAGTCAATCTATATATTTTAACATATATTAATGATCGAAGTTTGAAAAGATTGACCCTACAGAACCATCGGTGACTTATATTTGTGGATAGAAGAAGTACATGACAATTATGAATGTACTACGTTTAAGGCTTATATTTACATTTGTATATCACACAAAAAAATAATTAAATGAAATCCACTCTTATATGTAGAGATGGCAATGGGTACCCGATACCCGAATACCCGACGGGTTTTACCCGATAAAGAGACGGGTATGGAAAATTTTATGTACCCATGGGTACGTTATTGGGCGAAATCCTCTACCCGCCGGGTAGACGGGTGCGGGTGTGGGTATAACTACCCATACCTGCCTACCCGCGGGTAATGAATACCCGCATTAGACAACTAGACATCCTACTCAAATGTTAATTTTATTATCTACTTGCTGTTGATTTGTTTATTTGTTTGTCATATGTTGATATGATCATGTCAAGTATGTTTATGTGATGTACTAAATTTGATCATTAGACGCTTTTGTGCTTGGCATGTATGATTAATGAATGTCTAAATTGATGATATTCTTAAGTGTTGAACCGGGTATGCTTGCGGGTACGGGTTACCCGTCGAGTAGTAATACCCGTGCGGGTACGGGTATGGGTAAATTTTCCTACCCGCGTGCGGATACGGGTAACCCGACGGGTAAATTTACACCTAGCGGGTACGGGTATGGAATGGCAATACCCGATGGGTATTTACCCGTTGCCATCTCTACTTATATGTACTTCAGGCGGCATCAAACAAGCAGTTATCTGACTCAGGGATATTCCAGGCATTTTATAACTCAATACAATCAATCAGCCTGCCTAAAAGAGAGTCAAAGTCACTTTTGGCACTGTTTCGCACCGTATTTACAAAACTAGCAGTATGCCGACCGTATTGACAAAAATACGGTCATGTGTCGGGCAATCATGAAATATTCGTTAAATTTATGGTTAAGTTAATCCAAAACAAACATGGCTAATTAGGAACGCATAAAATTCCCAAAAAATTACATAATAACTATTACTGTATTGGGAGGTTTCACATAAAATTTTGTAATTTTTGGATCTTGTTTGCTATATGTAAAAACTCGTAAAAATATCAAAATTATATGAATTTTGAGCAACATTCGCCATGGATAAAATTTCTAAACATTACACTTGCGAGGAACGTTGCATCGGGAGATTGTACATAAATTTTCGTAATTTTTTGAGCTCATTTGATATATAAAAAATTCAAATAAACATTAAACGGAAAAAATTAGGCAGGTAATTAGCCGGCCTAATTATCTACCGCATTTGGGCTGGACGGCAGGCTTGCCTGCCGCCTACTCCCTGCGCGGTAGGCTGCCTGCAGTCCAGTGAGGGGCGGCAGGCGTTTGCCACCAACGGCAGCGCTACGTGTCGCCTTGTGGGCACTGCCACATGGCCCTCCGACGGCAAAAGTAATATTTTTATCAATACGATCGATATATTGCTATTTTTATAAATACAATATAAAATAATGCTAAAAATGACTTTGATTCACCTAAAAGACAGACTACCAAATACGCACAACGATTCAACAACACAATTCAAAAGAAAAAAAAAAGGCTACAGCCGTGCCCATAAACCACCGCACGGCTCATGCTCCCGCCTCACACTGCAAAAATCTGCCGCGGCAGTGCAGACGTTGCGACGCAACCGCTCGGGCGACTCGAGCGAGCCCATTCCATTACCACCACAGGACACCGCAACTCGTGGACGCCGAGCCGAAGCGAATCAAATGGTGTTCAGATTCTCTGACTTACTGAAGCCAAGTCACAGCTAACTTACCCTATGCCCGATGCCCTCCATTCCTCATCCAATGGTTGATAAAAGAAACTACTTTTCCACCCCAAATGGCAAAGCCCAGCTGAGAATCTGAACCGCCAAAGGGACTGGGCACGCCAAAGAGCTGAGAACGCGGGCGCGCGGAACAATTTTTGGCGGATGGGCACCGCCACGCCGAAGGCGTCGCGCCGCCGCCGCCGCTGCCGCAGCTCCGCCCGTGTCCACGCCGTCTGCTGCCCAGCTTCGCCCGCGCGGCTGCCCGCCCAGCTCACGTATGTTGTTTCGATTGTGAGGTCTAATGGTGATTTAAGTTCTGAACAAGAGCGCATAGTTGTTGGTGATCCTCTGGAGCAAACAGCTTCATGCAACTGTGAGCAGTTTACAAGGACCGGTGTTTTGTGTGGCCATGCTTTGAAAGTTCTTGACTTGATGAATATCAAGTTATTGCCCAACCATTACATTCTGAAGCGTTGGACAAGGGAAGCAAGGTATGGAACTGTACAAGACAACAAGGGAAGGAGCATCATTGAAAATCCAAAACTAGATGCTATGCTCCGCTACAAGTTTATGTCTCATAAATTTCTGAACTTGGCATATCAAGCCGCAAGCTCAACAGAGTGTTGCCTATTGGTAGATAATGCACTTGATTGTCTTAGTAATCAACTGAAGGACAAAATCAGTGCATCTACAAGTATTTTGTCTGATTCATACAATGTCCAGCCTAATGTTCAACAAGATGAAGACATGCTTAGTGCTGCACGCTTAAAGAAAAAAGAGGTTCAACCAAAAAGTTCAAAGCGACATAGAAGTTGGCTCGACAAGACTCGAAAGTTCAAAAAGAAAGTGCCAAATAAATCTAATGTATGTAGTTGAAAACCCTTGCAATATATTGTACATATTTATTACTACTTGCTAACAAACAAGATTGGATGCTTTATGCAGCATGAAGAGAATGGTGGTGGTGTAGAAACTCAAGAATCCATGGATAATGCTCATAAGGACCACAATACCTTCGCCTTCACTAGCTTCACAGATTTGATAATGGTAGTTTCGATAATACTCTTTTTCAATTGTGTAGAATTAACTTTTTTCTTTGTCTTTGCAGGGTCCTAGTGAAATTGACGATATGTTTGTTCAAGATCTTTTATAGGTTGCTATCACATGGAAGGATATTTTGTTCTTTTGGGCAAATTCGTCGAGCACATGTGCGCTGGGCGCTAACAGATGGCTTTTGGCGGAGATTATTTTGTTTTTAGCTATAACAATTCTATGGCTAATTTTACGTACATACATATATGATGTAGTGGTGGCTTTTGGTGGAGTTTATTTTGGTTATTTGGAGCATGTAACTATTGAAAATACTTAGTAAAATGCTTGTTTAATTCTGTGTTTGAGTGGGGCGATGTCGGCAATGTTGGACTTAATTCTGTGTTTGAGCCGTTGGAGCAAGTCTGCAGAGGTGTTAGCAGTTTATTTGTTTTAGTCAGCATGCATGGAGTGCCGTTGTAAGCGGACAGAGCATGCGAGTTAGTCAATAACGTGCAGTTGCACGAAGTCAGCTTTTACCATTCATTTTGGATCTGTGATCCGATTTAGGTGCTAGAATAAATAGCATTAGCATTCGTTGTAAATGATCTCTTGCGTGTATTCAAGGTATTCGAAACTTTAGTTGAGATATTCAGAATGCAATTGACGAATTTGCTTTCGAACTTTCTACCACATTCAAT
The DNA here is from genome assembly GCA_036346575.1 of Dendrocalamus sinicus. Lineage (NCBI taxonomy): Eukaryota > Viridiplantae > Streptophyta > Magnoliopsida > Poales > Poaceae > Dendrocalamus > Dendrocalamus sinicus. Next base: position 26,185,381 of record CM070644.1, read on the forward strand.
ACTTTGCCGTATTGCTACAAAGGTCTTCTTTTTTTCTGAATTCGGGCGGGTGCTCTGTTTGCTTCATCCCGGCATATTTCTGGCGATGGAGGGTTTCGGTGGGGCGTTCGGCGGGAATGCTGGCCTTTGCAGCGCTTGCTGCCACCGTCAGGACGAGCGCAGCCGAACGAAGTCTCGCGCGCGCCGCCGTGCCCCATTGTCGACAAAGCCGTGGCGCCGCAATACCCGCGCGCAAGGGAAAAGTAGCAGCTGGGCTTTGCAATTTGGGGTGGAAAAGTAGCTTGTTTTATCAACCATTGGATGAGGAATGGAGGGCATCGGGCATGGGGTAAGTTAGCTGTGACTTGGCTTCGATGAAGTCGAGAATCAATCGAATCAAATGGCGCTCCTGTGCTCCGCCACCGCGCGGTCGCCGCGCGCCCTCCTAGCCCGAGGCGAGCCTCCCGTGGCGCAGGCCGAATCACGCGCGCCGAGGCCCGCGTCGGCCGTCTTTGCGCGCTCGCCTCGCGAGCCACGCGCGTCGCGGCGCGCGCGCCGACCTTGCCGCCGAGGCCGCAAGGCACGCCTTCCCGTTGCGCCGCCGAGCCACGCACCCTCGAGAGGCCCTCATGTCCGGTTAGTGATGATTTTGTCACCGTGCTTTTTCTCTCCAAAACCCAAAACCCTAGGATTGCGATGCGCTTATCGAGATTCCGTGCATTCGCGATTCCGATCTCGAGACGGTCACGTTCCGCGTCTGAAGCGAGGCGGTGTACGAGATCGAGAAGTGGAGGTGATCGTTCTTGTTATCCAACGAATGTTCCTTTTGTGCTACGTCTAAGTTGGAAATTATGCATGTGTGGAAGTGGAATCGATGTGATACTTGATGAGTAATAATCTTCATTGTAAATTGTGAACAATCGTACTATGTTCTTTGACGACGATGCTCGGAAGAACTGGATTTGATTTCACCGGATCATCTCGGTCATTCAACGTCTTTGGCATCCTACTTATTCGGTAAGGTAGTTGATATGCTTCCTCCTCCTCGGGTCGAAATTCCTTCCGTGTTCCATTGGGTAATTGAATTGAAGGGGATTTATAGAAGTATTATTTGTATGCTTGCCTTGAAACACAATCTGCTGAGCAAATGGAAATGACAACCCTATTTTTACAAGGAAGGGTGAACCAGGTGAAAAGATGGACATGACCACCCGGTGATAACAAAGAAGGTGGGTTACGTATGGTGTTCTCATGAACCATTGTTCGATTGTCTCTGTTTGGTGATTCAGATATTATTTTCTTACAGTTAGGAAGAACGAAAAGTTCCTCTTTAACTTGTGTGTTGTCACTTGCGATCGGTGATGGAAATAAATGGAAGATGTCATTCGTAATGCCATCAAAGTATGGTTCCAACTTGCCTCGCCAAAAGACACTTCGTGACCATCAAGGAGGTGACCAGACAAAATAATCGCGATTCTGCACCTTTTCGAGTTCCTTAATTTAATCTGCACCTCTATTTCATACCCATTTCAAGACTATTTGATCACATTGTCTTTGCTTGAGGAACTATCTACTTAAATTCTCAAGCAACTAGGTGGTTATTGGTACCAACTCGATGGAGATTATCTTTTTCACATTTGTGATGTTTTCCATTAAAATCTTTCATTTTCTTTATTACTCACGTTCCTTTTCTGGAGAAACACGTGCAGAGTACCTTGCATATAGAGATGGCAATGGGCACAAACCCGCTGGGTTTTGCTATCTCAAACCCGTGTCCATGAAAGTTGGACGTGCCCGCTAAAAAACCCATACCCGTGACGGGTACAGATTTTTGCCCAGACCCATGCCCACTGGTTACGGGTACCACGGTCGCCCGTGGGTTCGGTAATGCGAGCTGCAACAATGGTTAATGGAGAGGAGGAAGAAGTTCACCAGACATCTTCGTTGGAGCCGGAGGGCAGTGCCATGGCCAAGGGCCTACTGCTGCGATGCGCGTTGGCTGCGACGTGGGGGCGGCGGGCTGAACTGGAAGGCAAGGTGACGGCGAGGGCGTGCGGGAGGACGAGCGTGCGGCGAGAGTGGCGAGAGCAGGAGCGGGAGCTGCGGGACGGGAGGGCGAGCGTGGAGACTGCTGGAGACCGAGCGTGGAGCGCCAGATGCGCCGCCGCTGTGGCTGCTGTTGAATTGGGGTGGGGACTGGGGAGGAGTGAGTAGTGATCGTGACCGAGTGCTAGCTAGGGTTAGCCGTATGGGTAATGGGGCATTGCCGCATTGGATTTGGGGGATTGGGGCTAAATGGCTAATGGACTATGGGCTGGGTTGGTTTGCCTGGGAGGCTGAGAGTCTGGGTTTATAACTCCTATGGATCGGATTTATATTACCCATGGGTTTACGGGTTTGAGTACTATAGGAACGTACCCGAACCCGGCAAACCCGATGGACATACTTTCTTCATATTATCCTTGATCTCCTGGACATACTTGTCCTCCTTTTGAGCTGCTCTGATTTGATCCTCTAAGGTTGGTTGAACTTCCAAAGTGGCTAGGAATCCTTCTTCCACTACTTCTAAGTTGAGCCGCTGAAATTCTTGTTGAAGTGCAGGCATACTATCCTTAATCCACAGTTTGGTACAGTAACTCTTTCGACTCAAAGCATCAGCTACCACATTAGCCTTTCCTGGATGATAGTGTATCCCAATATCATAATCCTTTATTAACTCAAGCCATCTCCTTTGCCTCATATGGAGATCGGGTTGAGTAAATATATACTTCAAACTTTTGTGGTCTGTATAAATCTCGCAGCGATTACCGATCAGATAATGCCTCCATATTTTTAGAGCGTGCACTACAGCAGCAAGCTCTAAATCATGGGTTGGGTAATTCTCCTCATGTGGCCGCAATTGCCTTGAAGCATAGGCTACTACCTTCCTTTCTTGCATCAGTACGCAGCCTAACCCTTGTCTTGATGCATCACAGAAGACTTCAAAATCCTTCCTAATATCCGGAGTGTTAACACGGTGCGAAGTTAACCTCTTCTTGATTCTTGAAAACTGTCTTCACACGATTTATTCCATTCAAACTTCTTTTCCTTCTTTAGCAACTGGGTAAGAGGTCTTGCAAGCTTGGAGAAACTTTCAATAAAGCGACGATAATAACCAGCCAATCCAAGAAAACTTTTGATCTCGGATACTGATTTTGGTTGCGTCCAATTAAACACATCATTCACCTTCTCAGGGTCCACGGATACTCCTCTTGCGGAAATCACATGTCCTAAGAAAGCTACTTTCTTCAACCAAAACTCGCACTTGCTAAACTTGGCATACAACCGGTGTTCTCTAAGTTTTTCCAAAACTATCATTAGATGCTCTGCATGTTCTTCCTTATTCTTGGAATATATCAGAATATCATCGATAAATACTACTACAAACTTATCCAAGTATTCCATGAACACTTTATTCATCAGATTCATAAAATATGCGGGTGCGTTTGTCAAGCCAAATGACATCACTGTATACTCATACAATCCATATCGAGTAGCAAAGGCTGTCTTCGGTATATCCTCCGGTCTTATCTTTAATTGGTGATAACTCGACCAAGATCAATCTTAGAGAAGACACATGAACCTTTCAATTGATCAAACAGATCATCTATCCGGCAAAGGATATTTGTTCTTGATCGTCACATCATTCAGAGATCGATAGTCCACACACATGCGAAGACTACCATCTTTCTTCTTTACTAGCAATACTGGTGCTCCCGAGTGCGAACTTGGTCTCACGAAACCTTTATCTTGTAACTCTTCAATTTGCTTCTTAACCTCAGCCAAATCATTCGCAGACATTCGATATGGTCTCTTGAGATCGGAGCTGTACAGTACCAAGTTGATGACAAATTCAATTTCTCTGTCAGCGGCATTCGGCAAATCTTCAGGGAATACATCCGGGTATTCACTTACAATAGGTACCTTTTCCAAGGCTACTCCCTTCACACTGTTCAATCCACACCTACTCTGGGAAGATGTGTTTGACTTATATTTCACTTGAACTCCATCCGAGTTAGTAACAGTGACGGCACGATCAGCACAATCTATCTGTCCTTTATACTTGGTTAACCAATCCATTCTAAGTATCACATCTAAACTCTTAGAGTCTATTATAATAAGGTTCGCTAGGAACTTAACTCCATGTATATCCACAGTTGCACTAGGGCAAACTGTGTTAGTCCTCATTTCCTTTCCAGGGGATTGGACTAGCATAGGGGTCTTTAGTTTACGCACATCCCAGTTATATTTTTCAACAAAATCTTTTGACACAAAAGAATGCGAAGCTCCAGAATCAAATAATGCTGATGCAGGTACTGAGTTGACAAGGAACTTACCCAGAACTACGTCGGGTGCATCCTGGGCTGCTTCCGCGGTCACATGATTGAGATGCCCTCTGCTCACTGCTTGTGGAGCCCTTGGAGTTTGAGGTGTCCCACGGCCTTGTCCTGCATTCGGGTTCAATCGGTGTCGTTCCCAAATTGAAGCGAATCGGGGTCACACCGGGCGCTCGGGGACGATTCATCGCATAATGCCCCATGTTCTTGCAGTTGAAACACTGCACTCCTGCTGCGGAAGTCCGGTTTTGCTGGGGTTGAACACCATTGCCTGTCTGGGGAACTTGTGGGTTTGAGCAAGGTCCAGTGAATGGAGTCCTTGGCACATTCGGTTCTGAGGTTCTATGGAACTGAGGTGGACTAGGGCGAAATCGAGAACTACTCGCGCCCTGCTGAGCTTGGAACTTTCTCTTCCTGCTTTCATACAGCTGACGTTGAGCATCTTCTTGTACAAAGGCCTTGTTCACCATGTGTTGGAAGGTTGGAAAATCATTCGACACTAGCTGCACTTTGAGGTTAGGGTCAAGTCCCTGCATGAACCTCCAGATCTTGGTTGCCTCCGAGGTGATCTCCTCAGATACATAACTGTACAGCTGGGTAAACTTGTTCAGGTATTCAGAAACGCTGAGGTTTCCTTGCTGCAGTTGGTAGAATTCTCTTTTCTTCATGTCCATTATTCCCGTAGGAATATGCGCAGTGCGGAAAGCTTCCACAAATTCATCCCATGTGATAGCTTGTGCATTTTGATGAGCGGCGCGGTAATTTTCCCACCAGTTAGCTGCAATTCCTTTGAGTTGGTGGGCAGCATACAACACCTTTTCATTGTCATTGCACTGGGCTAGGACCAACTTCCTTTCTACGTCCTTAATCCAATCATCTGCCTCCATGGGATCTACGGATCCAGCAAAAGTAGGAGGCCTACTATGGGGCCCGGAAGCGCAAGGGGATTTTACTCGTTGGTGTCAATTAGGGGGTCTGTGGACTTTTGTCGCTCTCCATGGGGCTTTTGCACTAATAGGTTTCATGTTACGTCAATTTGAACTTGCTCGGTCTGTTCAATTGCGACCTTATAATGCAATTTCATTCTCTGCTCCAATCGCTGTTTTTGTTTCCGTATTCCTTATTTATCCACTGGGGCAATCTGGTTGGTTCTTTGCGCCGAGTTTTGGCGTTAGAACAGAGGACTGAAAATCCTCGTGTCACCAGTTCAAATCTGGTTCCTGGCACAGAAAAAAAGGATCTACCGAATAGGTATTGATACAAATACCTCGAGATAGGTTGGAATACATATTCGTTAATAATATAGATAGAGTATGATTTATTCATCTAAGTAGATAAATCTCTAAATAGAGGCACTTCTTTTTCTTTTTAGAAAAGGGTAAAAATCTCTGGTTCTTTTCTTTATGGTACAGAAGGTGTCCTCATAAATTCTCCCATCTTAGACTGAGGAGCTTGGTTGGGTGCCTGCGGAGCTTGCTGCACCTGGTTTTGAGCTAAAGCTTGGAGAAGCTGCAGTTGCATGGCCATCATTTGCTCCAAGCTGGGGGCTTGAGGAGGGGGTGGCGGAATGTTGTTCTCTGGCTGAGGGTTGGCATCACGGCTGTTGTCAGGGTTGCTCCTTGTGTTCACCATCTGAAGCGGTTTAGGTTAGCATAAGGTAAGAGGGAATTAGCAAAGGTAAGAGATTGAGGGAGACTAAGTCACATCCCAAGCCAACACACAAGGAAAAAGCAAGCAATCAACTTTAGCAAAAGAACTTTTATTGAAATCAAGATAGTTTTAAGAATGGCGGTACCACAGTGCACTTAGGCTTGGTACAGTCCATCTAGCACACCAGGCATAATAAAAAGCGTTCTAATAACGTGGACATTATTTGGGTACTACTGGCTCTAAAGACTACCAATCCTCCAAGACGACGCGCTCCTCAGGGTCCTCCTCTGGTTCTTCTTCTGGTTCCTCATGCTCATTGACGTGATGTCGTGAACAATCACAAGTGGTCGAAGCACGGGGACGGTTACGACTGGAGGCAGTCGAACGTGAGCGAGAAGGAGAAGGCTTGCGCTTCGTGAGGGTGATGACGGGTGGCGGGGGGCGTCGCACTTTCTTGCGTCTTTGTGAGCTCGTGCGAGTCCTGTAAGTCGAGTGGTGCGCGCTGGTGGGGGCGGCAGTGTGCAGTGAAGACGAGTGTAGTCCATCAGTAGCTTTGAGACGCCCCAGCTCGAACTCGCTTTGCTGGCCGTGGAGAAGCTGCGCGCGAAGGGTGTCTGAGTCTTGTAATCGAAGTGAGAAGCATCCGAGCTGTCCAATCTCCTCCAAAGCTCGCATAAGTGATCGCCATCGCTGGGTGAGCTGCACCTGATGTGACAGTCGAGGATCGTCAACTGGAATATCAAAGGGGTCTGGATACCTCTGTCCTGCCCGGGGGTTGATGAAGAAGCAAAAAGGGGACTGATGTACAACATCCTTGTGCAAATGGCACAACTCATCGATGGCGAGGCGTGCTGCATCCTGGACAGCGTCGAAACAGCGGGACCGAGGGTGCTTGATGGGGTATGTGTGGGAGTTGAATTCCTCTTCCCGTGCATATAGGAATACCTCCATCGTCCAAGAGTCTCGATCCAGGATCCTCGTCTTCCGTCCCCTGAAAATGGGCGGTTGACGGTACTCCAAGCACTGCATCAGCTGCCAGAGAAGGCTAGCGAATGCTCCAACATCCTCTCCATGTGAATAGTAGTCCCACGGGGCAGCGGAGGATGAACCAGCCATCTACAAAGTTGAGTAAAAGAAAAGATTAGTAAAAAGTTTTTATCAAAGGGAGTTAGGGACAAGAACGAGATTCTAAGTAAGAAGAGAGTAGAAGCAAAGATACTTATATATTTTTAATATATTCTTTTTATAAATATAAGTCCTTAAAGTTTTGCCATTCCTAATCTAGGTCACGTCCTACAGTCAAATTGGCTCTGATACCATCTCTGTCGGGACCCCGGATTTCCGAACCCGGACCCTCTGTGTATTACTGCACTAGTCCCAGATCAAAGCTAGTGCACACAGTTAAACAGAAATGAATACATCGCCAGCATCATGTTGTTACCATAATTGAGAGTACCGACCGAAAGGTCTCGTTATTACAATTGAGGTTTCAAGACCTCGCACACATGAAATAAAACGGAAGCAAAGGATAAACTCGATGAAGACCCATCAATACGCCACAGGCAATTGACTGGGGAAGCACGACCTAGTTCTCCAGGAAGAATCCATCACAGCCGCAGGCGAAGCAGTAGTCGTAGTCACCTTCTTGAGCTTCACCATCTTCTGAGATTTGTTTTTAAGTGTAGCATATGAGTACATAATGTACTCCGCAAGTCTTGGGAAAGATGCAATAGATGCAAGGCTTAACAAAGGAGGGCTATATGGTTCTTTTGCACAAAGCAATGTTTTAATTTCAATTACTAATAATTATTTTTAAGGGCATCAAGTTAATCAAATAAGTGTTTTAACAGAACTAACATTAACTTAATAGTGAAGGTTCCATCCACCAACACTAGATAACAAATTTTAAAGTTTCGGGTTCCATCCACCCTCTCTGGCTCCAACCGCCAGGATACCCTTCCGAGAGTTCCCCCCACTCTCGGAATACAAATTTTTGATTTTAAAACCAAAACCAGAAATCTACCATGTGAATGCATTCCTTGCCCGCCCTTGACCGTGGGCACAGCTATTCGAATAGTTTTACACTCTGCAGAGGTTGTACAACTTTACCCACAAGAGATAAATTATCCTAAAAGTCAACATGCTTCCTTTGGCATGAGACCCAGATAAAATATCACAAAGCCTTTACCTTACTCTAATCTAGCTAGATACCACCATTGAGGTTTCACCGCAGTAGGCTAACCGCCGGCAACCAAGCCCTCTTGCGCCATATGAGTATAGTAAATCCCTGTCCCTCACTGTGAATAACCAGTCCATCCCTGGCACCCACTTTCCACTGGTGGCACCTAAACTAGACTATCATAAGTTAGTCAGCTAGGTTGTACCCATATAGACTTGTGGTTGTACGGTAGTGCTCAGTCTAGACAAACACAAGCGTCGGTCCTTAATTGATTAGGGTGGAACATTCACTTTACAAGATCTCGTGCTTACTGCACCAACCCAAATCAACCACCCACCCTAATCTAAATCAACTTTCACATTTTTATTTTATTTTAAAGAACAGTGGCAACTCCAATTACCACTAACTTTATAAACACAAGGGTATTACTGTAAATCATAATTTCCCTTTTTCAATATTTCAAAGGTACAATTTAGCATGACTAAGCATTAAGCTACCCATCTACTATTCACAAGTCTTGATAATAATCTCATTATTGAGACAAAGGAAATTCTAGGGTGACAAGGGTACATGGCATTCAATTTCAATGGAGGGCATAGCAAAGTTGGAATAACTAATTCCTAAAGTTTTGAACTATTGGTTTTATGAAATTAGCAATGCACATAATTTAAAATATTTAAAACATTTCAAAAGCATGGGTTCAATATGATCAAAGGAGACTTGCCTTCTTGCAGATTCTCTGGGTCTTCTTGCTGTTGGGTGGAGAGGTCTCCTTCAACGTTGGATTCTACGCACGAGAGGAAAGCAACAAAACAAATAAATTCAAATAAAAATTCAAATAAACTCAAAAATTCAAATGGAGGCCATGGTTGGATAGATCATGATTTTAGATGAATTTAGAAATTTGAATGGCTGAATTTGAAGTTAAAATGAGAAAGTTATGCTTGTTTGAAGTTTTCAGTTTGAATAAATCCAGAAATTAAGAAATTTCTGACAGGTGGGGCCCACTGGAATATTTAAATTTTCAATCTTTATTTTTAATTCCGAGAGCCTGACAGGTGGGACCCATCGACATAAACCCTCGGTGGTCGCCGACATGGGACCCCTCCGACGGTGACCACATCCGCTGGTCAGCGGCAGTGGGACCCATCGATCTGGACCCACTTGTCAGAGGCTGACGCAGACAGATGGGACCCAGGCGGTAGTGGCCCGCACAGACGGCTGCCGCTGACGGGTGGGACCCACTTGTTAGCGCGAAATAAACGAAAACTCAACCCGGCGCGGAGCCGAGGGCTCGAACGCGCACCGGGAGTTGAGGAGGCGCGCTAACGGATAGGCGGGAGGCTTTGCCTACCTATATAGGCAACAAATCCTTTTGAGGGTACCTTCGGGAGGCCGGCAGGGCGGTCGGTCGGCGCGGCGCCGCGGCGGGGAAGCCGGGCGTGTTCGGGTGATCGTGGGTGTAATCTGGAGTGAAGAGGTTACATTGGAGGGTCGGCGAGGTTCGGGGATGAACGGGAAGGTCAAGGGCGAGGAAGGGCGGAGCGCCTCGGGTGCTCGGTGCGACGGTGCTCGGCGGCGAGGAAGGACGACCGAGGTGTTTGGGAGGTTCGCCGACACACAAGGAAGTCAGAGGTGGCGGCTATGGGCTCGGGAGGTCCGAGGCGGCAGGAAGGCTCGCCGGAGTTGGGCGGGGCTCGAGTGAGAGAAGCTCACCGCGGGCGTCTCGAGGCTCCGGAGGAGAGGTGGAGGTCTTTGGGAGGTGGTGCGGGAGAGGCGAGGCCGAGGGGCTATTTATAGAGCTCGGGAGGGGTGAGGCGGCGGAAATTCCTCGCCGGTCGCGGTCGGGTTCGGTTTGAATTGGGGATAAGCCGACGAGGCGACGCGAGTCCGGATTCTCGGGGATAAGGGCTTATCTCCCGGAATTCAAATCGCGTTCAATTCAAGAAAGAGGCCGAGTGCGGTAGGATTTGATCGCGGTTTCTTCGGAAGAGAGAAAAGGAGGAGAGTCCGCGTCCGCGCGGGACGAAGGACTGACGAGCGGGCCGCGGAGCGCGAGGAGAGGAGGTGCGGCCGGGATGGGCCGAGGCGGAGGAGAGTTGAATCCGGTCCGCACACGCGTGGCGCGGGGGAGATGGCGAAGCGGGATGGCGGGCGACGTGGGCGACATCCGTCCGTCCAAGTGTCACCAAGGGAGGGGTTGGATTTTTATTTTGATTTTACAATTTGAGAAAGGCTAGAAATTATTTAGGCCTCGAGAAAATATGAAAATACCTCCAAAAATTCCAGAAAAATTCACGAAGCTTCGGACATATTTTGGACTAAGCAAAATTATTTCCAACTACTGTTGGTATTTTATTTTCATAGTTTGAATTACCTTTTAATTTTAAAATAGGTTTTAAATTCCAGAAAATCCAGAAAATCCAATAAGAGCCAAATAAACTCCAACTACTTTAAAATAATTAATTTGAATTTAAATTTTTCCAGAAAGCAAATTTTGGGATGTGACAATATAGCATGAGTAGTCGTATGTGGGGAAAACAAATACCATGCAGATAGCATATCTCTAATGACCATAATGTAATTATTGGTAAACTTAGTAATAATGTGATACTACATAACCATAGTGAAGATATGCAATACATTTATGAGGGTGATACATTATATATATCAGCAAACGTAATTTAAAACTGTACCACATAGATATGGCACGAGTAGTCGATCACATTCGAAAGCACATAGCTAGCGTGCTAGGAAACACAAAAGCAACATGAAAGAAAGGAAAGGCCAGTTAAAAAAAGAGCTTTTTTACGGTACCTCTAATTCAATATAAACCATATGTTCTCTTTGATCCAATGGTTCAGATTAGTTTGGATTTAGTTATACTACCATTAGCAATATGAGACCCTTGTTGAATGTCTAGTGGAATCAGAAAAGTGTGTCATTAACTTATACATGGCCACATAAAACATTAGATAAGACAAGTTCAGGGATTTGGACCATACAGAATTGACACATTAAATCTGAGTCATCAATACCTCATTTATGAAGTTAGAACTTTTCTGTAAACGATGTTTTTTGTGAAGGTCCCACGAGCCTTCCTAGAATTGCACCGCTTGTCCTTATCCGCGACGGCAAGGATCTTGATGTTGCTTTTAGTGGTGGCTCTAGATAGGGCGACGTACAACTGTCCATGAGAGAACACCGGATTGGGGAGGTAAACACCGACGTTCCGGATGGTCTGACCCTGTGCGTTGTTGATGTCATCACGAAGCTGAGCCTGACAGGAACTGTTAAAGTTTGTTGTAACAATAATAGCAGCTGTTAGCAAGATAAAAATCGAACGAGCAAAGCAAATCGCTACTACAAAACTGGCTTGCTTGCATGCATGCATGCGGTTAAAGTTTCACTCTGATGGGATCAAGGATACAAAAATCCGAAGATTATTATTCATCAGAACAATAAAAACTTTGCACCTTATTGGAAGCATAGTCTAGTCGCTACTACAAAACTGGCTTGCTTGCATGCATGCATGCGGTTAAAGTTTCACTCTGATGGGATCAAGGATACAAAAATCCGAAGATTATTATTCATCAGAACAATAAAAAATTTGCACCTTATTGGAAGCATAGTCTAGACTTTCTGAAAGATGATAAAATGTTTTACAAATCTGAAATTTTTGGCACCACTATGCTCATGATCTTCTACTGGAATTGAGAAATTCATGAAATTCGTATAGGCAGCCTGCAGAAACAAATAATGGCACGATAAAATATAGACGTGCTCCAAATCAAAGAGCAGAACATTGACGTGAACCATTTTAGCTCCATGTCGTGAAGCTGGAGAATCACATCGACGTCAGCCTGGCTCAGAGGAAGCTCCAACCCATGCCGATGGTGAACCCGAGCATGCCAAGGAAGATGGCCAGATGGTCATCACAAGGCTCGTTAATTTATCCTGACGCGACTCCATTGCAGTACACCACAAAATTGACATACTTGTGTATTGTAGTACAAAATTATGTAGCAAGAGAGTACCTTGCGCTCCCAGAAGTACTACATCTGAGCCATTCCAGGTCGGAGAACATTGGAAGATTGATTCTTAAAGAAGTAGCCATAAGGTGAGGCAATCCTGAATTGAACAACATGGGTAAGGCCAGTGAAACATGTTTTCTGTCGAGTGTGTGTGAGGCAATAGCGAAAATAACACCTGCTCAACTGAAGATGAGGAAGGACCAGTAGATCGGACTTTGTTGGCATCTGCTTGCCTCGGGCGGTGCCAACGGGGCCGAAGAAGCATCACGTACACACACTCAAGAGAAGCACGAGCCCAATCGTACCTTCCGATGGGTGCGGACGTGTCCGTGGAGGCTGGGCACGCGGCCTTGGCTGCGACGCTGGAGTCCACGCGCAGGGCGGACTCCGCCAGCCGCTGCGCGGCTATGCCCCCTCGTCGTGTGGCCGCTGAAGAAGGTGACCGCACCTTTCCCTCCAAATCTACTAGCACCGTCACTCTCTGCATGACGTCGTCGTATCGGCTTCATCAGATCAAGCACCACCGTTGTCAATATCGGGACCGAGCGATCAATCCGCCGGTGGCGGTGGCCACGAGCGCGGTGGCGGACGCCAGATCTAGAAGGGATGAAGCAGCAGAGGTAGAGAAGCGCCATATCGGCAACGGATGAACAGGAGCTTGTAATACCCGTAGGAAAGAAAAAGGAAGGAAAGCGAAGAAATTGCCATCAAAGCTCGAGGTTACTTTCGGGCAGGGTAGTCCGTTCATGGAAATACCTGACCATCCGAGGGCCAGTCAGCATATCTCACAACCATAGGGTCATCACTCGGCATAAACAAACCTGAAATATTCAAAGGAACTTAGAAACCAGCCCGCTGTCCCCAAGTATCTAAATACAGCCGACAGCTACAGTAAAAGGACAGCGTAGCAAGGTGTGAAGTCAGGCCAAAGCCAGCCAAGTAAAAGAGGCAAAGTCTCATTTGATTACCAACATAATATCAGCCAGCAACCATATAGAACAGTGAAGCCAGCACAGCACCCTCCAGAAAATACAGCACATCGCTGCGCACAACCACAAGAAAGAGAGGCATACCCAGCCAATGGAATAAGAAGAGAAGAGAAGCCGGAGGAAACACTGAGCACGACATCAGTGAAAACCCAGCTCTTTTTCTCTTCCCCATCTCAAACCCAGGAACTACACAGTTAAGCCTTGTTGGCCACCCCAAGAATTGAAGCAAGGCGAGCTGATCAGGAGCAAGGTGACGACGACGGCAAAAGGCCAGACCACCGGCCACGAGACCGTCAACCCTAGGAGGAGGTCACCTCCAGGCGACACCCAAGTAACCGAGAAAGAGATAGCCACAGTCAACCTCCAATCCCTTCCCTAAAGTAGTTCGACAATCACCCGAAAAGGTAGCCCACCAACGCTTCTCTGTATTAGCAGCAAGTTTTTAAGATGAAATCATGCAGACCGGTAGCCAACTATCAATCAATAGAATGGCATAGCATCGCTAGGGCACCAGGGGATCAGCACAAAAAGTACCAACTGGAGGTAGAGGAAGAGAGTAGAGGGAGTGAATAATACCGAGGAGGTTTGCTGTAGACGAGGATCGGCGGCGGCGCACTACCATCGGCATAGTCACGCACCCAACCGCCACCGCGCACTCCCCCATCGTGCGGGCGGCTTCTAGCTCGGCCGTGACTAGCCAAGGCAGCTCACCTCCATGCCCATCCCCTTCTTGAGCTAAAAACCAAATCAAATCAAAATAGTAACACAAGCTCAACATAGAAAGGAAATGGAAATGAGAAAGGGGCGCAAGAAAAGCATCCAGGTGAGGAGGCGCCAGATCCGGGCCGTAGGCCACGGATCTGGTAGTAGCAAACCCGGTGAGACGGGCGGCGAGGCGAAGACCGCCATGGCTGGCGGCGCCAAGGTGGCACAACGCAGTGAGGACCGACGGTGCGAGGGAAGAAGCGAGGCGGAGCACGGAGGAGCCGGTGACAGAGGCGCTAGGGATGGGAGAGACCAAGGCAGTGCGGAGTTGGACTTGATCGGATCAGGAGAGAGCCAGGAAAGAGAGCGCGATGTAAAGAATGAGGAGTCGGTCGGCTGAATAGGAAAGAAAAGAAAAAGAAAAGGAAAAGAAAAGAAGGGGAGGAAGGAAAAAGGGAAAAGAAAAAAAGAAAGAAGAAAAAAAAAGAAAAGAAAAGAGGAGAAAAATGAAGAGAAAAAGGTGGTAGACGTTTAAATAAGATTTATCTGCGATTATAGACGATGATTATTACATTATGATCGTTTTGAGCACCGGGGCATCGGAAAGGTGTCCGGTGAGAGAGAGGTTGTTGGTATCGAGCTTACGCGTAGGAACGCTGTCGATTGTCTATATGCATAGAATCGATGTTGTTTGCATGCTGGTATGAATTATAATATTGAATTGAGTGTTCGGATGATGCTTCCAGGTGGAGGATTAGGTTTGACGCTCCTCCACGCATCGTCCACGGGATAATCAGGCAAGTGCATGGTAGAATAGTGATTGTGATGAATGCCAGGTATTGCACCATGTTTTATGCCGTGTTATGAAATGATATATCGGCTTATTTGTTGATTGTATTGTGATGAGTGATGCTTATGATTGAATATCAACATTTGAAGAATGTTGCATTTGCATTGCACCATGAGCATCATGAAAGCCCTACGACGGTAGGCATCCCACACGGTGGGAATGACAGGATCTACTTCGGTAGGAACCTCCAGGGATGGAGGCAGAGGGGCTTTACCGACGGGTTAAACAACTCCACTATACCGGTATAAGCAGCATACAATGGCGCATTATACATTACATTCATGAACCTACGACGGTAGACCTCCCACGACGGTGGGAAAATCGAGATCTACTTCGGTAGGCACTAGGCAGAGGGGTTTCACTGACGGGTGAAGCAACTCCACTATACTGGTATAAACTGCATACAGAGGTGCATTGCATTGCATTTGCAGGAAATGAACAGATGATGAGAGAGAAACCAGAGATTCTGGGTACGATTCTGAAGATAATTTATAGTTTACGATTCTGGTCGATTTCGATTTACGATTCACGGATTGGATTTACAGATTCTGATTCTGAGATGAATTACAGATGCATTGCATTGCATGAAAGTGACAGAGAAAGTGATATAGTTTACAGAACAGAATTTATTTACAGAGTACAGTTACAGAGTTGATTTACAGTTTACGGTTATAGAGTTGATTTACAGCTTACAGTTCATGAAATCGATTGAGTGCTAAAGTGATGTCATTGGTTTATCATGTGCTTGCTGAGTCGGACTCACCCTTACTTTGTCGTTGTTTTTTTAGGAATCTGTTGAAGACGACATGCATAGGTGGGAGTAGCACAGTTGTTCACATGCCACAATAATCCTTAAATCATCTACAGTTGATATTTAGCCTTGGATGGTCCGAGTACCTTTTTGGTAATTAGCAAATTTATACCTTTGCCGCGCTTAGTTTTAAGTGTACCGGCTTTTGTTGTTTGGTTGATGTTTAAATAAAAGAATTGCTTCACAAGACTAGTGGTAAGAGTTGGAGTTGGTATTATTATAGAGTAGGTGGTAGCACTTTGGGCTCGGGGAGGGGCCGGGGTGTTACAGAGCTGAGGGGGGAGGAGAGGCACTACGAGACCCCACCAGCGATGGGCTCACATCGTCGATATCGGGATCGAGCGATCGATCCACCAGGGGTGGTGGATAGGAGAGGAGATGGCTGCAGGCGATTAGGATTTAGAGGCGAGGGGAGTGATCGTACGAGTTCTGTGGCGGCGTGTTACGGCACTGAGGGGAGGCTGAGCGAAGGGAGAAGGGGACAGGAGAGCAATGGCCGCGGAGAAGGGAGGAGTGGCGGCGCGGATGTGAGGGGAGGGCGAGAGGCGGCGTAGATGCGCGGGGAGGAGGGAGGAGAATGGAGCGAACGAGAAATCTGGCTCTGATTATTCGGTCCACCTATCGGCGTGTGTGGCAGGTGAGATGGGAGAGGTACAGGAGTGAGTGAGTGGGTGGGTGCGAATGGGCAACAGGCAAGCGCAGATAACCACCATCGCTAGCTCATTCATTTTTTTTGAAAGTAGTAGGAAGGACAGATAACGATCATTATTAATTTTTTTAAGTAGTAAAGAATATTGATTTATTATTACATAGGTGTGTGTGATATTATCTACCGGTAAGATGTGTTAAGACTGTTTATCTGATCTTATAGTAGTTTCAAAGTGAAGTTCTGAAAGATCATGCAAAGCACCTTCACCAGTCATGTGCATAACTGTGGTGCTGTGCATAAGATGTTTTTGCTTGGCGTGATCTTATAATATTCTCCTAGTTGGATGCGAGGCCAATTCATTGTCTGAAAAGCACTATAAGGTGCTCCTCAGCTGTGCTTATCAGCACATCACAGAGATAAAGTTCCTAGGGGGCAACACGTGCCTACATTGCTCTGATAACTTTATGATATTTTTATAGCTACTAAGAAAGGTTTGTCTTGTTTTACGTCTTTTGCAGAAGTTATCGATTTGATCGAGCTGGCACTGGACTGACTGACAAATTGATGTAATCATCATGTGATGCCACAGGAGGACCTCGCTATTTCAGCTACAGCCTACAGAAAGGGCAAGGACACTGTGTTAGGGCCAAAACATCAATATCACCGATTGAATTACATGTTTCGACAGGTAGGGCAAAGCTGGCCCATAACAAATACCATAAGCCCTCTATATATATATGTGCCTTCTGCTTGTGGTTTGAGTGCAAGTACTTTCTATATTTCACTGCACCCATTGGTAGTAGTTTATAATTCTCAATAGAGGACGGAGGTATAGATGGCAACTGCTGAGAAAGGTGCAACCTATGTTGCACTGCTGTATTCGTGCTTTTTGGTGACCCATGCATGTGACAGTGGTATGTGTTCTATTTCTATCGGTCCTGTTTCTGCATTCTCCTTAACTGAGTCTCCATTTTCCTCCTAAGCTAGTTCTTTGTAGTGCTGTATAGTGGTTGATTTCTTGTGAACCATCCAGTGAGAATGGCACAAGCTTTAGACTCCATTCTCCTAAGCATTTCAACTAAAAGATTCCATTTGGCTCTTAAGCTAGTTTGTTGTTCTAGTCATTCAGCTTTCATGGTGATCTTTTTTTGACTAGACCGGAAGATCATCTGCCAATTATCTATGTTAAAAATGTAATGGTCCTTGCTAATATTTTTGGTTCCTTACTTATCATTTCTTCCTTTCCATTACTAAGAGGTTAATCTTTTGATATTTCTGTTGAATGGAGGAACATAGAGCTCAGAGGAAAAAAGTATAAAATATTTCATAAAAAATAGTATAAAAATCATGATTTTCCCCCAATTTTATCCAGATTATAATCATTTCAGGATATATTCAGAGGAAAATTTTGGAGAATCCCAAAACACTAAGAAGTGAGAGGAGAAAAAATTGGAAAATAAAAATGATGTTGTTAGAAGGTGTTCATGAAGTGACAGAAGTGGAAGAAAAAAGATAAATCACATGAGTCATGAAATTAGGGGAAAACAGGAAACTCACGAGTGGATCTTTTGACTAGTGCTCATAGAATTTGCATGAAATTCCTTATTCTTGACACTGATTCTGAATCTCTGATCTACACTTTCTGACTGAAAGCAGATGGCGTGAGATTTGGGTACAGTGGGAATACTGGCCCGAAGCATTGGGGGAGCTTAAGTCCTAATTTCACACTTTGCTCAAAAGGAATGCACCAGTCTCCAATTAACATTGTGAGAGATGATGCGGTAGATAACCCAAAATTGGAGCCCCTTGAAAGGGATCATACTTCTGCAAATGCTACAATCGTTGACAATGTCTTCAACATCGCGGTTTGCTCTGAACCAAATAATTATTTGTACTAACAAAGAAAAAATGTATAGATACAAGAGTGACAAGCCCTGAGTTCTTACCGAGGGAACATATCCTTGTTTTATTCTTCTGTCTGATAACATTGCCCATTTGCTACTTTTGCATCATGTATGATGTTCTCTACTCGGACAGTGTGGATTTGATCTCCTCCATTCTATTGTGGTCTTTACATGAAGTAGGTGTAACTGTAAGAATTAGTCTGTATAAAAAAATGGAAATATGCTTCGTTCAACTTTGTACATGTCATCTCCAAATTCCGTATGTAATCATCTGGGTTAATTAATTGATGTAGCTGCGTTTCAATGACACTGCTGGGACTGTGAGTGTGGGCGGGAAGAAATATAAACTGAAGCAATTGCATTGGCACTCTCCCTCCGAGCACACCATCAATGGCCAAAGGTTCGCATGTACACCCTGTTGTATTGGGAAGCATGGGTTATGTGTTGTACTAATTGTATGGACCTTGTCTTATCCTGATAGGTTTGCAGTGGAGCTCCACATGGTTCACTACAGTGATGATGGCAACATTACTGTTGTGGCATTCCTTTATCGATACGGCAAACCGGATCCTTTTCTTTTCCAGGTAAACATTTGTTATAGGACAAAGGACTTGCTATAATCATCAGTGAGTTGTAGGACAAGGAATATTGGAATCCTCCACTGCAGTCAACTAGAGATATGATACATTTAGCCTGAGTAGAGCTTTAGATTTAGCCCCATCAGGTGGTGCCGTTTTTTTGTGGGAATCGGGTAGTGCTGGTTATTCCTTGCACTCTGGCTACAGTTCTGTGTTGCATTTTGATTGCAAGAAACAATATGGAAAGGGCACTAACCTTTTGCATTAATCAATTTAGCAGTAGTCCTGATTAGATGTTTAATATACAGGCTTGAGACCTCTCCAAATAGGCAGGAGACATTTTACCTGTTCAAGAAATGAATAACCTGTCATTAATATATATTGGATTTGAACCAGATCATTAGGACACTGCTGGTTCTGTTGCATGCTTGGGTTACCTTTGCGTTACCCCTCCTCATTCTCAACACGTATATTTAACCATTTACTATGTTTGTGACTTACAGATAAAGGGTAAGTTGGCTGAATTATATGCAGAGGGCTGCAAAGCTGAGAAAGGTGCTCCTCTTCCTGTTGGATTGGTGGATACGAGGGAATTGTGGCAGGGTGCACATAGGTATTTCAGATATGTTGGATCCCTCACTGCACCTCCATGCACCGAGAATGTGATTTGGAACATTTTTGGCGAGGTATACCCCCTGCTAAGTACCAGAAACTGTGTGAAAACTTGAATGCCACATGAAGTCTATGCTGTGAAAGTCATGGGTGCTGTTACCTCGCAGGTAAGAGAAATGACCAAGGAGCAGGCTGCTGCTTTGATGGCCCCTTTGGAGGGGAGTTTCAGGCACAACTGCAGGCCGACGCAACTACTGAATGGTCGCACCGTACAGCTCTACGACAGATCAGGGAAATCCAAAAGATGGTGATATAGCCTACTGCAGCTTGATCTGCGGAGAATAATGTAGTTTGGTCTAATCCTGAATCTCGAAGAAAGTATAAATTGGCACGATTGACTGTAATAAAACTTTGTTCATGGTTAGAAATTGTAGTTACAATCATTATCGATTCTTCTTGCGTTACCATTGGATTGCTGCTTGAATATTACCGATTAACGAAAACCACTTCAAACAAGGAAATCACATTGAAATTATTGTGTGGCACAATTTGTGCCCTTCTTGAGAACTGTTCAATATGTTTTATTGCCTTGTTGTTGCTTGAGAAGATCTGAGATAGACAGCGGCTTGGATGCATAGAATTCCATGATGTATGAATTTGAATTCCCCAAAGCAAAACAACATGTTATACGGGACTTGGAGGTTCTTTCTTCTTCTGTTGATAGCAGATGAATCGAGGAAATTGGAAATGGCGTGAAAATAGGTTCTATGCTATCAATTGCAAATGGTGGGCCATTCACATGGATTGAGCAATCAGCATTAGCATATAGGCACGATTCTCTTAAGAAACAAGCAACCGCGTGATATGGATTAGAGGTTCCAGAATCTGAAGTATGCTGGAAATGAAATGCAGCGAGCTGCCTTTTGATCCGGTCAAAAAAAGTGAGAAAAACAGCAAGGTCCCACCAGGGTTCGAACAGGAAACCTCTGCAGTCAAATGCTCTACAGCTGAGCTATGGACCCGGTAGTTGTCTGATTGCTACGACATCTTACTGTAACGTAAAACGCAGCCAAAATCTGCTAATGTAGGACAGATCACGTCGTGTCCTATGTAACCCCCATTTCGTCGATGACGACTACGATTACGCGAAACAGTGGACAACTCGGAGTAGTGCAAAACAAGCGCAAGAGAACACGGCTTGGATTTTGGAAGCGACCACCCAACCACTACCTCCCTTTCAAATCTCCAGCTCCAAACCATTGGCGCCTCCCCGAACGGAATCAAAGTACCCATTCTAACGACTATTAACGGCCAGGGGCGGAAATGGGCCTCGGGCCGGTTGGGCAACGGCCCGAGGCTCAGAAAAAATAACAGTGCAAAATTCTAGTTAGTATACCTAAAAAAATTTGCATAGTAGTTGGCCCCGAGGTTTATTGGCCGGTCCAACACTATTTTTGGCCAGCCCGAGTAGTCACATTCGTCGCGAGCACGCCCCGTGGCCCATCACGCCTGGCCTACCCTAATTGTGCGGAGCGCCCCTCGGCCTCGCGAGCCGCCTCCAGCCGCATCTGCATCTCTGCGTGCGACGCACCACCCTCAGCCCCCACTGCCGCCGTGAGCCCGTGACGCCGCCCCCGCCTCGGCGGCATCGGCGCCTCCTCTCCGCCTCGGCCCGCAGCACCGCCCTCGGCCCCCAGCCTCCTCTTCGTTGAGCCCGCCGGCTGCCTCGATGCCTCCTCTCCGCAACTCCGCCGTCGCCTCCTCAGCGGATCTCCACCTCGGCCGGCGCCTCCTCGTCTTTGATTAAATGCGTGTGATCTCCGTCGCCGCGCGCACCGCCCCGCCCCGCCTCCTCTCCGCCGAGCCAGCCGCCTGCCTCGGCCCTCGGTGCCTCCTCTTTGCGACTCCGCCGTCGCCTCCTCAGCGGATCTCCACCTCGGCCGGCGCCTCCTCTCCGCCTTGGCCAGCGGCGGCGCGGCACCGCCCCCGCCTCGGTGCTTCCTCTCCGTGACTCCGCCGGCGCCTCCTCTCCGCCAGTCCGTCGTGATGCCGACCCCACTGCTCACCGCCGTCCGCCGGTGCTGGCTCTCCCGGTGAGCTTCTGTGATTGAATTGTGATTGACTGATTGTTCATTGTAACATAGAGACTATTTGGATTGTCTGGCATTAGGTTGTAACATAGTAGCAACTTAGCACAACATTGGCGAAATGAGAAAACAGGATAGCGTGTGCTATCTTTTATCTTGGATTGAAGAAAGAAAATGATAAATTGCCTTTCTATTTGGTTATGTAGAAATGTTCTCTGAATTTAGGTGTGTTTTGATGATGCTTGGTTCCAATCCTATTGATATGTAACTCTGAAAATAGCAATTTGAAGCAAGTATAGACTGCGAATCTTGATACTGATCTTTGACACAATCTTTCTACCTCGACTGTTATCAAATATCATATGAACTTTAGGTAGCCAAATTCGATCAAATGGTTATAGTAGATCTAGTTGAACGGTGTTAGTGCAGGCATGTAGTTACTGAGTTCTCATTATTCACCATGCTTCCTATGTGAAGGTTTTAGTTACTGAGTTGCTATGTTTTATCTATTTTGTTGTATCATTTAACATGGAATTCAAATTTTATTTTGATTATATATTTGTATTGTACTTTTGTTATACCTCAGTATTGATAGTATTTATATTAGTTATAGATCTATATCCTCTTTAGTTTTGGACCCAAGGCTCCACCACTGTTAACGGCCATGGCCGCCGGTCGCGAGGTTGAGGGGACATGGGTCACGAGGTTAAGGACGCTGCAGTGCGACGTAGACGCGCAGTGGGAGAGCTCCATCCACTCGCAGGGCGGAAGCGGCTGTCCATGCGCGGGTCGTCGGTCGGACGCGGCTATGCCAGCACGCAATCTGGAACGAAGGTGCCCGGCCATGTCGAAGGAAAGCAGCCGGCCAGCGCCCAGCGATGTCCTCTACGAGCTCGGCCATCTGGTTCCTTCCGTTTCTATCGCGAGAGACACTTAGGGACAGAGAGGAAGCATTCTTCATATGGATTTGCCCTAACTTTATGTCTCATGCCTTTCCAAAAATAAAAAATAAAAAATAAATAAGAAGATTTCTCCGTATCTTTTTAAAGTGGATAGCATTTTCGACACTGTTTATCAGTATTCTGTTTATTCCCACACACCCTTACGCTAAAGAAAAAAGTGTGTATATGTATCACCCGGATGTTTTCTTCCCAACAATCATCCAAATTTCGGACCGTTGGATTAGAGATCCAACGGTCTCTTTTTTTGGAGGGGGAGAATTTTTTTTTGAGGGGGTTGAATTTTTTTTGGAGGGGGTGGGGAGAATTTGTGGCTCTTGGATCTCTAATCCAACGGTCACAAATCTGAATGATAGTTAGAAAGAAAATATCCGAATGATGTTTATCATTACCCAAGAAAAAAACTATCAACATAGCGATAAACAATCCGCTGCAGCCGAAAAAAACCACGGAAGGCAGGGGATACAGATCCATTTCGATCATCACGCAACCACAGAAAGAAGCCAACACATCGCGCTGAGCTACAGATCATGCCACAGCTCGATCTGGATTCCGTCTTGTGCGGCGGCGGCCATGATTCGGTGGTGGCGCTCGAGTGTGAGATCTCGGACTCCGACAACGAGGAAGAGAGCGACACAGATGCAAATGACCCGTACGCCCCTGCGGAGTCGCTGCGGCTCCGGATCGGGGAGGACATCGACTGGAGCGACGTCGGAGCGGTGCTGGATAGGGACGACTCCACCAAAGGCGCGGCCAACCCCAAGTCGGCCGCGCGCAAGAGCGCCGCGGCGGCGAGGAGCTCGTGCGCCGCGGCCGGGGCGCCGAAGGCGGTCGCCGTGGTCATCGGCGGCCTGCCCGCGGCGGGCAAGGTCGCGCGTGAGCACGGACGCCGCTGCTCGTGCAGGCTCGGCCGCGCGAGGGTGTTCGCCAGGGCGGCCGTGGAGGCGGAGCCGGCGTCGCCCAAGGTGTCCTGCCTCGGCGGCGTCCAGTCGCAGCCGAAGCTGGAGACCACCGAGGCAGGGAGGCGCGGGTGGTGGCCGTGGTGCGTTGCTGCTGGAATCCATGTCGGTGGAGGCCGAGGGGGGAGTGCATGCACCCAGGCGGCAGAGGCGGAGGCGCAGCCGCCGGCCGCGCGCCGCGTGTGGAATCGGGACATGGCCGGCGAAAGCGTAGTGTTGTGCTGTGCCGCAAGAACACGAGCAAACATGACTAGTAAAGTATTACTGGCTGGTTATGCATTGCATTGTCGGCCACTTGAATTGTTTTCGTCCTTAATTTCTGGTTAACTTCAGGTTTTGTCCGAGCTAGCTCGTTGCTGACCTGGCTTGCGCCTTTCCCGTACATAGATCTGCGGCTGCGGCTTAAATTTTATTTTCATGGGCCTCTGCCTCTCCACTTCCAAGTCTCTGTGTTGCGTTCTATTTTCTCATTTGATTTAGTAGGCCAATTTGCTAAGTAGCACCTACGGCAACGTGGAGGCATTCAAGTGTTTTTTCACCTTCACCATTTTTTGGCCATTAGATTTAGATCCAACGGACCTCACACCCTCCTCTTCAATGCTACTATCCCCTTCCATGAGACTATTCCAATTCTAATAGTTTCTACTAGTTAAAAGAACCACTTGATAAGTGATACGTTCTTTCTCCTCCTCACATAAATAAAGTGCCGACATGTGCGCAGTGCGCCCATGCCCCACCCGCTCCTCGTCACATGCACCTAATTTCCTCGCACCCTGCTCGGTTACAAACAAAAACCCTAGCTGCAATCCACCTTACATCTTCAAATATTTTCCAACCTCACGGAGGGGAACGACGACTACCGTCGCTAGCGGGAGGTTGTCAACCACACCCCGCGTGGCCGCGACCACATCTTTGTCTTGATGAGCAATTCCATTGGGGAATTGCCGATTTCCCGTGAATGATTTTGAGTCGATCGAAGTGCCATTAATGACAAGGGCCATTGTGTTAGATTAGTCTTCCATTGCTGCCAATTAGTGTATAGTGATTATGGCGGTGTTCTTGCGGTTCATAGAGCGGGCTATCAAGGCAGTGGTCCTGTCGTTGTGGGAGGGTGCCATGGCGCCGTGCCACCTACTGCTGGGCCTCGTCGCGGAGGATCGCTCAGGGAGAGGTTCCTGTAACAACCTCGTTTTTAGAAACAGGGCCATCGTACGTCCCGCAACAGCTCAGAAGTTCAGTTGCGGACAGAAGGCTACTCACGGACATTTCAAAAGGGGTTAATTTGATTAAAATAAAACACAACAGTCAATTTTAACAACTCTATGGGCGTCCAAGCCCACAACTTAACTTACAATCAGAAGATCTGAAGAAAACTCTCACAAAAACGCTTGAGTGCAGTCATAATCTTAACACGAAAACTTATAACATCCTTTTTTCTTTTGATCTCTGTGTTGATGGAAAATGAAGCAGGACTGAGTACAACCAACCGTACTCAATAAGTCATATGAGGAAATACTATTTAATTACATGTCAGGATTTCCAAAGGATGGGGATATAGTAGTTTTATTAAAGAATCTGTGAATGCAATTTTATTTGTAAATATTTTTAAACACAAAAGAACAATAACTTCTTAAGAAATTGGGATTTCAAGACTTGATTATCAGACTTCAATATTTTCAAATATACTTATGCTTCGCTGTTGGAATTACCCATTAAACACAGGTTTATTTACCAGAAGCACGGTATATTCGAATACCATTAAGTTATGACTATGCAGAGTTGCCCAGTTTTATCCATAAGATCTCTTAATGCTTATGACTAAGTTAAGAAAATAAGACCTTTCACTGCTCAATTCTTTATATATCCTCTACCCAGTAGGTGCTGTTTTCCAACAAACTTGAGCGACCCGTGGTCTCGCCCGATTCGAAGCGGATCTACTGTTGTTAAGATTATAGAATCTAGTCCCTCCATTATGTGTAAATGGTGAAATTTGGTAATTGATGGCAATTGATTTGTGGACTAACATTTTTCATGAGTTAGATGAATAGGTTAGGTTCTACAAATGAGGATGACTTGGGATGACTTCATGTGTTGAAGATCAGCAAGTCTAGATGTAAAATGACTTCATGTATTGAAGGCCATCAAGAAGAAGATGCACCATGAGTTGATGCATGTCTAAGAGGAGATGATCATGTGTTAATCATCAAGTCAAGTGAATATCAATCATGTATTGATGGAGTTGAAGTAATAGATACATCATGTGTTGATGCATGTCAAGACTATGACTCAAGGCAAAGGTATAGCTAGTTAGGGCTAATGATGTGTTCCTAGTTTTTTTACCAGTCTTGGTGTTTGATTGGAATACCGATTGCTAGTATAGGTTGCTGTACTATTAAGAGAGGTCATGTTTGGTAGCTTGAGTCCCGTCATATGTTGATAGCTCAACCTCACTTGCTCTAGCTCTCTTTGGCATGAGGCTTATATTGTGAATGTGTTTTGCAAATAGTTGAAGCTGTGTTGATCCCTTATAACATGGGACTACACATTACAAATGTGTTTTGCAAGTATTTGAAGTTCGTGTTTTCATTCTTTGTAGTATGATGCTTACATTTACAAATGTGTTTTGCAAATAGTTGAAGCTCATATATATAATCCTTGTTTCATGATTCTAAAAGTGTGTAAATGTATTTTGCAACTTGTTGAGAATCATGGATAATCCTTGTGTGCATGATACTGTAGTTTGCAAATATGTTTTGCAAAATATGTTGAAGTATATGCACTTCTAAGGGAAATCGAAACTACCGCAATGTAGTTTGTGGTACTACCACTGACCAGAACTACTAGCATTATAATCACAGAACTATCGCGTGTGTTGGTGGTTGAAGACATTCGTGGTCAAGAACTGACTTGGT
Source organism: Dendrocalamus sinicus (assembly GCA_036346575.1). Lineage (NCBI taxonomy): Eukaryota > Viridiplantae > Streptophyta > Magnoliopsida > Poales > Poaceae > Dendrocalamus > Dendrocalamus sinicus. Next base: position 26,211,614 of record CM070644.1, read on the forward strand.
CGAACCAATATGGTCAAAAACCTATGGTCGAATATCTGTGTGATCAAAACTAGTGTGGTCGAACCAACATGGTCAGAATCGACGTGGTCAAGATCTGTGTGATCGAGACCTACATGGTCGAAACCGATGTGGTCAAGACCTATGTGGTCGAAATCAACATGGTCGAACTGACGAGATTAAGACGACGTGGTCGAAGATCGACGTAGTGGTCGGAGATCTGTGTGATCAGAGACCAACATGATCGAATATCGACATGGTTGATGTGGTCGAGACCGAGACCTAAGTGGTCGAAACTAATGTGGTCGTAGACCAGCGTGGTTGGAGATTTATGTGGTCGATCCAAACAATGTGGTCGAAGACATGTGTGGTCGTAAACCAGCGCGATCGGAGACTTGTGTGGTCGATCTGGATAATGTGGTTAGAGACCTGCGTGGTCATAGACCAGTATGGTCGGAGACCTGTGTGGTCTATCCGAATAACGTGGTCGGAGACTAGCGTGATCGAAGACCAGCGAAGTCAGACCTGTGTGGTTGATCTGGACAATGTGGTCGGAGACCAATGTAGTCGTGGACCAGGGTAGTCGATGATCAGAGTTTCCGACCGGCTCTGTGTGAGCGGTTCGATCAGCTCAGTGTGAGCAGTCTGATTAGCGAGCGGTACTACCAACTCTATATGAGCGATACTTCCGATTTGTGGAATGACCAGCTCTGTGTGAGCGATACTTCCGTTTTGCGGAACGTCCGGCTTGTGTACCGGTATGTTTTTTCTAGATAGGCACCTGTGTGGTGGTCTTCTCCCCACGAGAGTGGTAGTTCTGCATATGGGAGCAGTACTTCCGATGATCGAAACTACAAAAAATTATATAGTGGATCTACTAGATTCGACTGGTCCTTTGCTTCTAATGGCTAGTTTGTTGACCATTGTGAGGTGAGTGGAAGTACCACTGTTTTGCCGTCGATACTTCTGATAATCCTATTTTTTAGAGATTTGGTTCCAATGGCTAGTTTTCTTATGTGAGGTATACATACCCCCATGTGGCCGATTGGAGATGTTGTTGCTCGACTCATTTCTATTGCCTTGAGCTAGTGTGAGGTCCTCCTCTCAATTGTGCATATGTTGCACTTTGTGAGTAAGGAGAGTGATCTAGAGTGCATGTGTTGTATCTAGAGTTGGACTTAGTGTCCATTTGAGTTTGTGCATTCATTGCACGTGGTGAGAGTCAAGCGAGAGGCTTGACTTATTACTCTTGGAGTTTGCTGACTCCTAAATGGCGTTAGAGCCGTCGTGCATGGTTAGCTTCTCAAAGAAGATTGTGAGAAATCCCCGTGAATTGTGAGTGGTGTGGTGCTCACCATCTCCAGAGTGGAGGAAGAGCAACTTTAATAGATTGAGGTGTCTTGGTTTAATTCATGGAGTCGGTCCAATTCGTTTGGGTTAACCTCAACATAGACTAGGGGAGACCGGCAAGTCTCCGAACACCATGGTGAAAAGATACCATATCTTTGTGGTTTATTTTCTTATGCTCAATTTATTTTTAAGCAATTTACATTCATATAATTAAATTGATTGCTTATCTTTCTAGAATTGCTAACCTTTGACATAGATTTAAGTTGTTGGTGCATTTAGGTGAACCTAGTTGATTTAGATTTTGTTTGCGCTAAAGCTAATTTGATTTAAGATTCCACATTATATTTTTAGTTTTAGCCAAATAGCTTAAATAGAATTAATTAATTGAATTTTTTAGAAATGACTATTTCCCCTCTAGTCGGCCACCTCAATCTTACAGACGTCCATGCCAGGCCAGAGCAATCACAACGCTTCCCATTTGACCACTCCCTCCTGACAGCTCTTGTGGACTAGTGGCGGCCGGATACTCACACTTTCCATCTCCCATTCGGGGAGATGGCCCCTTCTCTGTAGGACGTCTCCCTACTGCTTAGCCTAATTATCGCGGGTGGTATAGCCTTCCCGGAGGAGGGCCTAGTCGATTGGCGTGGTGACCTTCTGGCCAGGTTTGACGGAGTGCTTTCGCTTGTGGCTGCGGAGGGGTACTACATTTTCACAGAGACACAGAGGCACGGCCTGCCCTTGCGGTGGCTCTCGTAGTTCCGGGTACGTGTTCGATGCCCTTCCAGTTGGGAGCGTTGAACTTGTTCCTAGCGGGGTGTCTGCTCCTACTGCAGCGGTGGTCATTTGAGTGCTTTAGCCTCAGACGACCCCTGTTGGACGACAGCAGTCCCTATGGGCCCAAGATGTATCACGGGCCTGATGTGGACCGGCCAATTATGGGCTCTCTCTGCTGCCGGTGACGGGTATGTACTCTGTCTTGCGAATACTTTCTTCACATAACTGATCGTCCTATGTATCATCTTGTGTTCCTTGCAGGTACAATTCACGCATGTGCAGTTGACATGGGCATATGAGCCGTTCGTGGAGTAGTTCGACTGTCTTATGGCAGACAATGTGCGCTAGGAGCGTACTCTCCTCAGGAGTTAAGAGGCTTGCACTCCTCACTGTAGAGGTCCGCGCTCCTCACGGCCTGTCATCGCTGTGCTGGAGTGACCGAGGCTACTAGCTATCGCGTAGGGTGGTTGTGTTTGATGTCTTCGTCGAGGACTACACAACGCATCGTGTGATGCGCTAGTTTGACCTACGGCAGGTGGTTCCAGTACTAGTCGGGTGGCCTGTGCCTGACAACATGCATGCGTGAGTTACCGACACATATATCCCTCTTTTACTACCGTCTCATAACCACGACTTCTAACTACATGTTACGTGTTGTGGGCACAGTAGGAAGGGAGTTCGCTGCGGCACAAACTAGGGAAGGAGGATGGACATTCGGTAGAGTAGTGGGAGGGCGCGCTGTAGGACTCTGTGCAGGAGGACACCCTCTACGACCACAGTGCGTACGAGGGGTACTTTCGCTGGTACGCTTATCACAGACTACCAGGCTGGTACTTACTGCTGACCCGCCTGCACCATTCGTCCCGGCACCGACCGACACATGCCCTGTGCACTTTGCGCTGAACGTGCACCGTGCGGTACGTGACATTGTATTTTCGAAATTTTGCTTCTGGCAACCCCACTTATAGGTTTCACCCTATCGTGTTTTCGTTGCAGGTAGGTATCGATATTGAGATTATGAGGGACTTCCACTCCATGCTTTAGAGGATGACCTGTGGTGCAGAGGTCACACACAAGGTGGCCTAGGCTTTTCGTGGCTTCGGGTGGGGACTGACGAGGCGGGGACTGAAGAGAAAAACGTGATGCTCGGCAGGTGGATTATTGCAAAGTGGATTATTGCAAAATGAAGGCGCTCGTTTCCCATCGGTCGGATAAAGATCGAACGGCCCAGAAGCGACGTGTGCATGAGTTGTGCCGTATGCATAGGACACGGATGCAAGCAGAAGCCGATAAGAAGTGCTACGTCAACCGGACTAGAACGATGGTTTTATGGACTTTCAGGCTAGACCGCTGGAGTAGTACATTCCATCCACAAATTTATTTATTTTCGACAGAATACGTACATACGATCTGAGCTCGACGAAGCCTCCATCCATTTACACCGACAAGACAGAGCAAAGCATCACTACAAATACATTCACTGCTTCACATTAGTACGTACTACACAACAGGCAATGAGTTATTCATAGCTCTGCATTCGATTTGTACAGAAAAAAGGGGAAGGAAAAGACAAGTATTTGCAAACGTATCAGATGTGACACCAGCACCGGAGCAACCGATTGATTGATTTGATCAGCTTGGATGAGCCTCCTCACCCTTCTGCAATTAACCCAGTGAGAGCACAAAGAGATCATACTCACAGGCCACAGCCACCCCCAACAAAAGAGGTGTTCCATTTAAATGAGAGAAATCGCAAAGTAATTAAGTTGGTCGTAGATGTTTGTTAGCTGGTTAATTACCTTGTACGTCCCCCTTCCCTGCGGCGGCCCTCATCGCGGCGTCCGCCTTGTCCTTGTCCGCCTTCTTCCTCAGCTTCTCCCTCTCCATCTTCTGCTCAATCAAATCAAATTCATTTTAATTTAGTTTAATCCCACACGATCACACTCGCACACACAACCCTAATATTAATTTGTTGCACATCAACGCCAGAATTAATCTTTCCTAGCACACAGTCTCGTAGTGTCATCTATATACCACGGGAAGTGGAGAGCTCAGCCAAAGTAAACCAAAGAAGCAGATTGATCAATCGCACACGTACCTGTATGTAGACGTTCTCGGCGGCGCGCTCCTCCTCGCTGAGCACCCTGCCGGTGCTGTCGCTGAAGTAGCGCGGCACGCGGCCTGCCCCGGCCACGCCCTCCATCCTCCTCGTCACGGCCTCCGCCACCGCTGCCCACGCGGGCTGAGGGATCCTCGCCGCGGCCGTTCTTGTAGTCGCCATCCACTGCCCGCCTTCTTGCTCCCCAAGAATAGCCCACCCACCGTACGTCTTCTTGCTCCCCAAGAGTACGACGACGACGATGTTGATGCCGTACTCGATCGGCTTTGTGAAATGATCGAGGGATGCCCATCTATTTCTAGTAGCCTGCCGGTGCTTAGAACCTGGCAGATTCTTCTGGTACGAAGGTAAGGATGAGGTCATGAGGATGGACTGGCCGGCGGAAGTAACTGGATGAAGTGAAAGAAGCAAAGCGGTTTTGGGGGAAACAACGACTGACATCCTGTTGTATTTTTTAGGGGTCTTTGATACGAATAATTTTTAAACACAGATTATGTTGTCACAAATATTTATCGGATAATATCGGATTGAAAACAAATATATATTTTCTCTGTCAGATAAGAATACTAATTCGGTAACTCACTATCCGTTGAATATAAATACAGATCTAGATTATCCAGATATTCAGGGGCCAGACATCCATAGCTACATCCTGTATTTTAGCCTAACCCATTTACAAGATACTTTAATAACCCATCATACATTAATATATACATTAGTACATAGAGTTAGAGAAGAAATCTTAATCTATATGAAAAATTCATAAATGTATTTCACGAATGTTTAGATCAAATAAATTAATTATATTTTTTATTCATTTTGTGCATACAATTTAAAAGGTTTCATATTCCAAGAAATATTTATGACTGTTTTCGATTCGATTCGTATTCGTTCTGTATTTGTACTCGATATTATTCATATTTATTTTCATATCCGGGATATCCGTACTCATATCCGTATATGAATAAAAATATAAAAATAAATATGATGAAACCATTATCCATTTGTATTTAATCTCTTTTCACTCCAGTATTCCTTTTCGTTTTCTTCGCCACCTCCGGTTTTGTGCATATTAAAATGCTATTTGGCCTACTCCAAGAAATGCAGTTCGGCCTGCTCGAGTTAGAGCTAGCAGTAGTATATTGCTAAGGCCGTCAAGGTTTGGGCTAGGCCTGGCTCAATTTAGTTTGAGCTTCTACCTTCTGACTTATTTTTTCTTCTTATTTTAAGTTTCATTTTTTATGGCTATTTGGTATTTTGAGCTTTTTGCTGTTTTCCCCTATTTGTTTGTATTGTCCATGATGTGCTAACCCTTTTTTTTTTTCTATTTTTTAAATTTTTTAAAATTTAGTTATGCCAAATAATCCACCATCAGTTGCAGTGTAATTTTAGCCAGCTATAGTGCAATTTCAGCTATAAGCCAGCTTATTTCAGCCCAATCGAGCGGCACCTAGATCAGGAGGCTCTGCTCGGCTCGACCCATCAGCAGCAGGGTCAGGGTGCGAACTACGAAAAAATGAAGAGACTCGTGCCAAGGTTTCAGTGCATCACCAGTCACCACCAACCACAAAGCATATTAGACTGTGAATGATCTTCAACAGACCTGACCAAACTAGTCAGGCCAGCCATGCTGTCCAAAGACAGATACTATTACGAAATGATATGAATTGTAAAAGGGTTGTGCTGGTTTGGTTCGACTGGGTGTGTCGTGTTTGAATTGACACCTTGACACAATGGGCCGGCTCGGTATAGCACACAATACCTTTTCTGTGGTAGTGCAGTACATTGTTTACAGTAAAATTACTTTGTGTTAGATTTATTGCATTTTTCAAGTGCGGACAGGTGATTTGGTAGTAAAATAATTTACGACTGATAGTAAAATTACTTATGACTGACAGTAAAAATACTTGCAGCTCAGTAATGGGCAGTAAAATTACTTGCGACTGATAGTAAAATCAATGAGCCATCGGTGGCCCGTTTAGATATGTATGTCTATCCAACTCGACATGGTCCCACCCATCTCTATGTTCTGTCGGTCCAACCCATCTCTATGTTGTGTCTAAGCCGAAGAGTAGACATATGAGCCGGTATAACATAGCGTAGTAACTTATGTTGGGAAACATAGGCCTGGGCCTACAAGCTCAGCCCATTGGTGGGCACCCTCCACATTAGTCTATAAATAGGGGTCCCCATTGTCATCTCTTGTATCTTTTGAGAAAGAAAAGTAATAAAGCAGAAGAAGGAGCCCCTCATATCTCTGGGTTTAATTCTTGCATTATTATGTGATTGTTCTATGTTTGATCCATGTACATTAGAATAAAAGGAATTGATTGGACTAGACTAGCCAGCGACGGTTCCTCAATACGCTATCAGCACGAATCACTTTGTGAAATCGAAAGGTAATCATCGAAACAATAATAGATTGAATTAACTAATCTAAATCGCTTTAAATTCCGCATAATTTCGCTGTCTAGATTAACCCCTACAGTGCAAATCTGCTCTAATATACCATAAGCAAACTTGAAGTCGCCGGCACAATGTCGATTAGTAGATTATATGAAATAGTAGATGTTAATTGCACTATAGACTTAAAAAAAGAAAAAAAATCTACATGTGGTCGAATGCACTGCCAGCATCCATGCCATGCGCGTCACCTAAACACGGCTGCGTCGCCAGCCTACAGCTGCACCGCCCGAGTTGCCGGCCCCTTCACAGGCCACCGCCACTGCTTGGCCATGCCACTGTGCGCTGTTCGGCCGCTGCCCCCTGCATGAGGCCACGTCGCCGCTCCCACATGAGCACCGATCGCGCTGTCCGTTCTAGCCACCCATATGCGGCCGAACGCGCCGCTTGCACGTGGCCAACCATACCACCACGCAACGATGTTGCCGTCTCTCGCACGAGGCACCGCTGTGTGCAGATCTTGGCCCCTGGGTGAGGCCACATCGCACAAGCCCCGTATGCCCGTCGCTTGCCTCACACGGCGAGCCGCCGCCACCTGGCCTCACATGTGTCGGCACTGGCTTGGCACCGCCCCTGCACGGGCTCCTGCCACGATGCACCTTCCACCCCATGGAGCGACAGCGGCCCCTGCATAGACCGTCGCTGCTCAGCCTCGAACCACTATTGCCGCCTCCCGCAAGAGGCGCCGTCGACGCTCGGCTTCGGGCGCAGCAGCCGTTGACTCCTCCCTCGCGAGGCACCACCACCGCCGTGTTGCATCTCAGCCGCTGGCCCCTCCACTTGAGCACCTGCCAATGCCGCCAGGTTTTCCTGGTTGCCGACCTCTTACCCGAGCGACTGTTGCCCCTGCCGCCAGGTTTCCCAGTCATCTCGGCCGCCTCGCCCCACATGGTAACTCCACCGCATGGCCCTGTGTCGAGCTCCCGCAAGAGCCGTCGGTCGCCCGCTCCTCCCACCTTCACCGGTCGCCTACACCACGGCTCCCGTGCAAGCCGCCACCCGCCGTCGCCTTGGGTGAACAAAGTAGGGGGGAACCCTACCCCCTCTCCTATGATTGGGCCGAAAGAAAAATGGATTGAGGAAGGCCCGGCCGGGAGGGGGTGCCCGAAATTTTGCAAAACGTTCCATGAGAAATTAGAAAATTACGCTGAAAATTTTCTCAGAATTGAAAATTAGCGGATAAGCCCTTGGAAATTATAGAATTCACTGAAAATTCATATTCCAACATAAAAGGGCCTCGAAAATTCAACTTTTGAATTATTTTTAACATTTGAAGCATGTTTAGTGTTGTTATTATTAATTTCTATGTTTTCTATATTTATTTACTATTTTGATCAATCGTAATTGTTTAAATTTCATTTAATTGCTGAAATCAACAGTAAAATTATAGAAAATGCATAGAAAATTATGAAACATTACGAGAATCCTCTTGTACCATTGTATAATTTATTTTATGTATATTTACCATTAGTAAATATATACATTCCTTTCATGCACGCGTAGATGAAAAGCATCACGAACCGGGAGTTCGAGAAGCTAGCCCAGCATAGCCAAAATTGTTGACTTGGGCTTCTGATGTTGAGATCGTACTTGGAGCCAGGAAGATCCACACTGCCATCGGGATTGGTGCACCATAGGATGCCAAACTCATAGCTGAGGAGAATGATTAGACACTTCACTTCCTGAAGCACCAACTCTGTCTTACTCTGAAGAATGAGTACATGGTAAAGAAGAGCGCGCTAGCATTATGGACTACACTCAAGAGGTGGTTCGAGAAGCTGAAGTACACCATTCTTCCTCTAGCAGAGTAAGAGTGGATTTGACTGAGGTTTGTCAATCTTCGACTTTGTAGCAGGTAGATCGCAGATAAGCAGAAGATTGAAAGACCCTCTCCACCTTCCACCCCAATGCAGTGTAGTCTACGCGCAATTATCGTTAAGATGGCTACAAGGAGTACGCTGAATTGATTGATATTATGCAGGTTACAGAGGCTCATGATGAAGTTCTCCGCAAGAACTTTATTGCACAGCCACCTAGGAGCTCCGCTGGCCGTGAGGCCAACGCTGAGAGTTACAAGATGCGGTAGCCTATAATGAAGAAAAAGGGAAGGAAGAATAAGGCCGTAGCCCAGAAAAGCAAGTCAAATGCTCCATAGGATACTAAGGCCAGCAAACCAAAGTGGGACGACAAGCCCTATGGTCAGCAAGACCAAACCTGCTACAAGTATGGCAAGTGGGGACACTGGTCGTGGATCTGTAAAGAGCCGCAATATGTTGTCGATGCCTTCTAGGCCAAGAAGAAGAAAAGCGTCAAATGACAGCATGAAACCCACTTTGCCTTTGTTGAGAGGGAGAGTTCTCAATAGCTGCCTGCACCAATTAGCCCTGGGCGTTCGGTACTACCGAACCGATCGGTTCGGTTCCTCGGTACCCATACAAATTCGGTTCCTACGAATCTCGGTACCGTTCGGTTCCTGAAAAAACTCGGTACCGAAGAAATTCGGTATCGGTTCTTTCGGTTCGGTTCCGGTATTTACCGAAATTACCGAACAGGGTACAGCAGCATGTAACATCAAGTTCAATAGCCAATTTTGACATAAATGTAACATGATTTCATATAGAATAAGTGCCAAATCATACAGAGAAAAAGCCACAAATACATAATATTTGGTAGTTCGGTATTTGATGGCCGAGGCACCGAACCGAATTTCCTCGGTAAATTCGGTTCCTGAGAACCTGGAACCGAACATGGAACTGAAATTTTCGGTTTCGGTACTTTCGGTTCGGTTCTCGGTAAATTCGGTTCGGTACTCGGTTTTCGGTTTTTCGTGCCCAGGGTGAGCACCAATAGAGATTAACTCCACTCTTGCAGTAGTACCCCTCTTGACATTGCAGCTACCGCCGTCATGATTTTCCAAGAAGAACATCTCACTCCTGAGAAGATCACAGCCGAAGTTTCTGGTTTTTTAGCAGACTCAGTCTAATGCACATAATACATTTAGACTTTGATTGTTATGTGTGGAAGGAATAAGTTAGACTTTGCATTGATGGTACTCAAACAATTTATTTTTCTCATGATGGTTGGATGATATTGACTAATTCATTCATTCAATTAATAATAGCATGATATGTTCTAATATTTGAATATTTTATTTATGTGATCGATTGTCTTCTACTTCATACTAATAAAGTACTTTATTTTAGAACGCGTGTGGCACCATATGGAGGAAGTATGCTTAGTTGACAGCGACACAACGAATACCATCTTGAGAGAGACAAATTTTTTCAGTCGATTAGCAAGAATGCCGATAGCCTTACAACTATCGCCGGTAGTGATGCTTGTATAATAGGCTCAGAAAGAGCCACAATTATACTTCCAATGGGCACAGCTTTGGTCATTTAAGAAGCCTTATTATACTCAGAATCGACTAGGACTCTCCTAAGTTTCAAAGATTTTCGCACTAACGTTTTCCATGTTGAGACTAAAGAAGAGTATGGTAAAGAATACCTGCTCATTACAAAGCATGATGTAAATGGGAAAAGGGTATTAGAAAGACTTCCTTAATTTGAGACTAGACTATAATACACTAATATTAAGGCACCCGTAGCCTATACTGCCCTAAAAATAATATTTACAAGCTCTGAACTCTTCTATCTCTAGCATGATAGATTAGACCACCTAGGTCTTAGGATGATGAGAAATATAATTAACAATTCACATGGACATAATATCGATGTAAAGAATTTTTTGAATCAAGAAGATTTTGTGTGCCCTGCATGTGCCACCGGGAAATTAATTACCAGACCTTCTGCTCTGAAAGTGAAGGATGAAGTTTCTGCATTCCTGGAACACATCTAAGGAGATATTTGCATACCTATACAACCCCTGTCGGGGCTATTTAAATATTTTATGGTGCTCATCGATGCTTCCTCGAAATAGTCACACGTATGTTTATTATTTACGAGAAACCATGCTTTCGCAAAGATTTTGCAGATAATTTAAATTAAGAATAATTTCCCTAATCATCACATAAAGTTCATTAGAATGGACAACGCTGGAGAATTTACTTCAAAGGCATTCAATGATTATTGCATGGCAATGGGAATTAAAGTTGAGCATTCTGTACCCAATGTCCACACCCAGAATGGACTAGCAGAGACATTAATTAAGAGAATTAAATTTATTGCCCAACCACTTTCGCAGAATTATAATTTACCATCTACATATTTGGGACACGCAGTCCTACTTGCAGCAACTCTCATCAACTTTAGACCATCGACATATAACATCCATTCACCAATGCAACTAGTGCAAGGGTCAGCACAAAAAAATTTTCATCTTCGGAGGTTGGGTGCATGGTTTATGTAATTATACCCCCTCCATAGTGTACAACAATGGGCCCTCTCTGAGAGTTTGGGATGTACGTTGGTTATGAGACAGCATCCATAATCAAGTATTTAGACCCCATGGCAGGAGATTTGCATACTGCTCGTTTCGCTGATAGTATATTTGATGAGGATAGTTTTCTGACATTAGGGGGGAGGAAATCAACCCTTGATGAAAAATATCGGAAAATTACGTGGCAAGCAACAGGAATCCATGCATATGACCAGCACACTAGTGAAGCAAATAGAGAAGTCCAGAAGATCATTGATCCCACAAGCATTAGCAATCCAACTGCCGGATCACTTTAATGATTTAAAAAGCATGACCAATTCGCATGTGCCTGCACGCAATGTACCGAAGAGGGTTGAAATACCGAAGAAAGCCGAAGGTATTCCTAATCCCGTCCAGAGGCCACAGAATAAAAGGACGAGAATTTCAGCCCCTCGAATCCTAAGTAACTAGGGACGCCCGGTGAAAAAGGATGAGAAGGACTTGACACAACCAATCACTAAAGTTTCCTAGAACCAGAAGGGGAGCCAGTTGAGACCTGGCACCAATATGGCACCTTCAGAAAAGGGCATACTGGATCTGAACATTCCCATGGAGGGAGAAATTAGCACGGATGTGTGCACACACATCGGAACTAAAAAACTAAAGGCGCTTGTCCACGTAACTGGAAGAAGTGGTGAGCAAGTAGAAGTACTAGAAGAACCAACCAATATGCACACGGGAGAATCTATGAACAAGACAACAGCCAATGTTGATAATTATTTTGCAAAGAAAATTACCACAATCATCAATCTTGATCTAGAGCTTGCATCGTTTGCTGAATGTAAGAAAAGATCAGATTGGAAGGATTAGAAAAAGGCAATAGAAACTGAATTATTATCTCTGAACAAAAGAGAAGTGTTTGGGCCTGTAAGCCGTACGCCTCCCCATGTGTACCCCGTAGGGCATAAATGAGTATTTGTTCGAAAGAGAAATGAAAGAAATGAAGTTGTAAGATATAAAGTAAGGCTTGTTGCACAAGATTTCACCCAACAACCAGGAGTTGATTATGAAGAAACCTATTCCCCGGTCATGAGTTGTATTATCTTTAGATATTTAATCTCAATAGCAGTAAACCTGAATTTAGAAATGAAATTGATGGATATGGTAACTGCATACCTTTACGGAGACTTGGATTCGGACATTTATATGAAGGTGCCTGAAGATATCCCTATCTCGAACCTAGACAACAAATAGAGGTCTGTACAGTGTGAAACTAAAAAAATCACTGTATGGGCTTAAGTAATCAAGAAGGATATGGTATAATCGCTTAAGCAACTTTCTATGTAAGAAAGGCTACACGAACAATGAGGATTGTCTCTGTGTATTTATATGACGATCCCAGAATGGATTTTGTATAATTTCAATGTATGTAGATGATCTGAATATTATCAAAACCTTGGAAGATATAAAGGAGGCGAGCTCTTAACTGGAGTCAGAATTCAAAATGAAAGATTCGGGTAAAACCAAATATTACTTAGGCTTGCAGCTTGAGCATATCCCGGAAGGAATATTAGTACATCAATCTGCATACACTCAAAAGGTGTTAGAAATGTTTGATTTTGAAAAGGCATACCCTTCGAAGGTACCGATGGTCGGGAGATCTTTGCAGCGAGACAAGGATCCGTACAGACTTAGAAAAGAGGGGAAAGTCTTGGGAACAGAATTCTCATACTTAAGTGCAGTAGGAGCACTATGTATTTAGCAAACTGCATTAGACCGGATATTGCATTTGTCGTAAACCTATCAGCAAGGTACAGTACAAAATATACCAAAAGACATTGGCAGAAAATAAAAGACATTTTTCAATACCTCCAAGAAAGCAAAGATCTTGGACTATTCTACAGAAACAATCAAGATTTGAATATGACTGGCTATGCGATGCCAGATACCTGTGAGACCCACATATAGCTAGGTTGTAGACAGGCTATGTATTTCTATGTGGTGGAACTGCAATTTCATGAAAATCGCCTAAACAAAGTCTTGTATCAATTTCGACGAACCACTCGAAAATCATAGCGTTGTATGAGGCCGCACGAGAATGTGCTTAGCTTCGACGAATGGTTTATCACATCTAGCAGTCATGTGAATTGAACATCATACAAGCTTCCACAATTATCTATGAACATAATGCAGTTTGTGTTGCACAAGTGCAGATGAGGTATGTGAAGAGTCATATTACAAAGCACATCAACCCTAAGTTCCTCTATGCTTATGAATTGCAAAAGATAGACAAAATTAAGATATTGTATACTAAGTCATGTGAAAATCTTGCAGATTTATTCACTAAGTCACTTCCAGCATCTAATTTTGAAAGATGTGTATGTGAAATTGGAATGATGGAACTTAGAGAAGTGTAGAATTCAGGGGGAGACTCTTCACAGTTCACTATTAAAACTTGATCATGAAGATTGAGTACACAAAGAATAAATACTGTGGATTGAATGGAATTGGGTGGATTATACTCTTTTTTCCTTAACGAGTTTTCCTGAAGTTTCTCGGCCAAGGATTTTAATGAGGAAATTTGTGCAATACAATATTACATGTATCATGTACTATTTTTCTAAAATTTTTTCACTATGTTTTTATGGAGTTTTGATGAGACATGATCATGTCGGATGAGTGCCCAAGGAGGAGTGTTGGAAAATGTGGGCCTACAGCCCCAATCCATTGGTGGACACCCTCTACATTAGTCTATAAATAGGGACCCCATTGTCATCGCTTGTACCTTTTGAAAAAGAAAAGTAATAAAGTAGAAGAAAAAGCCCTTCATCTCTCTGTATTTAATTTTTATGTTATTCTATATTTGATATATCTATATCATTATCATTACTATTATAAAAGAATGAGTTGGTGGTTGCATATCCTTCTCCTCCGCCATTCTATTCTTAACTTCTCACCATTCTCTATTTTTAAACTGATTAGAGTAGTTCTCTTTCATAGTATAATTCTTTATATATCTAATAAATTTTATTGTAACATATAAGTAAGTGACTAGTTGATATAGAAAAAAATTAGTGGCCCTGAAGCGGTTCCTCAAGAACTTATTCCGAAGTCGCGCTGCATCAAATCGTATCGTCCTATCCGAACCGGAACCGTACCGACCGTTTTGCCAGATCTGATCTTTTCAACCACTCCATGACATGCGGGCCCCACGGCGCCTTTGTTTTTTTTTTTTGCTGAAGTGCTTTGAGAGGAGGAAAAAGCAAAGCAGCAGCCAAGGCCCATACAGGAACCTTATCAAAAAAAAAAAAAGGCCCATACAGGAACGAGTCGGGAAGAGAGTAGGTGAAGAGAGGAGAGGGAGATGGCCGGTGGCGGCGGCGCGGGGAGGAAGGTGGCGGTCGCCGCCGTGCAGTTCGCCTGCACCGACACCGAGTCCGACAACGTCGCCACCGCCGAGAGGTACGTATGGTTGTATCCCTACCCCACCCCCTATACTAGTAACCTAACCAAGGAACCAAATTCCCAACTTTTTGGTTTCAATCGACGATGTCTCGCTTTGCTGTGGCTGCGACTCTTACGCATAAGTAGCAAGTAGTATTTTTTGGTGTTTGTTCCTGCGAAGGACTTGTGTGTATTGTAGGATTGCTGTGATTTGTACTGAACTTTTTAGCACAAGAGTTTTACTTTCTCTTGCTGTGCCTCAAGTAGCTGATTGCATTCACTTCGTTTTTACCACCAGCTGCCTATGATGTTAAGCAATTGAGCATTTCATGGATTCGAAGTGCTACAACGATTGCTTTTCCCTTCCTTTTTTTGCGCTAATCTTACCGTCTGGTCCCTTTACTTGAACTTCTTAAGTGTAGTTGGAGGTCATATAAACCGACTTCAAACATTGGAATTACACAATCAACTCAAATAAAAGTACAATTAGCATGGTAATTGTGTGGTTAGATTAGTTTCAAAATTTTTAGTATCAAATGATATAACTTAGATGCTTAAGAATATATTTACCTATCTTCTAGGCTATTTAGGATTTCAAGACATCATAAATATTAGAAATTACAATAAAATCGTGAAGGAAAATACAACTTAAGAAACGTAGATGAAGTATGAGTTTTGATGGAAAAAATCATGAAGTATAATAAGTTGTTGGGGTTAGAAATGTAATCACTCTCCATCATGTATGGATCATGTATCTGCATACTCTTATTCTTCCTCCATTAATTACTCTTTTCCAAAATATATGCATGCACATGTATCTTCTATTTCTCTCAAATTATTGCGACATCAACACGCATACATGTGCATTTGTGCAACCATCACAGATCCTTAACGGAGACACCCAACACGCTTTTTTCAGTGACCCCGAGCTTATTCCTTATGACCGCGTTTACTCCAAGCGCTTTGCTCCTCTTCTTCTATATGTCCATGTTTCTATTCATACAGATGCATACATGTATATGCATATGCATACTCAATGTCCTCTTCTCCCTTGCCTGTCGCTCTTCTTCTTCGACATTGGCTAACTCAATGTTGTGGCTTCATCAATAACTGCAGCAATTCCCCATCTTCACTGATGTCAAAATGTCTGCTTTAGTCATTGTCTAACCTAGCAAAGATTTAGAAGTATCTTATAACTAGTGCTAGGAAATTAAGACTTCAGTGGTCTTCGATTATATTTTAGTTTTACTCATTATGACAAGGACGCTATGCAGTTTTAGCTCACTATCTTTGTTCCTCATTTTTTTTTGAAAATAAACAAGCTTAGCAACTGATCACTTGTATTTTTCAGGTTGGTTAGAGAAGCTCATAAGAAAGGCGCAAACATTGTCCTCATTCAGGTAAATTTGGTGATACATCACCAAACTTCAACTTGCAATATTTCTTTCAAAACTTAAAGCAGAGATCAAACAAATGGGTTTGGATGGATTAACTATTTTTTTATATAACTAAATCACATCTTATTTGGTTGAGTCTTTTGATTCAGAGAAAAAAAAGAAGGAAATGGCTTAGGTTTTAATTCTGCTTAATGCAGTTCTGTGTTAAATGTCTTAGGAATTATTTGAGTGGCACTATTTCTGTCAAGCTCAAAGGATGGATTTCTTTAGTCGTGCTAAGCCTTATAAAGAGAACCCAACTATAATGAGGTAAATTTGCTTGCTCGTGCCTGAAACATGTCGGAGCTCAACTAGTAATGTTTTCATACTGATTTTGTAATATTTGTGCATGCATTTTGTTTTTCATGGCCCATAGGATGCAAAAGCTTGCAAAGGAGCTGGATGTTGTAATACCTGTCAGTTTCTTTGAAGAAGCAAACAATGCTCATTACAATTCGGTTGCCATTATTGATGCTGACGGCACAGATCTTGGCCTATACCGCAAATCACACATTCCGGATGGACCAGGTATTACTTGCTAATAGCCTAATAACGTTTGCCTGATCCTTTGTAGCTTAGATCATCTGATTTAAAGAAGCTACTTATGTTTGTCAGGATATCAAGAGAAATTTTATTTCAACCCGGGGGACACTGGCTTCAAGGTAAACATGGTTCTATATTTGTATCAGATCGCACTTTAGTTTACCCTAGATGTATGTATATTGTATTGTAAATGTGACTGTCGTTGTTATCGGTAAAAATTAACTTGGTGTAATTGATGCTATTGATGCAGGCTTTCAAAACCAAGTATGCCACAATTGGTGTTGGTGAGTTAGTTATGCAGTAATATCAGTTTGTTAGTTTTGTCACAAGAGCTCTCTATTGGCATTACTTCACTATCTTTGGTGGTTAATGATCTCCTGATCCATGACCTGGTAGGAATTTGCTGGGATCAATGGTTCCCAGAGTCTGCTAGGGCTATGGTGCTTCAGGGGGCAGAAATATTGTTCTATCCCACTGCAATTGGATCTGAACCCCAGGATAATAACCTGGATTCTCGTGAACACTGGAAGCGTGTCATGCAAGGCCATGCCGGCGCTAACTTGGTAGTTTTTGTTGTACTTTATGATTCACTGTTAGCTTCATTGAGGAATCATAATGATACTTATTTTGTTGAAGTTAATTTAAGTGATATTATTGGTTGGTGCAACAATTTCTCACCTTGCATTATCCAGGTACCCCTTGTTGCTTCTAATCGCATAGGAAGGGAAACTGTTGAGACTGAGCATGGCAAGAGCACTATAACCTTCTATGGGAATTCATTCATAGCAGGTAATTCAGCTTCAGGATGTCTTTTACAGCAGGAGATAAAACCATCAGAAAGATGATCTTAATCAAGATATATGGTTGTGTGCAGGGCCAACTGGAGAAATTGTGAAGCTTGCAAATGACAAAGATGAGGAGGTGCTGGTAGCGGAGTTTGACTTGGATGAGATCAAGTCGACCAGGCACGGTTGGGGGATTTTCAGGGACAGGCGTCCTGATCTATATAAAGTGCTATTAACATTGGATGGTGAGAAATCATCATAAGCTTCACTTTTGTGGGCAGTTATCTGTCCTTCAAAGGGACTTGAGCTCCTCAATAACGGGAAAACACAGGGTCCATGAATGCCGCCATGCGCTTCATCAAATAGTAGATCTTCTCTTTCACTTTCCTGCTCAAAAATGCTTTGCCTCTGTACAAGGCATCTCTGTGTTCGCTGCTCCATGTTTTTTCGCCAATTTCATGCTCCATAATAAAATGCTTTTCATGTAATGATCTGCCAAAAATTCAGAGATCAAAGCAGTATATTATTGCATCACTGGTTTCTTGAAACTTTTTCTACGATACTACTACAATTATTGGGTTTGCTTACTGAAAGCAGGAAGAGTGACATAATTATCAGAATCAGCATCTTTGATCTCAAAATGCCATCCACGATGGCTTTAAAGAGAACCATCAACCAACTTTCACGTGATTTGTTCCTTTTCCATCAACTAAGCCCAGGGTTCTTGTGAACTTTCAACTCTGCCCTGTGAACCCCGAAGGTCAGAGTGCTTTGCAGCTTGCGCAGCTGCATGCCTGGTAGGGTGCCACGCATCATCCTTAGCTCGGAGCATCATTGCTAGCCCGAAGAGTACTTGGTTCCTTTTTTGGGACAACAGTATCTTCATTTTGTTGATTCCTGTAACAAATGATTCCTGTAACCAAGTCGTGGAACTGCAGAACCGAATTCTGCGAAACAGTAGCAATGGACTGACGAGTGATGCAAAACTAAACCAAAAAAAAAACGCCATATTTACATCTCTGGAAGGGAAAAGAAACGACACTAGCATGTTGCTGTAGGACTTGTTGACGAGCACTGATTAAACCACTGTTCCATTCGTTTTTCTTCTGCCCTTGTTCTTGCACCATCGCACAGCTAGCTTTTGACTTCCTGCTCTTGGCACTGATCATCTACTGGTTCTTCTTCCTCCGGATGGGCGAACTGGAGCTTGAACCGGCCGTCCTCGCGGCACGCCTGGAGAAGCTCCCGGGACGGTATCCTCACCTCCCGCAGAACCAGCCGGCCGTCCCCGCGGTGCGCCCGGAGGTACAGCCACGGCTTCCCGCCGGCGCCGATCACCGATATCGGCGGCGGGAAAGCTCTCCCGCTCCTCGTCCTCGCCGGCATCACCGTCTCCTCCTCATCGTTGTCACGGTGCTGCCTCTTGCAGGGCAGTGCCTGCCCGACGTCGACGCCTGCGTCCTTGTCGGTATCATCGCCGAGGTCGACGTCGCCTGAGCTCTCGGAGCTCTCCGAGCCGAGGCCCTCGGTGCAGAGGCCGAGGTGGTGGGACGTTGCCTTGGAGCTGGAGGGGTTACACCTGGCGCCTAAATGGAGCTCGAGAAGTGGTGGTAGTGGTGGAGGAGGTGGCGGTGGCGTGACGGCGCCGTGGATGGAGCCGTGCGCCGCGTGGCCTCGGCCGTCGTTGACGAACGGCTCCATAATCTGCGAGGATCTCGCCGTCGTGGGCGAGCCCATGGCAACAGGAGGCCTCGTCGGCGCCGCCGGCATCAGCGGCCGGCTCCTCTCATAGCCGTAGGCGCACGTCGTAGCAGCCATGCACGCACGCGCGCGCGCGCGGTTGAAGTGAACTCTGCTCTCCTCTCTTCTTGTCCGTGTTCGAGCTGAGTCGTCGTCCCTGTTGAGTTTCTATCTCTGGTCTCGCAAATTATAGGGGGGCGAGAAGATATGGGAGCCGGGACTCGTGGCCTCGTTTCGTTACGTCTCGCAGAGGGCGGTGGCGACTGCTGATATGATAGGCGTGCGGCTACGCCTCTACGCTACGGTGTTGGGCTGCTAAATACTGGCACTTTGCTGCTGCTGCTGCGTGCAGCGTGCATTGGGCTAGACTCGCGGTTAGATCGGTGCCGCGGTGCGATTCTCATCTTTCTGAACCACCATTAGTAATAGCGGAGCCAGGATTTGATTACGCCTTAGACTCAGTGGTGGAATGATCTAGGTTATCTAAGTTAGACCATAAAAATATTACCCAGACTGAACTGAATTTTCCTAGGCTAAACTGAATTTTTCCAGACTATATACTAGATATTTTTCTATACCTTAGACTAAAGCCTATCCTGTCCGAGGTGTGGCTCCGCCCTGGTCCATTAGTGCTGGTTTTAGGGATAAAAAACGTGCAGTAGATGCTGTTGATACGATCCCTCGTTTTAAGCTGTTTTTTTTTGTCTGCAGCACGCAGCATTTGTTACTTCGTTCGATACGGGTCCTGGAGACCGGCAATGTTCGGTGTAGGTTGCCTTGACTTGGACCGGCATAACGCAAAGACAACGTACGGCTGCCTGGTTTTGCTCTTGCACATGTCGAATTAACCAACTGATAATAATTCCTCTCTTCTGTAGTGCACGCCTGAACAAAGGACTAGTTAAAGTTTGGCACCTCGTTTTAGGGCTCCAAACAGTCAGGAGGAAGCTTATATACATGGGTGACAGGGGGAGTAGTGAGGAGGACGGACTGGAATTCTAAGATGGCAGCCGAGAACACGGGAGATTAGTTATTGGTTCCCAATTCAAAGAAATGAATGTGATCGATGTGGGCTCAAGGTAGAAACAAAACTGGTGACTCGACGCCTCGCTGGAAGTTATTCGTATTGGCTTTGGCTTCTACTTAAAAAACCAAAGAATCAAAGCCAGTATGAACATCTCAGATTCCATAAGTCGATTCTATAAGTAACTACTATTCATCAGCTACTACTTTGCACTTTCGTATATTGTAACATACTTTGTATTTTATTATGTCACAATTCTATAAGTAGCATAGCAGTCCGAATATTGTAGTGTTTTTTGTTGCACCGTCGTTTGCTCTCTTTCTTACATAATGCAATCAGTATAAAACGAAAAGTCAATACGAACGCTCCAGTTTCTATAAACAATTTCTATTAGTCACTACTATTTATCGACCATAACCAAAATCTATTAGCAAAATTTAATACAAATGGGCTTTTGAGGAAGAGAGGAGTGTGGAAAAACTATTGACTAAAGTTCATCTCAGCCTGTTCAAGCCGATCAACTAGCAAATCCAATCGTGTAGCTACTTTTGTTTTTCAGCTATTAGTTGGAGTTTATTTCCTATACAATTTTTGTGTTTCTTAATTAATGGTTTGGGATTCTTCACACACACTTTCCCCGTTCCAAACGGTTTCAGTTTTTTACTTTATTTAAGTCAGAATCCACTTAGAACACGTCGACTTCTAATTTCGATTTATTTTAATTTTTTGGGTTCTTTTGGGTTTTTTACCTTTTCTTTTTCCCCCTTATTCCTTTATATTGTCCGTGACGGTACAACATTTTTTATTGTTTCTCTATTTTTGTATTTTTTCTCAGAAAAAGCTAACAGCTGCTACAATGTAATTTTAGCTATAAATCAAAAGTCACAGCCCTGATCGGTTCGGCTTGAGCTTTTGGCTTCTGGCTTATTTTTTACTATTCATAAATTTCGTTTTTTCTGAACTTTTGGCTTTTTGTTGAGCTTTTTTGCCGGTTCTTTTTTTCCCGTATTCGTTTGTATTATACATATTGGGCTAACATATTTTTTATATATTTTTAAATTTTTTTAAATTTAATTATGCTAAATAAGTCTTTGTCAGCTGCAGTATTTTTTTCAGCCAGCTACAGTAATTTCAGCCAAAAGCCACACAAAAAAAAGCTCAACTGATCACCACTAAGCCATAAGTTGGAGTAGGGCCGAAAAGAATCTTATGCCTTCTTTTGCCGACTAGTGGCTAGTCAACTACTGTTTCTCCCGTATCTTGTGCCTAAAGACTTTGAATTCCACCAACCGGACTCCTGAAAAAACATTATGACATTTTTTCTCCTACAAATCATATAGAAACTACAATGTTTTGTTATCCCATAAATCACAGCTATATAAAAATATAGGTGATATCGCTTAATTAAATTTTTATTAATTGTTATTGAAAATTAATAGCCTTCACTTAAGGTGTTGCCTCTAGTCTCATCATTTTTTGGGAAGCACTTCAATGTTCTCACAAAAATGAAAGGCACAACATTTAAAACGAAATCAAGGAAGCACCTATGCACATGTATCTTGCATACGGCATGTATAATGGTATAAGCGATTGTTATTTGTAATACTCCCCATATCATTTACAAAAAAATAAAGACAACTCTAAGTTGTCAATATAGAACCCTACAATTTGTGGTTACAAAACGCGTGGGGACAGAGGGTATCAATACAATAGCAACAAAGCCATCTATAAGGGCCTTATAGACTGTCTGTTGCATATCAAACGGTTTCTTTCTCTCTTCTTGTTCTCTCTCATCAACATCATTAGAAATCTTACGTGACAAAGATTATATACGACTAATGTCACTCTATTATACATCCCCTAAAGATACACGTTTAATATATGTCTGAACTAGTTACTAGGACAATATGTAAACCCCAGTAACACTTCTACCAACCGATTGCACTCCAAGTGGGAGCGCAGTGGTGGTCAAAGACCAAAATAGATTCTAAATTCCACATCTAAGATTCCACTTTAATTGATAGGAGGATTTTGATTACTTTTGGACAGATTATATTATTCTCTGCATTCCAAAACTATATAAAGAAGAATCAAGCAAAGATACCTCTAGAACTTCGGGTATCAACAATGCTCTGATGGTACATGTATGCCTCGTTGGCCCTCCCAGTAGAGGAAGTTCACAAATCAGAAACGAGTTCACAAAACAGACGCCTCTAGCAACAGACCATGTGTAGCGGCCTCTCTAAACTGACAAAGCAGTAAGCCTTTCCACACAGAAAAATTACGAAGTCTTCTAATTGCCTTTTTTTCCCTAGAATTATTTGGATCGTTGTTCACTGCGGCAAGACTTGACTAGCACTTCGATGGAAAGGAAGTGACTGTGATAGGGCAGACGCTGTCGATCGACGGCAACCGTTGCTTATTGTCTGGTGATGTGTGCGATTTTTTTATTTCTAC
This sequence comes from Dendrocalamus sinicus, assembly GCA_036346575.1. NCBI lineage: Eukaryota > Viridiplantae > Streptophyta > Magnoliopsida > Poales > Poaceae > Dendrocalamus > Dendrocalamus sinicus. Next base: position 26,234,126 of record CM070644.1, read on the forward strand.
TTGTGATGTGAGGTGTATGAACAAAAGAAAACAAAATTGTGACTCAGCCTTGTGCTGCGGAATATACTCTCGTGCTACATTAAAAAGATAGAAGAATATTGTGACGACCTGCATTTTTATCGTAAGATAAAAATACTAGTCAATGGATTATTATTCGTTTTAGTCGATAGATCATCACTTCAACGAATAAAAAAGCCCATTAAAGTATTGCAATAGAACAATAATTAGATATAGTACATTATATTACATTCAAGTAGCACGTAGGGTTAAAGTTTGGTACCACCATTCTAGCTAGTTTATTACAATACCATAAATGAATCTCATTACTACAAAAATAGTTATCCTGGACGTCTCATCATAGACGGTTCAACATAAATAGTTAGTGACAAAGTTACCATAGACGGTTTTACAAGATAAACCGTTTAAGTTCACCGTGATGAAAAGAACCGTTTGTGATGACTTACTTATCATAGACGGTTTTTATTCCGATCCATCTTTGATATATCACAAACAGTTTAGAACAAAAATTATGATTGATGTCTGTACTTATCACAGATGGTTTTTGTTCGAACCATCTGTGATGTATCACATACAGTTCGGAACAAAAGCCGTTTGTGATGAACAACATATCACAGACGGTTCTTTACCCAGAACCGTCTGTGATAATATTTTAACTTACCCGCTCATGTTGAATTTGAATTTCTCGCTTATGTCACTGGATTTGCTCTTTAAAATAGAAGGCTCAGCTGTTCTTTTTCTCACTTCTCCACTCTTCCTCTCCTCTTCTCATCTCTTCTCTCTTCTCACTTCTCCTTGTCAAATTTTTTCTTAAAAATAAAAGGCTCGGTATGCTCTTATTCTCCTCATCTCCTCTTCTCTCTTCTCACTTCTCCTTCTCTACTCTCCTTCCCCATCTCTTCTTCAATCCCATCCATCCAGAGCACCCCGTTGCCGCCGTCTTTTGTCTGTTGCTGACCACTCTCCGACATCTCAGGTTACTGTAGCTTCGACCACAGTAGATTCGATCAGTTATTATAGCTTCGACCACTATAGATCCAAGCCATGGTAAAATTACCCACCTTTTTTAGCTCTGGTACAGCTATCATAGACGGTTTTACCAAGAATCATCTGTGATAACTAACTATTACAAACGGTTCTAGTTTTGAATTGTCTGTGATAACGGACGATCACAGATAGTTCTAGTTCTAAACCATCTGTGATACGATTTTCACAGATGGTTCAAAAAATATTTGTGAATAACCCCTATTATCACTAACCCATGAAGTTAGACAGTACAAGGAACCGTCTGTGATGACGGTTCTGAACCATCTGTAATGAACTTTTCTGTGGTAGTGTCTATTCCAGAATCTAATTATACAAGACAAGCTGAATATAAATACAATACTCTAATATCATAGATACCCTGGGGGTTGAGATCGAATTGCTCCTAGGGTCCTACTCGTCCCAGGTCTCGTATAAGGTGTTATCCTCATACGGCTCGGTCTCAGTACAATCTCCCTCCCCCCTCGGGGTAGGGCTCATACGGGTAGGCCTCATCTACCTCGAGTGTGGATCCCAGCTGGCTATCCTCTAAACAAAACAAAATAATAGCAAGGGTGAATACGGTGTACTCAGTAAGCTTATATAGCAAATATGCATTATATGCTCATTATCTACTTTTCTTGCAACATCTCATTCTCATAATCAGTCTCATTCTCATTCTCATTCGTAAACCATATAGAAAATAGGTGTTTTTAGTCTATGAAAAATTTTGGACTATTAACTTTAGAAAACTACTGAACACTCGTATAAATAGCTAAAACCTCTATTGGTTTTTGTAGCCTCCAATCCAGAAGACAGGCATGAATTCATGATTTATATAGCATTGTGCAGGCTCGTATCACTTTACTTATAGTCACTCTAATTTTTGTAGGGAATGTGTCTTTGCATTTCCTTAGATGCAGTGCCTAAATCAGAGTACATAACTTTTACCTCTATGTTAGTGTATTATACCTCCAGCTGATTTACTTATGGCTGCTGACCCAAGGCAGTGTACCACCCTCACCTGGTGCCCTTGCAATTATAAGATAGTTGTTGGTCGGACTTATCTCCTATGGCCCAACATCCAATTGAGATCTCGTCTGACACTCGACACATTAATATATGCGCTGAGCGTATCCTTTATGGACCAAAGTCCAATTAAGACCTTGCTTGGTTCCTTCCTAGATAAATTTATTTACCTGATTGTGGAGGGTATAATAACATCAATAGAGTTACTAATCTTGCCTATTCTCATATGGAATAATGGTTGATATGATCGATACGGTCCATTATATGAGTAAAGTTTATAGATCCTTATATTTTATTCTTATGTAGAGGGTCCTAACTTGCCCCCTTGTCACCTTCCAGAGACACCCTCTGCCCACCCTTTATTTATCCTTACTTGTCGACTGGTACAACATTTCATTGCTTTCTCATGCCATTAATCCGATTTGAACATGGTTTATCATTTTCATGTAGGGTGATAGTAAGTTAATAGAGAAGTACTTGTTTTACCGATTATACTCTGTTCATATGTTCAAAGGTATGCTTGCTTGAGTATCGGTCGAGAATCTCGGGTTCATGCTCACTTAGATAAAATCTTCCCTCTGGACCCCATTCGTTTCCTATAGTTAATGTGTACGTTACAGTGTAATGTGCAAAATAAAAGTATCTACGCCTATGTGTTCCCGTGCCATTCCTAGGTCAATTTAATTGGTCGTTGGAATTTATACTCAAATGTTATTTTATATTTGTAGGATCATATGGTGCAATCAGTGGGGTGAATGATTGCCTCCACTTTTTGATACCTGAAAACAAATCTCAAACCAGAAGAAAAGCAATCTAATTTACCGGATGTAGATTTCGACTGCAAGTCATTTGACTGCTCGCTACGACCGCTCGCTTGACCTCCTTTGCACGTAGTCAAAATCTCCCTCTGCTCAAAAGCTTTAGCTGCTCGAACGAGAACACGCCGAAGATAACACCATGCTCGTATCAGGCAAGATCAAGATGTATTAACACATTGCCACCGAGGCCACAGGAAAAATAATGCTCGAAAAACACATTGCTGACGCTGACTAACTTTTCTTGGAATAGATCTGAGCTATTATTTCTGGATCATATTCTATGGCTACAAAGCGCCCTCACGGCACCCCTAAAAACTTTAGCACAAAAAGGCTTCACAAAGTTACTGCTAAAACCCTTAGCATCTACCTATTTTTATATGATAGAGTTCTAAACTGTGTTCACCTCAAACACAAACATATCAAATCATGTACTTAACAAACTGGACATGCAATCCTATCTCTTTTGAAAATCAAGGGACCTGAAACCTTTCCAAATACGGGTTTTCCAATATCTCTAATCCTTCCCATCACAGGAGTCATGTAGCATTCTTAGTTGATCAAATTTATCAATTACATCTCTAAGTTGAACTAAACTTATTGCATTAACAGATCTAGCAGTTTTCAACTCAGAGTGTAAGACTTGACAAGCTTCACAAGAATCATCTTTAGGAACTCTAAGTCTAGTAACCTCAGAATTCAAGATTTCGACTACAAAATTATTTTCCTTCAATTTCTTTTTAGTCTTTTTTAATTCAATAGCAAATTTAACTAGATCTTCTTTAAACTTGTCGTATAATTGTCTTACCTCATCGGGATCACTGTAGTTGTCATCGTTGTTGTTGCTTGCCATGAAGCACATACCTGTGAAGTTGTCGGTGCTCTTCTTCTTGCCTTGACATCATCTTCATCGTGGTCATCGTTGTCATAGCTCTCAAAGCCACCATCACTCAGATCAAGGCGCTCGATTGCTGATAGAACCTTCTCAGCCACTTTGCTATAAAAAGATCTACCCTTAGTGTTATTCTTGGATGGTTGATGACGATAGTTCCTGTCCTCCTTTTTTCCTTTGAGCTTGGGATAGTCCATCTTAATGTGGCCTGGCTCGCCACACCTGAAGCACTTGATTGAACCTAGAGTGCCACCTCGCTTCCTTATCCTCATGTTGTTGAGTGCCTTAGATGCCTGTAAAGAGATCAGCACCAGGTCTTCTTCAGGTAGCTGCTTGAACTGTTCCTCTGAAAAAGAATCAAAACAGACGCAGAAATACAAGACAAAGTACTTGACAAATCAGTCTACATGGGGTTAGTCACAAGTGCTAAAGATGAAGATTTATAAGTCTTATATGGCAAAACTTCCATCTCATAGGTTTTCAATCTAGATTACAAATCATCCATGGTAAGGGTATCTAGATCGACTGTTTGATTAATAGTCATGACGACCATTAACCACTCTAAACCTAAAGACCTCAAAAATTTAGTTGCATTATCTCCATCAGCAGGTATAACACTAACTCCACGCAAGTCACTCAAAATTTTCTCAAAATGAGCAAAAAGATCATCAATAGACACACCAGATTTTATAGCAAAATCCGAGTACTCTTTCGGATAAAGATTCTTACACACTTTCTTAATTTTAGTCTTTCCTTCATGATAATCGCAAAGAGTTTTTCAAATTAAGTGGGCAGAATTAATATGAGTTATACAATCAAATTCTTTGTGAGAGATTCCTTGAAATAACACGTTACGAGCTTGACCATTTAGATCAACATCTGTTTTATTTAGAGTCGTAACAGTAACAGGAACCTCATACGGTCTAGAAACCTCCCCCTCAACACCAGAGAGAAATTTAAACCCCTCAACACTAGAGAGCATTTTTTCTTCTCCCCAAACTTTTCAATTGTTTCCTTCTCCCCAAACTCTCAGAAAATCATAAAATTCTCCCCGTTCTCTAATTTCTCCTCCTTTGGCAATGTAATCATCAAGAAATTTAGAGAGAATAATTCTAAGAAGGAGCAATGAGAGAAAAAAATTAAGAATCTTTGTAGATTATCCAAGCCACTTTTGCATTGATTTATGAATGTACACAAGCCATCTTTTTTAGTAGAACTCCCTAGATTATATAAATTCATATATCATATAGCACTATCAAAACTAGTCTTTAACATGATTAAGAAAATTAGATTAATAATAGGCATCTCAACATTGACCAAACCGATTATAGAGAGCATAATGAGATATCACAATGAAAAGTCAAAGCCTAAAAATAAAGCAAACCTGAAATCTAGACGAGCTAGTAGTTTCATATAGTAACATATTACTCCACACTCAATTCTTAAGCATGTGGCATGCTTGTAGTATACTTCTTTTCATGATGGTATGTTTGTAGCATACTTCTCTTAAATGGTGGCATGCTTGAAGCATACTTCTTTTTATTTATGCACTTTTTGTGTCTTTTCTTTTTATTTAACCATGGCATGCTTGAAGCATACTTATTTTTATTTATGCACTTTTTGTGTCTTTTCTTTGTATTTAACCATGGCATGCTTGAAGCATACATCTTTTCATTTATGCACTTGTTTTTTCCTTCAATTTGTTTCTTTTCAATAACATGCCAATTGAGTGATCATAAAAAATTGCAATATGAAACATATTAGTCTCATAGCTAAGATTTAAAATACGAGTCACAATCAAGCTAATCCTTTTAGATGAGCATCGCAAAGTACTATCTATAATTAATCTAGTCAAAGTATTCCGCCATGTCATGCTCTAATTCAAATGTAGCAAATTTATTAAAACCAATTATGATCAAAGCTAGACAACATGTGAGTAAATATGATAAAGAGAGGTCTACTGCTAATTTGATCTTAAGGCTTTGGACTTGGTGAATTATTTGACAAGCATAATAAATAGAGCTCCTGAAAAATTTAAACAACAAGCTTGCCCTCAGAGTATTCCCAAAGAGAGAAACACACCCAACTTACTTCTCAACCGAGCCCAAAGAGAAGAATCAAGCAGTTAAGAGTGAAAACGAGTAATCTGAGATGTAATTCTACCTCTACTCCCTTCCCTACTTTTCCTCCTCTACGTATGCTAGGGTTTACTATTGTTCTATGGAATGTTGTGATGGTGATGTTTGTGGGGTGCTCCATGATGGTGATGGCAAGATCAAAAAGGGGTTGTGGGTAACTTTGTTGGGTGATGATGGTTAGATTAGGGGGAGAAAACCTTGGGCTAACCTTCTCAGTGGCTTGGGTCTAGTTCAGTTGCCCTTCGGTTGGCTGACTACCATTGCGATCGCTGCCTCCTCCTTGGGTTGCTGTTCTCGATCACTCATGCCTTCTCTTCTTGGTGCCTGCTTCCCTTCTAATCTTGCTGTTGAGCTCCTCTTCCTCCTTGGTTGGCTTCGTGGATTGGAATGGAAATGGTGGAGGATCGAGGGAATGGAGATGGTGGTGGTGTTGTGGCTTGGCTGTGGTGATGGTTGGTGATAGTTTGGGTGAAATGATTTCTCTCCCCTTCTTACTAGATGCCCTCTCGGCCTTATCCTCTCTGGCTATGACTGTGTTGGAGATTTTTATCTCCATAGTGAAGGTGAATTCAGTTACTTCCATAAAATTGATCTTCCTGGGCTGGCTTCTACTAAAAAGGGATTATGAATGAGTTCAGGTTTATTTCTAATGCCAGATGATGACCCTACGGCTGCGAGAGGTGCCGACTGGCCCTGGACGGTCTGGTATCTTAATGAGCGGAATGTCCATCTCAAAATTAATTTCCAAGGTTTAGACAACAATTCTTCCTTTCAATTTTTTTCTTTTGTTTGGTCTTTTTTTTGGCATCTTTAAATTCATTCTATTTGTAATTGAAACTACAATGTGGTCGTGATTCAAAAATCGGTAATTGATGTATGAGATGTTATGCATATGCATTTACTTTCTTCCTTAGCTCTTGACTAATTGAAAAAATGTATGAGATAATTTATATGTAATTTGTACTCTCTATTGTTTAGAATATGTTTGTATATGTATGAAATGATCCCCATGTAATTTTATCTCTTTGTTATACTCAATGTAATAATTAATATAGACTGTACAGTTTTTGGTTTGTAATGTATAACACCACTTGTATTTGTTCACTTTGTTGTATGCTATTCGATTGGACTCCTATACAATATTTTAGATTTGAGCATATTAATTCATAATGTTAATTAAATGATTCAATTACTGTTGTTAATCCTAGTCTTGCCAATTAGCTTAGTTAGGGAAATGCAGGGCATTACCTCCCCATCCCCTTAGAAAAGATTTTGTCCTCGAAATCGAGTCTTTCATAAGGATATTCAGATAGTTGATGTGCAGATCCTCCTCTTTCTCCCACGTTGCTTCTTGTATAGAGTAGTTCCTCTAGTGAACCTTGCAAACATGAATCATTTGATTTCTTAACTTACAATCCTCAGTCTCTAATATCTACATTGGACACTCCTCGTAGGTTAGACATGCTTGAAAGGGAATATTCAATTTGCTCACTTGTTCTAAAGGTTGGCTGAGGCATTTTTTGAGTTGAGACACGTGGAATACGTCATGAATTCTAGATAGTTGTTTAGGTAGCTCTAGTTGATAAGAAGAACTACCCCTTGGCTCTAGAATTTTAAACGGTCCAACATATCTAGGGCTTAATTTCCCTTTCAATCCAAACTAATGGATTTCTTGCATCATCAATACCTTCAGATACACGTAGTCACTGGATGAAAAAGGTAAGGTCTCATTTACATCGGTCGACATAACTCTTTTGTCTGCGTTGAGCAATCCAAAGCCACTCTTTGATCACTCAGATCTTTTCATCATTCTCTCGTATAATGCCAGGGCCTAATAGAGGTTGTTCCCCAACCTCATATCAGCAAATGGGTGATTGACACTTTCTGCCATACAAAGCTTTGAAGGGTGCCATTTGGATGCCTGTCTAATAACTATTGTTATAGACAAACTCTACTAAGGGTAGGTGTTTATCCCATGACTCTTCAAAGTTTAATACACATGGTCTCAATATGTCTTCAAGAATTTGGTTGGTTCATTCAGTTTGGCCATTGATTTATGGATGATAGGCTGTGCTGAAGTTTAGTTTGGTCCCTAGAGCAGTTTGGAGAATTTTCCAGAAACTAGAAGTGAATACTGATCCTTGGTCTGAAGTAATCGTTTTAGGAATGCCATGCAAGGTCACTATCCTTTCTAGTTACAACTCTACTAGCTTGTCAAAAGCATGGGTCTGTTTGGTGGCGATCAAATAGGGCGACTTGGTGAGTCAGTCTACCACTACCCAATAGAACCTTCTTTATGGTCATAGGTAAACTAGTGATAAAATCCATGCTTATGCCTTCCCAGTTCCATTTTGCCATTTCTAGAGGTTGCAATAGTCCAGCTGGACATTGTCATTCTGCTTTAACTCTCTGGCAGTTATCACAACTACTAACATATTTGTCAATCTCTCTTTTCATGTTGATCCATCAAAAATTTCCCTTGACATCCTTATACATTTTTGTGCTTGTTGGGTGAATTGTGTATAAGGTATCATAGGCTTCCCAAAGGATTGTTTCTTTGATTTCTGAACTATCCGGTATGTAGATTCTACCGTGGTTGCATAAAATTCCTTCTTTGTGTAACTTGAACTCGGATGGCTATCCTAATTTGATTCTTCTAATTTCTTCAGTTATGAATGGGTATGTTGATTGCTTCTTTTTTTATCTTGTCAAATAAGGTTGGGTGAAATGTCATGGTAGATATGGTGGCTTCTGTCATAGAGGATTTGAATTTGATCTCCATTTTGGCTAGTTCTTGTAATAAGCCTTGGTTATGTTCAAAAACTAAGAGGTGGTTGCAATGAGATCTTCTACCGAGTGCATCTGCTACTATGTTAGCCTTTTCTGAGTAGTAATTGATGGTCAGGTCATAGTCTTTGATAAGTTCTAACCATTGTCGTTGTCTCATGTTTAGTTATTTATGGGTGAATAGGTATTTGAGGCTTTTATGATACTGTATAGGATAAATCTCTATCCGTACATGTAATGTCTCCAGATTTTTAAGGCGAATACTACTGCTCCTAGTTCCAAATCATGGGTGGGGTAATTCACCTCATGTGGCCTCAACTGACTAGAAGCATAAGCTATCACCCTATCCTTCTGCATTAATATACACCCCAATTCTAACCTTGAAGCATCACAGTATACCGTGTACTCAATGCCACTCTCGGGTAAGGCTAGTATAGGTGCGGTGGTTAAAAGACATTTGTGCTTTTGCAAACTCTCTTCGCTGGTTTCTATCCAATTGTATTCCTTGGCTTTTCTCAACAACCTAGTGAGTGGTGAGGCTATTTGGGAAAAACCTCGTATAAACCTAGGGTAATATCCTGCTAGACCCAAGAGACTTCGGACATCAGTGGGGTTTGTGGGGCCAATTCTAGGACATAACAGTTTCAATCTTTCTAGGATCGACTTCTATCCCTTTGTCTGATACTATATGTCCAAGGACCACGAATTGGTCTAACCAAAACTCACATTTACTAAACTTGACACACAGTTGGTTCTCTCTTAGGATTTGCAACATGGTTCTCAGGTGTTGGCTGTGCTCTTTTTTGCTCATTGAAAACACCAGAATGTCATCAATGAAGGCAACTACGAATTTCTCCAGGTATTTTATAAAGAGCTTATTCATTAAATTCATGAATATAGCTGGTGCATTAGTTAACCCAAATCTAATGATGGTGTATTGTGATGTCCATAACGGGATAGAAATGCGGTCTTTGGGATATCTTCTGGCTTCACTTCCATTTGGTGGTACCCTGATCTTAAGTCAATCTTTGAAAATACGCAAGCCCCCTTGAACTGATCAAAGAGATCATCTATTCTGGGCAAAGGATACTTGTTCTTTATGGTGACTTTGTTTAACTCTCAGTAGTCCGTGCAAAGTTTGAGGCCTCTGTCCTTCTTCTCTGTGAACAATAATGGGGCGCCCCATGGGGACACACTCTCTTTAATAAAGCCATTCGCTTCTAATTCATCTAATTGGGTATTCAACTCTACTAGCTCTTGCGATGTCATTCTATAGGGTCTTTTGGAGATGGGTGTGGTACCCAGAATGAGTTCAACTGCAAACTCTAGTTCTCGATTTGGTGGCATGCCAGGTAGCTCATTAGGAAATACATCAACAAATTCCTAAACTATTGGTATGTCTACTGCTTCTACTCCTCGAAGACTGGTTACTCCCATTTTGGATTGTGAGGGTTTTGTTCTGCTTTTAAAATATATTAACCTAGTGACATCGGATTTTTCTGATGGATGCACTTTTGAGCTCTCAATCTATCTTCACACCATTTGAGGCTAGCCAATCCATGCCTAATATCACATCTAGGTTGGTTAGGCCTATCACATGAAGGTTAGTTAAGAATTTAGTGTTCTGGATGATGATGGGTTGATTTCTTAGGATGGATGTCAGTGTTATAATTCCGGCCGGAGTATGAACTTCCAACGACTTCTCTAACGGCTCACTTACTAACCCATTTTCGTTCATGAATCTTTGTGAAATAAATGAGTGGGCTGCTCCTGGATAAAAAAGAATAGCACCTAATGAAGGTGAGTTGACTTAACTTACCCGCGACCACATCGGTGGCTTCCCCCAACTATTCGATGGCTACATGTCTCAGTAGGGCTTGCCTTGCGGATTGACTTCCCCACCTTGCTACTCTCATTAGGGCATTCCCGGGCACTCCTGTTCCATGCCCAACAGCTGAGTTCTGGGTAGGACTAGTGCCCTTTGTGCTATATTCTATTGCCCTTGTAGTCCCGTGGTTCTGATAGGATAAGGACAGTTGATCCTGTTGTAAAGGGTCTTACGACATCCCAGGATCTTTTACGATCGGTTAGAGTCGTTTAAGACCGGTGAGAATCAAATACGATCGGTTCAGAGTACTTACGACCAATTCCGAACGCTTCAATCTCCTCCGATCGCCTTTTCAACGTGGTCGTAAATTTCTCGTAGCAATTTACGACCGCTCGCGATATCGCCGCGCCTTCCTTCACGCTCAAGATACCGTGATCGAAGCCTTCTACGATCACGCAGTGATGCTTGGCGATCATCGCTCACCGTGGTCGAACACCGCATCGACCACGTTCACTTCCTTCAACGTGGTCGAGTCGCCCGACCACGTTCGGTCTTCCCGGTAGTCGTAGCTCGTTACGACCACCTTCGACTCCTTAGCCGTGAGTCGTAAAATCATCGTTTCGCTTTGCCGTGGTCGTAACTCCTCCCGATCACGCTTGCGGTGATCGTGAGTCCTTTCGACCACGTTTTACGCAAACACACGACAAAACAATGCTCTGTGTTTCTCCCGCTTTTGGGTCTTTTCTCAATTGCTTGGTACTACGAATACATGGCTCTAAGCCTCTTTTTATACCCGGTTGTCCTACTTTAACACGGGTTCTCAACACCTACTCCGACTCCGAGTCTTATCGACTTCGACTCGGTTACGACTTCATCTAGGACTCGGTTTTAGACTTGATTTCTTACTCGTTTTGGATTCGATTACTTCCAAAACTTGTGTACGACTTCTAAACAAGATTATTTACAACATTCTCTCCCTAATCTTGTTTCTCGACTTCAATCATGCCGATCTTTCTCCTCATCTCCGAGAACTTTATCCGCCCCAGCGACTTTATCAATATGTCTGCTTTCTATTCTTCGGTTCTGATATAGTTGATAGCGATCTTCCCCTCTTCGACACAATCTCTGATATAATGATATCTTGTGTCTATGTGTTTGCTTCTATCATGTAGAACTGGATTCTTGCTCAGTGAAATAGCCGATTTGTTATCAACCCTGAGCGTTACCTTCTGAATTTCTTCATCTGACAATTCACTCAACAGTCGAGCGAGCCAGACTCCTTGGCAAGATGCTGCGCTTGCTGCGATGTACTCGGCTTCACACGAAGATAATGCAACTACCTTTGCTTCGAGATTGCCAGCTGATCGGACTCTCCCCAAGCACAAACATTATGCCCGCCGTGCTCTTTCGATCGTCGACATCTCCCGCCATGTCGCTATCATCAGAGCCCGTCCACCGCAACGACTTTCCACCTCCTTTCTTGTACTGAATCCCAAGATTCAAAGTACCTTTGATGTATCTCGGGATGTGCTTCACGGCATTCATATGCTCTGAGCCGGTTTCTCCATGAAACGACTTACGTATCCGACCGCAAACGAGATATCGGTCGGTGTGCACCGATACCGTAGACTTCCGACAATGCTCCTATAAGTCGTGGCATCAACCGTGATCTGGGCCTGTCTTGCTCAACTTCGATGATTCTCCATTGGGGTTTGACATGGATTGCACTCTTCCATACCCGACTTCTCGAATCTTTCGAGCATATCCCGATCGACAAAATGTTATGCCGTTGTCGGTTTGATTTACTTCAATGCCGAGGTAGTAGCACGAAGTCCCAAATCGGTCATTTTGAACAGCCTCTTCATCTCTTCTTTAAACCTCATAATCTTCTTGAACTCGATCCATAATGATCAAGTCGTCCCACGTAAACGCCACGATCGATCTTTCTTCGCATCTCCCCTTGAGTATACCGCATGTTCAGAGTTGCTTCTTCTGAACCCGAGTGCCGTTAGACTTTTGTCAAGCTTCAAATTCCATGCTCGTGGTGCTTGCTTAAGTCCGTAGAGAGCTTTGTTCAGCTTCAAGACTTTCTCGGCTTGCTTCTTGGATTGAAAACCGGTTGAGAAACATAAACTTCCTCCTCAATGTCTCCGTTCAAGAACGCCGTTTTCACATCCATGTGGTGAATCTCCCATCCACCGTTTGCTGCCAATGCAAGAAGTAGTCGTATAGTCTCCATACGAGCTACTGGGGCAAAAACTTCTTCGTAGTCGACGCCTTGTTTTTGAACATACCCTTTCGCCACAAGTCGTGCTTTGTGTTTCTGACTTCTCCTTGGAATCCTTCTTTACCTTGAAGACCCACTTTAACCCGATCGCTCGATGACCTTTTGGCAAATCGGTGAGTTCCCAAGTGTTGTTGTCTTCAATAGATTTTAGCTCTTCCTGCATAGCAGTTCTCCACTGTTCATCTCCCGTCGCTTCTTCATAGCTTTCAGGTTCTTCAGCTGTTGTGTATAGTAACAGCTCATTCATCTGTATTGGCTCAGTTTGAGCATAGATCTCATCGATGCTCCTCATCTTCGGCACCCTGCCGTCTTCTTCATCTTGATGTCGGTGAGGCTTCTGATCATTTGCATCAATCGTGTCCGAGCTTTGAGGTGTGATCGTAGCTCCTTCCTCCATTGTCGTATTGTCGGTGTCGACCTCTTCGACATCGAAAGTTATCCACTTTGACTTATCTTTCTCAATGTCTTGATGTTCTTCCCACTCCCAATGTTTGTCTTCTTGGAAGGCCACATCTCTGCTCACATGTAGCTTGTTTTCGATTGGATTATAGCACCTATATGCCTTGGTACCGATTCGAGCCGAGGTAGATCATCCTTTGCTCCGATCGTCTAGCTTCCTCGGATAAGTCGATGATCTCACATGTGCCAAACAGTAGAAGACTTTTAAGTGATCGGCGTTCGGTTTTCTCCCGACCACAACTCGTATGGAGTAACTCCATTTAACGACCGTGTGGTTGCACGATTTAACAAATAGACCGCATGTCTTACGGCCGCCCAAAACCTCCCGGCGGTATCGGCTCTTGTAAGACTTCGTGCGGTTTCAACCACGGTTCGGTTTCTTCTTTCTACGACTCCGTTTTGTTGAGGCGAGTACGGAGCTGTGAAGAATCTTGCAATGCCCTTCTCTTCACAGATTGAGTCAAACTCTTTTGCGAGAAATTCTCCTCCTCGATCAGACCTGACTGCTTTTACCCTCTTGTCGACTTCGTTTCCGGCAAGAGCAATAAACTTCTGAAAGTTCGACTTTGCCTCATCTTTGCTCTTCTGCATGTACACCCACATGGCTCTAGAGTAGTCATCCACGATCAACATGAAGTATTGATTCCCGGCATGCATGCGAGGGTGATTGGTCCGCATGATCCACGTGAACCGATTCGAGTGGTTGCGAAGCTCTGAAACTCGTCTGCTGTGGAAAACCGCTACGAGTTTGTTTCGCCACTGCATACCTTCGCGGACTTGCTCGGGTGGTCGATTTTCGTAATCCGACCACCATCTCTTTCTCTGCCATTGCTCGAGACTTTGGAAATTTATATGACCAAATCTCTCATGCCACAACCAAGCGGGATCTTCAATTGTGGTCTTCAAACATACGCTTGCATGTTTGATCTTGATCTTGTACAAACGGTTCACGATCCGTTGTACCTTCATCGCCAGACGTTATTGTGGTCAAACACCTTGATAGTTGCCTTTGAGCTCAATTCGACAATCTTCTTGATCAATTGTCCAAGGCTTATGATGTTGCTTCGTAGATTCGGTATGTAATATACATCCGACAATCTTCTCGGCTACCATCCTTGCATCGCATCGATCGCGCCTCTCCCTTTTATCTGAGCGGTCGAGCCATCTCCGAATTGTACTTTTCCGAGCACACTTTCGTTTAAGTCGTGAAACATCAGTGTATGCCCGTCATGTGGTTCTCGCTCCGTTGTCGAGATACCACTCTCCCGTCGCTCCATCGGACTTGGAAATACCTTCTCCTCGTTTAACGAACCATTGGCGGTTCGTCTACGGTCGCAGTGACAACAGCGGTGTTGGTTCTTTGTGCTCGACGTTTGAGCCAAATTTACCTCCTCTCCCTTCTTTTGCTCCGGCAATTCGCAGCATAGTGACCATATTTCTTGCGGTTATGGCAATGGATGTGGCTCCGACATTCGGCTGCGTGGTGCCCAAACTTCTCGCACGTAGCATGGATATCGACTTGTCGATCGGCGGTCGCCGCTTCCACGACCACCTCCTCGACCACCGCCCACGACCTGCGTGGTCGTAGCCTCGACCTCGTCCATGAGATGCACCGCGGCCGGTCGATGTGCCATGACCACGACCACGACCGCCCCTCGATGACGAGTCTCCTCGGTCTTTCGCATCTTCTCTTACGAGCAGCACTTGCTGACCATTGTCTTCTTGATAACTCTTTAGGAGCTGCTCGTGTGCTTTGAGTGCTCCGGTTACCTCCTCAATCTTCATCTTGAGAGGTCTTGCGAGTACATAAGCGTGGTTACGACCGGAAGGAACTTCTCTGTAGCACTCTCAAATACTTCTTCATCGCCACCTCATCTTTTAAGTCGTCGCGAGAGATTTGATCTCGTTCACGACTTCGTTGAATCGACAGAGAACTCTTCCACGGTCGACTCTTCCCCATCTTCATGGCTTCAAACTCACTTCTTAAGGTTTGAAGTCGAACTTCCTTCACTCGATCTACTCCTTCATGCATAGTTCGCGAGTAGTCCGGACTTCCTTCGCCGCCTCTCCTTGCCGACTAGCTGCCGCATCATTGAGTCGGGCACATCTTGATAGATCGCTGCCATTGCCATCTTGTCGAGACGATCATCGAGGACCTTGTCCTTCTCCTTTGGTTCGACCGCACCCCAGACGCCTTGCGCGATCATGTTGACCTTCATCTTCATCGCCCAGATCGGATAGTTGTCCGAACTGAGGATCGGGTACTGCAGCGACACGCTCTGCTTCGCCGTGTCAGCCATGTTTAACCACGGCTCTGATACCAACTGTTGTAAAGGGTCTTACGACATCCCAGGATCTTTTACGATCGGTTAGAGTCGTTTAAGACCGGTGAGAATCAAATACGATCGGTTCAGAGTACTTACGACCAATTCCGAACGCTTCAATCTCCTCCGATCGCCTTTTCAACGTGGTCGTAAATTTACTGTAGCAATTTACGACCACTCCGCGATATCGCTGCCGCTGCCTTCCTTCACCGCTCAAGATACCGTGATCGAAGCCTTCTCACGATCACGCGGTGATCTTGGCGATCATCGCTCACCGTGGTCGAACACCGTGCGACCACGTTCACTTCCTTCAACGTGGTCGAGTCGCCCGACCACGTTCGTCTTCGGTGTAGTCGTAGCTCGTTACGACCACCTTCGACTCCTTAGCGTAGTCGTAAAATCATCGTTTCTTTGCCGTGGTCGTAACTCCTCCGATCACGCTTGCGGTGATCGTGAGTCCTTTCGACCACGTGTTACGCAAACACACGACAAAACAATACTCGTGTTTCTCCCTCTTTTGGGTCTTTTCTCAATTGCTTGGTACTACGAATACATGGCTCTAAGCCTCTTTTTATACCCGGTTGTCCTACTTTAACACGGGTTCTCAACACCTACTCCGACTCCGAGTCTTATACGACTTCGACTCGGTTACGACTTCATCTAGGACTCGGTTTTAGACTTCTGATTTCTTACTCGTTTTGGATTCGATTACTTCCAAAACTTGTGTACGACTTCTAAACAAGATTATTTACAACAGATCCTAATGTGCCCTTCCTTTCCATAGTTGTAACATCCTTTTGTACTGTGAAGGCAATCTTGAGTCAAGTGTCTTGCCCCGCACTTAGCACATTGGGTTTGTGCAGAGATTTAAGATGATTCATCAGCCGTGGGGGTGATCTTGGAATGAATCGCTGTGGCTAATGGATAGCTTGTTGTGGCATGGGAGGATGTGCTTGACCTAATTCTATGGGACGTTGATCATATCTTGCCTTCTTCTACCTCTCCTCCCATACATTAGAGTGTTCTTTCTCTAAGATAATGACTCAACTTGACTAAGTCTTCAAATTCTATGATTTTGTGAATGGAGATATGGATACGGATGTATGGGTTCATCCCTTCCTTGAATCGGTCTATCTTCCTCTCATCCGTGGATACATCATTTGGGGGCATATCGAGATAGTTCATTAAACATGTGTAGGTATTTGGTGATCTTTTTTGCTCCCTTGAGTCAAGGCTCTAAACTCTTGCTTCTTGATCTCCTTTGTCCCCTGGGGAACGTGGGAGGTGCTAAAACTCTTAGTGAAATCTTCCCATGTTATTGGATGGTTAGCAGCTCGGTTTCGCTTAAAATTCAACCACCAGGCTGTGGCTAGTCCCATCAACTAGTGAGAAGCATAGCATACCTTCTCCTCATCTGAACAGCCTACTATATTTAATTTGTTTTCCACCTCCTATAGCCAATCATCTGCTTCTAATGGGTCTACTGCTCCGGAAAAAGCATGTGGATAGGTCTGTAGGAAATCTCCTAGTCTAACTCCTATATTCAGTTGACGTTGTCCTAGGTTTGATACTTTTGCCAATGAAGCTTCTAGAAAATGGTTCTAACTCTCCTAGAACTCCTTGCAGGAATTCTCCATAAACTTGAGAATATCCCCCAAGTTGCTAAGGTTATCGGTGTTCTCTACATTACTAGTGTCTCCGACCTCTGGCTAACCATTTCTAACCTCTGGTGGACTCTCTCCAACCTTCAGCTAACTCACAGGCTGACCTTGCCCAAGTAACACACCTTGATGGTCTGATTGTGGGATGCCCTTGGCCTGAACATTGTCGATAGATCCTAGTCTAATGGTCAAATTAGGTATATTCTAGTTAGGGTTCTCCATCTTGTAAAATACCAATTTAATTTGGTTAATTCATGTTAATGGATTTAACTTTTGGTGAAGATTTTAATGTTGGGACTATTATTGCTCTCTTTTATAACAATTAGTGAGTTAAGATTTTCTTGCAGGTGGTTTGGTGCATCCTCATTAGGGTAGCTCTCTGTTATATTTCAGCAGGGTTCTAGGTGAGAGTTTATCCATTTCTAGTAGCTGGAAAAATTAGTTTAGATCTTTCCTCCTATTCTCGACATTGCAGCATACACAGGCAAATAAAACCCAATAAATAAAGAGAGGGAGAAAGAACAGCTCCTACACTACTCTGGGCCTATGTGCCCAGCCATGCTCGAGAACTCGCTCTAAGACCATCCAAACTGCGTGTTTAGGAACTCTCAAAGCTTCCCTCTGAGGGCGAACCTACACTACCCTGGATCTATATGCCCAGGCACTCTCAAGAACCCGCTCTCAAGACCACCCAAATTGTGTGTTTCGGAATGCTCAGGGCTCATTCCTGAGCATGCCCAGGACTTCATTCTTGGGTATACCCGAATCTTACACGTTCGGGAGTGCCACATGCCACTCGTTTGGGAAATCCTTTATGTAGAAGTGGGCTAAGTAAGTTTTTAATTGATATCATCTGTCATCATTAATAATTGTACTTATTATCTTTCTATACTCCATTATTTCTCGTGATGGCAGATGTGTTTGTTTAGTTGTAAGAGCAAAGAGATGAGAGGTCACTGAGTTTCGCTCCTCTCTAAACCATTGTAATGACTAATGTTGGGTCTATGTTGCCCTATGTTGCTCGATTTCAGGGGTGACCCGGGGGTAGGCGATGGGGATGTCCAACTGGAGGGGAAAATGTAGCGGTGGAAGTTGTGGACAAACCAGTAGGTGCCCTCTGTGTTGGTGCCATGACTACAACCATGACTGTTACGACCACGTCCACAGGCGCTACAACTACGACCATGACCACGACTTCGAGCACTGCCCCCTTTGACTTTGAGCACTGATCCCTTCAACCACTGTCCCTTTTGACCACAGCCCTTCGATGTCGACCACTTCCCTCTTCGACCACAGCTTCGACAACGATCACGGATTTTCAACTTCGACCACTGTTCCTTCGACCACGGCCCTTCGATAACCACGTCCCTTCGATGCCGACCACTTCCCCCTTTGATCACGGCCCCTTTCGACCACGACTTCGACTTCAACCAAGGATCTTTGACTTCGACCAAGGATCTTCGACTTTGACCATGGATCTTCGACTTCGACCACTGCCCCCTTCGACCACTGTCCCCTTTGACCACGGTCCTTTGACGTAGTCTACTTCCCCCTTCGACCATGGATCTTCGACTTCAACCATAGATCTGCAACTTCGACCACTGCCCCCTTCGACCACTATCCCCTTCAACCAGAAACCTTTGATGATCATGGCCCTTTTACGTCGACCACTTCCCCCTTTGACCACCGTCCCCTTTGGCCATGACCTTTCGATGTCAACCACTATCCCCTTCAATCATGGCCCTTCACGTTAACCACTGTCCCCTTCAACCACGGCCCCTCGACTTTGGCCATGGCCCCTCGACCACGACCCCATTCGACCACGACACCAACTTCGATGACCAGCTTGGGAGACTAAAATCGCCAGACAGTGTGATAGGTTCTGAGCGAAGAGCAGGAGGTAGAGAGGCTCACCTAGTGAGCGACCGCTAGGTGGTGACGGGGAGAGCCACGTGGGTGGGCGTAGTAAGAGAAAGTCGTTGCCATTGCCGAGTGCCCTTCTCTCTGATCCACCGGCTGCTGTCATCGAGTGCCATTCTCTCTGATCCACCGACCGCTGTCACCGAGCGTCGTGCCGCTAGTTAGAGGGGCGATGGGAGATGGAATTGGTGGCAGCACCGAGGAGGAGGAGGGGAGACATGAGGGTTTGGGGGAGAAGGAGGCAGCGGTTGCAGGAGGTGGAGGTCGGGAGGTGGCGGCGGGCAAATGGGGAGAGGAGGTGGCAGGTAAATGCGTTGGGGAGGCAGCGATGAGGGGATGCGACGCTGCTGGGGGAAGTTGAGGACTGTGACCAGATGCTGCTATACGGAGAAGGAATTGGTGGCAGTGCTAAGGAAGAGGAGGCGCGACATGAGGGTTCGGGGGAGAGAACGAGGTAGCGGTTGCGGGAGACAGAGGATGCAGGGGAAGAGAAGAGGAGGAGCGCAGCCCACGTAACGGCCCGACCTTTTCTACGAGGAGCGAAAGAACTATCTACATGCGGATCTGGACAGTTGATCTTTGATCGGACGGCTGAGAAGAGAGGAGAGAGAACGGACTGACGACCACCAACTCATATTTTTAGAACTAATTTAACAATAAAATGACATAATGAAGAGGAGTATTAAAGAATACTTAAGGCAATATAGCAAAATGGTCCTACTTAAGTCTAGAACTGTCTTTAGTTATATGCGTGACCCTCCAACTATTGCTCTGATACCACCTGTGATGACTCACATTTTTACCGTGGGGTAAAAACACTAATCAATAGATTATTATACATTTTAGATAATAGAACATCGTTCCAATAAATAATAAGCCCATCAGAGCGTTGCAACAGAACAATAATTAGAGACAGTACATCATATTACATCCATGTAGCCATGTAGGGCTAAAGTTCGGTTCAACCATTCTAGCTAGTTTATTACAATACCAGAAGTGAAGTCTAGTCTAGAATCTAATTATATAAGAGGAGCTGAATATAAATACAATACTATAATATCACAGATACCTTGGGGTCGAGATCGAGCTGCTCGTAGGGTCCTAGTCGTCCTAGTTCTCATATAAGGTGTCATCCTCATACGGCTCGGCCTCAGTACAATCTCCCTCCCACTCAGGGTAGGGCTCATCCGCGTAGGCCTCATCCACTTTGAGTGTGGAACCCAGCTGGCTATCCTTTAAACAAGTGGAAATAATGGCAATGGTGAGTACGGTGTACTCAGCAAGCTTATGTAGCAAATATGCATTGTATGCTCATCATCTACTTTTCCTGCAACATTTCATTCTCATAATCCGTCTCATTCTCCAATGGCTCATCATCCACTTGACTTATAGTTGCTGACCCAAGGTGGTGTACCATCCTCACCCAACGCCCTTGCAATTATAAAACAATCATTGGTCAGACTTATCTCCTATAGCCCAATGTCCAATTTAGATCTCGCCTGACACTCCACGTCGCTAATATATGCGCTGAGCGTATCTTTTATGGCCCAAAGTCCAATTGAGATCTTGCTAGGTTCGTTCCTAGATAAATCTACTTACCCAGTTGTGGAGGGTATAATAACCTCAATAGAGTTACTAATCCTGCCAATTCTCATATGAAATAATGGTTGATACGATCAATACGGTCCATTACATGAGTGAAGTTTGTAGATCCTCTTATTTTATTCTCATGCAGAGGGTCCCAACCTACCTTCTTGACACCTTCCAGAGGCACCCTCTGCCCACCCTTCAATTATCCTTACTTGTCGACTGCTCCATCAATCGATCGCTACAACATTTCATTGCTTTCTCATGCCATTCATCTGATTTAAACATGGTTTTCCATTTTCATGCATGGTGATAATAATTTAATAGAGAAGTACTTGTTTTTATGAATATACGCTATTCATATGCTCAAAAGTATGCTTGCCTCAGTATAGGTCGAGAATATCGGGTTCAGGCTCACTCAAATAAAATATTCCCTTCGTGCCCAGTTCGTTTCCTGCATTTAATGCGTATGTTATTGTGTAATGTGTTGAATAAAAGTATCTACGCCTATGTGTTCATATGCCGTTCCTAGGTCAATTTAATTGGTCGTTGGAATTTATACTCAAATGTTATTTAATCGGTCGTGATGGTGATGTTTGTGGGGTGCTCCATGATGGTGATGGTAAGATCAAAAAGGAGTTGTGGGGTTACCTTGTTGGGTGATGATTGGTTGGATTGGGGGGGGGGGAGAAAACATTTGGCTAACTTTCTCAGTGCTTCCCTTCTAATCTTGCTGCCGAGCTCCTCTTCTCCTCGGTTGGCTTGGTGGATTGGAATGGAAATGGTGGGGGATCGATGGAAAGGTGATGATCGTGGTGCTGTGGCTTGGCTATGGTGATGGCTGGCGATAGTTTGGGTGAAATGGTTTCTCTCTCCTTCTTATTGGACACCCTCTCGGCCCTATCCTCTCTGGCTGTGACTGTGTTGGAGATTTTTATCCCCTCAATGAAGGTGAATTCGGTTACTTTCGTAAAATCGGTCTTCCTAGGCTGGCTTTTACTAAAAAAAGTGATTGGGAATAAATTTTGGTTTGTTTCTAATGCCGGATGATGACCCTACGACTGTGAGAGGTGCCGACTTGCCCCAGACGGTCTGGTATCTTGATGAGCGGAATGTCCAGCTCAAAATTAATTTCTAGGGTTTTGACGACAATTCTTCTTTTTAATTTCTTCTTTTTTGGGCCTTTTTCGATGTCTTTAAATTCATTCTATTCACAATTGAAACTGCAGTGCGGTCCTTTACCTTCTTCCTTAGCTATTGATTAATTGAAAAATGTATGAGATGATCTATATGTAATTTGTACTCTCTATTGTTCTGAATATATTAGCGTTCGTATGAAATGATCCCCATGTAATTTTATCTCTTTGTTATACTCGATGTAATAATTAAAATGTACTGTACAGTTTTTGGTTTGTAATGTATAACACCAGTTGTATTTGTGTTGTATGCTATTCAATTGGACTCCTATACAATGTTTTATATTTGAGTGTATTAGTTCATAACATTAATTAAACGATTCAATTACTGTAGTTAATTCTAATCTTGCCAATTAGCTTAGTTAGGAAAACGCGGGCGTTACAAATATAGTATAAGGGTGCACCACGGTAGTCTTGGCTTGGGATTATTTGTCCAGACGAATAGAGTAGGTTCCTCTAGCGTTATACGCTGTGTATTATGGTAATCAAGTTTGATACAACCATTTTTTATGCTTTTGAGTTCACATTGCGAATGGAGATTGTTGCCTTCCTGGTTTGCCAAACAGGGTACAAGATGGTTCACAACTACTTTTTCACGTGAGCTTCGAACAAATCGTATGGCGCATCACAGCATAACAGCCGCAGACCGGCCCTTGGCAACGGCATCACACACCACAGTGAATAAAAAGAAATCGCAGTCCTTCAAATGAATCTTCAAATGAATTGCAATTTGCACATGCAAACCAACTCTTTACCCTGCCAATAGAACATCACAGACTTTGCTAATGAGTCCACAGCTTGGCCTTTTAGCCTTTTCGGTCCAGCAAAACTTCTCCCCATGCCGCAAGACAGGCTTGAACATGGGATTTAGATCGGGCTAACTTGATCCGACATATCCTGGGCCGTGTCCAAAGGAAAATGCCTATTATTTTGTTTACACAGTGAGCGCTAGGTTGTTGCCATTGTACCATGTAGATGTCTAGTATGATTGTGTTTCTCTCCGTTTCAAAAAATGATCGGTGTTTTTCTTCTTCTTTTTTCACGCTGGTATTCAAAAACTTTTGTCTATACTGGTAAGCGTGCACGTGGAATTCACATCAAAAGCATTGATTATATGTCCAAAAATGAAATGTAAATGTTGATTCATGCCTCATAACTGAATTTCTTACGAGTCATATAATCAGGCACACCTTATGACAGACAGCTAAGTCATTATGTCACGTCTTTGAACGAGCAGGATATCTATGCTAGACCGGAGGTCGAGGAACTGGACCCCCTGGCCATGGTCGAAGTGCTGTAGTCGAAGTACTGTGTAATCATGTGTCGAGTACTCGTGTGTTCGAGTACTGTGCAGTCAAAGACCTTAGAGTCGGTAAACCGTTCACAACTACAGTGAACCGGTTGCAGTCGTGAGTCGAGCTGCATAGGAGTCATAGCTGCAATGAACTGATCGTGGATACAGTGAACCGGTTGTGCACATAGTGAACTGATCATAGCAGTCGCAGTCAGTACTCGTAAGCTACAGTAGATGCTCGATACTCGTAAGTTATAGTACCGGTCGGTGCTCGAAGACCGGTAGTATCGTTCTGTATAAGCGGTACTACTGGAAAAGCAGTTGAAGTGCTGTGGTCGAAGTGCCATGGTCCAGAAGCTGAGGTCAAAGTGGTATGGTCGAGCAGCCATGGTCAAAGTGGCGTAGTTGAGCAGCCGTGGTCGAAGTGGAGTGTTGCACCTTGGTCGAGTAGCCGTGGTCGAGGCACAGTGGTCGTAAGTTGTCACTAGACATATGAGTAATAGCTGAGTTAATGAGTTGGCCGAGTCATGCGAAACAATACTACATTCCATCCTTATGTAGGTCAAGGCACTATAAGGAAATTAACATTCCATATGGAAAAAATACTAAAAGTTTAGTGTATGGAAACATAAGGAAATTAACATTCTGTATGGGAATATTCCATTGCATAGTCTCACCATTCATTATGTTACTAAACATTCTATTCCATGTCGACTATTTCGTATAGAAATAGGACATGCTTGGAAACAAGCCGAGGTTTGCTTCCCATCCTGAGATTTTCTTTCCATGCCGGCTAAATGGAAATAATCTTATGAAAAGGACACATATAGAATGGAAAGGCCATACTAAATGTACCGAGACTTGCCGAGATTTTCTTCCCATGCCAAGATCTACTTCCCATCACCGATTCGATAGTCATAGCTACAGAAACGATCGAGAGTCGTAGCTACGATGGCGACCGATGGTCATAAGCGATGCACAGTCGGTGCTCGAAAGACCTGCGTGGTCGACCTGGTAGTATCGGCTTTGTGTAAGCAGTACGAGAGTTGTGGTAAGAGCCGTGGTCGGTAGTCGTAAGCAATAGTACCGAGCGGTCGCTCTGCTGTGGTCGAGAAGCCGTGGTCGGAGAAGCGATCGAAGTACCATGGTCAAGAAGCCATGGTCAGAAAAGTAGTCGAAGTGCTGTGGTGGACAAGCCGTGGTCGAAGTAGTGGTTGAAGTGTCGTGGTCGAGAAGCCGTAGTCGGAGACGCGGTCCAAGTACCATGGTTGAGAAGCTATGGTCGAAGAAGCAGTCGAGGTGGTGTGGTCGAGAAGCCATGGTCAGAGTGGCGGTCGAAGTGCCATGGTCGGAGTTGTTGTGGAAGTGTCGTGGTCCGAGTTGTGGTCCAAGTGCCATGGTCGAGAAGCTATGGTCAGAGGGGCGGTCAAAGTGGTGTGGTCAAGAATCCATGGTCGAAGTGGCAGTCGAAGTTCCATGGTTGAGACGCCATGGTTGAGGCACAGTGGTCGTAAGTCATCACTGGGCGTCTAAGTAACGGATGACTCAAAGAGTCGCAGTCAGGTGCATCACTCCAAAGAAGAAAGCATGTATGCGTTTTCTCCTAGCGAGTAGCGATCGGAGCTGATGAGTTCAGTTCCAACAACACCATGGTCGAAGATCTGTGGTCGAGGCGTCATGGTTGAAGTGCTATGGTCAGAGAAGCGGTCAAAGCGCTGTGGTTGGAGAAGCGGTCAAAGTGCCGTGGTCACAGTTGCGGTCGAAGTGCCGTGGTTGAGAAGCCATGGCTAGAGAAGCAGTTGAAGTGCCGTGGTTGGAGATGCAGTCGAAGAGTAGTGGTCGGGAAGCCATGGTCAGAGAAGCGGTCGAAGAGGCGTGGTCAAGAAGCCATGGTTGGAGGGGTGGTCGAAGTGTTGTGGTCGAGAAGCCGTGGTTGGAGATGTGATCAAAGTGTCGTGGTCATAGAGCCATGGTGGAAGTCCCATGGTTAAGGCGCCATGGTGGAAGTCTCGTGGTAAAGGCGACGTGGTTGAGTCACCGTGGTCGAAGGGCCGCGGTCGAAGCACCATGGTCGAGACACTGTGGTCGAGGCTTCGTGGTCGGAGGACCATGGTCGGGGCACCGTGGTTGAGTCACCGTGGTCAAGGCACTGTGGTCAATGGACCATGGTCGCCACGCCATGGTCGAAGTCCCGTGGTTGACGTCCTGTGGTTGAGGCACTATGGTGGAAGTCCCATGGTGGAGGCACCATGGTCGAGGCTCCATGGTTGAAGGACCATGGTCAAAGGACCATAGTTGAGGCATCGTGGTTGAAGGACCGTGGTCAAAGTGCCGTGGTCAAGGCGCCATGGTAGAAGTCCCGTGGTCGAAGTCCCGCGATCGAGATGCCGTGGTCGAAGTCCCGCGGTCGAGGCGTCATGATTGAAACATCGTGGTCGAAGGACTCGACGTCGTAGGAGTCAACTTGGTCAGGTCTATGCATGGTCATAGACTTGGTCAGATCTATGTGTGGTTATAGC
The DNA here is from genome assembly GCA_036346575.1 of Dendrocalamus sinicus. NCBI lineage: Eukaryota > Viridiplantae > Streptophyta > Magnoliopsida > Poales > Poaceae > Dendrocalamus > Dendrocalamus sinicus. The sequence goes on from CM070644.1 coordinate 26,259,903, forward strand.
TACAGTGAACCAGTCAATAGTCCTTGTTCGATAATCGTAGCTACAGTAACAGGTCATTAGTCGTAAGCTACAGTACCTGGTTCGATAATCGTATCTACAGTAACAGGTCATTAGTCGTAAACTACAGTACCTGGTCGCTGCTCAGGAGATCTGCATGGTTGAAGTCCGGTAGTACCGACATTGTGTGAGCAGTATGACTAGAGATATAGTAATAGCCATGGTTGAGACACCGTGGTCCAAGAGCCGTGGTTGGGACACCATGGTCGAAGGGCCATGGTCAAGGCGTCGTGGTTGAAGGACCGTGGTCGATGCTCCCTAGTCGAAGTACCGTGGTCGAAGACCCTTGGTCAAAGAGTCATGGTCGAAAAGCCGTGGTCGAATGGTCAAGGTGCTGTGGTCAACATCCTGTGGTCGAGGCACCGTGGTGGAAGTCCCATGGTCGACGCGCCATGGTTGACGTGCCGTGGTCGTAGTCCTGGGGGCATAGCAACAGCGCGGGGGCGAAGCAGGAGCGGAAGGGGCCGAAGCGGCGGGGGAAGGAGCGGCGGCGTGGGAGTAGAGAGGGCGGAGCATGGGGCCGAGCGGGAGCAGAGGGAGGCAGAACAGCAGTGCTAGGGCGGAGCGGTGGAGCATGGGGGTGGGGCGGAGTAGGGGGCGTTGTGGGAATGGGGGAGCATTGGGGCGGTGCCGATGGATATATTGTGGGCGTGATGCAGGGGCGTGATTGCGATGGTGGGTGGGCGCGGTGTGCGGCGGATTGGCAGGACCAACCTGCAATCGCGGATGTTAGATGAACTAAATAAACGGTGTAAATATTCAGATAGCATGACCAACTTGCAATGTCAGCCATTGGATTACGTTGATCTAATGATCAGGAGAGGGGGTATTAACGTGGTTGGGTGACAAGTGGTTTAATCAAATTGGTGCTTTTTATATTAGTATATATTATGTTTTTGGAGGAAGAAGAGGATAGGCTAATGCCACAAGTTCAATAAAAGCATCTTAGCTTATGTTGGTTTAAAATGGCTTCAACACATTCATAAGATCATAAACTGAATCTCAAGTCTAGACATGTATTTGCAAAACCGGGTTACATGGTGACCACGGTGGGAAAACACCCTCAAAATTGGTCTCAAGGGTGAAGTGATCCAGTATTAGATGTTTATATTGCAAGAGAGGACAAGTGATTGCAAAAGAACTGTTGATTACTTTATTCTGAATCATGTACATGGTAATTTATAGATGATGAGAGGGTGGCATAGAAGGTGCCTTTACATGAATAGATGTCTTTACAATAAAAGGTGACTGTACATTGGTTACTTTATTTTTTTGGTTATAACACTCCCCCTTGACCAATGTGTCTTCATATGATCACCTCGATTCATCATCTTGGAAAACTCCTCTAAAACCCTGTAGGGAAAAATATGAGGAGAACCGATAGAGTAGATATGCCATGAAAAACTCCTTTAAAACCCAGTGGAAAATTTTAAGGAGAAAATTTGATATGGCATATATTTGATTATATCTCCTTAAAAACCCCTGTGGGGAAAATAGAGACATAATATATTTGTGATTACGTTGTCATATTGCCTCATTAAAAACCTTAATGAGAAATCTTAGAGGGAAAACTCATAAAGGGAAAAAGAGTACAATATTTGTATTGAACGGGTTAAGTCTTAGAAGATTTCTCCCCCAGACATCTGCAAATCACGTTGTCTTCGCATACCAATTCCATGAACACATTTTTGGAATGTGGAAGTTGGTAATGACTTGGTGAATAAGTCTGCAAGATTATCACAAGACTTAATTTGCAGAATATTTATTTCCCCACTCTCTTGCATTCATGTGGGTAAAATAATTTAGGTGCAATATGTTTAGTGATATTGCTCTTTATGTAACCCGTTTGTATTTGAACAACGCAAGCAGCATTATCTTCGTAGATAATGGTAGGTGATGCGATAGCACCTATACCACATGATTGTTGTATGTGGTTAATCATTCTACGAAGTCGTACACATTCACGTGATGCTTCATATAATGCAATTATTTCAGAATGATTAGTGGATGTAGCCACTAGAGTTTGTTTCGAAGACTTCCAAGAAATGGCTGTTCCACCATGTAAAAATACAAAGCCTGTTTGAGATCTGGCATTATGGGGATCTGATAAATAGCCAACATCTGTATATCCTATTAAATCCATATTTTTATTCTTCTGGAAGAATAGACTGAGATCTTTAGTGCCTTGAAGATATCTAAGGATATTCTTCACTCCTACCCAATGTCTTTTGGTTGGAGCAGCGCTATATCTAGCAAGTAGATTTACCGCAAATGCAATATCCGGCCGGGTGCAATTTGCAAGGTACATAAGCGCTCCAATGGCACTGAGATATGGAACCTCGGGTCCCAATAGCTCTTCATTGTCATCTCGGGGTCTAAATGTATCTTTGTCCCTGTCTAGATATCGAACAACCATGGGGGTTTTCGATGGATATGCTTTGTCCATATTGAATTTCTCCAATATTTTTTGGACATAGGCTGATTGATGCACTAGAATGCCTGTATGAAGGTGCTCAAATTGTATACCTAAGCAAAATTTGGTTTTACCCAAATCCTTCATTTCAAATTCCATCATAAGATGATTATGTGCTTCATCTATATCCTGTGTGTTACCAATGATATTAAGATCATCAACATACACAGATATAATACAAAATCCTGTTGAGGATCTTTTGATGAATACGCATGGGCAATCATCATTGTTGGAGTATCCCATTTTGGTTAGGAACTCACTTAGTCGGTTGTACCACATTCTACCCGACTGTTTCAAGCCGTATAAAGACTTGTTCAATTTTACACAATACATATTGCGATTTGCGTTTGGATTCAGAATTGAAATTCCATCGGGAACTTTCATGTATATGTCCGAATCAAGTGACCCATAGAGATATGCGGTCACTACATCCATCAACTGAAAAGATAGAAGATTTTTAACTGCCAATGAGATTAAGTATCGGAATGTTATTCCACTCATTACTGGAGAATAAGTTTTATTGAAATCAATGCCGGGTCTCTGCGTGAACCCTTGTGCTACAAGCCTTGCTTTGTATCTCACCACCTCATTGTTTTCATTCCGTTTGCGGACGAAAACCCATTTGAAACCGACAGGGAATACTTTGGGAGGTGTATGTATCACATTGGTGAATACATCTCTTTTCTTGAGCGAGACTAACTCCGCTTGAATTGCATCCTTCCATTGATTCCAGTCCGAGCGTTGTTTGCACTCTGCCATGGTCTTGGGATCTAGATCATTTTGAAGGTTGTTTGCAATTGTTGTGGAGAAATAAATGTCGACAATTGTAGTCTTACGATCGTATGATTCTCCAGAATCAGTATAATTAGTGGAAATTTCTTGGACCCCTGGTGACTCAATGTTATTTCCCAAAACATTTGAATCGGGGTATTCTGATGTCCCAGGATCAGAATTTGAGTGCACTTTTGATCTGGGTTCAAGGATCCTTTGGTGTCTATCAACTTGAGGTTGATCTGTATTTACATTCTTTTGTTTCCTTTGTCGCTTGTTAGAAGCTGTATCCGCCATTTGTGCCGTACTTCTCCCCCTCTTATTTTGAACTGGGAGTTGAGTGGTATTTTGCGGTACCTCCACTCTTTCAGGCACATATCTGGCAGGATTATAGGATTTTGTGACACCTTTATAATCAGTAAATGCATCTGGCAGGTTATTTGCAATGTTTTGCAAATGAATGATTTTCTGAACTTGAAGTTCGGTTTCTGCACGTGGAGTGCAGGCAGAATGCCTTGGACATTCCAATTAATTTTCTGGCATTCAGTTTGGTACTTGTTGTCTCCCCCTAATGCAGGGAAATGTTCCTCATTGAATATGCAATCAGCGTACCGGGCCGTAAACAGGTCCCCTGTAGGGGCTCGAGGTATTTTATGATTGACGGAGATTTATACCCAACATAGATCCCAAGTTTCCTGTGAGGTCCCATTGAGGTACGCTGCGGTGGTGAGATCGGTACGTATGTAGCGCAACCGAACTTTCGCAGATGGGAAATATCTGGTGGATTTCCACGTACTAATTGTATTGGGGAAGAGCTATGATAAGCAGTTGGACGCAATTGGATTAAGTCAGCAGCGTGTAAAACTGCATGACCCCAACATGATGTTGGTAAGTTGCAATTCTGTAGTAATGGTCTTGCAATGAGCTTGATTCTCTTGATAAGAGATTCGGCTAAACCATTTTGTGTATGGACATATGGAACAGAATGTTGAACTTGTATCCCAAGAGCCATGCAATAATCATTGAAGGCATGGGATGAAAATTCAGCAGCATTGTCCATTCGAATTGATTGAATTCGATATTCAGGGTAATGCGCTCGTAATTGGATAATTTTACCAATTAACTTAGCAAATGCATGGTTTCGTGTGGATAAAAGACACACATGTGACCATCTAGTAGATGCGTCAATTAGAACCATGAAGTACCTGAACGGTCCACACAATGGTTGTATAGGACCACATATATCTCCTTGAATGCGTTCAAGGAATTTAAGTGGTTCAGCTCTGATTTTAAGATAAGAGGGTCTTAAAATCAATTTTCCGATGGCACAAGAAGTGCACACAAAATCTGAGGATTTCGGAAATTTTGTATTGAGGTATGTATGACCAATTGAATTGCGAATAATTTTCCTCATCATTCCAATGCCTGGATGGCCAAGGCGATCATGCCATGTTTGGAATGTGTTAGTGTTTTAGAAAATTACTTTGTAGGCAATATGTTGAACGGGTTTGATGTATGTATAGTACAATCCGGAGTCTAAAGATGGAATTTTTTCTAGTACTTGTTTGTCATATCCGTTGTTTTTGGTTAAGAGGAGATATTCCTCTTTGTTGTCATTTTGGGTTTCAACATGGAAACCATTCTTACAGATATCTCTATAACTGAGTAGGGTACGTGTTGAATCGGGATACAAGAGTGCGTCCTTAATTTCCAATTGTGTACCCATAGGGAGAGTGATAGAGGCGCGACCAGAGCCTACTATCGTTGCATCGCGTCCAGCGATGGTAAAAACATTTTCTTTCCTCCTAGTAAGAGTCAGGAAATATTTTGTGTCCCTAAGTATAGAGTTTGTGGTACCACTGTCCACAAGGCATAATTCCTCCTCCATTGGATCGACTCCGAAAAATCTATATACACAAAAGAAGAATTTAATGAAATTCTTATAGTACATATAGAATACATACAAACTTTATTTGCAATACTGAATATGTTCGATATATGATCGTAGCATACAAGCTTACAATATAGATGACAACATTATTTATATTACAACACTATAGTACTTAGTAGCTATGGGACTAGGAGTCTAACTGAGATCTCCAAACATGTCTTGAGAATGAAATTCGTCAAGTGTGTCATCAATGCACATGAGATCATCCTTCTTTGGAGAAGCACATGTGTTTTTTAGTTCTTGAATGAACTTTTGAGAGCATTCGGCTTCATCATAGTTGGATGTGAGATTGAAGTGTGCTTCGAATCTTTTCTCTTGAGCATTCTTGCCTTGAGTCAAAGACTAGATGTAGAGGTCCACAAGATGCTTCGGGGTGCGGCATTTCTTGGTAGGATGGTTGTAGCAACCACACTTTTGACAAATTTCAGTTTTGTCAATTTTCTTACCAGAATTGCCTTTACCTTTCTTGAATCCACTTGGTTTTTGCTTCATGTTGCGTTTGTTTTTACCCTTAAAGTTCTTTGAGTGGTCTTTGGAACCACTGAACTTTTTGTTATTTTGATTAGCATGAACTTCAAGAAGTGGAGCAGCCCCAATGGGACGTTGCTAATTATTCTTTAAAAGAAGTTCAGCATGCTTCTCGGCCTGAAGTAAAGTATGCATAAGATCAAAATAAGTTTGGTAATTTGCAGCACGCCATTGCTGCTGTAGGACCCTGTCAGATGGGAGCATTGTTGAGAGAGTCTTCTCTATTTTGTCCGCATCTGTTGGTTCCTTTTCACAAAACCGCAATTTGGAGCAAATAGTATGAAGGGCATGATTATAGTCTCCAACAGATTTGAAATCCTGGAGTCTAAGATGTGCCCATTCATGATTAGCCTCAGGTAAGATAACAGCTTTCTGCTGTTCATATCTATTTTTGAGGGCTAAACATAATGTAAGTGGATCCTCCTCATACAGGTATTCAGCCTTCAAATCCGGATGAATATGATTCCGTATTATGCTCAAAATGGAATATTTCACAATATCCGGAGGAATTTGATCATTTGGAGGATCAAATATCACCCTTTGCAACTCACGTGTGGTTAGGTTGATTTTGAGGTCCTAGCCCATGTAGGATAATTGGCACCATCTAGAGCGAGAGGCTCAAAATCTTTGGTAGCCATTGAAAACCTACATGAAAAGTACGCCACAAAGAATTAATTTACATGAGGTAAATTAATGTGTATGGTAATGTTGTAATAAAATGCAAAATATGTGGAAAACAATGAGTATTGTAATCCGAATGAATATATACCCAAATTAAATATAACATGTGGTTATATTTTTAATACCGTATAATCACAATATTAGTGGTGAACACCAATTTTTGTATGGCATAGCGTACAAAATAAATGTAGCAAAGTGCCATAAATTGTAATTTTATGGTATTTATGGTAGGTATAATATTTTGCAAAAAATTCCAAATTATTAAGTACAATGGTACTCATTAAATGGGAATTTTAAATTTTAATTTGCGAAAGATAGCAAATTTAAAGATGGTCGCAATTCATATTGTAAATAAATTGCAATAAAATAATCCTAAATATGTAAAAGTTATAGAAATGTGCATGCACATTTATTTGAACAATTACATAATTTTCAGATCCTGTAGGGACTGACATGCTAATTTATAAATGTACGAACTGACGAGTACAATTATAAATAAGCGCAAGGACTATACTGCAAATATTACAATACAAATTTATTAAACATAAAAATTCTGCATTTTCCATAAATTAGAGGGGGGAAATGCAAATTTGCGGCAACCTGGGCTGAAGCCCATTTGGCCTTTGGGCCCATGAGGAATGGTGGGATTTAATGGGCCAAAACCTATTTTTAGGGAGCACTATATAAAAGAGGGTGGGGGGATTTTAGGGTTTCCCCCCAAACCCTAGCCCAGCCGCCACACATGGGGTGCCTCATGGGAAGCCGCCGCCGCCGGCCGCGCCGCACCGCCTCACCTCCACTTCCTCGGGCCAGGCTGCGCCGCCAGCCGTGCTGAGGCTCGGCGCGCGCGGCTGCAAGAGTCGCCACCGCGGGTGGGTCGTCTTGCGCCGCGCCTCCTCGAGGCCGCTGGCGGCGCGGCCATCTCCATCGCCGGCCGTGAGCCGCCTCGTGCGTGGCGCGCTGCGTCGGGCTTGCGCCGTCGCCGATCGTTAGGTGCCGCCGTACGCGGGCTCTGCAGGCGGAGTCTTCGGCCGCGCCGGGAGCGCGGCGCCGTGGTTCGGGCTGGCGGATGGACAAGGGAGGCCGCAAAGGCAGCGACATTCTCGTGAATAGCGCGAGTGTGGGGGAGAGTTGCGTGATATTGCAAGAACATCAAGTATTCTTGCCATAACCTTTTTTTCTCTTCTGATTTGCACTTGTGTGTATATGCGTGTGCTGATAACGTATTGCAAGAGAGGACAAGTGATTGCAAAAGAACTGTTGATTACTTTATTCTGAATCATGTACATGGTAATTTATAGATCATGAGAGGGTGGCATAGAAGGTGCCTTTACATGTATAGATGTCTTTACAATAAAAGGTGCCTGTACATTTGTTACTTTATTTTTTACTTTATTTTTTTGGTTATAACAGTTTATAGGGTTAAGTGAACAAAGTTTTTGGGGTTAAGTAGACAATCGTAATACTCCGGGGAGTGGACTTTTCGGCACCTTATCCTAAATAGCAAGTTAGTGTAGTCAATAACAAGGTCAATCAAACAAAATTAGGAGAGTAAATGAAACACCCTTGTTGTAGGGGTGGCCCCCACCTAAACCCAGCAGGCCTGGTAGGAGGTTATAAGGTCCAGAATGGGCCATGTGTAACGACATAAGTGCCTCTGGAAAGGATACTCAAATGTAAGGGCATAATTGTGAAAACACTCCCCATGTATATATATAGAATACAGGCCATGGGGAGGACCCAGGCCATTACTCATCTCCCTCACTCTCCACTACCATCTCTCTCTGTTTGGTGCAGAACCACAACGATTGGCGCCGTCCGTGGGGAGGGCGAGTAAGCCCAAAACCTGAAAAAGGATGGCACCGAAAAAAGTTTCATCAACGGCAGCGAAGGGAAAGAAGGCGGCCGGGTCAGAGCGTCGCATGGGTACCAGGGCTTCGGCATCGGCGGTGGCGAGTGCGGGTGGCGACGCAGGTGCGGTGGCCGAGGACGTCGACGTTCGCGCTGCGACGACCAACCCCGCCATCGGCACCGCGATGACCGACCACGCCATCGGCACTACGACGACCAACCCCGCCATCGGCACCGCGACGGCCAATCCTGAGGTGACCGTACCCGCACCAACCCACTCGCGGGGTGCACCGGCGGTCCCGCCGGCGCCAGCAGTAGAAAGCGCGCTACTGGCGGCCCTCAGCGCGTTCCAGCGGGAGCTAGGGGACCTTCGCGGGGCTGTCCGTGACATGCAAGAGGCTCAAAGTCAGCAGGCCGCGCCAGTGGCCACGCCAGAGCCCGCGCCGGAAAGAGCGGACAGCCGCGACGCCCCCACGTCCAGCCGTGTGCCGCTGCGACGCGTCGATCTAGAGTCCCCGCTTTCAGCAGGACTGCAGCAGGCAGCGTGGCCCGAGGACTTCAAGTTCCCCAGGGCCATCGAGCCATACAAAGGTGATCAGATCCCCGCGAGTTCGTGCGCGTGTACGAAACCGTGATCGAGGCCGCGGGCGGAGATGATACCACAAAGGCGAAGGGGCTCCCCCTCGCGCTGCAAGGAGTGGCACTTTCTTGGTTTTTTACCATAGAGCCAAACTCCATCTATGCGTGGGAGCAGCTCTGCCATCGCCTTCACAACAACTTCCAGGGAAGCTATGTCGAGCGAGTCGATGCGAGCCAGCTCTTCGTCGTGAGGCAGAAGCCCTCGGAAAAGCTCTGGGACTACTTCAAGCGTTTCGCGAAGATACGCTGCCAGATCAAGGATGTTAATGAGACAACCGTCATTAACGCGGCCATACAGGGCCTTCGTCCGGGCTCCTTGGCCGAATACAATGCACGTAAGCCTATCAAGATGGTCGCTGAGCTCTTCGATAAGATGGAGGGGTATGCGCGGGCTGAGGAAGATGCGCGGAGACGCGATGCTTCCACCCTCGATCTTGCTCAAGCGGCGCGCTTGACATACGACGAGGGGGTGGGCGACGACCCCTCGAAACAGGCTCGCAGCCGACAGCCCCGGGAGGACCCCCCCTAGGAGCAATAGCACCGGGGAGCCAGAAGGCTCTCCAAAGAGCTATAGGAGAAGAGACTGTTTTGTGGGTACTTTTGGAGGAAATTTAAAAGTCGACATTCACCCCCCCCTCTGTCGCTGATTTCAATCCAACAGAGAGATTCGCCAGAAACATGAAGTTAATGCAATTAGACATACCACTACAAATCCCATGCCAGATTCTCCACGACAGACTACCCCACGACCCATTGGTCGCAATGGTGCAAACGCTCCTAGATCGCCCAGAGAGAATGGAAACAACGGAATTGGTGGACGTCAACCATCTAATCTACCTACTTCTACCTCTCTACGCTTGATGAGTCACGTGGGATGAGCAAGGAACTTAGGGCAAAGTTGAGTCATCACACCCCTTCATCCGATAGAATGCTCCAAAGCACTCAGTAACTATCTAGAACCTACAACAAGTTCATGATATTTTGAATGACCCAAATCCTACTTCAGCAGAAACACTGGGATATGCTCATGTTGCAGGATAGATATCAAAGATTCTGCAACAGACCATGCGTCGGATAGAGATGTACCGAGAGCAGAGACGCTGTCAAAGCTATAAGCTGTCTTCTTCTATGGATTCTCCGCATGAAGGAAACCAGCGTGGTCGGTTGACAATAATTTCCAAATTCTAATTCTAAAAATTCAAATTCAAATCTTCACAAATCTGAATCTCTAGAAAAAAATGTCTGTTCTATTTTTCTTGACCCATCTTTTCTTTTGTTTTCCTCCAACTTACTTTTCTATTCTTTCTCTCTCCTCTCGGTATTGTTTACGTGGTACTGTTCATCTGTGGATACTATTCATTGAACATCGTTCATCTTCCTGAACCGCCGAGCAGCTACCAGATTAAAATAGAGCCCTGGTGCTTCCCATGGCTACCCAGCCAAATCTCCAATCGAGCATTATCTCAACATCATACCAAAACGAAAGATGCTCCAAATCATGTAAGGAATCCATTCCTTCTAGTCCCTTCATGATTCGTTCATTCATTTGCCTTTTATCTCGTTCATTCCCAAACTGACTCAAAACTAAACGCTATGAATTTGAGCTTATTTCTATCTCTTTCAAACCCTTATATACAACTCTATGATCACTCTCAAGCCTTTCCAGTCTTTGCCAAGCCTCCTCAAACCCTGGAACACCGCCGTCACTAAGAGCGCTTTGTTCCTAAAAATTGTTCATCGCTCCAACTCGCATTCCTAGCACTCCAGTGAATTTCTTCGAATTCCTTTCATGTCACTTTGTGTTCCCGAGTATCTTGCACCCTCATGTGAAGTTAATTTGATTTTTGTGCAGCCATTTGATGGGAATCAAGTTTTCAAAAACCGATCTACTACATCCTCCATTGTTGAATATTCATCGCCTCCGGTAAGCCAAAATTGAATTCTTTGCTACCGCATGATCACCATCATCTACTACATATTTCATACTTCTATTGTATTGCTGAGGAAGCCTCCTCAAACCCTGGACCACCGACTCCTGAGTCCCTGGCTTGAGCTCGGCTCAATTTTTTTGCGAGCCATGAAGAAGGCTTGGCTTGCAACGAGCTCGAGCCGAGCTGTGAGCCGTGAGCTAATTTTCCACCCTATTCTTAACCCATAGCATCACCTGGCAATACCTCCTAGTGCTACAGTTAATCAAATCAATTCAATCTAAACCTTCAACTAGCACAACTCATAAGCAAAGTAATGCAAAATGTAGTAATACTCACGAATGAGATGTCACTCAAAGCCACCGACATGAATCAGACAAGGCACGTCAAATGACACTGTCCCAAAAAATCAAACATCTCACTGTGCTGCGCAAGGAGACGAGGTTGATGGAGATACAATGCTAATGTTCGCACTTCAGCACACTGAAGAATGGAGTTGAGGGATAGGAAGATGCCACACAAGACCAAACAAGGTGCTCCTGCAGCGAACACCAAAAAACAAGAAGTCTCAATTTCTTCTCCCTCAACTCGGGTTGGTTAGATAGGGCTGGTTGTCTTGTCTGTTTAACGGGTTGGCATAGATACTTGCTAGTTAACTATCAAACTATCCAACCTTTGCTCATGAAAGTCAGGTGTTTTAGGGTTAGGGTTTGAGAAGTGTGAGTGATGTGGTGTGCTATATTGTCCTTTACATAGAGTGGCTATAAAAACTTCATCCTCAAGTAGCAATATATTAACTTTTTTTATCTCTTATGGATTTGTCTTGTTTTGGTTGATTTGCTCTTGATTTGATTGGTTTTGATTTTCTATGTTCTCTTCTTGATCTTGCTTGGTATCAAGGATGAGTAAGTGATAGAGATATATTTTAGAAATCAATGTCCATCCATCTAGATATTTGGTTTGGCAAATTCTTGAAGTTGCCCTATTTTTTGCTTAATTTGGCACTTCAAGTGATTTCTTGATTAGTGTTTTTGCCTCAATTTCTTTGGTGTTCCTTATTGCTGTGATATGTGGGAATTCATTCAGAACCATCTTGGTCATCCTCCACATACGAGCAAGTTTTATTTCTTGTTTTCCTCTCTTGCCCGATTTTAGTGCATTCTTCTTTCAAATAGAAAAATGTCACAATTTTGACAACAGTTTTCTCAATCGTTGGTTAGAATAGGTTCATGATATCCTAGAGAAGGTGCATGATAAGTTTTATATTATTTAGATCTATGGATCAAAATTTACGTGGATTCTTGGTTTTAAAATCGTGCTGATTTTGCTGTTCACCAGGCTAATTTTACTGTTTATTTGATCTGACCGCCCCCACAAAGAGGTCTAACCACCCTAGCTGAGAGGTCAGATCACCCTCGTTGAGAGGTCTAACCGGTGAGACTGTGCTTTTCCGGCATTTTTGCCTTCTTAGGATCGAGGCTTTAGTAAGCTTAAATGTTTGTGTTTCCATCATGTTTTTCTAGCTTTGATGTTGGCTTTCCATTCTGATATTTATAGCTCTGTAGCCATTGGAGCAATGGATCGGCAAACGATTAGGGGAAAATTTGAAGACATCATTTATTCTCTTTGTTACCATATTCGATCCTACATAATTCATCAACATTTAACGAGGTTATCTGTAAAAGGATATCGATACGTATTCCTGCCTCATCTAGCAATGATATGTATTAGAGTTTTCACATTAGCAATCAAAGATTTGTCTGTACTAGGTGTGTATACAACCGGCTAACCGCTAGGCAATATAACCTACGCTACAATATGCAGGGTTACTAGCAGTATAATGCAGAGTTGCATCACGATTCGCGAGCCAACCACAGAATGGGGTATTCGGCTAGCAAAAATTTCCCCCCTTTCGAAATCTAATGGGCATTGGGCACTTGTAACAACCCCCATTTCTGGGAGCGTTAGGTTACCCTCGCAACTATCCAAGACTGTTCAGCTGTGAGTACTGTAGAAGAATGTGTACCATTGCCAAAACAAGCTTAAGCATAAAATCAAACTTTATTACAAAAGTAAGGCTTAGTAGCCAAGTTTTACATAAAGGGTGTACAACCCAAAGATATATTACCAAAAAAAACTCCACAAGCAGGTCCGAGTGTAGAATAAATCCTAACACTCGGCGTCGTCTACATTGTAGAGCTCAGCATCATCTTCGAAAACTCCTTCATTATCTTGACAAGCATTTTCTTTTTAATGATTTTAGCAAGTATGAGTACAACCAACCGTACTCAACAAGTCACATGGGAAATGCTATTTAACTATATGCAAGAGATTACCATGGAATGGGGTATAGTGGTTCATTATTTTATGTTGATGCAATTTTGTTTGTAAACACTTTGCTTTCAAACACAAAATATTAAATCATAAACTTCTTAAGGTAATTGGGGGGTTTCTCACACTTGATTTAACTCACACTTTCACATTCCCAAAGCAACTCCAAATCATTTCCAACACCTTTCCAAATCCACTTATGCCACGCTTATTGGAATCACTCATTAAACACAGTACGGTGTATTCAAATACTATTTATAAATGACTTTGCATAGTTTCCCAACTTTACCCACAAGGTTTCTCAACTCCCGCGACAGAGTTAAGAAAACAAGGTCGTTTCATTGCTCATCTCTTCATGTAAACTCTACCCGATAAACTCCAACACAGACCCGGGTGTCTGCCTACACGGCCAGACATTTTATCTACCGATATGGCTATATATTTTTGCCCGTCCTGAGGGAACTCATTGTTGTCCAGTATGGTTTTACCGTTTCCATTTCGACTTTCCGGTACCTGTTAGATCTCAACTCAAACTCGGGTATCCGCCACCAAGGCCAGACTACCCGTCCTGGAAGGATCCAACGTTGTTCAGTATGGTTTTACCGTTTCCATACCAACTGGTTGTACTCGGTTAGAGATTCAATCGATTTGAGCAGCTACTAAACCAGGTTTGACAAGTCAACACTTGTGGTTGAGCGATCACCATGTTCTTCACTGGCATAAGGTTTTTAATTCTCACTTTTTACTAAACAACTTTCATTTACAAATTCACATCCCAATGCCCCACGACACTACTATCAATTCACCAAACGACGTCCATTCTGGGATGGACTCAGCCAACTCATGGTTTTCTGTGATATCATATCAATGAATCTTTCGAAATTCTTATTAGCAAAATATCAAGACTTTTAATAGTAAATGTTTGCTGAGTTCCTAAACTACATGATTACATTAGTAGTACTTTTTAATTTTATTAAGTTTTTGTCAAGGTGAATATGGCCATCAAAGTTAGCTGGGCTTTTTCGGGTGGCAGGACAAAACTAGTATCATGTCATTCTAAACAATTCATTGTACATAAAATAACATTGCGCAAATAACATAATGAAAATATTGATAAATAATAATAAACAGAAAAGTAGGTTCAATATGATCAATGACATGTGACTTGCCTAGCGGATTTATAATTTTGACAATTTTGTATTCTTCTATTTCTTAATCTTGAGCTTGATCCTCGATTTCTTCTTCTTGAATTGATTGATCTTCAACGTCGTGGGCTAGCGCAAAGCCAATAAAATAATTTAATTCCACGCTCGAAGAAAATGAGCTAGGAATAAAGAAATAAAATTCGAGAAAACCAAATAACATAGGTTTTGGGATTTTTGGGTGCTTGGAATGGTGAAATGGAGTTGAAAAATGGATCCGTGGGCTTGAAATGGTCAAAACGAGTATAAATTTGCATTTTTGGGCTTTAAAATGGCTTAACGGGCCTGGTTACTGTTCATTGTGGTTATTCACTGTTCACCGCGGGTAGGGAACTGTTTATCGGGTTCGGGTTCTAGCGCTAACGGGTGACAACTGTGCAGAGAGCAGAGCTAAACGGTGGGAGCTAGCGACGGCACCACAAGACATTGCGATGCAAACCAAGGTTATGGATGGGTCTGGGGAGATGCCAGGAACCCATTTTTAGGGTCGGCGGCACCCGGGGAGGTGGCGTTCGCCGGTGGCGAGTTCAAACGCTCCACACGGTTTTTGGTGGCTTGGGGGCTTTAGGGATGGCTCTTTCTAAATCCGACGGGTGTTTAACCATCTAGGGGTGATCCAGGGGCTCTTGGTAGTGGCGGTTTGCACCGGGGATGCTTCTAACAAGCTGGCCATGGCGAGGGGTTTAAGGTCGGGCAGTGGACTTCGCCGGCAAAGGAGGCGACTGCTTGGGAGCTAAAGGCAATGGTTCGGAGAGTTTCCTAGGACCTTGAGGAAGCTACGGGAGCGAACAATTGGAAAACTATCGGGTGAATTGAGAGAATCGGTCTAGGGCTCACCTTGGGGAATTTCGGTGATTACCAGCAGTGGAGGAGATGGGAGGCCGGAGGAGATGGGAGGCCAATAGGGCATGCCTGGGGTTTCACCGGGGTACGGGGAGGAGGTTAGGGTGGCCGGGGGTCTTTATAGAAGCTCGGGTCGGTTCGGCGCCGAGAGGCCATGGCGGCGGCTTGTCCAGCTGGGGTTGAACTGTGTCTTGCCGGCCAAGAAGAGGTGTCAGGGAGTACAAAGGGTAGCGTACGGTGTCTGACCACGCTGCAGGGGTGAGGAAACGCGAGAAGACACGGGAAGGCTTGGCGGCTAAGAAAGAACGGGGGCGGTGGCTGATCTTTTGGTCGGCGGTGCCAAGCTGCAGTAGGGGAGAGATAAGGCCGGGAGTACGGTTGTCAGACCGGTTGCAAAGGTGGCAGCGAAGGGTGAGCTCGAGAAGGCTCGGGAGGACAGGGAAGACTCGGGCGGTTACAGGCGGCGGCAGAAAACATCGGGCGGCGACAAACAGAGGGGGCGGCGAAAATTACTTGACGTGAACAGTGCAGCGCAAAACTGGGTTAATGTGGTAATTTGGCAAGGGTTTTAGGGCTAGATCGGCATGAATTTGGAGGAGAATTTGGCTAAGATTGAGGGAAAACAAATTCAAAAAGGAAATTCCAATTTTTGTGAAATTGCGGTTTGTTTCAGTACTGCTGCTTCCTGATGCTTTCGGTGCATTTATTTGCATCTGTGCTCCCCTGGAACGTCGACTGTTTAGCCTGGGCACTGGAGGTCGTTTTCTGCGGTTAGTTGTGAGAAACAAATGACCAGATCAATAACCAACTACGTGCTCTGCAGACTGCGATACTATGGTGCAACTTGACCTGCAGTTTTAGAATTGGCAAGCTGTTGCCGTAGCCCATATGTGACTTCTAATTACTTTCACGGCGAGTCCATGTTACGCGCAAGTAAACTCGGCGGGAGTTGTGCTGATTGTGGCGAGCTCGCCGTCGTTGCACGCAACAAATGGAATATACAATTCTGTCTGGTGTGACGAAATGCGTTCTCCTGGAAGCTACATTTTCTCTTGTCAGGAGTCGTTTTCTCAACATTCCAATCGAAAATATGTAGCCCCTAACGTCAGGTCAGCAATTATTAAGCAAGCTGCCGTGTTACGTTATTCAATATTTCCTTTGTTTCATGTGCTTTGTCAGAAACCTTCGTTTTCACGGTTCTCTTGTTTTGAATCAATATATATTATTTTAGTTATTTTGTATTTTATATGGAGTGATTATTGCATTATTTTTGTTTTTATGCAGTTTACAAATGCTTCCATAACCTTCTCCTACTTCTCAAGAGTGAAGGATGTGGGCTAGTGGAGATGGAACTTGGGATGCGAGTGGGCCGACCTTTTTGGTGGTTCACTTCCCACTAATTGGTGGTTCATGGGATATATATGAACCTTAGAGCATCTGGGCCCCTACTTGAGCCCTTAAAATTGGTTTTGAGGGCTTGAGGCAAAAAATAGAGGTCCAGCAGGGCCCCTACTAGAGCCCTCAAATTTGAGGGGCCCCTTAAATCCCCTTCACCCTCATTCCTAGGGGCCCCTATCTACCCTCATTTTTCAGCTTTCCTCGTTTTTTCCCGTACGAGTGAAATAAATTTAAATTCGAAACAAATTTGAATATTCGGAACAAATTTGAATATTCGGAACAAATTTGAATATTCGAATCAAATTTGAATTTAAATTTGAATATTCGAACAAATTTAAATTCAAATTTGGATATTCGAACAAATTTGAATATTGAAACAAATTTGAATTTAAATTTGAATATTCAGAACAAATTTGAATTTAAATTTGAATATTCGAACAAATTTGAATTTAAATTTGAATATTCGAACAAATTTAAATTCAAATTTGGATATTCAAACAAATTTGAATTAAAATTTGAATATTCGAACAAATTTGAATTTAAATTTGAATATTCGAACAAATTTGAATTTAAATTTGGAACAATAAAATTGAAACAAATTTGAATTTAAATTTGAATATTCGTATTTGAATTCATAAATTTAAATATTGTCCCTCATTTTGAAATCATAAATATTTTATTGTGTATTGTGCTTTTGTCTCATACATATGCATATAGTGTGTGAGGAAATAGAGGGAATTGAGAAGTAGGGGCCCTGTTTTGAGGGCTCCTGCTGGAGTGCATCCCAGAAAACAGGGCCCTCAAAAGTAGAGGGAGCCCTCAAATTAAAAGTAAAAGGTCTATTTTGAGGGCTCCTGCTGGAGATGCCCTTACAAGAGGAATCAAGCAGATGAACTAGGATGGGTCTCCCTGGGTCGGCGTGACCCGACCGGCTTACATCCCTAGATGGAACGTACTAAAAGTGAAAGTGTGTGAAAATTTATATACAGTATATAAAACGGCTGTTCTGCGGTCATCGCATATGCGTGCTAACAACCAAATTACAATTTTGAACTGTCAAAAAAATCAGCTGCCTAAAATTTGCAGTATATACTATATAGAAAAGATGTCTAGCTAAATGTTTTATCCTTTTCCTCTAAAAATACGTTGATTTTTCTTAAAAATTTGTAACCTTTTTGAACAGCAACAGGAGTGTGAAAACAACTTTACTCCCTTTTGGGCTTTGGCTTTGATTTTGGCTTATGGTTTTTGAATTCTGTTTGTTCATGAAAAATAGTACGCAAAGAAAAACAGTCGTATGTAATTTTGGCTGGTATAGCTGAACTCAATGGAGTGTCTACTACAATCTAACTGTAGATCCTGTGTTGAAAAGACAAACTGTTTAAAAGCTAGTTACTGTAGCAGATTGTAGGAACAAAAGCCTAATGTAAATTGAAGTTTAGAAGTAGTTAAAAACCACTAATTTGATCGCAAAAAGCCCACTAATTGAAAAAACAGAGTAGAATCCTAATTCATAAATGGAATGATCGTTATGCATGCAACTTTTGGTATTCCGAAAACAAATATCTTGAAAAAGGCTTGCGAACTCCTTCGGGGGAAAAAAAGAAGGCTTGTGAACTCCTTTCAGAAAGGAAAACAAGGATCCCTCTGTTTTTGTTTACTTGGCATTATTGACGTGGACCATTCAAACTTGGTAATCCTCAACTAATAATTATTTGCTAAATATTTAGATTGATCATATTAAAATGATATTGTTAGATTTTTCGTAAGAAATACCTTCACAACATTTCACGTCAGTGACATTTTATAAATATATTAATGGAGAATTAATAGTCAAAGTTCAACCTTGGAGACTGTGAAAAGTCAATAGTTCCAAGTATTCGTAAATAGAGGTAGTAATTTTGTCTTAGCCGTGTTTTTATTTGAACAGTACTAGCAGTAATTAGAAAAGTTCGAATGCTATGGTACTATTTTTCTGACCGAAATGCTATGGTACTAGTTGCTATTGCTTAAGGTAAAACTGCATATGGTTTTCAAATTGTACCTTTTAGTGTAATAAATCTATACATGTTATGTTTTTAACAAGTTATAATTACATGTGCACTGGTAGTACCTTTCATATTTGATTATTTAGAATTTATTTAAATATTTTTCAAATGTTTGCTTTAAAATAATATTCAAATGAAAGAGATTTGTATGTTACTAACTCAACAATCGGTGAAAGTGAAACCAATCGTTATTACTCCATCTATTACTAAATAGCTGTCATGTTAGAACGTGTGTAGTCAAACTTTTAACCCTGCTCATTTGGGTTTATCTTTTGCCTTCTCACTTTTTAATTTTACCTTTTTATAGTTTTTTAGGTCTTTTTAGCTTTTTCTCGTATTCCTTTGTATTTGTCTGTGATGAAAACATGTTTTTTCTATTTATAAATTTAATTACATCGAAAAACTTACAACAACTACAGTAAAAAAACTCCCAAATTGTGCTAAGAAACCCAAAAAAACTCTAAACTTAAGTCCAAATGAGCACTATCCAAAACTATGACCACTAATCCATATAGCACTGCATAGATGAGTCACATAGCAATGATGCTAGTAGATTTGTCATAAAAACAATTCCATAGTTATATATTTATATAATAATTTCTATTGGCGTATAACAAGAAAAGGGTCTTGTTCTTTGTCGACTTTTGGCTTCACCTTTTGACTTTTCTACAGTAACTAGTTTTTAAACAGAGTGTCTTTTCAAGATAAGATCTATTAGTTAATTGTAGAACATACTGTACCGACTTCATTTATATCGGCAAAAACCGCACGTGAGTTTCTGTTATTCTGTAATCTTTTGTACAAATAGTCCAAAAATCATAAATCGCAACCAAAAATCGTAAACTTTAGCCAAAAATGATCTAGCCTAAGAATGAAGGAAGAAAGGTACATCAGTGCATTGCAAACCGTGTGGATGCCTCACGTGATCCTTCACACTCAAATAATCTTAGCCGCCAAGTCAACGGTTACATTACAACGTTAATGACTAACCGGAATCATTGTGTAGAAAAACTGCCTCGAAAAAAGTGAAGCCGTCCCACCGTCCAGCCCGCCAGTCCACGCTTCGAAAAAGCGAAGTCAGAGATGCGCTGGCTAATAAAAAAACAATTCTATAGTTACATACTTCTATAATAATTTCTATTGGCGTGCAATAAGCATGGTGGTTTCTTTTCCATTGTTGACTTTTATTACTGGCGTGAACGGTTGTGCGAATATATTGAATAATAATAAGTTATTTTAAAAAAACTGTCATGATAAATCGCTTCGAAAAAATATCGAAGAAACTGTCATATTTATTTATTTGAAAAAAAACATAAGCCATAAACTAAAAAAATATCCAAAAAGAATAACGGACCAAAGGTGCATTGCAAACCGTGTGGACGCCTGACCCGAATTTTGGACACTGTTGGACCCCTTTTTACCCAAAAATTCCCGTTTTGGCCTCCTGTGCAAAAAATTTCCAATTTTGGACCCCTGTTGAGCGCGCGATTGTGCGAGGACGACACGTGGCCCGGTCGTGCGGTACGGACCGCCGCGCACGGCCTGCCTCCGCGCTTCGATCGCGCGCGCGTCGCGCCCGAAGCGCGATCGCCTCGTTCGCCACCACGACCGCGTCGTGCTGGCGCGCGTCCTCCCGCCGAACGCGCGGCCCGTGGCTCGAGCGCGATTGAGGCGCGACCGCGCGAATCTCGCGCGCGGGGCGGGGGGCGCGCGCCGGCGAACGAGGCGATCGCGCGCTCGGGCGGGCGCTTCGCGTGGTCGAGCGCGAGGCGGCGGTCGTGCGATGCGTACCGCACGACCAGGCCACGTGTCGTCCTCGCACGATCGCGCGCTCAACGGGGGTCCAAAATTGGAAATTTTTTGCACAGGGGGCCAAAACGGGAATTTTGGGTAAAAAGGGGTCCAACAGTGTCCAAATTTCGCCTGACCCAATCCTTCACACTATCAGTCATGTTCTTTCGGGCTGTGACTGATGGCTTATGGATACGGATGATGGTTTATGATTGCAGCCTATGGTTTTTAGTCCTAGTGCAAGCGTTTGTGCGAACGAACCGAATATTGATAAATCGTTTCGAAAATGCTATCTTGATAAGTTGTTTGAAAAAGACTACGAAAAGTTATTTTATTTATTTATTCAAAGAAATTATGAATATAAATTATAAGCTAAAAAGAATGACCGGACAATCTTACTTGTCAAGTCAATGGTTAGATTACATCATTAATGACTAACCGGAGTCACTGTTTAGAAAAACGTCACACCGTGACTCAGCCTCTTAGCCGCCAGTCCACGCTTAGAAAAAGCGAAGTCGCAGGGGCCAGAATGCGCTGGTGCCATAGACAGCCGTGGCCGGCCTTAACAGGATTGGAAGGTACAAAGTAAGGGTGTAAATGAAGCGGATATTTTTTGATCGTTCGTCTGTCTGTTCTAATTCGGATATAATTCGGAGTAAATTTTCGGATATCCGAAGGTTTTGCCGGATACGGAAACGGAGTCGGATATTTTTTGTCAGATACAGAAACGGATTCGGAAAAAACATTATCCAACGGATACGAAACTATCCGAGTATTATTTCGGATAGTTACCGGATACGGAAACGGAGTCGGATACCTGGCCTCTCCGGATACCGGATACGAAGGCCTTTTAAAATCATTTGCTAAATGTAATAAAATTAAATGAACTAGTGATGTACTTGACTACTTGGCTATGGGCAATTCGTACTTTTGAACCATATGACATGTAACTAGTTAGCTACTACTTGTTTAACTAGTATCTATCATTTACTTGCTACTTTGCTAACTAGAATTTACTAGTTGCTTAACTTGTCCCTGTCACCATGTAAAATTTGTTTTTGCGCATTATCCGATTAAATATTCGTGACCGAAACTAACCGTATTCGGAGCGGCATGTATTCGCTCCGTATTTGTTACCGAGAATATCCGCATTTGTATTCGTATCCGGCACTATTCGTGTCCGACTCTGACTCCGACAAAAAATATGGAAAAGGATACGGGATGAGCAATATCCGTCCGTATCCGCTCTATTTGCACCTCTAGTACAAAGGGTGGATTTGTTTTGATTTATTCGTGGCTTATATTTATATTATCTATATTAACTAGTTTTTAAATAATATATTTTTTAAAAACAAAGTTAATAGAAAGATTATAGTAAAAAATATACTGATTTCAGTTGTACCAGCTAAAATCACATACGACATTTTTCTATACAAACTACCTCTTACAAATAACCAATATTTAAATATTTAAACTATAAATCATAAACCATCATTCTATAAACCTACCGTTTAGGGCACGTCACCTCATGTGTGCTCCCCTTCTTTTTCGTTGGATTTCCACATGGCAGCCAAGCTATCGCGGGCCTTGATTGGAGTTGGATCAACACAAGCAAAAGATTGGTAAGCGCAGATGCTAGCTAGCTGCAGCAAAGTCGGTCTCCGCGACGTGGGCGTCTCACCTGCAGCAGCAGCAGCTAGCACGCGCAGGCGCAGCAGGGCGCAGCACGAACCAGACTCGATCGGCCACTCGATCCGTTGCCTGATCGGTATTCCAAGGGCTCAAATTGACCTAATCAGATGATGCTAAGCGCACGCGGCAGGTGCTATGTTTCTCTGTTCCTCGCACCTTACAGACATGGACTAATTAAGCTTATCTGAACTAATTGACACTTCAACCAAGGAAAAAGTTCATGAATTTCACTTATAATTCGTAGATACTACGTACTGGAAGGATAAGCCTTGTTTCAAAAGGGGGAAAAAAACAAAAATGGGAACATAAGCCTTGTTTCAAAAAGAAAAAAAAAAGAAACATTGACACGGTTTCTAGAGCAAAACTTTGATCACAAATTTATTTTGTAATAGATTTGTAAAATATAATGTGAGACCATACGGAGATTCCTCCATAATTGTAACAAGTGATTGATTTTTAGTTCAGAGAAATTGCGGAGTTTGAGTTTGTTTTTAGGCCGGTTTGACCGGCCAAATGGTAGCGGTCAGACCAGAGGCCACCAGCGGTACAACCGCTGTTGTTGTTTTTTGGCTCAAACCAGTGATTGTCAGCAATCTGACCGATGGTGCGGTCTGGTCAGACTAGCTGAGCAGGGAGGCTTTCGATGACGGTTTTGGTTTTGGGGATTTGAGTCTCGAGATGAGTTTGGTTGATCTAAGTCGTTGCTTGTATACACAGGGGTTTATTATTTGATCCTAAGTTTAGGATCAGTGATTTCGTTGCATACACTTTGCATAGTGTATTGTATAGATTAATTGTGTCAATTGATAATTGTGTATTGTGCGATGCTACATAATCGTTTACGTATTTGTGTTGGTTGCAGGACTCCGAAACTACGTCATAGTGGGGTGGATGGGACCGGAACTAGGCTAGGAGAGCTTAAGTCCAAAGCAATCAATGGATCAAGGCTACACTCATAAGGAGCTGAGGTCCAGACAATCAAGGAACCATCGAAAATAATCGAGACCTACAGGGTGGTTACAAACTGAGACGACAAGAAATCAGAGTGGGAGTGACCAATGGTTGACATGATGGGCAACGACAAATTGGATTGGGACTAAGATTACGGAGGAGCTGAGGTCCAAAGCAGTCAAGGAAACCGAGTGCTGTCATGCGAGAGGAGAAGCATGTGGTGCACCAAGTAACTTGGTTATTTGCAAGCGAGGACGATTCAATGGTATTCGAACACATGAGAGGCTTGGCAGCAAGTCACTAGAGCCACATAGAAGATAGCGAAGTATGGGCGATGCTTTGTAGCAAAGGAAATAGGAAGTTTCGTGGAAGGTGGTAGAGGGATATGTTGGTAAATTGTCCAATACCTCAACATTGAGGTCTTCGCAAGGACTAAGAGGGACAATCCTACCTCTAGCTGTTTGGTCATCGTGTCTAAGCGTCTCTACTCCTTCGATCTTCTTCCCCACACCAGCACACACAGTACAAGGAGATTGTGACTTCTCTAGTAAGTCCTTAGTTAGTTTCACACATTTGTCATCTAAAACAATCAACTCAGATTTTAGTTTTTCACAATTGTTGCATGGTGAGCTAACAGAGTCCTTAGAAGCATATTGAGTCATTTTCTTATTTTGATCAACTATTTCTTGAAATTGTTTGGAAACTGATTCAAGCTCAAAGGTCAATTTAGGACAGTTGGTACAAAAAACAATGGGCTCAAGCAAGGAAGCATGCAATTCAGCAATTTTATGATCTGCCCTTTTTAGGTTTAATTTCAAATTGTTGCAATTTTCACATGTTTCTGGCAAATCAAGGAGCATAGTATAAAGACCTCTAAATGCATTGTCCTTATCCTCACATG
Source organism: Dendrocalamus sinicus (assembly GCA_036346575.1). Taxonomy (NCBI): domain Eukaryota; kingdom Viridiplantae; phylum Streptophyta; class Magnoliopsida; order Poales; family Poaceae; genus Dendrocalamus; species Dendrocalamus sinicus. Next base: position 26,283,939 of record CM070644.1, read on the forward strand.
AGGTGCAAGAAGTAGTCTTAGCAACAGTGGATGAAAAAGCAGCTACCCTACTCATTTCTAGTTCAGCAAGCAGACTAACATTCTCTATCTTAACAATGTCAAATTCAGAAGTCAGACTATCATAAGAGGTCCTTAGTTTCTCCATATCTCCCAGCAGGGAAGAACACATGTCACATTCGTCACGGGAGGGAGCAGATATAAGTGAAGTAAGCTCCCGTGATAGTCTATCTACTTCCTTCTCAAGATCCACAACCCTAGCTCTAGATCTAGCATAAAACTTTTCTAGCTTTAGAAATGCATCATTGAGCTGGTCATAGGAGGGACATACCTCATCGGAGTCGTTGTAGAGCTCACTGTCGCTAACTTCGCCCTCAAGGGCCATGAAGCACATGCCGATGAAGTCGTCGACATCCTTGGGGTCTTGATCATCCTTCCCGTCGTCGTCACTCCACCCCTCCATGTCGCTGAAGTCGATGTCGTCAAAGGCGGTGAGGACGCGGTGGAACAGCTTCTTGGCTTTGCCAAGGTTACGGAACTTCTTCTTGCCTTGGACATGAGATGGGGGTTTCTTGTTGCGGTTCTTGTCGATGTAGTCGTTCTTGCTCACACCACCATAGTCGCCCTTGCCCTTCTCCAGCTTAGGGCAATTCGCCCGAATGTGGTTGGGGCCACCACACTCGAAGCAGATTATCGGCCCACCTCTCTTTTTGTCCCTCACTCTCTTGCAAGCATGGGAGAACTTTCTGGTTAGAAGGGCTAACTGGTCTTCTAGTAGCTGCTCTAATTGATCATCGGTAACGTCACAGAGAGCAGCAAGGGAAAAACCAGTAGCATTATCAGAGAAAACACCAGAAACAGGACTGGGATCAGTGACCAATGCCATTGACTGTGACTTCGACCTACGAGAGACTATGTCAATCTCGTTAGTCTTGAGGCGCGAATACAGCGCATCAAGAGTCAAAGTCGAGAGGTCTATCGTGTCCTTGATGGTGGTCACCTTCATCTCTCAAACATGCAGATCAAGAGCAGAAAGCATCTGTCGAGCGTTATCCGAGTCGGGGTATGTGAGACCGACTGTTCGGAGATTGCTCAGAATCTTGTGAAATCGCGCAAAACACTCATCCAAGGACTCACCAGCGAGCATTTCAAACTTGTAATCTCGCTTGAACTGATCCTGTCGAACTGTCTTAATCTGGGTGGTGCCCTCATGGTATGCGTCGAGAGTCACCCAGATGTCGAAAGCCGACGTGAGATGAGAGATGCGATCGAACTCGCTTCTGCTCAGACCCTTAATTATGATGTTCCTCGCCTTAGCATTCGCCTCAACATCGGCCATGTTTCCGGCATTGATGTTCTCATCAGTAGGAACAACATATCGGGTCTTGACCTTTCGCCAGATGGCGTAGCCCTGAGCCTAGATGTAGGTCTCCATCCGATTCTTTCAGAAGGGATAGTCGATCCCATCGAAGATCGAGGGCTTAGTGGAATACTTGTCTGTCACCATGGCTCTAGAAACCGGTTAATATCTACGAGGAAGAGCTAACCGGCTCTAATACCAATTGTAGGACCGAAATGGCAACAGAAGGGGTGAATGTTGCTTTCAAATCCGCCCCTAAGTATCCACTCGCAATTCTTCTCCAATAGCTATATAAGCTATGAAGCACGAGGATGAATGCTTACCGGAGAAAAGAGATAATAAAGAGAGACTTGAGAAAATGAAAGTCCAGCATGCAACCAAAATCCAAGGCTATTGATCTTAACTGAACAGAGAGCAATTCATTGCTGAAGTCTAAAAGACCAAAACAGTGACAAGCCAATCAAAACCTCACAGAGAACAACCTGCCAACCAAAAGGACTTTAAATAGATCAGAGAACCTAGCAACAGACCAGCAAAATCAGCAAGTGAACAACCAAGAGCATTGTTTGAGAGCTGTTGGCACAGAGGCACTGAAAAGAAACCAAATCAGAAATTGCACCGAATCAGAAGCTCCCCAGCCGGTTCAACCGCCAAAGGATTGCCAGGCTAACCGCTGATGTTACTTTGGTCTGAATGGAGGCTTCAAGACTGAGTTGGCCGAAAGAACTAGAAGATAACAAGCTGCCTACCGATTGACTAAAAACAGGCCTAGCAGTGAACTAAATGGCAGTGAAAACTAACAGCCGAAAGCAACAAAAAGATCATCCACATTAAGTTTCTTCAGGACAGAAAACAGAACACCAAATCAAACAGCCGATTAATTTTTAGACAAGATAAACCTGATTAAAACAGTCGCTTGGCGGAGAGAATGAAAGACTTGGAAGCAGTCGAAAAATGAAACAGTAAAAACAGCCGAGATAAAAATTGAGATTAAAATGCTGATTTCTAGCCGAGTGAGTACAGAGCTGCCCGAGGGGCACAAAACTTCAACAGATTGAACGACAAGCAAAAAGAAAAACAGACAAAAAGGTGATTACTTGCTGTCGGACACAGAAGGGAAGGCAGCACAACTTTTGCAAAAAAAACGATCAGGAAGAAAAACCGAAAGCTAACTTTAGAACAAAAGTATTCCACGGCTGGAAAGACAGAAGTAGGAACTGCTTTGCCCAAATAGAGAAGATGAGACCAAACACTAAAATCATGCAGTTCTTGAAAGATTAGGTCACGGAACTCCTGAACACTACTGGGAAAGACTTTAGATCGAGGAAACAAGCACCAAAACACCTTTCAAAGAACACGGAGAAACCAACAGCAGACCAACAGAAAGAAAGATGCAAAAACAGAAAAGCAAAAAATAAGAAGAGAGGTCAGTCGGCACGCCATAGATGAAGAACAACCATATGAACTTGAGGTGAAAAACAGAGAAATGAGAGTACTCTTCGAGTCAACATATTGCTCTTCGGGAACAAACTAGTCACTTGACTTTGAGATTTATCCACGTCTAGAGCAAGACAAGAACTGAAATTACTCAAGCAAAGGACATCATCCAAGAGTAAAAACCAAGAGCCGACTCAAGAGACTGAAGAAAGGAAATAAATCAAAAACAGTCATGTCATAACATCCAAGCTACAAAGACAAGAGCTCAAAAGAGGAACCACGTTGAATGATTGATATTAAAAGATCTATAGAACATACATCCAAAGATACACAAGCACTTTGCTCACTCAGATCCAACTCACGCAAACACTGGAGAGAAACAAAACAAAAGACTCTCTCCCAGAGAAGATACAAGAGCAAAGCTGCTCTGCACAACTACTCCTCATCTCAAAACCAAAAAGAAAAAGACATACGCATGGAGAGCATAGAACAGAAAGAACCTCACACCTTCTCTCTTTCTCAACAAACAAAGATTAAAAGAAAAACCCTAATCCATCTCCCAAAGCCATTCAACAACCAGGAGACACCCCTCCTATTTATAACCTTTGGTTAGAGGGTTCACAATGCTTTGCCCATTAAGCCTCCAACAACTCTTGTGCTTTATCCATTAACTTGAAACCGAATCCGCTTCCTTTTGTGCAGCCCTGCGTAATTACCAAAACGCCCCTCCTGCACCTTCCTGAAAGCTTCCACATTTCTTGCCGTCCAAGCCTCGCAACTATCTCGAGTCCTCGCCGTCTTCGGCACATCCCGACCGTTCTGACCTCAACACTGTCTGTGCTTAGTCCGGTCATCCTATGCCTCGCCACGACTCCGCCTCGATATCCTACAGCCAACACAGACAAGAAAGCACATCACATAGCACTGCTCGAGATACAGATAACACAAAGTTGTATTAGAATTAAATACTCACACCCAAAACAGCCCAACGATTGGTCGTAAAGAAAACAGGCGTCCTAAGCACGTCCAACCGCGTCTAGATCCGACCACAGTCGACTGCACCATGCAACGACTTGGCTCGAACCACTCAAACCAAACTCAAACTTTCCCGATCACACGTCAATTACTCATCACAAATATAGGATCACAACCACATGGTCTCTCACTAGCTCAATTTGCTTCTTCTTTTTTCAATAGTAAGAAACAAGTTGAATAGAAAAACACAACCTAGGTAGCAGTAGCAGGTGGTATGCAGCAACCGAGTGGCTGGGTTTAGAATTCTAATCAGTAAGCGCCAATCACGAACTCTTGAAGGCGCTAACCTTGAAGTATTATATATAGACTTGGTCTTCGCACCATCCATCCATCCCTCTCTCCCTCGTCTTCTCCCTGTATTGACAAATACAATGGGGGCTCAGCAATGGGCCCTCGGGCCATGGGCGCTGCTGCTCCTTCTGCAGCTCGCCGGCGCGTCCCATGTCGTCCACCGGAGCCTCGAGGCCGCGGCGGCGCCGGCGTCGGTGCCGGCCTCCATTGTCAGCCCCCTGCTCAGGACGGGCTACCACTTCCAGCCCCCCATGAACTGGATCAACGGTAAGCTACTGTTGCTGAGCTTATCTGAATGTTCTCCCGTTTCGGTTCGTCTCTCCTCTCTTCAAGCTAGCTATAGCTTGTATATATATAGCTACAACTTACAAGTACATGTCAGGCCATTGATAGTTTTGGTGAAGTGGAGGGGATGGAAACTTATGTCTGTAATACCCATGCTAATTTGAGCTCTGTGCATTCTTCGTCATGTGGCTAAAGAGAACAGACAACAGAGGGATTTGATATATAAGTTTGAGAGTTTGAGAAAAGGTGATACATCACCTGAAATTAGTTTTTTTAGTTTGGAGAGCAAAGGATTGCAGCTTGGGGAAGGAGTATCAAACTAATCTTTTCTCCTTTTTGAGAGAGAGGGGAATCAAATTAATCTTTCATGGCCGTGTTAGTTAGGGAGTTTTGCAGTTGTTTTCTTTTCCTTCAGAAAAGTCAAGGCTGCAGGCTTTAAGCTTTCACAGTAACCGACAACGGTGAAGGTTTCCAGTTCACCAAGTACTGTGGTGGTTCAGTTTACTAATATTAGCTGCTCTGTATTTAAGTACTAAGCTAATGGCTCTTGTTTGTTCGTTTAGTGATGTTTGGTTCTAACTCTTCTTTTTTTTTTTGTGGCTGGTTCTGATTGATGTGACGGCAAAACTCATGGATGCCAGATCCGAATGGTATGACTTTTCCAACCCATTCCTTGTAATTATCTCTGTCTTGTACTGCCTACTAGATCTATGAATATGATGTTGCAAGAAGGAACAGTTGTGTGTGTGTTTTTAATTGTGGGGAGATCAAATAACGTATTTTTCAAAAGAAGCTAAGAGAAAGGACAATTCAACATTCAAATGGTATGCGCTCGGACTCCACATGCAGCAATGCATAGGATGCCTTTTCGCTGTAGGCACCAAAATTTCTATTGCTCCAGCGTTGCAAAGTTGATTTCTTAATCTTACTATAAGGTGTGGTGCATAAGAATCAACAGATTCCGTGGCGTAGCACGCAGCAGAATGCACCAACCGAAGCAATATACTAATGTGCGGCAACAAGCAAGCATTTAACTAAAAAATATATTATTTATAAATTACAAATTCGATCACTAGACAAATATAGCTATTTAGTATTTAGAAAGATATGCTATAAAGTGTTTGTGTGAATCTTATTATGATTCCTACTTTTAAAGTATGATTCATATTCCTATGTTTCATATTCCACTTTAGAGGATTTGCTAGAGGTATAATATAAGGTCATAAGTAGTAGTCATAGAGAACCCAATCAACTAAGCAACAAAATTAAAAAGTCACTCATCCAAAGATAGATGTGCACGAGATGATTAAAGGCTAGATTATGTTTTAGCACTAGATTCTTACATACGGCAAGGATATAAGGGTTCTAAAAGATTCAAGAGAATTGTGAGAGAGTGACAATACATTGTACTCTTTTGAGGTTGTGTTTAAGTAATTTGCGGTCAGCTTTGCCAAATCTTTCCTCAGTCGTCATGGTTGCATCAACAATGTTATTTTGATTCTCTATATAAAATTTATCTTCTACGTTCTTGATACCATGCACGTTAATACCGTATCTTACAAATTCTAATCCAATCTAGTAGCTGCTGTGCATAAAAAGGATATTAGAATGTAACAACAACGAACACCAAAGCAAGTAAAGCAAAAACGAAGAAACGAGGGGAGAGAAAGGATAAGCAGCATGCTTTTTTTGAGTTGACACGTTGAGAATTTTGGAACAGGGCCAATGTACTATAAGGGTTGGTACCACTTGTTCTACCAGTACAACCCCAAGGGCGCCGTGTGGGGCAACATCGTGTGGGCTCACTCAGTGTCACGTGACCTCATCAATTGGATCGCGCTGGAGGCGGCCATCAAGCCTGACATCCCGTCCGATCAGTACGGCTGCTGGTCCGGCTCGGCGACGATCCTCCCTGACGGCACACCGGCGATCGTGTACACGGGAATTGACCGGCCGGATATAAACTATCAGGTGCAGAACATCGCCTTCCCCAAGGACAAGTCGGACCCGCTGCTCCGGGAGTGGGTCAAGCCAAGCTACAACCCAATCATCGTGCCCGAGCCGGGCATGAACGTGACGCAGTTCCGTGACCCAACCACCGCCTGGTTCGCCGATGGCCATTGGCGGATGCTCATCGGCGGCCTGAGGGACACCAGGGGCATGGCGTACGTGTACCGGAGCCGGGACTTCAAGCACTGGGTCCGAGCCAAGCACCCGCTCCACTCGGCGCTAACTGGCATGTGGGAGTGCCCCGACTTCTTCCCGGTGCATGAATCGGGGCAAAACGGCCTGGACACGTCCGAGTTCGGTGACAAGGTCAAGTATGTGCTCAAGAACAGCCTGGACCTCACCCGGTATGACTACTACACCGTCGGCACCTACAACAATAAGACGGAGCGGTACGTGCCCGACAACCCCAACGGCGACTACCACCGCCTCCGGTACGACTACGGGAACTTCTACGCGTCCAAGACGTTCTTTGACCCGGCAAAGCGGCGGCGGGTCCTGCTGGGGTGGGCCAATGAGTCGGACAGCGTTCCGGACGACAAGGCCAAGGGTTGGGCCGGGATCCATGTACGGCAGTAATTCCCAAGCTTTGAATCGTTGCCAAAGACTCGTCTAGTTTGGCAGCTGATTGGTTGAATTGTGCTTGTGACAGGCGATTCCAAGGAAGGTATGGCTTGACCCCAGCGGCAAGCAGCTGCTGCAGTGGCCAATTGAAGAGGTTGAGCAGCTCAGGGGGAAGCCTGTCAGTGTGGGTGACAAGGTCGTCAAGTCCGGGGAGCATTTCGAGGTCACAGGGCTGGGATCGTACCAGGTTGGTGCATTACACAGCTTCCATCGATTACACACTTGACCGGTGATTCTTGATCTAAGTTAGAACAAAAACAGCACTGCCGCCATCAAGGGGCCCATGTGCTGCACCTCTCTCTAGCTTCTGGTCCATGCCTTGCGGGCGATGATTCCCACCTTCACGTGCCAAATTCCTGCTTGTCTCCACGGGTTTCGCTCGCCCTCGCCGCTGCAATTTATTCAGCTCTCCTTCTGATTCACACATCTGCATCCTTCCGATCGGAACGTTCTTCTGTACTCACCGGTCACGTACAAAGTCACCTATCAAGCATATCATCTCATCGCAATGGGCTCACGCTGTTGGGCGAGACTATCATCATGCACTCCGACTTTTCCAAAGAAGCTTCTCTTTAATTTCGCTGTCCTTACGTTACGTGTGGAGTTCATCGCGACGTGTTTACTTTGGCAGGCTGACGTGGAGGTGAGCTTCGAGGTGTCGAGCCTTGACAAGGCTGAGCCGTTCGATCCGGCGTTCAGCAACGACGCGCAGAAGCTGTGTGGGATCAAGGGCGCAGATGAGAAGGGCGGCGTGGGGCCCTTCGGCCTGTGGGTGCTGGCCTCTGCCAACCTGGAGGAGAAGACCGCCGTGTTCTTCAGAGTCTTCAAGGATGGATATGGCAAGCCCGTAGTCCTCATGTGCACTGACCCTACCAAGTATGGCCAAATCTCTCTCATCTTCTCCTCTCACTTGAACACATTGCACGTATGCCCCCATCCCTTCTTGCCCAGCTGGTATCATTCTATGTGCTAAACTCTTGAAGCATTCAGCTTCCTCAACTGCTATACTTTTCTTTTGCATCGAGCAGGTCATCTCTTAGCCCAGATCTATACAAGCCGACTTTTGCCGGGTTCGTCGACACTGACATCTCGTCCGGGAAGATCTCTTTGAGAAGCTTGGTACGTGCCCGGCCCTTACATAAAGTCATCCTGACTAGCTAGGACACGTACATCTCATATCACGCAATTTTATTGACCAATTTTTTTTCTCTGGTATTGTTTGTGTTTCCCTCTCACATATGTAGATTGACCGGTCAGTGGTTGAGAGCTTCGGTGCTGGAGGCAAGACCTGCATCCTGTCAAGAGTGTACCCGTCGATCGCGATAGGGCAGAACGCGCATCTTTACGTTTTCAACAACGGGGAGGCGGACATCAAGGTGTCGCACCTGACCGCTTGGGAGATGAAGAAACCGCTGATGAACGGTGCCTAAATAATATCACCACGCACTCTGCTAACTCATATTCGTCGCTGTATGCTACAAAATTTTATTGTTCGTTGAGGTCTATTTTAATTAATGGAGGTGATTACTTCAAGTCCTTCTGGTAGCTATTTACATTTGCATCAGAATAAGAGATAAATTTGATTATGGTTCTTGTACAATGATTTGAGTCACGTGTTGTATGAACAAAGGTGCTAATTTCGCACTGTTACGAATAATAAAGAGCTTTGCGTTTCTTTATTTCCCTTTGATGTTTCCTTGTGACTTTCACTCGATGAGATGATGCTAACCTGACTGACTGCTGACGAGCTCAGGAATGTAATTTTCTTTTATTTCTGTTACAACTTTGATCCCAGGAGAAAACGCACACATCGCAAATAATTTGAGAGAACACGGAAGAAATTTCTGAATTTCTTTATTCTCTTATTTGCTTCCCCTCTTTCTTGCTTTTCTTCCTTAGATACAAAACTGGGTACAAGTCTCCCCAATATATAGGAATAAGACTCTCCTACTCATATTCCGATTCGGACTTCAAGTTGGTCTCAACTTAAACTTGAGTTATACTTCGAAACGAACTCTACTACGACATGAACTCTAAGTCAAGATTATTTCTAACAATCCCCCCCTTAATCTTGACTTGACACACACTAGTTTTAGTCTCAATACATTATGAACTACTAGCTACGCCTCCACATAAAGCGTTCTACATGCAAGCTACATGTAGGAACTCAACTCAACTGGTACGGGTCCAGCCAGATGCAAAGATTCTAAAACATTGAGGTAGTCGGACTCAACTACGACTTACTAAACTCATACTTGACACGGAACGGTGACACATCTCCTCGACATTCCAATCTCAACTCTGCTTACTTGAGTTTGGACGGCGAACACATCTTCTCAACATCCAACACTCCTTGAGCCTTCATGTACACCTTCATCTTGATTGCCCATGTTGCATAATTGCTCGTTGTGAGTATCGGATAATGTAGCGAGACAGCGGAACTCTCATTCGCCATCATATCGGATGATGCCTCGTCACCGGTGACACCGCTTCCTGGAGTACCCGACATGATCTTGAGCACGGATCAAAAAACTCGGGCTACTTTGAAGTTGCTCTTGGACCAAGGGAACAGAAGGACGTGCCGCGAGCGTCTTTTTCCCGGGAGAGCTGCGCGAAGATGAGCGACGTGCGCCTCAGGAGCGCCGCGTGAGATGCGCTGAAATCGGAATCGCCAAGACGATTTTTTCCAGCGACTCGGTTCTCGTCTAGGCTCTGATACCACTTGTTATAACTTTGATCCCAGGAGAAAACGCGCACATCGCAAATAATCTGAGAGAACACGGAAGAAATTTCTGAAGTTCTTTATTCTCTTATTTGCTCCCCCTCTTTCTTGCTTTTTCTTTTCTTGGATACAAAATTGGGTACAAGTCTCCCCAATATATAGGAATAAAGCTCTCCTACTCTTATTCTGATTCGGATTTCAAGTTGGTCTCAACTTCAACTTGAGTTATACTCGGAAACGAACTTTACTACGACATGGACTCTAAGTCAAAATTATTTCCAACAATTTCCAATCTCTTTCAAACGAAGTTACATGAATTCAATTTGTTTTAACGGTAGTCAAAGAAATAATGGATTATCTCACCAAGTTGTGGCCATTTTGGCATTTATCTGTCAGTAGAGAAAGAAGAGGTTCGTAGAGCACCACGCGACGAGCCTCTGCTCAAGTAGTGCTGCAAATTGATCTTCACAAAAGTGTCATCATGGTCGGAATCTTAGACAAAAAATCATGGCAGGTGCATGTGCTATTAGTGGCATAAACACACATCACCGGCCGTATGGAGCACGGTGCCCTTATTATATGTGGAAGCTTGTATTATTCCGTTAATCCCAAAAAAGAACTCGTATGTAGCTATTCCCAGGTGGAGCTTTAACAAAAAAAAACACATCGTATCAACACTATCATAATCGATGTACATAATAATTAAATACGAAAATAGGTGAGTTGCAGCCACGTCAATATTAATTGTACCTAGCTAATAAGGAAAAACATACAAATGCTATGCGTACGAAGAAACATCAGTAGGATTTGTTTCGAACCGCGCCCCGCTAACATGTGAGCACTACAAGGGATGGTTGATGGTGGTTATCAGTGAACAGTTCCACCGTGTGGGCGAGATCGCCACAAATGTACACAGTAGCTTCTAGATTTGTTGAATGCTACAAGAACAAGCACTCACGGTGCCTTGGAAAAAAAGCAAAGGTACCAACAGTACCCCCCAACACCGTGCTGCATGAGTAGAAAGTGATCTTTGTTATTCCCGTGCTTTGGGGCAGTACTTAGTGCGCATCGAATCGAGATGATGACCGAACCACAGCAACTATGAAGAGCGTATGCATGCAGCGAGTTTTTGGCGCCGTATTTGACGCGGGATTAACAAAATAGTATTTATCATGCGGAATTTGAAAAATTAGCATCTTGTGCAGCATTAACTTCAGTCAATATGTAGCGGAGTGCCGTATGGTCACCATACGGCATTAGCCACGACATGCACGGTGACCATGTGGGACTTCATCATGTGTCGGTCGAAGGTTAATGTCATATAATGACTATACAGTAGAGATGTTATTTTTATAATTACGACTACGAAGATATTATTTTTATTAATTCCACATTAAATGCGGCCATTTCGCCCATAACTCTGCATGCAGCAGCTTGGATCATACACATACGTACTTGCTCTCCTACCCATAATTCTACAAGCGGATGCACCTAGTGTTCCATGTGCGCCACAAAATCTTGTTATAAGAATCTGCAGGTTTATATGCATAGAAAATTAAGCCGGTTTTAATATGCTTTCTACGGCATCCCGGTAAAATCAGCAAAGTAAACAGGATAGACCAAAGAGGATAGAAAATGAAAGAAAGAAAAAAAAAGTATCTTGATTGGAGGATTACTATATACTCTACTCGATCAACAACCATTCAGAAGGTTCATAAACTGGTTTGAGGGCCCGCTTTTAGAGCATCTCCAATAGTATGAGCTAGTTACTAGCTCTAAGACAACTTCTCCAATAGTACTAACTTTTAGCACATAGCTCATAACATAAATAGCATCACATGACACTCTCACATAATCTTGGAATGTGTGTATGAGACTAGCTCTTGATCAAGAGATAGCTTTTCTCTCTTCTATTAAAATATGAAATAATATGTTTAGAGCTAACTCATAAGTCACTATTGGAGATGCTCTTAGGGAACTCCTCCCATGCGATAGATAAGACACATGCGTTATTTGGGCCAAGCAGCATCTTGTTTCGACCTCAAATCTCTAATAACAACTGCCATGTAGTTATGCCACGCGATTATCTCCTACTGACAACAACAAAAGGTCAGCTATCACCACATATCTCTCTCTGACAGCAACCTCCCCTTTGATCAGACACAATGATTTAATGAGACGTCTTCTCAAATGGATAGCTAATGCTCCTTCAATGGTATTTAAGGGTTGACAAGAGAAGACAGATGGACAAGACAACCAACACACGATCATTCTGAGACATGATCAATCATTTGGTAACCAGAATCTTCCGAGCAGTGGGAAGAAGATTGATTAGAGCTAGCTAAAGTCCTTTTTTCTAGGCCCCTTTGTAACCAGTTCATAAGTAATAAAGATCATCTTAATTCTTTCCCTTGCTGATCTAAACCAAGGAATCCAGGCATCTTTCTCATATTATTCGTAAGATCGGCACGATTCGATCGTTGGCAGCTAGCGTTGTCTGTGGAGAAGAAGGTGTTGATTCCCTGAAGTCTTCATCATCAACAAACATCATTATCTCTCATCTTCTATCAACATTGTTTGTGTGGTCATGGCAAGAACTTGGGATGAGGAGAACTAGTTTGATCTGGCCGACTATGCCAACCTCGACATGGACGCATACATCCACGCCATGAAACATGACGCTTCTTCATCGTTATCCTCCATCCTAGGCTCGCCCATCCTTGAGACCAGCGAGATCGACCAGATGGAAGAAGACACACCGCCCCATCATCAATGTCACCTGGGGATCCAGTCATTCCAACATTGTCGGAATGCCTAAACAATGCGGCAAGCTAACACTTTTGAATAGCAAACACGGCGACAAGAGTGCAACACCACAACTCGAGGGTTAGAGTACTCTAAATTCAGTCGTGGATGATCACTATTCGCCAACGACTCCTACGTATAGCGGGAACCAAATGACACCTAGTCACAGTGTCAATGAGATTGCCTCTGGTGAGAAGCCAAGATAATTAATAATGCTCATCATCTGATCCACAATCTATGGAATCAAGTTGAGTCCATCACATGACCTTCTAGAGCTAGTGGTCTCCAACCGTTCCCCATCGTGGAGGTTACTGGCCGAAGCAATGGAACACTCTCCTTAGTTATGATGGGAGTTCATCGAGATATTCATGCTAGAAACATGAAGTTAATGCAATCAGAGATACCACTGCAAATCGCATGCCAGATTCTCCACGACCGACTACCCCCACGACCCATTGGTCACAATGTGCAAATGCTCCTAGATTGCCTAGAGGGAATAGAAATAACAGAATTGGTGGACATCAACCATCTAATCCACCTACTTCTACCTCTCTATGCTTGATGAGTCGCGTGGGATGAACAGGGAACTCAGGGCAAAGTTTGAGTCATCACACCCCTTCAACCGGTAGAATGCTCCGAAGCACTTGGTAACTATCCAAAACCTACAACGAGTTGATGATATTTTGAATAACCCAGGTCATACTTTAGCGGAAACACTGGGATATACTCATGTTGCAGGACAGATATCAGAGATTTTGCAATAGAAAAATTCATATTATAATCCACTATACGAGGATTCAATAATCCCTTAAATATGGCTTTGATATCAATCAAAGCCCTATGACCCTCATGGTCGTAAGCTTCTCAAATCTATTCCTGAGTACCCTGATCGGAGAATTACTATACACTCTACTCGACCAGCAGACCACTCGGAAGGTTCACGAACTGGTTTGAGGGCTCGCTTATAGAGAAATCCTCCCATGCGATAGATAAGACACGTGCGTTATCCAGCCCAAGCAGCACGACATTTGGACCCTGAATCTCTGACAACAACTACCATGCAGATATGCCATGCGATTATGTCCCACTGACAACAACCAAAAGTCAGTTATCATTGGGTATCTCTCTCTGACAACAACTCCCCTTCAATCAGATGCAACGATTCAGTGAGACGCCTCCTCAAATGGATAATTGACACCCTTCCAATAGTATTTAAAGGTTGACGAGAGAAGACAGAGGGACAAGACAACCAACACACGATCAATCATTTGGCAACTAGAATCTTCCGAGCAGTGGGAAGTAGATTAGGGCTAGTTAACGTCCCTTTTTGTAGGTCCCTTTATAACCAATTCATATGCAATAAAGATCATACTCTTTCTCTTGCTGATCTAAACTAAGGAATCCAGCCATCTTTCTTATATTATTCGTAAGATCGGCGACTCGATCGTCGACACAAAGCCACTGTCCATATCACCCGTCATGCTGAAATTAAACTAGTTTTCAAAGCTAGGGTGTTAAATATCCAGTTTTATAGTAGAAGATCTAATTTGGACTTCCATGAAATTAAGTAGGGAAAGATAATGGGTTTTATAGTAGACGGTCTAATTTTGACTTCCATTAAATTAAGTAGAGAAGGATAATGGAACCCCCCCCCGGGGGGGGCCACCCCACCCCAAGAAAAAAAACGTGCATCTGGGTGGGTCAAAGTCTTCCTCCAATTTGGATGCTGCTCAATAATGAGGTCAGTCACGAGAGACTCGCAACCCCGTGATGTTGATGGTCATCATCTGCAAATAAACAGGTGGTCCAGCAAGCAATATATCTAGATCTTGCTTTGACCTGCATGTATATAGCTATTCCTTCCAGGGCTTTTATTTATGCAGGTTTTATTAGCTATAATAAATTCCTTTTTTTCTTTTGCAAAAAGAAAATCATAACACCCTCTCCCAGCAGGTCGCAATCATGCATATTCCAGATCATTGTTAGGTAAGAACATAATATTTTCCTTCAAGATTTGCTTACTAAACAATTACAACAAAAATAATGATTACGATTCTATCCTTGCACGGGTCGAGGTCGTATTGTATGACCCCGGAGAATAATTAAACGGCGCCGTGTTCTTCGTGCTCGGCTGTATGATTCGGAGGCTTATGTATACCCGGAAACGAGCACAAGATCACGGCTTGTATTCGGGGTCAGGATAATGTGATCCCCAGGATAATATATGCTAAAAAAAATAAAGATATAGACACTAATAATGGCCCTGCAGCCTGTTTATATATTTGTTGGACTGACACCGACAAAAGAAATTCAGAAAACAGGGGCCAAGATAGCAAGCAACATTGATGTTACATGAAGAGATTCGGGGTCAGGATAATATATGATGAAAAAATAAGTATAGACACCAATAATGGCCCTGCCTGTTTATATATTGTTGGGACCGAAACCGATAAAAGAATTTCAGAAAATAGGCCAAGATAGCAGGCAACGCTGACGTATTGCCTGCATATACACCTTTTTTTTTTTTTTGCCTGCGGTTCTTTGTTTCAGAAGATCCACGATTATTAAGCAGATATCATATATCACATATGTCGATTGCCCATTGCTGAATATGAGCAAATATCTCTAGACTGAAAGTGAGGACAATCATAATGCCAAAAAAAAAAAGAATAATCAAACTACAATGTTCTTACATTGACGCCTGAAAGTAACTATACAATTGTACGTCTTTACAGTCACAGACTGCCAGGAGTTACTCAAAATGCTTAGGCAAGGTGACAATTGAAGTCAGCCCACCCGGTAAACTTCAATAAAGGCGTTGTTACGGTTGTAGCACTGATCAAGACGATTCATGGAGAAGACAATCGACCCATAGAGATCAACTACCGGTAGGACCATTGGCAAGCACCACGAAATGCGACACAGCAATGGAGTCAAACCCTAGCTAAGTACGTACATGAAACATGCAGGAATGCGTGTCATTGTACAGGGATCGAGAAGGGACGAGATCAGCAGCTAGAGCGACAAGAACTGCAAGTTAGATAGATTTCAAAGAGGACAGGCACACGAATTACTGGCAGAATGGACTGCCACTAAGTATGTAGTAGCTGGAGAAGCTCTGTCGATCTCTCCGTCTCGCTTCGCTTTTCTGCAAGCAACGCACACAAACACAAGTAGGCAAAGATTCCAAGGATTAAGTGGCGGTGCTCGCAAAGGCGGAGGAACAGTGATGGCTACCGGCAAACTTCTACCAGCTCGATCGACGACGACAATTCGGAGTTATGGCATGGCATGCACTTGGTGAGGATGCGAAGTGGAGCAAATAATGATGGTCTTGCAAGCTAGGTAAGATCTTGATAGGCCTCTATCCTAAAGCGATATGGAGGCACATCTGAGTGCAGAGGTGTAGGTGAGGCTTTTCTGACGGTTGCCTTTTTCTTCTCTCTCTTTTTTTTTTTTTGTTCTTTTTGTGATTTAGATATGATGATTGTGAGCAATTGGATCTGCATGGATTTCCATTATAATATGGTTCCCCTAGCTGAACTGACATATTAGCATCGCTCATCGAGTTATATCACTATTTAGAAGGTGGTGGGAGGCTAGCTACAAGAGTAAAGTAGAATATGTAATTCAGCCGCGCGGTCTTTCGAAAAGTATCGATGGCTTGTGATGGTTAATAATGCGAGCCGTATAGATTCAATCCAGGTTAGATTGTTTGTTCTCGTTATCATTTAGGGCTAATTCTCGTTTGTTAATGATGGCATCTTCATCAGTGTTTTCGACAAGGACGGACCTACAGTAATTTATAGGTATTCAGTTGAATACCTAAAAATTTTAACAAAGTATCTATACAAGATAAAATAAGTCCACCATTGTCGGGACCCCGGATTTCCAAACCCGGACCCTCTGTGTATTACAGCACTAGTCCCAGATCAAAGCTAGTGCACACAGTTAAACAGAAATGATTCATAACCAACAACGTCTTATTACAATATTAAAGAGTACTGACCGAAAGGTCTCATTATTACAAATGAGGTTTCAAGACCTCGCACACACGAAACACAGCGGAAATAAAATAAATTCAGCGGAGACCCATCAATACGCCACAGGCAATTGACTGGGGAAGCGCGACCTATTACTCCGGGAATCCTTCGTCGAATCCACCCGCGAAGTAGTCGTAGTCTCCCTCTTGAGCTTCGTATTCCTCTGAGTATTGTTTTTGAGTGCAGCATGTGAGTACATAAAGTACTCCTCAAGTCTTGAAAAAATACAGTAGATGCAAGGCTTAACAAAAGAGGGTTATATGGTTCTTTTGCACAAAGCATTATTTTATTTCAATTACTACTAACTATTTTCGAAGGCATCATTTTAACCAATTAATTGTTTTAACTGAAACTAATAAGCATTGTATAGTGAAGATTCTATCTACCAACACTAGTTAACCAATTCTAACCAATAAAGTTTGAAACTGCGGGTTACATCCACCCTCTCTGGCTTCATCCGCCAGGATACCCTTCCGAGAGTTCCCTCCACTCTCGGGGTACAAAACTTTATTTTTAAAATGAAAACCAAAAATCTACCATGTGAATGCATTCCTTGCCCGCCCTTGACCGTGGGCACGGCTATTCGAATAGTTTGACACTCTGCAGAGGTTATACAACTTTACCCCCAAGAGATAAATTATCTTAACAGTCACCACGCTTCCTTTGGCATGAGACACAGATAAAATATCACAAAGCCTTTTCCACACTCTAGTCTAGCTAGACACCACCCGCTGAGGTTTCGCCGCAGAAGGATTCCATCCACCCAGTCCGAAGCCCTCTCTTGCGCCGTATGAGTACAGTACATCTCTGTCCCTCACTGTGAATAACCAGTAAATCCCTGGCACCCACGTTCCATTGGTGGCACCTGAACTAGACTATTGTAAGTTAATCAGCTAGGTCGTACCCATATAGACTCGGGGTTGTACGGTATTGCTTGTCTGGACAATCACAAGCGTCGGTGCTTAATCGACTAGGGTGGAACATACACTTTATAAGATCTCGTGCTCTCCGCACCAATCCCAACCAACCATCCACCCCAGTCTAAAACAACTTCCACATTTTATTTTATTTCTAAAAGAACAGTGGCAACACCAGTCACCACTTATTTCTAAATACAATTACCAGTTGAACGAAATAAGATTTCCCATAGAACAAAAGATTTAGATAGCATGACTAAGCATTTTACTACCGTCTAATATTACCAAAGGATTATGTAATTCTCATTATTGAGACAAAGGTAATACTAGGGTTACAAGGGTGCATAGCATTCAAGTTCAATTGAGGGCATAACAAGGTTGAATTAACTAATGCCTTAATACCAAAATTAGAGTTCTAGTTAAATAGCGATGCACATAAATTTAAAATAATTAAAAACATTTCTCAAACATAGGTTCAAAATAATCAAAGGAGACTTGCCTTCTTGCACGCACTCTGGGTCTTCTGGCTGTGGAGTAGAGAGATCTTCGACAACGGTGGAATCTATACGCGAAAAGACAGAGCAACAAAACAAATAAATACAAACAAAAAATCAAATAAAATCCAAAAATTCAAATAGAGGCCTTATTTGGATAGATTATGATTTTAGAAGAATTTAGAAACTTGAACGGCTCAATTTGGAGTTAAAATGAATAAGTTATGCTTATTTAAAGATTTCAGTTCAATTAATTCCAAAAATTATTAAATTTCTGACAGGTGGGACCCACATGCAAAATTTACATTTTATTCTTTTTCTTTTATTGTTTTCTCTGAGTCTATGGCCAGTGGGGCCCACATGTCAGTGAGCCTATTGCTCAGCCACTGACAAGTGGGACCCTTCTGTCAGTGGCCCCAGGCTGCTCTTGGCCACTACATGTGGGACCCTAGGGGCTCTGGACCCACATGCCAGCGGAGGCACCGACAAGCGGGCCCAGATGTCAGCCGGCCCATAGACTGACAGCGACTGACGGGTGGGGTCTACATGTCAGAGCGGAAAATAATAGAAATGGCTCAACCTCAGCGTGCGGAGCCGAGGGCTCGAACGCGCGCCGAGGGAACCGGGGGAAGGGAGGGATAACGCTGTTAACCAACTGAGCTCACAGGTGTTTCTTACCCATAAAGGGTAAATATACCTTTTGAGGTATCTGCCGGAGGGGTTCGGCCAGAAGCGGACGGAGGCGACGGTGAGGGTGACCGGAGGGGTTCGGGTGCTCCGGTGCGGCGACGTTCCGGTGGCGGGGAGGCTCGGCCGAGGGGTCGGGGGTGGTTGCCGGCGCATGGGAAAGATGACGGTGGCGGCGGCAGGGCGAGGCGTTGCCCAAGGCGGCGGTGATTCCTCGCCGGACTTGATGGCTGCGGCGGTGAGCAAGGCGCACGACGCGAGGGCGAGGAGGGGCTCGGGAGAAGCAGGCGAGGGCGGAGGAAGGAGGTGCGGTGAGAGGGGAGGCCGGGGGGCTTTTTATAGGGACGGAGGGGGGACACAGGCGCGGCAATCGCTCGCCGGTGATGGTGGCCGGAAGAAGGAAGGGAGAGAGGAGGGAAGGAAAGAGGGGGCGCATTAGGAAAGGGGGCGCTGAAGGAAAGGGGCGCGGCATTAGGGGGATGCGGTCGCGCGGGTTTCCAAACCGGAGAGGAGGCGGAGAAGGAAAGGCGGGATCCGCGGGGAACTCGGTCGCCGGCGCAAGGAAAGAAAGAGGGGAAGAAAAGAAGGAAGGTGGCGCGAGGAAGGGGAAAGCCCTGACAGGCGGGGCCGGGATGGCAGCAAGAGAAGGGGCGAGGGCGGCCAGGATGGCGCCATGCAGGGAAGAAAGGAGATTGGGCGGCAGGCGCGGGCGCAAGGCGAACGGCGGATCGGGCGGCCACATGTCACCCAACGAGGAGGGGAAGGCGGGATGGCTGACGGGCCGGGCCCGTTTGGCGGAGGGAGAGGGGGAAGCGGCCGGGATTGGGCCGGGCGGCGACGTGGGCGGATCTGGGCCGTCCACGCGTCGGCCAGAGGGAGAGGATTTGGTTTTTTATTTTTTAGAATTTGATTTTCAGAAAAGGCTAGGAAATTATTTAAGCCTCAGAAAAATATGAAAATACCTCCAAAAATTCCAGAACATTTCACAGAAGCTCCTGGAGATATTTTGGACTTAATAAAATTATTTCCAACTAATGTTGTTATTTAATTTTCATACTTTAGAATACTTTTTAATTTTTTTAAAATAGGTTTTAAACTCCAGAAAATCCAGAAAATCAAATAAAATCCAAATACTTTAAAATAATTAATTTGAAATTAAATTTTCCAGAAAGCAAATTTTAGGATGTTACAACCACTATGTTTTAACTTTAAATATCTATTCTGAAATTTTTGTATCCATCACTGATTCTCGGCAGTCCATTTTGACACACACTCTTATCACTTCTCCCTCCTCCATATGATGAGGATCACAATCTGGCGTCAAACGTCTCGTTCTTTTGGGATTTTGACGTTTAGCTTTTCTAAATGTCGAAACAAATGGCCCAAAATAATTAAGCCGACGTCAAAAACCGTTGTTCGAATTGTTTTCACGTGAGACCTTGAATTGTTGTGCTTGGGCCTGGTCCGTTGGGATGGGGTAGACCTGAACACAGTAGGATTTTTAGTCAGCCCACCTTGAGCACAACCCAGACTTCCTCCAGGTTTACCGATTCGGGCGCTGCAGACCTCAGCTCAGCCCGGTAGGCAGCAATGTGCTAAACTTTCTGGATGATGAGCTCAAAACAAACATTTTCATGCGTTAATGGTGTTGGCCTAGGGATGCAAACGGATCGAATATAGACGGATAATATCTTTACCATATTTATTTTCATTTTTTTTCTCAGATGCGGATACGAATACAGATACCTCGGATACGAATACAAATACGAATAATATCGAATACAGATACGGAGCGAATACGAATCGAAATGAATACAATCGTGAATATTTATCGGAACATGAAAACCCCTTAAACTATACCTCCAAAATCAATGAAACACATAAATAATTTATCTTGTCAAAACATTAATGAAATCTAAACAAGCATAAGTATTTTTATCCACAATAGTCATACCATTATGTAGATTTTAAATCTTCAAATGGCAGTTAATTTTTTTAAAGTCCTAAATAATTCTTAATGGATTTCTACCATTTACATGTGACTAATAAATTAATTAAGAATTTAAATTTGCATTAAAATGATTTAAACGGTAATACATCAATTTAATCGGTACAAATTTTAATCTATTGACAATACTAAATTTATTTTTAATAAACACAAATATTTGCTAGTGGGCTGGTGGCAGGGGAGATGAGAGAGGCTGGCTTAGGCTGGGCAATGTTGGGCTGAAATCTTGGATATCCGGATCTGTATTATCCGGATAATCCATATTCGTATCTGTATTCGCCGGATATCAGGTTTACTATATTTGTATTCGTTCCCGACAAAAAAAATCCGTATTCGTTTCCAATCCGAGAATTATCCAAAGAAAATCTGATCCGACACAATTCGTATTCGTTTTCATTCGGATCGGTCGGAAACTATCCGATCCATTTTCACCCCTATGTAGGCCTAATGGAAATTTTGAAGATATCAGGTGGAAACCCACACTAGGGTGAAATTATATAAATCATTTTGGTTTAGGCACCAAATTCAATACTAAAAATTCTAAAAGGCATTTTAACCGTTTTCTGCGAGGATTTTAGCCCTTTTTTATGACAAAAGGAAGGTAGAGATCATTTTATTAAAACACATTGTGACCATTTTATTAAAACACCTTGTGGCCATTTTATTAAAAGGTTGTCAAAAGATGCTACAAGTGCCTGGAGGCGAGAGTACAAATAAGAGCTGAAAAGAAAAGCAGAGGTAAAGGAAAAAAAAAAGGAAACGGAAGAGAAGTTGGTAGATAAAGCGTCTTATACAAAGGAAAACAGCATTTTAGCCCTTTGATATTCATACTGTTATGTTAATCGAATCGTGCCGCTGGCAATCTTGCGAGCTTAAGCCTTAGTGCCACCCGAATACGCCGATTGGCAATAGATGGGTGTTATTAGGTTGTTCTTCTAGAACCAGCGGAATTTGCGACCTATGGTATTTGTTATATCTAACATATATGAAATATATAGTTGTATTTGTTATATAACTACAACAGATGTAATAGCTATATATAATTAATCTACACTGTTATAATCTGACCATACTAAAATAAGTGATACGGATCTTCTCTTTTTTTTTCTCAATTAATAAGAGAATTTCTAAAAATTCTGTTTTTTCTAACTAAGGGATTATTATAGAAACTTTTTAGACCATTAAAATAAAGGAGATATCTTGAATACCACACCAGTTGTTTGTGTGTGTATATGTGTATGTGGCGCTATTCTACTCCCGAACGTATAATAGCTTATCCTACGCGTCGGCCAGACCAGCACGCCCAACCCCACTTGTACCCACTTTGTACGAGACCAAGCCAACCAGTGACATGTAGCCAACCAACCAATAAATATGATTTCTTATTAGTAATAGAATGTTTCTATCCTTGTTTTAGCCATAACTTTTGACTAGTGACTCTGATTCACGAACAGTTTTCACAGGAGATTATTAGCGACAAGAAGAATAGAATGATATAAGTTATGCCAATACACGATAAATGCATCTATGTTATAATAAAAACTAAATGAGAATGCGGTAACACCCCAAAAGGGTGCAATGAAAGCACCGAACATATCCCAACGTAGTAAAACATCTCTGTGCATTTACTGTGTCATTGCAACGGAATTATCGTAACCTCTTTGTGTGTTTATTGTACCTCTATCGCACATTTACTACAACCTTCTAATATTTGTTGCATCACTAAAAGAGATTTCCTGCAACCTCCATGTGTGTTTACTGCATTGTTACAAAAGATTTTTACGATCTCATTGTGCATATACCAAACCTATATATCATATTTACTGCAACCTCCTTCTACTTTTACAAATCTATTACAAGATATTTACTGCGACCTCATTATGCTTTTATTGTGCCTTTAATAAATCTGTACAACAAATTTGTTGTGAGCTCTTTGTTCTTTTACTGCAGCGCTACAAGAGATTTACTACGATCTTCTTTTTTAAAAAAATTACTGCGGTCTTCTTGTTCATTTACTTCATATTTACAAAACAAACACTATCACGCTTAGTATTTCTGCACTCCTTACGCTTAGTATTATTGCACTTCTTATGCCTTTACTTCGTCTTTATCAGAGATTTACTACTACGTTGAGCGTAGAGGGGCGGGTGGGGAGAGAAATATAGGTTGATTGTAAATTTTGAATGGTGCTATCTCATAAACCATTTATCCTATTTACAATCCATTTGAAGTGTTTTGCTAAAAAAATATTCTTAACAAAAAGAGATCCATGGTGAATATGTTTTAACGTTGTAAAAATGACTATTAATTGCACAAAAAGTTTATATTTATTGTATCTAAGCCAGTCAATTACTGCATCATTTGAACATAGAAAATATGGGTGAAAAACGACATAGGGGTTGACAGAGGTGAGAGGTGGTGGATTTTCTTTGACTGACCTTTGACCAAGGTGGGATGTAAATGTTGTATCATGGAAGGTGGTGGAGCATAGAATAGTACATACCTTATATATATATATATATATATATATATATATATATATATATATATATATATATATATATATATATATATATATATATATATATATATATGTGTGTGTGTGTGTGTGTGTGTGTGTGTGTGTGTGTGTGTGTGTGTAACCACTCTCGGTAGAAGTTTTTGGCATATGTAGCACCGTTTGCAACCATAATTACAAAAATAGCCGTACGCGTGCTGTATTAGCAAAAATGGCATCGGTGACACGTGTGACCTAGCGCCCAACCATCGGACGGGTAGGCAACCTGCCGCCCTGCCACCGAGCACCAAGGCCTGCCCCGCCACCAGGCGCTAGGTGATTAAGCCGGTTAATTAACCAACTTAATCACATGGCTTAATTATTTTTTGTGCATTGTTTGTTCGAATTTTTAAATATAGAAAATGAGCTCAAAACATTACAGAATTTTATGTGTAGCCTCCTGACATAATGTACTTGATTGTGAATTATTTAACAGTTTATCTGCTATGAATGTTGCTGAAAAATTCGTACGATTATGATATTTGTAGAAGTTGTTACATATAGCAAACAAGCTCCAAAATTTCAGAATTTTACGTGTAGTCTACTGACACAATCATAGTAATTATTTATTTTTTGATAATTTAATATTATGAATATTTGTAGGAGTACATATAATAGTATAAAAAACGCATCGCACAAGACGTACCAGACATGTTTTTTTTACTATTATATGTACTCCTATAAATATTTGCAATACATAAATTCTTGGAAAAATAGACAATTACTATGACGGTGTCAAGATACTGCACGTAAAATTTCAGAATTTTTAGAGCTCTTTTCTACATGTAATAACTTCTACAAATATCATAATCATAAGAACTTTTGAGCAATATTTATAGTGAATAAAATTGTCAAAAAATTACACAATTAGTACATTGTATCAAAAGACTGCACATAAAATTTTATAATTTTTGAGTTCATTTGCTATATTTAAAACTTTAAACAAATAGTACATAAAAATAATTAAGACAATCACCTGACACCTGGTGGTGGGGCAGCAGGCACGTGGTGCCCGGTAGTAGGTTGCCTTCCACCCAGTGACTGGGCTCCAGGTCACACATGTTACCCCTACGGTGTCACCACCTAGCCATCGAGTGGCAAAAATACTATTTTTGCTAATACGGTTCGTATACAATTATTTTTATAATTTTGGTTGCAAACAGTACTATATATATGCCAAAAATTCTCTGGATAGTTCTCTGTACATTAATTTATATGATTTCTATACAATAAATTATTTTTAGGGTAGAACGTGGAGTGCCCAACAACTTGTATCTGCACAATATTGAGGAAAATAATTGTTCAAGAAAGGCAGAATTTGCCCCCACACCTGCGGGAACTACGCATCGAAAACGTTCTTCGACCCCGGCGTAGCGACGGGTAGGGTGGGCCAACGAGTCGTACAGCGTGCCGAATGACAAGGCCAAGGGCTAGGAGAGGATCCATGTACAGCATCCAATTTAGCAGTAATTTCCAAGCTTTCGGCCATTGTTTGGCGGTTGGTTGATTGAATTGTGCTTGTGGCAGGCGATTCCAAGGAAGATATCATATGGCTTGACCCCAGCGGCAGGCAAGCAGCTGCTGCAGTAGTGCAGTGGCCAATTAAGGAGGTCGAGAAGCTGAGAGGGAAGCGTGTCAAGTGTGGGTGACAAGGTTGTCAGGCCTGGGGAGCATTTCTTATCGCACTCGCAGATCGACCCTACTCGCAGATTGGGTCACCCTAGAGCCGGCCATCATAGCCAGGGAGGGGGTGCTGGCACACGTGCGGAGGGGGCGCGAGAAAGCTGTGCTACACACGGATGGTCGCCATGTCGGGCATCTCCGACCCAAGTATTGTGATAAGTGTTTGTTTAACTCTTTGTCCTGCAAGTGATATTGAGTCGTTTCAGTAGTAAGCCAATCGTTGTAGTAAAGAAATTCTTCACAATTCTCACAGGCAAGAGACTTTCGGTAAGGTCAGCAGCCTCAAAGCCGATAAGACCCTAAGATACGACAATAACCCAATTATCTTTCAAAGTAGCCCAAATTACCTTGCAAACGACACCCTTCAACTAAACGCTATTTACCCCGACTCCTTCTCCCTTGTCCTAAGAGCGGATGAAATAGCATCTGTAAAAGCTGCAGCTGATTCGATCAAGGAATCGTGCTACTTCCATGGAAAGCCGATCTTTTTGCCATCCATACCATTTCTTCTTGAATAATACTGTATTATGCTTGCTCTGTTCTTGCTCGTCTGTATAAGATATCCTTATAAGGGCTATTCCCATTTCATGGGGATCTGTCACATTTTGCGCCCGTATAGGTACTATGGCAACATAATTATACCTATACAAGAAGTCGCCCAGAAGTCCTTTGTGGTGTACGGTCAAGTTCGGACTTGACCAACACAACAGCGGTGGAGACGACCTTGTCCTTTGCAGGGTGTACCTGTCACAAGGGGTGAAAACGGATCGGATAATTTCTGACCGATCTAGATGAAAATAAATACGGATTGTGTCGGATCGAATTTTTTTCGAATAATTCTCGGATCGGAAACAAATATGGATTTTTTTGTCGGAAATGAATATAAATATAATAGACCTGATATGCGGCAAATACGAATACAAATATGGATTATCCGGATAATACGGATCCGGATATCCGAGATTTCAGGCCAACATTGCTCAGCCCAAGCCAGCCTCTCTCATCTCCCTGCCTCCAGCCCACTAGCAAATATTTATGTTTATTAAAAATAAATTTAGTATTGTTGATAGATTAAAATTTGTATTGATTAAATTGATGTACTACCATTTAAATCATTCTGATGCAATTTAAATTCTTAATTAATTTATTAGTCACATGTAAATGGTAGAAATCCATCAAGAATTATTTAGGACTTTAGAAAAAAATCATCTGCCATTTGAAGATTTAAAATATGTACAATGGTATGATTATCGTGGATAAAAAATACTTATGCTTGTTTAGATTTCAAAAATATTTTGACAAGATAAACTATTTATGTGTTTTCATTGATTTTGGATGTATAGTTTATGGGGTTTTCATGTTCCGATAAATATTTGTGACTGTATTTGTTTCGATTCGTATTCACTCAATATCTGTATTCAATATTATTTGTATTTGTATTCATATCCGAGGTATCCGTATTCGTATCCGCATTCGAGAAAAAAAATATGAAAACAAATATGATAGAGATATTATCCGTCCATATTTGATCCGTTTGCATCTCTACCTGTCACCTCCCATCTAACCAGTATGTATGTTTGGTCTGGCTCAACGACAATCCTCCCTAACGGTACGCCGACGATCGCCTATACGGTGATCAACCTACTGGACATCAACTACGTGGTGCAGAGCAGAACATCGCCTTCCCCAAGGAAAAGTGTGACCAAAGTGCGAATTGAATGTTACTAGCTGAATGTCCGTGCGTTGCTACGGATTTAAACAAAATTAGAACATATTTGTATGCATGTTCCAACAAATTTTACCACTCGTTAGTTTTAGAACATGTAGTATGATAAAGTTTTAAAATCCGTAGCAACACACGAGCATTCAGCTAGTAAATACATAGAGAAATGAATTTGAAACTCATTCCACCATGGGTGTATTGGAAATTATTTTGAAATCTGTTGCCATACAGGTATTGCGATTATGGAGTAATTTAACCCAAAAAAATGTGTAAGGTATGCCCTTCACATGTAATCACAATGTGGATCATTGGGAAATATGAAGAAAATTAGTAAATGGCACATGAAAAATGTCAAATAGTCAAATGTGAAGCACGTTGTTAAAAATTTTCTAAAAAAATTTAGCCCTGCAGTCAGTACCTCTAGAGAATTCCAAGTTATGTTGAGGAACGCTGGCAAGTCTCCATTGCTGCGTTACCTAAATAGGCCAGCACACTAAGGGGCTGGTACCACACTCCAGTAGTCTGGAAATTAAGTCTCACTAAAAAGGAATCAGAATAATGTTGTTCAATTTCTCTTTCAGAGTTGTTCAATGAGCAGATATTAATTCCAACCAAAAATGTGTTTATAAAAGGAACAGAGAGAGGAACTCTCTTCAGAAACACATCCATACATCTTGCAATTTGCTTAGCATAACTACCAAGTACCAATAAATTTAAATTTTAAAACTCAACTTAATAGACCTCAAAATTGTAGAGTTCCTAACAAAGTTGGCATTTGAAAAACTATTGTATATTGCTGCAGTAACAGTTTAGAATTGTACCATTGCTGCAGTTACTGAAGGCATGATGTTCTGAAAATCTGAACACATAACAAATTAAAATAACAATATTTCACCGAAAAGGGCAAACTTACAAAATGCTTGCGTGAATTGCAATTAGGTCTTGTCCATAGATTTTGTAAGTTTACTGACTGCTGTGTGCGATGCTAGATTAAAAGGGATGGATATGTTTAGAATTTTTGCAATTTAATCTCTAGAGTTCTACAAAATTGCAATTAGGTCCTTCTTCCTCTTTGGATTTCTTCTGATTTACTCCTCCAGAACTCTGTTTTCTTCGGCTTACGATGTGTGTAAGGCGTTGCCTCGCCTCACGCCTTACCGCTTAAAAGGTGTGAGGGGGGTGGGTCGCCTTACCTCGCCTTACCACCTTAATAACCTTAGCGTATTATCTACACCAATGATATTCTAATAATTTAATTCCTACGCATATTAAATTTTCTCAGGGACATCACCAGAGCATAATACACATCTTTTTAGCAAGGATTTCTAAATTTAGCAAAATTTAGCCGGTAACTTTTATTTCTGCCTATTTTATTTTATTTCTCCTTTTTATTTCTTCTCTTTTTTTCTTTTTTTTCCCCTTTCCTTTTTCTTTTTTCCCCTTTCCTTTCTCTTTTTCTCCCGGCTCCTCCCCCACCTCCCAGATCTGGATGCCTCCCACCATCCCACGCGGCTGCGCCCGCCCTCGGGTTCTCCTTCCTCCCACGCGGCCGCGCCCGCCGCCCGGCTCCTTCGGCCTTCGCCCGCCGCCGCTTCCCCCTCCGGCCCCTCCCCGGCTCCGCCTCCCCCGCCGCCTCTCCCTCCGCCCCCTCCCCGGGACCCCGGCTCCCCCTCCCCGCTGCGGCGCCGCCCCATCCCCACCGCCCCTCCTCCTCGGCCCCCCCGCCCCTCCCCGCGCTCCCCTCCCCGCCGGCTCCCCTCCCGCCTGAGGAGGCGGATCCGGCGGGGCGTCGAGATGGCGGATCCGGCGCGGCGGCCGATCTGGTGCGAAGTCGCGGATCCGGCGGCGGAGAGCGAGGCGGCGGATCCGGTGGCGACGCGGCGGCGCGACCACGGCAGCGAGGCGATAGCGGCGGCACGCGCGATCGCAGCGGATCCGCGCAGCGAGGCCGGATCCGGCGGCAAGACCGGCCGTGGCGGATCCGTGGCGGTGGAAGACGTGAAGCGATTGGCGCCGAAGAGGCGGCGGACGAGATGATCAATGGCGATGGCGGTGGCCGCCCGGTAGGAGAGAAGCGAGAGAGGCCCACATGTCGGCGCTTTTTTCGTGAGAGGGTGGGAGAGCGTAGGACGCACCATCACCCTCAACTCGTTCTTTTAAGAGTAGAGATTTTGTGAATATAGGCGAATTGAGTGCTGCTGCATTAATTTTTTTTCCCTTTTCCCCCTCAAACAAACATTTTGCCCGAAACATTGTCAAATACGAGTTGTCCTGATTTCCAAGTATAGCTTAAGGAGCACTCACGAGTTGTTAAAAATATGGATAACATTTTAATTCCAAGTTTTACTAGGAGACAAAAATAATAAACTAGTGATTCAAAACTCACAACTAACAGCAGGCTACTCATCATACTTCAAAATATACACAAGTAAATTATATTAACAAAGTCAGACGATGTGCGAACGACTTACAATTGGGCTTGTTGAAGAACAGGAAGCAGTGCAGGCTTGATGTAGTCCAGAATGTAGATGACGCAGTGAAGTGAGCAGTCACGCAGATGTGTGCTACCTAGAAACCTTATTTCCACCTCGTGCAGGTACTCTCTGCGGTAATGGTTCGGAGATAGCCGCTCTCCCTTCTTCCAGGTGCACGCAGGGAAGAAAGGTTGGCGAAATTCAGACGGCGCAGTATAAAAGCACAAGATCGCAGAGAAGAAGGAAATGGAGGCACTGAGTTTCTCACACACACACTCTGGACGTCTCCAGGCATATAAATAGACAAACTAAAAACTGACATGATTAAAATAACCATTTATCCTTTGATAACTGATATATTTAACCAGCTATTTACCCACTGGTAACTACCTGTCATTAAACCCAATAAAGCCTCATTCAAATGTTTGAATCTCATTCAAACAAAGAGAGAGAGAGAGAGTGGTGCAGGGTTCAGCAAAAATAAAGATGGACTTGGTCAAGTCACAAGTCACACGATTTTCACACGAATACATGCGCGAATGTGCCGCATGCAAGATTAGCCAAAGCCCTCCTCATGCCATCTCTATCCATATTCAAGGAGTGGTGAGGACTCCACCTTATAAATTGGTCCCCCCACCTTGCCTCAATAATATGGTACTAAACCATGCATGCTTTGGAATTAAGGAAATGGGCCTTGCTAATATGGGCCAATTTCTAACATGAGTTCATTGTGCCCACTCGATCTCAGTGATCCTGATTGACTGGACGGTGTTGGAGCTAGCGATCTTCACGTCAGAGCAGTTCGACGGCAATGGCTGTTGGTCAGGCTCTACCACCGTGCTGCCCATCCTCATGTACACCGATGTTGATGATTTAGTGATCGATCTTATGAAGTAAAAAAAGGAAAACTATGATCTAAGCTACACAAAAAAGAGTGGGATGTCTTTATTGAACAGAATGCATTACAAAGGGGTGCTCAATGATCACAAAGAACAATGACCATGGATAAATTATAGGTTAGATGAGAGATGCCTCATACCGCCGCTTGACTTGGTCTTAAATAACAACGTCTACTAGCTAGCTTAACAATTTAACCTAAAGGGGTAAGGGTTGTCTTGTTGCGATCCTTCACTGCTCTCGTGGTACGAAGCATGATCCTTTAAGGTGAAGATTGAAGTGGCAACAGAGTCGATAATTCTATAATTATTTTTGAACAAGGGAAGAAACAGAAATATGTTTTCCAATAATGACATAAAGGTGAGGAAGGATAAGAGATAAGGGCAAGCAAAGATTGAGAGGTAAGGGTAAGCATAACTTTCTGAAATTATTGATTATTTAAAATAAGTCCTTAGGGTCTAACCAATCTATTCTACCTGCGATCACATCTTAGAGTCATCATGGCTCTGATACCATCTCTGTCGGACCCCGGAGCAACAACTCCTGGATCTTCTGTGTAAATCGCACTAGTCCAGGATCAGTTAGTGCACACAGTGGACAACAAAGATAAATATCAACCATAATGACATTTATTAACTAAATATGAGCATAATTGCCAAAGTTTACATCCAGAGCCAATAGGCCAAATTTAAACATAAGCAGCGGAAACCTAACCACTGGCATCTCACCCGGACCATCTTTTCCAAAAGATCTCATATGGATTCCATTCATCCATACACTTTCAATCTCTCATGGATTCCATCCATCCATGAGCTTTTCATAAACCATTTTGAAAAACAAAGTATAATCTGTGAAAAACTTTACTCAGCATGCCCATGACCGTGGGTATGGTTATCTAGGATAGATTATACACTCTGCAGATATTGTACAGCTTTACCCACAAGACATGATCATCTCACATTACCACACGATTAACACACTTCCTTAGGTGTGCGGCGGAGAGATCATGACAAGGCTGTTACAATGCAAAGCCTTCAACCTGGCCAAGCCAATACTAAGGTTTCACCCCAATAAGGAATCCATCAGACCAGGACCCCCTTTTAGGCCGAGTGAGACTTCTCATGGCCTACGCCACGCTCACTTTCAACTTACGACGAGACTCAGGTTGGGACCTGCAATTAGTCAACCAGTACTGTCACATACCAGCCTTGTGATAGTACGATAGGGTTTTACAACAGTAGCTCACAGACTGGTCCTTAACTTGACTTAGGCTCAAACCACATATCCCTTGTGCCCGACAATCAATACTGTGCACCGAACAATAGTGCATGCCTGCACCCACCACCTAACCATTAGCCTAAGTCTAAATCAGATTTTATATTTTATTTTGAAATATTTCATAATCCTTCTTGACTCACCGAAGTCAAGAATACATTTGAAAACTTTATCATTTTATGTGAAAAGGTTATCCCAAAACAAAGATATGTCTAAGCAGGTCTAAGCATTTGATATAAAACTCTCTAGCTAATACTAGTATACTAACTATAGTTTTATTCTAGGGTGACAAGGTATAAGGATTTGCAATGTCAAACGAGGTAATAACAAAAAGGTAGTAACTAAATTTAAAACTGAATTAAAATAGATTGAATAAAAATATGCATGCAGAATAATTTAAAACAACATAGTTTCATTTCGCAATCTGGGATCAACATGATCAAGGTGTGTGACTTGCCTTGCTCTACAGTCTGGTGCGAGTCATCGTCGAAGAATTCTTCTGAATTGTCATAGCCTACACGTGAAAATACCCAAGCAGACTCAAATAAAATCAAAATAAATTTAAATAAATTACAAATAATTAAAATTAGGTTATAAATGGATATATTAGAATTTTGGTGAATTTAGGAATTTGAATGGTTCAATTGGAGTTAGGACGAAGGAGAATGGACTTCCGAAAGTTTGACATCAAAGAAAAAAGAATAAACTAGAATTCTTGGAAATATTTTTCTAAAGGAAAAGGGAATTATGACGTCAGCCCTGGGATTTTCTTTTGGCCGAATTATTTTTCTACTAGAAAATCAAGTTTTTGACATCATGCTGACGTCAGCCCTGATTGACTGAGACTGACTAGTGGGCCCGGTCTACCGTGGACCAGGTATATGGACCAAGGAAGGGCTGAGGTTGCAGGGAGGGTGACATGGCGCTGATATGGCTGGTGACTGGGATAAACTTTGTTGATGTGGCGGCCAGGTGTCAGACACGTTGGCGATGGGTAGCATGGGGTGCTGACTGGGCTGCTGAGCGCTGGCGTGGCATCTACGTGTGCTGCGTATGCCGAGATGGCGCTGAGGTGGCATGCCATGGGGCACCGTAAGATAGCCATGTCGGCTCTTGCGCTGAGGTGGCATCGCCGGCCGGTGGCCGCTCTGTGGGACCAAGGCTCGCCGGAGCTCCGATACATGGCGGCTAGCCAGAGGTGAGTCGGAGGTGAGCGGAAAGTGGCGGTGGCGGGGGTGCACCGGTGCGGCGTGGTCTTGGTGGCGTTCGAGCCTGGCGAAGTGGAGCCTAAGGTCAAGGTGTCGATGGAGGGGCTTGTGGAGGGCTCCTTCGCCACCAATTGCTCACCAGCAAGGAAACGAGCTTAAAATGGGGGTGCTCTGTGTAGGGGAGAGTGGAGCGCTCGGGAGAGGGAGAAGAGCAGAGGAGGTGGTGGTACGGGGAAAAGCGATGCCGAGAGGGGTATTATAGGGGTTGGGAAGGGCGGAGCCGGCACGAATTGTTCGCCGGAGATGGTACGAGTGGCGGCGATTACGCAAAAAGAAATTGGGAAGGTGGGCACGAGAATGGGGGAATCCGGCATGGGATTGGCAGAGGAGATGGGTGCGCGGAGTAGGGGAGAAGAAAAGGAAAGGGAACGGACGTTGAGGATAAGGGAAGGGTGGGGCGTCAACGGAAATAGCGAAGGTGGAGACGCTTGGAGGAAGAAGGCACAGGGAACAAGGAGCTGATGGGTGGGGTTAGGGTGTCAACAGGAGAGGGAAGGAGTGGGAGGGAGCGGGCGGCGGAGACGGCGCCACGTGTCCAGGGGAGGAGATCGGCCTATCCAGAGGAGAGAGAGGCGGCAGACGGGGGAGATGGCCCTGGAGGTAGCGTGGCTCAATTTGGGCTGTCCACGCGTCGTCCCAGGAGAGAGGGCGGGAGGATTTGAATTTATTTTCGATTTTGGATTTTTGAAAAACTAACAAAAGCAAATAAAGCTCAGAAAAATGACAAATAAATTCCAAAAAAATTCACAGAAATTCCTGTAATTATTTTAGACTTAGGAAAAATATTTCCAACTTAATTTGGTATTAATTTTTATCCCTAAAAACTTTTATTTTCAAAAAAGATTTTAAACTCCAGAAAATCACAGAAAACCAGATAAAAGCCAAATAAATCCAAGTAATTAATTCCAAATAGGATTTTTAGAGAAAAATCAAAATATCCTTTTATTTAATAATATTTTTAGGATTTTAATTTAATTACTTTTCAAAATCAAGTCTTTTCAAAAGCAGAAAATCAGGGAAAATGAAAATTAAAACTTAGGCAACCAAAACACTTATTTTTTTTTATTTTAAACCAAATTAATTTGATTTAATAATTTTTAACTCAGAAATTGAAATAAATAGCTGGGCTATTATAGAGAGACTTGTCAATATATGACAAGCGAGTGGTGCACCTACACATAACAATCATGATGATTGCTTGCAATGGAAAATGAAGATCGGGTCACGAAAGGGTATTTTGCTAGTTTTATCAAAATACCAAAAACTATCTTAGATCAAAACCGCGGCGCATGAACAACACTTGGGAAGGTGGTTTAGGTCAAGGAGAAAGCGATAAGATCAAGTTGGATCAAGACTAAAGATTTAATGGATTCAAACTTATGCACTTTGAAAAGCATGTATAAGTGTAGTGTGTGAGTTAAAACCCGTGTTTAGGGGTTATCAGGTTCCCTATTGTGCTAAGTGGATAGTATGCACTAAGGGTTAGATGGAGCTGGCTAGTTCATCTATTTAACAGGTTGGGATAGAGACTTGTGTTAACCATCCAACCATCCTCTCTTGAGACCAAGTGTTCATGAGATCTATGGTTAGAGTTTAAAAGAAGTTGGGTGCTATGGTGTGCTCTCTTGTCCTCTAGGTAGAGTGGCTGTAAAACCTTCATACTTAAGTGGCAATACATCATCATTTGTTCATCTCCATGAATCTTTCTTGTGTTAATTGATTTGGTTGGCTTTTCCTCCTCCTCCTCCTCTCTCTCTCTCTCTCTCTCTCTTCTCTTCTTGATCTTGTTGTGTCAATGACTTGCAAGAATTAAAGATAACCTCTATAAATTAATCTCCACCGATCTAGTCACTTAGTTAGCAAGTTCATGAAGAAACCCGATTTTTCTCTTTTTGGCCTCTTTGAGTAATTTTTTGATCCAGCTTTTCTACCTCAATTTTTGTAGTGATATTGCTTGGTGGGACATGTAGGAACACATCTAGAGCTATATTGGCCATCATTCACCCATGAGTATGTCATATTCACCGTTTCTTTTTTGTTTTTGTCCCTTTTTGTGCAAGCTTCCTTCAAGCAGAAAAAGGTTAGAACTTGGCAATAATTTTCTTGATCATTGATTATAATAGGTTTTTGATATCATAGAGAAGGTGCATACCAAATCTCAACTTTCAGTGATTTGGAGCTTTGATTTGAGAGTTAACTCAATTTTATATTTTGGCCTGATTTTGGTGCAGTAGAGCTTCATGAACCAAAAAATCCCAATTCTCTCAAATTCATTTAAGATTTTTGGTTGAAATAGATTTCTAAGGTCATGATTTAGCATTGGTTCAAATTTCAAGTGTTTTGGATCTACGGATCAACAGTTTCATAGATTTTTGTCTTTAAAATAGTGCTAGATTTATTGTTTATGGGGGATGAAATTACAGTAGCACCAAGGATTTTCAAGATTTTGGATTCTTGATCTTCATAACTTCTCATAGCTATTAGAGTAAAGGATTGGTGAATACTTGGAAAAATTTTTGAA
The DNA here is from genome assembly GCA_036346575.1 of Dendrocalamus sinicus. NCBI lineage: Eukaryota > Viridiplantae > Streptophyta > Magnoliopsida > Poales > Poaceae > Dendrocalamus > Dendrocalamus sinicus. The sequence goes on from CM070644.1 coordinate 26,319,049, forward strand.
GACACCATTCCCCCTCCCTCTATTGCCACACCGATTCTACAAGTGATATCAGAGCCTAGTTAGTTCTTTTTATAGATCTTAACCAGTCATAGGAGCCATGACATCAAACAAGTAATCTACCAAGCCACCCGTTTTCAATGGAGTTGATTTCTCTTATTGGAAAGCTCACATGGAAAGCTCACATGCATGCAGCTGTTGATCTTGTGTTTTCTCAGTCTAAGAATGCATGCTAGCTCCAAGGTGCACTTGATGTGAGAGTTTAGGGGATGAAGATCACTTTCATCAATGGCAATATTGTCATGAGGAAGCTTACCATGGATAAGCTCTACTCGAGATTGAAGATGCATAAGATTAACTTTATCTCACATCTCCCTAAGACAAAGTCGATGGCACTAATGGTTGACCCTTCTCAGAGTAACTCTTATGATTCCTTGGATTTTGACTCATCTAAATTTTCCTTGTCTACCTACACTCCTTGAGCAATAAGTAGCTAGAGAAACTATCTAAGAATGACTTAGATCTCCTATCCACAAAATTCATGAGAGCTAACAACAAAGTGAGGAACAAGAGAAGAGATAATCATGTCACTTGCTTTAAGCGTGGTGAGCCAAACCACATTCAGGCTAGCCAAACCACATTCAGGCTAAGTGTCCCAAGCTGAAGGGCAAAGAGGAGAGGGACTTCTGGAGGAGTTCTCAAGCTCGAGATACGAAAGCCAAGAAGTCCAACTACCGAAAGTTAGTCAACTGGGTCCTTACCACTCTTGATAACGTCGACATGAGCAATGTAGACTCGGGGATGGAGGACGATGAGGATGAATCCCATGACAAGAAGAAGGCCTAGGACTTCACCAGTATGTGCTTCATGGATAAGGACAGCACTGACATCAACACCTTCGGCAACGACGAGCCCTACAGTGATCCCAACGAGATATGCCCCTCCAAAGTAATGAAGTGTGCCCTTGTTGTCACCAAACAAAAATGCAAAAGACAAGCTAAAATAATTAGGAATCAAAACATTATGATTGACAACTTAAATTTAGAAGTTGTTAGACTCAAATCAATTAATCCTAATAACAATTGTGAATCTTTCTTATGCTTGCATGATGAGTTGTCAAATCTAAAATCTGCACATTCCTCTATTGTTGATCAACTCAAGAATGGTCTATATGAACTAGAATACCTCAAATCTAGTCATAAAGAGAGACCATGTGGTTATGACCTCATGTTTGTGATGAGTAATTGACAAGGGTTCTGGAAAGATTGAGTTTGGTTTGTGTGGTTCGTGCCAAGTCGGCACTTGGCGCAGTCGGGTTTGGTTAGATGGACTTGAGGCGTATTATTCTTCCCGATTGGTCATTTGGGCCATTTCATGCTTGAGTACGATTCATTGGTTCTAATCGTGATTACATGTGTCGAGCGGTGCTATGTGATGTGTTTCTTGTCTATGATGGCTGCAGGACATCGAGGTGGAGTCGTGGCGAGGCACGGATGACCGGACTAGGCGCAGGCGGTGCCAAGGTCAAAGCGGTCGAGGTGTGCCAAAGACGGCGAGGACTCGAGGTAGCTGCGAGACTTGGAAGGCAAGGAATGAGGAAGCTTCCCGGAAGGTGCAGGAGGGGCGTTTTGGTGAATACACAAAGCTGCACTAAAGGAAGTGGATTGTGGACAAAGCACTAGAGTTAGTGGGTAAAGCGAAAAAGCCTAATGGGCAAAGCATGTGGTGAACCCATTAAGAGAGGGCATAAAAGGAGGAGTGTTTCCTGCATGTTGTAACACTTGAAGACTTGTAAGATGGGTTGATGACTTGAGAGAGGGGTTGATGGCTTTAGGAGTCTTTTTGCTTTGGGCTTTAGTTGTTGAGAGTTGGTGAGAGGAGCAGGAGGTGGTTTTTCTCCTTGTACGTGAGTTCTTGAGAGGTGGATGCAGTAGAGAGAATGCTTTGGGTGTGTACATGTGTTCTTGAGAGAACCATGTAGTGTGATTCTCTTGTATCAATCGCGTATGGGGACTCCTCTGTAATCATCTCCTTTCAATTTGAGAAGGATTATGTTGAGTTAATTCCATTTCTTGCTCAGTGTGTGATGGAATTTGTGGCTCTACAGTTTTTCTGTTCTTGCCTTGTTGTTGTTGAGAACTTGCAAAATGGATTGCTCTGTGTTAGGAAAAGACTCTAGACCTCATGGTCCTTCCATTTCCTAGAGCAAATGTTGGATTCAAAGTTTTATCTCTTTTCCCTGAGCTTTGTCAAATATTTTCCCCTGTTCTTGAAAAACTAGGGTTTGATGATGTTCTGATTTTCTCTTCCTAAAGTGATGCCCTGAGATGATGTCTCTAGCCCTGAGATTATTGCTTAGTTGATTTCCAAGTTTATGAGAAAATTTTCAAAGATTGGCTGGCAATTTGAGATTTAGTGAAGTTCACTGAAAGTTTTCAGTTTGTGGCTCAAATCTGAAATTCTTGGGTTCCAGATGAATTCCCTTGTTGTTGGAGGTCTCCATGTTGTTTAGAATAGCTTACTACTCTTTTGGGCAAAAGAAAACAGCAGCAATCCTTCAACCTGCTCAGAATCTGAAATTTCTGTAACATCTGCGCTAAATTTCAGTCTGCTATTTTGGTTTTTCGGGGGAGACCGGTCAGACCGGATTTTTGCCGGCGGTCAGACCGGCTTGTCTCAGGCGGTCAGACCGGTGGAAAGGGAGTGGTCGGACCGGCCTGGCTATTGCGGTCTGACCGCCCGGCACCTTGAGGTCAGACCGGCCCCTCTGCTTCTTGTGCTGATTTTCGATTTTTTTCTCTTGGGTGTCTCTCTCGATTCTCTTTTATGCCTTCTTTGAGGTTCCAGAGAGTTTAAGTACTCCTCTTCATAGCTTTTTGTAGCCATAGGAGAGGAGACTTGCATGTGAGTACTTTTCGGGGGAGTAATTTTTAAGAGGCACCATTCACCCCCCCCCCCCTCTGTTGCCGATTTCGATCCAACACATAATCATATTTGCTTAGATGTTATTGCTTTAGATGTGATTCATATTGATGCTATCCTTTCATCTTACTCAAATTGTGCCTTGAAATTAAATTAGATAGTGCTACTAAGTAGCTACATAAATTTAAACCTAATCTCATTGTTACGATAGTAAAATTAAATTGAAGGAAATGACTAAAATGATTATTAATTCTAGGACTGCTTCTTGTGAAAACTGCTCTAAACTCAAATTGAGAATGATGCTCTTAACAAGACACTAGAGGAGAAATCTAAATTTGAAAAATCCATGTCATGACTTCATCTAAGAAAATTATTGGTTCTATTTTCTGTGTATTTTGTGCTAAAATTAGGGCTGATTTAGATGAGATGTATGAGGCTTTGAGGATCAAGGATAAGGAGTAGTTGGCTAGGGTTAGAAATTCTCCTTGTGTATCATGAGAGGCTTTAAAGGTTAAGGTAGCTATCCATAAAGAGAGATATGCTAGAGCAACCAATGCAAATGAGAGTGCCATATGTGAGAACCTAGCACAAGAGAATGACTACCTCAAAAAGGTCCTTGAGAGATTTTTCTAGTGAAAAGAAGAACATCAATATGATCCTTAACCAATCTAAAATGAATGTGAAGAAGCGAGACTTAGGATTTGATTCCCTAGAGCATTTCAAAAACCATCCACCTAAGATTGTGAGAGCTGTTGAGAGTGGAAAGTTTGAGGTAAAATCCCTTGAGCCATCTGAGACTGTCTTTAGGTCTGCAGGTTTTGCCCAAACCCGTTCTAGCAAAACAGGTGCTTCTACTTTAGTAGGTCAGACCCTTCAAAAAGTCAAGTACCATTGCATATTCTGCAAGAAGGATGGCCACATAGTTGAGTTCTACTTCCATAGAGCTAAGGTTGAGAGAAAAGAGAGAGTGCATGCTTGAGGTCCATTAGAAGAGTTCCTTCACTTGTGTCTCTAGCGCCAGGCAACATGTCTTTCCTTCTAGACATAAGTCTATATTTGTAGATGAATTCTTAGACTCATTTGTTCGCTCTAGGCAATGCTTTGGGTTAGTATATTGTGAGGGTAAATCACGGGTAGTGTCTAGACAGGGGGAGTACCAGTCTTCTGATAGTCTAATTTGGAGAGGACTAGGTGGTTCTCGTGTGCATTCTCATTATTATCTTTCTAACCATTTTATTGCTACTTCTACTACTGTTCCTAAATGTTGTGTGGCTCAGTACTGGATTCCCAAGTTTTTTATCACTAACCCCAGTACTAAGACACAAATATTTCCTGCTTATGCCCTGTAGGTCCGGCGTGCGGGGAAGGAGGACATGTGGCTTATTGACTCTAGGTATTCTCGACACATGACCGAAGATTCTAGATAGTTCTCCTCCCTCACATATGCATCTGGTAACTAATTGATCATGTTGGGGATGCTTATACAGGGGTCGTGGTAGCAAAGGGCACAGTGCGCGACAATAACAACTTCTTATATAAGGATGTCGCTTTGGTAAGTAAGCTGAGGTATAATCTGTATCTATCTCCTAGGTTCTTAATGAGGGTCTAGAAATGGATTCAAGAGTGGTGAGTGTATAGTTCTAGACTCCTTAGGTGAGTATGTCTTTGTGGTCTCTAGGTTTGAGAGGTTCTTTAATGCTAATTTTAGTATCTCTTCTACCTCTAGCCCTAGGTGTCTTGTGGCTTCTGACTCTCATGACCTAGTGGTTTGGCATCGTAGGCTCAAACACATAGGTTTCGACCACTTGACTAGAGTTAGTAGCAAAAACCTAATTAGATGATTGCGTAGAATTAAGAGTGCTAGTGATCTAGTGTGCACACACTGTAGACGTAGTAAGATGATTTCTGCTTCTTGTCCACCTAGTACTCTAGTGATGACTGATGACTCTTGATAGCTTTTGCACTTAGACACAGTTGCCCTTGTAGATTCCAATCTGCAGGAGAGAAGTGGTATGTGCTTGTCATGTAGCAATACATAAATATTTGTTTATCTCCATGAATCTCTCTTGTGTTGATTAATTTGCTTTTAATTTGGTTGGTTTTTCCTCCTATCTCTCCCTTCTTGACCTTATTGTGCTAAGGATGTGTAACAGATGGAAATAACCTCTGAAAATCAATCTTTACCCATCTAACCACTTGGGGACACTTCAGTCATGTATTGCAAGACCGTGAAATAGGCTAGAGCATACGCATCCATATCTAGAGTAATTGCTTTCCTTCCGATAGTTCCGATACCCTCAAGCCTCCCCTTATGACGAGATCGAGGTACACCTATCGATTAAATCTAAGCCATGTAATCAATGTAGAACTCAATGACCTCTTTAGTTGTATAACTTTTGACAATGTTGCCCTCTGGGCGAGATTGATTCAGTGCATAGGACCTGAAAATTTCCATGAACCACTTGAACAGGGACATGCTACATAGGAAAATGGGCCGTACATCTTTATCTCCCACACAATATAAACAATGAGATAGACCATGAAGATGATATAGAGTCATCACCACCTCGTCTTGTAGAGCATCTAGTCCTTCAGGATCGATGACCTTCTGAGCAATTGTATTAAAGAAATAACACAACCTCATGATTGTCTCTCAGACCTTGATCAATAAAATACTTCTAATTGCAACAGGGAGCATATGTGTCATCAGCGCACGCAATCATAAAACTTCATGCCAATTAACTTCAAATCTTCTATTGAAATAAGTTTCCTCATATTAGCTGATTAACCGGACAGAGCTTTCATACCATGCAAGCACTGGCACAGTTTAGTTCTCTCAGTCTTGGACAGAGTGTAACAAGTAGAGAGAAGGTACATTCATCCTTTATCGGTCTTTGTCAGTGCTAACTCAGGCCTCATGTCCACATCAACCAAGTCAAGCCATGCGTTGACACCATCCTTTGTTTTGTCACAAATGTTCAGTAAGTAACCAATCAAACTATCACATACATTCTTCTCTACGTATATGATGTCGATGTAGTGATGAACTTCTACGTGCTCCCAATAAGGTAAGTCTCAAATATTGATCTATTCTTTGAGATATTCTTCTTATGTGTCCTCGATTTATGTCCCTTTCTGAGCACAACATCTAAATCCTTAATCATATCATAGACCTCTTTTCTACTTAAATGCCTTGGAGCTGAACTATTCTCCTTCTTTCTGTTGAATTATTTCTTTATCCTACGGTATGAGTGAGCCCTCCGAAGAAATCTACAGTAATGCATGTACATGATTTTACATGAGTATTTCATCCACACACTCTCGGTATCATCTAAGCAGTGCCCCGTTTTGTACTCTAGTCTAACAAGTGAGCAAGTGCATGATAATAATTTGTGGTGCAAAATAACAATGAGTGTAAATTGAAATTCTCTCATTTGTATGCATCATATACATGTACCCCTTCGATCCATAGTATTTTTAGATCTTGCATCAATGGTGCTAGGTACACACCAATATCACTCCCAAGTTGTTTCGGCCCTTGGATAAGTATCAACAGCAAAATATACTTCTGCTTCATACACAACCAAGGAGAAAGATTATAGATACAGAGAGTCACAGGCCAAGTGTTGTGTCAGTTACTCATGTTACCGAAAGGATTCATTCCATATGTACTCAATCCAAACCTTATATTTATCGGTTCTGCACTGAAGTCTGTAAATCTCCTATTGATATTTCTCTACTAGGCGGAATCAGTAAGGTGTCTTAGCTTTCCGTCCTTTTTACCAACACAACAGTTTTTCCTTCTTGGGTTTACAAAAAACTGCTTCAAGCAAGGAATTACAGGAAGATACCACGCCACTTTAACAGAAGGTCCTTTCTTTACGCTTGTATCAGAATGCATTGCACACTGGACATACATGTATATTTGCATACTCTTTACAGTAGAGGATACATTCGTTCGGACATATATGTATTCTTTCTACTTTTATTCCCAAAGGATAAAGAATCTCCTTGGCTTTGTAGTAATTTTGGGCAACTCGTTTTCTTCCGGAAACATGTCCGCTAAGAGACGTAACAGCCCCATGAAATTCTTATCGGATCAACCATTGCTTGTCTTCAATTTCAGCATTTCAAATACGTCTGACAATCTTGTGTATTTCGACTTGTAGCACGCGAAAAAGGTTTCTTCGAATCCTCTATCAAGCCCCAGAATTTAACATACTCTCTCTCATCACAATTCCCTTCTGCATCGTAAAGTATCTGATCCAGATCATCATAGTTCAACATATCTGAATCGGAACCACGATCGACATCATCCAGTGGCATATCGTTGACTTCGTCGGCGATGCTATTTTTACTACTTTCCTGTGTAATCTGCTCTTCACTGTGACTAGTCCAATGTGTATACCCCTTTTTGAAACCCCTTCGAATCAAGTGTACTTCAATCTACGCTCGGTTCTTAGACATCTTCAGATTCTCACAGTCAATGCATGGGCAGTACATATATTGTACCTCTTATTCAACATATCCTCCTCGACAGCTCTTGTAAAAGTAGACATGCCATTAATGTAATTTTCACACACATGATTCTCAGCGTACATCCAACTTCAGTCCTACGCAACACATATAACATTTTGATGGACCATGTAGAGGTGACCCCGAGTGTGTAATGAGTAATTGACATCGTTTTAGGAAAGTCGAGTTTGATTTGTGTGGTTCAGACCATGTCGTTGCACGGTTCAATCGGCCTCGATCGGACTTGGTCGAGCTAGGTCGAACGTGCTTAAGTCGTTTATTTTTTGCTTCGATCGGTTTGGGCTTTGAGTTTTTCTTCTGTTGGTAATGTTTGATTACAATATTTCGAGCGGTGCTATGTGATTTGTTTCTTGTCTGTGATGGCTGCAGGACATCGAGGTGGAGTCGTGGCGAGGCACGGGATGACCGGACTAGGCGCAGGTGGTGCTGAGGTCGGAGCGGTCGGGGTGTGCCAAAGACGGCGAGGACTCGAAGTAGCTGCGTGGCTTGGAGGGCAAGGAATGAGGAAGCTTCCTGGAAGGTGCGCGAGGGGCGTTTTGGTGAATACGCAAAGCTGCACTAAAGGAAGTGGATTGTGGATAAAGCGCCATGAGTTGTTGAGAGCTAATGGGTAAAGTGGTTTGTAAACCCATTATTGGAGGTTATAAATAGAGAGGTGCTCTCTAGTGCTATGTGCAGATTGTTTAGAGAGATAAAATGAGAGAATGTTTTGGAGAGATGATTTGAGAGAGTATGAGTTTGTCTCCTATGCATGTGTGCTATGAGTTCTTGTTTCTCAAGCATGTATGGGGACTTAGTGTGAGATTGAGAGAGAGATGAGCTGAGAACAACTCTTTGTAATCGCGTATCTCTCCGTATCAATTTCAATATGAGAGATTTTACTTGAGTTGCTCTAGTGTTCTTTTATTTGATTCCATGTTGATCTCTTTTTAGTTTCATAGTACTCCAGCAAGGATGTTTCTTGTTTTGCCTTTTTTTTTTGGTTTTGAAGTCTGCATGTAGCTCTATGTTTTTGTCCTACCATTCAATCACTTGAGGATGTGTGGTCATCGGGCAGCCTTCTTTTTATTGCTAGTTGGTTTTCCTGAAGAAACAAGAAACAAGCGGTAAATGCATCTTTCGGCCAGCAGTAAAGAATAGTCTTTGGTGTCAATTTTTGACAACAGGTACAGCTCTTGACTGCTATTTCCGTTCAGCCTTTAGTGCTGATTTCTTTTGTTGTTTGTCCCTCTCGGCAGTGCAGTCTTTACAGCTTTTGAAGTTTTTCTTTAGTTGTTTTTGGACAGCAGTATTCGTGCTGCAGTTTGCACCTCTCTACATCATTTCGGTTGTGAGTTTATGGCTGCTCACTCTTTATTTTGGCTGTGCTGTTTTTAGTGTTCGGATGCAGCAAATTAATGCATATTACTGTTGTCTCTGGTTCCTATTTTAAGCAGCCAATAGACTTCCTTCACTTGGTGCTTTGCTGCTGTTTTGATCTTCTTTCTTTTGCCTGTTTGGCCAGCAATCCTTCTTATTGTCTTAGTCTTTTCTTCTGTTCTTTTGTGCCAATAGCTTTCAGTTATTTGTGTCTCTTTTGCTTTGCTTTCTTGTTTAGTTGTGTCTCTTCCAGTGAGAGTTTCAGTCTTAGGCAAAATTATTTTCGCCTTCTAGCGAACAAATATTTTCTGTCTTCATAGCTGCGATAGCTATCGGAGCAGAGAGTTTGTAGAAATACTTGGGAGCGGATTTTTGTAAGCAACATTCACCCCCCCTCTGTTGCCGTGTTCGATCCAACACATTTTAGTATTAAATATTGAATTAATTAATTAGTATATTATATATGATCTAAAGTAGCTATATGTAGCAAGAATAATTAATTAAATTGAATTAAGTAAAAATAGACTATGAATAGGTTAAATCCTAAACCATGCTAGATGTAAATAATCTGCTCTCTACATTAAGCTAGATCTAAACCATCTTCAATTCTTCATTTACCAAACTAGATTTAAAATATAATACAATTAAGAATAAATTACAAATCATAGATAGTCAAGAACAGATGGACCTACAATCACTCTTTCCAAATCTTTAGTCTCTTTTAACCAAATAGCCTCAAAGCCCTACCTCCTCAAAGCAGCAGTCTGTGAGAACATATCTAGAATTTAAAACAGATCTGTGAGGGTCAGGTCTATAATAAGTGCAATTATCACAAACAGTTGTTAGTACAAACCGTCTATGATGAGTTACGCAAATTATCACAAATGGTTTTAAGAAAAAAAATCGTATGTGAGAATTTACAGATGGTTTTTAACATGAACCATCTGTAATATTACCTTTTCACAGACAATTTTTAGCGAAGTTAGAAACACAAACGGTCAATAAACCAAAACCAACTATGATTGTATTTAATACTGACGGTTTTGGTAAACTGTCTATAATGAGCCGGACAGTATTAGCCTTTTTGTAGTAGTAGAGATTGTCTTCCCTAGCGTGGGCGAGTCTCGTGCCCCCACTCCCTAGTTTAGTTGTTCCCTTATGGCTTTTGGCGTTAATCGTCAGCTTGGTGTTTATCACCTCTTATCTCCTAGATCTAGAGATTCAACGCATCGATCCCTAGCAAGTTCTTTACGTTTTAGCCTCAAATCCACCCATGCTAAGGCCTATCCAAGAGCTTTTCGACGTCCTCGAGCCTCCTCAGCATTCATGTTCAACCCCGGTGATGCCATCTCCTGAAACTAACTCACCCATAGACTTGTTCTGTGAAAGAGGCAAACAGTGGCTTCAGTGTGTTTGGTGTACTTGTCAACCACTAGAGCAAGCTGCGGGCGTGCACGGTGGTCTCCTCTGAGCTACGCCTCCTGCCCAAGATCGCCGGCCTTCACCTTCATCACCAGCTTCTTTAGCAGGTTTTTGCCGGTCGTCGCTTCGCTTGCATCTCCAGGGATGAGACTAGGTATGCATCGGCCTTCAACTTTACTTCCGGCCTTAATTCACTACAAGCTTCACACTGTTCTGTACAAGTGCATGAACCAGAATTTTGGGCAAAAATGACACTGTTGATCACCGGAATACCATATCTAGCCCCCAAACATCAGTATTTCCATTTATAGCCCCCTTCCCACCGCACAATTTACCAAAGTATGACACGTGGCAATCGTGCGGTCTGGGACCGCATGACACCGAGATCGTGCGATCGCCGACCACACGACCACTATTCACCGCCTGATCGTGTGGTCGGGGACTGCACGACACCGAGATCGTGTGGTCGCTGACCGCATGACCACTGTTCACAGCCTGACCATGCGGTCAGGTACCGCACGACCACTGTAGCATGCCGAATCGTGCCGCCCGTGCTACCTCTTTTCTCTTTCTCCTGCAACACATTTAAACGCGCTAGCATATTACATGTAGAGCTGCCCGTACCCTACTCCATTGTCTACATTTTAGTGGCCTCAGACGCGCGATAAAATGCAGAGGATGGCCTACCTTTGGGAGTGTTCAGTGAGGTTGCATGCATAGACAGAGGAGCACGAAAATTGCAGAGCAACAGAGGGAGCATAGTGAAGGAAAGAAGAACTGGGATTTGGAGTAATTTTCGTTGGGGATCTGAAGTTTTTGCAATTGTGAAAGTTATAGATCGTCTTGTGAGCTTCAAGAAAAGGTAAATATCGTCCCAGTGCGACTATAATCTTACCGTTAGTGATTAGCACGTCATTAGCATAAATGTTATTTACGGAAGTTGGTGCATCTCAATCGTTGAAAAAATATTTGTTGAAGCCTAACCCTCCATATATGAAGCATGGTGTATTGTAGTGTATTGTATTTTTATTTTATGTGAACAAATTCTTTATACTGTTGTACTGAGTGCAGATGGTGTGAGTGTTAAAACAAGTAGTTGTAGTGTATTTATTTTATATTTTAGGTGAAGAAATTTTTTATACTATTGTAGTGAGTGCAGATGGTGTAAACGTTAAAACAAGTAGTTGTAGTGTATTGTATTTTATATTTTATGTGAACAAATTTTTTATACTGTTGTAGTGAGTGCAGATGGTGTAGGTGTTAAAACAAGTAGTTGTAGTGTATTGTATTTTATATTTTATGTGAACAAATTTTTTATACTGTTATAGTGAGTGCAGATGGTGTAAGTGTTAAAACAAGCATTAAAACAATGGTTTGTTTTATATGAAGTAATTATATTTGTATGTGGTAGCACGAGTTGCCGGATTAGAAACAATAAAGTCGCAGTTAGTCGGATTAAGAAACATATTTTTTTACTGTTCACAATGTGCGAAAAACACAAATGGATCAACCATTACACCGCACTATAATTTACCTCCATACGTACTCACGGTGATCGTACCGTTAAGAACCTATGAAAATATTTCAAAAAAATAACAATCTAAAAAAATATTTCCTACATGTATCATCTACACTACATAAGGAGTTTTCAAAATATATTTCATAATATTTGGCACGTTCTCCTCTATATTACAAAATTGCTGCAGACTCTAAACAAAATAAATTACACGTGAATATGCATAATATTTATAATTACGAAAAATTTGCACAACTAAATAAACTCTTATCCACACAAAAATACAACATTTATACCTCATTACAAGCACATAAACGCACGCAACAGCTAATCCAAAAATATACTATGCATTAATGTACACATGCAGGTCGTGCGGTCGGGACCGCACGATTCGACATGCTACAGTGGTTGTGCGGTCCCCGACTGCACGATCAGGCTGTGAACAGTGGTCGTGCAGTCAGCAACCGCACGATCTCGGTGTCGTGCGATCCCCGACCGCACAATTGCTATGTGTCGTCCTCTGATAAATCGTGCGGTGGGGAGGGGGCTATAAATGAAAGTACTGATGTTTAGAGACTAGATCTGGTATTCGGATGATCAACAGTGTTATTTTTACCCCAAACTCGACCTCCCACCGTTTGCCCGGAAACAGGCGGGGGCGTCACGACCAAATCGCAGCCAGGTATTAAAATTGGGCGAGATCGAGCCACATGGAGGGAACATGACACTGACGTCCAGGCTCAGCACTAATATACATTTAAGATGAACATTTCGTCAGAGACTCGCTCTACGACTAAATATTTATTCTTCTCAGGGTAATGGCGAGCAATACAATACACACTCAGCACAGCAAATATGGGCATACCAATGAATGGGACGACATACCCATCTCACATATCTCCCTCTCTTGCTGTGATCATGGTGCTTGATTGCCTAGGGCTGGGCCCAGGCTGTGCCGATTAGGAGGGGAACTTGCCGTGATCTGGATCCGATCCCAACTAATTGTGATACATCTGGGCATCTGGCCATAAAGTTTATCTAGTACATTGTTTTAACAAGTCTTGTGTAGTGTGTAGTGTTAGCTTGTGGCCAATGGCACAGGGGCAAGGTGTCGGTGTTCCCCTAGTAAGGCTACTCACAAGCAACAGCCAGCCTGTTCGTTTGCTTCATCATCGCTTACTTCCTTCTCCTTGCCTTGTTTTCTTTTTTCTAAGTCTAATACACGACATGTACACATGAGAATATTCTAGCTTCGATCGTTCAATCATCGCACGGGAACACGCTATACTCCAGTATACGGAACAGCTAGCGAGATGCAGGCACGTGCCTGTTCTTTTTGCTACCACTTGTGACTTTTAGTTGCGGATTATGCTTTTTGAGCTATTTGTATGAGAAATTACAGAGTAATAGAAACTCACGTGCGCTTTTTGCTGATATAAATGAAGTCAGTAAAGTATGTATTACAATTAACTAATAAACTTTATCTTAAAAAATACTCTGTTTAAAAGTTAGTTACTGTAGAAAAGTCGAAAATTAATTTTTAGAAGCTGAAAAGAATAGGGCTCTGCTTCAAGCCTTCAAGGGATCTACCGGTTTGCCGGAATCTCGGTAGATTTTTCCTAGGCTGGGTGAAATCAAAGCTAAGGGTGAAGAGTGTTAAAATCTTTGGAAATTTCTTGTGATTGTAAGTAGCGAGAAATTCTCTCATATAACTACCTGTCAATGGCGAAGATAACCATGGATGAACATACAGGACCAAGTCAGGTCAACTTAGTAGTACTATGCATATTAAGATATTAGTTGGAGAAATTTATAAAGTAGTACTAATAATTAAGGCAACAACCTACACATTAAACCCCATTTCTTTTGGCTTCAACTTCTAGCTTATTTTTCATTATTTTTAAATTTCATCTTTTCTGACTTTTTGGTTTTTTGAATCTTTTACCAGTTCTTTTTTCTGTATTTGTTTACATTGTCCGTGTAGGTTAACCTGTTTTTTCTATTTTTAAAAAAATTTAAATTTAATTATACCAAATAAGCCACCATCAGTTTACAGTGTAATTTTAACTATTTACAGCGTAATTTTAACTATAAACTGTATTTTTTCAATCAAATAAGCAGGCTCTTAAGAACCACTGCCACTAAAGAGTTCGTGTAGAATCCATTTTGGCAGCAGTAAACTTTTAGCACATGAGTAATATGATTGAGGCCAGTGGATAAGAATCTCCAATAATTAAACTCTTGACGGCAGTACTGACACAGGACGCCAATAAATTAGCAGCCAAGGCCTGACCCCAAGCAGAATCACTTTCATAGTCGGTACAATAATAACAAGATCACATGCAAGAGACATAGTTTAAGGGGGCTAATGAAGTGGCATAAACAATTTTCTTTTAGTATTTGCTAAGATGATCGAGTACAATTTTAAGGGGACAGAGATAACTACAAAGTTTGTGTAAAAACATAGTACAACTAGGGTAATAGAAAAAAGAAGTGAAAAGGGTAGCAAAGATCCATCCCTCCTGCTTATCCTCCCACCATTCTCATCCTCTAACAAAAGAATGAATTGAATTGAACAAAAGAATCTGAAGCGTTACACTCCTTTCTGTAACCACAATTGTAAAACATTGTTAGTAGTTAGTGCAGATCTCAGTTCATGGATCATCTTCTTCTTCCATCATCAATCATGTACAGTTTGCCAAAGAAATCAAATACCCCTTCCTTTGGTTAAATTCACTAGGAGAGAGAACCCTGGCTTAAAAGAATAATTGGTGAGTGGATATTACAACAAATCGGTCAATACTTCTTGTACCTTTTTATACATATCTTTTCTAATATCTTCCTTAAGCTCCTTTGAATGGACTGACATGACTTTATAAAAAAGCTGGAATGGTTTCCTAAGATACCATTAGCTGAGATCAGGTTATTAGGTGAGCAGGCGAGCCTCAGCCTGTAGGGGGCTGGAGCTTGGCTTGCTGCTGGGACCAATAGGCCTGGGCAGCCAGGACCCGGTCGAGCAGCTCCTGTGGCACAGGCTCGCCACACCGCGAGTTTTGGGCAAAAATAACACTATTGATCATAAGAATATCAGATCTAGCTCCCAAACATCAATATTTCTATTTATAGCCCCCTCCCCACCGCACGATTTACCAGAGGACGATACGTGGCAATCGTGCAGATGGGGATCGCACGACACCAAGATCGTGCGGTCGCCGACCGCACGACCACTATAGCATGCCGAATCGTGCGTTCTCCGACCGCACGACTTGCATGTGTACAGTAATGCACTGTATATTTTTGGATTAGCTGCGTGTGCATTTGTGAGCTTGTAATGAGGTATAAATTTTGTATTTCTGTGTGGATAAGAGTTTATTTAGTTGTGCAAATTTTTTGTAATTATAGATATTATGCATATTCACGTGTAATTATTTTGTTTGGAGCCTGCAGCAATTTTGTAATATAGAGGAGGAGGTGCAAAATATTATGAAATATATTTTGAAAACTCCTTATGCATTGTAGATGATACATGTAGGAAATATTTTTTAGATTGTTATTTTTTTTTTTAAATATTTTTGTAGATTCTTAATGGAATGATCGCCGTGCGTACGTATAGAGGTAAATTATACTGTGGTGTGATGGTTGATACGTTTGTGCTTTTCGTACATTGTGAACGGTAAAAAAAATATGTTTGTTTCGAAAAACATTTTGTGATCATAGTACGTTGTTGTAGTGCAAGAAATTTCATGAAAACTTTTATGTGGACGACTAGGATAGGAACGACTAGTAAGTAGGAAGAAAAGTGGTATGGAGAACGCGAAAAGACGATGTCATTTTATGTTGATAATTAAAATAGATTTCATAATAAACTTGGGAATAATATGACACACAGGATTTTGTTACAACAAACTAAAATAGCCGTACGATACATATATGCTTCGTTGACATGGAAATAAATTGGACATTCAGGGGAGTACTGCGTAGACCTGGGCCATTTTCCCTTTCTTACGAGCTCGGCATCAAAATCCTCGTATGCATCTTTCGCCTTTACTGCCATTTCTCTTTTTTTTTCTTGTGCTTCCTATCACGAGCCTCACGTTGCCTGCGCGTGCACGCCTCGAGATGAGTTTTTGTCTCCTAACGTATACGCTCGGTTTGCTCATCTTGGCGGCACTCCTCTCGGATCTCGCATG
Source organism: Dendrocalamus sinicus (assembly GCA_036346575.1). NCBI lineage: Eukaryota > Viridiplantae > Streptophyta > Magnoliopsida > Poales > Poaceae > Dendrocalamus > Dendrocalamus sinicus. The sequence goes on from CM070644.1 coordinate 26,334,991, forward strand.
CTCTTTTATCGTTCCACTCCTCATAGTCCAGAGTCCACTGGTCATGTGAGTGGGTCTCTAGGTCGATCCACTTACGGTAAGCACATAGCGGCTCCGGGGACTAAAGGTAAACGAGAGAGTTTGTTATTACGTACTTTTAATTAGAAATAGTGGGGAAATGCATTGTAAGTGGTCCTTACCGTCTGTCGATAGTTGATCATGTCGAAACGGCAGTCAGGATAGTGAGACGAGTAGTTCGCACAACCCTAATAATGCATGCCCAGACTGATGCGCTGCTTAGACTTAAAGAATTTGCATGGGTCTCTACACCAGCAAAAGGGCGGCGTCTCACCCTCGGGGGGTGTTGTGGCGAACATTCAGTTGGAACGTTTAGTACGAACATGCTCTTACGGGGGGGCGTTGTTACAGGGGTGTGACCTCCTAGCACGCTCTGCTTGCTTAGCCCGGGCCGCTGCGGCCATTGTTTGTTCGTTGCGGGTGGCAGCAAACCTTGTTAGGTCACGTGTCTCCTCCCATTACTTCATCATCTTTTTCCATTGTTTCTTCTGTTTCTTATCCATCTCGACGTGGTGAAGGAAGGTACGGTATATTGTTTGGTTGTGTAGTGCCCCCTCGTAGATCTATTCTATCTCATTTTATAAGGCAAAGCGTTGGCATGGAGAGAGTTATTTGAAGTTAGTGTGTAGAGCTGCCCCTTTTGTCTTTTCACGGCGCAAAGGTGCCCAATTTGGTGTTGTCACTGCACAAAACTACCCCTTTTATCTTTTCACTGAGCAAATCTGCACCCTTTGGTCTTGTCACTATGCAAAGCTGCCCCTTTTTTCTTGTCACTGAGCAAAACTGCCCTTTGGTCTTGTCACTGCGCAAAGCTGCCCCTTTTGTCTTGTCGCTTCTCAAATCTATCCCCTTTGGTCTTGTCACTTGGCAAAGTTGCCCCGTTTGGTCTTATCACTTGGCAAAGCTACCCCTTTGGTCTTGTCACTATGCAAAACTGCCCCTTTTGTCTTGTCACTGAGCAAAGCTGTCCCTTTGGTCTTGTCACTACGCAAAGCTTGCCCTTTTATCTTGTCACTGTGCAAAGCTGCCACTTTGGTCTTGTTGCTACGCAAAGCTGCCGCTTTCATCTTGTCACTTGGCAAAACTGCCCCTTTGGTCTTGTCACTACGCAAAACTGCTCCTTTTGTCTTGTCACTGCGCCAAGCTGCCCCTTTTGTCTTGTTACTGCGCAAAGCTGCCCATTTTATCTTGTCGCTACGCAAAGCTACCCCTTTGGTCTAGTCACAGAGGAAAACTACACTCTTTGGTCTGATCACTCCGCAAAGGTGCCCCCTTTAGTCTTGTCACTGTGCAATGCTGCCCGTTTGGTCATTTGACTGCGCAAAGCTGGCCCTTTAGTCTTATCTCTGTGCAAAGCTACACTCTTTGGTTTTGTCACTACGTACCCTATTTGGTGTAGGCACTTAGCCTGTAAGCTGTCTCATTTGTTATAAAATGCACAGCGCACCCCATGAAAGTAGGAGCAGTGGACCCTGTGAATCAAATGAAGAAGCCCCTTCTTCGTTGTGCAGTAGCATACAATGGCAGAGACCGATGGGCCAATTGGAGCGGGGTCACCGAAGGCGGAGGACTTCGGTCCTAACTATCAGTTGATGGCAAACAGGCGTGGTCAACCAGTATGGCCAAAATGCAGACACAAGGAGAATGTGGTCGTGCAGGTTGTGGATGGCCATTTCGATGGCGGACGATGTTTCTTCCGATGCCCATAATCTGGGGTACAATTTGCTAATAATATATTTTCCTTACTGGTAATATAGCATCCATGTTAACCATCCTTTGCAGCAAATGGCAAAATGTGACTTCGTCCGCTAGATTGATCCTCCGCATGAACACTATATTGTGAAGTATGTGGATACATTATGGGAGCGAATCTTCAAGTTGGAGGTGAGAATCAAGACTCTCAATGAGGAGAACAATGACATTTGTGAACAAATGCACCGCGAGAGGGGCAACGAGGAGGTTGTCAACATAGGAAGTTTGTATGATCCCACATGTTACTGCGCGAACCTTAGCTGCATATGTGCCTGCCACTACAATGATGGCCAACCATGTTCAAGGCGGCCCTCTATTGAACATTCCATGTGGGTAGCGAGAGGCACCTTCTACAAGTAGTCACACTTTGTATGGTGTATGCTGGAGAAAATTATTAACTTAATATTGTATGCTATTTTCTTTATGGTGTTCGATGTTGTGTTGAAGGTTTAGCGCTGCGAGTGTTGTTTTCATTGGTGTTGCTACCTGTACTACTTTGTATGATTTATGTATGTGCAATGCACGTGTTGTTTGCTGTTGTCAGTGCATAACGCCATCTCATTTGGTGTTCTCAGTGCATATCCCCCCACTTAGCCTATAAGAGGAGCCATTCCTTACCCACTCCCCTACATCGTTCTCACTCACCTCGTGAATTATTTGTTCGCACTCTGTGTACCTTGCTTTGGTGCTCACTCCCCGGGTGTCGATATGAGTCAATTGAGCTTCTCTTTGTTGGCACCTGCGATGATTTGCTCGAAATGCAACACACTTATGAGACGTAAGATCTCACAGACGGCTGTGAATCCTGGGCGGCACTACTATAAGTGCCCCTTTCACTCAGTGAGTTAGCTTGATCTGGGTTGGTTCAAATCATGCAGATGTGTTACGAAATCTTCTTCTTATGGAATTGCAGGAAGGCCCAAGCGGTTGCCAGTTCTGGGTGTGGGAGGATGAGATGGCCACTAAGCCTGGCATTGTTCCTCATAAGAGAGTTGGCATTGGGGCTAGCGACTCCTTGGAGATGCGACATCATTTCGATAGACTAGAGTGGAAGATTAATTTAATGTTATATGCAATTTTCTTTCTTGTGTTTATTGTTATCGTGAAGCTTTAGTGCTTGAAGTGTTGTTTTCATTCGCGTTGGTCCGTGCGGTGCTTTGTATCATATGTGTACGTACTCGTCGTGTTTGAACGATGCTTTTCTTGTTGCTAAAAGAATTTGCAATGCACATTGCAGTTAGAAGATTATTATTTCTGTAAGGTGCTATGGATATGCATTACACATACGTATATTGCATAAATGATTACAGGAAACCATGCGACGTTACAAAAGTTGAAATACATAAACTCATTGTGCATCTAGTTGTCACCTCCTCTAACGGCGCATGTGATCCTCCAAGAAGGTGAACTTGTGAGGAAAGTGCGATGCGTCTCGAAGGTCGTACTGGGAGGCCTGCGTCCGAGGCAGTGCTGCGTACAACTTCGTGGAGAGTTGCGATGGATGGCCGAAAATGGAGCTCAACCATTCGATGGAGGGGTCTACATCCTGCTCAGATGGTACAAATGAATTAGGCCACGGGCAGCGATGTTTATAATGCATACTAATATCACAAGGCATTTACCTGGGTAGTCTGAAACGCAGATGACCCACCGTGAACTTCATGGCCTAGTTGCTCCGTGCAAACCTGCATTTTTTTGGATATGCGATGAGATGGCAGTGAAATACACATATTTTGTTTACTACGTTAGTGCATACCGATGTATGCGGCTAGCTGAATGACGATGCCGTAGGAAAATCGCGCATGTACTCCTGCGCGGTGTATCTTCCGTAGGTCTGCCCAAACAACTAGTGCCGCTCCTGCAGACTAGACTGAACACCATACGCGAACGTGGGCAACGCCACCTCCGGTTGCTGCGGCGAGTCAAGGTCGCTGTCTGGAGAGAGCCCCCATCGGCCTGGAGAGAATGTTCAGTCGTCCGTCACCCTCCGTGACGACGATGGCTGTAGCAAGGTGCTATCCTGTCGAAAGTGCTACAAGAAAAACTGTGGTGAGAGAAAAATGGCAATTGAGTGGATGAACAAACAGTTGGGAAATTTCGTACCGTCGGTCTGAAGCGCGTGGAGGATGAGCGAGCGTAGCTTGGATGTGGCATTGCTGACGGCGGTTCTGAGGGGGGTGGTGCTGCTTACTGTCCTCTGTGACCGCATCGTACAACGGCGTCGTCCCTGTGCTGACTACAATTGATGGTTCTGATCGCAGACATTGAGTCATCATAGATGTTGCACATTGAAGCTAGCAGCCGATCAATGGAGTTGGCCCTCCCACGCTGGAGAGCTTGAGCAGCCTCGTTGTGGATACGATGCAGGCGGTTGTACTGCAGGTAAACAAAGAATGAGTTAAAACGCATTGCCGCACAGGGTATACTTGGAGTAGTCTCATACCGTCTCGTCGTGCCGTCTTTGCTCGATGACGATGCGGACTGCCGTCTGGCGACCTCGTGCACGACCTCTGCAGACAATGTGGGCGGCCCGATGAAGCTTTGTGGGTGCGTGGACCATACCACGCTAGATACGTAGTGTATGTGTCGAGGTCGTACGACTGAGGCTCGTCCACAACCTTTGTGCTCGCCGAGTCACGCCACTTGTCCATCCACGGCTACTGTGTGCCCCTCCTGTCGTCATTCCAGCTACCTCTTCTTGTTTGCCTACAAGTTAATTGACACACTACACAATTTGTACTACGACACATTAGTACATTAAGTAAAGTTACCGTGTAATGACGTACTCGTGGGTTTTCACTGCTAGTGGTCGTCCTGGTAGGGGTGGCACCTACTGGTACAGGCTAAACTGCCTCATGACTCTCTGCGGGTTGTACGGCTCGACGAAGTGGGAGAAGACCAGGTGGCAGGTCGTCAACCAGTACATGTGGTCTTGGTGGCACTGAGATGACAACCCGTGGGGGGCCGTATTCGCAATGAACTGTGAAGTCCATGGCCACCAGACTATCTCGCTCTCATAAAGAGTCTCGAACTAGTTGTGGAATTCTGGGTATACACGTCTCGGTCTCTCCCTAGCCCACCGTAGCTGAGCATGTGTCCATCGCATCCCCGTTGTTGGCCCATGAATGGGGTCGTCGCCATTACCCTCATCGTAGAACCCTAGGCTGAACTCGTAAGGGTGCACGACACTCCCAAAGTAAGGCCTCCCAACGGGGATGTGCTCCCATGACCACAACTGTAGGAGGATGTAGCACACCACCAGGACTAGCTCGCTGGCCACAGTACACTGCGAGGCATCACACAAGTCTCGGTACGTGGTGCTAAGAACTACAGATCCTCAGCTGTACTGCGGCACCTAGCCGGGCCAAGCATCCGCCAAGGACTCCGCAATGTGTACGTAGCTACGATGAACGGAGTCTCCAGTGGTGGTAGGAAACAAGACCCACCCGAACAAAAACAGGAGGTATAAAACGAGGTGCGTCAGCACCACCTCCTGAGGAGCATGCACGGGGCAGGTCATGAATTGTCGTAGCCACAAATGTGGCACATCAGACACGTTGTCCAGGATCGGGTGACCAAACCGGTGGCCCAAGCGGACCTTCCAGTTTGCCGGCTTGGGGTGGCACTACTACAGTACCACGGAGCAGTAGAGTTGTAAGCATGGGCACGTCCTGAAGAGTAACTTTCATCTCGCCCCACCGAAAGTGGAAGGTGTGAGTTTCCAGTTTCCAACGATCGATGAGTGTGGACAGCAACGCCGCATCGAACTGCAACGCGTACGGTACATCCAGCAAGCGGGCAATGGGCAGTAGGCCGGTGTCCTGCAGTAGTGGGATGTATCGCTGGTCTAGAGGCCAGTGCTCTCGGGGGCTCCTAAGGATCAAACTCGGAGGGCCGGCACCCGATGACCATGCTAGGCATCGGTGCTGGTCATCCCAACGGAGGTCTAGCAACTCGTATGGCATCTCCTGCTGATGAAGAAAAACAAGTTAGTACACAGTGACAAGAGAATATGCAACAAATGACAACAAAATGTAGAATAAGTGACAACATAATGTGCAACAAATGATAATAAAGTGTGCAACAAATGACAACATAATGTGCAACAAACGTAATGATATGTAAACGTACCAAGACACAATGAAAATGTACACACAACTATTTCCGTACCATACATTCAATAGAGGACAAAGGTTGCAAGCTAATGTGCATGACATACACAAAATGTGGACAACAAACGCCCTCAAAAATAGAAAAACACGGAACCAATAGTCAGCAATGAAGAACTATGTGCTTCGTACTACGGAGCATTACTTGATGTCGGTCTGTTTGGGCACTAGCTAAAGGAATGGACAATCGTCTTGCAAAGTCTACACTTTGGGCGTCGAGCCCGATCCCCACACTGGCTATCATCCATGTTATTACGGATATGACGGCCATGTCATCTTCCATGGCCGACGTGCTTTAGTGCATCGTTCGGCACCCACTTTACCTACCCTGGCCATAGGTCTCTATAGTGCATGTCCACCCCGTACGAATGGAACTCTGTACTCCAAATTTCATACAGGTGCTGTATGTCGTTGTACTTTGAGATGTAATGCGTGGACGTCTGGTGCCATACCGCGTATGCCGCGTACACATGGGAGCATGGCTTGTGTAGAAGCTGCGGCTTGTTGCACGTGCAAGATGCTCTCTTATCAATCGTGCATACCTGCTTGCGATCCCCTCTAGTGTGACCCATCATGTACTTCTGTCTAAGGTGGACCTTGAACTTCCTCCTTACGCCATCCATGGTATGAGCAATATGCGAACGAGCCTTCTCCATCTTCTTGTCTATGTAGGCCTGCATTACGTCAGAGAATTGTTTGCCTTCGTCCACATGCTTCTTCGCCATCATGGCTCTATTGACAAAGTACCCAACTGAACGGTTCTAACCCTCTTCCACTATTGCCGTGGTAGGTAGGGATCTCACGCCCTTCAGAACACCGTTCTACACCTCGGACATGTTAGTTGTCATGATTCCATACCTTACTCCACCGGTGTCATGTAACAGAGACCACATCTCCATGTCAGGTGCGTTCAATTAAACCCATTGCATGAACTCCCCAACTCTCGTAGAGCCTCCCTCCACAGCCCCAGCTTCAGCCTGCTCGAGACGTTGTACATGCTTGCTGGTCTCCTGATCGAGATGCCTTCACAAGGCCTCGAACTTCCTCTTCTGGTTCTGCATACAAAACTTCTTGAACATCTTCATTGGATCTTGCTATGGAACTTTCTGTGAAAATTTGCCACGAGATGCATCATGCACCAACAGTTATTCATGTCATTCCACTGGAAGGGGGGCTGCGTCCCATTCTGTATCGTGTGCAACACGGACAACAAGCTTGCATTGTGGTCCGAGATGACACACACATCTGCACAATCTTGCACAACGGCCTGCTTCATATTGGCTAGGTACCATAACCAGCTATCGGTATTCTTATTATATACAATTGCAAAGGCACGGGGAGTAACTGGTCGTCAGCATCAGCTGCAACCGCGGTGAGTATAGTGCCCTTGTACTTGCCAGATAGGAACGTCTCATCCATCGTTAGCACTGGACGGCACCACCTGAATCCTTCTATAGCCTGATAGAAGGCCCAGAACACTTTGTCAAGAACAAAATAATTCAGGCCTTGCATACCATGAACCCACTCCTTCCTATTAATGTATGTGCCTGGGTTTGATTTTGCAATTTGATGCAGCATTCTTGGGAATAGATCGTCACCTCCTCGTACGTCCCGAACATACGCTGCAGGATCTTCTGTTTCGCCCACCACACCTTGTAGCCGACATCGAACCCCACCATATTCGCTACATCCGCCAACATAAGCTTTGGAGAAATAGACACATCTGCCACCACAAGATGGCTTATTAGCTCCGCAACATACGACAACATCATGTTGCGGTGTCTATGTAGTGGCGCCGCAAGCTCACAAGTGTGATCTTTCAGCACCGTTATCCGGAAGTCTGTGGCAGCGCCCCTAAAGTGCTGCACACAGACCTTGTTAGGACAGGAGCCGTCGACACACTTGACAATGTAGGTGTCAGGGTTGGACTTGTGCACCCAATATGTCCGGCTAATGTTGACGGTGTATGTAGCAATAGCTTGTTGCGCGGCACTCTTGTTACAGAAGCACTGCCCTAAAAAGAGTATGTCCTCGTTAAATCCCCACTCTTCCTCCTCTGCCCGTGGCAGAATAAGGGATTCCGCTGCGATGTCGTCCAATCTGGACGACACGTACGCAACGTCAGGGGTTAAAACCAACCATTGTTTTAACGCTTGTTTTAACATTTACACCATCTGCAGTCACTACAACTACAATATAAAATTTCTTCACAGAAAATATAAAATACAATACACTACAACTACTTGTTTTAATGCTCACACCATCTGCACTCACTACAACAGTATAAAAAATTTCTACACATAAAATACAATACACTACAACTACTTGTTTTAACGCTCACACCATCTGCACTTAGTACAACAGTATAAAAAAATTTGTTCACATAAAATAAAAATACAGTGCACCATGCTTCATATATGGAGGGTTAGGCTTCAACAAATATTTTTTCAATGATTGACATGCACCAATTTCCGTTAACAAAATTTACGCTAATGACATGCTAATCACTAACGATAAGATTATAGTCGCACGGGGATGACATTTACCTTTTTCTTGAAGCTCACGAGGCGATCTACAACTTTCACAATTGCAAAAAAAACTTCAAATCCCCAGCGAAAATTACTCCAAATCCCAGTTCTTTCCTTCACTACACTCCCTCTCTTGCTCTGCAATTTTCATGCTTCTCTGTCTACGCATGCTACCTCATTGAACGCTCCCAAAGGCAGGCCATCCTCTGCATTTTATCGCACGTCTGAGGCCACTGAAATGCAGACAATGGAGTAGGGGACGGGCAGCTCTACATGTAATATGCTGGCGCGTGTAAATGTGTTGCAGGAGAAAGAGAAAACAGGTAGCACGGGCGGCATCAATCAGCAGAAAAAGCCAGCACGCAGCACAAACACCAGCGCGCGAAGGAATGCTTTTGGCGGGCCGATGGAACAGCGCTCAGGTTGTGCGGCCAGGGACCGCACGACTCGGGCATGCTACAGTGGTCATACAGTCCCCGACCGCACGATCAGGCGGTGAACAGTGGTCTTGCGGTCCCCGACCGCACGATTGCCACGTGTCATGCTCTGATAAATGGTGCGGTGGGAAGGAGGCTATAAATGAAAATACTGATATTTAGAGGCTAGATCTGGTATTCCGGTGATCAATAGTGTCATTTTTGCCCAACTGATCTGGAAGTTTGTGCTGTTATTTTCCAGATTATGTTTGTAATCTTGGGGACTATGCATCGTTGTTTCTCTTAATATAAATCTGGGTTATCTAGCCTTAAATAAACAGCCAAGATTATGCACCTTGAAAATTTGTTAGCAAAGTGCAATGTCCGTATGGCTAACGTGTTTTTGCTTTGAACGTGGTTGCCGGTATGGTTGACATGCCGAAACAATCGCAAACCAGACATGCCGAAACAATCGCAAACCAGACACTGGTCAAAGTCGAAACATCTGCCTATAAGAATTATCTAGCGCTGATAGCATGGTAGCAACATACTGATCAATCTGTGTGCATGCAGGAGAAAAAAAAACAGTTGATAATTATCTAGGACTATCGAAGATGGGTGTTACATGAATATCCAATTGAGGAGATCAGAACTGAAGAAGAAATCTTTTTCGATACATGTGCAACAAAACGGCTTCTCCCCTAAGACCGTAGAGGCCACTGCTCTCGACCGCTTGCACCCATCTATATGGCGTAGTCGACATTGTTTACTCTTTCGATGTTATGACCAGCAGGCCCAGTGCGCCGATGAGCAGGTACTGCAACAACAGACAACATATGTCAGCAATCCTTTCAGGAATAGTTCCATTGAGCTACAATAGTGTCGTCCAATTTGAGTACTCAATGCACCAGTTTATCTAGAGAACAAATAACTTGCTTACTTGCCTATCCATTTACACTAACAAGGAGCTGAATGGGCGGGGAGTTCTATCAACATCTTATAAAAATTCTCACATGGACTAGAACAATCTTTGTCATAATCCAAGTCAATCAGTACATAAAAAAGAGCTTACCTTTATAATTGGTTTCTCAGTCATGATAATTGTAACCCACCCGACATATGGAAGATAGCTGTTCACAGTAAAAAAAAACATAAGGTCAGCCGAGTTAATTTTCACCAGGAATGAAGGCAGATGTGTGCGGTCAAAGTCGAGAGTACTGACCCTACAGCCCGTCCCATAATGTGATGTTGCTGAAGCCAAAGCTGCCCGTGTGCATATAGAAGTCGGTCATCCCCAAAGTTATTGTCACCTGAAAGGCAGTTCATCAGTTAAGACAAACATTCAAGTGCATCTACTATACATTATACATTGCTAGCTGTTGATTATTATTGCAAGGATTACACAAATTGCTTTACCAGAAAGGAGAACTTATGGCGCTCAAACAAACAATAAAATGATGGATACCTTTCGTGAGGATATCAACTTCTGCACTTTCCTGGCGTTCATGAACCTATACACAGAGAATAGCAAATTCAAACCATGCCAAAAGAAAAAAAAAACTTACACATGTAATATAAATTGGATCGATTGATATGAAGAGTAAAAACTTCAAAATTTATTACCTTAATCACACGATGAACAATTGGAATTTCACGGCCCTAAATACATAACAGCCAAATGTATATTTAGTGTCTTGAGAATCATGTATAAGCACACAACACAATGAAATATAGGACAAACTGATGAATTCGTGATTCGGCTACTAATTTGTAGCTTACAAATTACAATGATTCAGTAGGACTTACATCAACATTAAAAACAACTATTTCTCCTGTGCGAATAGGGTCTTTGCTCATGTGCAAAAACAGGATATCACCCTGCAAGAAGATAATTTATCATTCAGTACATCAGTGTGAAAGATGATGGCACATTAAAGGATGCAAAAGTGAACTCTAGAGTAAAAATTGAAAACTAAGTAGATGACATGCGCCAATACAGATTGTCAACTGGAGATAAGAGTAGTCTTGAAAGGGAATTTTGGAAATGAATAAGGCCAACATTCTAAAGGCAATTAAGGCAGCCATCCACAACTTGCAAACCAGTGGAACTTCTAGGAAACCAAATCTGCTCTTATAAAAAAAATTACAGAAATGCACCTCTTTATGTGTTGCACATACAACTTTTGTGTGTGTATATGGAAAATGGTTCCATACTCTTGTGAGTACGTACTCCAACTTCTTATATACCGCTTAAATAATGTTGTTATACCTCTTTATCTTTTTGAGTATACTCTAATAATGATTATACATAATCTAATGTAAGTTCCATGAAAAAATTTCATCAAAGTCCACTTTTTATGGCATAATTTTATATATGAAAAATGGTATATAGCAAAAATGAAGAACTCCGATAAATTTTTTCAACCAAATCATGTATCTTAGAATTAATATTTAAGTATACTGAAATTGATAAATAAATATAATACATTCGTTTAAGTAGTATATTGAAAGTGAAAGTATATACTCCTAGAAGTACATAAAAGTCTTCATATGTGTGTGTGTGTGCGTGTGTGTTCGTTTGTGCTTTTGAAAATAGTTTTTAGTGGGCATGCTTTGGTGCTTTCTCCTTTTGCCTTATCTAGTAGTTGAATAGACTCAAAAGGAGGGTGAACAGATTCTATAATATTTCTAACAGAGGTTTTTCATTCTTTTGAGACCTTTTTAATGAGAGTTAGGTTATCTAGATTAGGCTCTAATTTGGTTTTAGTTTTTTATACACGTTTTGGTTTAAAGAATTCTTCAAACTGTCTGATCTAGCTATTTTCATACCAATCAAAAAAGTAAATATTTCTTTCCTGCTTTCTCATGTCTTCGCACCAAACTTCTCTTATTTTTATTCTATAAGGCTTACCTATTTTTTTAAATATCTTTCAACTTTAGCCTTATTTTTAGGGAGATCAACTTCTTTTCCAAGGAGTTCCTCATCAATTTCAAATTCAGGTTCTTCTAATGCAATATCATTTTCAAATTCAAGGTCTTCTAGTTCTATAATATTGATTTCAAAATCTGAAGATTGAGGGCTTATACGAATTATCCTCACAGGTTGCATAGACAATATTTTGTGGCTTTGACTGTGGTTTGCTATCAAGACTAACAAAAGGTTTTGACTGACTGAAAGACTTTTTTTTAAGGAAAATATTATCTCAACATCCCCATCAGATGTCTCAGTCAAAGACTGCGTCGGTTTGCTGCATGGCTTTTGGTTCTACTGCTTGGAAGATTGTCCACTTCTCAGGAAGTGTTATCTCACCCTACTTCAAGGCTTTTAGGGTGATGATAAGATTTCTAGGATTGGTTTGGAGAAGAGCGGTTAGGCCTTTTGGTGTATTTTGCTTTAAACATGGGGCCAATGTAGTCATTGCTTTGTAACATATTGTGTAGGTTACAGAAATGTTTTCACTTCCAGGTTCAAAATCAAAGCCGAATGTTTGCAAGTAGTCAAAACCTTGTGGATGTTTGAATCTGAAAGAGAAAAAAATCTAGGAAAGTGGTAGAAAAAACACTAGACTATTGCTAAGACTAACATCAACCATTCCTGGCAAAGAGTCTTTAAATCTCTTATTTTTGCAATCTCTTAGACAATCCAACACAGAAACATTTAAACATTTTTGAGTCAAAGATTGGATAGCAACTTGAACCAAACTAAAATGCAAATAATGATACTGAGGTTTTGCTTTTATACAATTGATTTCCTTTTCAGAAAGAAGATACAATGTTTCATGCATGGACTAATAGAAAGAGTGTTCCCTATAGTTTTAATATAATAATCATAGCGTAACGAAAATGTGCCTACGTGATATATATCCCTAATATTTACTTTATGTACGTTCCAATTTGTAATATTTTTCTCAATATCCTCAAAACAAATAGATGAAGCATTTTTAACTGACATTGTTTGAATAGACCTATCATTGCTGCAAGAGGCTACAGACTCGTCAGTCATACCTAGAGACCCGACTAACCAAGACATCTTATACGAAGATAAAGGAGGCTGGATAGGTAGCTTCCAGTCAACAGCAGTGAAAATCCTACAATTAAGATGAACCTATTGGATAGGTGGTTTCCAGACAACGGCAGGTGAACCTGTGGTTAAGATCAACCTCTACCCCTAACAAGCACCCAGTCAAAAATTTACACTGATAAAACACCTATCTATGGCTAAACAAGGCTACACAACTTCGGGCTAACCCACTAGAGACTCAAGATCTCCACATCTGCAGCTTACTACCACACCTTCGGGATCTCCACGACTTCAGCATACCCCCCCCCCCCCGGGGGGAAGATGGCTTAAGGAGCTCAGGCAACTGATGGCTCTGATACTAGGACGGCTAATAAAACCATATTATGGCACAGACACACTGATCAAAAAAGAGTACCAAAAATTGTTAAGCGGGTAAGAATTATTTCAACCAGATGAAGTTAAAGGCACAAACTCTGCATCAATGATAATAGATGATGACAGTGAATAGCAAGAGCTATTTGCTACAGATCCTCACCGACAAGAATAATTTTATTGCAAGATTCTAAAGGATAATTACGAAGAGCTATCTACTATTGTAGATAGAATCTGAACTTTGCAGACGGAATAAAGTTTGGTCAAAAGATATATCATTGCGAATATTCATCCTTAAGTCTAAAGGGATATCACTGATGTCATTGATGTCCCGAAGAATTATTCTTATCAATAGTCTAAAAGTCATTATGAGAACCTAAAGTCTAAAGTGATATCATTGTTATCAAGAAGAATAATTCTTATCGATGGTCAAAAGCGTCATCATTAGAACCTCTACCAATCCTTATCCCTAAGGGTGGCAACCTCTATATAAGAGACATGAAGCTGCTCTTCAAGGGACACCGCCTCCTATATCGCCTTCAACACAACCGCCTACATCGCCTCCTACGCCTCTCCTTCCACAACATCATTCCATCACAACTCCATTACCAAGTGTTCTAAGCGTTAAGTGTACACTTATGTATCCTAAAATAAAGACTCGATCATACAAGTTGGAGTGTGAGTCAGTCAGTCTATGATGTCATGTATAATTAAGTACTTGTATCCAGTCTGGTGTACTACTCAGAAGAATCCACCTTCTGCTCGTTAAGGTATATTAATAAATGCCAAACTATTTTCTTGTAATTATCTTATATTCATTTCATAAAAAACACGTGTATTGCATATGTCCTAGATATGTGCATATCATTCATGTTCATTTAATAATAATAATAATAATCATCATCATCATCATCATCTAACCAACTTGCATCACTCATTGAGTTATCCTATATTCATTTACCCGAAGCCATATATACATATACATATATACATGATATATATAGTATAATCAACTGGGGCAACATGGTAGTCCGACACCATGATCTAAAATAGGTATTTCCCTTATGTATCTCGTGCAAAAAAATTTAGTATAAATATCAGAGGCACCATGGTATCCAGACTCCATAATAGACCTTCCATCCATGATTAAGACTTTCCATCAATAATTGATTCGATATGCCAAATCAATCACTTCCTTTCTGAATTAATGAATGCTAACAGGTTTACCTGATATATTATATACCATTACACTTGCATGCATCTAAAAGCAATCCAAAGGCAGAGAGGCCTGGTGCCCAGACACCATGGTGCCCCATTTCAGCGTCCTATAGTGTGTTTGTGTGTGTATATGAGTAAATTGCACTTTGCAAGAGATAAATTGCCACTTGTTTCACTTTGCACCAGGTTTTACACATACTTTCACTTTGCACCAGAATGGAGCAAATGTTGTTTCATTTTGTACCAGAGTCCCAACTTCGACTACGGCCCCCTTCGACCACGACCTCAACTTCAACCACAGCCCCCTTTGACCACAGCCCCCTTCGACTAAGGCTTCGACTTCGACCACAGCGTCAACTTCGAGCACAATCCCCTTCGACCACAGCCCCTCAACTATTGCTTTGACGTCGATCACAGCTTCGACCACGGCTTCATCTTCGACCATGGCCACGGCTTCGACTTCCACCCTGGTGCAAAGTGAAACAACATTTGCTCCACCCTGGTGCAAAGTGAAAGTATATGTAAAACCTAGTACAAAGTGAAACAAGTGACAATTTACCTGGTGCAAAGTGCAATTTACTCTGTGCGTGCGTGCGTGCGTGTGTGTATGTATAACCTTTTCCATACTCCTTGGAGTATATACTTCCACTTCTAATGTGCCACTTAAACAAATGTGTTATATTTATTTATCACTTTTGGTATACTTAAATACTAATTCTAAGATACTTCAATGCAATTTAGTTAAAAAAAATTTATCAGATTACTTTATTTTTTGTATATACTATTTTCATATATAAAGAGCATATGTACACAGATTATGTTATAAGAAGTGGGTTTTGATGAAATTTTACATGTAACTCATTTTAGAGTATCTTATAATGATCATTAGAGTATACTCAAAAAGATTAATAAGTATAACAACATTATTTAAGCGATATATAACAAGTAGGAGTACGTACTCCCAAGAACATATAATCATTTTCATATTTTATATATATATATATATATATATAACCAGCGCGCAGGTATAGAATACGTGGACAAGTTACTAACATTTTTTAATGAAGTTATTGCCAAACCTTCACAGTGCCGAAAAGTTATCAACGATTCTGTATGAAGTTACCATCGGTAGCAAGTGACGTATATGTATATACGTATACGTATATACATAGATATATGTATGTATGTTATGTTATATTCTACACGCAGGTGTAAAATGCATGCTGGGAAGTTAGTACTATTTGTGAGTGAAGTTACTGCCAAACACGTTTAGAGTTACTGCCAGCACACAATTAAATAGTAACTTCACTTACAAATGATAGTAACTTCCCAGTGCGCAAACTGGTGCGCACACGCAAATTAGCGTTTGTGAAAGCTAATTCTCGTATGGAGTGAGGAGGTAACTAACCCTCTTAAATCCAGGCTCCATACTCCCAGAAAGCACCACCACCACTGGGGACTCACTCCCTGTTACGACCATCAATCCCTTCCATATGATCAATGCTGAGGTAACAATCATTCCTGCCAAGAGAAACATTTTTAGCTCCCCTAGTCGCAATCAACAATCAGCCCATGTAAGAGCAGGGAAAACCCAACCTACCTAACAAAAACAGACTAAGTGATAAACCCTATGCCCCTAAATATCACGACTTTATAGTATAGTCTTTTAGAAACAAAAAAAAACGTTTATAAGTAACAACTAGCTTCAAGGGTACAAAAGAAAGGCCTTCTATAGGACATCCCTCAAGAGAACATCCATAATTGCACACTAAACAGTGAGAAAATTGCTATAATGGGACTCCAAACAACGTGTTTCGCTATAATGGGACTTCTAACGTTGACATCGCTAAAATGACACCCGAAACATTGGCTTCTCGTAATACATGACATTTGGCTCTTTTAATTCCAATGTTCGGGTATTTCGAAACATTAGCCAAATGTCATGTATTACGAGAAGCCAATGTTTCGGGTGTCATTTTAGCGATGTCAACGTTAGAAGTCCTATTATAGCGAAACACGTTGTTTGGAGTCCCATTATAGCAATTTTCTCCTAAACAGTAAACGAGAGCAGAAATTTCCCAATTCACTTCTCTATGGCCGCCATATCCAATGCAGTTGCTCTTCTGTTTTTCACACCCGTACGATTCTTCAGAAGAAGAAAAAAAGTAAAACGTAACAGCACCGGATCACTAACCAGAAAAGCCTCCCTGCCCCGATCTTACCAGCGAGAAACTCCAAAACTACCAAAAAGAATTGCGCCTTTCCCATCGAAACCCTACTGGAATCACAAGGTAAATCCTAACCTTGAAACAAAGAACTAGACTGCGCCCAACCCACCGATCTGGGCGCAAAAGACCTCGACGAAAAATCTTTGAAGGGGAAAAAAAACAAAATCAGGGGAGAAGGGCAAGAGATGAGACAGCGGGTGTCACCGAGGCTGATGATCTGGGTGAGGACATGGCGGATCTGCATGGAGCGGATCGACTCCACCGTGTCGCCGACGAACCCCATCTCGCTCGGCTCTCGGCGGCGAACGAGCGACCGGGGAGAGGAAAGCAGGTCTGCGCTGCGTTTTCAGGGTTTTTTTTCATACAGAACCCCGCGGATGCTCGATATTAAACGCTTCGCCCCGTAGGCCTGGTGCACGTCACGAAACCTATTTCCGTTCGTCGGATGGGGATCTGACGGGCAGTACAGGTTTCCTTCTCCGAATCGCGGTGGAATGAGAGCGCTGGGATTTCCCCTACGAATACGATGCGCTGTGGGGTAAGGATAGAAATAGGCCATAGATGGGCCGAGACGCCATGCCGTGGATCTCGAGGGTTTCAAGCACAGTTTGGCCCAGTTGCTCCTGCTAGTTTTTCTGCTTTTTTGTGCCTTCCGTTGTTTGTTTGGTTCGGAGAAAATTTCGCAAAACTATTAGTTTGCACCTTTAAAAAAACTATTAGTTTGCTGTAAATTTAAGCAAGGATTTCAGGTAACTGCACCTTTAAGAGCATCTCCAAGAGATAATCCATAATAGGTAGGCTAAACTTCATATTTAGAGAGTCAAAAGGCTAATCTATACTTCCTATACATCCCCCTCTACAGCAGCCTTTCTATTTTGGATTATCACAATTTCAAATCGGGCCTGGGCCGTTGCATCTGGGCAGTTGAGGTCGGCCAGCATATCTTCACGCCTGGACTCGTGAGTCGCGACCACACGCACGGACGCTGTCCTGGGGCGATCGCGATCACTGCAAGGTCGGCGATCTTGTTTGCTGCAGCGTCCTCGTGGTAGGCGTCGAGGGCGATCGGGTCTGTCCATCGCCGCAGCGCTGCGATCCCGTCTGTCGAGGCGCGTCCTGCCTCCGTCCCCGTCGACACCGCGCCTCGCGGCGGCGTCGAGGGCGATCCGCCTCGCCCATCGCCGCAGCAGAGCGATCCCATCTCGCCCATCGCAGCAGCGCGGCCCGAGAAGCCTCGCTGTCCGTAACGCGCCCTCGACTCCTCGTCACGTACTCTTCCATCGGCGGCAATCGATCTCTCTCTCTCCACATGCTACCGCACCATGCGGTAGTGCTAGTCCTGCTCCATGGACGATCAGTGCATTGTACATATGTGCAAAGGAAGATTTGTTCTAATAATTTATTTCTTGCCTCTACCATTATGTCATCTGTAGTAATCATGGAATTCATACCCTAACTATATGATTTGATCTCTTAATTTCGTTTGCGCCTTTCCACCTCATCATGTACAGAGTTGCCGTGCCCAATGGATTCGTCCAAGAGACGGCGTCGAGCTTTGCGACAAGCCCTGTTAGATGGTTATGATGATGATTTTTATTTGAAGCGGCGACTACAAAGATTGCTCATTGAAGGCGAGGATTCGAAGACTCACAACCGGTGGATCGGTTTAGGGCCATCGTGTTCTTAATCGTGAAAGAGAACTAGGACATATGCGATTATATCAAGACTACTTCTCGTAACATCCTACTTATGGTCCCAATTATTTCAAAGAAGGTTAGTTCGCCAATATTACATATTAGTTTGTTTTTGGTTAATACGCTTTTATAAATAAGAACTTTATTGATGTTCATAGGTTTCGTATCGTCGACCACTTTGTTTTACGAATTTTGCGCGCAGAGAAGAGCATGACGACTACTGCTGTTGTAAAAGGAATGCTGCAGCAAACTTGGTCCGACTAGTCCGCAAAGGTTCTTCGCCGCTCCGGATGATAACATATGGAGTAGCTGCCACTCGTTGGATGATTACGTGCGGATTGGTGAGAGCATCGCTATTGAGAGCTTACGGAGGTTTGTCACACCGTTGTTGATGTTTTTGGCGAGAGTATCTGCGATCACCCAATGCGAATGACACCGCTAAATTACTTGTCGTTGCAAATGATAGAGGCTTTCTGGTATGCTTGGGTCCATTGATTGTATGCATTGGAGGTGGAAAAATTGCCCAAAAGCATGGCAAGGAATGTATTGCGGACATGTGAAGGAGCCAACGATAATTTTAGAAGCTGTCGCGTCTAAGGACCTTTGGATATGGCATGCATACTTTGGTCTGCCTGGGTCGAACAATGACATCAATGTGCTTCAACGTTCTCCATTATTCGAGAAGTTGGCAATCGGCGAAGCTCCAAAAGTGAACTACACCATCAACGGACACGAGTACACGATGGGATATTACTTAGCCGATGGTATATATCCTAATTGGGCAACATTCGTGAAGACAATACCCTCGCCAATGGGAAACAAGAGGAAATACTTTGCTAAAGCTAAAGAAGCATGCCGGAAGGATGTCGAACGAGCTTTTGGTGTGTTACAATCTCGCTTCGCCATCGTGCGCGGTGCTGCTAGATTTTGGGATGAAGGAACACTGGCCATGATAATGAAAGCATGTGTCATAATGCATAACATGATCATTGAAGACGAGAAAGATTCACAAACCGATCTTAACTACATCGGCATCGGAGAAACTGTGTCGGTTTCACATGAGCGCACTCCCCAGCTTCACGAGTTTATGGAGACACATATAAGAATTAGAGACAAGGAAGTGCACACACAGCTGCAGGAAGACTTAATAGAGCATCTCTGGCAACGTCATGGAGACCAATATTGAGTGTCAAATTGTATTTATTTAGTACCACGTTTGATTCGGAACATTTGAAATTTGTATTACATTTCACTACAGCACAGACCAATATAAACGGCACATATATTTTGCCCTTGTATCTAAGTAAGTGCCTTGGAATGCTTTTCGAGGGCACATATTATGTGCCCCTGTATTCAAGTATTGCCGGCACATGCTATGTGCCGCTATGACAACTCAAGGCACATATATGTGCCCCTGTATTCAAGTATTGCCGGCACATGCTATGTGCCGCTATGACAATTCAAGGCACATATATATGCCCCTGTATTCAAGGATTGCCGGCACATGATTTATGCCATGATACTTTTTAGTGGCACATAGTTAATCTTTTCGCAGCTAATAATATGTGCCATGATACTTGTTAGGAAGTCAGGAACATGCATGAATAATTATATAACAGAAACATGCCCTTTACTTAACAGGTATTGAGTAACCAAATATTCATCTGTGACCCCAAGACTTGATAGTTCAAACCAAATAACAAATGGACTAGATAGCAGAAAACACGCACTTCCGTGTCACACGTTATTACAAACATAACTAGAATAAAACTGATTTAAAAATATCATACTGCTAACAGGCATAAGTCTTCTGAAAAGACTAAGACTAAACATCAGCACCATCTAACCCACGGCGCTGAATTATTTCCTCCCTCAAACGCATGTAGAAGGATTGTTGATGCTCAGACATGTTTGAAATATCCATTGTCATTATCCTCTCGTCATCTAACATTCGCTTGTGCTCAAACTCCTCCTTTTCTAGCTCATATAAAAGTCCAAGTTCTCATCCCTCTTTGAATCACCTCTTTCTTCTTTTCCCATATACTCTCAAACGCAGCCAAGACACGGTCCTTCGAAGCACTACCTTTCAGAGCTTCGTTTGCCCTCTTATTACCTATGGGGCGCCGTGTTGCATTGCCCTCTGGCCGTTCAGTGCTAGGCTCGTCCAGATCAGTTGTATGATCGATGACAGGAGTTGCATCTGTGACTGAAATTTTCTTCCTTTTTGGTGCTTTCTTTTGTGAAATCTCTTTCTCCTTGTCTTGCCATTTTGGTTGATCGCGAAGATATCTCCAGCAATGCTCTAACTTGAAAGTCTCATTCTTGGGATGAGTCCTCTTGTAAAGCTCCTTCGCTTCAAGAACATATTGAAAACATAGAACAACATTAACATATAATATCATATTGCGTAATTTTAAATATTCGTACATGCAATTTTTATTTACCGTGTCTTGGATGACTACACCACTTTGATTAGCCCGCTCAATTTGGGAGTAGCAGCCTAAAAATCTGCTCACAAAGATCGTATCCCGACCATCGATTCTGCAGGAATTTGCATTGCGGACAGCAGAAATTTCTTGTGGGCATTGTAGTACTCTAGCATTCTATTCCAATATGTGGCGAACTTTGGTCGGTGCCGTGGATAGGTCGATGCAAACATTGACCCATGTAATGCATAACATTTCATCCTCCTCTTGGTTGAAATTGTGGGTCCTTTTGTTGGATCCTTTTCCAGATTTACGCTACTTTGTGGCATTGGTTGCGACGATCGATCATTGACCCCACATGAAGGTTCATTTTGATTCACCAACTCCTCTAAGAATGTCTCGTTGTTGGTGGATTCAACACGAGCTAAAATAATCATTGTTTGGCATGTTACTCAAACAAAGACAAAGAATAATATTCATTGTTTGGCATACCATTGTTACTTTGGAAGCGGTACAAATAGAAAAATACTGGTATGATTGGTCATTTATTCTAACTCAAGAAAATATAGTTGCTTGACTGCTTGCCAACAAGCAGAAGATAGCTCTCAAACTACAAAAACTACAAAAGATTATAAATTGCTTTCTACACATAATAGATACTCTATTCACCACGTAAAAATCAGCACAAATCGTTTGGTCAATGATGAAAATTGTACCTCCAAATTGGTTAGGGATTGCATACCCATCCCCATATTCAGGAATTGATGATCCGTACTAGGATGAGACCTCCACGCCGCCGGCTGCGAGGTCCTGGCCACCGTCTTCAACCTCATACGCTTCGGCCTCCACAAATTGGATCGGTCCTTTCGCCCGGGGAGGATAGATGTCTCCTGACGTCATAGTGGACGATCTCCGCCGCCGCCTCCTCGCGCGGCGGCCCTCCCCGCGCTCGGCGCGCCGGCTGCCTCCTCGTCGCGGACCGGTGGTGCGGCGGAGCGGTGGGGTGTGCGGGTGGGGTGCGAGGGTGAGGCGGGCGGGGAAGGCGGCGTGAAGGGACCAGCGGGAAGAGCTCGAGCGGGAGTGCGGGAGGTGAATTGGCGCGCGGGAAGGAACGCGGGAGGAGGGCGATTTCGCCGGGAGAGCGCGCGAGGGAGGCACCTGGCGAGCGAAGTCCGTATGCCAGGAATACACTGCGGAACCAAAGGAATAGCGAGCAAGGCAAAATAGCGAGACATGTACAGTACCTGTTGGAGGACTAATTAGCCCTTAAATAATCTAAAATAGCATTGGAATGATATTTACATTACCTGTTGGACCTGCTCTTAGGCCCATTTCTCGAAAATTGCAACTCCGTCGCGAACAGACCATCCTAAAAAAACGCGCCCACATGTCATACACACGTGAAATGCTACGGGTGTCACACAAACACCACCCGGGACGCTACTCAGGCGCCAAGGAGGCTCACACATCATCGGCACAAAAGTTACAGTTTATTAATAATTTAGACTGTAAAGTTACTCAAAAGCTCTACACCCCCGCAGCATGTTGCAACCGCCTGGATTCCTGTTGCGATCCCATCGTCACGCACGGCCTTAGGACAACACGTACTTTGCTTCAGCTTTGCGCCTCACCTCTACACTGCCATGTCCATGTTGAAGTTCTGCGGCCCACTGGATCTTCTCCTTCCCCTCTTTCCATCCATGGCCTCACCGCCACCTTCCCGGCGCTTCTGCGCTGTCAGCGACCTCGCCCGTGCGCACAGCTATGCCTCCTCTATTTCTGTCTCACTGCTAAGGAGGGCTGACATATCGGTTCAGTTTAAAAACCAGTTAAAATAAATGAGTATGGACTAGTAGGCCTACTTATTAGCCTTAATTTTAAAATGAGTACTGTAACTTTTCTATCCAAACTATCAATGAACTGCAAATTTTTTTGTGCCGCTGATGTGTGAGCCATGTTGGCATTGTGTGGCGACCCGGTTAGCGCTTCTGCGCTTGCATGGCACCCGTAACAGCCTCATCACAGTATGTTTGTACAACATTGGACCCTGCATGTCAGGATGGTCTATTCGTGATGGAGTTGCAGTTTTTTTAAAAAAAAATTGGCCTCTTAAAGATGCAGCTACCCGAAATCTTCGTTTAAAATCATAGCAAGCTTGTAGTTTTAGCAGAAAAGTGACAGTTTTACAAAATTTACTCGAAAGATGATGAAGAACACTGTATGCGGGCTCCCGTTGCCGTCGTAGATGTGCTCAAACCATTCAAGCGTAACTTGCAGCTTGTTAAGACATTTGTCAGAACAATTTTCAGGACCTACAGTAAACTTAATTTGTCTCCAGAACATCTGCATTACAATTCATCTTTATTGATATAGGTAGTTGATCTAAATTTGATTTTATACTTAAAGAGTTGGAAAGGCAAACTTAAAAGCAAACAGCGAGGGTTTCAATGGATGAACTTGGTGGGATGCCCAGTGAACTGCAGTTTTCCACACGCAGGGCAAACTGGCAGGGCATGCAGGAATGGGATCCTCTAACGTTGGCCTCCATAACTGCTCTCTGCAGTCCATCATCACATCCATTCATTTTAGATCCAATGGCTCTCTGCAGTCCATCATCACATCCATTCATTTTAGATCCAATGGCTTATATTCAATCTTTTAGTATTTAAAAATATATGTTATAAAAAGTTCTAAATAAATTTTATTAAAATTAGGATTTTTATTTTTAATACTTAAAAATAAAAATCCTAATTTTAATAAAATTTATTTAGAACTTTTTATAATATATATTTTTAAATACTAAAAGATTGAATATAAGTTATTGGATCTAAAATGAATGGATGTGATGGTGGACTGCAGAGAGCAGTTATGGAGGCCAACGTTAGAGAATCCTGATCCGGGCATGCACCCGAACTACTTTCCAGCGATTTCTTTGATGCTTGTAGAAGATTTCCTTGACGATCCATTTATAAAAGTATTTCTCGGCCTCACGTAATTAAAAACAAGGCTTGAATTTACGTGTTATCTATCGGGAATATGTTCACCGGTCGAAGGAAGCAACGTTGAACACATAGTGGAGGGTATTCATTGATCCAAAACGATCCAAAACGAAGTCACAATTGGTTTAATCCACGGAATGCAAGCAAACATTTTCCTCTTTAACTTTGTTCGGCACAGACAAACAAACTGGTACAAAGGAAACCGCTACATCTAGGACAGCACGGTATTGTCTTGAAACAGCATGCAGCCTACAGCCTCCTTCCTCTTCTACCACCCTTTCTGCGGGTGCTGTCAGTCGGGACTGGAGTAACATCCTCTGCAGAACAGATTTAAGACTTAGGTTCATCACGACCTTAACCATGAAGCAGCAGGTAGATATTTCTGAAATAGCTTTCTATGCAAGGGAAACCCCAAAGGCAACAAATACAACAACGTGAGTATTAATGTCACACACACACACACACACACACACACACACACACACACACACACACACCACCTAAACAAACTTGAAATACTCCTTTATCACTTGAGGTATACTCGTATACTAATTATAAGATATTCTAATGTGAACCACATAAAAAAATTGGAAGGGAGTCCATAGTTTTTAGCGTATTTTGTAAATACCTTTATATACATACATAAAAAGGAGTATGTTGAAAAAAATGTACATACCACCTCTGAAAAATTGTTCATACCACATATATGATCTTAAATACTCGTATACTACATGTACATACCCCTCCTTACGCGAGATACTCCCTACGTTGTGAGATACGACATAGGATGTAATTACATCCGAGAGTAGAAAAGAGGCTTCCTATGGAAAAATACTTTTTACTCCCGGGTGTAATTACACCCACCTCTAATATACCACCTAAACAAACTTGAAATACTCCTTTATCACTTTAGGTATACTTGTATACTAATTATAAGATATTCTAATGTGAACCACATAAAAAATTGGAAGGGAGTCCATAATTTTTAGCGTATTTTGTAAATACCTTTATATACATACATAAAAAGGAGTATGTTGAAAAAAATGTACATACCACCTCTGAAAAATTGTTCATACCACATATATGATCTTAAATACTCGTATACTACATGTACATACCCCTCCTTACGCGAGATACTTCCTACGTTGTAAGATACAACATAGGGTGTAATTACACCTGAGAGTATATATATATATATATATACACCCACCACAACCTGAGGCACCTTAAGAGTATTTTATGGTCAGCAAAGTCAGCACTACCAAGCAAGCATGGACGTCAAACCAAATAGCCCCATAACTTGCAGGGGGACACCAAAGTGTTCCCCAAAATGGGCAGCTGGATATGTATAGGTCAGTGAGAATAGGATGAGTCACTTGAGACAATCAAATAATTTCATCATCTCCTCCTACTTGGTTTAATAATGTAGACGATAAGATGGAGATGAACACTAGAGAGGACTTAAACTAAATAATGTGTATTTGGTGATTGGAGAGATACACTATAGAGCACTAACAATAAATTATGTCTATTTGTTCATAGTGCATGCACAGGCTTGCTTTCTAGCAAGAGTAGCATAGTTTAATTCTCCTGTAGTTGCAGCCTTCTGAGACATTTCACAAAGTTTTAATAAAAATGCAAATAAATTTACCTAAAAGGACAAAACATATTAACAAACATCATGCATGAAAACAATATAGGCGCGCATGCGTGTGCTTACCAATACGACCAATCTTCATGCCAGATCGAGCAAGTGCTCTAAGGGCAGACTGAGCACCAGGACCAGGGGTTTTTGTCTTGTTTCCACCAGTAGCACGGAGCTTAATATGCAAAGCAGTAATTCCAAGCTCCTACAAATGGAAATAAGGCATTAAGCAAACTGATAAACAAAAATTGTGCTTTTGCCAAAGCAGGGAAATACCTTGCATCTTTGAGCAACATCCTGCGCTGCAAGCATAGCTGCATAAGGTGAGGATTCATCACGATCAGCTTTAACCTTCATGCCACCTGGGCACCAACACAGCAGTTGTCAAGCCATAGTACAGATAAGAAATGAAACCAGAGTACCTTTGTTGAAAACCTAGAAAAAAGATTTACATCTTAAAGAAACCATAGAGCAAAAAAACATATACACTGGACCCAATAAGGCATAGCATAGTTTAAATCTAATTCAAAGGAAATGGTGAACAACAGGCGATGGCAATCCAAAAGCTTGTACCAACATACATTATTACATTTTAATAAACAAAACTGGAACAGACGTGCCATTGAAACAATAACTGGTACAAAACTACTGTTGAGCGTGTACAATCAAGTACTGATTTGACCCATTAACTGAAGTCAGAAGGACCTGATTAACACAGATAACTACAGTAGTCATAAGTTCAGCAACAACCAACAAACAGATTCCCTAGTAAAGATAAACACAAGCCTATTTCTATGTAGAACCTTCTAGTCAGCTCTAATTACTACTACCTCTCAGATTATACATTTATCATTGTTCTAAAAGGCGGAGACCAAGCCTGACTAGTCAGTGACCAGGCGATGCCCCTAGCGCCCGCCTAGCACCTAGAGCTTTCTAGAACACTGACGCTTATCAAGCAAAACCGTCATTAAATATCATAATTTCAACCGATTGCAAATGTTTCCATCACATTTGTGAACCCATTCAGTAGACTCATCCATACTTCCATAGCAGCCTAAAATTAGATAAACCATGTCCACTTCCATAATACAGACACTCCATTTAATCCGGCGAGTGTTTCCTAGAGTGGAAGACTCAGCAAAATCAGTGCAAAAAAGCAGCTGATTCAGACCGAGCATACACCAAAGGATATACAACACCAAGATGGAGACACCTAAATCAAAAGCAGGAAGAGGGAGGTACCAAAGAAAAACTCTCCAGTACCTCATTGTCAATATTGCACAGCAATGACTCGAAACGCTCCCACATTACAGAAGGGAGGCGATCTTAAGGGCCGTGCTTAAAAAAGAAAGAAAGAGAAGTAACCATCTCGACAACTAAACACCAATTGCACGTGCCATGTACAATTTAAACAACAAACAACCACTGATGCATTACATCTAGTCTATCCCGATGGAGCAGTGCACACCCAACTGCCCAAGTAATTGTAATTGATGTGATCTTATAATCCACACTTTGAAATTTTAATTCATGCAGCCAAAACTGAACTGCGTCCAGAACTCAATCACCCAAACTCAAGAAGCAGCATAGCTCTCAATTGAAGATAGATTTCTTTATGGAAAACAATGTATAGTAGTACAGCACAACAAAACCAGATGTCACTAGTCATTACACGCAGACAACAGCTCCAATACAAGAGTAATTACTCGCGAAAGAAACGCAAGGGGTTTCATGAGAGGATTTACCGGTGATGCGGACAAGCGTCTCCCTCCCGGATAGATCGGTCACATGCTGCAACACCATCGAAATGCACGGGGTAAGCTGCGTTCTTCCTCTCCGTTAAACCTTTCGCATGAACGAATCGAGCCGAATGGAACGGGGAAAAGGGGGAAAGCGATGCGGCATCTCACGATGAAGGTGTCGTTGAAGGAGGCGAAGATGTGGGCGACGCCGAAGACGTACTCGCCCTCGCGGACGGCGGGGCCGAGCGTCACGTTCTCCTCCTTGGGCTCCCGCGTCTTCTTCCTCCCGGACTGCGCGAGGCATCACCATTCCACATCGCACCATCAGAAGCTATAACTTGTTTGTGAGATCTCGACAGGGCGGAGAGATAGAGGTGGCACGGCTACATACCATGGTGTCGGCGGGCTCGGCGCCTCGGCGTTTGTAGAGGAGGAGGGCGAGGTGGCGACGAGGAGGCGATGATAGAAACCCTAGCTCGGGGCGGCCGAGGTAGCAAACACTCCCCATATATAAGTAGTCATCTCCTGCTGGGCCGTTGGTGGGCATCCTTTGAGGGTTTTGGGCCGAGCTATCCCGCTTGCCCGCCCCTTCTTCTAACCTATATCTCTACCCCTAAAATCCACCAGTTCAGTTCTTTCCTACGACCACCCCCAAATTGTGCCCCCAGCAGTCATGAGTTTTCCTGCGTCCACACCAATTCGTGTCCCCAGGAAAACCAACCAGTGAAATCAACGATCAAGGATCAATTTCCACCTTTCTCTCTCCTTACCCACTCATATCCAACGATCCAAATCCAAATTCAAAGCCGACGCTGCCTCCCCACGTCTCTCCCCCGCTCCACCTCCCCACGTCTCTCCCCCGCACGCCAAACCCTCGCGCGCCCGCCGCCTCTCCCCATCCCCTCGCTTGCCTCCTCCGCTCCGTTCTCCGCCTCCCCGCGCCTCCTCCGCCTCCTCCGCCTCCCCGCGCCTCCCTCCTCCCCGCGCCTCCTCCTCCGCCTCCCCATCCTCCCCGCGCCTCCTCCCTCCGCCTCCCCATCCTCCACCGTGCCACCCCATCCTCCCCCATCTCCGCCTCCCCCGCGCCTCTGCTCCCGTCGCTCCCCCGTTCTCCGCGCCGCCTCCTCCCCTCCCTCATCCGCCGCTCCGCCCTTCTCCCCGCGATTACCGCTCCTCCCCCCGTTCTCCGCGTCGCCTCCTCCTCCTCCTCCGCCCGCGCCGCCTCCTCCTCCTCCTCCTCCGCCACTCCGCCCTCGCCTACTCCTCCTCACCCCGCGCCACCGCCGCCTCCTCCTCCTCCCCCCACTCCCGCCAGGCGCCGAATATCTTTCCTCTTCTTCCTCCGAAGCATTGGGACTCCAACGAGCGAAACGGGTAAACCACAAACGCGCCGACCAAAACCCTAGGCGCGGGGACCCATGGCGACCTTCACCACCGCCGCCGCCGCCGCAGCGCTGGCGTCGTGGCGTCCCGCCGCCTTCATCGCGCGCTCGCACGCGAGCCCTCGCTGTGGACGCCGCCGCTCCCCATCGCCGGCCATGGGGCTCCGGCGAGCAGACGCGTCTCCTCGTCGGGGAAGCACGCTCCTGTTGAGCCCGTCGCGAACTCCATTCGATCACTCGTTGATTCCCCTTACTCAACGCAGCATTTGGTTACTTAGAATTAGCTCATGGAATGGGATGCACCGTGCACGAATTTTATTTAGTAAATTGGTAGAATAGTCGCTTTGAGATGTAAACCTGGAGCTATGAATTACACCGTAGCATTTCGTCTACTGTATTAAAGTTCCAATTCAGTCTTACTGAGAGCAAATTGGGTCTACCGACACATATTTTGTTCTTCTAGGCCCCGCAGATATTGTTAACTACTTAACTTGATGTATGTCATAAACATCAGTAGCTAGGATTTTTTTGCTAATCACCCAAAATGCTTGTTGCAATTCTATTAGATGGTATCTCCCTTAAACCACGAATTTGTTAATGACGAAAGGGTTAGGATTCTTTCTGAATGTCATTATATGTATTTGTAGTGTTTTGTCATATATTGATTAACTACGAATATGGTCAAGCTCGTATTTTCAATTTTTAGCGTCCTTATGTTTGTAGATAGTCTCCTACGACACTATCATAAATGTAAATTTTTTATGTTAACAACACTTAATGCTATTTTTTTGTTTCAATATTTGTTTATTTCTGTTACTTATGTTCTATATGATGGTCATTCTGGATGAACGGTCCTCCTAGAACATCGGATTGTCATTGTTCATTTCCCTTCATGCTTATTATTAGTTCTCCACAAAATAAAAGTTAATGAATTCCTGCCTTTCATCCTATAAAAATCACTCAGAGGGTTATAGCTTCACAATATGTTGTTTAGAGATAGGTTGGTGGTAAAAAAGATTTTATATTGAATTGTTCATTGGATGCATCAGGTTTTATGCCCACTATATTGTTATCAGAATGAGTTGACTTCATGCTGTATCACTCATAACATGCGCAGCCGCGCAGGTCCCTATGACCTGCCCAGTACTTTCATTTTTGGCACACAAAGCTAATTAGTTCTCTGAAATTCTTACTTATTTCTTTTACGTTCTACGCTTTGTATGCACTGGTGAAAGTGCTGTTGGTGCCCTAGGTATATTGAATACCACCTCATCTTTAACTTTCGAAATGATCAAATATTCAGAAGTTTAGATTGCCTTTGATCTTTTATGTTATTAAATATTCAGTAAGTTGAGATTTATCTTGTATATTTACAAATGTTACATCACCGAAAGAAATTTTCAACCATGTCGATGCTTATCCTTCATTTTACGACAAAACCGAATGCCATGTTTCTATATTAAGTTTAATGTCAAATGTCATGTATCTACATTCGGTCTTGTAAATTGTAATCTTTTAATTATCGGTGGATTTGTTTCCACTATTTTGTGTTAATCGCTTAGAACTCCTATTGCTTATTTTGTCTCATTGAGAAACAAATCAGATGACTTGATTTGGTCGACCAAACGCTTGCAGTCTCGCAGATCGGGGGTTCATAGGGGAAATGTTGCTCGGCGACTTAAGACATGTATCTTTAAATCTATAAACAAGAAACAAGAAAAACTTAGTACATTACTACAGCCTTGGGAAGGATATCAAAGATGGTCATAGCCTCATAGAGTCGTTAGGGGTGTTCTAGATTGCTTGGAAAATTAGCATGTTTGATCTTTGCTTTGGTGTAGAAAGAAAGAAAAAGAGAATCATATATTTTCACAATATTTTGAGTTGTCCTTATTACAATTTTTAGTCCTCTGCATCTTTTCACAATAATTTGAGTTGTCCAAGTTTCATCAATCCTATCTAATATGTATGGTATCATATAATTTGGATTAGCACCTAAAGCTTATATACCAAGCTTACATACATAAATTTTGATTAAACACCGATTCTTTTCTAAGTGCTCATATGTGTGATTCTAGGCACTAAAATGTGAAGGGAATCCTTATCTAGAATTTATGAAATACATCCCATCTTATATGTATTGGTCTCATTGATACATTGTCTGTTAATCTTAGTCTTGATGCAATTCGTATTGTAAAACTCACATGTAGGACGTTATTTGTGGCCTGTCATACATTTCTAAAGCATCTAGAGACATGCCAAACATATTAACTAGGTGGATTTCCGTAAATTCGAGGGGTCCTATAGTGGGTTAATCTTGGTGTATCTGTTTGAGCATTGTCAGTATGACATTAACTTCACTATCTCTATATGATAAAAGATTGCATGTGTTCTGATTTACATCTGAGGATGGTGTAATACGCTTTTCTTTGACGTCTCATATATATGTATACTTTGGATAATTGTTTATTGTTATATTTAGTACTGCACCATGTAATTATCAATCGATTTTAGCTGTGATAATAATATTGTGCTATGGTTGAATACTAAGCTAATTACTGAGTTTGCGGTGATTGCTTACATACATGATGGGGCTACTCTACTACCGTGAATCGTGTGTGATCTAGCAATCATTCTCCTGCATCTTTCTTTTTTCTAAGACGAATATACATGGCATTGCCAAGTGAGGAAGAACCGAAGAAGCTACCTTTGTTGGAGCTGCCAAGTAGTGTAAGGTAAACCCTATTTCTGTGATTATATTAGTGCGTTAGATCTTGCCATCTAATCTTTACAGAGCTTACGTACGCTTGTTCGAAACATCCTAAGTTGTTCATCAATATATCTTTGTTGCAAATTCATTATTGCGTGAGGCCCTGCTGCTTTTGCATGTGGCTTGTTGCTCATCCAAGAGCATTGGCAATAACATATAAAGTTACAATCAACCTATCTAGAGAGTAATCTAGGGTGGCAAACTGTAAGGTTTGTTGTTTGGGGAGCAGCTGGAGCGCAACGTGGAGCGGCTCTCCAAGGTGCTCGCGACGGACGTGCCAGCACTGCCGAAGGAGGAGATCTGCGAAGGAAGCGGGGAGGTCATCAACCTCGCCAAGATCGTCGAGATGCTCGTGGGGAGATGTACAAGTGCATTCGATGCACGAGCGCTTGCCGCCGCTCGTGGAACCCATGAACATCGCGACGTACCGGCCGGACGGCCCTGACAAGGCCAAGGAGCTCCCGACTGATAAATATAAGACACATAAACTGCCATATGCTATATTTTGTTACGTAAGAGTTTGGCATCAGTAACTCAGAAAGTCGATATAGAAAAGCGTCATATGGGAAAGTTCAATTCTCCTATTGATTTTTAAAACAAGCTAAATCTTACGATTGCATATATAGGAGTCACATCCAAAATGGTAGCATAAAGAATGAAATCCAAAATGTTGTGTTAATTTGTTATCTTTCACAATGGTTTTAGACTTAAATGAATCACATAAAGTGGATGATCTTTTACTTTCTGTACATTAATTCTACATGCTGCTTGTAATTCAGTTATGATATTGTGTATAAAGACGTCCTCGACTGGTGAAAAGGTGGTAATAATGTCCTAAATGACTATTTCTTTTTTTCTTAATAAATCTGCAGCTAAATTTAAATCTGAATCAAGTAGCAATACACGAGTCTTTAAGTTATAATGTGCTTCGCCTATTCTTATAAATTTGGAATCTCATATCTCATAAATTTGG
The DNA here is from genome assembly GCA_036346575.1 of Dendrocalamus sinicus. Taxonomy (NCBI): domain Eukaryota; kingdom Viridiplantae; phylum Streptophyta; class Magnoliopsida; order Poales; family Poaceae; genus Dendrocalamus; species Dendrocalamus sinicus. The sequence goes on from CM070644.1 coordinate 26,367,383, forward strand.
AAAGCAATTAAGTAAAATTTTAGGATGCATTTTCTTTTGCAATGGTGGTTTCAACGTTCTAATAACTTCATCCATTCGGTTGCGGGATTAGGTCCCCATCCCGATTTGGAGCATTGGAGTGGATGAAGTCTTTTGTATCAAACCATCTTCCTTCTACTAATATGCTTCGTTGCACTTGGTTAGACTGTTGTTCGAATGGATGCTGCCCGAGTTGCATGTATTATGTGGAAGCACCATATCATACACATGTGGTCATCTATATTTCAGCGTTCATTGACTTGTAATCGAACTTTTGCCATTTGGATGTCTTCAATTATTTGTAGTGACCACCAAAATAATCGATGTATATGTCTAGCTTTCATTCATGGATGGACTTTGTTGCCAGCAGCAACCCAATTATCCAAACAAAACATGTATGGCCATTCAAAAATTAGCTTTGACAGCAGGGAACAAAACATGTATGGCCATTCAAAAATTCGTTTGGTTGATTTCGTGTGCATCCCTAAAATGCCACCGTGGCGTTAGCATGGGCACTATACTAGTTACTCTATAATACACTAAAATTTTCTTTACTAAATCCACCTCCCTCAACCACCTCCACAGTCATGCCTAATCTAAGTCCATCCAGATTTGTGTACCAAAGTAATCCAACTTCATACAAATGAATAGCCTGGATCTCTCCTCAAACCTTCTTCTCTTACTCATTGAAGATCCTAAAGTCAAAATTATACGGATCATGTACATCATTGAACCCAGAACCCACCTTGCGTTGCCTCCGCCTCCTCCTCCTCCTCCCCACCCCGCGCCACGTCTCCCCACGTTCTCCACCACTCCTCCCTCGCGTCCTCCCCCAACCTGCACCGCAGCGCGCTCGCCTCCTCCCCCCACCCCGCACCGCCGCGCGCTCGCCTCCTCCCCCCACCTCGCACTGCCGCCGCCTCCTCCTCCCCCTACCACTCCGCTGTGCCGCCTCCTCCTCCTCCCTCCTCCGTCGGTCCGCCCTCGCCTCCTCCTTCTCACCCCGCGCCGCCGCCGCCTCCTCCCCCCGCTCCTCCGCTCCGCCACCGCCTCCTCCCACCCTCCGCTCCGCCCCTCGCCTCCTCGTCCCCACCCCGCGCCGTCACCGCCTCCTCCTCCCCCGCTCCTCCGCTACACCGCCGCCTCCTCCTCCCCATTCCCCGTCGTCTCCCTGGCACCACCGCTCTCTTCCCGTATCATCGCTGGGAATCGTGCATGCGTGAATCGCCCACACCCCTAGGCCCCCACGCGCTGTGCAAGCCGCTAGGGTTTCGAGGAGGCCGCCTCCGCGAGGACGACGATGTCGCTGCGGCCAAGCAAGCGGGCGGAGGTGCGACGCAACCGCTACAAGGTCGCGGTGGACGCAGAGGAAGGCCGCCGCCGGCGCGAGGACAACATGGTGGAGATCCGCAAGAGCCTTCGCGAGGAGAGCCTGCTGAAGAAGCGCGGTGGCGGGCCCCACTCCTCCATGCTGCAGCAGAAGGTTTGATCCCCTACTTACGCTCTCGCTCGTTCGTCCCCGATCTGAAGAAGCCTTTGCTGATACACCACCTCTTGCAAAATATCGAGAATCAATGCCAAGGCATTGCCATAAAAAAAGGTTTTTCAAGATAAGCGATACAAGAACAGGGAATTGCAAATTATGCATATGCTTGACCATCCTAACATTGTTGATCTTAGGCATTACTTCTTTTCAACCATGGAAAGGGATGAGCTTTATCTCAATCTTGTGCTTAAGTTTGTTCCAAAGACATAAACTGGATTGCAAGACAGTACAACAGAATGAATCAGCGGATGTCCCTCATTTATGTCAGACAAGTTTTCGGCACCGAGAAGAGATTTTCTTGACATGGGGCAATCACAAATTGAGGACTTGGGAGGTAAAATCACAGTAATGATTTTAGTTCCAAATTTTCATGGAAGATTGCTTATTCTGTGCCAGGAAGGATTCCCATTTTCTCGAGGTTTTGGCTTTGGATTATTGTGTAGATGTTGGATTAATTTGTTGAATTAGCGTTAGGCGGACCTATAAATTTGTTGTTTTAATTGACTTATTGACTTATGTGACGAATCAAAGTTTATTTTTGAGATTGCAGCTTACTAGCAAAATTAGCTATTGCTTTATAGAAGCTTGTGTTTGATTTTTTTTTGAGGTCAACACTACATGGTTAACTATTTCTTTTATTATGGAATACAAAGGTTGATTGGGAGAACTGTGCATCCTACAAAGTGGAGCATACTCTCCAAGGTAGTGGAGAGAATTCTATGATTCTTGAAATTCAGCAGTGCCAATTGTGATATCCATGATTTTTGTTAGGTAGCTACTAATTAAATAATGTGAATTCAGAATTTGTGGTATGTTTTACACCGTTGCAAAGCACGGGCAATATCACGTATTTCATCATGGTTTGGTACCAGCTAAACAGGAACGAGGTGGCAATTATCCCTTTGATTATCAAGTGAATCATTTCTCTTTTCTCCGAGCAATTGGTTAGGCCACCCTTGCAACCAGCAGCACGGCATAAGTCTTCGGTCTGGGGATATAAAAAAATCAAGAACCTAAACCAATACACTATGAGTACTGGGGATGTGTTCAGACAAGTTTGGTACGATAGCATATTTTGACCTAGCATATTTTTTCTATTTTTAAATTTAGAACCGTGATGGTATTACAGCCACATAGAATCCACGGACTTATGGTCCACGGTTGTTAGATGTGGCAAATTGCTGATTATTTTGCCTCTTATATTCTTATAGTATAGTAATTTTCTCTTGAATATGTTCATTTAGTTAGTTGTATAACTTGTAACAAGTATGTTGGTGCATATTTTCGTGGGTTCGGTCAGGATATAACCGTAAGGGATTCCGTTTAGTGTTCTAGGCTTCTAGCATATTTGGTTCTGCTTGTATACGAGAATATAATACGCTTGTTTTATAACGAAAATAATCAAATCAATGCCAATGGTATTAATTTTGGTTGTATTAAATGACTATCATGGCATAAGCTATATCTCATCACATTAGTAGAACAACTTGTTGAATACATTTAACTTTTGTTCTTTCAACAGATAAATGCATGCAATGGTTTCTACTGTGATTCATTTTCTCCTAACAAGGCTTACAAGCCTATGATGTGGACTGAAGCTTGGAGTGGTTGGTAAGGATTTTTTTTGTGGAGAAGATCCAATTTCTTGTCAAAATATCGCAGCTACAATTTTCATTGTTGTGGTTAACATCTTTATCATTCAGATTCTGTTGATTTTTAGTGGTTGTCAGTCCACTTTCATTAATATGCACAATAATTCATGTTTACTGAATTTGGTGGGACCATCCGTCAACGATCAGTTGAAGATCTTGCATTTAGTGTCGCTCGCTTTGTCCAAAAGGGTGGTTCTTTTATCAACTACTACATGGTATGGCAGAAAAAAGTTACATATATGCTTATTAATCAGTTGTCTAAAGGTTCCCGAGAGAGAGATTCATAGTTGGTGGTTTATTGTTTTTCTCAACAAAGTATCATGGAGGAACAAAATTTGGGCGCATCTTTGGAGGTCCCTTCATCACCACGAGCTATGACTATGATGCTCCACTTGATGAATATGGTAAGTTTAGAAGGAAAAAATTAGCGACTTTTTGTGTAGAGCATGATCTATAAGTGCTGTTATCACTATGATCCACTTCTGTCTCTATTATTTGTCTATATTTTAAATATAATAGTGAATTTTTAGAATTCAGACATAAAGATTGGATTTTTTTTATCAAGTGGGATCCATTCTTACTCAAACTATGCTTGTTACTATTCAGGACTTGTAAGGGAACCAAAGTACAGACATCTTAAAGAACTCCACAGAGCTGTTAAGTTATGTGAGCAGGCTTTGGTTTCTGTTGATCCGGCTGTGACTTCCCTTGGAAGTATGCAAGAGGTCTGTATTCATTGCCCTTTCCACTTAATGAAGTATATATCAATATATCATCTCTACCCCTAAAATCCACCAGTTCAGTTCTTTCCTACGACCACCCCAAATTGTGCCCCCAGCAGTTATGAGTTTTCCTGCGTCCACACCAATTCGTGTCCCCAGGAAAACCAACCAGTGAAATCAACGATCAAGGATCAATTCCCACCTTTCTCTCTCCTTACCCACTCATATCCAACGATCCAAATCCAAATTCAAAGCGCATCGTAGCACAGTAATAAAAAAAGGGACTGCTCTCTCTCCTCATAACCACCCCCGTATATATCTCTCTTTCCTGTTATAATCCCTCAATCTCTCTCCTTTAATCTCTCTCCTTTAATCTCTCTCTCTTCTCTCTATCCATCTCTCTCTCCATCCCTCTCTCATCCGCATGGGTGCATGGGGTGCATGGTCGCTAGTATTGGCGGGGCGGCTGGCGGCGGCGGCGCCGGCGGCCGGTCGGATGGCGGCACCGCCGTCGTGTGCTCGGCTGCAGCAATGGCCATGGCAGCTCGGCGGCAGCAGCGGCGGCGGCCCGCCGGTGGCGGCGGCGAGTGGCGGCGGCGGCCGACGCATGCATGCCGCATGCGACCTCCCTTCAGCCGCGCCAGCGCGACGGCCGCTCGGCCATGGCGATGCGGCGGCGAGAGCCGTGACCGGCCGGCGGGAGTGTCTCGGCGGCGGGTCCGTAACAGCGGCGCGCCCTTATGCTTGCATGCTGCATGCGGCCGTTCACGCGTCTGCGCGTGCGATCAAGCGCGATCTTGGCGCAGCGGTGGCGGCGTTTCTGGATAGTGGCGGCGACGGCGAGGTCACTACGGCGGCGATCGCGATGGTCGGCGGGGAGCAGCGGCGGTGCCCGCACGCCTTCGTACCCGCACGTGCACGCTCACCCGCTTGGCCGTGCGCGGTCTTGGCAGCGGCGGCGATGGCGAGCGACGACAGTGCCATCTGCATGCATGCGCATGCATGTGCGGCCAAATGCAAAGCAGCAGGGCTGTCGGTGGCGAGTCGGCCGGTGGCGGTGGCCAGCGATAGCGTGGCCGAGCGGCCGTTCGCGCGACTGAGCCATTGCCTTACGCAGCCAAACTGCCATTTTCTCTTTCAGTCGGTTATCTTCTATCGTTCCCTCTCCAGATTCATCATATCTAATCGGTGGTCTCCCATATCACTCTGTAGGTTCTCACGCGGTTGTCGAGGAGCGATCGGGCAATGCGCATCTCAGACCCATCGTGCAGCGTGTCCGTCGAGCGTGCTCGAGGCAAGTACCTCGCGGCCGTAACCTCTGCATTTCACATTTTGCTTCTCCCATGATTGCTTGTTACCATTGCTATTGAGTACTATTACCATATCCCTAAAGCTGGTCTGTCTATTATCATATCACCCAACGCTCACCTATCCACTATCATGTCACTAAAGCGTACCTGTTTATGATCATATCACCAAAACTTACCGGGCTTTTATCATATCACTAATGTTACCTGATTAATACCATACCCTGAAAGTTACCTGCTTGTTATCAGATTACTAACGTTTTTTTAGTATCACCGTAGCGTTAGCACGAGCATGTTACTAGTATATTTGATGTGTCATTTACATATACTACCTACACTTGAGGCCCATGTCTTCCGATCTCCATCTGGTTGTGCGGCTTTCCTTGCGAACTACAATCCTAACTCTTATGCGAAAGTTGTCTTCAACAATGAGCATTACAACCTTCCACCTTGGTCAATCAAAGATCCTTCCGATTGCGAAGTGTTGTTTTTAACACTACAACGGTAAGTTTGCCATCTGCGCTTATCTCGGTATGGCATGATGTCATTCTCGATCTTTTTTGATCCATTATATGATGACTTTGCCTTGCTGGTTCAAATCATACCATCTCCACAGTTGGCGTTCGGACATCTCAAATGCAAATGTGGGCAAATGGGACCTCTTCAATGATGTGGGAGAGGTATGGTGAGGAGGTTGATTCATTGGCAACGCCGTTGCTCACCACAACCGCCTACTTGAGCGAGTTAATGTCACGAGGACACCGGTGATTATCTCTGTACATCACTGTGTAATGCCGCATCAATAAGTTGCGATCTCTAAATTTCAATATGTACAAAGCTTAATTATGTGGGATAAGGGGTCCCTTTTCTTTGTAAAACTTTGCATCTGTTTTCTGTTTATGAAAAATCGAGGGGCATCCATCGTGCTAAATCTCAATTTGCGTAAAAGTAATTATTATATCTGAAAAGGCTTCTATTACCATTTATAGTGTGGATGTAAACCCAACTGAAAAGTTTCTACAAGGTGGCAAGCCTCTGTCTCTCACCGTGCAGTTTACTGGCCATGCATTGCATATCTTTATCAATGGACAGCTCCAAGGTCTTCTTTCTTCTACTTGAAAAGGCTCTCCTGTTTATACAAAATTAGTGATGTGGAGTCGGAGTAGTGAATAAAATAATTTTACTTCTGTTGTAGGTTCTGCTTATGGAACCAGGGAAGATTGGAGGATCAAATATAATGGCGATGCTAACCTTCGTGCAGTACTAACAAAATTGCCTTTGTTGAGTGTTGCTTGTGGATCGCCGGTTCGTCCCCTCATCTGCATGAATTTATATAGGCTCACACTAATAATCTACCATATGGCTATGATTATTCTTGTCTGCTATATAGAATGTTGGAGTGCATTATGAGACCCGGAATATCGGTGTCGTTGGTCTGTTGTGCTTCACGGGTTGGATGAAGGTTCGCGAGATCGACTTGCGACTTGGTCCTATCGGTATATTCAGCATCCAGTAACTTCTGTGCTATTTTTGAAATCTTGTTTGCTCCCTCGTTTAACACTTTTTTCTCAAGATATATATTTATTTAATAAATAAGGAAAATGGGGAAGTGTGTATATCCTGCCATAAGATTGGGTATGAAGAGAGATGCTAAGATCGTCAACCATCCATGACGTCAATTCAACACTAACCATATAATTTTTTTTCAGCTACTCTTCTAGCTTCCCACTCTATTTCAGGTTTGTAGCATGATTAGTGCTCAATTAAGCGATGATTTATGGTTAAGAGTCACCCCTACCGCAAAAAGATTAAAAAACCATTGAATTGTATGATCTGAACAAGTAAACGACGCTTTTGATGGTTAAAGAAACGGTACTAAAAGATGTAGTACATGCTATGAAACCATCACAACCAAATTTTACATGGCAGAGAGAGAGAGAGATTGATCCAGTCATCTTGCGATTACAACCATATGACTCATCTACGCATGACGGCATGAGGGCATCTATATTTACTACTCTTAAAAGTCTCACCGAAGACAAGTGCACGCTGATCTCGATTCACCAATAGGAAGAAGACCACATGCCGTGAGAGACGAAGAGCTTTATACTGAAGCAACCGTGATTCCAACATCTCTCAGAAAAAAATCCTACCGTGATCGCAATCATTTCTTAATACCTGGCCCTGAGCCTAAACAACGATATCCTAACCATCTCCGCCTCGACCGTTGACTTCCCACCGGACGAACGCTCACGATGGGATAAAACGTCTGCCGTTTCGAGTTCGAAGCGCCTCCGCCCGAGCTGAATCGGCTAACAACAGTACGAGCGTTTTCACTTCGGCCGTTCCCCTTCGAGCGTGTTACAATTCTTTTTTTTGATAAACTACATGTTATCAAATATATTATTCTATAATTATTCCTGTGTATTAAATATTCCCAGTATTGTCTTGCTTTGTATCATGCAGATGAATTTAACAACGACATAATGAGAGAGGTCAGGGAGGAACTTTCTGTGGGTGTCGACCAAGAACATTTGGATATATATAAATCCCTTAACAAGGAGCAACGTGCAGGATTTGATGAAATCATACATCATGTCATGAATAAGAAGAGCCAGGTGTTTTTCGTGGATGGTCCAGGAGGAACAGGAAAGACATTCCTATACAAGGCACTTCTTGCTAGAGTCCGCTCAAAGGGATTAATAGCAATTGCAACGGCAACTTCGGTATTGCGGCGTCAATATTGCACGGAGGACGACAAAGACACTCAAGGTTCAAAATCCCAATTAAGCTTGCTGACAATAGCACATGCAACTTCACAAAGCAAAGTGGCACCGCTGAGTTACTGCGTACGACATCTTTGCTTATTTGGGATGAGGTTGCAATGACAAAACGTCAAGCTATCGAGTGTCTTGATAGGTCCTTACAGGATATTATGGATTGTTCTTTGCCATTTGGGGGAAAGGTTGTGGTATTTGGTGGAGATTTTAGGCAGGTGCTTCCTGTGGTAACACATGGGACAAGAGCACAGGTAACAGATGCTACGCTGCAGAGATCATATTTATGAGACAATATAAGGAAGATACGATTGTCACGTAACATGAGAGCTCAATCTGACCCATGGTTTTCAAATTACCTACTCAGAATTGGAAATGGCGCCGAAGAGACGATTGGAGATGATTATGTACGCCTACCAGATGATATTGTAATTGGTTATACAATATATGAGACGTGACTCTTAATGAATCTGATTGTTCGTTTTATTTTTTTACAAAATTTATCTTGTTTTGTATTTATCTTGTTTTGTTTTGTATTTTACTGTAGTGTTACAAAATTTTCATATACTACTACTACATATAGGAATCGCCTTTAATTTTCCTGTTGTTTTTGGAGAGCAAAATATAGAGAAGTACTACAAACGCTATACTGTCATAATCGGGCTCCTGGTCCTCCGGCTGCCCTTCTGTCCTACTCCTCTCTCTCTCCCACACCTCTACTACCTCCCAATAGGTGAACACTTTTTTTTATCAAAACCAAACCGAACCAAATAAGTTGAATATTGCGGTCTGTTCAAATTTTGGTTGGAGGTTCAATTTTTATTTTGCATCTATTCAGTTTTCGGTATACGATGCGGTTTTCAACTCCAGAAAACCAAATAAGCCATATACCAATTCACTCAGTCACCAAGCCAAGCGTCTAGATGGCCCAACTAGCACCAAGCCGCCAAGGCCCACTCCCTCAAGGGTGAAGTCACTCGATTCACTCCGCCCGTGAGCCGTGAGCGTGTGAGACCCCACACTCTGCCTAGCGCCGTCTCCTAACCCTAACCTGCGTGCCGTCAATGTCGCCTTTGGCCCTCCACCCGCATATTGACGGAGCCGCCTTAGGCTCTCCTCCCACGTGCCGTCGGTGCACCTCTAGCCCTCCACCCATGTGCCGTCGGCACCGCCCGCCGCCCTACACACCCGCGTGCCGTCAGCGCCGCTCGCCACACTACGCACCTGCTTGTCGGCGCTGCTTCCAGCCATTAGTAGTATTGATGTAGCTTCAGGTATATGTTTAAAATGCGCCTAGCTGTAGAGTTTGATTTACTTGATATTGCTGCACTACAAAAAAAAAATTTCACCTTTATACCGAACGCCTGCGGAGTTTGATTTACTTGAGATTGCCTAGTTGTGCGGTTTAACCGAATACCGAATTAACCGAACTATTAGTTTGGTTAATTCAGTGCGATTTTTATTTTTTTTCACTAGTCATTTCGGTTTCGAGTTTGCAAAAAAACAAATTTTTTATACCGAATAAACCGCACCAATATAGCCGAATAAACCGAACGCCCACCCCTATCCACACGTCTCCTCTACCCCCGCCTCCCCTTGCAGCTAGCGGCGAACTTGCTGTCTCGCCACTTTGCACCACCAATTCACTTCCCCTGTCGGCTACCCACCCAAACTAACATTCTCTTGGTCTTCACCCTGCCGACTTGCCCTCCATCATCGCCCACTACTAGACCATCGTCGCCTCAACCTCCCTCTACAACCAAGGTCGCATGGTGAACCCGGCGGTGGCGCCACCTGTGTCGGCCGGCGCACGAGAGCGAGAATGAGTGAGCGAGCAAGAGAGAGAGCAAGCAAGAGAAGAAGAAGCTGGATATGGTACATCATTCGAACGGTACATCCTTCCCTAGTTTTTCAAAATTCAACACTGTTCTACCAGCGCTGGAAACTTTCACTGGTCACAATCGGAGTAACTAGCAAGTAGCAATGAATGATGGAGTGTTGTAGAGTTCTTTTTTTTTGTCAATTAATAATTTATTAATTTATAACAAAAAAAATATGAAGCATAAATGAGATCGTATCATCATTACCTGAATTGGAATATTAAAGGAAAATGCCGGCCATACACGGCGTATTACTGTGGGATTTGAACACACGCCCTACCGGACCGGAGCCTAAATATGGCGCCTTAGACCACTCGGCCAAACTGCCGTTTTTATTTGACTACAGATAAGTGTTTCTATACCTAGATTTTTGGGGTAAAACCACCTCCAAGTATGTACCATGTACAAGCAAAACAGGGATTATGCGCGGCTTCTGAAATCTAAAGACGAAGGATCTGTTCTTTTTGGATGAGACTTATGACTTTTGACTGCGGCTTATGGCTTTTGGGTTGTTCATACGAGATATATTACAGAGTAACAAAAACTCACGTGCGGTTTTTGCCAATATAAATGAAGTCGGTACAATATGTACTACAATTAACTAGTAGACTCCATCTTGAAAAAACACTTCGTTTAAAAGTTAGTTACTGTAAAAAAACCAAAAGCTGTAAGAGAACAAGACCGAATTCTAGTCACAGTGTTCATTCATCATGATATATCAGAGTTACAGCTGTTCGGTGTTTGATCTGATCTTCAGGTTCTATCACAGAAACAGCACTGTAGCAAAACACCAACACTGTAGCAACAGAAAGAAAAGCACAAAATAGCATGACCAGTCGGCACACTTCTAATTGCTCAACACTAATCAAAGGGATCTATCCGTGGGTCATGCTCGCTTGCCATTGCCATTCCTGTGCACAAGCAAGTTGGGCACATCACCTGGAAATACAGACAGACACGATATAAGACAGTTTATGTTTTTTTGGTGGGAGGGAGGGGGGGACCGCCCTTTCCAAAATCCCAAATGCACTTTCACAAAAACTATCAAGTTTTCCCAACACTGAATATAGGCACTAATCTACACTATGACCTTGTCATTTAATCTACAGCCACTCCCTCTTAAATATGTAGAATCGTAAAGACCTTCTCATCCCAAAAGCTAGTCAATAAGGTGAGACACTTTCCCACTTTTAAATTAGGTTCATTACTCTTCCACAACTAATGTAAGATTATTCCAACAATCCTCTTCACACATTGGTGCCCTTCATCGTCCCTTCACTGTACACCGACGGTTCATTAAAGTCAAAGTCCATCAGACATTCACATACTATTATCTACTTATAGGATCGTAAGAGCCTTTTCACCTCCAAAAGCTAGTCAATGAGGTAAGAGACTATCCCACTTTTAAGCTAGATCCCTTACCCTTTTATAGCCAATATGTGACTATTCCAACAGAATATGATAAACCGCTTGGTTGATTTTCACTCTAATCTTCTAGAAAGCATCAAACAGAGTATTGTGAAACACAATGGGATTAGACAACGTACCTTGCCCGCTCCTGAACAATTGGGACACCTTTCAGTCGTAGACCACATATTATGGCCACCGTCACATGAAAGTGAAAAGCGTTTGGTGCTCAACAACATCCTGGAAGCAGAACAACGAGCACATGGCAAGTATCCTATAATGTAGAAGTAAGTTCAGATATGTGAATACAGTACAACAAATAGGGATCAGAAGTCTCCCAAAAAAATAAGAGTAAATTGCACTTTGCATTAGGTAATTGTCACTTATTTCACTTTGCACCAGAGTTTATACATACTTTCACTTTGCATCAGGGTGGAGCAAATGTTATTTCACTTTGTACCAGGGTCGAAGCCGAAGCTGTGGCCGTGGTCGAAGCTGTTGTCGACGTCGAAGCTGTGATCAAGAAGCTGTGGTCGAAGAGGACCGTGCTCGAAGTCGACGCCGTGGTTGAAGAGGATCATGGTCGAAATCAGGGCCATAGTCGAAATCGGGACACTAGTACAAAGTGAAACAACATTTGTTCTACCCTGGTGCAAAGTGAATGTATACATAGAACCTGGTGCAAAGTAAAATAAGTGACAATTTGCCTAATGTAAGGTGCAATTTACTCAAAAAATAATATCAGGCTAGTCGGTATTAGTATAAGATGGCAAACAATGTTTCAAGGTTATTCCATTTTTGTGTTTGGGGATGAATTAGTAGTCATGGCCAAGCCATGCTTGGGCCACGTAGTTCAAAAGGAAATCCTTCATACCAGTCCCATGGCAATACGTGCATCTTTTCTTCTCTTGCTGCCTCACATTTTTCACTTCAGCAAGCATTAAAGCTGAGATTACACCAACTGCACCACCTGAAAAGGATGCTACAATGGGATCTACCTGACTGAATAGCAGCCAAAAAAATATATTAAATCACTTTTCTAAACACTACTGCTGAATACAATTACAACACATAGGTTCTTTAAAGCACCTCAATTGAAGAGGCAAGTGAATGCTCCGTACAAAATCTTCATAAGATGTACCACCCAGCCCTAATTTCAGTTCAAGCTGCATCAGAGATAATCTAATGAGAAGATGTTCTTGAAAAAGCAAAGAAGTACCAACAGAGTTACGGAGATATGAAGCTGGCACTTACTATTGGGGCTACCAAGCCTCCAAAAAAGATTATCCCAGATATGAAAGAAAACGATGTCAAATAGAGTTGCTTCATCGTCTTCGGTGACTACTTCAGACAAAATAGGATGAATAGAACTTAGAACAACTCAAGATGCCAGTGTGTGGTCATTTTTGCACGTAAACTAATTGAGGGCTGGTGGTCACCGTATGAGGCATAAACGGGATAGTAGATGGAATTTCTGGCATTTCATTTTCTTCATTGCTGGCACCTGTGCTTTCAACGTTTCTGATTCGCTGCTGCACCCGCAGTCGCCTGACCTGAGAACAATTCCACATATTGAGGTGAGCTAGCATATGCTCTTTTAGCAAGCAAAGAATGTACTACTAGATTTGGACAAATGATTATAAAGTGTGCAAAATAGATACCTCTTCCATTAAAAGGAAAATTTTGTTACGGCGACTCTTGATGTTTTCTTGAATCTCTTGCGACTGCATCTGAACAAAGTCTAATGTCTCTGGACCTTCAATTATGCAAAAACTATAGAAGAGAACCATGAGCGAGCTCTTATGGATATACCAGATTTCTTGTTAAACTGAATTTCCACAGAAAGATAATGAAGATGACTCTACTTAGCGTTTCAGAATATGTATAAGGCTAACGCTGTATACCAAAGCTATCAGTTTGATGCAGCATTTTGGATGTATTCATCGTACCATATTATGGTTAATATTAGAAGTCAGAAATAACATCAAAATTTTCTCAGAAATAACATCAAAATTTTCTACTTTAGCACTAGACCAGGAAGCTCCGAATTGACATATCACTGGGAACATCCCTCACGCACACATTTCTTGGAGTGAAAACTTTTTGTAACTGAACTATGCACAGCGTATTTCCAAGCACCATATGCAGAAATCTCAGATTTTTACACCTTTTAGTATTACATACGCACCAACCAAGAACTCATCGTACTAAGTCAACAACCCCATCCTTCCATGCATTTCCTAAATCGAGAAAAGAAAGAAAATTCGATGTGCGAGCTAAAGTAATGCAACCTGGATAGGCCGTCGTCTCCGGCAGCCCTGGGCTCGCTGGCGGAAGAGCACCGCTGCAGCATCGTCCGTGGGCTGGACCCGGCGCCTTCCCTCCTCCATACAGCGCAAAGGAGCCCAGGGAACCGAGAAGGCGAAGGAGCCGCCACCGCAAAGAGGTGCTGGGACGCGGCCCTCGCCGCTGGCGGGGTCGCCGGCGACGCGGCGAGGCAAGACATGGCCGGGCCGCGACTTGCGAGCCACTGGCGATGTGGCGTACGGAAGCAACGAGCGTTTGTTGTTGTTGCGACGGATTTGGATAAACGCCGCGTGGTTTCGGGTCTACGGGTTCGTGTCTCGCGGTCGGATCCGATTTGGAGAGTAGACGACAAATGTGGAAAGGTCGAGCATCTCCGCTGAGCGGTACCGGAAGTTTCTTGCCGTGTTGCACTTTTGCTTTGAAAATGAAAATTACATCGGCCACCAGCCCATCACCATTTATTAAGAGAGTGGTATAGTTTCTGCAGGAGGAGGCAAAAGCTTTTCAATAGCTAAATTTTCACCTAAAATATATATTTACTGTAGAGATATAGATAGGCTATGCTAATATAAATTAAAATTTTCTACTGTGTAAACCATAAAACCATACGAGTAAGAGATTATAGATCATTACCATCAGACGCACAGTGCAGTAGAAGTTGAGTTGAAGCAACCAGTTCAATGTAGCACACGTCGGTGTAGTGGAAGTAGTCAATCATTCTCTAGCCAATCATCTGCTCCTTGAGATCGTCCCGATTAGCGTGTGTAATCCCAGTAGTATCTTTACCAAAGTCCACACGTACAGAGATAGAAGGGCATGTGTCGGTGTGCTAGCACCAGCACGCACAATAGGGGTTTTGAAAGGTAGCAGCTAAGGTTTCGATGGGTGTGTCTCGGAGATACCCTTTTCAGCCCCTCATCTTTCTTAATATATACCTTTTAATCGGATCTTTATCCAACATGAATAGAGATCATATCTCACTCGAAGTGCTACCGACCGGATCCTTATCTAATACGAATAGAGGTCATATTCTACTCGGAAAGTATAATCTGAACCTTTATTATTCCAACCCATTAAGTGTATGACCGTATAGGTTCATATATATTCAATCGTGATCTGAAAATTCTTTTCTGATCCACAAGTCAGTAGCGGTCTCTAACAAGATATATTAACTCACAAACATACATAAAGATCATATCGAACAAACCTATATAGCACTCATATACTGATCCCTTTGCCTCATGATATTAGATCAAACTCAATACGAGAAACGTGCCATCCTTTAATAGTACAATTTTTCACTCAATTCTATAGCGGATTACTCAATTGTGATTAACTCCTTAACCATATTCGGCATGCTCATATACTTCCTTAATCTAACCACATTGAGGGGTCTAAAGATATCTCTTCTATTATATAGGAGGAGTAAATTTCACCTTGATCGCTTACATTTATCCGTATGTTTTACAGTAAATCCGAAAGTTACCTTTACGACCATCCAGTTACGGAGTAGTGTTTGGCAATCCCTGAATAAACTATTACACATGTAGAAAATATGACGATATTAGATTTAAGAATCCTACATACACTATAAATAAGACCAATTGATGATACTTAATAGTAAAATAATTCCTGCAGTGTCTCATGATAGGTCGATCCAACACCATATTCTTTAATATGTGTCTACATTATTGATTTGATATCCCAATATACATATCTGTTAAACGTGATCATCATTCAATATATGTGCTGATATATAAATCATAATTGTCTCATATAATGATATAAGATTAGGGATAATTTAGAATAACATTAAAAGAAGAATAAATAGTTCCACAAACAAGTCGAATACTTATTCGTCAATACGAAAGATATTTATTTAAATGACAATACGTATTATTCAAAATATTATAAAAATATAAGTGACATAATCATCATTATGATTATCTCTGGATACGTCACTAACATTTCCAAGCAGCAACTAGTTTTCCGGTCGTGGATTGATGAGTGCAGCGGATGCGCCCGTGACGCGGCTGAAAAGTTGGTTGGCCGTGTAAATGAAGGCCCGTGGCAGGCTACACGGCGGCGACCCGAATCGTGATAAGATCAAAACAAGGGAGCGACGCATGCAAATGGCAAAGGCTTGCCACTTGGGACGACGAGGGGACTGGACGAGACGAGTTATGCAGCAGCAGGCACCGCCTTTTCCATGTCTCGCCCAAACACGCAAGGCCAGCTCTCGAGCTGCTCGGCCATCCACCATCTGCCCCGGCGTGCGTGCACTCAATGCTCGCTCCTCTTTGGCTAGCTAGGTAAGGTATCTACCCGGCCCATGTATATCCTCGTACTACAAATACATGCAGAGGCACTAGGCGAGTGTGCAGAGTAACAGTTGCACAACACCTTGCGCGCGCGCGTACGTCCTTGTATACTTCAGTGGAGAAGCTAGTATATCCCACCGCATGCACGCGTTCATGGCTCCTCGTCGCCTCCTCCTCCTCTTCGCCGTCGTGCTCGCGCAGCTCGGCGCGCTCTCGTGCGAGACGCTCCGCGGCTCCGTCGCCTGCCTCGACTGCGCCCCGGGCCACGACCTCTCCGGTACGTAACAGTGCGACGAAATGCTGAGCATGCATGCTTTTGTTTGCGGAGCCGGCATCTCGGACTGGAGACGTCGTCGTGACGTGCGCGCGTTCCTGCAACAGGTGTGGTGGTGGCGGTGAAATGCAGCGACGGCGCGGGCCTGCACGCGGCGCAGACCGATGACTGCGGGAACTTCGACGTGCCCGTGCCCCAGGCGCAGGGCTCGCGGTGCGCGGCGAGGGTCCTCGGCGGCGCGGAGCAGCTCTGCGCGCCGCAGAGGCTCACCGTCGCGCGCGTCGTCGCCGCCGGGCAGGAGCCTGGCTCGTACGTGCTGGGCTCCCGCCTAGCCGTCTTCACTAGGTGCGGCGCCATTGCGACGATGGCCGCCGCCGGTGGCAACCAGAGGCCATCCCCGAGGCCTGTGCAGCCGATGCCCAGGCCGCCGCTGCAGACGCCGGTGAGGTCTCCGCCGCCCGCTGGGCGCAGCAGTCCACCCTACCACCTGGGGCTGCCTCTCATCTATTTCTTCCCTTTCATCCCAATCATCGGCATCCCCTGAATGAACCTAGCGTCGTGCTTGCAGTAATCTTTACCACTTTCTTCCGATCAAGTTTGCAGTAATCTTTAGTTATCTATGGCCCTGTATGCATGTGTAAACGTCAACCAATAGTGCAAGAGAGCATCTGTTCCAGAATCTTAATATTAAGGGTGTAAGATTGTTTCGATTAAATCTAATCGTATCGTTCAAATGTGGGCACTAACTTTCTGCATGTAAGATAATCAATACAACTAACTGGGAGCTAGCATGGCCCAGGCTCTGTCAGCTCAAACTGCAACCTGAAATAAAGACGCATCAGTAAGAAAATACTGCGACAAGCCTGAGCAGAGCTTCATCATCAGCCATTATTAATGGAACGTACACATCCGTTGTACTTCGCACATCAGCTGCACAGTGCTTCACAACAAGTGCCTGCATATCTGGCTTTGGGTAGCAACACATTTAACTTCGAACAGACAGAATTCAATTAAAACCAAGTCTCAGACATATGGTTTCAAGTTCCCGTTCCAGATCACATGAAACCTCACATAAGATTTCGAGGGAATGGCTCAGAGCACACTAAAGCATCCCATTCTCAAAGATTTCGTCACACTCAAGTAAAATTCTCCAGAAACTGCAGCAAGATGCCTATCTTATGCGCTACGAGATACAACAAAGAACCTTATGCTTAACAGGATCTTATTGCAAATAAGGGCCATCGTGTCAATTCAAGCAGAATCAGCGTTGTGCCACCCCTTTGTGCATGGAGGTATCTCCATAAACTCATCAAACTCCTTGACATGAATATCACAGCATTTCCACTGCAAGAACAGATGCAGGACTTCATTAATGGTCTGATGGCAAAAGCAACGGATTTATTGAACACGAATGAACATAAAATTTATAACGAATACATACCCCTCTCATCCTGTCATGGAAAACTGCAGGACCTGGATGGTACTCGCATGCAGCATCATGATTATCCTTCTCCTTATAAGTTTTACCGCATCCTTTGTTCTTACAAATCCTTGGCTCATTCAGATCAATTTTTTTCTTGGGTGGTAGAACTGAGGGTTTCTCAACAGTTTCCATGTTTGTACCATTGGTAGCAGCTGGTTTTTGTTCCTTGGGCTGTGATCCTGAAAATACATCAATGCATAGTCCATTCGATGAATAGTTTTATAGGTTATGATTGTGTATAAACTCTCTTTGCCAAATTACTGCGAATGACCATAGCACGAGAGTTTTTTTACTAAACATATATGTGTAGGATGGCAACCATTAACATCCATAACAGGGAAATTAAACAGCTGCACTGAAGCAAAATGCCCATAAACACAAACCCACCATGGTCAGAGCAAAAGAAACCCTGACGGCATCTTGAGCAGGCATCAGCCCCCACACCCTGCTTAGAAGACTGGATTGGAGCTGCCTTTGGAGGGTTAGCAGAAACAGCTTTTGTGACCGGTTTTTCAGTTGTATGCTTCCCTGTTGTGCATCTACACCACAGTAGAGCATGCGATCAGTTATGTTTGATTTTGCCGAATATAACAGGTCATGGAAGATTGGTATTTCAAATAAGGATGCTGTGGCCTAGAATGAGAAAAGACAATGATTAAAAATGGAATATTGGACAGGTTAGAGAAGAGTTTCTTGTGAATGATGATACAAAAACATCAGTTCAGGTTTTATTCACCAGCAAATTGCAGCCATATTTCTGGACCTCCCTGAAAAGTAGAATAACTTGAACTAATTCAAGCTGATTTTACTAGAGAAATTGTTCGTACACTATTTCTTCTTTAGTGTTCTGCCATTTAACCTTAACGGCTTAACTATCTGAAGTACTTTTGGTCAACTGTTGCCTACACGTCTTACTGTTGGTAACTTATGTCACTGATGGTGACGTATAGCCATCCGATGTACTTTTGGTCAACCATTGCCTACACCTCTTACAGTTAGGAAGTTATGTCACTTCATAGTCTATAGTGACATATTGCAGTTACAAATCTAAGACAAAACACATAAAATAGACCTGGGTAGATCATCTAAATGAATCATTAGTTTTGAATGCAGGGTGTTAAATATTCTCACTAATTTTAAACACTAAACTATTAAGTATTTGAAGTGCATATGGTGGTCTGCCAATACTTTTAAGGCAAAATTAGTTTTTGGATACTGAACTTGGTAGAATTTTTTGTACGGATAATCCATTTTTTATTCAAAATTACAGAAATATACCCGCGGGAAAATTTTTACAAAATAGGCTCCGATCGCCCAACCATTGGGCGATGGAGCCTTCATAACCAATGGCGACAACTGGAAAATCTCCCAACCGTTGGGCGATTAATTCAGATCGCCCACCGTTGGCGACTTTCATCGATCGCCCTCCCATTGGGCGACAGCATAAAAGTCGCCCAATGGTTGGCGATCGCACTCAATCCCCGAGAGAAAAAGAGAGGAAAGAGTCTATTTTGCCGAAATTTGGAAAGTGCATCAAACCTTCGCCAAAAATAGCGAAAATTAGTGGAGCTGTTCTTCATACATCCAAAAGCCTCCAGAAAAAAATTTGAGCAATATCGGCCATGGGATCAAAAGTTATAGCAGTTTCAATTGAGGCCGAAACGAATTCGAGTCCGTTTCCGACACACCTTCAGTAAAACGGGCATAACTTTTGCATACGGTGTCCGTTTTCGACGTTCTTGTACTCGTTGGAAAGCTAACGACGAGCCCGATCCAAAAATAATGACCAGCTTGCGCCAGTCGCCCTCCAAGACCCCGAAAATCGGCTATCTTTGGACCTAAACCTGCGTCGCAAGTTTTTTCTTTTGTTTTGCCCTTTTTCTTATTCTTCCCTTCGGAATTTGGATTTTTCTTCAACTGAAAAGTTGTAGATCTCGTCGAAACCTTTCAAATGAGTATATATAAGCCATATAGAACTTTGCCATTTTATCTTTTCAGACTAGTTATTTATATTGCATCGGTATATAAAACGATCGGTACATACGGTTTTATCAGCCCCTGAGTGTAGTCGTCCAACCATTGGGCGACTGCATGAAGTAGCCCAATGGGAGGGCGACTAGATGCAGTCGCCCGAGAGTAGAGCGGCAGCTATTGTGTCGTCCGCTGGTTGGGCGAAAGGCTCCAGTCGCTCAACCATTGGGCGACTGGAGCCTATTTTTGTAAAAAATTTTCCCGCGGGTATATTTCTGTAATTTCGAATAAAAAATGGATTATTTGTACCAAAAATTCGAACTTGGTAGGCATTTGCTAGGACACACCGCAAAATTGATAATGTGCTGATGGGACACTACAAAATCATGGTCATTTACTGGAACAGGCTAGACCGCATTTGCTCTATCGTAAAATAACCAAAGGGCATGTAAATCTAATTTACAATACATCAGGAACGCGAAAGTACTAGAGGAAACCAGACTTGCTGATAACTGCATCTGTCATAGAGGTGGGCCTTGGGCCTAGTCGGGATATTATTAGAAAATAGAGATTGATTCCTATTTGAGTTAGAGATTAGATTCCTTTTATTAGAGATATAGTTAGAGATATGATATTAGTTACTATATTTGTTAGAGATATAATTGGGATTAGATTCCATCTGTTAGGGGGAGCCATCTATATAAGGAGGCTACCGTATGCTATTGTAATCAATGAGAGAAATATCAAAGTCTTCCTCGTCTATAGTCTCTCTCCTTCTAAGCCGACGCCATCCGGCCATCTTCTTGGTGGTATTTACCCTCTATGAACCAAGATTCATGACAACTTGGTATCAGAGCAGTCGATCCCTTCCCACGACTTCTGCTACCATGGTTTCTACGACTCGTCCTGTTAATGAGCCATTGGCCATAATAAAGGCTAACGCTGACAAGATGGCGAAGCACGACAAGAAGATAGCGGACATCATCCTCAACATACATGCCATCTTCGAAAAGATGGTCGCATTTCGGAAGAAGACGCAAAGCGAGACGGCAGCGGCACCCAAGCCTTCAAAAACGGCCGACATCGAGGCTGACATTACCCCCGTCGCATTGCCTCCCTCTAATGACGAGGAGGACGAGGCTGTCCTCGCCCCCGTCGTCGAGATCACCTGCCATGGCGATGGCGCGTCCAACCGTGGAGCCGTGCTAAAGAAAGGGGAAGGAGAAGATGCAAGGGTCGGACCGGAGCAAGAAGAGAGGTTGAATCGGAGGAAAGACAGCGGTCTGACCAGGAATCTAGGGTTTCCAGCGGTCAGACCGGAGCGGCGAAACCCCGGAGTCCCTCGCCGCCTCGACCAACCGCTGTCGCCCGACGTCGGCCACCGCCGCCAGGATCCATGCCGCCGGCCCCTATGATCGGCCGCAGCCCCCGCCGCCTCGCGCTCGGGTCGCCATTGCCCGAGCAGCTGCGCCGCTGCCGGGCCGTCTTCGCTCGTGCCACCGCCGCGCCGGGCTGCCTCCACCCGAGCCGCCACCGCCGCCGGGCTGTCTCCTCCCACGCCACCGACCACGCCGTCGCCGTTGCGATCTCGTCTCCACTGTGCCGCCGCCGTCGCGGGCCGTCTCCACCTCCACTGAGCCGCCACCGCGGCCGCTCCTCGGCTGCCGACCATAAGCCGCCGCTTGTCGCCATCGACCGCCAGCCGCTGCTCGCCGGAGCCGCCGTCGCCGCTGATCCGCACCGTGTGCCGTCGCTCCTTCAGCCGCCGCTCTCGGTAGCTGGTCTCCTCCGACCGAAGGATTTTGGGCGTCTCGGTCGGTTTAGGAATGACCGATTTACTTAAGTTCCCAAAAAAAATAAAAAAAAATCCCCAAAAAAACCTTATTTTGCAGGCATCGTTTAGCCTTGTTCCACTTGGATCTGGCCGGCCGTCTCCATCCGCTGCAGGACTCCGCCACCGTTCGTCTTCTACACTGGCGTCGGAGGTCTTCCATTGGCACCATGACCACCGCCTAGCAGCTCGAGGACAAGCTGCATGTCCGGGAGGGGTGTAATGTCATAGGGGTGGGCCTTGGGCCTAGTCGGTTATTATTAGGAATTAGAGATTTGTTTCTATTTGAGTTAGAGATTAGTTTCCTTATGTTAGAGATATAGTTAGAGATATGATATTAGTTACCATATTTGTTAGAGATATAATTGAGGTTAGATTCGATCTGTTAGGGGGAGCCATCTATATAAGAGGGCTACCGCATGCTATTAGAATCAATCAGAGAATTATCATAGTCTTCCTCATTTAGTCTCTCTCCCTCCTTCTACGCCGACGCCATCTGGCCATCCTCTCGGTGGTATTTATCCCTCATGAACTAAGGTTCATGACAGCATCATTCCCAGGTTTAAATTTGCACCAATGTCACCGTACGTGACAACGCATAGGTATGTTGTTGATGCATGCTGTGGGAGGGAGGGATCCTTACCCAGGAATAACCAAAAATAAGCTAAAATCGTGACTTCTTTGCTTGCAACAGCTCCACTCTTTCATACCGTCATGAAATATAGGCTGAAAAAAATGATCTTAGAAAAACCTATGGTTCTTTCCAAAACAGAATTAGCCTCTCAAGCAAAACACTTACTCCCTGCAAGAAAACAAAAAAGATGGGAGAAAGCTGTTAGAAAACTATTAGTGAAAAATAGGAAATAAATTTTGTAACTGGCAGTAGAGAAGGAAGCAAATGTAGAGTTAGCAAATATATTTTCTGAAGCACTTTGTGAAAACTGAAAAAAGAGGAATCAAGTTTGTCAGATCAGAGGAGCAGAAATACGTGTGTATGTTATTCTCATGTACAGATGTACTGGATGATTCCTCTTTTATTGTACAGGTTTTTACTATTTGATAATCTTACTTATATGTGTAACCGATACTCCTTATGCACCTTGTCAGCATATGAACATTATTGTATTTAGTAGAACAACTTTCAAGATCAATTGCAGTAACCAGTAGTTCGCACATGCTTAAACATTATTTGGGATCACATCAAAGATAGTGCTTATAGTTGACCAATTTTATTTGAATGAAAAGACACAAAAGAGAATTGCTACTTTGTTAGTCCTAGAAGAATAAGTAGTTATTCTTTTCTTTGTCTTGCAAATAGATAATTTTTCCATTGCTCTAGAAACATTGCAGCATACCAGCTAGAGCTATTCACAGTAGAACATTGCAACAGTAAGAAAAATGTGTTGCACTAGTTGCTATTTTACTGAAAGTCCGAAACATTTCTGTACAACTAGTGTAGTATTGCACTTGAACTTGGGACAAGTGATTGTTGCCTAAGAAAAATGCTGGTATTTGATCCCTAGACATGCCCATAGAAAAAGGGGAGAAAGACCTATCTTTCCATATTATTATGAATTAACTTTGCCTAATCTCTGAAAGCGAAGGTACTATCTTCCGCACAGTTGTCTGATTGTCTCACGCATCGCACATGATGCCTAATCAACAGACAACTTCCAGGTACCCACACCCCAACCCAAAGAACAAAATTTCCCAATACTTTTCTTGCACCTAATTAGAGAATCTTTTGCCAATGCCATCAGCAGCCGCTTCTGACTGAATCATATCGGCCCTGTTTGGATACGTTTAAAATCCGATTCTGGGTAGAATTAAGCGAGAATCCCACCCAAACGCTTTGATTATTTTTCGATTCTTTCAACCGCCGCGGTGGGAAAAATCAGCATTTGCACTGAGAATCCAAAATCCTGTACATAAGCCCCATCAGGATTATTCAGATTATTCAGATCGCAGATTCTTCAGATCGCGACTTATCAGAAAATCTTGATCAAATTAAAATCGATTCTTAGATAAGCGTATCCAAACAGGGAGATCATCCCCAGGCACATACTACCAGGGGCGGAGCATGGGTGAGGCCACCCCCCCCCCCCCCACACACACACACAAAATAATAATAAAAAAAGGACTCAGTATGTAGTAGTATTCAGGCCCATTTATCACCCATCCCTTTACTTGGCCACCCCTGCACTTTTCTAAAGCCCGTGAGTTTGGCCCGCTCAGCTTCAGTTCTTGCCTTCTTCCGCACTAAGCCATGAGTTTATCACTGTGACCCAATTATATTCCCCTTCTAGGTTTAGCTCATTAGTTAGCAAGTAGTTGTTGAACTACTGCAGCACCTGGTACGAGCAAATGGAAGGCACGCCAAAGCTCCGAGAGGATTACTTCTGAGCGGGGTCCAAACCGGAGATGACATAAGTCCTTGAAATGAGGCCAGGAAGGCGCTCCCAAATCCCACTCCAACTGAAAATACCAAAATTGGGCAATTCCAGTGAGATGATATGAGGCGAGCCAAACTTTATCGGATTCGTCCGTCCCTTACCCGCGGAAGAACTGTTCGCAACGATTAATCCAAGCCAACGGATGATCCTTGCCATCATAAACGGGAAATTTAAGCCTGTGATATCGGGGAGCACTGACGGATGGCCTTCCTATGGTCAAGGTGGATGGCATAGGGGCACCATGCTGCTCTTGGAGTTGGTGGTCATGGAGGGGCATGGTGGTGGGGAATGGTATGTGTTGTGGGGTAGCTAATAAGGCGGTGGGATGGGGGAAAGCATGAGGCGGTGGGATGATGGGATGAGGTGAAGTCATGGGCGGAGCCTGCAGCGGCCCGGAGGAAGATGGGGATTGTCCCAGGTGAGGTGGCGGCGCCTGCTGGTGCAATCCAGGCAGACGTTGCAGGAGGCCGAGCAATTCGGCCGCAGGATGCTTTTCCACTATCGTGAGACGAGTAGCCACGTCGCCCAACTGCTAGTTCATGCCGTCCATCCGAACCATCAGCATCTGGAGGGATTTTAGGATTTGCGCCATTGCGTCTTCCTCTGTTTCTTCTGAGGTCGTCATGGTGTCTGCCGCGAGCCCGCGAGTGGCTCTGATACCATATTGGTACCAGCCCGGCTGCGTAGGAAATATTGGTGGTCAGTGGGACCTTGCAACCAAGTTCCTCTGCGCCCAGGAGCCGTGATGGTGGAACACACCAAAGATAGCAGATCGGGAACAAGAAGCAAGGACTGGGAACTCAGATGATTGTATTCTTCTGTTGTCGATTACAACGAGTAAGGCTCCCCTTTTATACTCGAACCAATCCTATTCCTAAAGCAATACTGACTCCAATTCCGAAAGCAATACCTATTCCTTTTCCTAAAGACAGTCATCTATATCGTATTTAAAGTAAATAGCTAAGTAGAAATAGATTAGGATCTCTATCTCTTCTAATTGTTGGTTGTTGCCGGACCCTGGTGTCGACGGCTGAGCCGTGCGCCATGCTGTCCTCCTCTGATACAGAATGCCCCACATAACAGCACCCTATTTTGCTCCATGCTCGACTACTCGTCGCCTTTGGCTCATTTGGTAGACGGTGGCAGAGAGCAAACAGCAAGCCACAAGACCAACGACTCACAACTAGACAAGGCGTTGTGGCAGTCGGCGGAGCATGACGCACACGCACCCCTGCAGGGCCATTGCCTGGCATCCCTTCCTGGCTTCCTCATGGTAATTCTTGCCTTTCCTATTGTGTTCTCTGTCTTTCTCATGCCTCACATAGGTCTCACTTTATCTCCATTCTATGTGTCTTCGATCTTAATTGGGGCATTTGCTAATTAGGTTACAAGTTCTTAATTTTGGCTGGTTTGCACAACAGATTTTGATGCTTAGCTACATGATACAGATCTATTGTTAAGTGCTGATCTTGCTGTAGTTAAGAGAACTAGCACCTGATGAGAAGGTAGTTTTGTTTATGTGTACGGACACTTTGGTAGCATGGATGTTGGATTTGCATTGGCCTCTGGCGTTTGCCCCCCCTTGTGATTTGGCTCAAGCTCCGCCACTGAATACTACCAATGTACCATCATCCATTGGAACTACCCGTCTCTATACAATGGTTCGAACGGATTTTAATGTCTACAACATATATAGCAACTACCCAATTCGCCTCTAACAGTGCCATCAACAGGACGCAGCTATGCAATGATTTGGAAGGGTTTCAATTTCTACAGCACAACAGCTACCCAAATTCGTGTCTTACGCCGTCTCCGAAGGCACCTAAGCAACCCAAATTCGTGTCTTACGCCGTCTCCGAAGGCACTTAAGGCCCTTGACCGCGATTACACCCTGAGCCTTAGCATACGACTTGCGAGGCTCTGTTGCGAGATCTGCAGGGCCGGGCATACGAGCTCGGAGAAGGAAGGCGCCTACTTCGATAATCCACTGGTGCTTAAAGCAGAGACACGATGCGATATTTCCGGGTTGGGCTATGGGGGAGGAGGGGGTGGAGATGAGGAGGAGCAGCTCACGGAGGGGTGGTAGTGGCAGGAGCCGTCGGGGTTGTCGTCGTCGGTGAACATGGCGTCGCAGCCAATCCGCTGGCACCGCACCGGGGCGGGCGCGGCGCCGCTCTTCTCCACCTCCGTCGACATCGCGATGTTTCTCTCCGGCGCGTGCGAGCTCGCTCTGGAAGATTTGTGCCTCCCCTCTACGGGAAATTTAACTATTTGCCACCCTTAAGAATACCACCTATCCAAATATCATCTTCTTCGTTGTATTCAACAATTTGCCACTCTTAAGATGTGGTTGACTAATTTTTTGCCACTTCGAGCCTACGAGGCGCCAAATCATGCCATGTCAGCGCCTCCCCGCCCGCTCGCCGGCGCCAGCGCCTCCACCTCCGTCCCGCGCGCCGCCGCGCCTCCCGCTTCGCCGCGCCGCGCCTGCGCCTCCGTCCCAGCGCCTCCCGCTCGCGCCGCTGCGCCTGCGCCTCCGTCCCAGCGCCGTCCGGAGAGCACGAGGCGCGCACCTGTGCCCCACCTCTCTTCTCCATGAGCTAATTGCTCCTTCCTTGCCCGCAGGCCGCCGGCGAGCTATTTCTTCACCACCGACGGCGCCGGGTCTTCCCAGGGAACGGTAGCGCCCCTGGTCGATTCCCCGCATGTGGATCGTCGCTCGGACCCCGGGAACCCGTTCATCAAGTCGCCGGATCCCGCCGCCCTCCCCAGCAAGCCGCCACCGTCCACATCCCCGCCGCTAGGGCTGGATAACGAGCTGGCTCGGCTCGGCTCGGCTCGGCTCGGTCTGGCTCGGTAGGATAACGAGCTGGCTCGAGCTGGCTCGTTATAACTAACGAGCTAAAAAGCTAGCTCGGCTCGGCTCGTAAAAGCTCGAGTTAGCTCGTTTGGCTCGTGAGCGGGGCCAAAAATGTCTCCATCATATATTCATCCATGGAAGCATGGCTCGTTTGGCTCGTTTAGCTCGTTTGGCTCGTTTGGGTACAATAGAGTACAAATTAACACATGCATGGCTCGTTTGAGTACAATAGAGTACAAATTTACACATTAACACATGCAATAGAGTACAAATTAGGTCCATGGAAGCAGCATATGCATATCTAAATTCTGGAAGTATGGCTCGTTTGGCTCGTGAGCGGCTCGCGAGTGGCTCGAGTTGGCTCGTTATAGCTAACGAGCTAAAATCTTCTTCGGCTCGGCTCGGCTCGTTATCCTAACGAGCCGAGCCGAGCTGAGCCACCCCTAAGCCGGCGAGCTAACGAGCTTGAGTTTTCGTCCAGCCCTACCGCGCCAAGCCTCCTCTCGCCGCGGCCCTCCCGCTTCATCTCGGCGCGTTTGGACCCGGTGTGCTCGGGGCCTCGGTGATGCTCCACCGCCGATGAATCGGAGTTCCATGGCCCGAGACGCCGGCGCCTCGTGCTCTCCGACGCGCGGGGCGAGGCGCGGGCGGTGGCGCAGGGACGGAGGTGGAGGCGCTGGCGCCGGCGAGCGGGCGGGGAGGCGCTGACATGGCGGGCCAGCGGGGCGGGGAGGCGCTGACATGGCATGATTTGGCGCCTCGTGGGCTCGAAAGTGGCAAAAAATTAGTTAACCATATCTTAAGAGTGGCAAATTGTTGAATGCAATCAAGAAAATGTCATTTGGATAGGTGACATTCTTAAGGGTGGCAAATAGTTAAATTTCCCCCTCTCTCTACCTCAGCCTCCTACCTCTTTCGGCGCACGGAATAACGAGAGGGCCCACCCCACTCGTTTCGGATTCTTGTTTCTAGATCATTGTTCCTTAATTTTTTTTTAGTATTTTAGATTTTTTACTTTTTTATATACATTTGTATTATTCGTAATAGGATAACATATTTGTTCTACCGTTTAATTTTTTAAATTTAATTATGCTAAAAAACTATCAGCTACTACAATATATAATAAATCAGCTACAATAAAAAACCAAAAACCATAAAAAAAAGCTTAACTGAGCACCACCTCAAAGGTGGCCAAATTGGTCGTGCTAGCCAGACCATATAGTACAATTGGTCCAATCCAGACATGGCACGACCTACTATCTAATTGGGTTGTGTGGCTCTGGTTGATAACTTATGCTGCGCTTGAGTCAAGATCTCGGTCCATCGGGTTAGTCTGGTACAGCATAAATAGTATCAGGCTTGACATGACACGGGCCATCACAACTCATTTATTTGTTAATATTTATAAGATTTTATTTTTGTATTCTTTGAACTTTATATACTTTATTTTGTAAGTATATATATTGCATTATATATATTTTATTGGATTTTTATATATTTTTTTAAAATTTAACCATGTTGGACAAACTTAGCACGACCCGTGATACTATCATACCGTACTTGAGTCGGCGCCTTAATCTATGGACTCAGGGGCGAAGCCCAATGGGCCAAGGGGGGTTCCTTGGCACCAGGGTAAAAAAAAAGAAATACTTATTACCATCTCATATTCACCATATGTGCACCACCCTCAGCCCAAAATTGTGCACCCCCTAGTGGCCCAGCCCACAAATTGGGCCCTGCGATTGGGAAAAAAACACAGCAGCAAGCCGATTCATCTGCCCCTGCCGGCTGCCGATTCATCTTTTTCCATCTACTGCCGTCTGCCCGTCTGCCGATTCATCTGCCGGCCGCCAACTGCATCTTCACGGGCTCACGGCATCTTCAGTCTTCACGGAATCACGGTGCCGGCGTGCCGCACTGCCGCTGCTTCCGCCTTCCAGGATTTTCTTCACGTCGGCATCTTCAGTCACGGACTCACGGTGCGTTAAAACAGGCCGAGATTAAGCTATCATTGTTATTGGCATCATCATTCACTACCCATTTTTTCTGAATGCTGTTATCAGATACTTCTTTTGAGATCCACACCAATACACCATTCAAATGTTTGTACCATTTAAACGACGCTCCCGATGTACAGAGGCACACTGGTGGATTAGCCTCATGATCTCCAATCTAACATACACATTTAAAGTACAATAATTGCGATTTGCACTAGTTTGATCTATTATAAGAAAGCACTTGTATTGCACATTTGCACAGATATGTTCATGTTCTGAATTTGGACTAAAATTA
The DNA here is from genome assembly GCA_036346575.1 of Dendrocalamus sinicus. NCBI lineage: Eukaryota > Viridiplantae > Streptophyta > Magnoliopsida > Poales > Poaceae > Dendrocalamus > Dendrocalamus sinicus. The sequence goes on from CM070644.1 coordinate 26,396,484, forward strand.
TATGCATCTATTATCAATTTTCTTACTATTATGCAATGCACCTACTGTAGAACCATATATTTCTTATCTTTTATAATTTTATTTTTGGTAATTTTGTAATAATAGGTGGAGCACTAATCTTAGTAATGGAGAAATTTCTGAAAAGAAAAGCACCAGATAGCACCAACAATGCAAGAAGTTCATGTCCAGATTTACATGAGATCAATTGGAATGAGGAGATTGAATATGATCCAGGGTTAAGGAAACCAATTGATGCTTACCATCCTAATTTGAGAGATAGGGTAAGAAGAAAGTACCTAGAGAATGGGCCTTGCCAACCTCGCACATTTTCTTTTCGATTACAAAGATATCGATCGAGATAGAAAATTTAATCCTAATTGGTTTGATGAGTTTGGTGGTTGGCTTGAGTATAGTAAGGAAAAAGATAGAGCATATTGCTTTTTTTGTTTCTTATTTAGAGACCCTAATAAGAAAGAGGATGGGTATAAAGCATTTGTTACAGATGGTTGGAATGGTTGGCATAGAAAAAACAGGCTGAAAGATCATGTTGGTGGAGTTGGTAGCTTGCACAATCAAGCAATGAAAAATTGTGACGCTTTGTTACAAAGAGCTCAACATATTGATGTTGTTATGCAAATTCAAAGTGAAGCTGCTAAAAATGCTTATTTTACTCGGCTAAATGGCTCAGTTAGTGTTGCTAGATGTTTATTGAAGCAAGGATTGCCCTTCCGAGGCCATGATGAGTCCAAGGATTCTTATAACAAAGGGAATTTTTTGGAGTTTCGTGATTTCCTAGCAGAGCATGATCCTGCATTAAAAAAGGTGGTAGGTAATGATGCTGCAGGTAACAGTCTTATGACATCTTCTGATATTCAGAAGGATATTGTTGAATGTTTTGCAAAAGAAATATTACATTCTATTCTGGAAGAACTTGGGCATGATGTATTTTGCTTGCTGGTTGATGAATCTAGAGATGTATCTTGCAAAGAGCAAATGGCAGTGGTGTTGAGATATGTTGATAAGTGTGGAATTGTCAAGGAAAGATTCGTTGGACTTGTTCATGTAAAGGAAACAACTTCTTCCTATCTCAAGTCTTCAATTGATTCACTGTTTGCAGGATTCAAGTTAAGTTTGAAGCAAGTAAGAGGCCAAGGATATGATGGTGCTAGCAATATGCGAGGTGAGTTCAATGGGTTGCAATCATTGATAATGAGAGAAAGTACTTCAGCTTATTATGTTCATTGTTTTGCTCATCAACTTCAGTTAGTTGTTGTGGCTATTGTGAGAAAGCATAAAGGCATTAGTAATTTCTTTGGTATGGTTTCTACTTTGTTGAATGTTGTGGGTGGATCATCTAAGAGAAGAGACATGATTAGAGACATTAATCATGAACAAGTGAGTAAGGCATTAGGTTGTGGGATGCTTCAAACAGGCACGGGATTAAATCAAGAGCAATGTCTCCAGAGACCGGGAGATACTCGTTGGAGTTCTCATTATAAAACTCTCAAAAGTTTGCTTGACATGTTTCCAACAATAGTTAAAGTGTTAGAATTTGTGGAAGAAGATGACAGAGATAGAGCAAATAGAGATCAAGCATCTGGTCTTTTAGTGTACTTTCAATCATTTGATTTTGTCTTCTATTTGCATCTCATGTCAACTATATTAGTTATCACCAACACCTTGTCATTAGCATTGCAACGGAAGGATCAAGACATTGTGAATGCTATTCAATGTGTCAAATCAACTAGATTGCATTTGGGTGATCTTAGAAGAGATGGCTGGGAAAAGTTACTTGGTGATGTGTATGATTTTTGTGATAAATATGATATTATCAAATTGGACATGGAAGAATCATACAACAATCCAAAGAAACCAAGACAAAAGACGGGAATTACAAACAAACATCATTATGAAGTGGATTGTTTTAATGATGTTATCGACTGGCTACTTCAAGAGCTTGATAGCCGCTTCAATGAGACAACATCTGAATTGCTTGTTTGCTCAGCTGCTTTCAATCCAAAAGAACGATTTCATGATTTTAATGTGGATAGCTTGATGAGACTGGCAAAACTTTATCCTGATGATTTTAGTTCTAGTGAATTGGCTGATCTTCGACATCATCTTTGCCTCTATATTGCTGATGTGAGAGAAGATGATAGATTCTCTAATGTAGAAAGTATTGGTGAGCTTTCTCAAAAAATGGTGGAGACAAGGAAGCATCTTTGCTATCCTTTAGTTTATCGGCTTTTGAAACTAGTACTAGTTTTGCCTGTTGCCACTGCTACGGTTGAGAGGTGCTTTTCAGCTATGAAGATTGTGAAAACATATTTACGTAATCGCATTGGTGATGACTACATGAGTCATAGCCTTATTTGTTATGTCGAGAAAGAAGAAATGAAGAAAGTCACAAATAAGGCTGTGGTTGATCGTTTTATGAATATGAGAGGACGCAAATATGCAATATGAAAAGGTATATTGCCTATTTTCATATGATTTTTTAATAGGTTTTAAGCTGAAAATTAACATGTTTTTATTCTCCTTTGTTGTAGGCCATTAAGGATATTGAGTTCAGATAATATATTTGCCTATATTAATGGATTTATTTATTTTGGTACGTACTTTTTCTTTGCTAATGCTTTATCATCGACTCATTGTTCATTGTCAATCACTTTGTTATATTATATATGTTAAAACTGCCGGTACAACATATTTTCTATATATTGTCCATCGAAATTTTTGTGTACTGTGCTATATGTGTGGTGAAGTGTGCACCCCCTTGGTTTCTCTCTAGCTTCGCCCCTGTATGGACTGATATGGTATGACCCATCTAAGTAGCAACTAAATAGGTATATACCAAAATAGGTCATGCCTAGGGGTGGATAGGGTGGATAACGAGCCGGCTTGGCTCGGGTCATAAAGGCTCGTTAGGGAAGCGGCTCAGATCGGCTCGACTCGTTAAGCTAACGAGCTAAAAGAGAAGGTTGGCTCGGCTCGTTCAAAAGCTCGAACTCGGCTCGTTCAAAAGCTCGAACCCGGTTCGTTAGGGTCGTTAAGTGGAATATGCAAATTACATCAATCCTATGGCTCGTTAGGCTTTTTATGTTTCAGATTTATTTTTCTAAATGATAACTTCTATGATTCTATAGAGTGACAGTGAATCCTATACAGTAGTAATCCTATGACTGAAATTACATCAAAAAGGAAAGAGCATCTAATGTAGTAGGTTCATAACAAAGTAAGAAAAACTTGTCAAGAAAACTCCAGTTCCAGTATGAGCAAATATGACATCTGATGGTTCCTTTCCATAGGTGAAATTAACAGAGAAAAGAGTAACGTGTACTTTAATAATACCTCTCAGTGACTAAAGAGGTATGAAAATTGGCAAGCATACATACTACTACTGCTGTACTGAGCCATTCACGTCATGATGGCCCAAAGACGCTATTGAGATGGGCCGGCCGAACCTAGCGAGCGGCTTGCGAGCCGACTCGGCTCGGCTCATTAACGGATCAAGCTGAAATTCTAGCTTAGTTCGACTTGTTTGTGCCACGAGCCAAGTCAAGTCGAGCCTTCAACGAGCCAAGCCAGCTCACCAGTCTTGAGCTTTGTGTCACCCCTAGTCATGCCTTATATGGGACAACAGGTCAGGGTGCAGGGTTTTGCCGTGTTCGTGTCGAATGGAGCCTCTTCTGGGCTCGGCTCGGACACGATGATGGAACCGGACCTGGAACGTTGCCCGTGGGCGGAGATGATTATATCATTTTTTTTTCCAGAGTGGCATATCCATTTTTTCCATGTTCCAATGTCCATGTAGTAACGTCACTATCAAATCAAACCAGTTTCCAGACTGGTGCAAGGTTTTAAAATTTAAACTCAACATTTTATTTTCTTGTACTTTTGCATGAATCTTAAGACACTTCAGAATGCTAAGATAGTATATGGATATCCGTAGCTCTATATACACATGGAGTTTCTTTTATTCTTTTTTTACACATTAGTACAATTCTTACACAAAATTTTCGATTCCCCCAAACTACGAGGGATGCGACGATCGTTTACACATTATTTTTCATAATTTTTGAAGAACTGAGCTTTAGCCATCTTCTCATCATCCCATCTTGGTTTAATGATCTCTCCCAGTGACCCGAAGCAACGTGGTAAACAACAATGGTCAACAAATATTTTGGACATTGATTATGCCTCAGTGTTTCTAGAAGATGAAGTTGAGACTTTCGTTCATCTAAGAAGCTGTACCGTCTCCCAGGGTGCGAAGGTAGTGGAGTTTCCCAACATAAAAAAAGAGAGATCAAAATTGTTGTAACCAATGAGCTAGCACATCTTATTAGATTATCAGTACAATTTTTTAAATAATCTATTTTTATTCCAAATTATATTATATCTGTATTTTTTTTATAGTTTTGACTATATGTCACTCCACGGTTAGATGATTTAGGCTAGTCGCCGAACCGTTGGGCGATACACAGTCAAGTCACGTTGCCTAACAGTTGGGTGATAACACCGACAAGCCCGTAGTCGCCTAACTGTTAGGCGACTAGGGGTTATGTTCCACCACACACGTGGTCGGCCGAGCGCATGCGCTCATTTCAGCCGAGTGAGGAAAGAAAGAAGGGGAGAGGCACTCGGCCGAGAGGAAAGAAAGGAAGGGGAGAAGAGAAAGAGAGGAGAAGAAAAAAGGAAAGGAGGAAAAAGAGGAGAGGAGGAGGGAGGAGAGGAGGACGAGGAGGGAGGGAAAGGAGGAGGGAGGGAAAGGAGGATGAGAGATATGTGTATTGACAATTGTGAGTTCTCTATATTTCTTTGTAGATTTACTTTTGAAGTATGGTAGGATGTCAACTAAAATAATTAGATGTGTAGTTTTGAAACTAAGATAGGTTAGCAATTAAAATTATTACATATGCACTTGTATCTGGTATGTCGCATATTGTTAATAATTTTAAATAGTGTGGTCGTAGAACTAACGCTAATTTAGTTGTTAATAGTTGTATTACTGCTTAGATCGCTCTGTTGCGCATTTAAAGGCTCAGTTAATTTTGTTAGTCGCTTATAAATTATAGAAATCTCATAATAATTATTCTTAATTATTAGAATAATTAATAACCATCAAAAAATTTTAAACTATTTGTGACGATTAGAATAGCACGCACCGATTAAAAATAGTACGCGCCGATTTAAGATTATGCGTAACGATTAAAATTGTACGCGCGGATCTAAATAGCATTTGAGTCGTAAAAATCCGTAAATGACTAAAATACAATTCAGGGATCCCATAGGGACGTCTTAGTATAATTCATTTAATTATTATTTAAGATTTATTTTTTTGTTATATCTATAAGTAAATAATCATGCGTGTACTAATTACAGAAAAATAATCGATACCAAGAGAGAAGAATTTAGTTGAGTGACCCTGAGACCTAAAATTATTTAGAGAGATAAATGTGTGCGCACCTATGAGAAATTAAATAGGAATTATTGCATACGTGAAATCGGCTAGTAATGATTTGAAGAATTTTTGGAGCAACACTATTAATATTTAAACCAGTAATTATGTTGTAATTGCTAACTTCAAATTAATTTACAGATATGGCTCGCAACCATGGTGGTTTGGACTAGCCTTTCGGCTTGCTGGACTGGCACATCGACGCGCAGCACCGCGCGAGCTGTCGTGTCCCGCATCCTGAAGGTGGGGATGAGGCGACCCAGTTGGGAGTCGTTCGTACGCGGACACCCCGACAGGTTTGGAGACTAGATCCACGTTTGAGAGACATGTTTGTCTGCAAATTGTGGCACTTATTTTTATGTTTTTTTCGCCACGTACTGACTTCTTCGTGCTTTACAGGCTGAGCGATGCCAGACTCGTACCTCTCGCGAGGATGGTGAAGGCCATCGATGAGGACGATGTTCAGGTCATTGATGACGGGGAGGTCCAAGTCAACCCAAAGTGGTCACAATAGTTCCCGTTCGACTAGTCACTGCTAACAGCTCTGGTGGACCGGTGGCGGCCCGAGACGCACACCTTCCACCTCCCATTCGGGGAGATGGCACCCACTCTGCAAGACGTCGCACTGCTGCTCGACCTACCCATTGCGGGAGAGGCGGCCTCCCTGTCGGACGCGCCTACAAATTGGTGTGATGACCTGTTGGGCAGGTTTGAGGGGGTCCCTCCGACGGAGGCTATAGCGCCCCGGCCCTCCACAGAACTCAAGATGCTACCACCACACACTTACCATCTCAACAGGGAGCAATCAACATACGAATATAGTATATTAGCAGTAAGCCAACTAACTTCATATTGCACATAACTGGAACGTAAATAGAACTCTGAGCTCCATGACCATGGAGACCCTCCTCCACGGCTCGCAAGCAAATTAAACCAAACGGTGAGTAACAAAGGACTTAACACTAGATTAAACATAAAAGCTCAGCGTAAGGCTAAGCTGTTATTTCATATGTGCAGTGCCAAAAGGACTATTCCCATTATGTGTATGTCACCATCATTCACCTAAAAACAACAACAGAGCAAGGGTGAGTCCGGAGACTCAGCAAGCACACGATGAAACAGTAACATCACTTTAGCAATTCAATCGATTTCATAAACTGTAAGTTATAAATCAACTCTATGACTGTAAACTGTAAATCAAATCCATAACTGTAAACTATAAATCAATTCCATGTCTATAAACTGTAAATCAATTCTACGATTGTGAACTGTAAATCAAATCTGGAACTGTAATTCCATATCTGTAAAATGTAATCAATTCTACAACTGTGAACTGTAAATCAAGTCTACAACTATAAACTGTAAACTCATAACCCTCTATAACTATAGCACTTTCTTTGTTACTTTCATGCAATGCAATACCATGCAATGCATCTGTAACTGTAGCTTATACCAGTATAGTGGAGGGTACACCCGTCGATGTCACCCTCTTCCTCCATCCTGTGGAGGTGCCCACCTCTGTAGATCTTATTCAAGAGCACTCCAGACTAGTTATATGACTTTCTCGCCGACCTGACTCTTATGCATTTTGCATGATGCAACATTCTTCAAATGTGGATGTCTAATTATAAGCAGTACTCATCAAGGTATGATTAGCCCATAATCATATACATTATCTCGTAAATACTATAAATCATAACATGGAAACACGACTAACAAACATTCACGTAGTTCATTGTTCTACCATGCACTTGTCTGTTAACCTGGCGGACGGTGGTGGACGGTACCAGACTCGAACCGTCACCTGAACAAATATTAATCATTTCAATTCATTGCTAATGCTATACATTCATATATGAGCAAATGACATCACTCTAATGCCCAATCCGACATAACCAATTCCTGTCCCACCAAGCAACTTTCCATTGTCCCGGTGCTTAACCAATCTAAACATTTAGCAATTTCGTCATTTACACTCGCGGATCGAATTCTACACACTTAATCTCCCACCATCCCTTCCTTCTCTCTTTCCCTCTCCCACCACGGATCGGCTGGATCAACAGTGGTAACACCGATTTCACCATCCCAGCATTCATATTAATAAGTGACCTCTTGGCCACACAAATCAATTCTAACAATCGGCATAGTGACTTTATGCAAAATTCGGTGAATAAGTAGGGAGTAGGGTTTTGAGGCATTACACTGGCCCCGAGCGACTGGATCAGAGCACTACCTTCTTTTCCATAGCCGGATCTGACAGATCTGGTGGTGAGTCAGACTTTTCTTTTCTCTTCCTCCTCTTTTCCTTCTCTTTTTTCTTCTCTCTCTCTCTCTCTTTCTTCCACGGTCGGCTCCTCCCTCTTCTTTTCCTTCAGGTCGTCAGCTCCCGCCTCTTCTTTTCTTCTCCCACTGCTCTTCCTCACGGTTGACGCCCTCTCCTTCTCTTCTTCACCCAGATGGTGACCCTCCCTGTCCTCCTCTCGGCTGACTAGCCCTCCACTTTCGTGGAGTGACGGCAGCAGGGACGGGGAGGTGAGGGGTAGCAGCACGCGAGCTAGGGTGGCGTTCGGTAGCAGGAGGGCAAGGCACACCGAGAGGAGACGATGGTGGCTGGCCACGTGCAAAGAGACAGCGGCGTGGCAGCAACCACAGCAGGGGAAGCGAGGGCGGGGAGGGGCGACCGCTGGAGGGTGGCAAGCAGTGGTGCCGACAGTTGGGCGAGGCGACGGCACATGGTGATGGTCAGAGGTCAAGAACGGTGGCCCTGGATGCTGGCGAGCGACAGCAGCGATTTGAGCACGGGGGAGAAGCCAAAATGGCGTTTGCCTCCCCCTCTACCTGGCTCCCTCCCTTATATGGGGCATAGCATGGGCCAGGCTAGGCCTCTTCCGATCCAAGTATTAAAGAGGCCGCGGCACCGTACTACATCTTCCTGGTGCAACAGAAGCATGGCCCACCCATGCGGTGGCTTTTTGTAATCCTGGGTAAGTATACTATCCATTTTCCTTATTTAGCGATGCTCTATTCTTGCCATATGACGAGCTTACCAATTTTTCATTTGTGTATAGGTCGAGCGGATGGACCTGCAGGCCGATGAGTACCAAGTGTCGCGGCACCTCGAGGCATACTTGTTGTGGTTGTTTGGCTGGATACTATTTACTAGTAGCCACGGTGACTCCGTCGACGCTCATCTCGTGGGGTATGCGAGGGCCATCGCCAATGGGGAGGAGGTGAACATCAGTTGGGGTTCAACCGTACTTGCCACAACGTACCACGACATGTGCAATGCTTGTTGCAGGACAAGGCTGACCTCTGTCCTCACAGGCTGCCTCCTGCTGCAGCTATGGTCGTTCAAGCGCTTCTCCCTCGGACAGTCGATGCTGCTCGACAGCAGTCCATACCACGCAGACATGTAACGTGGGGCGCCCTGGACGGGCCAATCACAGGGTCCCTTTGGTGTCGTAGGCGGGTACATACTCTCATAAATCTTTACTATACATGTATTACAGGTCATCCTTTGTAACCATTGTTCTGGCTCGCAGGTATAGTTTGCACACCTGCAGGTCACCCATGTGTATGACAACTTCATCGAGCATCTCGACCACCTCACCGCTGACGACGTGTGCTAGGAGCTGTACTCAGCTCAGGAGATAGAGGCACACACTCACGAGGGGTTGTCCTCACTATGCTGGCATGGCCAGGCATACTGGCTGACGCGAAAGAAGCTCGTCTTCAACATGTTTGTCGAGGACTACGTAGTACATAAGATAATGCGCTAGTTTGGCCTCCGTCAGGTGGTTCTAGTCCCCGTCGGGAGTCGGATGCCTAACTAGGTCCACTCGTGAGTTACACACAACACATGTCTCTAAATTTTTTTGAGTTCTATTAGGATGCTTTCTAATTGCAGTGGTACGTTTTGTAGGCATAACAGGAGGGGTGGCAATAGGATGAATTGGGCGGCGAAGATGGCATAGTGGGTGCAGGAGTGGGCGGAGACTCTTGAGGACTTCATGCAGGAGGCCACACTGTACAACCCCAGCACGTACGATGAGTATCTATGCTAGTACGCTTCGTAGACATGCACCAGGCTCATGCATGTCATTGACCCTCCCCCACTCATGTACCTGCATCGACTGACACGTACCCTATACACTTGGTGCGGAACTTGTCCCTTGCGGCACATACCCTCATGTTTTGAAATGTCTAAGTATGGTTACCACAATTACAAGTTTCACACTCTCTTCTACTTCTTGCAGACAGACATCGCCGCCAGGATTATGAGGGACACGGGGTCAATCGTGGACAGGTGGCCCATGGTTTGGAGGTGGCACACAACGAGCTGGTTCAGGTTATCCATTGGGTCTATACAGCGTCCAAGGGTGTCGTTGAAAGCATTTAGGCCCCTAAAAATATTGGTTTTGGTAATTAATGACATTATGTGATCATGGGACTAATGTGTGTGTTAAGTGTTTGAAAGGATTAGTCTCAAGGACAAAGAAAGAGGCTCATAAAAGATTTCACAAGATTCAAAAAGCTCCAAGTCTACAAGGTAAATAGTTTAGGGCTCTTTTACTTTAACCGGTCTTAGGAGAAAGGTTGGAAGACCGGATTATAGGTTAGATACCGTATTATTAAGAGGGATCATGATTAAATACTTGATCATATGCTAATGTGCCATATGGATCAATTTAGGATCATGCATGCACTTAGAAATAAAATTAAATTAAAACTGTGCATTGTCAGAAATTTCGGAAGTACCGGTGTTCAACAAGCGGAACTTTTGATCAGCCGGAAGTACCGGAGTTAAACTTGCGGAACTTCCGATCGGCCGGAAGTACTGTGCTCCGGAGCGGAACTTTTTTCCAGAGAGTGACCGGGATTAAACTTAGCCTCTCGGAAATAGGAAGTACCGTGGATTGAATGGCGGAACTACGACAAAATCGGAAGTTCCAGCCTCCTGAGCGGAACTTTTTTCCAGAGAGCAACCTTTTTCAAAACTTCAACTCGTTGAGATCGGAAGTTCCGGGGCTATATCGGAACTTCCGGGATTCCGGAAGTACCGCACTTACAACGGCGGAAGTACCGCACTCATTGTCCAACGGATACTCCTGACTCTCTGACATAGCCGTTCTGAGCCCTCTGCAGAAATTCGGAAGTACCGCCCTCAACACTGCGGTAGTTCCGATTTCCCTGAATTTTTCAGGATTTTTAATTGCAACGGCTATTTGAGGTTGGTGGGGGTATAAATTCGACCCCACCAGCACAAGGACATGTTGTTGAACCATTATTGAGCATCTTTTAGCATAGAACAACCTCACACACCTCATTTCACCATTTGTGCATTCAATTGAGGTAGTTAAGGGAATTCAAGTGCATTGCATCCGTAGATTGATCCATTTGGCACTTGAGTGTGATCAAGCCCGCTGTGATTCATTCTCTTGGTGTTTGCCGATACCTAGACGGCTTGGCAGGAGAGTTCGGTGATATTCTCAAGAAGGTTGTGAGAAGGCCCGACAAGATTGTGAAGACTCGGAGCTCGCCTACCCGGAGAGGGAAAGGGCTACTGCTAGTGATCGAGGTGATTAGACTCAATTCGTGGAGCCGGTCCGATTCGTTCGAGCTTACCTCAACGTGGACTAGGGGAGACCGCCAAGTCTTCGATCACCACGGTAAAAAGTGATCGTGTCATTTATGGTTTGCTCTCTTGTACTTCTTTTACATTCAAGCAATTTATTTCATTAGAACCATTCGATTGCTTGTGTGACTAGAGTAGCAAATTTTGATCTAGACTAGAATTGTACTTGTTCTTAGGGTAATTCATATTGTGCTAGTGATCACTTGAGCCATTACAACTTGTTTTAGTTGCTACATTGCTTACTTGTTTTAGGCAATCATTAAAGTTAAAATTGTTAGCTTAAATTAGAAGAAAAATTTTAAACTGCCTATTCACCCCCACTCTAGTCGGCCTCCTCGATCTTACAGTCGTGGCCTTAACGTCATGTAGGATGCTCCCAGAGGTCGCCACGTCGACATGTACGCCGAGGCCACCATGCCCTACAACTCCGATAGTAGGCTCCATAGGGGCCACGTCCACATGCCCTACCAGCTGCTGACCAGCCCGGAGGGTCAGGGTGGGTACGTGGATACCACTAGCCACCGTCGCCGCTGGGCTAGGATGGAGGCTAAGCGTGGGCACGTCTGTACACACTGGCACCGTCATCATTGTTGGACTCGTACCAGGCAGCGGTAGGGCAGCACATGTTGTACCCTCAGGTGTGAGGGCAGGGCGGGTACGATAGTTGGCTGCACGCCATGGCCTATGTGTAAGGTACGTTTCATCTCTTCAGGTTTGTTTGTGTCGATACATTGCACGAATAAATAATATCCATCCTGCAGGTATCGCGACCCACCCTAAAGTTTAGCTATCCCCTCATGAGAATCCCCTGGTGGATGTAAGCGACTTCCTCGTGGGCGACCCGGCGAAGGTTAGGGGAGCATGTGAGCATGCACCCGTCGAGGTTCTTTTCGAGTTGCAGCTCAGCGGTGTCCCAATACCCATGCAGGCACAGATGGAGTCGACCCCCGAGGCCTTGGTAGAACGGGCAGCAAGGCTCCTGCCCGCCTTGCCCTATCAAGGCGTTGACACCCCACCCTGAGGATGGCCAAGCAGGGCCGTACCGATGGCACCGACCTGGGGTGGGACGTGGCGATGACGGAGGAGGTGCTGCGGGTGGTGTGCGGGCGATGCGCAGGGGCCTTTCTATACATGCATTCATTGCGTACATATTTTATTTCGTCGCTACTATGGCATAATTGTGTATGATTTCCTCGTGCATCACAATATTATTATTTTAAATCGTCCAACCATTGAGCTACTTGGACTAGTCGCTCAACCCGGTTGGGTGACTAGAGGCATGTTGCCTAATCATTGGGCGACATGGACTAGTCGCCCAACGGTTGGGCGACTTGGCCATGTGTCGCTTAATGGTTGGACGACTAGCCCAAGTCATCCAACCGTAGAGCGACATATGGCCAAAATTGTAAAAATAATGTAGGTATAATACTATCATCAGAATAAAAATAGATTATTTTTAAAAAAATTCTTATCAGTACTGCCTTGGTTTTCTTGTGTGGAGTCTGTGTAACATGTAACTTCTATGGGCAACCGATATTTTTTCCTTAAACTAGTTACGTACCCGTGCGTTGCAACGGAACTCATTGAATGTATAGAGAATTGAGCTATAGAAAAGAGTTGCTCTGATCAGTTGAAAAGTGGAGAATGATGAGAAGTTAAGGAAATAAAGCGGTTAGAGGAGAATAAACGTACAACCACTAACTCATTCTTTTATAATAGTAAAGATAAAAGAAAATTCACCATACAATTAGATTATTTAGTGACCCTGTCTCCTATGGATTTAATATAAAGTTTGAGTATTTATATCGACATGGGATAGTTCAGTATTATTGCACCTTTCAATCAAATTTAAGCCGGGGTTCTATTTGGATTTAATGACTGGATAGTAGTAACATCACAAAGCATTATTTATGAGGATGACCGCAGTTCCCTCATAAAAAGCTATTTCCTCTGGTTTCCTGTGTACTCTAATATAAGCTTGTCAATGGTAACCAATTTATATAGAGAAAAATTATGGAACGATATATTGTTTCTTTTGAAATTAATGGTATAAGAAACAACCGTCCAATTCAAAGCATTGGATACTGCAGATCATTGTTTTCTTCGTTTTTATCGACTAGATGCTTCCCCGCATACCTTTGGTCAATCCATTGTCTCTCCCTTGAGTCCTTCTCAAATGCGTTCCTTTCCTCTCCACACCAAATCTCATATCCAATGTTGACCGATTAACTACTATCACCAGTGTATCTGACGGTTTTAGACCATCTTGCAATTGCAGAGGAGCTATGGAGAGTGGTTAGCTGCTGTGGCAAGTGGGTGGGGCGAGTTGTTGCAGAGCTTGCATGCCGCCCCGCGTACCTTTGGTCAATCCATTGTCTCTCCCTTGAGTCCTTCTCACATGCGTTCCCTTCCTCTCCACACCAAATCTCATATCCATTGTTGACTGTTTAACTACTATCACCAGTGTAGCTGATAGTTTTAGACCATCTTGCAATTGCAGAGGAGCTATGGAGAGTGGTTAGCTGCTGTGGCAAGTGGGTGGGGCAAGTTGTTGCAGAGCTTGCATGGCGGCGAGGCAGCGAGTGGTGGTAGGCTCGCATAGCAGCTACGGGCACAATGGACAGGAGTGGCCACAAGTGAGCATAACGGTGTGCAGCGTGCTCGAAACCCACTACCTCATCCTTTCTTTTCGTTGCCTTTGGTGAAATCTAGCGAAGACGTGTTTTGAAACTTCTCTAAAACTAGAAGCATGTGAATTTTTGTGTTTGAAATCTTCTTGAAACTTAAAATTTTGATGTGGAACTCGCCTAAAATTATTTTGGAACTTTGAAATTTTGGTACGAAACTCGCTTGATATTCTTCTGAAACTTGAAGGTTGATATGGAAACTCTTCTGAAACTTGAAGCTTGCTGTCAAATTTGCTTGAATTGAAACTCTTCTAAAAAAACTTGCATGAAACTAGTTGAACTAGAATTGAGTTTCACTTTTGAAACTTCGTGCTTCAATAAGTTTCAAAATACTTTTAGTTATGAAATTTACCAGAAAATAGTTGAAACTTTTTGAAACTCTTAACTAGAATTGGGTTTCACTTTCGAAACTTCATGCTTCAATAGCAAGCTTTAGAATGCTTTTAGTTTTAAAACTGGTCTGAAACTAGTTGAAACTTTTTGAAACTCGAACTAGAACTTGAGATTCACTTTTGAAACTCCATGTTTTGGAATGCTTTTAGTTCTAAAACTTGCCTAAAACTAGTTGAAAATTTTGAAACTTGATCTAAAACTGAAGTTTCAGTTTTGAAACTTGATCTTCAATCAAGTTTTAGAATACCTTACAGTTCTAAAACTTGATGTTTTAGTCAAGTTTCGTGATGTTTTTGGATTATACTTGTGTTTTTAGCTTTGAGACTTGCTCCCTTATTAGGAGAGCTCCCATGTGGCATGACAGAGGACGGTGGAGGGGAATTGTCATGCGCATGACAAAGGATGTTGGCGAGTTTTCACACAAGGAGGAGGTCAGAGATGATGTTTCGTGCACGCCTCGCACATGAAAGGAGGATGGCTAGGAACTATCGCACGTGCCTCCATGCATGCGAAGAAAAACGACGAGAAACTCCATAGCCCACGGTGGAGGAAAACGTCAAAGTCTTAGACGGAGGATCCGACGACTGGATCCTATATTGTTAGGAGCCCTCCTAACGGTATGGCATGAGCTAGTAGCTCTCATTGGGATAATTGACTATATACCATTATAATCGTAGTCGGTCTGAAAAATGCCACTTTAATCATGTTCCTTAGAAAAATGCTACTACAATCGTGAAATACTCCTAGAAATACCATTATGCTCAATACTAACCGATTTTTACTAAATACACCATCCATATTTTGATTTTTTGTATAGACAAAATACATATCGATATAAGAGAGGTGTATTCATATAAAATAGACTTTTATTGATGCCATTATGATCAATGCAAGTTGATTTTGCATAAATACACTTTCCGTATTTCGATTTGTATTTTTGTGTAGAATAAATACAACTCCAATTATCTCATACTCGGATAAATACAATTATAATCAATAAAAATCTATTTTATATCATTAAAAAGGATTGAAGTTGTATTTTTTTAAAAAAACATGATTATAATAGTATTTTTAGACCGAACACGATTACAATGACATATAATCAATTATTCTCTCATTTAAATATAGCTAACGTTATAGCTTAACCTGATGTGATATAACGTTGAATATCAGCTCGCTTTCCGCTAATGAGGTAACAAGTTTTTGTGAGCTTAATTTCGAGCGGGGAGTCGAACTGGAGAACCCCACGACAGCACGTAACCGCTCCGGCCGATTCGGCCCCACCAAACCCCGAAGTCCCGAACACTCCCGCATCGAACCCTCCACTTCTTCTCCATCGTCCCGCGAACCCTCGTCTCAATCCAATTCCATCCCAATCGAACTGGAGATGCTCACCTAAGCGTCGGGATTGGCCACAAACCCTAGGCCGATCCGGCTGCCCGAGCCCCCCGGCGGCAGCATGGAGATGCCGGAGATCTTCGCCGGCGGCAGCGCCAACGTCGTCCGCTGCGCCGTCGTCATCGGCAACGGCTCCCCCGGAGCCGAGAACCAGTGCCTCGGCCTCGTCCGACCACCTCACCCTCTACGTCAGTAGCCCCCACCCCCCCTCTCTCTGCTACTACCTAATACCTACCATTTCGTAGCATTTCTATTCTTGCACAGCCGCGTCACGATCAGATAGGATGGAAGACTATTAAGACTCTGTTCGACTGCTTGTGTTCGGTGGTTGAAACATAATTTTTTATTAATTTTGCTCCGGGCTTGGCTTGCAGCGCGTCACGAGGCCAAGGGGAGGGATCAACGAATGGCTGCACTTCCTTCCCATTTCCATGCATAAGCTAATTGACCAAGTGCTCAGGCAGTTCTTTCGCAACACGAGGTTTGCATCGGTAGTTCAGGGGAGGAAGCTGTACCGTATCCCTAATGCCGGATCCGTTGGGTTGTCTTCTGTTCTGGAGGTGGATACCAAGAAGATCGTGGCCACAGCTATACATTCGACAAGTAAGGATCCATTTTTGCCTTATTTTCCATTTCCATCGTCATGTTGAATAACAGAAATGATAGTCTAGCCCATGGGTTTTGGCTACTGGTTATAGTGGATTTATTACCATAGCTAATTAGAAGTTACAGTGCTTAGGAATTCCAGTAAAATCACTTAATTCTTGTGATATGATGTCTTTTTGGCGTATCAATTTCATTTTCAACATCGTCAGCCTTTGGAGCTGCTTACATGCTGTGATCATTGGTATCATGGCATATTGCATACAAAATGTGCACACCTTATACACACTGTCTAGCCAATGATTGTGTGCAATGTGGTCAAGGACGAAACATTGGAACAAGAGAGCTAAGTGGAACTGCTGTTCTTAAGATGATTTGATATAACATTCATTTGTTTAGTGATTTTTGTTGTCACAAATAAAGACTAGCTAGTTGAACATTTCTGTATAGGATACCCTGTAGGGTTCAGCCTTGTGTCACTTAGGGCAGTGGCAAACCACACATTCTCTGTAGAGAATCCAATTAATTTTGCCTAAACATATGTGGTGCTTGTTGGTCGCATTACCAGGTTTTCCAAAGTTCTCAGAATCAGGGTAGCCCTCTTTGTTTCCTAAATTTATGCTAAGCCGTGGACGCGACATTACGATGACATTATGACAATTTACTCTTCTTTCATGGAAGGCCCAACATTAGTTGTTGCTTGTGGCTGGGATACCATATCATATTCAAGCTCGATAAGGCATTTAGCTTCAGATAATGTGTTTGTCATTCAGGTAGTATTCAAACCTAATCCACTGGGTTTCATTGTTATTTGTTAATACAGTATAACAGCATAATAAACCAACTGCTTGTCATATCAATCTTAATTTAATTCTGATAATGTTGTTCTTTGGATTTCAGATACAGCACCCCAGGTCTCGCCTTGATAGGTTTGATTTGGTGGTGACTCCATGTCATGATTACTGTGCTTTAACTGCGAGTGGACAACAAGAAGTTCCACGCCTGTTCCGGAGATGGATTGCTCCACAAGAACCGCCTGGGAGGAATGTGGTATGCTGCTTTCTCATTACTCATAAATGGAATATCACTTGTGCTGTTATAGCATGCTGATTCTGTAATTTGGAAGTTCAGGTGCTTACTGTTGGTGCACTACACTAAGCTGATTCTGCTGCGCTACATCTTGCTGCAATAGCCTGGCATGATGAACTTGCTCCTTTGCCTAAGCCATTGCTAATTATCAACATTGGGGGACCCACAAGTAGCTCTCTCTCTCTCTCTCTCTCTCATATTGCACATGTCGCATATATGTGTTTTCATATGCTAGCCCTGTTTTGAGTTGGATTCCGAGTAAATCTAGACAAATGTCAACGGTTGCACTCTAACGATTACTCTGGGAACCCCATGCAGACAGACAAAAAAAAAGAAGCAAGGATATCTTGATTTGATGATTTACTTTCTTTTTGTTGAGATAACTCTACTTACTTTTGTCTGTGTGATATACTGTTGGATGTGGCTAGTCTAATGCATCTGGTGGGTGACTTCGTTATTCCTTTAGTAATTGAAGGATTTTTCTTCATTTTGAGGTGCTCGTGATGTGCTTGCTTTGTAGTCTGATGATCTCAAGGGAGTTTTGATCTCTGATTAATTGTAGCAAGGGGAACAAAGGTTCTTGGCAATGCTAGTGTACTGAGAAAATTATGAGATTGGACTAATAAGAATGCAACATAAACATACCTTACCATCATCAAAGCAAAAGGGTGAACGTCTTATGGGAAAAAAGTACATTTTTGCCCCCTCCAAGAATTTTTTTGGGTTCCAGGATTAGTGCAATACTAGTTCGTTGATTCTGATATACCATTTTGACATGTTATCCTGGATTTTATTTCACAAAATATAAGAACGTTGTCCAAGAAGTTCAGCTAGTTGCATTGGTACATGTATTGCATAATTCAATCGGATAATAAGTTAAATCGAATGCTTACAGCTTGCCAGCATAGTTGATTAATATGAGAGCCACACCTTTGATATTGTTCTTAAATGGTTGTGCAAATCCGGAGTTACTAGGAATGCAGTATGGGGTCGTGCTACACCACTTCTCCCAAATTCCATAGAAAACCTGTACTGTGAATCAACTCGGGGTCGACGAATCCATCATGTAGTATGCAGGGGTATAGCTAATCTGGTAATTAGCAAACAATCGCACCACCATGCCCATTTTTCCTTTTTCTTTTCATCTTGTCAAAAGTACTATAAACTATCTAGAAAGAATTTTGCCTTTCCTAACTTGTGGAGATACCTGTTGGCCTTTAATCACGCCCTTTTCTCTTGTGCTTCTTTGATTGCAGTTTCTATATGTGTTCAATGATTGATTTTCATACTCAGATCCAAGACGATCTAATGTGTTTGTTGATGCTCAGGGAACTGTAAATATGGTGCAGACCTTGCCAGGCAGCTCATAACTTTGCTGTATAATGTGCTAGACAGCTGTGGGAGTGTCAGAATTTCATTCTCCAGGAGAACACCACGAAAGGTAGAACGCTTGGTAATCTGGTTGGTCGTTATAATATAACTTATTAAACTTGACAGTTAAATTCAATTGTCTGCTAACAGGTCTCTGATACTATATATAAAGAGTTTGGTGGACATCCTAAGATCTACATTTGGGATGGGGCAGGTATATTCTGAAAGATAGCTCCAAGTTATTCAGTATTATGCTAGTTGTTCAATTTGTGATGTGCTAATTTTATTTCTGCAGAACCTAACCCACACCTGGGGCATCTTGCATGGGCTGATGCTTTTGTCATAACAGCAGATTCGGTAAGTATGCTAAGTGAGGCGTGTGGCACAGGGTAACCTGTTTTTCTATTTACATGACTTCTGGCAAGTGTCAACCTTTTTTTATGAGGTTGCATGACTAGCTTCCAATCACATTTGTTACAGGAAGCCTGTTTATGTTATTGGGGCCGAGCATTGTAAATGGAAGTTTTCAGCTTTTCACAAGACTCTACAGGAGCGAGGGGTTGTTCGCCCTTTCACTGGATTGGAAGATGTAAGTCTGTCAATCCTGTTGATGAAAATTTCTTTTGCGTGCCTGCTTCATTATTTAAGCATACCCTGTTTGGGTACATCCGTATCTTTCAAACAAGGTTATAGTACATTAGTACTAATCATTGTTTTTTACAAAATCCTGAACCTTTTCCACTGAACTTAATTTCTGTGCATCTTGGTTTCTAAACTCTATGCTTTTGTTAATTTTGATCCTAGCTCCTAAATTATTTGCCTTTTTTGTCCCTGGTTGTTATGGTCTGCCGTTGCTATGAGCAGCGCAGCAAGCAGATGGCGACTGCAGGCCATCAGCCGAACACAGTGATGCAGGCGGCTGCAGCGGATGTCCCGTATACGCTACAGTCGGACGTAGCTCCTGAAGACGTGTTTGCCCAGAACTAGCTAAGTCTTCCAAATAAAATCTCTAGCCTTCCTAGTAATAGATATAATATTAGAGATTGGCTTCATAATTAGTTAAGATTTGCTATAGAGATGGATTGTTAGGGGTTAGCCATATATGGGCTGCCAGTTGAAAGATATTTCCATCTTCCTCCTCCACGTCCTGTGTGCCCTTCAGGTGCACAACAGATTGCTGGCTGGCACCTTCACGCCACCAGCGCCTCTTCAAGCTACGTCCATCAGTTTCGCATTTGTACAACCTCCGCCGTTCCACTCTTGGCCATAACACTGGTGCACTTCTCTAATAGACTCATGCATCGCGAATTTGTTTACGCAATTACAGTTGCACAGACGCTTCATGTTTCTTCTTGCCATCAATTAGAGTTCCTGTGGGAAATACTATTAGTTGTGGCTGTGATAATTTTGTATGACAAGGCTCAAATCAAAATACATTAGAAATTTAGAACTATCTTGATGTGGTGCATGAACTCTATTAGATGGAAAGTGCAAGTTCTATGGCACATTGGTACTTATATGATTTAAATTGTATAGTTTTTCCCACCATACAGAAGATTTTAGTAGATATACTGATAGAAGGATGAAAATCAACAAAATAATTTATACTATTGAAGTAGCTACATGTGATAGCTGGGAGTTTTTCAAGTAATTTATTTTTGGAGATTTCCTTAAGGTTCACAAGGATGTACCTGCATAGTTTATCACTTCTCTTCTATTTCAAATAGCTGGAGATTCCCTCCCTTAAGTGATGCTATTGAAGTAGCTACGTGTGTTCGTGAGGTGATTGCAGAACGAGGGTGGACAGTGGGATGATAGTGATCATAAGTAGTAGCGTATTATCCTGTGTCAACTTCTCTTCTGAGTTCATTACAGTAAATTATATAGTTTGATTAACAGTCACATGGATTCAGTTTATATTGTTCAGAGGAAGAATAATATAGCCATGGAACGGCCTGTACAAAAGCTGAGCTTTTCTTTTGGTGGTATACCCAATTTTTGAGCGACCGCACAGCTCCCAGTAAATGTGTGTTGTTTTGACACCCTCTTGCCTCTTTATGTACCTCCCAACGCTGATGGAAAGAAGTCTAACAGAATTGGAACTGAAACTTTAATATGTAAGATTGTGATTGTCAGGAGCAATGCGATATTGTGAATTATGAGCAGTGTAAGCTTCTGATCTAATCCAGTTTTGTTATTATTTTCATTATGAAATGTGTACTGCTTGATGCTTGTTATAAAACTCAGTCGAAGCTGATGCCTTGTGGCTGACTTTTAATGTTTTTTTTATATGGTGTGCATAATATTCTGGGCTCCTATTGCACAGCCTTTTTTTTAAGTGCTGGAACGGCTGCAGCCTGCAGAACAGCAACAATGCTGCTTGTTTGTGCACTGATCTGGAGACATGGTTGCAGCTTACTTTGCTTGAGCTTACAGTACATATGACCGCAGATTGGTTTGTATGTTTCATGCATGCCGGTTTGTGTTCGACTCGTGATAGTAAGATGAGGGTTTGTGCACCCTTTATTTTATGAATAAATAATCCATTTGAAAGGCTGTATAATCCTCTCACGTTTTGTAAGGTCGAATAATTGAAGGTGAGCTCCTTGCATCTACAACTAATTTGGCCATCGCGAATGTTTTGGCTACTTGGGGTCCCTATAGTGCTCTCAATTATTGTCTTAATGCACCAGCTTTGCTCGACCCAAAGGATATGCTTTGCCAAATTAGCAGTCAAGGAGATACCGATTGAGAGTTCAAAGTAGTAGTCAGTCCAGTTTTGAGGATTTGAGCTATTGGTCTAGAAGGTTTTTTCCGTGCTTTGAACTATGAAGAGACCCGATCAATTCTACGTTTATTTGAACAGGCCTCGAACGGTAGAGTATAGTATACGTTGACTACATTTCGATCACAAAACCGCACAAGATGCCCCATCGGCCATCGGAGAGCAAGAAGTCCTGCCAATACAGTTTGCAAAAAAAAAAAGGATATGTACACATGGACCTCTCTTCCATGACAGATTAGCAGTAGACCAAGAGTTTATTGTGAATACTGTGTGGTCTTCAACTGCCTGAACTTTCAGGTTCAATAGTGCAAATAGGAATTCTTTGCTAGTAAGATGCAACAGACGCTAATCAAGTTTCTGTACTCTCTCTCTCCCGTCACAGGACAAAAATGTTGTACATGTATCATGAGGTGCAATGCCTAATTAACAAAAGAAAAAAACTTGTAACCATATGTTTGTCAATACTAGTTATGTACCTGTGTGTTGCAACGAGACTCATTAAATATATACAAAATCATGCTACAAAAGAATGTTGCTTTGATCGGTTGAAAAGTGGAAAATGGTAAGAAATTAAGTGAATAGAACGGTTGAAGAAGAATACACATACAACCACTAACTTCTTCTTTTATAATAGTAATAGATATAGTGATTTATACTTAAAAAACTCTACCACAGGTATGTACATACTTGAGAATTCCTCGTTGAAGAACAAAAAAAATTCTTCGTTGATGTATTCACTGCGTGCATCGAGAGATCACTCAAAAGACTCTACCGGAACACGACGGCCGCGAGCAAGCTGAGCACGGCGACGGCGCTGACGGCGGAGCAGCACAAGTCGACGAGCACCTCCCGCCTCGCCTTGGACTCCTTCCTCCCCCTCTTGCTCCTCACGAACTCCTCGTACCTCCTCTTGGCCTCCTTCCCTTCCTTCTCCCCTCCCTTTCTCGGCCCCGCCATCGCCGCCGCAAGAAGCCGCAGGCTGCCTTCGCCACTCACGGCTGCTCCGTCGGCGTCCTCGACGGTGAGGCTGACCTCCCTGAGGTGGCCAGTCTCCTCCGAGCAGGTGGCGGTGGCCTCGAACTTGCACCCGCCGAGCACCACCGCGTACCGCACAAGCGTCTCGCCGGTGTACCAGTGCCTGTCCACGGCCACAGCCCGCCGGCTCGACAGGTTCACCGCCCGGCCGCTTCCGGGGTCTAGAACGATCCAGCTCAGCTCCAGCTCCGCCGGAGAGACCGAGCACGCCGGCACCCTGTTCTTGCACTCGACGGCGTCGACACAGAACGGTGAGGTGAGGAACCACGAGGAGGTGGAGATCTCCACGACGCGGGAGAGGAGGGGCGCGCCCTTGCAGTAGACGTCCACGGCTGAGATGAGCTCGCCGGGGAGCTGCTCAGATCCGGCGAGGGGAGCAGCGTCCTGGGACGGGAAGGGGAAGGAGTCGGCGAAGAGGCGTTGAGGAGAGACGGCAGAGAGGACGTTAGGCTGGGCCGCGAGCGACGGCCACCGCGCGAGGCAGAGCGCGCGCCACGTCTCCGGGTCGGCGGCGAGCGCCCGGAGGCCCGCGGTGGCGAAGCTCGCGGCGGCCAGGGACGGGCCGTCGAGGCGGCGCAGCGCGCAGGCCAGCACGTCGGCGGGCAGGTCCTCCACGGTGGTGGTCGCCATTTCCTAGCGTCCCGTGCTCCGCTCCTACGAGCCGGAGTAAAACTCCAAAGCCACAGGTCACACAAGACTCCAAACTCCAAAGGTGCCGAGCGGGAATGCGATGGCAAATTCGCAATGCAGCCAAGAGTCTCTTATAGGCGGACAAACCACATAAAAAAACACTAAAACAAAACTATATAAATTCCAAAACAAGTTTCTCGTCTGAAAAAAAAGCCGGGCAAATCGCGCGTTTTTATTTATTTATTAGGTTTTGTTAAACATTATTCGGATGTTTTCTTCCTAACTATCATTCAAATTTAGAGTTGGATTTTATTAAACATCATCCGGATGTTTTCTTCCTAACTATTATTCAAATTTAGAGCTGTTAGATTAGAGATCCAATGACCATGAATTCTCCCACCTCCCTTTTGAATTCTACCCACTCCCCGTTGAAAAAATCTCCCTCTTAAAAAACAAAGATCTCTTTAATTTCTAATCTAAGGGTCATAAATTTAGATAATAATTAAAAAAAATATCTATGATACTTAGACACCCTCTTATTTATTTATTTACAGTCTGTCCCGTCGCGTCGTGTCGTCCCCGTCGATTCAGGTGGCATGACAATACCGTGACAGCCCGACAGGCCGGGCACGTCCGTGCCAGGCCAGTGGGAGAGACCGGGAGGCGCACGACTCGTTCCTTCGACTGGGGTGCGTTCGCGAGCGTGGCAAATGAAGTGGCGTTGCGTTGGGGTCGCGCGGTGCCGGGGCCGGGACGGCAGATCGCGGGGAACAGAATGTTTTGTCCGTGACGGGCTCTACCTTTTGACCCGGAGCGCTCGGCGCCGCGGACGGACGCGCGCGTCCGTTGCGATGGCGGCGTCCGGCGGGCACGTACGTGATGGATGCGTTTTTTTTTCGGCAACTTCCGTGCCTCGGGCGGGACAGTCAGGAACCGGATCGCGCCGGGTAGGGAATGAATGCCACCAGACCAGGCCTTGTCAAATGGACCGTCTGATATGGTACATATTTGGACTCCACAATTAGATCTAACTCGATTGATTCGAATAAGTTATCACACCATGTTGACCCATGTCACCATCCTCTGACATAGATATGGCTTGGAGAGGGTCGGGCCATGCTGTGCTAGACTAATCAGGGCATACTTAGTCAAACGAGCCATCTATAGCACATTGATTTTACTGTTAGTCGTAAATAATTTTACTGTCAGTCATAAGTGTTTTTATAGCCCGTCGCTGAGTCGCAAGTATTTTTACTGCAAGTTTACTACTAATCACCTGTCCGTGCTCAGAAGAGTGTAGTAACCACAACAAAAATAATTTTACTGATAACTACAAATAATTTTACTATACTATCATAGGAGTTACTGTTTATACTGTGCTAGACACGTCCGCTGTGCCGAGGTGTCAATGTCGGCCCAAATACGACACATCCAATTAGACTCAACCGACACGACCTATTTACTGTTCATACTGTGCTACTTGATCTGAGCCAATAGTACTGTGTCTTAGATCGACACGGTTGGCCTGACCCGTTTGACCAGGTCTAGATGCCACGATTTTATGTCCGGACTTAGATCAATTCCGAGGAGCTTAGAGCATCTCCAAGAGTGCTCCTAACCAGCCTCCTAAATTTAAATTTAGGTATTTAGAAGAAAAATAGTCCTCCAACAAAACCCCTAAATAAACTCTTATCCTAAATGAGCCCCTAAATCATCCTTCAAAACTCTCAAAAGTAGGAGTACTCCCACCACCCCTAAATTTCTTCGCGCGTAATTTTTTCTGCTACTCACGCACTCTTCCCTTTCTCCCGCTATCCTGCGAAGAGATAGCTTTTTCTTCGTTCCTCCTCCATCCTCTGTCGGGCCCCGGATTTCCAAACCCGGACCCTCTGTGTATTACTGCACTAGTCCCAGATCAAAGCTAGTGTACACAGTTAAACAGAATGGAAAACATCACCATCAACGATTTATTACAATAAATAAGAGTACGGACCGAAAGGTCTCCTTATTACATCTGAGGTTTCAACCTCGCACATGAGAATTAAGCGGAAGCAAAATAAACTTGACGACGACCCATCAATACGCCACGGGCAATTGGTGGGAAACGCGACCTATTCCTCCGGGAAGAAACCATCACGACCACAAGCGAAGCGATGAGTCGTAGTCCCCTTCTTGAGCTTCAACTTCCTCTGAGATTTATTTTTGAGTGTAGCGGTGAGTACATAAAGTACTCATAAGTCTTGGGAAAAATGCATAGATGCAAGGCTTGACAAAGGAAGGCTATATGGCTCTTTTGCACAAAGCAATATTTTACTTTCAATTACTACTAATTATTTTGAAGGCATCAATTTGGCAAAGTAATTGTTTTAACAGAACTATCATTAATTCTCTAGTGAGGTTCCATCTACCAACACTAGTTAATTCATCTATCGACCAAGTTCAATACTTGGGTTCCATCCACCCTCTCTGCTCCATCCGCCAGATTCCCTTCCAAGAGTTCCTTCCACTCTCGGAATACAAAAAACTTTCATTTTAAAACCAAAACCAGAAATCTACCATGTGAATGCATTCCTTGCCCGCCTTGACCGTGGGCACGGCTATTCGAATAGTTTTACACTCTGCAGAGGTTGTACAACTTTACCCACAAGAGATAAATTATCCTAAAAGTCAACATGCTTCCTTTGGCATGAGACCCGGATAAAATATCACAAAGCCTTTACCTTACTCTAATCTAGCTAGATACCACCCGAGAGGTTTCACCGCGAGTAGGCTAACTGCCCGACAGAAGCCCCTCTTGCGCCATATGAGTACAGTAAATCCCTGTCCCTCACTGTGAATAACCAGTCCATCCCTGGCACCCACTTTCCAATGGTGGCACCTAAACTAGACTATCATAAGTTAGTCGGCTAGGTCGTACCCATATAGACTTGTGGTTGTACGGTTAATGCTCAGTTTGGACAAACACAAGCGTCGGTCCTTAATTGACTAGGGTGGAACATACACTTAACAAGTTCTCGTGCTTCTTGCACCAACCCAAACAACCATCCACCTAATCTAAACCAACTTTCACATTTTTATTTTATTTTTAAATCACAGTGACAACTCCAATTGCCACTTCACTTTCAAACTCAAGGATTAAATAATAAATCATAATTTCCCATTTTCAAGATTTTCCAAAGTTATTAGATAGCAAGACTAAGCATCAACCTACCATTCTAATATTCACAAAGATTAATAGTAATCTCATTATTGAGACAAAGGGAGTTCTAGGGTGACAATGTACATGGCATTCAATCTCAATGGAGGGTATAACAAAGTTGGATTAGCTATCACCTTAAGATTTGAACTAATGATTTATGTAAATAGCAATGCACATAATTTAAAATATTTTAAAACATTTCAAAAGCATAGGTTCAAGATGATCAAAGGAGACTTGCCTTCTTGCAGGGTTTCTGGGTCTTCTTGCTGCTGTGAAGAGGGATCGTCGACAACGTTGGAATCTACGCGATAAAAGACGAAGCAAACAAAGCAAATAAATACACACGAAATTCAAATAAAATCCAAAAATTCAACAGAGGCCATATTTGGATAGATCATGATTTTAGCTGAATTTAGAAATTTGAATGGCCGAATTTGGAGTTGAAATGAGAAAGTTATGATTGTTTGAAGTTTTCAATTTGAATAAATCCAGAAATTAAGAAATTTCGACAGTGGGGCCCATCGGGAATATTCAATTTTAATCTTTTATTTTAATTCCGAGAGCTCGACAGTGGGACCCACGAGCAGTAGACCCTCTGCGGTCATCGACATGTGGGACCCCTCTGTCGATGACCTCATCTGCCTTGGTCAGCGGCAGTGGGACCCATCGGGACTGGACCCACTTGTCGATCTTGACGCAGACGAGTGGGACCCGGGCAGCGATGGCCCGCACAGAGCGGCGGTCGCCGACGAGTGGGACCCACTTGTCGATCGCGAATTAACCGAAAAACTCAACCCGGCGCGGGCCGAGGGCTCGAGCAGCGCGGGGAGTTGAGCGCGCTCTGTAACTGAGGGGAGGAGGCTTTGCCTACCCGAGAGGGCAGCAAATCCCTTTGAGGATACCTTGGTGGCCCGGCAGCGATGGTCGAGGCGGCGGCGGCGGCGGCGAGGGCGGGGTGCTCGGGCGGTGCGTGATTGCAATCTCGCGCGCGAAGGGCTTTGGTGGAGGGGTTGGCGAGGTCGAGGATGAACGGAGACGGCCGGCGAGGGAGCGGCGAGACGGCTGGGTGCTCGGTGCGGCGGCGCTCGGCGACGGAAAGAGGTGGCCGAGGTGTCGGGAGGACCGCACGGACGCGAGGAAGCTTCGGGCGGCGGCGGTGAGCTCTGCGATTCACCGGCGACGGCGATTGCTCGCCGAGCTCTTTACAGCGCGCGACGGAAATCGCGGCGGCGGCGCTCGGGGCTCAGAGAGATGGGCGGAGGGTGCTGAGAGGTGGTGCGGGGAGAGGCGAAGGCCGAGGGGCTATTTATAGAGCTTGGGGAGAGGTGAGGCGGCGGGAATTCCTCGCCGAAGTCGACGGCCGGGGTTGATTCAAATTTGGGATAAGCCGTCGGAGGCAACGCGGAGCTCCGGGTTTTTAGGGGATAAGGCGCTTATCTCCCCGGGAGTTCGAATCCGCGTCCAATTCGAAGAAAGAGGCCGAGTGCAGGTAGGATTTGATCGCCGGATTCTTGGGAGAGAGAAAGGGAAAGAGTTCGGCGCGCGCGCGAGCAGCAGGCCCGACTGCGGGGCCCGCGATCGGCGAGCGAAGCGCGTTGTGCGGATGGCGGCCACGTGGCTTGGAGAGAAGATCGGACGGCGGGATGGCTTAAGTGGGAGGAGCGGTGGATTGAGGCGGCGCGAAGACGCGGCTCATCCGGCCGTCCACGCGTCGGGCGAGGAGGAGGGAAGGCGGGGTCGTGACGGGCACAGCCCACTGGCGAGAGGAGAGAGAGAGAGCGGCTGGATCGGCCGAGCGGCGGCGTGGCGATCTGGTCCGTCCACGCGTCGGCCGGAGGAAAAGGAGGTTTTATTTTCCGAATTTGATTTTGATTTTGAAAAAAGCTAGGAAATTATTTAGGCCTCGAGAAAAATATGAGAATACCTCCAAAAATTCCAGAAAAATTCACGAAGCTCTGGACACATTTTGGACTAAATAAAATTATTTCCAACTACTGTTGGCATTTAATTTTATATTTTTAATTACTTTTAACTTTTAAAAATAGGTTTTAAATTCGAAATTCCAGAAAATCCAATAAGAGCCATATAAACTTGATTACTTTAAAATAATTAATTTAAATTTAAATTTTTCAAGAAAGCAAATTTTTGGGATGTGACAAACCTACCCCCTTAGGAAGAATCTCGACCCAGAGATTCGGATGGACTGAAAAGAGGTCGGAAACTCTTCTTTTAGATCCTCTTCACGTTCCCAAGTCGCCAGATTCGAATGGTTGCTCCACCGCACTTTACGAACTTGATGACCTTGTTTCGCGTGCGACGTTACGATTCCTCCAAAATTTTAACTGGATATTCGGATAGGTGAGGTCCTCCTTCACATTTATTTCATCTAGAGGCATCTGCTCTTCGGCACTCGGAGACACTTCCTCACCGGGATACATGGAAGGCGTCATGCACCTTTGACACCGGGCGGAAGCTCAAGCGGTAAGCAACTTCTCCCTTTTCGCTACAACAGGAAGGGTCCAATGAATCTAGGAGCAAGCTTTCCACGACTCCAAAACGTCTCATCCCTTTGAGAGGTGACACCTTAAGGTAGACATGATCCTGGTACAAATTCTAATGCCCTTCGACGATTGTCCGCATAGCTCTTACGCCTCGTTTGTCTTTGTTTTCAACCTATCACGAATTAAGCGAACTTGTTCTTGACTTGCTTCAACACATCTGGTCCGAATACTTGTCCTTCTCCTGTCTCCTTCCAATACAATGGAGTCCTGCACTTTCTACCGTACAAGGCTTGACAGCGACATTTGTAAAGCGGATTGATAAGCTGTTATTGTAAGAGAACTCTGCGTAAGGTAAACTCTGGTCCCAACTATCCTTGTTTGATAGGACACAAGCTCTCAACATGTCTTCCGAATCTGATTTACTCTTTCTGTTTGCCCATCCGTCAGGGATGATAAGTCATCTTGAAATTCAAATTGGTGCCAGTTCATGTAGCTTCGCCAAAACCTCGAAGTGAATTGGGTTCCTCGATCGACACAATCTTCTTTGGGACTCCATGTGAACTCACAATCCTTGACATATACAATTCTGCGAGTTTATCTCGAGTAGGTGGTCTTCACTGGAATGAAATGGGCAACTTTTGTCGAGCGATCCACAATAACCCAAATAGAATCATGTCGGTTTGGTTCTCGGTAAACCCGTTATAAAATCCATACCAATTTCTTCCCATTTCCACTCGGGGATCTGCAATGGTTGCAAAAGTCCAGCAGTCTCTGGTGTTCACTTTAATCCGTTGGCACACATCACACAAAGCTACATACTCTGCAATCTCCTTTTCATACACCCCACCAAGATCTTGCCTTGAGATCTTGATACATCTTGGTACTCCTGGTGTATTGAGTATCGGATTCATGAGCTTCCTTCATGATCAACTCTTTTATTTCTCTCTTCTCGGGCACCATAATTCTTTTTCCAAACCAGACGGTACCTTGTTCATCTTCGGAAAATTCTAATGCTTTCCGTTCTTCATATCATCCTTGATCTCCGGACATACTTGTCCTCTTTTTGTGCCGCTCTGATTTGCTCTTCTAAGGTTGGTTGAACTTCCAAAGTAGCTAAGAACCCTTCTTCTACTACTTGTAAGTT
The DNA here is from genome assembly GCA_036346575.1 of Dendrocalamus sinicus. Classification (NCBI taxonomy): domain Eukaryota; kingdom Viridiplantae; phylum Streptophyta; class Magnoliopsida; order Poales; family Poaceae; genus Dendrocalamus; species Dendrocalamus sinicus. The sequence continues at coordinate 26,426,412 of CM070644.1, forward strand.
GAGCCGCTGAAATTCCTCTTGAAGTGTTGGCATACTATCCTTAATCCACGACTTGGTACAAGAACTTTTTCGACTCAAAGCATCGGCTACCACATTAGCCTTTCCTGATGATAATGTATCCCAATATCGTAATCCTTTATTAACTCAAGCCATCTCCTTTGCCTCATATTGAGATCGGGTTGAGTAAATATATACTTCAAACTTTTGTGGTGCGTATAAATCTCGCGGCGATTACCGATCGATAATGCCTCCAAATTTTTAGAGCATGCACTACGGCAGCAAGCTCTAAATCATGGGTTGGGTAATTCTCCTCATGCGGCGCAATTGCCTTGAAGCATATGCAACTACCCTTCTTTCTGCATTAGCACGCAGCCCAATCCTTGTCTTGATGCATCACGAAGACTTCAAAATCCTTCCTAATATCCGGAGTGTTAACACTGCTGGCAGACGTTAACCTCTTCTTCAATTCTTGAAAACTATTCTCACACGACTTACTCCATTCAAACTTCTTCTCCTTCTTTAGCAACTGGTAAGAGGTCTTGCAAGCTTGGAGAAGCCTTCAATAAGCGACGATAGTATCCTGCGGTCCAAGAAAACTTACGATCTCGGATCACGATTTTGGTTGCATCCAATTAAGCACATCATTTACTTTCTCGGGGTCTACGGATACTCCTCTGCGGAAATCACATGACCTAAAAGGCTACTTTCCTCAACGAACTCGCACTTGCTAAACTTGGCGTATAACCGGTGTTCTCTAAGTTTTCCAAAACCATCCTTAGATGCTCCGCATGCTCTTCCTCATTCTTGGAATATATCGAATATCATCGATGAACACCACTACAAACTTATCCAAATATTCCATGAACACTTTATTCATCGAGTTCATAAAATATGCGGTGCATTTGTCAAGCCAAATGACATCACTGTATACTCATACAATCCATAACGAGTAGCAAATCTTGTCTTTGGTATATCCTCGGTCTTATCTTCAATCGGTGATAACTTTGACCAAAGGTCAATCTTGGAGAAGACACATGAACCTTTCAATTGATCAAACAGATCATCTATTCGGGCAAAGGATATTTGTTCTTGATCGTCACATCATTCGAGATCGATAATCCACGCACATGCGAAGACTACCATCTTTCTTCTTTACTAGCGATCTTGGTGCTCCCGGTGTGACGAGCTTGGTCTCACAAAACCTTTATCTTGCAACTCTTCAATCGCTTCTTAACTTCACCAAATCGTTCGCGGACATTCGATAGGGTCTCTTTGATATAGGAGCTGTGCACTGGGTATCGGGTTGATGACAAATTTAACTTCTCTGTCGCGGCATTCCGGCAAATCTTGAGGAATACATCCGGTACTCACTTACAATAGGTACCTTTTCCAAGGCTACTCCTCACACTATTCAATCCACACCTATTCGGGAAGAGGTGTTTGACTTATATCTTACTTGGATTCCGTCAGAGTTGGTAACAATGTATCTTCGATCGGCACAATCTATCGCCCTTTATACTTAGTTAACCAATCCATTCCAAGTATCACATCTAGACTCTTGGAATCTATTATGATAAGATTCGCTAGAAATCTAACTCCATTGATATCCACAGTTGCACTAGGGCAAAGCGTGTTAGTCCTCATTTCCTTTCGAGGATTGGACTAGCATAGGGTCTTTAGTTTACGCACATCCCAATTATATTTTTCAACAAAATCTTTTGACACAAAAGAATGCGAAGCTCGAGAATCAAATAATGCTTGATGCGGTGCGAGTTGACAAGGAACTTACCCAAAACTACGTCAGTGCATCACGGTCGCTTCCATGATCACATGGTTGAGATGTCCTCTGCTCACCACTTGTGGAGCCCTTGAGTCCGAGGGTCCCACGGCCTTGTCTGCGTTTGGAGTTCGTCTTTGGTGTCGTTCCCAAATTGAAGCGAATGGGGTCACACCGGCGCTCGGGGACGATTGCTAGCATAATGCCCCATGTTCTTGCGGTTGAAGCACCGCACTCCTGCTGCTGAAGTCCGGCTCTGCTGAGGTTGAACACCATTGCCCGTTCGGGAACTTGTGAGTTTGGGCGAGTCCAGTGAATGGAGTCCTTGGCACAATTGGTTACGAGGTTCTATGGGCGAGGTGGGTTAGGCGGAATCGGGAACTACTCGCGCCTGCTTGAGCTTGAAATTTTCTCTTCCTACTTTCATACAATTGACGTTGAGCATCTTCTTGTACAAAGGCCTTGTTCACCATGTGTTGGAAAGTTGGAAAATCATTCGACACTAGCTGCACCTTGAGGTTGGGGTCGAGTCCTTGCATGAACCTCCGGATCTTCGTTGCCTCGATGTGATCTCTTGGACACATACCGTATAGTTGGGTGAATTTGTTCAGTATTCTAAGCGCTAAGGTTCCCTTGTTGCAGCTGGTAGAACTCTCTCTTCTTCATGTCCATTATTCCGTAGGAATATGCGCGATCTGAAAGCTTCCTTAAATTCATCCCATGCGATAGCTGCGCATTTTGATGGCGGCGCGATAATTCTCCCACCAATTTGCAGCGGTTCCCTTGAGTTGGTGGGCAGCATATAACACCTTCTCATTGTCATTGCATTGGGCTAGGACCAGCTTCCTTTCCACATCCTTGATCCAATCATCGCCTCCATTGGATCCACTGAACCAAAGAAAAGTAGGAGGCCTTGTTCTCATAAATTCTCCCATCCTAGGCTGGGAGCTTGGTTGGGTGCTGCGGAGCTTGCTGCACTTGGTTTTGAGCTAAAGCTTGAAGAAGCTGCGCTTGCATGGCCATCATCTGCTCCAAGTGGGGGCTTGAGCAGGGGTGGTGGAATGTTGTTCTCAGTGAGGTTGGCATCACGGTGTTGTCGGGGTTGCTCCTTGTGTTCACCATCCGAAGCGGTTTCAGTTAGCATAAGGTAAGAGGAAATAGCAAAGGTAAGAGATTTAGGAGATTAAGTCACATCCCAAGCCAACACACAAGAAAGAAACAATCATTCAACTAAAGCGAAAGAACCTTTATTGAAATCAAACTAGTTTTAAGAATGGTCGTACCACGAGTGCACTTAGGCTTGGTACAATCCATCTAGCACACCAAGCATAATAAAAGCGTTCTAATAACGTGGGCATTATTTGGGTACTCTTGACTCAAAAGACTACTAATCCTCTCCAAAGACGCGCTCCTCTGGGTCCTCCTCATACTCTTCTTCTTCGGCTCCTCCTCGGTTCTTCTTACGGTTCCTCGTGCTCATTGGCGTGATGCCGTGAACAATCACAAGCGGTCGAGGGCGGTTGCGGTGGCGGCGATCGAGCGCGAGCGAAGGAGAAGGCTTGCGCCTCTTGAGAGTGATGACGGGTGGCGGTGGGGCGGTGCACCTTCTTGCGTCTTTGTGAGCACGTGCGAAGTCCTACAGTCGCAATGGTGCGCGGTTGTTGGGGACGGTAGCTGAGTGCTTGCGAAGACGGCGTGTAGTCGGATGCGACTTTGAGGCGTCTCGGTCCAAACTCGTCCGTCGGTCCCGAAGAAGCGTGCGCGAAGAGTGTCGAGTCTTGATAGCTGGAAGTGAAGCATCCGGAGTTGTCCAATCTCCTCCCGAGCTCTTGCGTAGGTGGCGCCATCGCTGGGTGAGCTGCACTGATGTGAAAGTCGAGGGTCGTCAAGCGGAATGTCAAATGGATCTGGATACCTCTGTCTGGCGAGGTTGATGAAGAAGCAAAGGGGGACTGATGTACAGCATCCTTGTGCAAATGGCACAACTTCGTCAATGGCGAGGCGTCTTGCATCTGGACAGCGTCAAACAATGGGACCGAGGGTGCTTGATGGGGTATTTTGGGAGTTGAATTCCCATCCGTGCATACAGAATACCTCCATCGACCACAAGTCTCGATCCGGGATCCGTGTCTTCCGTCCCTGAAAATGGGCGGTGACGGTACTCAAGCATTGCATCAATCGTCGGAGAAGGCTAGCGAAATCTCCAAATCCTCTCCATGTGAGTAGTAGTCCCACGGGCGCGGCCATCTACAAAGTTGAATAAAAGAAAAGATTAGTAAAAAGTTTTACAAGGGAATGTAGAGACAAGAGCGAGATACTAAGTAAGAAGAGAGTGGAAGCAAAGAAGCTTATAAATTTTTAATATATTGTTTTTATAAATATAAGTCCTTATGGTTTTGCCATTCCTAAGCTAGGTCACGTCCTCTGATCAAATAGGCTCGATACCATCTCTGCCGGGCCCGGATTTCAAACCGGACCCTCGTGTATTCTTGCACTAGTCCCGGATCAAAGCTAGTGTACACGATTAAGCAGAATGGAAAACATCACCATCAACGATTTATTACAATAAATAAAAGTGCGGACCGAAAGGTCTCCTTATTACATCCGAGGTTTCAACCTCGCACATGAGAATTAAGCGGAAGCAAAATAAACTTGACGACGACCCATCAATACGCCACGGGCAATTGGTGGGAAACGCGACCTATTCCTCGGGAAGAAACCATCACGACCACAAGCGAAGCGATGAGTCGTAGTCCCCTTCTTGAGCTTCAACTTCCTCCGAGATTTATTTTTGAGTGTAGCGGTGAGTACATAAAGTACTCGCAAGTCTTGGGAAAAATGCATAGATGCAAGGCTTGACAAAGGAAGGCTATATGGCTCTTTTGCACAAAGCAATATTTTACTTTCAATTACTACTAATTATTTTGAAGGCATCAATTTGGCAAAGTAATTGTTTTAACAGAACTATCATTAATTCTCTAGTGAGGGTTCCATCTACCAACACTAGTTAATTCATCTATCGACCAAGTTCAATACTTGGGTTCCATCCACCCTCTCTGCTCCATCCGCCAGATTCCTTCAAGAGTTCCCTTCCACTCTCGGAATACAAAAAACTTTCATTTTAAAACCAAAACCAGAAATCTACCATGTGAATGCATTCCTTGCCCGCCCTTGACCGTGGGCACGGCTATTCGAATAGTTTTACACTCTGCAGAGGTGGTACAACTTTACCCACAAGAGATAAATTATCCTAAAAGTCAACATGCTTCCTTTGGCATGAGACCCAGATAAAATATCACAAAGCCTTTACCTTACTCTAATCTAGCTAGATACCACCCGCGAGGTTTCACCGCAGTAGGCTAACCGCCCAACCAAGCCCCTCTTGCGCCATATGAGTCTGATAAATCCTGTCCCTCACTGTGAATAACCAGTCCATCCCTGGCACCCACTTTCCAATGGTGGCACCTAAACTAGACTATCATAAGTTAGTCGGCTAGGTCGTACCCATATAGACTTGTGGTTGTACGGTTAATGCTCAGTTTGGACAAACACAAGCGTCGGTCCTTAATTGACTAGGGTGGAACATACACTTAACAAGTTCTCGTGCTTACTGCACCAACCCAAACAGACCATCCACCTAATCTAAACCAACTTTCACATTTTATTTTATTTTTAAATCACAGTGACAACTCCAATTGCCACTTCACTTTCAAACTCAAGGATTAAATAATAAATCATAATTTCCCATTTTCAAGATTTTCCAAAGTTATTAGATAGCAAGACTAAGCATCAACCTACCATTCTAATATTCACAAAGATTAATAGTAATCTCATTATTGAGACAAAGGGAGTTCTAGGGTGACAATGTACATGGCATTCAATCTCAATGGAGGGTATAACAAAGTTGGATTAGCTATCACCTTAAGATTTGAACTAATGATTTATGTAAATAGCAATGCACATAATTTAAAATATTTTAAAACATTTCAAAAGCATAGGTTCAAGATGATCAAAGGAGACTTGCCTTCTTGCAGGTTTTAGGTCTTCTTCTTTGCTGTGAAGAGGATCGTCGACAACGTTGGAATCTCGCGATAAAAGACGAAGCAAACAAAGCAAATAAATACACACGAAATTCAAATAAAATCCAAAAATTCAACAGAGGCCATATTTGGATAGATCATGATTTTAGCTGAATTTAGAAATTTGAATGGCCGAATTTGGAGTTGAAATGAGAAAGTTATGATTGTTTGAAGTTTTCAATTTGAATAAATCCAGAAATTAAGAAATTTCTGACGGTGGGGCCCATCGGAATATTCAATTTTAATCTTTTATTTTAATTCCGAGAGCTGACAGTGGGACCCATCGAGCAGTAGACCCTCTGCGGTCAGCGACATGTGGGACCCCTCTGTCGATGACCTCATCTGCCTTGGTCAGCGGCGGTGGGACCCATCGGGACTGGACCCACTTGTCGATCTTGACGCAGACGAGTGGGACCAGGGCGGCGGTGGCCGCCTGAGACGGCGATCGTGGCGGTGGGACCCACTTGTCGATCGCGAATTAACCAAAAACTCAACCCGGCCAGCGGGCCGAGGGCTCGAGCGCGCCGGGAGTTGAGCGCGCTCTGTTAACGAGGGAGGGGAGGCTTTGCCTACCGGAGAGGCAACAAATCCCTTTGAGGATACCTTGGTGGCCCGGCAGCGATGGTCGGAGGCGGCGCCGCGGCGGCGAGGGGCCGGGTGCTCGGGCGGTGCGTGGTTGCAATCTCGCGCGAAGGGCTTTCGGTGGAGGTTGGCGAGGTCCGAGGATGAGCGAGACGGCCGGCGGCGAGGGGCGGCGGAGAGCGGCTCGGGTGCTCGGTGCGGCGGCGCTCGGCGGCGGAAAGAGGTGGCCGAGGTGTCGGGAGGACCGCACGGACGCGAGGAAGCTTCGAGGCGGCGGCGGTGAGCTCTGCGATTCACCGAGGCGGCGGCGATTGCTCGCCGGAGCTCTTTACCCGCGCGCGACGGAAATCGCGGCGCGCGCGCTCGGGGCTCGAGAGATGGGCGGAGGGTGCTGAGAGGTGGTGCGGGAGAGGCGAAGGCGAGGGCTATTTATAGAGCTTGGGAGAGGAGGCGGCGGGAATTCCTCGCCAAAGTCGGCGGCGGGGTTGATTCAAATTTGGGATAAGCCGTCGGAGGCAACGCGAGCTCGGGTTTTAGGGGATAAGGCGCTTATCTCCCGGAGTTCGAATCGCGTCCAATTCGAAGAAAGAGGCCGAGTGCCGGTAGGATTTGATCGCCGGATTCTTCGGAGAGAGAAAGGGAAAGAGTCCGGCGCCGCGCGAGCAGCGCAGGCCCGACTGCGGGGCCCGCGATCGGCGAGCGAGCGCGTTGTGCGGATGGCGGCCACGTGGCTTGGAGAGAAGATCGGACGGGGATGGCTTAAGTGGGAGGAGCGGTGGATTGAGGCGGGCGCGAAGACGCGGCTCATCCGAGCCGTCCACGCGTCGAGCGAGGAGGAGGGGAGCGGGGTCGCGGGACGGCCCGCCCAGCGAGGGAGAGAGGAGAGCGGCTGGATCAGGCGAGCGGCGGCGTGGCGATCTGGTCCGTCCACGCGTCGGCGGAGGAAAAGGAGGGTTTTATTTTCCGAATTTGATTTTGATTTTCGAAAAAGCTAGGAAATTATTTAGGCCTCGAGAAAAATATGAGAATACCTCCAAAAATTCCAGAAAAATTCACGAAGCTCTGGACACATTTTGGACTAAATAAAATTATTTCCAACTACTGTTGGCATTTAATTTTATATTTTTAATTTACTTTTAACTTTTAAAAATAGGTTTTAAATTCCAGAAATTCCAGAAAATCCAATAAGAGCCATATAAACTTCAATTACTTTAAAATAATTAATTTAAATTTAAATTTTTCAAGAAAGCAAATTTTTGGGATGTGACATCCTCCTTCCAAAAAAGTGCTGCCCCAGCCCCATCATCTGGCGCCGCTCCCGTCGTCCTCGTCCTCCCACATCGCCCGCGCCTCCCGTCCTCCGACGTCGCTCCGTTGTCCGCGCGCCCCGTCGTCCTCGTCTGCACACATCGCCGCGCCTCCCGTCCTCGGTGCCGCTCCGTCGTCCTCATCCTCCCACATCGCTGCGCGCCCCGTCCTCGGCGCGCTCCGTCGTCCGCCGCGACCCTGTCGTCCTCGTCTGCCACATCGCCGCGCGCCTCCCCGTCCTCGGCGCGCTCCGTCCTCGGCGCCGCTCCGTCGTCCGACGCCGCCCGTCGTCCTCGTCCCGCCACATCGCCGCGCCCTCCCGTCCTCGGCGCGCTCCGTCGTCCTCATCCTCCCACACGCTGCGCGCGCCCGTCCTCCGCGCGCCCCGTCCTCGGCGCGCTCCGTCGTCCGACACCGCCCCCGTCGTCCTCGTCCTCCCACATTGCCCGCGCCTCCCCCGTCCTCCGACGCCACTCCCGTCGTCCGAGTCCTCCCACATCGCCGCGCGCCCCCGTAAATCTGTACAAATATAACAGGTAGCATGCGTTCTTTTTCCAGGGAGCTCCAACTCCTCTATCGCATTATCAATGAATCACCTTGCTCACCAGTCCTTCTCATACCATGTCACGGCATGAGATATACATGTATTCCACTGTCATGGTGTTGTATATAGATATCAGTTTCACTATTGAGGGTTCAGTTGATAAGAACGATAAAGCCATTTCTGTATGGTAGCAAATGAAGTTTTAATTAGGTGTAATTTGTTTACCAAAAGCAGCAATCTCTGCAATACAGCCACTACTCAATACTAGGCAATGGACCACATGGTGATACATGGCAAAACATTACACTGATTTGATGAAAAACAACTTATAGTTGTATTAACAGCATTGTACAGTGTAGAAAATTCAGAATTGAGTTATAATAGCACTGTTCTTTTATTCATAGCATTTGCCTTTGCTCTTGATCTCTTTTGAGATAATGGACTATACTAATCTCTTACAGGGCATATGGAAGGAGATGGATATTTTACTAATTTGTTGAATGATGGGAGCAATCCATTGCTTTGGGATGGACTGGGTAGCAATTCTGAAGAGCAAATTGTGGAAGTTACTCCCAGTGTGACAACTAGCCAAAAAAGAACACATAATTTCAGCATGAAGGAAGATGAACTATTGGTGTTAGCATGGCTCAATGTGAGTATGGATCCTATTCAAGGCAACAATCAAAATAGATTGACATATTGGAATCGAATACACGAGTACTTCCACTCGAACAAGGACTTCTCCTCAGATCGCAACGCAAATTCTCTCACGCATCGTTGGGGTGTCATTCAAGAAAATGTTAATAAGTTTACTGGATGTGTAGCCCAGATTGAGGGTAGAAGACAAAGCGGTGTGACAGCCCAAGACAAAGTAACGCCAACACCTATCTGCTCTCGTTTTTTATCTGGTTGTACAAACACGTTTTTTCATCTGGTGAATTGTACAGATTGTGCAGGCAAAAGTTTTGTTCAAGGCCCAAGATCCTAAACATAGAAATTTTCAATTCCTGCATTGTTGGAATATGTTGGAACATCAACCAAAGTGGATTGCAAAGCAAAAACAATTGTCAGCTCCAAATCACTCTCATAAAAAGCAGAAGGCTACCATTGATTCAAGTCCCACAGATTGTACTCCTACTAATCCTGATGACAGCGATTTTGGAAGTCCAACATGCCATGTCCCAAAGAGGCCAATGGGAAGGAAGAGGGCAAAAGAAGCAGCACGTCAAGGAGGAGGTCATGTGTCAATGAGGCGTTAGAATATTTGTGGTCCAAGAAGAAAGACGATGATGAGAAAGAGCGCAAGAAAGAGGAGAGATATGCACAATCACATGCACTAGAACAAGAATGGTTTGCGCTTAAGAAACAAGAGTTCAACTTCAAGAGAACACTAGAGGAAGAGCGGATTATGACAGTGGATATTAGCGGCATGGATGTCCAGCAGCAGCAGTACTATAGGCTCCTTCGGGATGAGATCATCGCTAGACGTAGTGTAAATTAGTTGCTTAATTTATTTTTTTCATTCTTCTTAGTTTGCATTAAAATCCTGAACTTGTCTCTGTCATCAAAGTATCTTGCTTGTCAGTATGAACTGCTACATACTATCCATTGAATGCATATTCTACTTGGGGATCGTCTTTTATTCCCATTTTCCTCTGATTATAATGATGAAACAATCTATGAATCATCTTTTATCTTTTCTGTTTTCATAATTAGATTGAAGAAACAATCCATTAAGTTTTGCACTGTTCTGTATTTACCGAATCCATTAACAATCCATTAAGTTATCTATGAATCGTTTTCCCTCTGATTAGAATGAAGAAGCACATTAAGTGCTGTAGTGCAATGTTGCAATGACCTTTATAGCTTTGCACTGTTCTGTATTTACCGAAGTTTACATTGATATTGATCACATCTAGTATCTGGAATGGGGTGTTTGAAAAGATTTGTATTTGAATAATATGACATTCTTATATATTAACATTGTTACCCAACAAGCGTCATATTTGTTGATTTCATGAGTAATAGCTTATCAGCCAAAAGGGCACATATGGAGCACCAGAACTTTTTTGTTAACAAGAAAGGAGATTGAAGTGCATATCATGTACTGAAGAAGATTTCACTGAAAGGATAACATCAAAGCAACTTATTTTCATTCTCTTCCTGAGGTATGTTAATTTTTGGCATGAACTTTACTTATGTGCCAAAGGACTGAATTCTGATGCTTGTTCACACTGCGTCACCAGGACGTTGTACCAAGGATAATGTCAGAGCTAGCAATGAAGGAAGCTGTGCGGACAAGTGTGGTGTCAAGCAAGTGGAGACGAGCTTGGAGGTGCCATCCTAATCTAAGCTTTGATGTCTCATCAGTTCTTGGCTGCATGCTTCTGAACCATTATGCCGGTTGAAATACTTATGTGTTCAAGATTGTCCAGTTTATAAGATTGAATTTCTTGCCCCCTAATCTCACGACATTTGAGTACAGGATCGAGAAAGCCAGGATCTTATCCATGACGATCACAGCAAACAAGGCAGCTCCAAGCTCTCGCTTTCTTTCTTGCTATAGTCCATGTCAATGAGGTGGATTGGGAGTTGGGCATGCAGGAGATTGCGCGGGAGAGTGCCCAACAAGAATTCTGTTACCTGCAAGTGGGCCAAATTGATGACATGGCAAGTTTAAAATTTTAGGAGATGGAGATATAGGGGAACTGCTGTAAAATTCATAGATCTTAGGGAGAGTTGGAGTTTAGGATAGCTCCTATTTAAGAGTATAGGGGATCAATTATAGGAGCACTCTTGGAGATGCTCTTAGTCCTTGAATGTAGTATATAGATCAAAGCACTCGTTGGTGTAGAAGCCTACGTGAGGCTTCATTTCGGTGTGTTGCCTTCCGAACGGTAGGATTCTGAATTCATGCATGCCGAACCGATCCAAAGAAAGCCTCAATTAATGCTAATTTTTAGACCCCTTCTTTTGGCTGAATGTTCATGCCCTAAGTTATCCTTTTATCAACACTATGCCTGTAGGCTGTATAGTGAACAGCACTGCACTTCTGTGGATTGTGCCCTTCAAATTAAACAGAAAGAAATATCTAGCGGATATTCCTGTGGCGTTGCAGTTGTGTTCCTGCTGTATTTCTGAATATAAAACTACATTATCTGGCAGATTAACACAGGTTCGAGCTGCAATCTCCATGTCGACATCGCATGCAACAGCGATCCAGCTCGGGATTAGTTGAGGTATGCAGGCTCTGTAACCAGATTAGCCTCGCAATAAAGTAGCTTTAGGTTAATTTTGCGGTTGTATGAGATGGATGGAGACATGCTTATCTGCCTGTTGCCGTTCCTCTTCTCTTTGTAGCTCCTGAAGCCTTGGCCGGCTATCCCTTGCCTAACCTGATGCCCATTTCTTACGTTAGCATAGGAAGCCGGCCATTGTTTTTCTACGAGCTTTCTGTGAATCAAGAAAGCATGTTTACTTTGTCGTCAGTCAAACATTCATTTTATCAATCGTGTTTGGCTATCTGCAGTTGTAGGAACATGATTCATACTGTCGTAGTATAGTTTCTATGCGGACGCACCCGTATGTCTTTATTCACTAGTAAGGTGTCTGTGCGTTGCAACAGAGTCTTTAAAAAGACGATATATATTATCAAATGTAATCCCAAACCATATATTAGCAGATTGCACATACGATATATCTCACATTCATTACATTGCATGTGTTCATTTGGCTTAAAATTGATTCAATCTGAACATTTGATAAAAAGCAGAGCTCTGAATTGGATGTATAAAATGGTGGAATGTGATACATTGGCAGACATATTGCAGATACGATATACCTAGCTAGGTGTCATGATAAATGTAGTATAATCATTTTATTGCAATTCAACTTTGTTCATACTGAGAACTTATTTAGGGCAGCGGACCACATCTAGAAGACTTTGTATAAAATCAATACAGGGATAAAATGTAATAGTAATAGCCTGTAAGGAACAAAAAATATGTTCATAGCCTCGTGCCTACTTGCGAAGGATATCACTCATTAACTTATCTAAAAGTTGTACTGGGAATTACTTGACAGCACAAACTTTACAAAGTTAGCAAGCTTACTTACACAGACAATGGCATGTATACAATGTCCTTGTTGCTACTTAACCTGGAGTATCATTATGGTGAACTAACTTAAAGAGATCGGTAAATGTCAACTATTTAGTTTTGCCTCATTTCTTGTTCTAGCCATTAGAGAAGTACGGTTCTACTTAAAAAAAATTGGCAGTTAACACACAAATCTTTTACGCACATAAATCAGAGGTGTCATCGATGTTTTCTCGAGGAGCATAAACATGCCAGTTTGAATTAAGTGCACAATGCATAGATGCATTTCTTTACATGGCCAATAGATTCTAATGATCAATGCACCAAAACCTGGAAATATAAGAAGAACGTCAGTATGAAAACTAAGTTTTCTACAAATAGGGAAGGCACTAAACACAAGCATAACAATCACAGGTCACTCAAATGACAATAAGAAGAATCAGAACTAACAATGTAAATAAAGTTTTGTGGTGACATGTCAACCCTCAAGAAATGAATGGAAATGTAGTGTTTAACTCACATAATCAAACTATCTTTGGTTTCAAGAACAAAAGTGCTTAACTACAAAGGCTTGGTGATAATATTTAACTATATTTAACTATGAAATGGACAAACAACACGTGAGCAAAAAATATGCTCCGCAAAAACAAAGCAATCATAAGTCAAAACTGTAAAATACAAATCATGTATGCATTAAGAAAGAAGGAAAAACTATGACTGAGGCCATGTACAAGTTTTGGTGAAGCCACACGGGTAATAACTGATTATATGGAACGGCATGAGAGTGACCTTAAAAACCATATATATACCGATAGGCACTTCACTTGTCCATGAAAAATGTTGTGCATATATATAGATGGGAGTAAAGTTCAATCTGGATTTACATACAACTTTCTCTACAACATAGATGAAGAGACTAAATCAAAGAAAATGAAGAATGAATTTACAATGATCCCATTGGAAATAAATTTTGTGGGTGTCGAATCAAGGAGCAATTGTGCTGGATGCTCATCAAGCTTACTGTCCATCACCCTAAAAAAGGCATGCACTTTGACAACCTAGAATGAATATAAGAGCATTTCGTGATAAGAAAAAACAAATAGTACTCATTTAGTTTGAATATGGCAAGAAAGCTCCTTATCTTTTGCAGTTATCATTTAAAGCTTCCTTCAGTTTTTAGGAAAGAAAACAGAGTTGGTTGATATGCTCCAACGCAATGGCAATACAATTAAACAAAACTATCTAAGCTAAGCAAGTGATTCAAGTAACAATGGAGTAAAACAAGGCATAAGAAATAGTGGGTGGCTAGGTGCATAAGAAATTTTACAAGCACCATCAGATCAACCAAGAAGTTCTATGTTTTTTAATCCATGATTGATTTGTCCAAGTATAAATCTATTGGCCAAATTTAAGCAACTAAGGTTGACTACCATACCTTAGTGAACGCAGGTTGAGAATCAGAAAATGGTACAGACGCATCACTTGCTCGTCTTGCTGACTTGCTCATAAACAATTCACACAACCACAAATCAAACAAACTATTAACACTGCTTTTAGTTATGGACTAGAAAGTGATGCCATTTACATACAGTACTTCTACATGAAAAGTACATGTATCCTCAATATTCATGATCCTATTCAAGAGAAAATATTCATGACCCCAGTAAATGGGAAAGAATGTCCTCAATATGATGCACCAAGTGGCAAGTAGAACCACCAAATACAAAATGCTTTATATTTTTTTTCAATAAAAGCAGTATAGTTTTGAAGAGGCACTAAAGAGTTGTGTTCAGTTTTACATGAACAACTCAATGCTAATATCTTATAGTAAAGTGCCCGTGCGTTGCAACGAAGTATCAAATAATATGGTCAAATCAGCGGACATGGTGCAAAACCGTTCCACGAACATTTTGGACCATTTTTTCCTCCCTTTCTTGTAAGATTGTATCTAACATCTTTTATCTCCTTTGTCCAATAAGAGATAAGGTAAATCTGCATAGTAAGGTAAATCCTATATGCTGACAAATGCTGAAAATTAAAGATTTAGTAGGATAAATATGAGTACAAAAATTAAAGATTTAACTAAGGAGAAACTTTTAGAACTTTTGTCTATAGAAGAAAGCCAACCTGCGATCTATAAGAGATGCATTTTTTCCAGACCGCACAAAAGAAATAAAAGGGAAAAAATGGTTCTCATGTCAACTCACATTGTTTTCAGATATCTCAAGAGTTTATAAACCACATTAAGAATCAAGGAGAGCATGAATAATCAATTTAGCAAATGATGGTTGCAGCTTAGCATCGTTTAGTGACAGCAACTGCAGTGACCTGAACAATGGGAAGGATAAAGCATAGTTTTTGATATTTCACATACAAATGAACTGGATTGATGTATTCATGTCAATGCATATATTCTACAAGATCAATTTATATGTTTTCTCCCTATCTGTTAGATCAGATTATAAAATAATGCCTTGAAAATGGCTGCACAAAATTAACTTGGCATTTGATAAAGGGCCATTTGTATAGGGTTATACAGATGAAGGACCATTGGTATAGAAGAATATGGTTGGATATTTCTGGCTGTTCCCCACCCTCTGTTCAAAAATAAAACAAAGAATAAAATGGCATCCAACTTACTTTCCATATGACAGAAAATTTAATAAACCAGCAGAAATGGTTAGAGGCTTGCTTTCAAATACGAGATGGTTTAATACTAAGGCACTTGATCTCATGGTTTTGGGATCCTTGATGGCGTAGACTATTGAAAATTTTGTCCATGACTGCAAGATAAAGCTGGTAGTGGATAAATTCGAGAGAAAGCAATGTCTTTGCATGGCAGCTCAGAAGCAGGCATACACCATTAACCTATGAATGGAAATTGAGAAGAAACTTAACACACTGGAACTATTAATCACCTGCTATAAGGTAACTAAATAGAACAAAGCAACATCATAGACATCATGCAGAAATGATGGTGCCAGCATAAGCGCATAACTTATCTTCCACCATAAACTTGTTTTGTCTTTCTAATTTTTTGCTTATTTGGGATGCTCAGTTACCTCAAATTTAAAGAGATCTATTTTATGGGATGTGCAAAAATGAACTATAGAACATAATGTTTCTTTTAACTGATTTACATGCAGTGAATGGCCATCAGACTCAAAACATTTTGTTTTCTAAAGCTATGGTACGCAAACAGTAAATGTAATAAAATTACCACAAGATCTGAAATAATTCTTATGAATATCAAATTTTCCAGCGTGCTATGTTGCAGCATGCCCTGAAAGATGAAGGATTTCCAGCAGTCAAATTACAATTTACTGATCTTTACAAAAAGGATTCACTGTATCTTTATATTATGCACAAAAGATATAACATCTGGGTGCACAATGGTTGCTGTATGGATGAGGGAGAGATGCCCACATGACAAAACAACAGTAGCACAAATGCACAATCGAAAACAACAAACACCCAACATGAACTATAGATATACAAAGACGGTGGAGTACGTATTTCAATGACTAAAAACTATCAATTTGAAAAATTTCAACGTTTAATCAGGATAGCGTAATCTCTGATTTACCCCATAAGTACATAACTAAACAAAGAAGGAACAAACTTGGACTAATTAATAGTACAAAAATGTTATAGATCAAGAAAAGAACAAAACATGAATAACAAAAGGAGACATAGCCAATAAGCATGGTGATTGTTCTGCGGGGGTATCAGACTAACATACCTCTGGATTTTTCTCCAACTTGTAATGAGAACATCAACTGCAGATTTAAACAATTGAAGTTTCGGAAGATTCACTAACCCTAGGATTTTGTGTGCAGCATTTCGAATTAAGGCATTGGCATCAATCAATAAGCCAAGGAACTGCAAAAGCAATAGCAGACATATGGTCACAAAATTTAGCATTGAGGCAGACTAACTAAAACACTCATATGGATGAATACCACATTTGATTATTTGGCAGATCTTTTAAATGTGTGCACATCGAAATTAAAAACCACTCGAACTTCATTAGGAGGACTCAATCAAAAATATATTCAAACATCCAAGGTCCTTTTATTATTCACTGTGTAGGTCTGAGGGCCAAAAACATATTCACTGGACTCATATAATGAGACCTATAAACAAAGCAACAGAGGTGGTAATTCGTTAGGTAATACAAATGCAATAGAATCTAGTGGTAATTCAGTTTTGTCATCCCCTTTCCTGGAAGTATCAGAATCTGTGAAAGGTTTAGTCATCGACTAACTTGGCATTGTCTCTATTCAAGCCTCAACTTCTCTGCATTTGCTGTTTCATATACACCATTCTCTACGCACCTCAGCTAGACATGATGATCTTCTATTGTAGCATCAAGGAATTCAGCCGGCCTGAGGAGAAGATGTAGAAGGGTAGGAGAAGGAGAAATGGAAGCTTTTGAGAAGGAGAAGCTGTCGAAAATATGAGTTGTACCTCTTTTATGGTAGGAGGAGGAACCGTTTTGTGAGCAGTTTTCCTTCGCACGATCCTGCTTGTAACTGCAACCTAACCTGGGCCCAATCCGCATCCTCTCACCGGTGTTAGCTTCCATGAAGCGGAGTTCGTGGATGTACACCGTGGGAGTGGGGAAGGAGGCGGAGAGGGGGAGGCGGCGGCGAGGGGTGGGGGGAGTAGGAGACGGCAGTTTGGGGGGCGGAGAGGGGGATGCGGCGGCTTGGGGGAAGGAGGGGAGGAGGATGCGGCGGTGAGGGGTGGGGGAGTAGGAGGCGGCAGTGCGGGGGCGGAGAGGGGAGGCGGCGCGAGCTGGTAGGAGGCGGTTCGGGGAGGAGGATGCGACGGCCTGGGGGGGTGGCGGAGGAGTGGCGGTGGCGCGGGCTCGCGAGGAGGGTGGGGGCGCGGAGGAGTGGCGGCGGCGCGGGGGGGGGGGGGACGGAGGTGGTGAGGGCGGAGGGAGGGGAGGAGGTGAGGAGGCGGCGCAGAAATCAGAGGGAGGAGGCGCACGGGTTCGGTTGGGGAGGCAGGCGCAAGGTCGTGAGACGGGTGGGCCCACACGTCAGCCAACGTATCTTTTTTGTCAGTAGAGGTTGGAGAGGACGGACCAACCACCAACTCCTTCTTTTATAATAGTAAAGATATTATCTGCCACACTCACTCTTGTCCCTGTTTTCCTTTAAAAGAACTTCTACCGTGTCTTTGTTAGTATTGAGTTAATACTCTGTCGAATGATCGTGAGGCTACCTAGCATTTACCCTCCGTTCAGAAATATACACCACCACACTGGTTAGCTTTCACGGCTGTTTCATTATTGCGAGCAACCGTAGGATAATAATTATTGCGACGGGCATTTTAAATCCATCAGGAAAAATGGTTATTTTTGTTGAAGAATCGTCGCTGACGAGCCCAGTTCGGTCTATTTCTCTTCTATACAAAAGAGATGGATCAATTACAAAATAATGCAAAATAGTATATTGGAACAAGAGAGAACTCTTGGTCTTTCTTTATTGCTTTTTCTTTCACATGCGTATAAAATAGCCAATAAAACTCCTTATATATAGCCTAGTGGTGAGATATCTACCATAGGCCAAGGCTTCAAGTCTAGACCTAAGTTTCTCAACAATTTTTCTGAGGGTTTTGAGTGACACTTAAGAATAAATGGTTATTTCTTGTCGGTTTTAATATAACCATGAGAATAAATGGGTGGTTTCAACGTAACCGTGAGGATATATGAATGGGCCAAAACTCCCCTCAAATTCCCTAACCCTAGCTATACCCAGCCAACTCCCACCCCTTTACCTCTGGGTCTCTCCCTCCCTCTCTCTCTCTCTTTCTCTCTCTGATTCGTCCCCTCTCATGCTGATCCTCCGACGAACTCGAACTCGACTCTAGTTGCTTCAATTCAAATAGGTATGTATTACTTCAGTTCAAATAGGTATGTATTACTTCTAAATTTCATCCTTGTTCAGGGACGGAGTCACACCCCAGACAGGGTAGGCTTCAGCCCGTGGTGTGGAAAAATATCTAGTGTACAGCCTGAATAAATTCAGTCCAGTCTAGGTAACATTTTCATCATTCAGCCCAAATAGTCTAGATTATTCCACCACTGAGTCCGAGGCGTAACCAAATCCTGGCTCCACCACTGCCGTTGTTGATACGGTTTTGCTTCATTGCTTGTACCAATTGCTTGATGCATGTGTATGTAATGCCGCAAATCCATCTCTTTGCAGCTGCATCCACCTATTTCTTTGTTGTCTCTGACTTCATGCTGCTACTGGACACCCTACAGACCTGCCTCCTCGCCTGCATCAGAAAGGAAAGTCTATCTTCCAAATATAATTTGGGGTTCTTATGTGCGCAAGGTGCTTGTTGAAATGCCAAGGTGGCTGTGTTGTGCAAGGTTCCATCTGAGTGATTGAGATAGTAGCACCATGGCAATATGAATGTTTGCATTAATGGGCATGCATGTGTATATCCAATGCTTGGAGAACGGTATCCAATGCTTGGAGAACGGTAAAACTTCTTATGGGTTAATAAAATTTTTTATGTATTATTCACTGTTACCCCGTATTGTAATATTGATTGATGCAACACTAGGCTGAACAAAGGTGGTGCTTAGTTGGGCTGAATTTTTGTGGCTTATGACTGAATTTTCACTGTATCTGGCTAAAATTACACTGTAGCTGATAGTAACTTATTTGGTATAATTAAATTTAAAAAATTTAAAATAGAAAAAAGGGTTAGCCTAGCACGTCTGATGCAAACGAATACGGGAAAAAAGAACCGGCAAAAAACTAAAAAACCCAAAAAGTCAGGAAAAGATAAAATTTAGAAATAGGAAAAAATAAACCGGAAGCCCAAGTCCAAACGAGCAGGGCCTAAGGCATGCATGACTGGATGGTTGTATGTGCCCCTGTTGCTATGAGAATTTTCTAATATTTGGTACACAAGCAAATATGTGTCTACATGTAGCTCATGGATATGTTTATTTAGTTGATAGCATATTAGATTGGTTGGTCACCTTTAGGCATTACTCATGTATTTATGGTGGTGCTTAGATTTTAGTACTCTGATATACCATTACTACGTAATAGTTTCAGTTGGATCTGACTATCAATATGTGTCAAAGTATATATAATGACTAAATAAAAATAATACAGTTGGCTTTGTCTTGCAAAATTCTTTCATAATTTTTTTATTATTTTTACTAGTATATTATGATAATAAATCATAGTCAAAGTTTGATATTGAAGACCGTAAAAAGTCAAAAACGACCTATATTTGTGGACGGAAGGAGTAGCAAATACTTAGGTTAATTATGCCATGCATGAAATTTATAAAGATTTAGTTTCTTTTTTTCATGAGAAATTATAGAAATTTTATTGTATGAATGTGTATTTGAGGCACTTAAGTTTCCTGGACCAGATTGATGTTAAGCTATTAGTGCATACGTATATGTGAGTATGAATATAGATGATTATGGACTAATTGGGTGGATGTGTGATTTAGTTATCATTAGCCCCCATATAGATTTTATATGTATGTTTTGCTTGTAATTTCTTTTTTCCTGACGGGCACAAACATTCAGGGAATATTTTGGTGACCGTTTTCCCTGACGGGTACCCGATAGAAAATAGTGACCCGAAAACCTGACACCAGGGAAGTTTTCCTGCCGGTGCCTATCACGAAACGCCGTCGGGAAGTATTATCCTATCGGTTAATCGTCAAGCCATTCATAATTTTCGCATCCTCATTCTCCACATGGGGTTTTTCCTGATGGTTCGATGACAGGAAAATTTTTCCTGACGGTAAAACCTTTTTTCCTGACGATTTTAAACTGTCACGAAAGCTGACGAGTCTGATAATGATATGTCCAAAACGTTGTGTATTTGTTGAACAGAGGGAGTAACATGTAATTCGACAACCCCAGGCCTACCTAGTTTCGTCAGTGGTTAGTGTAAAAGAAAGGAGCTTAGGGCTCTTCAAACAGAAAGAATTAAGATATTTTAAAGAACGGGAGCAGTAAACAGTAAGAAATATCTGTGAGCCCTAGTAGTGCTTTCATGTTTTTCCCTGTTAATCTTAAATCACTTCAAAAGAGTAAGTAGCACTCACCTATCTTTAATTTAAACTTTAATATTTATGCAATTCACTAATGGCTGAAGCATAAAATCACCTCCCTGATATATTTTTTTTGTCAGGCCCCTTAGCCCTCATGTCTGTCGTGATCACCTCTAATCTGTTCAATGCATTGAAACTGTTCACATCGTGATGCACTGCACACATGGAGAGAGCGTGGGCGGCAGCACGCAGCCGAAAGCTTATTAATCACCTGAGCTACCCTCACCTTGATTTCTTTTCCGAGTCGGCAGGTGGGCCCCTAAGCTAGGTTTGGCTTTGGCTCTCTTTTGTGTACATGCCCTTTGTGCCAAGAGACGCAGGTTACAAGTGCCGTGAGTAGGGGTGGAAAACGGTAACGGATAATTCGTTTTATCCGATATTCGTATCCGAGAGAAATCCGAATATAGTAAGCAAAATTCGTATTCGAAAATATTCGTATTTGTATTCGAGAATATTCGTATCCGTATTTGAGAGTATTCGTATTCGCATTCGTATTCGAGAATATTCGTATCCGTATTCGAGACTATTCTATTCGTATTCGATCTGTTTCTAGAACCCATGAAAAATCCGTACAAATTTTGTGATTCAAAACTTGAATTTAGGCGGTTTAAAACTGGTGACGGGTCAAAACCGATGAAAAATCGGTAAAACCGTTAGGAATCCGTTTTATCCGATATTCGTATCCGAGAAAATCTGTATTCGAAAATATCCGTATTCGTATTCGAGAATATTCATATCCGTATTTGAAAATATTCGAATTCGTATTCGTATTCGTTTTAAAAATATAGGTTTGTATTCGTATTTGAGACTATTCGACCGTATCCGATCCGTTTCCACACCTAGCCGTGAGCCTGCCGGTCTCTTTCAGTGCCGATCGATCGCACTAGGAATGTTACGGCAGACCAGCCAGTAGTACTCAACTGCCCGACTCTGTGCTGCCTGCTCCAGCGATAACTAGCCATAGCGGCTGCCCTTCTTTTGGACTGGTTTGCTGCACTTTCTCCTCGCGGCCGCTGCGTGCTGTGGATGGATGTGCCGGGGCATCGGCTCGAGTCGCCATCTGAGAGCGGCGCCGTTGTTCTCTTGCGATCGGGCTAGCGTAAGAGGACCGGATGGACAGGGCACGCGCGCGTGTGACTGCATGCGTCTGACATTTCCGCGAGCGGTTGCCATCGCCCCTGTTGGCTACTTGTGAGTTCTTGGTCCGACGAAAGCCAAGTTGGGGACCCATCCATCACCCATGGATACGTGTGGACTGGGACACAGATGGCTTTAGGTTTAGAACCAGGCAAGGATTAAGGGTCCGCTTGATTGGACTTGAGTTTATGACTTTCAACTTATTTTTTACTATTTTTAAATTTCATTTTTTTCTTCTGACTTTTCAGTTTTTTGAGCTTTTTTACTTGTTCTTTTTTCACGTATTCGTTTGCATTATACGTGATAGGTTAACCTATTTTTTATTTTAAAAATTTTTAAAGTTAGTTATATCAAATAAACCATCATCAGCTACTATGTAATTTTAGCTAGTTATAATAAAAATTCAGTTATAAATCACTAAAATTCAGTTCAACTGAACACTAACTAAGAAGCAACGACTAATCTGTGAGTGGCCTGACCCAACCTGTAACTTGAACTCGGCCGGTCGCGTCAGAGCATGGCCTTTGGGTCCCGCTCATGAGCCTACACGCTTTCTGCTAGCTGGGCCTACCTAGTAAAGAATAGATACACTAGCATTTGAAGCATTATTTTTAGCATTTGAAGCTTACTTATTTATGTCAATATTATTCTCTGTATTTTCTGTATTTATTTACTATTTTTGGTTAATTGTAATTGTTTAAATTGCTTTTAATCACCGAAATTAGCAGTAAAATTTATAGAAAATGCATAGAAAATTATGAAACATTACGAGAACCTTTTGTACCATTTATTTACCCGCAGTGAATTATTCCATGCATGTCTACCAGCAGTAGACTTATACACATTTAAATGACTAGCATCACAAACTAGAAGTTCGAGGAGCTAGCCCAGCATGGCCAAAAAACTATCTGTTGTAGGCATCCGATGTCAGATTGTGCTTGGAGCCAGGAAGCTCCGTGCGACTATTGGGATTGGCGGACTGAATGACGCCTAACCCACGCCTAAAGAGAATGATCAGACACTTCATTTTCTCAGGCACCACTTCTGCCTCACTCTCAAGAATGAGTACATGGTAGAGAATAGTGCGCTAGCACTCTGGACCGCACCCAAGAAGCAGGTTTGAGAGGCTAAAGTACACCATTCTTCCTCAAGCAGAGTAGGAGTGGATCAGACTAAGGTTTGCCGACTTTAAGACGGTCAGGGAATACAATTCTGCCTTGCACAGGATTTGTACCGCAATACAGAAAATTGAGAAAATCCTTCCACCCAAATGAAGTACAATCCGCACGCAATTATCGTCAAGATGGTTATGAGGAATACGCCGAATTGACCGATATGATGCAAGTTGCGGAGGCTCGGGACAAAGTTCTCTGTAAGAACTACGTCACTTAGCCACCTGGGAGCTCCGTTGGTCGTGAAGCCAACACCGGGAGCAACAAGGTGCGAACGCCCTTGATAGAGAAAAGGGGAAAGAAGGGTAAGACTGTAGCCCAGAAAGGCAAATTAGATGCTCCACGTGAGAATAAGGCTAGCAAGCCAAAACGGATGGCAAAGGGCACATGAAGCCCACTCTGCATCGGTTGAGGGGGAGCGTTCTGAGTAGCTGCCTGCGCTGATGGTGTTTGAGACCATTACGACAGCAGCACCCCTCTCGACCTAGAAGCAGCCACCGTCCTGATTTCTGTTAAAGAGAATGTCAACCCCGAGAAAATAGCAGAAGAAGTCTTGTGCACTGAATGCATTTAGACTTTAATTGTCATTTATTTTGTGTGGAAGAATATGTTAGAATTTGCATGGATGGTACTTAAGAATTGTTATTTTCTCGTGATGGTTGGATGATATTTGATGAATTCATTCATTTATTCAGTTTATGATGGCATGATATGTTCTGATATTGGTCTATTTTATCTATGTGTTAATCGCCTTCTCATGCATATTAATAAAATACCATATATTAGAACGCGTGTAGCGCCCTATGAAGGAAGTGTGCTTAGCTAGCAGCGGCACAACGCATACCATCTTAAGAGAGATTATGTATTTTCAATCGATTTGTAAGAGCACCGCAACCTTACGACAATCGCGAAGCGATGGATGTATAATTGGTTCGGGAAGAGCCATAATGGGCACAACTTTGGTTATTGAAGAAGCCTTATTGTACCGAAATCGACTAGAACTCTCCTAAGTTTTAAGAATATCCGTAAATAGTTTCCACGTTGAGATCAAGAAGAGTACGGTAAGAAATACCGCTCATTATGAAGCGAAGATAATGGCAAAAGAATATTAGAAAAACTTCCTTCATCGGGCTATATTATACCAACATTAAAGCGCTGCAGCTGCATAATCGCTCAAAACAAGTGTTTAGAAGCTCTTAACTCTTCTGTCTCTGGCATGACAGATTAGGCCACCCAGATATGAGGATGATGAGAAACATAATAAATAACTCGCATGGGCATAATATTAATGTGAAAAATTTCCCGAATCATGAAGATTTTGTGTGCCCTGCATGTGCCACCAGGAAACTAATAACTAGACCCTCCACTCTGAAAGTGAATGATGAAGTCCCTGCATTCCTGGAACGCATCCAGGGAGACATTTGCGGTCCCATTCAGCCCATCTAAGGGCCATTTAAGAATTTTATGGTGCTCATTGACGCTTCCTCGAAGTTGTCATATGTGGGCTTTGTTATCCACAAAAGAAACCATGCCTTTGCAAAGTTGATCCCGCAGATCATTCGCATCAAAAATGCGGTCCCTGATCATCACATTAAGTCCATCAGAATGGACAACGCCGGAGAATTTAGATCAAAGGCATTTGATGATTATTGCATGGCGATGGGAATTGCAGTTGAGCACTTGGTACCGCATGTCCATACCCAGAATGGTTTGGCAGAGGCTTTAATTAAGAGAATTAAATTTATTGCCTGACCCCTTTTTGCGTAATTGTAATTTGCCAGCTAAATGTTGGGGACATGCAGTCCTACATGCAGCGAATCTTATCAACCTTAGATCTTCGGCCTACAACATCCATTTACCTATGCAACTAGCGCAAGTGTCACCACCAAAAATTTCCCAACATTAGGGGGAGGAAATCAACCCCTTTATGAAGAATATCGGGAAATTACGTGGCAAGCTTGGGGAATCCATGCAGATGACACGCGCATTAGTGAAGCAAATAGAGAAGTCCAGAAGACAATAGAAGTCCAGAAGACAAGAGAAGTCCAGAACACAATCGATTTGCAAGAACTAGCAAATCAACTGCCTGATCACTTTAGTGATTTGAAGAGCGTGACTAAGTCGCATGTGCCTGCACGCACTGCACCGGAGAGGGTTGAAATACCAAAGGAAATTGAAGGTATCCCTAATCTCGTCCAGAGGCCTCAGAAAAATAAAAAAGAGGACGAGAACTCCGGTTCCTCGAATCCTTAGTAACCGGGGACGCCTGGTGAAGAAGGATAAGAAGGACTTACCACAGCCGATCATTGAAGTCCCCCAGAATGAGAAGGGGAGCCAGTTGAGACCTGGCACAAGTATGACACCTTCAGAAAAAGGGCATACCGGATCTGAACATCCCCATCGGCATGGATGTGTGTGCACACATCGGAGCCGAAAAACTAAAGGGACTTGCCACCGCAATTGAAAGAAGCGATGCGCAAGGTAAAGCTCTAGCAGAAGCAATCGCTCCAGAAGAAGCAACTCATGAAGAAATAGCTATAAATTATGTGCACACGGGAGAGTCCCTGAATAGGACAACAGCTAATATCGATATCTATTTCGCAAAGAAAATTGCCACCATCATCGATCTTGATCCCGAGCCTGCATTGCTCGCTGAATGTAAGAAAAGATCAGATTGGGAAGATTGGAAGAAGGCAATAGCAACTGAATTGCTATATCTGAATAAAATAGAGGTGTTTGGGCCCGTATGCCGCACACCTCCCCACATACACCCCGTTGGGCACAAGTGGGTATTTGTTCGAAAGAGAAATGAAAGAAATGAAGTAGTGAGATACAAAGCAAGGCTAGTAGCCCAAGGTTTCACTCAACGTCCTGGAGTTGATTATGAAGAAACCTACTCCCCAGTCATGAGTGGAATTACCTTTAGATACTTGATCTCAATGGCAGTAAACTTGAACTTAGAAATGAAATTGATGGATGTTGTGACTGCATACCTTTACGGTAACTTGGATTCGAGATTTATATGAAAGTCCCCGAAGGAATCCTCTCCGAACCAAGACAGAGCAAATATAAATCATGCAGTGTGAAACTCGAAAAGTCACCGTATGGACTGAAACAACTGGAAGAATGTGGTATAATCGCTGAGCGACTTTCTCTGCAAGAAAGGCTACACGAACAATGAAGACTGTCCTTGTGTATTTATACGGCGATCCTGAATGGATTCTGTATAATCTCTGTGTATGTAGATGATCTGAATATCATCGAGACAATCGAAGACATAAAAGAAGCAAGCTCCTACTTGGAGTCGAATTTGAAATGAAAGATTTGGGCAAGACCAAGTTTTGCTTAGGCTGCAGACTTGAGCATGTCCTGAAGGAATCTTGGTACATCAATCGACCTATACCTGAAGGTGCTTGAAAGGTTTGGCTTCGAGAAGGCATTTCCTCGAAAGTACCGATGATCGGTAGGTCTTTACAGCAAGAAAAGATCCTTTCCGACCTAGGGAAGAGGAGAGGAAGTCTGGGACCGAATTCCCATACTTGAGTGCAGAGGAGCACTCATGTATTTAGCAAACTGCACTAGACCGGACATTGCATTTGCCGTGAACTCATTAGCAAGGTGCAGTGCAGAGCCCACCAAAAGGCATTGGCAGGCCATAAAGGATATTTTCCGATACCTCCAAGGTAGCAAAGATCTCGGATTGTTTTACAGAAAGAATCAAGATCTGAACTTGATTGGCTATGCAGATGTTGGGTATCTGTCAGACCCGCATACCGCTAAGTCACAAACAGGCTATGTATTCCTGTGTGGTGGAACTGCAATTTCATGGAAATCGTCTAAGCAAAGCCTGGTAGCTACTTCGACGAACCACTCAGAAATTATAGCACTGTATGAAGCCGCACGAGAGTGCGCTTGGCCCCGCCGAATGATTCACCACATCCAGCAGTCATATGGGATGAACATTGTGCAAACCCCCACAATTATCTATGAAGATAATGCAGCTTGCGTTGCACAAGTGCAAACGGGCTATGTGAAGAGTCATCTCACAAAGCATATCAACCCTAAGTTCTTCTATGCACATGAATTGCAAAAGATGGACAAGATTAAAGTACTGCATACTAAGTCATGTGAAAATCTCACAGACTTATTCACTAAGTCACTCCCCGCATCTAGCTTTGAAAGGTGCGTGCGTGGAATTGGAATGATGAGACTTAGAGAAGTGCAGAATTCAGGGGAGAATTCTCACAAGCCCGCTAATAAATCTTGATCATGAAGATTAAGTACCCAAAAATAAAGTCTTGCAGACCAAATGAATTTGGGTGAATTGTACTCTTTTTCCCTTGACGAGTTTTCCATGAAGTTTCTCGACCAAGGTTTTTAACGAGGCAATTCGTGCATCGCAACATCACATGTATCATGTACTCTTTCTCCAAATTTTTCCCACTGGATTTTTATGGAGTTTTGACGAGGCATGAGCATGTTGGGTGAGTGCCCAAGGGGGAGTGTTAGGAAACCTGGACTCTATCCAGAGTCCTGATCTAATTGGGCACCCCACCGTAGACTATAAATAGGGACCTAGACCCCCCCTCATTATGTACCCCGATGCAATCTAAAGCAATAAAGAAAGATCAGGAGTTCTCTCTACCTCTCTGTGTTCAATCTATTATTCTGTGATTCTGTGATTGATTCGTTCTTGTTCTAAGCAGAGGAATCGCTCGGACTGGTCTCCAACGTCGGTTCCTCAACACAAATCTTGCTGGGCAGTGGACCGAGTGGACTCTCCTAAGATCAACAACATATACGCTGTTAGCATCTTCACGCGTCTTGCTGCGGTCCTTGCTGCGGTGGTGAGGGGCGCGCTGTCTCCATAGGTGCCAAAATAAATATGAGAAGATAATATAATATCTGATACTAAATCCGGTTAGTACTGAATAGTTATTGTCAGGTATGAAAGTAAAAACGGGACAACTAAAATCCGACTGAATAACGTCGGTAAACGGTGAACCGGATACTATCCGACCGAATATCCGATAAGCAAGTTAGTACTCCAACCGGCCTAACCTATCAACCATCATTGACACCAACCAACCTAGATTTTACGCAAGTCCTAACCTAACTCCAGAGTCTAGCCACTCTAGTCAGTCGTCACCAATCCCGCCGGTTATGTTGAACTTGCGTATGAATTTAGCGGTTTTTGAACTAATATGTGAATTTATCAGTTTTCAAATTTATGTATGAATTTATCGCTTATGTTAAATTTGTGTTGTGTCGGCTATCGTACTTAAGTAATCTAGATGAATTTATTGACAGTTGAAGGTTTGAAATGATCATGATATGGTTCAATGTATGTTCTTTTATGTATGCAAAAACTATCCACATATATTATCCATTTTCGATCCAAAATCATCATGTATCCGTCCCGATGGTACCATATTTGAAACTTCGAATAATTTGAATTCGTATTCGTATCCAGCTTTACTGTATTCGACTTAATTCGAGGAAAATATGGGTTAGGATACAGTATGAACAATATTCATCCAAATCTGACCTAATTACACTCCTAGCTATCTCCTAGGGGCGGAACCAGAACAAAAATAATTTGGATTCACCACTTCATCTTATATATAACAATATATATAATTTTCAAGCAATATTGTACTCAATAGCAACGTGACAGATAATTTTAACATCAATAATTCAACATAACCATGGCAATGTATGATTACAAAGAAATAGCTATCAAAATGCTTACCAACATTAGTAGTATTATCTGGTGCCTTCCTTATTAGAAACCATTCTATAAATTTATCTACCGTTTAATTGAAAGCTCAATTAGATAGTGATATGTTTAACAGTTCAAGAACAATATAACAGAAAAATACATGCACAAGTTTGCTTACTTGACATTTCAATCAAATACTCTAAGTTAAATCCAAATCTTAGTACAATATGAGCACATGAGAGAAACCTTGAGTAAAATACATACAAATCGGGTGGGTTTAAGTCTCCTTTGGCTGACGAGGGTGTGAGGCAATGAGAATCGAGACTAGGAGATGATGCACGCAAGATGGCAAGCAAGGACGACTGACGGCAGTCGATTCTCCCGTCTTCGATGATTGGTTGCTGCGTGGCTGGATGCAGCCATGGGACATGGCATACGTCTCTGGGCTCATGCGACCACACAAGATGATCAGGTGTTGAGGAGGGTTGCAACGCACCTAGCGCTTCGGGACCGATCAAATGGATTCATACGGCCTTGCCATTCATGGGCAGCACTGGACGCCTCGGTCTGCTGCAGTCCTCCTTCTTGGGTCGAGTGTTGTCTCATGGGTTGGCGCGAGTTGGCCTCCTTGTAGGCTGCTGCTGGCTACCGGATGCACTGGGTTTTGGCTGGAGAGTTCACACATGGGCTGGAGACGCTAATTGCTACTAAATTTTTTTGGATCTAGTGTCTTATAACACCAGGTGGGCTGCCAGGGCTCCACCCTGCCATCTATCTTCCCGCCGTTCCTCCCTTCCTGCCAAGGCGTGGCCATCAGCCCATCAGTCGCTGTGCTCCAATGGATGGAAGGAACAAGGTTTTCATTCGGCCCTGTGAAGTACAAAACAAATCCACGACCCAAATCCGAGGGGTACAATGATGGCAGCCAGACGGGTTGCCTCGGCAATCAATACCAGACGTTGGCCCTATTTTTTAAAACTGTGGGAGGTGGTTTTTAGCTGTGGTTGATAATTTTTGTCTGTAGTTTTCAAGATGGCAACAGACAATGCAAATAGTTTTGGACTCAGAAAGCTATTTGAAAAATTCAATTCAGAAAACCATCCTATTTATTTTGACATTAAAAAAATCAAAAACACTAAAAGAACATAACTGTTGTCCATGGTTTTTACAAGGAGACGAACTTCCCTCCTACAACCTAAAGTGCCATTTTCGGATGGATGGATCATCGGCGAAGCATCGACTGGTCAGCACAACTGAGGCCTCAGGGAGCTCGCGGACGTTCTCCGGCCTCTGGTGGCGGTGAACGGACCGTCAGTCCCTGACAGAAGTTCCACTCGACGCGTGTTCACTTCAACAACATGCAAATCGACGCGTCTGCTGATTTGATGGAAGGACCGATCATTAGTTTTCTGATTTCACAAGGTCCTTTCCGCACAAGTTCTGGAAAATGCAACGGCCTTTCGGATGAATGCAGCAATCGGTTAGGTCATCCACCTCTGTCAGCAGCCCAGGAGCTACAGCTGTGTCAACGGGTCATATCCAATGTTTAAAGAGCGGATAGCAGACTTGTACGAATTGATTTTTTGCTGCAGTGGATAACGGAGAGCGAACGCTATATTCTCGTTCTAAATAATAGTGATAATTTTAAGTTTTTGATGTATATTTAAGTTGTATCTTGTATGAAACTAACATAAAATAGATACAATATACCAAATATGAGTATAAAGAGCACATATATTATAATAATTCTGCATATATCATTTGAAATAATACTCAAACCACTACCACATGAGCAATTGCTATCTTTGCTATGTAACTCCGCCATAACGCTATGCTACATTCTAATTCACTATTTTGTACCACTATAATGTTATGGTAGTGTATAGACTACTGCTACCGCAAAAATGGTTTCAGTTGCGGCCGCTATATCCACTGTTTGATAGGTTGGTCATATTTTCGCTCTACAAAAAAATTTTATTATGTAATGGTGATGCAATCCAATTTGTGTAATGAGCTAATTAGAGAGCGACACATGGCACTGTGCACTGTAGCAACAATATATGGCAGCGAAAATATTCTAAGGAAAAGTTTGCTACAGTGTTTTCCACCACGTGTCGACCTCTAGTTTGCTCGTTGCACACGTAGGATTGTATCTCCATTACACAGTAAAATCTTTCGTTGGTTCACCAACTCCCGAAAATGCCAGGGAACGCACGAATCGTGGCGCAGAACTGCAGACGCCGACCGTCCGATCGAAAAAAAGCCCTAGTCCACATCGTCGGTAGTGGGTCCCACCCTCCCGGCCTTGCAGTGCTGCTTCCTTCCCTTCCCCGCGATTTCTTCTCGTTCTCCTTCCCCTCCTCTCACACCCCGAAGCATCCGCCCGCTTCACGCCGCTGCCGCGCGTCGCCGGTGACCTCAAGGCTTATCCGATCGCTGGCGAGACGTCGTCGCCTGCCGCTTCCTCTGCCGATGAGATGGTGCACTGTGAGCTCTCCTCCCATCCCATCCCCCAGTCCGTTCAGTTCGTTGTTTCATCTCGCTCCGTTACGCGCCTCTTGTCGTGTGTTGCGCTGCTAATCCCAGTGTCCTGATGGATTCGTAAGGTTCTGATATGGTAGCATACTAGCATGCTTCTAATTGGTAGCGGTTGGTCTGCTGCCTCGCTCGTATGCTGGGCGCCCCAGGATTTGGATTGGTTCTGTTTGTTTGTTGGTCTCCTTACATGTATGCAGCGCGGTATGTGTGCATCTGCAGTAATGGAATTGGATTTCACGGTGATTGGAGAAGCATGTCGAAATTCTTAGGTTTTGTGAATTGTTGTTGGCTTTTGTAGTGTAACTGTACAAGTGGTTGGTTGGTGCTTGGACCTGAAATTTGCTCCACGCTTCTCATTAGTTACGGGTATGGTTGCACTTCTCTAGGATGCAGTCGATGAAAACATCGACTACTCAGTATCGATCTGGCTCAGTAACTTGGTTGATTGCATTGATTCAGTATCAGACCAAACAATTCTTGCAATAGTTATCGTGATGGCTATGCGGTATGCTACAGCTTCTAGTGGTTGGTGTTGTTCGTGGTCAGGGTTATATTATAACCATGGTATAAAAAGGAACTCTTCTCTGCTCGTGCCCATCTTGTTTCTTGCAAGAACTGAAAGGAATTAAGGATTCGTGATGGATCAGTAATGAGAATAAATAGGTTACTTTTGTGATAGGTATCTCTGTAAAACAAGTATAGCTAATGATTTTGTTTTACACCTTTTCTATTTGCATGTACATGCATTTCAATCATACTTTATAATTCATGTCCATGGTGATGTCTAAAGGGCGCTACTATTATTAAACTGTTAATTGATGAATTTGCTTATAGGTTATCTTTAGTACAATAGGATGATGTCAAGGCCAGTAGTGCTTGTTTTCCTGCTGGTGGTACTCATAGTAACATCTCAGTTTGAATGGAAGCAACAACTTATCAATGAATTGGAATATTCATCTCACAAGCAGAAACATATTTCAAGTAGAGAAGAACTTGTCAAGGAAAAGGTGAGCCACTTTGTGTGCCTGGATCTATTTTTTGGCCAGACCGTTCTGAATTTTGAATCATTGAACCGAAAATGTCCAGAAATCGATCTGAAACCAAAAAAAGAGCTAGGTAAATATTAGGGTTACTTGCTAAAAAATTGTTAGATGCTACTTGTTGTTGCCTAGACCTGACATTCATGGTAAAAATGCACCTGCAATGTAGGGGGATAGTTTAACAAATAACTATGCTAATAATCTAACCTTATGTTCTGCTTTATTGTTGTCTATGTTTAGTAACATCATGAAGATTATGTCACTGTTTAGCAAAAGCTATGCCAATGCAAGATGATGGGCAAAGTTTTGTTCTGGGTCTTCTCAGATTTATTAATTGTATCAAATGTGGTTCTGAGACATTTATTACGCAAATAGACAAAACTGCTATCCTTATCAAGTTATACTTTTTGTTGCAGATAATCTTATCTCAAGAAAAGATGATTCATCGATTGAATGAGTTCATCCAGAATCTTCAGCAGCAGTTGCTGCAATGCCGTGGCAATAACATGACAGTCAATTCTTCTGGAGCTTCTTTGACATCGTATATTAGTAAGATCCAGAGGCAGCAGATGATGGACGATTGATCAGGCGACAAGCCATGTATATCAAAACCAGGGGATTTGCGATTCCAAATCGAGCTGGTAGTCAATTTCTCCTTGTAAAGGCAGCTCAAATGTAGCATTAGCCTGCATAGAATGGTGATAGTTTGGCTGCAAAGCAAAAGAAAACCTGGTCCTTTGATTAAAAAAAACTGTGTAACAGGATCTCCATTTTTTTTCTATATGTATATTTTGTTATGATTGACAAATATGTGTTCACAATTTAAGCATTATATTGTATTCTTCATAAAATATGTTATCTGAAATATTTTTGTTAAGTGTAAACTGCATTGGAGCTTCTTGTTAATGGGTGGCATGGCATTAGCTCGGAGGCATGATTAGGTGGTCACATTGGACGGAAAACTTCAAATAGGAGGGGACTCTGTGTGGGGGGCATGCTAGTCTCTCTGCAGCTGCTGTAATGTCAACAGATTCTCATGGTATGATCGTGCACCTTGATGCAGCTTTTGAATCTTTGTGCAATATTGCAATATGCCAACACAATTTGTAGCCTCTGTTGTTTCTTTATTAAATGCTAACTATAGGACATGTGTTTGCAGATGGAGGACTTCCCCCCACAACATTATACTCAGGATAAACATATAATCCGTCTGTGCACTGTGTAGATCAGGGCTAACAGATGATATGCGCAGACACCAGGAGGCAAGAAAAAATACCATGGCAAAGGTAATGCCATTGAATGATGGCTGTCTATGTTGCTGTTTGTGATCTGCAAATGGAATGATGAGCATAGTTTGCTACTACGATGTTCTATTTCCTTGTTAGTTTAAGGTACACCCTTTTGCAAGTTTGATTGGTTAACCAACAGTGATATTTTAGCCCTTATCAAAATTTTCAGGCTAAGAAGTAAGGAGGATGAATAAAAGTTCAAATGAGAAAAAAAAACTACCCATGTTCTGAATTTCCAATAGAGCAGATATGGGAAGAGAGCGATCTTAGGCCATGTATTGAATTGCTTCATGTGTACAAAAACATCAGGATATAAGAAAGAAGAAAAAAAATGCTGATATGCCCCGAAGTGAATAAAGGACTGATAGCATGTATGGGTGCTAAGAAAACCACAGTGAGCTTTTATAGAAAAGTTAAAGCCATTTTCAACAAAAATACCTAGGAGGAACTAGGGGTCTGTTCTTTTCAGCTTCTAAAAGCTTTTTTTTTCGGTTTTTTTATAGTAACTAGTTTTCAAATAAAGTATCTTTTTAAAACGGAGTTTACAAGTTCATTCTAGTACATACTGTAACAACTTCATTTATATCGGCTAAAATCATACGTGAGTTTTTGTTACTCTGTACTGTCTCTCACGAATAACATGAAAGTTATAAGTCGCAGCCAAAAAGAATGTGCCCTAGGTATTTCTTTTTATTAAGAAGAAAATAGACACCCAAATTTGTGTCGAAGAAGACTTGAACTTGGGTGGTGGAGGTGTACATCCACACCTCCCACCAACAGAGCTAGGCTCAGTTCTTTAAAGCCATGTGTATGGTAAATTAGTATGTGAAGTTGATCACTTCAGTTACAAAATGTCAGTACATGGGCAACCCTTTGTACTTCTTTCTTGAGAACATGAGAACATAGGGCAGGAAATATCAATCTTGTTTAGTTGTGGTCCCCATCCCCACCAGATGTGATTTTGTCCTGTTGAATGTTGTTGCTGCCTACAGCTTGCAAAAGAACATGTCTTGATTTTCAGTTACACAAGTATGCAACTGCATATGTTGATCTACTTCCGCTTATTGGCACTGCTACCGGTACCATTATGATACTTTGCTTTGTGGGCCTGAGTGATGGGTTCTTTGAGTTGCTCACAGTCAAAGCCCTTAAAAGACTATTTATGTGTGCCTTCAGTGTCTTGAAAGGCTGATGCTTGGCAGAAAAGAGTTAGGCCAGTTTGGATTGGATACATAGTAGTTTTATAATTTAGGAGAATAACATGGTTTTTCGAGAACAATATAGTACAAGTATCAAATACTTTTGTTCTGTTTAGGTAGTAACATCTAAGGTCATGACAACCCGTTTTAAGTGTTATGAATGATGAAGATCAATGCCACACATTTTCTGAAAATAAGTTAGGATTTTATTTTCTTAACAATATCTGGATAACTAAATAGCTTATCTTGATTAATATGCCAGTACTTCTCTTCTTGGTCCCAGAGTTATGTTCATTTTGCTTTGGCGTTTCTAAATCGAAGCAATAGGATACTCTGCAGAAATTAAGAATGCCGGATACCCAGTCTGTGTGTTATTTCTGGACTTTTGGTTGGATGATTACTACAACAATGCCTATTTCAGTGCTTTGAGATTTGC
Organism: Dendrocalamus sinicus; assembly: GCA_036346575.1. Classification (NCBI taxonomy): domain Eukaryota; kingdom Viridiplantae; phylum Streptophyta; class Magnoliopsida; order Poales; family Poaceae; genus Dendrocalamus; species Dendrocalamus sinicus. The sequence goes on from CM070644.1 coordinate 26,461,444, forward strand.
TTATAGCAGTTGTAGCATTTCTTTCTTATATGCTTGCTTTGGGGTTCTTTTCTTTGGTAATATATTTCCATTGGGATATTTTTTTCCCAGTCACACCGTCATTGACATAAAGGTTGTACTGTTGACTGCGATTGAGTAATTGTTACTGAGATGGCCTTGCCAAGTAGTTGTTGCTGGGCAATAGCCATTCATGCTTGCTGGATTTGTTTTTCTTGTATTCAATACTCAATAGTTCTCATAAAAATGTCTTACATCAACTGAAGGCGAAAATTATTGGGGAAGGGGAGCCTTGTTTAGTTCATCGACATAGACATGACTCCCAAACCGTCAAACGTTGAACTGATATGTGTTGAATGCTCTTTACTAGGTGCTCATCAGCTCATGCCTTGTTCAGCCATTTCTCTTTTCCTGAGCAGCTATGTTTGAGAAGAGACTGTTGGCATGTCATCTCGTTAAGGGAGAGGAAAGCTGATAGTGCATCTTCTTTCTTGGTAGGGAGATTAGGTGAGCCAACCTTGTTACCATGGTTGATTTTGGGCCTCAAACGTCTGTGGAGTACAAGATCTGGAGCTTTTGGGCATCCAAACCTGAATAGTATTTTCTCGACGTGTTCACTGGAGAATGGAGATATGTGCTTTGATTCTCGTAATCTTTCGCTGTTGAAGTAGGTTGTACTATCAGAAATCAGCTTCCTTAGCATTGCATTTATGGGCATGTGTATGTGTGTTCCATGCAGGTGCCATCGAAGGACTGGAATGCCGTCTTCACAAGTAATGAAGGTAAAGCATGCATTGTTGGCAAATTGATAATATCAAGGTACTCTACCTTTCATAGTTAGTCCAAGCACATTAATTGTACGCTGAATTAGTGACACCGATGTTTGTGTAGTGCATGTACTAAGTTCATCTGTTTGCAAGGGGGATGTGCAAACGTGTGGAACTGTGGATTCATGCCCTCTTATGGTTAATGTGGCATGGACTGTGACATTGATACTGATTTATTCATTGTTGCAATAGTTAATAATCCCGGAACGATTATGCAGTTTTAGCTTCGTAACAAAGCTATTGGCAATAATTTTGTTATATATTGATATGTTGCATGGTGGTTCTTGCAGGCTTGCAGACCTGGGTGGATTTTGGGGCCATGCATATCTACCCTGGATAAAACAAGGTATGCAGATTCTGAAGTTCGTTCTCATAGATTTTAAGCTAATATATCTTTCCATGTTGAAATCCCTATAATTACCTGTTTGACGTAATTTGGTAATTTGATTATTATTACGGCTTTGCCTTGGCTACCAAAATTTGCACGTTTAGAATAAGTGATTGCCCTGCCAAACGTACAGCTAGGAGCACGGCGAGCGAAGGAAAGTCAGGGGCGGAGAGAAGGGGGGCTGCCGGCTGGCGGGGCCTGGTCCCCTCCCAACGAAAAAATCTTCGCTTGGGATTCACAAGTACCTACTTAATCTACATGTTGTATTGTACATATATGGCCCCCCTCATGAATTTTGCCTAATATTCTCGCCGTCAATGTCGATAGTACAAGACCGCTGCGTCGGCCACCGACGCACTGAACCCACGATTCGTCGGTTCCTTGATGAAGCAAATGCATTAGGTGTATCGGACAAAGAACTAGTTATAGAGGTTCGTGTCTCATGTTACTAATGATGATCGGCAACAACTCTGTATTTTTTTGTTGGAAAATCTGGGCAGGATCTAAAAGTTTGGTCTATTGGTGGATATCTCTCTACTTAGTTTATAAATAGAAGGTCTCATATTGATAACATGTATCTTTTAGAAGAGAAAGTAATAAAGAAAGGAAGAAGAAATTCCCCCATCTTTTGTGTTCAATTTATTATTTCTTTCATTACTTGTATTTGATCCATCTTTTTGTCTAGGAGGGATCGATTAGACTGAACTTATCAGTGACGGTTCCTCAAAATATTATCAACATGAGTCGCTCTGATGGATTGAATGTAATCATCGAAGCATTTGTAGATTGCATTGTTTATCTAGATCGCTTTAAATTCTGCAAATTTTGCTTTCTAGATTATTTTCTATGGTGCAAATTCGCTCTAATCTACCGTGAGCAGACTTGAAGTCGCTGGCACAATACCGATCAGTAGATTACATAAAAAGAGTAGATGTTGATTGCACTGTAGATTAAAAAAAAAGGATGGCAACGCAGTTCGGTTGACGACTGCACGTGCTTGCACCACCTGCGTGCGGTCACGCCGCCAGTTGCCAGCATGTGATCATGCCGGCCACTGCGCTACCATGAGCTGTCGGCTCCGCATGGCTGAGCCAACGCCGGCTTCAAGACGAGTCGCGCCGCTGGCCCCGCATGGCTAAACCACCGCTGCATGGCACGTCATTGCGCCGTGTCGTCCTGGCCGTACTAGCGTCGCCCCCGCACAGGCTCCCGCCGCGCCATCGCTGCCACATTGGCGTCGCCCCGCATGGGCTCCCCGTCGTCTCGACTGCCTCACCCCACCACCACCACCGCCGCGACGGCCACCGCCGCGACGCAGCCACCGCCCGCCCACCGCATGGCCGCCGATCGTGCATCGCTCGACCGCCCTCGCTGTCTTCGCCGCTCTGGCTGCAAGTCACGCCGCATGGCTTGACCGGCTGCTCCAGTCTACATGCGCTGCCATTCCGCATGAATAGGGGTAGGGGAAACCCTACCCCTTCCTTTTGACCGGATCAACGTGGGTCAAATAGGTCGAGGAAGGGCCCGATCGGTGAGTAGGAGAAAAGAAAAAAGGTGGGGAGCCCCACGTCTGAAATTTTGCATAAAGGCCCTCGAAAAATTAGAAAACTGCACGAAAAATTTTCTCATCACTGGAAATTAGCAGATAAGCCCTCGAAAATTACTGAATTCATTAAAAATTCATATTCTAGCATAAAAGGGTTTCGGGAATTCAAATTTTAAAGTATTTTTAGCATCTAAAGCATGTTTAGCACTATTGCCATTATTTTCTATGCTTTGTGTATTTCTTTATAGTTTTGATTAATCATAATTATTTAAATTGCCTTTAATCACTGAAATTAATAGTAAAATTATAGAAAATGCATAGAAAAATTTCTGGAATATTATGAGAATCTTGGTACCATTATCCAACTTATTTCATGCAATTTTTACCTACAATAAATTTATATATTCCTTTTATGCACATATAGATGACTGGCATCGTGAACCGGAAGTTCGAGGAGCTAACCCAACATGGCCAAAACTACTTGACTTGGACTTCTAATGTCGAGTTTGTACTTAGAGCCAAGAAGCTCCGCGCTGCCATTGGGATTAGTGCATCGGAAGATGCCAAACCCACACTTGAGAAAAATGATCAGGCATTTCATTTCCTTAGACACCACCTCTGTCTCACTCTTAAGAATGAGTACATGGCATAGAAGAATGCGCTAGCATTATGGACTGCACTCAAGAAACGGTTCAAGAAGTTAAACTACACCATTCTTCCTCAAGTAGAGAATAAATGAATTCGACTTAGATTTGCTGATTTCAAGATGGTTGGGGAGTACAAATTTGCTTTGCACAAAATTTATATCACAGATGAGAAGAAGATTGAGAAGACCCTCTCCACCTTCCACCCTAGTGCAGTGCAGTCTACGCGCAACTATCGTCAAGCCGATTACAAGGAGTATACTGAATTGATTGATATTATACAGATTGTAGAGGCTCAGAATGAAGCTCTTTGCAAGAACTTTATCGCACAGCGACTTAGGAGCTCTGTTGGCCGTGAGGCCAACGTTGAGAGCTACAAGATATGGAAGCCTATAATGAAGAAAAGGGGAAGGAAGGGCAAAGCCGTAGCCCAAAAAGGCAAGTCAAATACTCTACATAAAAATAAGGCCAGCAAATCAAAGTGTGACGATAAGCCATATGGTCAGCAAGACCAAACCTGCTACAAGTGTGGTAAGTGGGGGTACTAATCGCGGATCTAGAAAAAGCCACAACACGTCGTTGATACCTTCTAGGCCAAAAAGAAGAAGGGCAGCATGAAACCCACTTTGCCTTCGTTGCGGGGGAGAATTATGAGTAGTTGCCTGCACCAATGGAGGTTGATTCCATTCCTGCAACTGCACCCACTCTTAACATTACAGCTACCGCCGCCATGATTTCCCAGGAAGAGTATCTCACCTTTGAGAAGATAGCAACCGAAGTCTCTAATTTCTTAGCAGATTCAGTCTAATGCACAGAGTGCATTTAGACTTTAATTGTCATTCATTTTATGTGTGGAAGGAATAAGTTGGATTTTGATCAAACAATTTATTTTCTCGTGATGGTTGGATGATATTAATTTATTAATTCATTTATTCAGTTAATAATGGTATGATATGTTTTGATATTTGAAATATTTTATTTATGTGTTGATTGTCTCCTACTACATATTAATAAAGTACTTTATTTAGAACGCATGTGGCGCCCTATGGAGGAAGTGTGCTTAGCTGATAGCGGCATAATGAATACCATCTTGAGAGAGACAAAATTCTTTTAGTTGATTAGCAAGAATGCTGGCTGCCTTATAATAATCGCTGGTAGCGATGGTTGTATAATAGGCTCAAGAAGAGCCACAATTATATTTCCAATGGCACAATTTTGGCCATTCAAAAAGTTTTATTGCATCCAGAATTGACTAGAACTTTCATAAGTTTTAAGGATATTTGCGCTAACGATTTCCATGTTGAAACTGAAGAAGAGTATGGTACGGGATACATGTTATCACAAAGCGTGAAGCAAGTGGAAAAAAGGGTATTAGAAATACTTCCTTCATTCGAATCTAGGATATACTATACTAATATTAAGGCACCTATAGCCTATACTGTCTTAAAAACTATATTTAGAAGTTCTAAACTCTTCTATCTCTAGCATGATAGATTAGACTACCCAGATCTTAGAATGATGAAAAATATAATTAACAATTTACAGAGACATAATATCGATGTATAGAATTTCCCAAATCAGGAAGATTTTGTCTGCCCTGCATATGCCACCGGGAAATTAATTACTAGACGTTCTGATCTGAAAATGGAGGACGAAGTTTCTGCATTCCTGGAATGCAACCAAGGAGACATTTGCGCTCCTATATAACCCCTATAAGGTCCATTTAAATATTTTATGGTGCTCATCGATTCTTCCTCAAAATGGGTTGCACGTATGTTTATTATCTACGAGAAACCATACTTTTGCAAAGCTGATTTCGCAGATAATTCAAATTAAAAATAATTTGCCCAATCATCATATAAAGTTCATCAGAATGGACAACACCGAGGAATTTACTTCAAAGACATTTGATGATTATTGCATGGCAATGTGAATTAAAGTTGAGCATTTTGTACCACACGTCCACACCCAAAATGGACTAGCAAAACTATTAATTAAGATAAGTAAATTTATTGCCCGACCACTTTTACAAAATTGTAATTTACTAACTACATGTTGGGGACACGCGGTCCTGCATGCAGCAACTCTTATCAACTTTAAACCATCGGCATGTAACATCCATTCACCTATGCAACTAGTGCAAGGGCTTGTAAAATTTCTCATCTTCATAGGTTTAGTTGCAAAGTTTATGTACCTATACCTCCACCACAACGTACTGCAATGGGCTCTCTCTGAAATTCTGGGATATACGTTGGTTATGAGATATCATCCATAATCAGGTATTTAGATCACATGACAGGAGATTTACATATGCCTGTTTCACTGATATTATATTTGATGAGGATAGTTTTCTGATATTATGGGGAGGAAACCAACCCCTTGATGAAAAATATCAGGAAATTACGTGGTAAACCACGGCAAAACCATGCACATGACCTGCCCACTAGTGAAGCAAATAGAGAAGTCTAGAAGAATATTGATTTACAGGCATTAGCAAATCAATTGCCTGACCACTTTAGTGATTTAAAGAGCGTGACCAAGTCGCATGTGCCTGCACATAGTGCACCGGAGAGGGTTGAAATACTGAAGAAAATTGAAGGTATACCTAATCCCGCATAAAGGCTTCAAAAATAAAAAGACCAGAACTCTGGCCCCTCGAATCCCAAGTAACCGGGGACACTCGGTGAAAAAGGATAAGAATGACTTGATACAACCAATCACCGAAGTTCCCTAGAATCAGAAGGGGAGCTAGTTGAGACGTAGCACCGGTATGACAACTTCAAGAAAAGGCATACCGGATTGAACATTCCCACAGAGGGAGAAACCAGAATAGATGTGTGGGCATGCATCGGAGTTGAAAAACTAAAGGGACATGCTCCCGCAACTAAAAGGAGCGGTGAGCAAGTAGAAGCACCATAAGAATCAACCCATTATGAAATAGCTATAAATTATGTGCATACAGGAGAATCCATGAATAGGACAATAACCAATGTTGATATTTATTTTATAATAAAAATTGCCACAATCATCGACCTTAATCCAGAGCCTACATCGCTCGCTGAATGTAAGAAAAGATCAGATTGGGAGGATTGGAAAAATGCAATAGAAACTGAATTATTATCTCTAAATAAAAGAGATGTGTTTGGGCCTGTAAGCTGCATGCCTTCCCATGTGCATCTCGTAGGGCGCAAGTGGGTATTTGTTCGGAAGAGAAATGAGAAAAATGAAGTCGTAAGATTAAAGCAAGGCTTGATACACAAGGTTTCACTCAACGTCTAGAAGTTGATTATGAAGAAACCTATTCCTCAGTCATGGATGGTATTACCTTTAGATATTTAATCTCGATGACAGTAAACTTGAATTAAGAAATGTGTTGGATCGAAATCGACGACAGAGGGGGGGGTGAATGTCATCTATTAAAACTTGCCCCCAAAAGTACCCCGAATGAAACTCCTTTTCAATAGCTATGAGAGCTATGAAACTGAGTTCAAACGTTCACTGGAACCCTATACTAACAAAGAGGTAATCAAGGGAAAACAAGTGAAGCAAAACATCCAGTCGAACAAAAAGAACAAGAGAATCAGCACCAAGAGCATACAGGGCCGGTCAGACTGCCTTAGAGGGGCTGGTCTGACCGCCCTTTACACGCCGGTTGGACTGCCCATTGGCCGCGGTCGACCGCCTCTGACCGGCGGTCGACGCATGAGTGTGTGGCGGCCGACCGGTTATATCAAGACAAGCAGCAGAGAGTTTTGGCTGCGCTAAAAAATCTTGAAAATGCAGGATTTGGGTAAAATGAAGGAATGCAGCAAATCTCCACTGCTCAAAAGAGTAATACCATATCTTAAACAACTAGGGGACCTCAAACAACAAGAGGATTCAGCAAAAACTCAAAGATTTCAGTTTTGAGCCAAAAACTGAAAATATATAGAGTGCAGCACAAAATCTCAAATTCCCATCTAAATTTTGATCCTTCATCCACGAAATCAAGAGAGTAAGTAAGGAATAGCATGAGGACTTAGAAGCTCAAACTAGGTCACAAATTTTGAAGGAAAAACAAAAGCATCATCAAACCCTAGAAATGATAAACAGAGAACGAACATGGCACAGGCTGAAAAGAAACTTGATTCTTCCGATTCAATCATTTAGCTCTTGGAACTAGCTGATCAAGGGGTCTAGAAACACAATTCCATCACAGAGCAATCCATTTTACTACTCCTCAGCAAGAATCAACATAAAAACAAAAATCTGAGAGATTGAGTAGAGAGAGCATCGAGAGATAAAAACCAACAGAGAAGCAAGAACTCAAATGACTTCTTGAAAGGATTCATTCCCAGAAAACACAAGTATCACGAAGGAGTCCCCATACATGATTGATACAAGAAGAATGATTACATGGGCATCAACTCATCTTCTCCCTCTCTCAAACTCAAGAAACCCAAGAAACCACAAGAGAGCAACATAAGCAACAGGAGGCCTACGGGAGACAACCTTCTGCCATCTCATAACCACTCTCAACAACTAAAGCTTAAAGCAAAACAACCTCTCCAAATGCCATTTTGGCTAAAAACAAAACCCTAAAACCCATGCACTCCCATCTCAAGACATGCATGCACCTGAGAATCCCTCTCCTATTTATAGCCCTTGCATAACGGGTTCCCAACCCGTTTTGCCCTCTAATTCCAAACGGAAACCGCTCCACTTGTGCAGCCTTGCGAAATTACCAAATCGCCCCTTCGGCACCTTCCGGGAAGTTTCCTCGTTTCTTTCCGTCCAAGCCTCGCAACCACCTCGAGTCCTCGCTGTCTTCGGCACACCTCGACCATTCTGACCTCGGTACCGCCTGCGCCTAGTCCGGTCATCCGTGCCTCGCCACGACTCCGCCTCGACGTCCTGCAGCCATCACAGACAAGAAACACATCACATAGCACCGCTCGACAAATGTAATCACAAATAGCATCAATGAATCATACTCAAGCATAAAATGGCCCAAAAGCTCAAACGGGAAGAAGAATACGCCTCAAGACCGACTAACCACACCCAACTGAAGCAAATGCCATCATGGCACGAAACGCACAAATCAAACTCAATCTTTCCAAAATACTTGTCAATTACTCATCACAAGCATGTGGTCGCATCCACATGGTCTCTCAAAATGAAATTAATGAATGTGATAACGACATACCTTTATGAAAACTTGGATTCGTATATTTATATGAAGGTACCTGAAGGTATTCCTGTCTCGAATCAAGATAGAGCAAATAGAAACCTGTACAATGTGAAACTCAAAAAATTACTATATGGACTTAAGCAATCAGACATGATGTGGTATAATCACTTAAGCGACTTTCTATGCAAGAAAGACTACATAAACAATGAGGATTATCCTTGTCTTTTTATACGACGATCCCTGAACAGATTTTGTATAATCTTAGTGTACGTAGATGATCTGAATATCATCGGAATCCTAGATGATATAAATTTAACATCCCAAAAATTCGCTTTCTTTACAAATTAATTCCAAATTATTTATTTAAAAATTTTGGGATTTTATTTGGATTTATCTTTCCTTCTTTCCTTTTACCCTTGAGGCCATGGTTACTGTTCATCTTATTTTACCTTGCGTCAGACCCAAGCTCAAATCTCCAACCGACAAAAGCCTTTTTTCCTCCACATCTTCACTTGTAAAGCACCCAACTGGTGCTAGCAATCAATCTTTCCATTCCTTTTGCGCGTTCTTGAATACCAAAATGATCACACGATGCCATAACTTCTGTTAGTTTCCTTTCTTTACCGAAGCTATAAATCAGAGTACTGTGTCGCCTTCCCTTTCATCTAGCCACAATCTTCCATCCTCAAGAGAAGTCTCTGAGGCAACACCAAGGCTGCCGCCAACACCATCAGCTTCGCTGCGCTGAGACGACCTCGTCGATTGCTTCATCATCCATGACCACTACTGGAGCCTTCCCCCACCAGAGCACTCCGTTGCCGCCGTCTTCCGCTTTGCCGTTGAGCAAGACCGCCACCGAAGCCATTCCCTCATTGAAGCACTCTACCGCCGCCGTCTTTTGCCATCGCCGACCACTATCTAGCTATCTCTGGTAAACCCCTTGCCTATTGAAAACGATCGCTCCGCGCGTGACCATGGTAACCCCATCGATCTCAGCCACTCCGGCTGCTCTCGATTGCTCCTGAGTTCTAACCATTCTTTATACTTCTGAGAGCTTCGGTTTCGACTATTGTCATTTCTGACCCCTCTTGCTTTCGACCACACAGAGTTGCGATCACTCTGTAGCTTTCGATCGTTCCATAACCTTTGACCACTCTCTGCGTTCCTACCGCTAAAACCATCCAACCACTAAAACCTTTCGACCATGACCTCTTTCTACCACGGTCGCTCACGACCGCAGTCGCCTTTGACTACATTCTATCTTTCGACCACGTTCTATCTTTTGACCACGTTGCATCCTCCGACCACGTTCTAAGTCTTCAACCACTCTTGGCCTCTCGACCACTATCAGTGCTACGATCACCCTGGTCGGTTACGACATCTTCGCCAGCTTCGACCACTCCAGGTAGTCCAACAATTCTTGTAGGTTTCGACCACATACAGATTTGCCCACTATAACTACTCCGACCACTAGGTTTCGATCACTTTGAAGTCTTCAACCAGTTCCAGTCTTCTTAGATCAGTTCCTGTAATGTTAGACTTGCAATGGTTTTGACTTCTCCGAACCTTTCGACCACGTATACCTTTTGACCACGTTACGTACTTCGACCACCTCAATCTTTTTGACCACTCCTTCTGACTATGCATCGACCATCGACCACTTACAGCCACTTCGACCACCAAACACGTCTAAATTTCTAACCATATTCAGCCATCCGATCACAACTGTTCGACCACCCAAGCTGATCGATTCCTTCCACCACTCAGCATCATCCCATTCCTTCGACTACTCCGAACTGTTTGATCCCTTCGACCCCTCCGATCATTTTGGCCATAGTCACTTTTGACTACAACTTCTCTGATCGCTTTTTGTTGCGACCACTGTCATTTCTCGCTCTAAGCTTTCGATCGCTGTCACTCTAAGTCTCTGACCACTGCCATTTTCGATCAGTTTTTAAGCTTTTTCGACTACTCGGTGACTGAGACCATGCAGAGCTATTCAACCATATTTAACCTTTGACTTTCGACCGCCACCATAATATTTTGATCGCTCGGTAGTTTCCGACCACTCTTTGAAGATCTAACCCCTCCGACCATGGCAAACACTTCCAGAAGCCCGTATTTCTTCATCCTAGCTTTGTTTGAACCCGTTCAAATTTCTAAATTCATCTAACATGATAAACGTCCTTCGAGTATATATTTTTGTATTTTTGTGACTTTGTTTGTGTTTATTTATTTATTGGGTTTCTCGTTTTGCGCGTATAACCTGACGTCGCAGAAGAGTTTTCTGATCCGCAGCAGGAAGGTCCAGACAACGTGCAAGAAGGAAAGTCTCTTTCGGTCATCTTGTACCTATGTTTTCCAAAATCCTTTTATTATTTGAAATTTAAATGCACTACTAGGTTACATAAAATGATAACTTCTGTTTTAAGGATAATAGTTAAACTGACAATTGTTATGCCCCCATTTGACATTGACAACTATGTACCTTTGTCACCCTAGACTTTCCTTGTCTCAGTATTGAGATTATAATGTTATTTGATAACTTTAGAATGGTAGTAACTGCTTAGACAAGCTATTCGTCACTATAACCCTATGAGTGGGAATAATGCTATCAAATATTTAAACAGTTGCTTTACCAAGTGTTTGGCAATAGGTGTTGCCATTGGTTTATAAAATAAAATACTAAAAATTGGTTTTCGGCTTGGGCGGATGGTAAGATCTGGTTGGTGCAGATTTAGCATGAGAACTTGTATTGTGATTGCACTGCCTGAGTCAATTAAGGACCGACACTTGTGATTGTCCAAACTGAAGTCTATATGGGTACGACATAGCTGAATAACTCATAAAAGTTTAGTTTAGATATCACCAGTGGTAAGTAGGTGCCAGGGATTTACTGGTTTACTCACAGTGAGGCACATGGATTTATTGTACTCATATGGCGCAAGAGAGGGCTTCTAACTATGGTGGATTTAACCATTCAGTGGTGAAACCTCGGTGAGTGGTGTTTAGCTAGATTAGAGTGAGGTAAAGGCTTTGTGGTAAATTATCTGGGTCTGATGTCTAAGGAAGCATGTTGGTTATTAAGATGACTTATCTATTATGGGTAAAACGGTACAACATCTACAGAGTATAAAACTATTCAAATAGTCGTGCCCACGGTCAAGGGCAGGCGATGTGCGCTTTCACATGGTAGATCTTTGGTTTTGATTTCAAAGTAAAAGTTTAAGGAACTCAGGAGTGGATGGAACTCCCGGGAGCGTGTCTTGGTGGATGGAGCCAGTGTGGGTGAATATTACTTAGGCTTACAACTCGAGCATGTCCCGGAAGGGATATTAGTGTATCAGTCAGTCTACACCCAGAAGGTGTTAGAAAGGTTTAGTTTTGAGAAGACGTACCCATTAAAAGTACCGATGATCGGTAGATATTTACAGCAAGACAATGATCCTTACCGATCTAGGGAAGGGGGGAGGAAGTTCCGGGACCAGAATTCCCATACTTAAGTGCAATAGGAGCACTTATGTATTTAGCAAACTGCACTAGATCGGACATTACATTTATCATAAACCTATTAGCAAGGTATAGTGCAGAACCCACCAAAAAATATTGGTAAGGAATAAAGGACATCTTTCGATATCTCCAAGGAAGCAAGATCTTGGACTATTGTACAGAAAACTAAGACCTAAATATGATTGGCTATGTAGATATCGGGTACATGTCAGACCCGCATACAACTAGGTCATAAACAGGTTTTGTATTTCTGTGTGGTGGAACTCAATTTCATGGAAATCATCTGAGTAAGGTGTTGTATCAACTTCGACGAACCACTCAGAAATCATAGCATTTTACGAAACCGCACGAGAATGTACTTGGCTTCGACGAATGATTCATCATATCCAGTAGTCATGTGGATTGAACATTTTGCAAGCTACCACAATTATCTACGAAGATAATGCAGCTTATGTTGCACAAGTACATACAGGTTACGTGAAGAGTCATCTTACAAAGCATATCAATCATAAGTTCTTCTATGCTCATGAATTGCAAAAGATGGACAAAATTAAGATACTGCATACTAAGTCATGTGAAAATTTTGCAGATTTATTCACTAAGTCACTTACAACATCTAATTTTGAAAGGTGTATACGTGAAATTGGAATGATGAGAGTTAGAGAAGTGCAGGACTCAGGGGGAGATTCTTCTCGAATTCACTATTAAAACTTGATCACAGAGATCAAGTACCCAAAGAATAAATCCTGTAGATTAAATGGAATTGGATCGATTGTATTCTTTTTCCCTTGACAAGTTTTTCAAAAGCTTCTCGGCCAAGGTTTTTAATGAGGCAATTCATGCAACACAACATAATATGTTTCATGTACTATTTCTCCAAATTTTTTACACTGGGTTTTTTGGAGTTTTGATGAGGTATAAACTTGTCGGATAAGTGCCCAAAAAGAGAGTGTTGAGAAACCTAGGTCTGACCCTGCAAGCCTGACCTATTGGTGGACACATCTCTACTTAGTCTATAAATAGGGGGTACTAATCATTGTAACATGTATCTTTTAGAGGAGAAAGTAACAAAGAAAGGAAGAATGAGTTCTCCCATCTTTTGTGTTCAATTTATTATTTCTTGCATTACCTGTGTTTGATCTACCTTTTTTGTCCAAGAGAAATCGATCGAACCGGACTCACTAGCGACGGTTCCTCAACACTTTTCGTTTGTCTATATATTCATGTTTTGTGTATTACCCTTTAGGTTCTCCAATTTGTGGTATTGATCTATAAAAGCCACTAATTAGGTATAATTTGCTACGTTTATGGAAATTAGACGCAATTCTATGAATAAATGTTAAATCAAATTTCTTTCCCCTTTTTTCGATTCAGTGTGCTTTAGTTGTTCAGCTAACAACTTGAAGAGGAAGAAAATAATTGTTTTTTTTAAAGAAATGTTTCATTCTCGGTAGTTTTACATGTATTGTTTTGATAGTTCTCTTGTGTTCGTTGTCTATTTTTTTCCACAATTGGCGGATCTAAACAAGTTTACCTCCGCGTGGTGGCGACAAGCTTATCTCGCTGTCGACTGGCGTAGGTAGTTAGGTACTGTACTAGTATTGTTAATTTGCCCACGTATGCTGCTCTACGCAGCTACGCTGTATCTACCAACCAACCTCGGCTCTTGCATGTCAATGAACTCGTGTTAATAATACTCACTCTGGTCCATAATATAAGTTTTTATTTTTGAAAACCATTGTTCTACAATATAAATTCATTATGAAGATCAAAGGTGTAGTTGTTATAATATTTTTACCACATATCTTTACTTTAATGCTGAAAAAATATGTGATTAGTTTTAGTATGTCATTTAATTGAGTTATGTATGCTTTAATGGTATTAACTTTTTCTTAAATTTAATATCTTTTTGATCTATGTATATGATAGACTTTGGATTTATATTACGGAACAGAGGGAATAACCAGGGGCAGACCCAGCGGTGGGTCAGGTGGGGCGCCAGCCCCCTACCGCTGATTGACCGTGTGTACCTCTCTCATCCCCTATAACTCCACGCTAGTTATATGAATGACCTTGTCAGGTTTAAAAAGCCTTTGCATGATGAAGAAATTGTATTTGTAGTGGTGATTACAAACCACAATGACATCTTGGCTCTTGGCGTGGAGCCTCTCTCTCCCTCTCGTGTCTACAAGTCTATCGTAGGTCGGCAACTCGGTATTCAGCAAACTGGTCAGTAAGTTCTATTAACCTCCTCTAAATTTTAATCCTAGATCTGTCACTGAGAATAACCAAATCACGCTTTGATTCAAATATTTCACGTTACAATGTCAGGCATTAGGTTCTGATTTGAAGTGCTACGACAAAATGCCATTAGGATCTGATTCTCTACTGTCCCATAATTAGATTCTTTAATCTAGAGGGATGTGTGCCATGATATGTCCTCGTCGTCGTGCCACGGTGCGAGCATGCGCGTGCACGAGTGCGTGCATGTGCATGTCTTTGCACATTTTCTGACATCACGAAGCACGTACTCTGGAGTCTGGATCACGCAAGTAGTTAGAATCTTACACTAGTAGAACGCTGGTACTAGTATCTTATCAAATGTCATGGGATCCTCCACTGTGCTTAGATTGTCATCAAATATTCCCCATTTCTTGCATGTATAAATCCTGCTGAGTGCAATGTCGACAAGCAAAAAAGAAAGGGTACGTCTAGATATCATCCGGATATTTTCTTCCTAACAATTATCTAGATTTGAGACCATTAAATTAGAAATTCAACCTGTAGTTGGATTAGAGATTTTGAAAAGCTTCTTCTAACTAGGGGCCAATTCTTTCTTTCTTCCTTTCTACTAGTAATAGGCGCAACCTGTAGTCCGTGAAGTAAACGAGGATTGAATAAACATCCTCTTCTTCTTTTTGACTTAGTTTATGTCTTATAGCTTATAGCTTCTTTTAAACAAATAAACAAGATAGATTCTTTATCGTTTTTTCAAAATGGTTTATCAGGACATCATTTTCTTATTGACTTATCAGTATTTGATTCGTTCATACAAACGCTCATTCTAAATCTACAAACTATCAGTCGTACCTATAAACCATTATTCGTAGCTGAAAAAATCCATCCTTTAGATTTGGTCACAAGAGTTGACATTATTATGTTGAGCACGTGAGCTAACTACACCTACGGCAGCGTAATTATACTACTAAGAACAAAATTTGTCATTGCGTAGCGCTCAAATGGCTTATAAGCGGGAGGTTATGATTTATTTTATATTATAGTTATTGTTAGTTTATTTTACATAATTAAATATAAAAAAACAAAAAATTATATTAGTACGGATAATATAAAGAAATAAGAAGGAAAAAATAAAAAAGTAGAAAAACCCAAAATATCAGAAAAAACAAAAAAACTATAAATCATAAACTAAAAATTAGAAATCAAAAGTTAAAATCATCTTAAGCGACACCTAGAATTGGACAGCCTAGTAGTACTACCAGTTCTGCGTTTTACCAGGCCATAAATTCCAGTGGCTAAATACTACTCATATTATATGTTTCCTTTCCTCCAACGTGAGTTACTACCTGCATTAGTCCGTAGTACTTGCATTGAAATGAGTATGGGGCTTCAGCTCTAGAAGATTAACGCGTTGTCTGCACATTGAGTCCACTATCTTTCAAGTTTCCTTTGTAATAAAAAACAATCTTCGAAGCAAAACTAAAAACAAAGATGGACTCTGTCGTGCAACGTTCACAGCTTCACATATAGAGTAGGATCTTTATTCACCGCAATATTTCAATCTTGAAGCTACTTACAGAACGATAGTTCTCCCACTGTTTCACAGTGTCTGTCCAAGTTAACCATATGCGCAGACGAGAAATAAAATCTCAACATAGTTAATAACATTGGGTTATACAAATCCCTATATAACATTGGGTTATACAAATCCCTATTAAACTAGTATAGTGCCCGTGCTAACGCTACGGCTATATTTCGGGGATGCATATGAAAACAATCAAACAATGATATTTTTTCTTTCTCATGCTAACGATACGGTAAAAAATAAAAAGACTGTTTCAGAAATATTGTCTTTAGATTCGTTGTCCATACACTAAAACATCTCTACCATAAAATTGGTTCCAATAAGTTCTTGTATGTCTTAAGGAATGTTTTCTAAATCCTCACATGCCTAATAAGTTCTTGTATATCTTCAGGAATGTTGTCTTTAGATTCGTTGTCCTCACACTTCAACATCTGTACCAAGAAATTGGTCCTCAGTGTATTCCCATCCTGTACAAATCATTACACTTTACTGTTATAAATAACAATTAATTGTAGAATGTTTTTACCAAGTACACAAAAGATTGTTTACTCACAATTGGAAACACTGGTAATCTAATACCATTCCAAAAGCGCATAAAGTTGATAACAAAATATCCTGTTAGTTTCCTGCACAAGGAAAAGATTATTATTGTACATACAAGTAGAACTATAGAACAAATTAGTAGTGTGAAAGTTATAAGCAATTACCAGTCTGCTGTTCTTGGAACCCATGGTGGCAATATACGACGCCACCAAAAAATATGGTCTACCCATTTAGGATTGACTAAGTCCATGCCCAAGTTAATATTGTTGGCAATAGCTTTTATTGTATTAACATAATACAAGCTTCGAGGTTTAAGTTTAAACTCTTTTGGTATAGGCATCGGGTCCATTATAGAAACAGTTCTATCCACCATGTTAAGTACGTATAATGTCCACTGACCCATAGAAGAGTACGGCAATAGAATCTGCAAACAATCTGTTGATGTTAGGGCAATAAAACTATAGATTTATGAAGGACAAATTAATGTAGCTTACAGTGCTGCAATGTTCAATATCATATTCCATGTCTGGCCAACATTCAAACAATTTTGCCAACCGCTTGATATCTAGCTTCACACGATAGCCAGGGCCTTGAGAAAAAGCAGATATTGACTGCAGTAAAATATAGAGTTATAATAAAAATTATATGTGTATATAAATAATAATACGGACTTACACAAAACTGCATGTCCATATAGTGATATTTTTCTTCAAAACACAACAAGCCCTCATTACATGCCATCATCCGAACAGCCATATTGAAGCAATCAGTATCCATTGGCTTATTTACGTCTAATATTTCTTTAAGTTTTTTGAGACTTAAAGAAATTGGATAAGGCTTGGTGTTCCGAATCCATTCTTTCCTGTAAAGATGTATCATCGTTGATCATCATGATGTATGTGATAAATATTTAAATTAGAACAAAAAAATATTTACTTTGAAATAACTTACTGTAAAGATGTATCATTGTTGATCATCATGATGGCTGTGACAATTTCACACAATAGTTCTTCCGTACTTGATGGAACAAATGGAGATATATCTGATTCTATTGGATGTGTTGTGTCAGATTCTTTAGCTAGTTCAATCGGATTTTCGATCATTTCGATGTCACTTGTACTATCATTGTTTTGATATTCTTGTTCAGGCTCTTGGTATAATTTTGCTATGTTTATTCGTGAGTCCCACAAGATTACAGGTAGCTTAAACCTGAAATTATTTATATCCTCCTACACATAATTTGAATTTTAATAAAAATATATTGGTAAGAAGATGAAAATATATTTCTCTATAAGTAATCATGCAGTAGAGCTCCTCTATGTATTACCTGAGTTACATTATCAGATAGAGAAGATCCAGTCCAATATTCCATATAATTTATCATCCATAAGCCGCACGATACTCTATTCATTTTTTTGAAAAAAAAAGAAATTCATAGTGAGGCGAGTGTAAGAAAAACAAACATGATCATTTTTCTATCTAAATTATAATCAAATGAAGTGTACCCATCTGTTTGCATCCGCTGTTGGAACTTCTCTACTTTTCGCCATGTTGAAAAATCAAGGTTCTGCCACTTGGCTTGGTTCAGCTCTTTATGTTGTGCTACAAGTTTGAATTTTCTTTCTAGGCCTCTTAACTGTTATGATATAAATATATGATTTTTCAGTAGTAATAAAATATAATATAAAATACAAATAATACAAAAAATCATTACTCACCGTAAAGTCGAGGTCCCTGCGGTCCAAAAATTCTTGCCCAAATGAGTCTAGTACATGTATCTCACAAACTTTAGGATTCAGAACCGCTAGGTACCAATGACAGTCCTTTATGTTAACTGGAAGAAAAAGCTACAGAAAACATTGCAAATTTTTGTGAAGTATTTTCCATGGTCATATATTATTATAAATATTTATCACAAATACACGAAGATTTAAGTTACCATGTCAGCTTTCAAATAGTTTTGCACACTTGTATCAGTGATATCCTCCTTATAGCTTAATGGCACATCAGAATATTTACCATCGCGTTTAAGCAAGCTAGTTATAAATGTATCCTCTAAAAAGACATCTCCACCTTCCCTGTGAAGTAAATGCTCTTCATCCCTCATACAATGAATGTACGCACTTAAGACCTATTTGTAAATAAAGCGCAATTAGTATGTTCTGTTTTCACATATATGTAGGTTTAAATAAAATATGCACTTACAGCGCCATTCACATATATGCCATCCTGAAAAAGACACCCCATATCATCCCTGTTTACCCATGAATCGTCAATGTTGACCAGAACTTTCTTTTTCGGTGAAGCTTTCATGTATTCAAGAATCTCAAGATCGTCCTGGGTGCGCTTGTAATCTAGAACGTGTAATGTTATTTTTCAAGAGTTAATTATATCACTGCAAATCAAAAGGAGCGCAATAATAAAAAAAATCTAATTAGTTACCTTGGGGCACAACTTTAGCAAGGTTCGACTTCTTAGGTTTGTTATGTTGTGATATCCGAATCAATGTTTTCAAATCATCTCCTTCGTTAGAGGCTGATTGCTTCTCCTCAGTAACTATCTCTGTCTTACTCTCAATATCCTTTTTCAATTGATCTATATTGAGATGAGCAATGATGATTAGAGTGCATACCTAGTTGTTGGTTGTCATTTGTTACAGCTGACACTTGGGCAACTGAATTGGGAGTATAGGTGTCTGACATAATAACATCGAGTAAAGGACTTTCAGCATTGCAAACAACATTGGCGTTTCCTTTGTCCCCATCTAAATCAATTTGTTGGTTAGAGGGTGATCGCATTTCCTCCTCGGCAATTATCTGAGCATTGCCAATCGTGTCCATTCTTGCCTCACTCTCTATATGATTTTTCTTTTGATCTGTATAGATATGAGCAAAATTTAATATTTTATTTTATCTAAACCAAATTATGAATATGCAATGATGAATAGAGTGCATACCGAGTTCTTGGTTGTCATCTGTTATTGCCGACACTTGAATAGTTGAATTGTTAGAAGTACATATGCCGTCAAGCACAGGTTTTGTAGCATTGCAAACAACACTGGCGCAACCTTCGTCCCCGTCTATGTCCCCCTGTGTACCCATCTAGTCTAGATTTGAAGGCACCTTAATCAAAGCAAGAAAAAGTATATAGAATAGAAAAGATAAAATACTTTTCTAAAAAAGGGATACTGTAGCATATCTGCCAATAGCACACTCTGATGTAAAAAAGGGATACTGTACCAATGTATTCTTTTAGTGGACAGATATAGCTCTAATGAAATAAATCCCATAGCCAAACCAAAGTACAATCAAAGATTTATGATGCCTAGTAGGACATCTGATTATTAAAGTGCCTATATTTGTGCCAAAGCAAAATGACATCCTCAGAGTGTTCCGACATTATTTTTTTCACCTAAATTATTTTAGTATGATGTGGTGCTTTAGATAGATAGG
Source organism: Dendrocalamus sinicus (assembly GCA_036346575.1). NCBI lineage: Eukaryota > Viridiplantae > Streptophyta > Magnoliopsida > Poales > Poaceae > Dendrocalamus > Dendrocalamus sinicus. Next base: position 26,481,344 of record CM070644.1, read on the forward strand.
AAGTAACAGTAAATAAATAAATATGAGACAGGCTATTGCATATATATAATCATGTCAAATAATCAAAAGTCCTTAGTAGTAGATTCGAAGTTCAGTTTGTACACCAACAATTTAATTAAACACTTGTTGGACAATCACTAAACACCAACAGTTAGTAGTAGGCTAGCAGTAGCCTGGAGATTTAACATGACTGTATATTGACAATCACTGAACAATTTAACATCACTGAACAACAAGTGCAAAGGATGGCTAAAACAACTTAAAAGTTATGAGAGGTTGACGTACCGTGATCAACTAACGGCTCCCTGGTGATGATCGCCCTCACCTGGTGTCTTCGCGTGGCTGCTTCGCCTGGCCTTCCCACTGTCCTACCACCTCGGCGGCGTCGAGCTTCTCCTGATGTGCAGGCTGTTAGCACAAGTGAGGAGGTGAGAAAAATGAAGTGAGGAGCAAAGGGAGATGAAGCATGCGTCTGCCTTGGGAGATGAAGAGATCAGCAGAGGGAGATAAAGTGACGACCTTTGCATTCTTCTTGATGGCGCTGGCTTTCCCAAAAAAAAGACTTAATGACGCTGGGCTTTGAGTTCAAAGGGATTGATGGGCGCGAGAGCAGAGGAGTTCGTTTGGAGATGTTTGGAGGTGCCGACAGGTGGGGTCATCATGTCAGCCGCTCCTGAATCCCTTCATGCTGCACGGCAATACTTTGCTCTGCTTGCTGTATGCTCTGTGCCTGCCGTGACCTGTAATGGACAAGCAAGGCCACACACATGTCACCTTGCCGTTTTCCTATAGAAAAATAAAAGAAGAAATACACCTAGAATATTATATACTTATACATACCAAGTACACGCTCTGTGCCTGCTGTGACCTGTAATGGACAAGCAAGGCCACACACACGTCACCTTGCCGTTTTCCTATAGAAAAATAAAAGAAGAAATACACCGAATATATACTTATCTCTACCATGTACATGCAACAGGCGTGAACCATCCATCTATTGATCTCTATGAAGAAAAGATACTTCCGTAATTAATTCTTACTAAAAATTGCAGCAAGAAAAAAAAACACTCCTTGTCACAAAATAAGGTAGTCAGGCCTTAATACAACAAATTAAATTGCCAATAACAAGATATATCAAGTAATGTGATGTCATCATCAAATGGCCAATAACAAGCCTTAATACTACAAAATAAATTGCATAGCACGGTGGTCAATTCTTTCAGCTGTAACAGGTTCAGCTCCTTCACCGGCTACCAAAATACAAAACGTTTGCCACTGAACATCAACTGGAGTAGTCTTCATTCGCTTCAACCACATGCCGGCCTTCCAACAAGTGAGCCAGAGCCGTGTCAAGCATCTGCAAGGATGAGACAAATTATTGAACAAATTTGAAAAGAGCATTTGCTTCCAGGTTACAAAGATCAGACGGACTATTAAATCCAAGACCAACTCCACTGAAAAGCTGCTTTTGAGTAGGTATGCCCTTTTCAAAATTCCATAAGAATAGTGACTGGACTTAATTCTAGCACACTAAAAAGCTGGAGAATAGCAAGAACTAAGAAAAAAAAGCATACCGCGGTTGACTGGAAGGAATTAGAAATATTAATAGAAATGGCAGACTGCGCCATAAAGATGTTAAGAAACATAGTAGGATGTGTCTTCGGCCCATAAAATTCTAAAGCCTTCTCCCAATTCTTCTCAGCTAGTGAACCTGGAGGATCAAGAACAGAAGGCATGGCTCAGATTATTTTCACCATATAGAATGCAGGGCTTCTCCAAGTTGGAAAAGAAATTAATCAATGAAAATAACATGTTGACAGTTACTTTTATTAGTAAGGGCCACAACTACCAGCTGTTTTTTTCTTTTTACATACAAATATAAGGAGTACAAAAAAACAAGCCATACGATCCACATGGCCCTCAGACATGAGTGCAAACGTGTTTCTTAGGTGTCGCCACGATGGACTGGTATTTGTTTAACTCATTGGATGTGACCATATCAAAGAAACGTGCAAGTTTCCATAGTATAACAAGTCAAAAACATGTGAATCACGCGCACAGATAATTCCAGAACAGTTATAAATTTATCTTTGCCTTTTGTCCAAAAGAAAATAATTTATTTGAGCATTATCTGAAGAAAGTTTCCATTGCCTATGGTATTAAGACCAAGATCAGTAGGAAAGAGCACTAACCTTTATCGGAGCATCAAAAGATTTAGTGGAGAACACCCAGAAAATGTCATACACCAAAAGTCCAACCTGGATATGGGAAAAGAAAACTGCATTTATATATGAATGTAATAAATGCACAGAGAATGATTCAGTGGCACTATGTTGAAACAAAGAGAAGAAATCAATTCAATTTTAACTGATGAAATGGTTGTAAAAAAATATTTTTAGAAATGGCACTATTGTTTTCCAAAGTTTAATAAGTATACATGACAAAGTGCACAGAGTTTGTTTCTCTAAAACAACCCTGATAGGTCATCCTTGCATATACCAGCAACTATAAGTTTGGAAAAATATTACTTACCACTCATCACCAGTTCAACACATCTTTATATACAATATTCTTGGTGGTCTTCCCTGTAGTATCTAGTTCCTTGTTTGGTTTTGCCAAAATTCTGGTTGTTTGCCTTGAAACTCCCCTTGACAAAGCGACATAAAGCTGTCCATGTGAGAACACGGGTTCTGGAAGGTAGATCCCAACATTTGGGATGGTCTGCCCCTGTGCTTTGTTGATGGTCATTGCAAAGCTTAGGCGAATCGGGAACTGTTTCCTTTTCATCTTGAAAGGCAGTGAAATATCATCTGACGGAGACATTGGAATCCTAGGTAGAAACACCCTTCTGCCTGCATGCTGCCCACCAACAATTTCAGCATCAATTGCGTTGTCCTGGAAGGCTCTAACCATTAACCTTGTGCCATTGCACAATCCATTGTTTGGATCAAGATTGCGGAGAAGGATCACAGGGCAGTTGATTTTTACTTTGAGCACATGTGGTGGGAGACCATTTGGAGTGATAGAGTTTATGAAGTCAATAGGATAGTTGTTTCTTGAATCATCATGTACAGAGTCAAAGCTATGGTAAACTTTTTCCTCACCTGGAAACCTGTCAATCATCTTCTCATTTAGCTGATCCACATGTTCATTTTTGGTAGAAAGGATGGCACGTGTGCTCATATAAGTTGTTGATCTTGCATTGTCATCAAGTGATGGGAACACATGTTGGATTAGCTTGTTTATACAATCATCTGTATCTGTATAACCAATCACAATATCTTCTGGCAAGTGAACATAATCGTTGGCAATTGTCTCTTCAGTTCCATTCCCAATTCGAAGGAGGTAATCTGAGAACCATGGGTCAGACTGAGCCCTCATGTTACGTGTCAACCTTATCTTCCTGATACTATCCCACAAATAAGATCTTTGCAATGTAGCATCCGTCACCTGTGCTCTGGTCCCACGTGTTACCACTGGAAGCACCTGTCTAAAATCTCCACCAAATACCATGACCTTCCCCCCAAATGGCAATTCACAGTTCATAATATCTTGCAGCGACCTATCAAGACACTCAACCGCTAGACGATTTGTCATAGCAACCTCATCCCAGATTAGCAAAGATGCCCTATGGAGTAACTCTGCAGTCCCACCTTGCTTTGTGAAGTTGCACATGCTATTGCTCGCAAGCTTTATAGGGATTTTGAACCTTGAGTGTGCCGTGCGACCTCCAGGCAGTATCGACGCTGCTATACCTGAGGTTGCGGTTGCAATGGCTATCAGTCCCTCAGAACGCACTCTAGCAAGTAGTGCCTTGTACAGGAACGTCTTTCCTGTTCCTCCTGGACCATCAACAAAGAACACTTGGCTTTTCTTATTTAGTACATGATCCATAATCTCATCAAATCCAGCACGCTGTTCCTTGTTAAGACTCCCTTTTATTTCTAAATGTTCTGGTCGACCCCACCGAAAGTTCTTCTCGACCTCCCTCATTATGTCATTGGAAAATTCAGCTGTTTGACAAAAAAAAATATCAGTACACTTTTTTCTATTTGTAAGACCAGTACACAATGTTATGGCAAATTGCTACCTGTATCATTCAGCTCCGGAAGATCATAGTTTTTTATATCTTTTCCCATGGATTGGAGCAAATCCCTTATATCTCTAAGCACCATTTGTTCTACTATTTTTGAGTTACACTGGTTTCTGCTGTAATCTTCAGACATTGATTCTTTATGCTTCTCCCACGATTACACAATTTGGTGGCCTCACAATGAACCAGAATAGTAGCAAATAACCTTCTGAGAGCATATGGCATCTGAAAGGTGGCTGACTCACACAAGCAGTCATCAATTGTCTTATCCGTCTCTATGAGTCCTCTCTTCTCACATGATTCTCTAAAAGTAGGATATATGATTCTTGCTACAGTTTTCAGATCCTCAAATGAAGTTGGACCTCTAACATGATTGAGAAGCACTCTCAAAAAATACCTCTCGCCTTCCGCAGGGTGCGCATACACTATCCGCCCAATCTGTCCCTTTTTCTTTCTTCTTTGCCATACCTTTTTGCCACTGATCCACCGGTAGTACTCTGGCATCTCTTTGTACAATAATCTTCTTGCAAAAGTGTCCACAGAGCTAACCTTGAAAAATTCTGCCAGTGTAGTCATAGAAGATTTGGGATTGTTCACTACTTCTTCTAAATTCTTTGTCTCATCAATAATAACAGACTGCATGTTTGGCAGATGACATTGGAGCTGCAAAACAGAAGGTATACCCCAAAAAGATGGAAACCAAAAATCCTGTGTACGGCTTCTGGCGGTGAGATGTATCTAGCATCCCTATACTGACGAATCTCATTTATTACCCCAGCATCAACGACTGAGAATGATGCACAATCGTGGCCTTTGTATACATATTTAAATAAATACTTGCAGGCTTTGATGCTTGAACATGCTTCAACGTTGATGTGACAGTTATATCTCATAAGTAGGCCAGGATTGTACGGGACAACCCACCTGTTGTCCAACTCGGCCCCTCTTATCTTGACACGCTGGCCATCATCTCTTCTCCTATACAAAGGATAAGAATCTTTGCCTTGTTGTGTCTCTGGGTTGAATTGCCGAGGATAGCGAAAGCGACACTCTCCATCAATCATACACGGACACTTCCTATTCAAGGCACCACATGGTCCATGGAGCATATGCTTAATGACGAGGTTATGCAACACGGGGTACTTGTCCTTGTCAGGAATCTCTGCCGAGATGTATTTGTCATATTCATCTGGGTTCGATAACTTACATCCTCTTTTCATAATCAATAGGATGTGCTCATGTGGCAAGCCCCTTTTCTGAAACTCAGTCACATGCACATATGCTGCAACCTCACCAAAATATTTCTTCTTTATCAACAAATCCTTGACTGCGCGTAATTTGGCTCGATATACTCTTGACACCAGATCCGGCCGATCCTGTGGTGTTTGGCCAGGTTCAAGATTGCTTGTGACCTCCTCCCAATAGGGGTTGCAAGTCATTGTGATGAAGTAATCTGGTTTCCCGAAACGCTGGACAATGGCCATTGCATTAAGAAATCTTTGTTGCATATCGCGATCACCACCGGGAAAAGAACGGGGCAACACAACTCTCTTTCCAACCTCTGAAGCTCTAGTCTCTCCGGCAGAAACTACATCAACCAAGCCCTACGACACACATAAGAAAAATATTTGCAAAATGAGTGAATTAGCTATTATACTAAAAATATGATAGCTATGCTGCTAAAATATCAAGAGATGCACTAAAAATATGATAGCTATGCTGCTATTCATGAATGGTCTAACAAAGTGAGTGTGTATAGGGAGTCTGTCCTGACTTATGAATTGTTTGGTTGTGGGGTCTGTCTGTCATAATTAAATATTGATCAAGTTGTGTCTTTTGCTGTAAGTCAGCAGCAGGTGTTGACAGCAGCAAGCTAAGTACAATCCACTGAACTATTGTGGGATAGTTAGGTCTGTATTATCAAGCTATCAAGCTCTCTCTCTCTCTATCTTTTTGCTGTTTGTGTTTAGTGAGCAAGAGATTTTCAACAATCCCAATATTTAGTCAGTTAGATTAGCTACACTCAGGTTTGAGTTCCCTTTTGGGCCTAAGCTGCTGTGAAATTTGTCACGTGTAACTCAACTATTCCAAACTCAGTAATACTTTCTGTTACAATGCATATGAAAAAATTATTGGAAATTCATATTTTTAAAACAAATCTACTCATATCGACAACCCATTGTTTTATGCATCTTTAGACCATTCATGGCACACATAAGATTTAGAAGTACTCACCTGGTACAGTTCAGCCCTTATGAGTTTCTGGTTTTCAGGGTTAGAATACCAGTCAAGCCTCATGGACTCGATCTTGATATACATGTCGACAGCCCATTGTTGAAAAAGCCTCCCTCCAAACAACAAGATATTGAACAGACCCTTTCTAACTTGCATCATAAAGCAATAGTATTCTCTTGCTGTCACAAACCTTGTAGATTTACTTGTTTCTGCAAGTCTACTCATGTAGTCACCTTGCTGTATGTCATCATCTGTTTCATTATCATCTGCATGAATATGGAAATACATTGTTTATTATATATATTTATTTATTGTATACATAGTAGGATGAAGTATGTTGAATCGGACTTTTGCCATACCCAATGGTTGCTTTGCTGAATCCTCGCCATCGTGAGGAGACGTTGACTCTTTGGGATTGTCATTGTACGGCATGAACTTATTCCATCCAGTTTCTCCATTAGGATTTAATAAAGGATATGCTAATGGGTCATAACAACCATGATATGCTTTGATATAGCGCATCTTCTCTCCTTTGGGGTATACAATAACACTCCTATCAAAACATCTTTGGGGGTCACCTCCATCGGTCCAGATAGCAGCAACTTGTGAGGCAGTAGGGGCATTATACCTTAAAATAAAATGTTACGCATCCATTAAAAAAAGATGAAGTAGTATATTCGCTGGTTTTTAAAAAAATTCAAAAAAACAGCAAGCACCAAACAACCATTAGCAGCAGAAAACAAGCAATAATGATACAAGTCATATGCTAGATTTATTTATAAACTAACTAACTAAGCATATTGATCTGTCTGAGGTAAAAAAAAAACAGCGAGCAATGTAGAAGAGGGTGTACCTTCGTTGGTCAGGTGTCACATTAGTGTTGAGCTCAATTACATAGTCACCAAGATTTGGAATAGAACTAGCTGTATTAAAGGTCTGTACATAAGGGTTATTCGCCTGTAGTATTCTTAGCACGTTTCTTACGATATTTATATCAAGATCAGGTGACCTTTTCACTCTATGTGACAATGTATCAGCTTCTTCTGTGTCATAAAAGTAGAGTTGTAGGTGACGTGGGCCTTTTGATCCTGGCACTAAATGGTCCAGACGATGATACATGGCACCATGTACACGGAATGTATATATGCCAGTACCTGCTGCGGTGCAGTATCTCCGGTCCAGTGTAACTCCGAGACTTGTGAATGAGAAGTGTGAGTTGAAGTACCGTATGTGTTTTCTGAAATATTTTGCATCGGTATCCACCTGACTCGTGAACAACCTCTTGAACTCAGCAGGTACATCATTGATATGCACTTTTATCTTCCCCGCTCTACAACAGAATCCCGGTGGTTCGCCTTCAAACCTCATGGCTCCACAATATTGGCAGTCAGGAACCTTTTTCAAAACATGGTGCTCTTTCGGCAAGTTTTGGTAGACGAAATCATAAGGATCATCCTGGGTAGCGTTGCTAGTGCAATCATTGTTGACACGATACGTCTCGAATGCACATTCTGTATTTTATATTGAAAATTATGTCAATATGGTAGTTAATCAACATAGTTACAAAAAAACAAATTAATTAATAGTTACCTTCACCAAGAAATTGCATTGTCTCAAAATCTATAGGCCCATCATCCTCTTCTACGACAAATTCCTCTTCTATGTCACGTAGATGATCTGTTTCACATGGGTTTGAAATTATAATCCTAAACATGCACACAACAAAGTGCCAACAAAGAAAAAAGTTAATCAACATGGTTACAAATAACAAATTAATTAATAGTTACCTTCACCAAGAAATTGCATTGTCTCAAAATCTATAGGCCCATCATCCTCTTCTTCTATGACAAATTCCTCTTCTATGTCACGTAGATGATCTGTTTCACATGGGTTTGAAATTATAATCCTAAACATGCACACAACAAAGTGCCAACAAAGAAAAAAGTGCACTGGTGATCAGATTTGTATAACCAACCTTCATGATCAGAATATTGGTTAGTAGGTTCAAATAAAGTAGGATCAAATTCGACTTCATTATTGGTGTCAACACATCTCGGCTGTACATGTGTCACAGGCATATGGTTAACTATTTCATCCTGGGCAAGAGTAGGGCACGCTCGCCGGTTGTCTCCTGATGCTCTTGCTTTTTTATAGTCCCGCCTCTTGGCAGCGTTTGAGCAGGCACCTGATTACCAGTGTACACAATAGATATATTTTATCCTATCCGCACCCCTCGAAATTTACAATGTAATTAGTTAGATGTTAGCATACCTGTATTAATTATGGTGCCATTTGAACTTTTGGGCTGCAAAGGGGTCAATGGTGGCCGCTGTTTCCTGACGTACTCATCATTCCTATGTAGCCAGTCGCTGGACTCATTTGGATCATCATTTTCCTTCTCAAGTTGTATTGATGCTTGGCAGATGGTCGAAACAACACTTTCTTGTGGTGTTTTTCCTTCTGCAAATTTTAGGTTTAAATTCATTTATGCAGAACGTACATGAGGCATATTTATATATCGTAGTATATAATCAAAATTTCTTCGACATAGAACACGTACCCAACCGTGATGACGGCAAGGTGGAATATACTACTCCTGTCATGTGGACATCTGTGTAACCGGATTTAGGCTCTACTTCATTCACAGTATGTATTGATGCTTGGCAGATGGTTGAAACACCACTTTGTTGTGGTGTTTTTCCTCCTGCAACTCACAGTTTTCAAGTCAACTAAACAACACGTACCGGTCGCATATTTATATCGTGTAGTATTATAATCAAAATTGCATCAACATAGAACACGTACCAAACCGAGATGGCATGTTTGATCCTGTCATGTGGACATCTGTGCAACCGGATATAGGCTCTACATGACATGGTTACGAGTGTAAAAAAAATTAAGCGTGTTACTCATTTCCATGCGTAAACAAATAAGAATAGTATACATGATTAGATTGCGTATACCATGTTCAGGAGTCGTTAGTACTGCCGGTGTTTTTCTACTTGCACGGTACTCACGTTGCTTTCTATTCCGCTCCTCTCTTTGTTCGTTGGTTTCCTCAGCCCTTTTCCGTGCGCGATATTCACGTTGTTTTCTATTTCTCTCTTCCCTTTTTTTCTCTCTTCATCATCTGCAGGTTCACCTGCAGGGTAGTAAATTTCTGTTGTGATGTACAGTGTGTAACAGGTGTGGCAACTAATATTAAATATACCTCGTCCAATGATGTTTGATATGTCGCTAAATGCATGGCGTGTTGGTCGTCTATCCCCCATGACAGATCACTTAAAATCCTGTAAATAAATAGTAAATAAATAAATCCTGCAAATGGAAAGCAAAGAAGTGGACTCATGTTGCTATTTTGAACTGTTATATTTAGGGTATCAGCTTCATTGGTTTTGTTTATTGAGCCACATTTTCAATTTAGAGTTGCATAAAAAATATTTTCAGTTGCTGCAAATTACAGCAATGGAAAATTCAGCAAGCAGCTTAAATTAAAAGAATCAAATCTGCAGAGAGGGCACAATTATAGAGCATGATAAGGTAGAAGCACCAGGTGGCTTTCAAGCTAATGGCACTGTGAATTATTCAGAAGTAGAACTGAAGAAAGAGTTTGATTGGAGGTTAATCAACCATGTTCCATTGCAAGAACATGCAGTTTGTGCGGCCTCTGTTTTCCACCCTGAGCCTAAGTCCATTGATTTGTCTGAGAATGATAGTTGCATACCATTGATTTGTCTAAATCATACAGTTCACAGAACATGGTTGGGTCAAGATTTTAGTATACTTATCGCTCTGCTCGCAGCGTCGTGCCTCTTGGGCCGGGCCGAGTGCGTCTGGCGTCCCGGCTTGCCGTCGTGCGCCCGCCACGCCTCGGTGCCTCGCCAATGTCGTGGAGGTGTGCGGCGGCGTGGCTCGGCAGCAAATGCTTGGCGGCGGTGTGGTTGGGCACGCTGCCCGGCGTGCTGAGAGCCGGCGGTGGGCCTCTGAAACCGGTGGCGTCGCGCGACTTCGGCGGCCGTCCCGGTTGTCACGGCCGGCGGCGCGGCAGCGGCAGCGCGCCGGGCGCCTGGGAGCCTACATGGGGCGAGCGCGCCGGCGGCGCGCGCGTCTGGCGGAGATGTCGGCGAGCGGTGGCGCGCAGCGGCCGAGCGGCGGCGGCGCCGCCGGGAGCCTCCCGCGGTCGTCCTTGGTGGCGCGCGCGCTGGTGGCGAAGTCGGCGGCCGCCGCGGCGTCTGGCGGCGCTGGCGGCGAAGTCGGCGGCGGCCGTCCTCGAGGCGTCGCGTTGTGAGGCAGCGTGGGGAGAGGCGTCTGGCGGAGATGTCGGGCGAGCGGTGGCGGCGCGGCGGCCGAGCGGGCGGCGCCACGAGCCTCCCGCGGTCGTCCTTAGCGGCGCGGCGGCGGGCGAAGTCGGCGGCGCGCGCGTCTGGCGGCGCTGGCGGCGAAGTCGGCGGCGGCGTCCTCGAGGCGTCGCGTTGTGAGGCAGCGTGGGGAGAGGATGGGAGTCGTGCGGTCGTGTATGGCGCCTCGCGACTCGAGCTGGCTGGGATGGGTGCGGGACGGGAGGGATTAGGAGAGGGATGCGGTTTGATCCAAACGATTTGGATCGTTGGATATGAGTGAGTAAGAGAATAGTTTTTGTTGGGGGTACTTTTTTGGGGTGCAGTTAGAATTGTTAATGATGTTAATGACTGTGGTGGTAATTTTGTTGTGTGGCTGTAGAGATGTTTTTTTGGTGTATTATATGTTGGGTAGATGATTACGGTAGTCACTCAGTCTCCTTCACTACATCATTGAAGCATGGGTAAAGAGTGGAAAAAATTAAAATAGCTATACCCTTAACTTTCTCGTTGGACAAACATTGTTGTCGGATCTGAATTTTGTTAATCCAAAATCATCTATGATTTTACCTACTATTCACTGGATCAATAGATAATGCTCACAAATACATTACTGTATATCCAATTCATATCTTACGAAAATGTAAATGTGGACTTACTCATGGGTCGACCGGGCCAAAATCAATAAAAAGCAGTGGAAATAGAAACTTTACACAGATGGACCCTCAAGACACACTCACAAGCAGCCAATTGGCGTTCACGACCTAGTTATTAGCCTCATTTTCTTCCAGCTTTGTCGACTCCTTTAGATGGCCACAAGACTTGACTTTCTCCTTCTATCTTACTGAATAATATTAATTAAGCAAGAATGAGTACAGAGGTATTCAGCAGCCACCGCACAAAATACAGTAATAATAGATACAAGGGTGCCAAATGGAGGTTTGAGATTCTTTTATTTGCTAAAAGCATCATTTTGAAAGTTACAATAAATAAAAAATTTCTTGAGACTTAGCAGTTTTAACTAAATCAGATTTTCTAAAGTTGTTTGAGAGATTGCAGTAATAGTAATAGTGTAGGTTACATCCACTTGTTATAGCGTATGGTGACCTCCATCGTATGCTAGTTTTGTTACCAGGGCTACATCCACCACTTATAATCAACTAGGTTATGTCCGCCTAGGGGAAATCAATTTAGGGCTACGTCCGCCTGACAAGATTTCATCACATCCACAAAGTTTTAGAAATAGACACTATTTCGACTAAGTTTCTATACCCGCCCATGACCGTGGGTTCACTGTTCAAATAGTTTTTACTCTACAGAGGTCCACTACTACAGAAAGGCTCATCACAGATGGTTTGGAACCATCATCACAGACAGTTTTTGAACCATCTGAATTTATGTGTCTGTGATAATAGGTGGTTATCTCAGACGGCTCTCAAACTGAATGTGAAAATTACAACACAGGCAGTTTTTTGAAAAAAAGTGTCTATGATATATCAAGTATCACAGTCAATTTTTTAATATAGCCGTTTGTGATATATCAAGTATCACAGACGATTTTTAGAAAAAGCGTCTGTGATATATCAAGTATCACAGACGGTTAATACCAAAAAACCGTCTGTGATATGTCATATATCATAGACGGTTCTTAGATATAGCCGTTTGTAATATCTTAGATATCACAGACGGCTAATACTAAAAACCACATGTGATAGCTATTTAAATACATATATTATTTCCTGTATTTGGCTAGCCTTAGGAAATGCTAGCCATACCCTCTGAAAACAAGTAAACAGATCACATATATAGCACATGACAATCATTACACAGATCGCAACTAAATGATGTACATTTGAATGAATTATTTGATTAAGCACAATTGAGTGACTACAATTGTATCAAATATTTCAACATCTAATCATCACCGGGGTAGAACTCTTTAGTCTTATTTATGACCTCTACTATCAAGAATTGGAAGAGTTTTTCTTAAATTTTGGTGAGTTTGTTAAGATCGATTGCACTTTTGTCGAATTCCACGCGCTGTCACTAGGAGTAGTGTTAAGTGATTAGTGTATATATATAAAAATTGATAATCACAAAAATAATTATTGGTAGTTGATAAACCTCTGGATTGCATCCATGATTTCCTCCATATGGCGGCAAACATGAAAACCACATACGTTACTCTGTAGCTACTGGTGGCACTGCAAAATAGAATTATATACATAGATATTGTCATTTTGGGAGGAATTATAATGAAGTGTGATATAGAATTGTTGTGTTATAGCGGGTATCAAAAATTGCGTCCTATGTCACAGTGTGACACTGGATTCTTTGTGTCTCCTATCCTGGGCAATGTAAGCATTGAATGACTTACGTGATTCCAAAAAGTTAACCTCGGCCATTGTAAATGAAGGGATAATTACAATAGAGTTTTGTATAGAGGAAATTAGTTTACTTGTCAATTGTTTGTTGTACACGGGTGAAGTTGTGGTTGCTCCTAAGTAGAGAACCAAGCTATATTACCTTGCTCCACTTTGGTAATCACAATCAGAATCTAGTGACCCCTAATCATGTATATCGCCAAAGTGATTAATCCTAAGTTGATGTTGCGTATAAATTACAAATGAAACTTGTTTGGCAACTAGTGAAGCACTTATCCCTGGTTGAAGGGTACCATGATGTAGTCCTTGTTAATCTTGGACGAAGAATCCGTTATCATTAATGTATTGCTCAGAGACCAAGTGTGGGTCGAGGAAACCCATCGATTCTCGCCGTCGTCAGACTTGTTGGATCATGGATCTATACATAAGCAATGAGTTATAACATTTATCGGTGTTACATGAATGTAGAACTTGATTATACAGTACACCTATAGTGTCCAACATCGTAGAAGTGAGGCGTTGAGTTCATCGAGGTTGAATAGTAAGAATAAATCTTCAAAGGTCATGACGAAGTAGCCTGAGTTGTGGAGAAAATGCGCCTCCATGTATCTCACTGTGAATCCACTATATTAGTTTGGCTTCATGTTGGACCTTTGCATGTATCAGGTATGCAAAGTTTCGTAAACTAGTCCAAGGTTGGGTAATTGTGACTCAAGGACCAACGACACTCGGAGCATGAACTTCCATTCCCTGGGAGGTGCCTTAATCTTCTTCGATTCGGCCTGTGTGCCTCGCTTGCGATACATTTTCAGCATCGCCTTCATGGGAGCCGATGCACTAGCCTTCTGAAGAGGAGTTTGAGGTGGAGTCATAGAGCATTCTGTTTGATAGGCATGGTTGTGTGGAGGTCGCGGCACGGAAGGGTCCAAAGTGATGTACCTCTTAGGCCACTAGACGAATGTGTGGACGGCATCCCCTAGTATCATGATTTCTCTGTTTGAGGGCCTCTCCAGCGGGACGGCCCTGAAAACATCATTAATCCAGTCCACTTGGACCTTCACAAAACCGGTCCCTAGCTGGGCACCGTGCACCAACGTCCCTAGCAGGCATGGATACACCAACCCCCGCCCAGCATCAACAGGAATGGAGTCAACAACCCTGATTCTGAGGATGCACGATGTGGCCTCCTACATAACAATACACGATGAACTAAGGTATCTACCAGGTCTATCTATTGAGCATTGTAGAGATGTACATTACCTGGATGTTGTCGATAGGTAAGCTGGCGTCGCTATGTTCAGAAAGTGGCATGGATCCGCAACTACTCTTAGTTTGTTCCTCAATGCATCTATCTCTCCTAAAAGTGAGGCCGTGACGTCCTCAAGTTTTGCATCAAAGTCTCATTTCATACATTCCTTGCACTCGGCCTTGGATCTCTTCCTACTCCTATATGCCTCGAAGTCGTTTGGGAATCCATGCCTCCAAGATACGTAAACCACTAGGCCTCGCTTGTGACCTGGGTGCTCCCTATTTCCCAGGGTGGTGGATAGTATATCCCTCTCCCTGACTTCTTGGAAGGAGCCTTCAGAAGATTCGGTAGTCAATATTTGTTGCAAGAGGCAATCATGTTATTTTAGACTCCATGAAATTATGGACCTATTAACATCCAGATAGTTTAGCATATCTTACCAGACGTTGGGACACTTTCTCGTTTGTGGGGTTTCTAAAAGAGGCAACGCCCAAAGATGTGGTTAATGACCTCGCTCGTAACCAGTTTTGGGTATGCTCGTTTGTGATCCTGGCAAATGGTGGGGAGGCCTCCGATCGGATAGCAACCTCATCCTCCATCCTCCATTGTGGGATTTTACCCGTGTGCCCAGCGGTGCCGAGTCATAGGGGGTGAGTGTTTCGGGCCTGAAGAGCCTTATGTGCCGTACTTTCCTGTTGGAATTCGGTCATCATCTTCATCCGCACAAAGGCCTCCTATGTCTTCAGAATCACATAGTCGAGCTCCCAAATCTCCTCTACAAGCCCGTAATAGGAGCTTGGGCCAGCTGTACCGAACTGCTTATCATGAAATACATCTATGTGTACACCTAAGTTCTGGACTATACTCATTTTGTCCTGATTTATTATATAAAATGTGTACCCATTAATATTGTATCCTTGCCATATCACAATTGTAAATTTTGGCTATTTTGCTAGCCATTGCAGCATTTCACTTGATGACCTCCCAGTGAATCGCACCCTCAACCATTCGTTGAACAGACGTTTATGTTGTCTAATGATCCAAACCTCCGACCGGCCTGGATTCTCTTGGCGTAGCATGTCCTTGTGCTCTTCAATATATGGGCATACTTCAGTCATGTGTTGCAAGACCGTGAAATGGGATTGAGTGTACGTATCCAGATCGGGAGTTATTTCTTTCCTTCCGATGGTCTTGATACACTCTAGCCTCCTGTCGTGACGAGGTATAGGCCTGAGCTGAGCTGTGTGATCGACATAAAACTCAATGACTTCTTCAGTTGCATAATGAGAGACCATGTGGTTGAGACCCCATGTGTGTGATGAGTAATTGACATCGGTTTAGGAGAGTTGAGTTTGTCTTGTGTGGTTCGGACCTTGACGTTGCGTGGTGCAATTGGGCTCGGTCGGACTTGGTCAAACCTGGTCAATGGGCTTAGGATGCATATTCTGATGATTCGACAGGTTTGGACTCTATTATGCGTAAGTATGATTTGTTGATGCTATTATGCTTACATGTATCGAGCAGTGCTATTTGATGTGTTTCTTGTTTGTGATGGCTGCAGGACGTCGAGGCGGAGTCGTGGCGAGACACGAGGTGACCGGACTAGACACGGGCGGTGTCGAGGTCAGAACGGTCGAGATGTGTCGAAGACGGCGGAGACTCGAGGTGGTTGCGAGGCTTGGACGACAAGGAGCGCAGAAGCTTCCCGGAAGGTGCAGGAGGGGCGAAATGGTAATTTTGCGAGGCTGCACAAGCGGGAGCGGGCTCCGTTCGGGTTTAGCGGGCATAACGGGTTGGAGACCCGTTAGCCAAGGGCTATAAATAGGAAGGAGTGGCTCGTGCCCCCTCATGGCTTTGGGAGAGAGTTAGGGTTTTGTGAGTCAAAAGAGGCTTTGGGATGTGGTTTTACCTTTGAGTCTTTAGTGGTTGAGGGATACAGAGGTTCTGTGGTGTTGTCCCCTTCGTTCATCCCCTCTTCCAAGAAACATGTAGGGAGTGTTCTTGTGTTTGGGAGAGGGAGAGGGTGGATTGAGGAGCTTGTAATCCTTCTTGTTCTAATGTCCATGCGTATCGGGACTCCTCTGTAATTCTTGCGTTCCCTGGAATGAAATCTCTGAAGTTCTCTTTCTGTTCGTGCTTGTTTTTCCATCGTTACATCTCTGCATGATTTCTTGAGATTTTCGATTCCTTGTTGGTTCTTGGTGGGAAGGACCAAAATGGGTTGTTCTGTGATGGGGTTATGATTCTATACCATTTGGTCAGCTAAAATCCCAGAGACAAGTGTTTGATTTTAGTTTTTACCTTTTGAGCCTCCTCTGTTCATCCTTGTCTTTCTAGGGTTTTGGTGTATTTCTTGATTCGCTTCAGGAGATGGCCTGATTTTTGGTCTGAGAAGTCATTCTGCTATTGCTAACTTGGCTGCAAAATCTCATAAGCAAAAGGACTTAAGACCATTGAGTAATTTGGATTTTGTGTGCCCTCTCTGTAGTTTTTCAGGTTTTTTGGCATTTCTAGGGTTTTGTTGTGAATCTTGTTTCTCTTCTTAAGATGCCCTGAGATTTGGTCTGGAGAGCCCTGTGATCATTGCTAATCTAACTGCAAAAGCTCATGATCAAAGATTCAATGATTGAGGAGAAATTTGGATTTTGATGTTCCCTCTGTACTTTTTCAAGTCCTTGGCCAATCTCTGAAATTCTTGAGTTTTTGGTTGATTCCCTTGTTGTTTGAAGTCTCTAGGATGTTTAGAATAGGTGTGTAGACCTTTGGCTAAAGGAAATCAGCTGCACTTGCTTCAATTGGCCAAATATCGGTTTCTCCAAGTTTTTGTTCTGAAAAATCGGTCTGCTGTCCAGGTTTTCGGGGGGAGCGGTCAGACCGGCTCTTGAAGGGCGGTCAGACTGGCACCTTATGGGCGGTCTGACCGGCCCCTAAAGGGCGATCTGACCGGCCCCGGGCAGTTTAACTGGCCCTGGCTGAGGTTTTTATTGTTGATTCTCTTGGTTGGTCTTGCTGTTTTGTCTAGTTGTTCTCCCTCTGTGTGGCTTGTATTTTCTGTAGGCATACCTCTTTTGTTTTTCTTCATAGCACTTGTTGCTATTGGAGAAGAACGTGTTTAAGTTGATACTTGTGTTGGGGACGAATTTTTTTGAGACAACATTCACCCCCCTCTGTCGCCATTTCGATCCAACACATAACTTTCGATGTTGCTGCTCTCCGACCGAGGTCGATTGCGTATACAGGACTTGAGAATTTCCATGTATCTCTCGAACGGGTACATATGACATATAAACACAGGGCCGCATATCTTTATCTCGTTCACAATGTGGCCAATGAGATGGATCATGATATCGAAAAATGATAGAGGAAAATACATCTCAAGTACTGACACAGTTTAGTTCTCTCGGACATAGACAGAGTATAGCAAGCTAAGGGAAGGTACGTCTGGTCTTTATCGGTGTCTATCGGTGCTAACTTAGTCCTGTTGTTCATAGTGACCAAGTCACATCGTGCGTTGACACCATCCTTTGTTTTGTCACGAATGTTCAGTAAGAGACCAATCAAGCTATCACATACATTCTTTTTTACATGTATGACATCGATGCAACTGCAAACTTCTAAGTGCTCCCAGTATGGCAAGTCCCAAAATACTGACATCTTCTTCCACATGTTCTTCTGATGGGTCCTCAACTTACGTTCCTTTCTAAGTACAACATTGATATCCTTTACCATACCACAGATCTCTTTCCTGCAAAAAGACCTTGGTGCTGAGTCATTCTCTTTTTTCCATCAAATTATTTCTTCATCTTACGGTATGGGTGATACTGTGGAAGAAACCTACGGTAATGCATGTGCACAGTTTTGCACGAGTTGTTCAACCACACACTCTCTTAATCTAAGCAGTGCGAACATGCTTTGGCTCCTTTTGTACTCAACCCTGACAGGTTACCAAGGGCAGGAAATCATTGATGGAGTAGAACAACATGGCGCACAGAGTGAAGTTCTCTCGTTTGTCCGCATCCCATACCTGTACCCCTTTGTTTCACAATGTCACAAGATCTTCCATCAATGGTGCTAGGTACACATCAATATCGTTTTTTAGGTTGCTTCGGCCCTTGGATAAGTAGTGACATCAAAATATACTTCTGCTTCATACACACCTAAGGAGAAAGGTTGTACATGCATACATTCGCGAGCCAGGTGTGATGTCGGCTGCTCATGTTATCGAAAGGATTCATTCCATCTGTACTCAACCCAAACCTTATATTCTTCGGTTTTGCACCGAAGTCTACAAATATCCTATCGATGTTGCTCCACTGGGCAGAATCAACAACATGTTTTATCATTCTATCTTTCTTACGCTCCTCCGAGTGCCAACGCAGCAATGTTACATCCTTTTGGTTCACAAATAAACGCTTCAAATGGGAATTATAGGTAGATACCACAACATCTTAGCAGGAGCTCCTTGCTTCACCTCAATGCCGTCACCATCATCGGAGTCATTCTTACGCTTGTATCGGGATGTTTTGCACACCGGACAAATATGTATTTTTGCATACTCTTTATGGTAGAGAATATAATCATTTGGACATATATGCATTCTTTCTACTTCCATTCCCAATGGACAAAGAACCTTCTGGGTTTGGTAGGTGGTTCTCGGTAACACATTTCCCTCTAGAAGGATGTTCACTTAGAGACGTAACAACACCATGAAACTTTTGTCGAACCAACTGTTACTTGCCTTCAATTTTAATAGTTCAAGAACAGATGACAACCTTGTGTATTGCGGCTTGCAGCCAGGGAACAAAGGTTTCTCTAGGTCTTTTAGCGAGCCTTTGAATTTACCAAACTCTCTCTCACTATAGTTTCCTTCTGTATCACATAGCATCTGATCCAGATTGTCATTATATGACTTATCCTCACCGAAAGCATAGTCCACAAAATGGCATATCTTTATCTCCCTCGATGATGTTATAACTACCTTCCTTTATAATCTTCTCTTCACCGTGACTGGTCCAACATGTATACCCTTTCGAATCAAGTAAACTTCGATCTGCGTTGAGTTGGTAAACATCTTCAGATTATCGCAATCAATGCATGAACAATATATATATTCCACCCCCTTCTTCAACATATCCTGCTCAGCCTCTCTTCTAAAAGCAGACATGCCATTAATGTACTCTTCACTCGCACGGTTCTCAACGTACATTCAACTTCAGTCCATCTACACTACGCATGTAACAAATTAGTATTAAATTGGATTATTAATTATACTATAGCTAATTAACTAGCCTAAATTGTTATTCACCTAATAATAAATTGTCCATATCTAAATTAAATAGCTAGCCACGTATTCATGAAGCAATATGCATGTGTGTATATATATCAAGCAATAATACATCGAAGTAAACTAGGAGTACTGACCCATTCTTAAATTGGAGTAAACTACCATCTCTCTCTAAATCTAACTATCATCTCTCTCTATTACAAGGCATATAAGTTATTAGAAGCAAATACTAACCTCTAATCACCAAGAAACAAATCGATCTACAAGCTAGATTTACAAATGGTATGTTTTCACCAAACTCCCAAAAGTCGGCTGCCTTATTCAATGCAGCGCAATGAAGGCAGATCTGTCGAGGCCACGCTGGCTATTTAATAACATGGCATATCCTAGATGGTTCCAACCACAAACCGTTTGTGATATGAAACGATCACAGACAGTTTGTATTAATAACCGTCTATGAACTTTCACAGACGGATGTTAATACGAACCATTGGTGATGTCTACCATTATCACAGACAGTTTGTATCAATAACCGTCTGTGAATTATCAAAGACGGTTATGATACAAACTGTCTGTGATGTTTTTCATTATCACAGCTGGTTCATATTAACAACTGTCTACGAAAATATCACAGACAATTATTCATATGAACTGTCTGCCATAGTTACGTATCACAGACGGTACACGGTCATGCTTGTAAAACCATATGTAATAATTATATCACAAACGGTTCTCTATGAATCATCTATGATGTAGCAGTCTAGTATAGCCTCTTTTGTAGTAGTTGTCGTACACTTTACCCATAAGAGATAATCAACTTATTATGTTTCATATATTTTCTTAGACGTGTGAATCAATAAGATGATCACAATGCCTTTACAATACATCTTCCCAGCAAGACCACACCCACTAAGATTTCCATTGCTGTGAGGCTACATCCACCTGCTCCAAAAGCCCCCTCTTACACCATCATGTCAAGGGCCTCCACTCACTCACTTGACCGCGTGCCACTGGATGGCGTAACCCACACTGAGTCAATGTAAATTAGTTAGCCAGGTTGTATCTATTATAAACTTGTGGTTGCACTGTTTTATATTAGGAGGTCATCACAGGATTCAGTTTTTAAAGTTATTTGGGCAGCGCTACCATAAACCACATATTCTTGTGCTACATCTGCACCACCATCTCTTACCATCTGCCCAGATAGGCAAATCAAGTTTTAGGGTTTTGAGGAGCATAAACTTAAGTTATCTCAACATACCAGCCATTTTCCTCTAATTGCTGCCCAAAACTAGTTTCATATTTGAAATTGATGATAGGGCAATTTAATGTCTCGAGTATCTAAGCAAGATTAAGCATGACACTTTGATATAAACTTATATCCAGTATGTTTACCATTAATTCTAGGATGACAAGGGTTCATGATCAAAGCTAAGGAGTACAGTATAATTAAACAATTATCTATAGGAAATTAACTATGAACAAGTGCGATATAATTTATGTAACGAAGTAAAGCATGCAATTTCATATTTTCAAATAAAATAATTTGCATTCAAAAGGTAGGTACGATATGATCAAAGTAATGACTTGCCTCACTCAGTTTACCATGGCCTTGATTTTACTCAAAGCCTTCTCAGTCAATGATCTTGAAAACCTTAATCTTCATCTGTATCCAAATATTGATCTAGCTTGATTTGTCGCCTCTTGGGACTCCAACTTATAGTTATAAGATAAAAGATCGGAATCCAAATAAATCCAAAGAAATTTAAGAGTCCAAATAAATTCAATTGAGCTTATTTAAGTTTTTCTATGATTGAGGATATGAGAGAGGATTATGTGAGTTGTGGAATGCTTGACAATATCAAACGAAATTTAAGCGAAAGGAGAAAATGGCGGAGAAGCTCAGACGGGAAGGATATAAAAGAAGGATGGAACATAGGAATATTCTGCTTCAGATTGGAACATGGCTAGACATAGCCGATCAGGGAATACCATGGCTCGATCTTTAATTTAATAGCCTTTTAACTGTTTTTATATTTATTAAGGAAGTTCCATGAGTAGTTTTAGACTTATGATAGATATGAGAGTCCACCCAGGTACAAGGTCTTATTTGTCAAGTGGATCTTAGAGTTCATATTTTACCAAAATTCTCTCTTAAAGTTGTGCCTTGAATTATCGATATATTAATTATTCTTAATTACCATTGGTGATTTTAAATCCAGAGATATTGATAGGATGATTGTTATTTAGGCATGATTGTATTTTTTATCAATACTTCTAATTTAAATTTGTATTTCAAATTTGATGGCAAAGTTATAATGGTAAATTACCCTTTTCTTTATCTTAATTGTCATTTACACAAAGATGTATACATCAATAATGCCTCTGATTAGCAACTTGAACTGGATTTGAGATAAATATTAATGACTCCCTAATTATGTCTGAAGATTTCTTAATCACATACAAGGTATTCTTTAATTTAAATCTTAGCATTTGCAAATAAATATTTGGAGACTTAAAATTCAAATGATTTACCTTAATTATTTAGGCATTATTTGAAAAGGAGGCCTCATGACTTTGGAGATATGCAAACAATATTTATCATTTTTACATGGCTTACTTTTACAGTAATTATTCTTATATGATAATTAATTTGTTAATTTTTTCGATGGCATTCAAATTATTCAAGATTAAAGCTCTGCTATTTTTATCTTGCATGGATCTTTATTCTAATTTCATAGTATAACTTTATTCTTATTTTTATTTATAAAATCATTGTTTTATCAATTTCTTATTTGAATACTCCTTAGACATGGAATTCAAAATTGGCCACAAGCTAAATGGTTACTAGAGACATACATGCATCAGCTGACCATCTTATTGAGTTGGGCCCATAGGTCAGATGCATGAGGGAGAAAGAGTGACATAGGGCAACCAAAGGAAAAGAAAATAGAGGAGGCCAAGGCTGGATGAATAGAGGAAGTAGGGCCATGGTGGGTGGCGGCATCGCTGGTGAGGAGCGGCCGAAGAAAGGAAGGAGGTCAGCAAAATGGAACCCCAGGGGAGGTAGTAGCCAAGGGAGGTGGCACATTGGCCAAGACGGTGCCATGGTGGCTCAGGCGGTGGTTTGGGCAGCCGGGCACAAGGAGGTCTCAGGGCGGCGATGGCCAGAGGGAAGGGGGAGAAAGAGAGGGTGAGCACGGGCATGAGTAGGTCGAGGGAAACTCACTGGGATTGTCAGGGAAACGGGGCGTGACGAGGAGGTTTAGCCATAGGAGCCGACAACGGTGTGGGGAGGTCACGTAGAGGGGTGCTCAAGAAACTGAGAGCTTCAGCCGGTGGTAGGAGAAGCTAGGGGATATAGTGGGGGTGCTCCGGAGGGAGGAGCTCCAGAGAAAAAATGGCGATGGTGGTGGTGTGATTTGGCCGGAGGAGGGGAAGAATGGCATTCAGGCGAGCTCTACGCATGGAATTCCAATTAAACGGGAGGGAGAGAAGAAGAAGCTTGGGAACACATTTTGACGCGCTTGGATTGTGAAGAAGCTCGTTGAGGTGGCCATAACGGCATGGAGGAGGGTCGGCCGACGCACTTGCATGGTGTCGGCTCGATTCGGGAGGAAGAAGGGGGAGGGGAGGCAAGCTCAGGGCTTTAAATAGCCTTGGGGGAAGGAGAGGTGGCGTGGTACTGTAGTGCAGCATTGCCAAGCATCGGCACGACATGGTCAGTTAGCGCAGCAAGAACTCTACATAGGCATTGCGTGTGCGGCACAGGCGCGTATAGCATGCGGCACAGGCAGGAAGCACGACGTGTGGTGCGCAGGGCGCAGGGCCGGATGGCAATGTGCGCACTAGGGTCGAGTCGGGCGGCTCGATTGCACCAGTAGAGAAGGGGGAAGGAAGGGAAGAAAGAAAGGAGGGGTGGGGCCACACGACAGTGAGAGGGGGAAGAGAGAGAAAAGCTAGCAAGATTTGGAATCTAATTTTTGCTTTGAAATTCCACTTTCGAGTTCAAATTTGTATTTGAATTCAAACCAAAATTTGAATTCTTGGCACAGACATTGGAAATATTCCTTTACTTTTGGTCTTTAATTAAATTGATTTCCAATTATTTTTGCTCTTGATCTCATATTTCACTTTTGTTATTTGCTTTGAATTTGGCAAAACCAAATCAAGGTTCTCAAACAAATGCTCTCAAACAAACACTGAAAATTTCGGATAACACTAAAATGCAACAAAAAATTTTAAGTTCTTCATATTTTTCAAATACTCTCAAATTTAGGATGTTACAATTGTGCAACAACACTTCCCAAGAAAATTGCAAAATACTTTTGCAAGAAAGAGGGAGTGTCATGCGATGCTACTAATCAAATTGCATCTCAGGCTTAGAATGGGGTGCTATAATACTAGTAGGACCCAAAGGCCATACTTAGATTTTCGTTCACGGCAATCAAGAGTACACTTGTCTACAAGGCTAGAAGAAAGATACACTACATCAAATCAGCACATCTCAAGTATCAAGCTTGAAACTCCGTTTGGTACCGTTTGGTATTACGATGGATTGTGATAATCTTATTTGGTTGAACCGCTTTTAGATATATTTCGGTGTTTAGCTAACTTTTTTTTCTAATTACATTGCAAATAGATACTCCCTCCAGTCACAAGAGAGTGACATTTTAGGATATATGCAGTCAAACTTTCTAAACTTTGACTATCATTATATCTATAAATATCTAGATTGGCCACTTGAAAAATGATATACATATATTTTGTCTCAAAAAAATATTTGTATAACATTATAATTGTATTTTATTTTACAAATACATTACAATAGAAATTAATGATCAAAGTAGTGTTTTGGATACCGTATTGATGTCCAAAATGTCACTCTTTTATGATAGAAGGAAGTATATTATTGCGATTCAGAACATAGGCGACGAAATGTGAGAGGATAACATTGGATAACAAAAAATTGCCCCACTCATTTCAGCTTGAACTTCTAGCTTCTGATTTATTTTTCACTATTCATAAATTTCGTCTTTTTCTGAACTTTTTGCTTTTTTGAACTTTTTTGCCGGTTCTTTTTTCTGTATTCGTTTGCGTTGTCCGTGATAAGCTAACATATTTTTTTTTCTATTTTTATTTTTGTTAATTTAATTACACCAAATAAGCCACCTTTAGGTATAGTGCAATTTCAGTCATAAGCCATTATTTTTTAGCCCAACCGAGCGAGGCTTAGCTAACTGCAATATGATTTACCAAATAGATTAATAGATTTTTCATAACTTACTTTCATGACAGCTTAAAAGAAAAGTACAACACAAAACACGACAACCACGATCTAAGTCGAGGACCGTACAACCGCAAGAGAAACCGCAGAGATAAGTGCCCGTGGGATCGAGGGACATTGAACTATCTTACGGTAATTAAGATCCCTCCGAGAAGTAGAAAAGAGAAGGTAGGAGTAAAGAAGAGCATGCACATAATGTAGCATTATTGTGCAGCTACTGCATTGCTACTAGTTTAGAATCGTATGATTAGCTTAATTTTTTGGATGTCATAACAATAGCATATTTCCTAGCCTGGTAGTGGTGCATCTTATTTAATCATAGTATATAGATCCGTTTGTATATTTTTATAGAAAAGCATGTGACTGTGCACCATAAAGTTCTAGACCTATGCAATCCCTAGTGTGTATAATCGGATGCACACATGTATCTAGGAGCGGAGCCCTGATAGCCCACCTGGTGTCATAAGACATCGGTTCCAAAAAAATTTTAGTAGCAATCAGTATCTCCAGTCTATGTGTGCACCCCGAGCTCAAACTCGGTATAGCCGGTAGCCAGCAACAACTTAAAGGGAGACAGACTGGTGTCAACCCATATGGTAGCACTCGGTCCAAGAAGGAGAGCTACAACAGGCCGAGACGCCTAGCGCTGGCTAAGGACAATGCAAAGAAAGACAAACAAGCTAAAAATAAGTTAAAATTAACTAAAATTAGAAGTTGATATATTTTAATTGGATTATGGTTTAAATAAGTTGAAAGGTACAGAAATTGAAATTGTTTGGAGCAAAGTTGTAGTACGGTTCGCAATGGGATTGTGACATCTTTTCTGAGCCAAGAGCCGAGGCACCTTAGTGCCTTGTGCATTGCCCTAACCACTATTCCCTTGTCAAGTTAGAGGCTGGCAAGCAATTGCACTGCCATTAATTGTCTACGACGAATCCGGTACTAGTAGTAATCAACCCTCTCTCTTAAATGCCCTCTCTCCTAAATGCCGAGGTTAATTACTGTTGAGAAACCGTCGCTGGCGACCAGTCCGAGCGATTTCTCTGCTTAGAACAAGAATGAATCAATCACAGAATCACAGAGAGAATAGATTTAACACACAGAGAGGTAGAGAGAACTCCCGGTCTTTCTTTATTGCTTTTCTTTCATGCGTACATAATGAGGGGGGTATGGCTCTCTATTTATAGTCTACGGTGGGGTGCCCAATTAGATCAGGACTCTTGGATAGAGTCCAAGTTTCCTAACACTCCCCCTTGGGCACTTACCCAACATGCTCATGCCTCGTCAAAACTCCATAAAAACCCAGTGGGAAAAATTTGGAGAAAGAGTACATGATACATGTGATGCTGCGATGCACGAATTGCCTCATTAAAAACCTTGGTCGAGAAACTTCATGGAAAACTCGTCAAGGGAAAAAGAGTACAATTCACCCAAATTCATTTAGTCTGCAAGACTTTATTTTTGGGTACTTAATCTTCATGATCAAGATTTATTAGCGGGCTTGTGAGAATTCTCCCCCTGAATTCTGCACTTCTCTAAGTCTCATCATTCCAATTCCACGCACGCACCTTTCAAAGCTAGATGCGGGGAGTGACTTAGTGAATAAATCTGCGAGATTTTCACATGACTTAGTATGCAGTACTTTAATCTCGTCCATTCTTTGCAATTCATGTGCATAGAAGAACTTGGGGTTGATTTGCTTTGTGAGATGACTCTTCACATAGCCCATTTGCACTTGTGCAACGCAAGCGGCATTATCTTCATAGATAATTGTGGGGGTTTACACAATGTTCATCCCACATGACTACTGGATGTGGTGAACCATTCGGCGGAGCCAAGCGCACTCTCGTGCGGCTTCATACAGTGCTATAATTTCTGAGTGGTTCGTCGAAGTAGCTACCAGGCTTTGCTTAGACGATTTCCATGAAATTGCAGTTCCACCACACAGAAATACATAGTCTGTTTGTGACTTAGCGGTATGTGGGTCTGACAGATACCCAGCATCTGCATAGCCAATCAAGTTCAGATCTTGATTCTTTCTGTAAAACAATCCGAGGTCCTTGCTACCTTGGAGGTATCGAAAAATGTCCTTTATGCCCTGCCAATGCCTTTTGGTGGGCTCTGCACTGTACCTTGCTAATAGGTTCACGGCAAATGCAATGTCCGGTCTAGTGCAGTTTGCTAAATACATGAGTGCTCCCACTGCACTCAAGTATGGGAATTCCGGTCCCAGGACTTCCTCCCCCTCTTCCCTAGGTCGGAAAGGATCTTTCTCTTGCTGTAAAGACCTACCGATCATCGGTACTTTTGAGGGAAATGCCTTCTCGAAGCCAAACCTCTCAAGCACCTTCTGGGTGTAGGTTGACTGATGTACCAAGACTCCTTCGAGGACATGCTCAAGCTGCAAGCCTAAGCAAAACTTGGTCTTGCCCAAATCTTTCATTTCAAATTCTGACTCCAAGTAGGAGCTTGCTTCTTTTATGTCTTCGGCTGTCCCGATGATATTCAGATTATCTACATACACAGAGATTATACAGAATCCATTCTGGGATCGCCGTATAAATACACAAGGACAGTCTTCATTGTTCGTGTAGCCTTTCTTGCAGAGAAAGTCGCTCAAGCGATTGTACCACATTCTTCCAGTTGTTTCATCCATACGGTGACTTTCTCGAGTTTCACACTGCATGATTTCTATTTGCTCTGTCTTGGTTCGGGAGAGGAATTCCTTCAGGGACTTTCATGTAAATCTCCGAATCCAAGTTATCGTAAAGGTATGCAGTCACAACATCCATCAATTTCACTTCCAAATTCAAGTTCACTGCCATTGAGATCAAGTATCTAAAGGTAATTCCACTCATGACTGGGGAGTAGGTTTCTTCATAATCAACTTCAGGATGTTGAGTGAAACCTTGGGCTACTAGCCTTGCTTTGTATCTCACTACTTCATTTCTTTCATTTCTCTTTCGAACAAATACCCACTTGTGCCCTACGGGGTGCACATGGGGAGGCGTGCGGCATACGGGCCCAAACACCTCTCTTTTATTCAGAGATAGCAATTCAGTTGCTAATGCCTTCTTCCAATCTGATCTTTTCTTACATTCAACGAGCGATGCAGGCTCAGGATCAAGATCGATGATTGTGGCACTTTTCTTGGCGAAGTAGTTATCGATATTAGCTGTTGTCCTATTCAGGGACTCTCCCGTGTGCACATAATTTATAGCTATTTCTTCATGAGTTGCTACTTCTGGAGCGATTGCTTCTTCTGGAGCTTCACCTTGCCCATCGCTTCTTTCAATTGCGGTGGCAAGTCCCTTTAGTTTTTCGGCTCCGATGTGTGCGCACACATCCATGCCTATTTCTTCTTCCATGGATATTCGGATCCAGTATGCCCTTTTCGGAAGGTGTCATACTTGTGCCAGGTCTCAACTGGCTCCCCTTCTCAATCTAGGGGACTTCAATGATCGGCTGTGATAAATCCCGCTTATCCTTTTTCGCCAGGCGTCCCCGGTTACTAAGGATTCGAGGAACCGGAGTTCTCGTCCTCTTTTTTATTTTTCTGAGGCCTCTGGACGAGATTAGGGATACCTTCAATTTTCTTTGGTATTTCAACCCTCTCCGGTGCAGTGCGTTCAGGCACATGCGACTTAGTCACGCTCTTCAAATCACTAAAGTGATCAGGCAGTTGATTTGCTAATACTTGCAAATCTATTGTCTTCTGGACTTCTCTTGTCTTCTGGACTTCTATTGTCTTTTAGACTTCTCTATTTGCTTTACTAATGTCTTCTGGACTTCTCTAGTGCGCGGGTCATCTGCATGGATTCCCCAGGCTTGCCACGTAATTTCCCGACATTCTTCATCAAGGGGTTGATTTCCTCCCCCTAATGTTGGGAAATTTTCGGTGGTGGCCCTTGCGCTAGTTGCATAGGTGAATGGATGTTTTTAGGCCGAAGGTCTAAGATTGATGAGATTTGCTGCATGTAGGATCGCGGGTCCCTACATGTAGCTAGCAAATTACAATTATGCAAGAGGGTTGGGCAATAAATTTAATTTTCTTAATTAAAACATCGCCAAACCATTCGGGTATGGACATGCGATGCGAGTGCTCAATGCAATTTCCATCGCCATGCAATAATCATCAAATGCCTTTGAAGTAAATTCGCCGGCGTTGTCCATTCTGATGGACTTGATGTGATGATCAAGAAACACATTTCGGATGCGAATGATCTGCGAGATCAATTTTGCAAAGGCGTGGTTTTCCGTGGACAACAAACCCACATATGACCACTTCGAAGAAGCGTCAATGAGCACCATGAAATACTTGAATGGCCCTGAGATGGGCTGAATGGGACCGCAAATGCCTCCCTGGATGCGTTCCAGGAATGCAGGGACTTCATCCTTCACTTTCAGAGTGGAGGGACTAGTTATTATTTTCCCGGTGGCACATGCAGGGTACACAAAATCTTCATGATTGGGAAATTCTTCATTAATATTATGCCCATGCGAGTTATTTATTATGTTTCTCATCATCCTAAGACCTGGGTGGCCTAATATGTCATGCCAGAGATAGAAGAGTTCAGAGCTTCTAAACACTGTCTTCAGAACAGTGTACGCTGCAGGCGCTTTAATGTTGGTATAATATAGCCCAGTTTCAAGTGAAGGAAGTTTTTCTAATATTCTTTTGCATTCTCTTCGCGCTTCGTAATGAGCAGGTATTCCTTATCGTACTCTTCTTCGGTCTCAGCATGGAAACCATTGGCGCGAATATCATTAAAACTTAGGAGAGTTCTAGTCGATTCTGGGTACAATAAGGCTTCTTCACTTACCAAAGTTGTGCCCATTGTGGCTCTTCCTGAACCAATTATACATGCATCGCTTCTGGCGATTGTCGTAAGGCTGCCAATGCTCTTACGAATCGACTGAAAAATACTCAATCTCTCTTAAGATGATATACGTTGTGCCGCTGCTGGCTAAGCACACTTCCTTCATAGGGCGCTACACGCGTTCTAATATAGGGTATTTATTAACATGCATGAGAAGGCAATTAACACATAAATAAATACACCAATATCAGAACATGTCATGCCATCATAAACTGAATAAATGAATGAATTTTTCAAATATCATCCAACCATCACGAGAAAATAACAATTCTTAAGTACCATCCATGCAAATTCTAACATATTCTTCCACACAAAATAAATGACAATTAAAGTCAAAATGCATTCAGTGCACTAGACTTCTTCTGCTATTTTCTCAGGGTTGACATTCTCTTCCAGAGAAATCATGGTGTTGACTGCTTCTAGGTCGAGAGAGGTGCTGCTGTTGTAATGGTCTCAAACACCATCAGCGCGGGTAGCTGCTCAGAACGCTCCCCCTCAACCGATGCAGAGTGGGCTTCATGTTGCCCTTTGCCATCCCGCTTTTGGCTTGTTAGCCTTATTCTCTCGTGGAGCATCTGATTCGCCTTTCTGGGCTGCGGTCTTACCCTTCCCCTTTTCTCTATCAAGGGCTTTCGCACCTTGTTGCTCCAAACATTGGCTTCACGGCCAGTGGAGCTCCCAGATGGTTGAGTGACTTAGTTCTTGCGGAGAACTTCGTCCTGAGCCTCCGTGACTTGCATCATATCTATCAATTTGGCATATTCCTCATAGCCGCCTTGACGATAATTGCATGCGGATTGTACTTCATTTGGGTGGAAGGATTTTCTCAATTTTTGTATTGGAGTACAAATCCTGTGCAAAGGCAGAATTGTATTCCCTAACCGTCTTAAAGTCGGCAAACCTTAGTCTGATCCACTCCTACTCTTCTCGAGGAAGAATGGTGTACTTTAGCCTCTCAAACCTGCTTCTTGAGTGCGGTCTAGAGTGCTAGCGCGTTCTTCTCTGC
The DNA here is from genome assembly GCA_036346575.1 of Dendrocalamus sinicus. Taxonomy (NCBI): domain Eukaryota; kingdom Viridiplantae; phylum Streptophyta; class Magnoliopsida; order Poales; family Poaceae; genus Dendrocalamus; species Dendrocalamus sinicus. The sequence goes on from CM070644.1 coordinate 26,512,099, forward strand.
CACGTACTCATTCTTGAGAGTGAGGCAGAAGTGGTGCCTGAGAAAATGAAGTGCCTGATCATTCTCTTTAGGCATGGGTTGGCGTCATTCAGTCCGCTAATCCCAATAGTCGCGCGGAGCTTCCTGGCTCCAAGCACAATCTCGACATCGGATGCCTACGTCAGATAGTTTTGGCCATGCTGGGCCAGCTCCTCGAACTTCCAGTTCGTTATGCTAGTCATCTAAATGTGTATAAGTCTACTGCTGGTAGACATGCATGGAATAATTCACTACAGGTAAATAAATGGTACAAAAGGTTCTCGCAATGTTTCAGAATTTTCTATGCATTTTCTATAATTTTACTGCTAATTTCAGTGATTAAAAGCAATTTTCGGCAATTACAATTAACCAAAACAGTAAATAAATACAGAAAATACATAAAACAATAATGGCATAAATAAATAAGCTTCAAATGCTAAAAATAATGCAAAATTCGGATTCCCGATGCCCTTTTATGCTAAAATATGAAATTTCAGCAAATTCTGCACTTTCTGGGGGTTTATGCGCAATATTTCAGTTCAGAGAAAAATTCGCGCAATTTTCAAATTTACCAAGGGGTTTTCTGCAAAATTCCCATAAGTAAATCAAAGGACCTATTGGCAATTTTCAGAACTACTGAGGCCCTTGTGCAAAATATCGGGACTCAAATGCAAATTTTACGGGTCTCTTGAAAACCGAAGGGTCTTTCTGCAAATTTCTGGTGCCGGCCCTGTTCCCCCTCTTTTTTTTTTATTGTCCGGCCTGTTCACCCCGAGGCCCATTAGGCCCTCTCGGCCGACACAAATGCAAGTGGGGTAGGGTTTCCCCTACCCCCATCACTCCCACGCGGCGGCGCACACTCGGCCGTCGGTGAAGGGCGGCCGTGGCGGGCGGCCGGGCGATGGCGTCGGCGCAGCGGCGCCGTGGCCGAGCGCGGCGTGCTCGGGCGGCGCGGCGAGATACCGACGGCTACGGGCATGGTGAGGGCGATGGGCGGCATGCCGTCGGCGCGAATCGGGAAACCGAGGCGAGTAGTCGGTCAGTGCGCGGCCAAAACGGCGGCGGCGCGCGGCCGGCGCGTCGGGGCCGAGCGCATGCGCGCGCGTGCAGCGCAGAGAGGCCGCGCAAGGCGGAGGCGGCACGGCAGCGGGTAGAAGCGAGCAGCGCGGCTACGGGCGGCGGTGCTTGCGCACGCGGAGTCGAGCATCGGCCGCGAGCGTGGAGAGCGCGCGACGGGCGCGGCGTCCACGGCAGCAGCGCACGGGCGGCGGCGGACGGCCGAGGCGGCGGCGCGGAGCTGCTCCTCCGACGGTGACCGAGATACGGCCGGTCGGGCAGCGGCGTAAACCAAGGGCGGCGGCTGCGGGCGCGGTCGGGCTAAGCGGTGGCGGCGATCTCGGGCAGCGGCCGCATACGGCGGCGACGAGCGACCTCGCGCCGCGGCCGCGCTCTACGGCGCGCGGAGCTCGGTCAGCGAGCTTGGTCGTGCGGCTGCAGGCCTGCAAGGCGGAGGCGGGGCTTGAGTGGTTTGGCGGCGGCAGCCGGCAGGGAGGCGCGGAGACCGAGCGGTCAAGGCGGTGCCATACGGGGCAAGCCGGCTGCGGGCCGAGCTTCAACCGCCCAGGTGACCCGGGTGGATATGCTGCGCGTTCGGGCGCAAAACCGAGGTGGGCGGCTTGCCTCCGGCGGCCGGACTTCAGGTCTATGCGCATGCTGGCGTGGTGCACAGGTGACAGCGCCGCATGCGGGTGCGACCATCGGCCGGTGAGGCCGACTGCTGGCCGGCAGAGCCTCCCTTTTTTTCTGTGTGATGCTTTGCAGATGCGAAACTGAACAGAGATAATGTAAATTTCTCGTGTAATTATCAAACAGAAAATAATGCATAAATTTCCTGTTTCTACGATGCAATCAACATCTACCCCTTTTCTGAATCTACCGATCGACATTGTGCCGGCGATTTCAGATCTGCTCGCAGTAGATTAGGATGGATTTGCATCGTTCTACAGTGCAATCAACATCTACCCTGTTTCACAATCTACCGATCGGCATTGTGCCGGCGACTTCAAGTCTGCTCGCGGTAGATTAGAGCGGATTTGCACCGTAGAGATTCAATCTAGAACGCGAAAAGAAAATACAGATTCAAAAGCGATCTAGAAAATTCAATCTGTGCTTCGTTGATTACCTCGTTCACCAGAGCGAAGTCGTGCTGATAACGTGTTGAGAAACCGTCGCTGGCGACCAGTCCGAGCGATTTCTCTGCTTAGAACAAGAATGAATCAATCACAGAATCACAGAGAGAATAGATTTAACACACAGAGAGGTAGAGAGAACTCCCGGTCTTTCTTTATTGCTTTTCTTTCATGCGTACATAATGAGGGGGGTATGGCTCTCTATTTATAGTCTACGGTGGGGTGCCCAATTAGATCAGGACTCTTGGATAGAGTCCAAGTTTCCTAACAATTACTACTCCACGTGCATGCAGACGCCACTCAGCCGAAAATGGAGCAGCAAGTCAACACGTATAATGGCTGGTGCAACGCAATCGTGCAGGCATAGCATTTAAGCGTCGCGTCACGCGGCAAGCTCGAAAGGTTTAGGGTCGCAACAAAGCGGCGTCCGGGTTTTTTTCGTGCGGATTATGGTTTGTAGTTACAGTTTATAATTTTTAATTTTAATATAAATATTTATGTGAATAAATTAAATATCAATAGTCCGTTTTAAAATAACAACAGAGAAGTTATTTTATTTATTTATTTAAAAGTAACCATAAGTTATAAATTATAAACTAAAAAGAACTCGGTCGTCACAGTTAACCGAAATAAGAGAAAGACAGGAAGAATTAGAGTGGAGACACCTAGAAGACTTTTTTTTTTGCGATGACGTAGAAGACTAGTTGTAGTCATAGTCCAAGGATAAAAACTGGATTTTGAAAATTTAGCGGAGGTAGGTTGGTCGATTTTTCTGGTTTATTCCTGTTTACACTTTCTTCTTTTCCAGTTCTATACTTTTTGCCTTCAAAGCAGTGGCGGATCCAGAAAATTTAGAATGGATATTCGGACTTCAAAGGTAGCTTACTTAGATATGTCGATACTGTGACACATGATTACAGAGTCTGACTTTGCCTGGATGGCTCTCTTGGTGAATCCCAGCTTGTCTGACGGCCACAGTTCATCTCCAAAGAAGTTACTTGTGTACAATACTTGGTCACCGGCTTTCAACCCTACTCTTGCTGCATTCCCTCCAGACTCCACAAACTAACATAATGCCAAACCAACAATTTTCTAGTTACTAATTACAAGTTTGCAACCCTTATGTGTTCCCAGTTTCATGCAAAAAAAAGTTTTCTACACATGAAACAGCTATTTTCTGTTTTTACATGGAAGCAGATGATCCTATGGCATCAAGTTAATTGATCAGATATTTTTTCTAGAAGAAACATAGTGAATCAATGTACTTGAAGAACATCAATTCAATGCTGAAAAAATTCCCACACTTCCTAGATCATGAAAGGAAACAAGAACAGGTGACAATAACAGATCATGAAAGCAAGCAAAGCTAGAGAGGAGGAGTGGCTGGTACTGACGGTGATGACGACGCCACCGCCGGACTTCTGGCCTAGGGTGAGCCCAACCGGCTTGTCGACCTCCACCTCGATATCCTTCGCCGCGCCTGTGGTCCTCGCGTTCATTTGCAGCAGCCTCCGCCGCCCCGCAGCCTCAGGTTGGCTCCCGCCGCCACCCCCTCCCCGCAGGAACTCCCCAAAAGTGTGGCGCAAGGCAAAGCAATCAAATCGGGCTTGTAAGCCATGCCGCAGCTCCGTCACGAAGACCCCCTTAATCACACCCCTGAATCTGCCGCCATGCGCAGCGACTCCGCGGAAACGCCTCCGAGAACTCCCAAATTTGCCGCCCCCAAACCGGACCGGCCCCTACTCCCGCCCCGCGCCGACGGAGCCGCGGAATCTGGAGGCGAATCGAGCACACACGCGGCGGATTCCGACGAGATTTGGTGGCGGATTCGGGAGGTGAGAGAGGGGAAGCGGGAGGAGGCGTGTTTCCGGAGTCGCCGACTCGGGCGGAGAACATGAGAGTTGGAGAGGCCAAGAGGAGAATGGAGAGTGAGCTGCGGGCGTCGGCCGACGACTGAGCTGGCTGCGGGCGTCACAGCGGGCCGGGGGAGCGCCGAAATGCGAGTGGGCCGGCTCATTGTCGTGGGCAGCGTAGAATTTTGAAAATGGGCTATTTTCGGTCTAAAAACAGTGAATTCGGCCCGACTTAATGTATATATATGTATTATATATTGTATATACTAGTTTTTTGCCAAAATTTTTGGGTATTCAACTGAATACCCTTGAATCACTGTAGATCTGCCCCTGCTTCAAAGTACTGTGTTTACTTAGGATACTCCTAATACAATGATATGAGCAGTGTTTATGGAAGTTCAGATCAGTATAAATCTGAAATGGAGGGAGATACAAGGAGAGAGAGAGAGAAGGACTGTGTCTTATGCAAGGAAAAGCTATTTTGAGAGGGCAAGACACGTAGAAATGGATTGACATTGCACCGGGGCGATGGGATGTCCATCGAACGCGTTTTCTCTCGCACCGCACGGATCCTCTGTGGCTGGCTGATCAGTTTTGTGCCGAATCCATCGAGTACCAATCACCCTGCTTCACCATTGCCGCTCGTGCTCTGACTTTGCTGCGTAGCCACGCCGCCCGTGCTCTGGCCGTGCCACGCCGCACCGTGTCACCCGCGTTCTAGCCGTGCCACGTCGCCCGCGCTTTGGCCGTGCCGTGCTCACCGCACCAATCGCCACGCTGGAGCTGGGCTCGTCGGCTATCGCCGCCTCCTGTCATCGATAGCAAGGGAGAGGGAGAGGAGATCGGTGGGATGGGTGAGGGAGGAGTGGGGGAGAAACTCGAGAGAAGTATATATTTATCGGTTAGGCCCACTGTTAGACATTGCATATTTGAAGAGCAGTATCTACCGCTATTGCTACATGACATGGAGTGTATAGACATGGCAAAGAAGACGCATTGGGAATGCCGTTATAAACATTAACATCAAGATGCCATTCAAATTAGTATGGAATCACTGCTTTACCGCCGATTTACGGGCACGCAGGCTCTGCGCCGCGCCATTTTGTTTAAGAAAACTGTGCCGCGCCATTCAAAGGCCTAGAACAACTGCATTGCATAAAGGGTGTAGGATTGGAATAGTAGCTGAAGAGTGGTGTTCAATTGAAGAGCTGGGGCTAGCCCACCAAATCCGTTCCATTGACGGGTAGTAGCTCTTATCGATCATTCAAGTCCATTTGTTACTCTGATGCTTTGGAGCGACTGTGGCCTGTTCTTTTTAGCTACGGCTTGTGGCTTTTGAGTTGTTTATACGAGATATTACAGGGTAACAGAAACTCACGTGCAATTTTTGCCGATATAAATGAAGTCAGTAAAATATGTACTATAATTAACTAGTAGACCCTATCTTGAAAAAATACTCTGTTTAAAAGCTAGTTACTGTAGAAAAGCTGAAAAGCAGCTTTTAGAAGCTGAAAAGAACAGAACCTGTATCCCATATATTCCATTGATGGCCTCATTCAAGTTGTGGAGAATCAATGCGAGGTGAGTCCCAGCCACACTGCTTCGAAACGATCAATCAGAAGACGCAGAGTGGTAGTGGTACTCCACTTTGCCGAGTTTATAATCCGAGGGTTCCAAGTAATACCTAGGCGTTCTATATCTAGCTACTACAACAATATTACACGGCTGTTTGGTTTGTTGCCACAATATAGACACATCACATAAGTTATAGGGACTTCCTCTAGGAGTGCATCTCATGAGGGTGACAAGTCCTCTCTCCTAGGTTCCCCTCCGGCTACTATGGTTCACCACAAACATAAACGTCTTGATAGTTTTTGTCTATATTTTTTAAGACAACAATGAATAATGTATATAGTTTTATATTTCAAAAACCATATGAAAATCAGCTGGCACTTTTCTTCCACTTCGCTGCGGGCTTGCTCAACAGCTTACCCCTGCTCTACCAGACTGCCACCACCATCTCTTAATTCTATAAAACAGAAACATGAATGTGAGCAATAAACAACTGTAGTACTACTCCATGAGATAGATTGAGAGTTTGTGAAGCAAGGAGTGTAATGGCATGTTCTTTTCGGTTTATGATCTCTCAAATAAATAAATGGGACGATTTTTCCGTCATTATTTCGATGTGATTTATCAGAATAATATTTTTGACGTGGTTTATTAGCATTTGATTCGTTCACATAATCCCCCGTGTTAAGACTAAAAATCATAAACTATAGCTATAAGACATAAGTTACAACCGAAGAACCCACGCATAGTGAAATTAAATGAAATTACTCCTCCGCAGTGTAGCATTTAAGAAAACCAATTGACCTCACTCCCTTCCTCTCCATTTCCCCTATAAATGCTCGTTGTCAATCTCTTCTTCATCCACCATCACTTTTGCAGCTGCAAATCATCAGAGCATCACAACACAGTAAGCGCGCGCGCTCTCTCTCTCTCTACTCATTTGCATCAATGGAGTAATTGATACTGTTTATGCTCATGGCTGTGCAGGCAAGGTGTGTGTCCGGTGTCCCTGACCGACAGTGACTGCAGGCAGAATGAGCCGGGGCCACGGCGGGAGGGGGCCGAGGGGCCTGGACCTGAAGCTGAACCTGTCGCTGCCGGCGCGCGGCGGCGACTCGTCGAGGAGGAGGATGCGGACGGCGCCGGCGGACGACGAGTCGTCGCCAAGCTCGTGCCTGTCGTCGGAGAGCGAGCAGCACGGCGGGGGGCTGCAGTGGTCGGACAGCCCGGAGGCGACGTCGATGGTGCTAGCCGCCTGCCCGCGCTGCTTCATCTACGTCATGCTCTCCGAGGCTGACCCCCGCTGCCCCAAGTGCCGGAGCCCCGTCATCCTCGACTTCCTCCACGGCGGCAACACCAACGACGACGACGGCGATCGCAACAACCGCAATAGCAATCACAGCAGCAGGAGGAACAGGAGGGGATGATCAAGAGAAGAGAATACGGCCCATCCAATATGTGGCAAATCAATTGGCAGTCACACACAGAGCAGCATCAAGATCAAGAAAAGCCCACCTTGGTGACCAGAACAAGTCCTAGGTCCAGTAGTTCTTCTCAATAAAGTGTGTACCCTGTTGTCTGTTATTAGAACTTCTCCAGTGTAACCATGATATATCTCTGCCTACTTGAGAAATCTTGGTACTGACACAGGAGGGTCGATCGCATAGATCGATCGATCTCATGTGTTGGCGAGGCAATTCTGGTACATCACGGATACATTGGAGAATACTATTACATATTCTCTCCCCTGTTTAGCTGTAGTAGGACCAGACTTGTTCTCTTTTCGAATTTTTAGGCATATATGATACTGTTTGTATCTATATTTATGAAAATAGCAACATACATATCGTATTTGCAAAAATAACGTTTTTACCGTCTGGTGGCCGAACGACAATGCCGCAAAAAGCTGACGCATGGGTATGCCGCTGGCAGCAGGTAGCCTGCTGCCTCACTACCAGACAGCAGCAGCCTGCCGCCCCATGAGTAATTAGTCGGCTTAATTATCTGCCTTAATTTTTTTGTGTACTGCTTGTTTTAATTTTTAACTATAGCAAATGAGCTCAAAAATTACGAAATTTTATGTACAGCCTCTCGACATAACGTACTTGACTGTGTAATTTCTGGCAATTTTATCCAATGTGAATGTTGTTTAAAAATTGTAAGATTACCAGGTAATATTCAAATTTTTTAATATAGCAAACAAGATTTAAAAATTACAAAATTTTATGTACAGCCTCTTGCGAAAATATACTTGACTGTGTAATTTTTTAACAATTTAATCCATTGTAAATGTTTCTCAAAAATTCGTACAATTATCAGGTGATTAGCAGGTACGACAGAGGTGGGTCATTTTATTATCTTTGCCTTGTTTAATCTGCATTTTAGTTTTCTTTGCTTCATTTAATCCGCATGTGAATAAAATAAGCGCAGTGGACCGTAGACATTTGGCTCACATAGAAATTAAGCACTCGTACAGAAAACAGACTTTCGAAAGTGTCGCTTGCGTCGCGTCTGTCTCCCCACGCGCAGATCACTCCCTCCATTATCGATGTGTCATTAGCATGCGCTTTGCTATCGCTCTCGCTATAAATTTCAAGCTGTGCACACTCACATTCTTGCAGTCTCTTCATTGATACTCCTCACCTCGCAGTCTCTTCGCTCACAGTCCTCACCTGTGCTCTTCGTCCACTTTCTTCACAACCGGTTAAATATTGTTTAGTGTCATTATTAACAGTCATATTAACAGGTAATTTTTTGTCGTATAAATTGTCTTTGTTAAATATGTACGCAATTAGTTGCAAATTATTTAGGTGTAATTAATTTAGTCCTAATTATTTAGGCATAATTAATTTATTTTTATATTAATTAATTTTCTATTAGCAAGTATATGTTGTTTAATTATTTAGGCATAATTAATTCCTGTTGCATCATACATGTTGCGTACTATTATACTGAGTAGTGCTACTGCTAGCTCGTATAATATAAAAAAGCTGAGTTTATTATTTCATTACCTCCAGACTGTTCTTTATGGACACAAGCATTACCCATGCTTATACTACTCTTTTATGATAGCACATCATGTTATTTAGTCCATAAAACCAGTGGAGGGTACGACGTGATAGAAACCTATATATGTATATATATCAGATCTTAAGCTGCACTGTTGCTCATGAACTTAAGCACTTAATTTGCTTGGTTTTGATCAAAAGACAACAGGTAGAGAAAAGTAAAAGGCCAGATATATAGTAAAGCAAAACTATATTGACAAACAATTATGACAAGTACCATCAAATAGCATCAAGACCTAGATATTTTTCTTGACCAGATTATAAGTATGTGTTCACATTCACCATTTATTTGGACCAGTACATATTTGCAGTGTTCATTTTAATCCTAAATGTACATTATTTTATACTATTTATTCTATCATAAATTTTAATTTGTAATATTTTAATGTCATTATCTATCTTCGTACTAATATTTGGTTTATCATATTGGTTGGAAGATATGGTTTTACCGGAGCTTCTTGAACAGTTCTACGATGAGAATCAGGGCCACTCATGGATGATGGGTGACGTAGCTGGCCCTTCGCCCTCGAAACTGTGTGGTGGGAGGGATCCGTGGAAGCCGGACGAGCGCTACGTCCCAATCTTGTAGGCCATGGGATTGTTACCCTTTGCGAGGCTGGTCTCCATTGAACGCGAGTTCACCATCAACGGCAGCCTGCTTGTGGCACTGGTGGACAGGTGGAGACCCAAAATGCACACATTCCACTTTTTGTGGGGTGAAATAACGGTCACTCTGCAGGACGTCTCGTTCTTGACCAGTCTCCGTCTCTAGGGTGACGCATTTGTTCCAGACCCTGCATCGGCAGACTGGAAGGAGGAGGCTGGCAGACCAGTTTGGCTTGGCTATCCCGGAGGGTGCTCGTGGCATCCCCCACACTTGGTTAAACAATTTCAGTGTGTGCCCAAAGGATGCACCGCTCGAGATCGTCAGGACGTACCTTATTCAGCTTTGGTTGGAGCATGTTTCCAGCCACACACGGCAATATTTGCAATGCCGAGTTCATCCACTCACCGAGTGTTTGGTTGATGCGGAGTTTGGGGTGATATCTCAGTACAATTGAAGATTAGCCATCCTGTGCACCATATATCGGGGGTTGTGTGATGCTTGTCAACGCGCCACTACTGATACCCCCAACCTGGCCGTCTGCTATGTTCTCCTGCAGCTGAGTTAGGAGCACTTCCCTACCGGGCGCCCGGCCATCATGACGCCAGTGCACTCGTTCGGTGAGTTCACTGACTTGGTAGATGTGACCACTACGGGCTTCCGGTGGACTGATGTCTGTCTGCATTGAGCCAAGGGCAAATCGTCGAGGTGCTACATGCTATGGCACAACGATTTTGAGTCGTTGCACGAAAGCGATATCATCTGGGGTCCATAGCCTGTAGATTTCATGTATTGTGTATCGCCATACAGGCTGTCCCTGCAATGCCTGTAGGACGCGGAGCTATGGGAGACGACACACCATCTGGTGTTCTTGTATATGGTGGAGGCTTATGCGTCACAACACGTAATACGATAGTTCAGTTTGCACCAGGCCGTGCCCCCTCTGCACGGCAAGTTCTTACCGCGAGCCGTACACTAGTGAGTCAAACTATAGCTGTCTAATGTTTACACTTTGCATGTCTTGCTCTGTAACATCGATTATTCTGGAAATGCAGGCAATCGAGGGCGGGTTAGCTTGGTACGGACTGGCAGCCACTGTAGCAGGAGTGGACAACGACATGGATGGACTGGGTGCACCAAGATGTTATGGAGCAGCGTCTGTACGATGTCCAAACATACGACAAGTACCTGGAGTGGTACGTACCCTATTCATGCAGCAAACTCACCATTCGTCCACCAGATCACCCCAAGCAGATTACGCACGAGGACAATCTACAACGCCCGATTGATCCCCACAACGCTTCATAGTGGCATGACAGCGTAATACAGTTGCAATTTCTTATCGTTTCATTTACGAAATTCATACTGGTCGTTATTGAACCTGTTTCGTATGTCACTTCAGTTGGAGTGGGCACAGCGCATCGCAAGCGCGTCCGAGGCCACCATCAGTAGCTCAGAGACACCACCGGCCCTGCAGAATATTTTGAAGTACATCCTAAAGCAGGCCAAAAAATAGTGTACAACCTGAACTACGACTGTTCGACAGATCAAGTCGTGCACATCGGGCACCCAGTGGGAGCATCTTGCTCACCCGCCAGGTCATCGTGACCTAGCGAGTCTGGCCAGCCATCATAATCTACCGAGTCTGCCCAGCATTGTAGCACTAGCCGCCGATCATCCATGGGCCGTATCGACGAGTAGGTACCTTACGTACAAACCTACGTTTTATTTACCTGTTAGGCCTTACGTCCGCTAATATCATGGCGTTCTCCCACCGCAGGTTCATCATCGAGATACAATACTTTTGACGTACGCACCACCTACATAGACTATCGCTCCTAGTCGTTCATCTTCGCTGCACATACAAGAGGTATGAGATTCGTATTCTACATCCAGAATATTTATTGTGACTAACATCATTTTATTTTGCAACTTTTAATTCAATGTGGGGGTGATGGCGAGTCTGCTGATGACAATACGAGCCTCCTGGATGCTTCCAAGGAGTAGTACACAGCGCTACAGTTTGCAGCATATGCATGACAGAACTCATTGTTCACACCATACCCAAGGTTTGGACACTTCGTAGGCGGAGCTCCTCCGGCTTTGCTGCCACGTCGTACAGTCATGGCGGGAGTTCCTTAGCACCACGAGGGGATTTCTAGAGTCCTTTATTTATGATATTATTACTGGCGGCTCGCAGTTCAATATGTCTCAGCTGAAAGGCATCAACGCTTACTGGACCTAGCCTGTTGTACCTCAGCCTACTGGACCACCACCGACCACTAAATAAACAGAACGGTCTTCATACCTCCTACGAACCGAGACGCAAGCTACGGACTGGCTGACGTACCCCATGGGACATGCTTATGCTCAACGGAAGACAAGGCCAGGCACAGGGAGGTAGATGCGGTGAGGAGATAGCAATGGCTCAGATAGGTGAGCCATATCGTATCTAGTGCGATGCGTTTTTTTACTATTACATGTATTTCTACAAATATTCGTAATGTATAAAATCCTCACAAAAAAAGTAGACAATAACTACAACTGTATCAAGATGTTGCACATAAGATTTTGTAATTTTTTGCAACACATTTGCCACATGTAACGTCTCCTACAAAAATCATAATCGTACGATTTTTTTAGCAACGTTCACAGAGAATAAAATTGCCAAAAATATTACATAATCAAGTACATTGTGTCGAGAGGCTGCACATAAAATTTCAAAATTTTCTGAGCTCATTTGCTATATTTAAAAATTAAAACAAATAATATAAAAAATTAAGGCAAGTAATTAAGCCGGCTAATTGCTTGTTGCTCATGGGCGACAGACTACCTGCCGTCTGCTGGCGAGGCAACAGAAAGCTAGCGCTGGCGGCAGGCCCACACGTCGGCTTCTCGCGCGTCGCCGCCCGGCCATCAGGCGGCAAAACGATATTTTTGTTAAGATGTCATGTATATTGTTATTTTTATAAATACGGATGCAAACAATATCATGTATGTCAAAAACTCCTATCTTTCTTCCCTGTTCTTTCTATACCATGTTCTCTTTTCTAAGACGACAAGCAAACTGAAAAAGCTGCGCCCGAGTCCAAGCTGAGATTTCGATTTCTTAGACTTGAACTCGTGATCGACCTATGAGCACTGCCAAATGGTTTGGAAAAACCGTTCTAGGCAGCAGATGAATCGGATTGCACACTCAGAGATGACCTAAAAGAATCATCCTATCTGTAATTTGGCACAGCTTGCCGTTAATACAGTGCTTGCAGTAGTATTTCCTTGTCCATGGAAGAGAAAGGATGATGGGTATTTCCGTGCGTTCGCTAACTGCAGTTGTGATTAAATTTACTTCTCATATCATCCTATTAAATATAACTCTCGCGTCAGTTCAATTGTTAACTATAAATCATGAAACCGTTCGCTTTACGACCTCAAACTCTCAAACCCATCTAAAACATAACTCTCGCCCTGAACCATAATGATTTTCGATGACATGGTATTTACATGCACATATTTCGACAGGCATAGATGCTACATCACCTGACACATCATCTAACAAATTAGCAGATAATAAAGGAAGGGAGAGACCCACATGTCAGTCTCTTAATATCTTCTTCCTCTCTCCCTCTCCACCGTCTTCTCCTCTCCCCCCTCCCTCCCGCACTTGGCTACACGACCGCTGCTGTTGAGCGTGAGCATCTTATGGTGTGTTTGGTTGCTGGGATGGAGTGGGATGGAATGGGATGTTTCCTTTGACCAAGCCTATCCATGTGTTTGGTTTGAGGGATGGGGTGGGATGGAATGGTCCAAAGTGGGATGAGCTTGTGTAAATTTAGAGAATATTCTTCTTAGATGCTGAACCATTTGGTTCCACTTTTTTTGTGGAACCATCTCATCCCATCCCCATTCCATCCCATCCTACTCCATCCCAGCAACCAAACACACCCTTAGTGGTGCCCTTGGCTGTTGGAAGGCAGTGCACCATCACCCGAAACTAGGGGTGAAAACGGGTCGGGTTAATCCCGATCGATTCGGCACCGAATCCGATTGGTACCGAATCCGACTAGTACCGAATCCGGAGAAAAAAAATATGGGTTAGGATATGGTAACAGCAATATCGATCCGAATCCGAATATCCGTCTGAATCCGATACGTCTTCAAGTATGATTTCAGGTTAGTGCTACTATTTGACGTTTCATTTTCTTTTGTAATGGTAAAATAAAATCTTCCACATCAGCTATTAAATAGTAACATCAAGTCAGTGCGTCCTACTCCATTTACTGCACTATATGCATTCCTTACAAACAAGTAGGGGTGCAAACGAATTGGGTTAATCCCGACCGATCCGACACCGAATCCGATTGGTACCGAATCCGATTGATACCGAATCCGGAAGAAAAATATGGGTTAGGATATGGTAACAGCAATATCCATCCGAATCTGATCCGTTTTCACCCCTACCCGAAACCCCGCTGTCTGTCGGTACTTGGTTGCACGATCGCTACTATTTAGCATGAGCGTCTTAGTGGTTCCCTTGGCCATTGGAAGGCAGTGCCCCACCACCTGGAACCCCGTAGTTTGCCAGTACTGCACAAACTTCCGCATGAACAATAACACAAACCATAGTAAGAGCATCCACGCGCCACCAGTTCTCCACTGCAACCCGCAACCGCGCCGCTGCCTTCTTCATGCCCCGGCCACACCAGCATAGTGTGTAAAGTAAATGATTTTATAGTTTATGGTTAAAAATTGAAGATTTTGAGATTTCAAGTATGTAAAGTAAGTTATTTTATAGTTTATAGTTAAAAATTGAAGTGAGACTATATTTCCTGTCGGAAAGCGAAAAGTGGACTTTTTCCCATAAGGACCCGCTCGGTTGGGCTGAAAAATAGTTGTTTATGGCTGAAATTGCAATGTAATTGGTTGAAATTACACTACAGCTGAAGATGACTTATTTAATATAATTAAATTTAAAAAATCTAAAAATAGAAAAAAATATGCTATCTCATCACATACAATGCAAACGAATACGGAAAAATGAACCGGCAAAAAAAGCTTAAAAAGCTAAAAGTTCAGAAAAAAAATTTATAAATAATGAAAAATAAACTAAAAACCATAAGACTAAGCGAAAATGCGCGGTAGCGTAAATATATAATCTGAAGCAGTAGAATGAGAAGGTGATGGCATGACGCAACGCAACGAATAGCAATCAATTCCATCCTCCGTCACCTTCTTATCGTGCTCCCATCTGAATACGTGCATCGTGACGCTGCGGCCTTAAATGCCGCTGTTGCCTTGTCAACTTTGCCACGCCGAGACATAGCCGATATATTTATTTGTGCATTTGTCAAACATGAGATGTGCCTCAGGTCAGGTTTCGCCTGAACCGAGTGCTAGTACACTAAAGTAGCATCATGTCATCATTTTTCTTTCTTTCTTCTATAAAAGAATGGGCTGAATAGATCGCCACTTTTTCGAACGAAAAATACGCCACTTCAAGTCTTCAACTTACAGCTCAAAATAAGCATTGTTAGGACCTACAGAATTCATGCACTTATAATATGTAGGGTACATTTCTATAGATGGCCGGCACCTTCCCTTTCTTTAAACTACCGGATATTAATACGGGGTGTTTCAAGTCGTAGGGGTTTTAAAATACCGGATATTAATACGGTGTTTCAAGTCGTAGAGACGTTCGCATTGCCTTTTATTTCTAGCAAACTAAAAATTAATATAAACATCTAATTTATCGAAGTGATTTCTCTACTTCTCTCACTCTCATCTCGCTCTAAGGACAAAATATAGGGATTCATACTCTACTCCTCCCGCTCCAGTCTTGTACACGCATCTATCTGACTTTTCTCACTACTTACCTCCTTCTAAAAACCACTTTTTAGCTATTACTATTCATTTTCAGCAAAAAAAAAACCCTATCTGCCACAGCTAATACAAATACTCCTGTAATCAGTAGCTGTCAAATAGTGTAGTAGTAGAAATAAGGTCACGAATTCATATTCAACCTCCTGTCTAGAACGAATTTATCTTCAACCTCCGGTCTTTCTAGACGTGTGGTAACAAAGACGCACTCATATGTGGGGTGTGTGTCGGCGTATGCCTCATCCTTCTAATGGGAAAAAAGATGGAAGGAGAAAAGAACGCAGCGAAATGCGGAAGACGAGTTTTAACACCGAGGCCAAGCCGCATACAGAGCAAAAGCGAAAACATCCGATTCAACATCTACCAAACATGATGTGATTTGCCATTGATGCAATGCAAAGACATAAATAGCACGGATACGCCGACAAGACATCCCTCGCAATAAGACCAAAATATCAGCGTGACACATGGTGTAATACTAGTTCGGTGGTACTATGGAGGTCATCAGTGCACAGAGTGCATGTGTCTTGCCATTTTAGCGCACACACAATGGTTTCACAAAGAAGAATATGGACATACTGAGTGCATAGTTGCATGAGCAGAAGACTTCCTAAACGGATTCGGAGCACATCACTAGAAGCTGGGAAACTCAACGAAACACAAGAAAATGTAAAGTAAGCCAGTTGGCAACATAAATAAATAAATAAATAAATAAATAAATAAATAAATAAATAAATGCAAATCACCTAAAAAAAGAAGATGCAAATTTGTCTGCATACCTTGCCACTCTTTGTTCATTGACCTGCTCAGCTCCAGAAAATAGTGGCGACTCAAGATGCAAAAGAGACGTGCATTGTTATGTATAGCCCACCCAAATATTTGTAACCATGGGGAACACATCTTGCAGATGAAATCCATCACACTAAGTGGCATCTCTGTAGCATTGCAGCAAAAAGAATCGTTGATTATAAAGAGAATTCCTTGAGAGATGGTTACTGATGCAGAATATTCAGCGGAAGGATCAGAAAAGGATGACCAACTACAGTATAGATTAACACCAATTGCAATATCCAAGTCACTTCGATAACCAGAAAGTATTCTTGTGCCAGAAACACTGAAATAGTTAACACAGATAACATGACAATAGTATCTCATCTTGATCAACAATCAACGATTGACAATGACATTGTGAAATATTATAAATACAAAACAACATGCGTAACCTCAGCTGCGGCACTAAAATATAGTAAGTTAATTCCAGGTAAGACCGGTACTGGTAATTGGTCAAACCACAGATGATGAGGGATCAAAATCTTCTCATTCCCAGAACATTACCACCAGAGGTCGTGATCTGCCTCATGGTGACAAATGTCCACCTTGTTTGAACGTTTGCCAACATCTTTACACTGGTCTTTGGAACCAAGGTAATAATCAGAAGCATAGAAGTCATGCAAAGCAGACACAACTCCAGAAAGTCCATCTTTCATCATAGACTAAAGTGCTCTTCGTGACATATATGGATATCTTCTGATAATGACATTACATGAAAGGTGCTACTTCAAAAATATTACTTCTCGTTAAATACTATCCTTACATACCCTGATCTCGGTGGAAAGATAACATACAGGGACAACCTTTCTCAACTTCTTCATAGACCTGCTAAACATGGGGCTAGTTCTTTCCTCCTAAAATCATAAAGATAACATCCTTGATGTCTGTTGATCATCCAAATATACCTACTGGGATTAAACATTGAAACATTGCAACTCAAAAGACAGGCATAGCTACATGCCCAAAAATCTATGTGTGACACGATGGAATCTCAAGTGATGTATAACAGTGACAACACATAGCATATTATGGTGCCGGAATACAGAACCTAGCATAGGTAATAGGTATAATAAACTTTTACCCACAAAATGTAAAGATGAAAACACCTGTTACATTGTAGTCTTGTAGTTAAGGACCCTAGTCATGTTCATGGAGCACTAAGACTGGGAATAATAAAGGGAGACAGAATGAAATCCTAACAAGAACACACAAACCTTGTCATCCTCAAAATGCACTTGGGGAGGACAGCATATGGCATATCATGTAAACCCTCAGCTGCAGCTATACTACCAGTCTTGATATTCTAGTGGCACTCCCACCAACCACTGCTGCTTCTGACATACTGATCCACAATACCATATTCTTTGTTCTGTTCAAGTCGCTTAGCATAGTTCTCTGTGGAAATTGGACCTTTTTTACGCTGCCGATAATAAATAATTTCCCATGGCCACAGGCGTGCAGCACCAAAATACTGCTCCACAGGTTGATTCAATAAATTTGTCTCACGTGCTTCCATCCCATAGCCCTTTAGAGCTGAGATCACTTCATTAGTTGTTGGCTTCAAAGAATTGCTCCTCCCATTTTTTGCCAGATTTTCCTGGTTTGACTTCACTGATGAAGTGTCCTCAAGGTTGGTCTTCTGACCTTGCACTCCATTAGTAACAATATCACCATCAACCAAGTTCTTATCCATGTTAGTCCCCATGTAACCTGCCACCTTAGCATCCTTACCAGGTACAAGCGATTCTCCATTGCTTAGGGTATCCAACTTGAATGTAATTGGAACCTCGCTGTTCAATCTTGAACCTTTGATTTCTTGCTTGTCATTGTCCAAAGGAGAATTCACCAGAACATCAAATTTTTTGTTCTCTGCTGCAGGTGGAGAGTTGCATTGTGGTGAAACAGATAGTGTCAATGGACAAGGATAGCTGCTATTTGATCTCGACCTCAATCTCAAACCTTCAGGCCGAGTTGGCTGAGATGATTTTGAACTAGAATGTGCAGAATGAGACGGAGAGTGTGCTCTTGAACGCGAACGGGGATATCTAGATCTTGAATATGACGAAGTCCTGTCAGAACAGAGAGATGACTCACGGGATCTTTTCGACCTGCTTCTCTTGGATGCTTCCATGGGGCCTTGTGGCATATTTTCACTGTGAGGGGCACGTCTTCTGTTTTCTCTGGAGACATTACTCAACCTAGGCACTCTCCCAGTCCTATCAGAAAATGGTTTCCTGCCATCTTGAACTCTATGACATGCCTGAATCATTGGGTCAACATGAAATTCTGGTCGCCTCCTCATCATCAAGGGAGATCCAAATCTTCTCAGCCTCAGCTCCCGTTTTTCTCTAAAACTCAATCCATCTCTCCATGCTCTGAATTTACCATCAGTTTCTTGAGGGCAATTATGTCCAACATGGCCAGCAGTGCCACAATTATAGCAGGTTGGAGGAGATTTTGATTTATCATGGTTTAGGTCAAAACGCTCAACAGGGTGCTCTTGCCACTTCTCTGAAGAACGTCTATGATCATGAGAGTCATAAGAGCTTGCTTTAACAGCCTTTTCCGTTTCATCTTGCCTGCCATAGCCATGATAAGGTTCATAACGGTCAAAATCATCATCATCCCCACCAGGAATTCCATTTCCAGTCTCACCCCATCTATCATGTTCAATTGCATTTGCATCACTCATACCACTTTCATCCCTCTTCATCTCCCCTGGATCTTCACCAATATTTTCCCCAGCATCCTTCAAATCCTCAGCAATTTCATCAGGTTTCTTTTCTGGTGCATCATCAGGGTTATGGCTCTGACCATGACTTGCTGGGTTATTCGTCTGATCTACATAATCCCTGAAACTAAAATTGTCCACACCATCTCTGGATGTTCTTCCATGAGATGATTCAATAAATCTTGAACTTCTCCTGAAACTCTGAGATAATCTGGGCTGCTGTTTTGACCAATTAACAGTTATGCGTTCCCCACAAACATATTTCCCGTGCAGTCCCCGCATGGCTCGAGCTGCATCATCATTAGCATCGTACACTGCAAATCCGTATCCATCTTTCAGCTTCACGGTGCAATGTCCAAACTTCTGGAAAAGATGTTCAAGATATCCTTGCCGCACATCTCGGGAAAGTCGCCCAATATGCAATGACATCTGCAACAACAATATATTCTTCTTTCAGAACCAGACAACAATTCAGTGGGAATAAAGAAAGATCAAAGAATTACTAAATGCTTAATATAAATGATTCATAACTTTTCATGCTGACAGAAATACAACAATCCTTGGTGCATTCCAAAACTGAACTCCATCAATGCTCACCATTTCCATTGTGTGGTCAAACAATACAATAAACAATTCTCATGACATCCCTCAAAATTCATAGTTCATTTCTTGTAGTGATTTTATGGGTTTAATACAGTTAACTGGATCTTTATCAAGCAATTAAAGCTAATGTGGACAACCTGCTTTCATGATCACCCTCTTATTAGTATCAACGCCATCAGTAAAACTAATCACTACCAAACCTCAGCAATGGATTATAGAACTAAGCTTTAAAAATAATATACAACTACAACCTAATAGAGCATATGGCGTCCAGAACCATTTAATGCTCAAATTCAAGAGCATCTGAGTCAAGCTTGTGTATGTATATGATTTTACAGGACATACTATTCCTTGACTGGCAGAGCTTGAAAAAAAAAGTCTCATATCCTGTATCAATAACCAAACCGTAGACTCCCAGGGTTTTCTAGGATCCAACATAGTGGCCACACATTTGCATCTCACCATCAGTTAGCTTCATGTTGCTTGTTTGAACCATGATTGAGCTTCCTTAGCTCAAGTTCGAGCCAGTTAAATAAGTTTGTATTATCGACCCAATGTTGATCTATTGAACAAGCCAAGGCAAGCAAGGCTCGCTCAAGAGTCTAACATCAGCTTGTTTCCTGCCGTATATTAGCCTAGTTAAGAATAAGGGCCAAAAGAATATTGATATAATCAATATACTACATTAGGGTTCGAATTCTGTTTCTGCTTAGATCAACAGGATGATAGACTTCAGGAAATTCCACTTTGTTGTGAAATTTTGGTTTTTGTTTTGCTGCATAGGACAGTTGTAGCAGCAAACATAATATTAGAACAACCAATACCAATATGAGTAACAGATGGGCTTTCTAATAGCAGAGGAAGAGCACAAATTATGCTACCATGATTCCCATATTTGCTTCGTACTCACTACTGCATCTGATAACTAAAAACATGATCCACCATAGCGGCAATAGCAAAGCTGCCCCAAGCATCAAAGATCTATCTTACAGTAAACATTCATTATCCAAATTGCAGCTCCCATGCAACAAGAGTTACAAAACACACAAGTAAATCTTTAAACTACCCATAAAGTCAAAGACAGATGCGTCTAAAGTTACCGACTAAACACCATCCTCGAATTTATGTTTCTGTTAAAGAGTCAAGACAGATGCAATGTATTACTTCAAAATAACCCAACTTCGTTTTGAAGTTACAACTAGTGTCCCAATTCCCAAGTCCCAACCAATCACCAAAGCATGACCACAACGCTGCAACAGTACAACTTGCGCAAAACAAACTGCATTTTGGACTTTTTTTTCAGCAAAGGATTCCCCCAAATAACCGGTAACACAAAAAAAAAGGAACACTGGAAATCCACAGACAAGGAAAGACATGCCAGTGCAGCATTACTAATTTTGCAGCCATGAAGATTCTGATAAAAATAATCCCGCAGGCATATCTTAAAGAACCAGGTAAATATCTCACTCCAATTGCCAAATTGCATCATCTAAAATTGAGAAAAGGAAAAGAAAATTTACCTTGTGGTGACCAGGCGATTCAGCGAAGCTTTAGACCTGCGAACAAAATCAGGTTCAAGTTAGGACTTGTTTTTTTAAAAAAAGAAAAAGAAAATCACTGCAGGGCATCCAAGAATGTATCACACAAGGATCGAGCAGAAACGGCTAGAAAGTCACACGGAATGGGCGGCCGAAATACAATAAGTTAAGGTTCAATCCAACAAAACCACCCAAATATTTTCAAAAGAACTACACTTGGGGCATGTTTGCAACACTGGAAGGTTGTCGAAAGGGCTGTGAATGGCGAAAACGAATAGGCAAAGAAAACTAGGGTTCTCCTTCTATCTGCCTAGGGTTTAATCGAGCACACGAGACGCAGCAAAGATGAAAGAGCAAACATGGGAATGGAAACCCCGCCGCGACATCCTCAAATCTCGCTGCACGCCAACACGGATCGTGGAAGCTAGAGCGCACACCTACTCGGATCCGTGGCGCTCCTCCTATCGATCGGATTCAGAGGAGGGGAGAGCGGGGCGCTTCCGCTTCACTCCGGCCGTCGCAAAGCAGCGGAAACACTGGCCGGGTCGTGCTTCATACTCATCAGCAATCTCGTTCTAGCCGAGCAATCTCGGCCCACATATCTGAACGGGCTTCTTCGTGTAAGCCCGTACGGCTCACTTGGGCCCAAATGTAACAGCACGGGCCCACTGAAAATTCTACACGCTTCAGCGCACAGTCCCCACCTCAATTTTGCCCCTGGCTCCCAGCGCGCGAGTCTGACCCGTCACTTCATTTGATGGTCTCCAAACTGGCTTAAACTTTTAAACTAGTTAAATGCTCGTACGTTACTATAGATTTTTAAAATTTATTATACTACATATTTTAAAACTTACGGGTGCATACAAATATGTTCAAAAAGTTTTTAAATCCGTCAAGTACGTCGGAAGCCATCGATCACACTTTGTGGTCATAAGTCGGAAGACATCGACCACACCTTGTGGTCGTAGACTAGGAGCCCTCAAGCACACCTCATTGTCATAAGTTAGAAGCCGTCGACCATTGCACGTGACCGTATGTCAAGAGCTATCGACCATCGTTGGTGATGTAAGTTGGCAACGGTCGACGATCGATCGTGGTCCTAAATCGGGAGCTTTTGACAATGGCTCGCGGTCGTACGTCAGAAGCCGATGACCATCGTTCATGGTCGTAAGTCGAAAGCCATCGAGAACACCTCGTGATCATAATTCAGAACACATCGACCAGCACTCATGGTCGTAAATCAAAAGACATCGACCAGTGCTCGTGGTCGTAAATCGGAAGCAATCGATCACACCTCGTGGTCATAAGTTAGAAGAAGTTAGAAGCCGTCGACCATCGCACGTGATCGTAGGTTGAAAGTGGTCGACCATCACTGGTGGTCGTACGTTAGCAGGTCTCCGGTGCGCTTGTGCCCTATCGCCCAACTACTGGCACCAGCCTGCTCAGCCCGCCTGACCTGTTTGGTCCCGATTTCGACCACGGCCCTTTGACGACGACCACAGCCCCCTTCGACCATGGCCCCGACTTCGACCATGACCCCAACTTCGACCATGGCCCCCGACTTCGACCACGGCCCCAACTTCGACCATGGCCCCCGACTTCGACCACTGCCCCCTTCGACTTTGACTATTGCCCCCTTCAATCAATGTCCCCTTCGACCATGACTCTTCGACGATGACCACTTCCCCCTTCGATTATGACTTCAACTTTGACCACTGATCTTCGACTTCAACCACAGATCTGCGACTTCAACAACTACCCCCTATGACCACTATCCCCTTCGACCACGTCCCTTCGACATTGACCACTTCCCCCTTCGACCACGATCCTTCAACGTTGACCACTTCCCCTTTCAACTACGGCCCCCTTCGACCACGGCTTCAACTTTGACCACGGATCTTCGACTTCGACCACTGCCTTCTTCGATCACTATCCCCTTTAACCACGACTCTTTGACGTCGACCACTCTCCCCTTCAACCACGGCCTTCGATGTCGACCACTATCTCCTTTGACCACGGCCCTTTGACGTCGACCACGCCTTCCACTTCGACCATTGTCTCCTTCGACCACGGCCCTTTGATGACCAGGGCACTTCGAGTCGACCACTTCCCCCTTTGACCACCACCCCCTTCGACCACGATTTCGACTTCGACCACTGATCTTCGAATTCTGCTACGGCCCCTCAACCACAGCCCTCTTCGACTATGGCCTCGATGTCGAACACGGCCCTTTGACTTTGACTATGGACCGACTTCGTCCACGGCCTTTTGACTTCAACCACTGCCGCCTTCGACCATTGTCCGCTTCGACCACGGTTTGGACTTCAACCACGACCCTTCAACTTCGACCATGGCCCTTTGACTTCGACCGCGGTTCGACTTCGTCCATAGCCCTTCAACTTCGACCACTGCTCCCTTCGACCACTGTCCCCTTTGACCATGGCTTGGACTTTGACCACGACCCTTTGACTTCAACCACGGCTTGATTTCGACCACGTCCCTTCGACTTTGACCACCGCCCCTTCGACCATTGATCTTCGACTTTGGCCATAGCCCTATTCGAACAAGGCTTCGACTTCGACCACGACCTCTCAACTTTGGCCATGGCCCCTCGACCATTGCCCCCTTCGACCACGACACTGACTTTGACGACCAGCTTGGGAGACCGAAATTGCCGGACAGCGTGACGGGCTCCGAGCAAAGAGCAAGAGGAGGTAGAGAGGCTCATTGGGTGAGTGATCGCTAGGCGGTGGCAGTGTGGGGAGAGCCACGTGGGTGGGCATAGCAAGAGGAAGCCGCCACCGCCATCGTCGAAGTTGCCGCCGCTGATCCACCGGCCGTTGTCGCCAAGTGCCCTTCTCTCTGATCCACCGGCTGCTGTTGCAGAGCATCGTGCCGTTGGTTGGAGGGGCGATGGGAGATGGAATTGGTGGCGGCGCGAGGAGGAGGCACGGCACGAGGGTTTGGGGCAGAGAAGGAGGCAGTGGTTGCAGGAGGTGGAGGTGGGCAGGCGGCGGCAGGCATATGGGAGAAAAGACGGTGGGCGAATGCGTTGGGGAGGCGGTGACGGGAAAATGCGGTGCTGCTAGGGGAAGTTGGGGGACTGCGACTAGACGTTGTCGTGTGGGGAAGGAATTGGTGACGGCGCCGATGAGGAGGAGGCATGGCACGAGGGTTGGGGGAGAGGAGGCAGCAATGGGCAGATGGGGAGAGGAGGCGGCAAGTGAAATTATTAGGGAGGCGGCAACGGGTGATGCGACGTTGCTGGGGGAAGTTGGGGGACTACGACCAGACATTGCCGTGTGGGAAAGGAATTGGTGGCGACACTGAGGAGGAGGAGGAGGCATGACACGAGGGTTCGGGAGAGAGAAGGAGGAGGCGGTTGCAGGAGGTGGAGTGGTTGCGGGAGGCGGAGGATGTGGGGGGAGAAAAGAGGAGGATGGCGGTCTACGCGTCGGCCCGACCTTTTCTACGAGGAGCAGAAGAACTACCTACATGAGAATTTGGACGGTTGAGAAGAGAGGAGGGAGAACGGACCGACGACTATCAACTCACTTTTTTAAGTAGTAGATATTTTGATTGATATATTTACTATAACTGATTTATAAATTTTATCTGAAAAATTATATTATTTAAAAATTATATTATAACAAAAGTCAAAAACAGGAAGGCCAAAGCATCCCAGCCAAGCCTATCAATAGCAGGGCAGGAGTAAGCAAGTAGCTAGCCACTAAGATCGATGAGGCCATCTACGGCTCGTCTTCTCGCAGCCACGGTCGCCGTGCTCGTCGTGCTGAGCAGCGTCGACATGACCCCGAAGACGGCGTGCAGGGCGGCGGCCGACAGCGACAGGCGCGTGGACTACGGCTTCCTGCGTGTCCAGGCTGAGCCACCACCACGACAGCCCCGACGCCGACACGTGGGGCCTGGCCAAGGTGGCGGCGGACGTGGGCGTTGCCATCGCCGGCGACACTCTCTACGACATCAGGCGCATGCCCGCCGGGCGCGGGCGGCAGGGCGCGTGCGGCGTTGGAGAAATGCGGGAAGCTGTACGACAGGATGGGGTCCGTGTTCACCAAGGCGTATGACGGGATCAGCCGGCGCGACTAAACGGCGGGGAAGGAGAGGGCGGCGGAGGCTGCGTCGCTCGCGCGTCGGTGTGATGATGCCTTCGCCATGGCCGGCGTCTCGTCGCCGCTCGCGCAGCAGAGCGCAGATGCGGTGCGGATAGCCATCGTCTGCACGGCCATCACCAGCCTCATCAAGTGATAAAATGATTGCTTACTCAGCTACTACGTCGCGAGCATTGACAGATCTCTCTTGTTGTAGCGATTAATGGGAAGGGATAGAAGTGCGTGATTTCATTTAATGTTTAGCAATTTGCTAGCTTAATACTTGATTTGATGCATGGTTTTTCTTCCTTAATTTCTGGTCTTTTCCTTTCCTTTTTGCTCGCTTAATGGCCTCGTTTAACTGTTTCACGTGCGGTCCGATAAAAGTTGCGCACTTTTTGGGAGACATGGCTAGAGCGGTATGAAGAACAAAAACTTGTTCCGACAATCATGTAACGCATCTGTTGTGCGGTTTTATTGTATGTAGGGATTAGATTGGGCCGTGCCAACCTGAAGTCTGTTGAGGAACCGTCGTTAGCGACCAGTCCGATTGATTTCTCTGCTTTAAGCGAAACGAGATCAATCATAGAAGACAGAATAATACATTGAAAACACACAGAGAGGTAGAGAGCACTCCCGATCTTTCTTTATTGCTTATGATTGCATGAGTACAAATTCTGCCGATATGGCTTCCTATTTATAGTCTACCAATGAGGTGCTCACCATGGGCCAAGGCTTTCGGCTCAGGCCCAGGTTTCCTAACACTTCCCCTCGGGCACTCATCCTATACGTTCATGCCTCATCAAAACTTCATAAAACACAGTGGAAAAAAATTTGGAGAAAGAGTACATAATACATGTTATATTGCAATGCACGAATTGCTTTATTAAAAACCTTGGTCGAGAAAGTTTAGGCAAACTTGTCAAGGGAAAAAGAGTACAATTCACTCAATTTCATTCAATCTTCAGAACTTATTCTTTTGGGTACTTGATCTTCATGACCAAGATTTAATAACGGGCTTGAGAGAATTCTCCCCCTAAATTCTGCACTTATATAAGTCTCATCATTCCAATTCCTCATACGCACATTTCAAAGCTAGATGCAAAGAGTGACTTAGTGAACAAATCTGCCAGATTTTCACATGACTTAGTATGTAGTACTTTAATCTCGTCCATCTTTTGCAATTCATGAGCATAGAAGAACTTGGAGTTGATATACTTTGTGAAATGACTCTTCATATAGCCCGTCTGCACTTGTGCAGCGCAAGCTGCATTGTTTTCATAGATAATTGTGGAGGCTTGCACAATACACATCCCACATGACTGCAAGATGTGGTGAATCATTCGTCGGAGCCAAGCGCATTCTCGTGCGGCTTCATACAGCGCTATAATTTCTGAGTGGTTCATCGAAGTCATTACAAGACTTTGCTTAAATGATTTCCAGGAAATTGCAGTTCCACCACACATGAATACATAACCTGTTTGTAACCTTGCGGTTTGTGGGTCAGACAGGTACCTGGTATCTGCATAGCTAATCAAGTTCAGATCTTGATTCTTTCTGTAGAATAATTCAAGGTCCTTGCTTCCTTGGAGGTATCGGAAGATGTCCTTTATGACCTGTCAATGCATTTTGGTAGGTTCTGCACTATACCTTGCTAACAGGTTCACGGCAAATGTAATATCCGGTCTAGTGCAGTTTGTTAAATACATAAGTGCTCCCACTGCACTTAAGTATGGGAATTCCGGTCCCAGGACTTCCTCCCCCTCTTCCCTAGGTCGAAAATGATCTTTTTCTTGCTGTAAAGACCTCCCGATCATCTGTACTTTCGATGGGTATGCCTTCTCAAAGCCAAACCTTTCTAACACCTTCTGGGTGTAGGCCGACTGATGTACTAATATTCCTTCGGGGACATGCTCAAGCTGTAGGCCTAAGTAGAATTTGGTCTTACTCAAATCTTTCATTTCAAATTCCGACTCCAGGTAGGAGCTTGCTTATTTTATGTCTTCCATTTTCCTGATGATATTCAAATCATTTATATACACTGAGATTATACAAAATCCATTCTGGAATTGTCGTATAAATACACAGGGATAATTTTCATTGTTGGTGTAGCCTTTCTTGCAGAGAAAATCGTTTAAGCGATTATACCACATTCTGCCTTATTGCTTCAGTCTATACAGGGACTTTCTGAGCTTCACACTGTACAGATTTCTATTTGCTCTGTATTGGTTCGGGAGAGGAATTCCTTCAGGAACCATCATATAAATCTCCGTATCCAAGTTTCTATAAAGGTATGCAGTTACCACATCCATCAATTTCATTTCTAAATTCGAGTTCACTACCATTAAGGTCAAATATCTAAAGATAATTCCACTCATGACCAGGGAGTAGGTTTCTTCATAATTAACTCCTAGACGTTGAGTAAAACCTTGTGCTACCAGCCTTGCTTTGTATCTCACTACTTCGTTTCTTTCATTTCTCTTTCGAATAAATACCCACTTATGCCCTACAGGGTGCACATGGGGAGGTGCGCGGCATATGGGCCCAAGCACCTCTCTTTTGTTCAGAGATAACAATTCAGTTTTTATTGCCTTCTTCCAATCTTCCCAATCTAATCTTTTCTTACTTTCAGTGAGCGATGCAGGCTCGGGATCAAGATCGATGATTGTGGCAATTTTATTTGCGAAGTAGATATCGATATTGGTTGTTGTCCTATTCATGGACTCTCCCGTGTGCACTTAATTTATAGCTATTGCTTTCTTCTGGAGCGATTGGTTCTTCTAGAGCTTCTTCTTGCACATCGCTTCTTTCAATTGCGGCGGCAAGTCCTTTTAACTTTTCGGCTCCGATGTGTGCGCATATATCCATGCTGATTTCTTCTTCCATGGGGATATTCAGATCCGGTATGCCCTTTATTGAAGGTGTCATACTCATGCCAGGTCTCAACTGGCTCCCTTTCTCATTCTAGGGGACTTCAGTGATCGGCTGTGATAAGTCCTTCTTATTCTTCTTCGTCGGGCGTCCCTGGTTACTTGCGATTCGAGGAGCCGGATTTCTCATCCTTTTATTCCGAGGCCTCTGGACGGGATTAGGGATACCTTCTGGTTTCTTTGGTATTTCAACCATCTCCGGTGCATTGCGTGCAGGCACATGCGACTTAGTCATGCTCTTCAAATCACTAAAGTGATCAGACAGTTGATTTACTAATGCTTGCAAGTCAATGATCTTCTGGACCTCTTTATCTGCTTCACTAGTGCACGGGTCATGTGCATGGATTCCCGTGGATTGCCTCGTAATTTCCCGACATTTTTCATCAAGGGGTTTATTTCCTCCCCCTAATGATGGGAAATTATCCTCATCAAAAATGCAATCAGCGAAGCGGGCGGTATGCAAATCTTCCGACATGGTTCCAAATACCTAATTATGAATGCAGTCTCATAACCAACGTATATCCCAGTCATACGGAGAGGGCCCATTGTAGTACGCTGCGGAGGCGGTATAGGTACATAAACCTTGCATCCAACCTCCTGAGATGAGAAATTTTTGGTGGTGACCCTTGCACTAGTTGCATATGTGAATGGATGTTGTAGGTTGATGGTATAAAGTTGATGAGATTCGCTGCATGTAGGACTGCGTGTCCCTAACATGTAGTAGGCAAGTTACAATTTTGCAAAAGGGGTCGAGCAATAAATTTAATTCTTTTGATTAATGCCTCTGCCACACCATTCTGGGTATGGACATGCGGTACTGAATGCTCAACTGCAATCCTCATTGCCATACAATAATTATCAAATGACTTTGAAGTAAATTCTCCAGCGTTGTCCATTCTGATGGACTTTATGTGATGATCAGGGAAGACATTTCTGATGCGAATGATCTGCAAGATTAGTTTTGCAAAAGTATGGTTTCTTGTGGACAATAAACCCACATACGACCATTTCGAGGGAGCATCAATGAGCACCATGAAATACTTGAACGGCCCCGAAAGAGGCTGAATGGGACTGCAAATATCTCCCTGGATGCGTTCCAGGAATGTAGGAACTTCATCCTTCACTTTCAGAGTGGAGGGTGTAGTAATTATTTTCACGATGGCACATATAGGGCACACAAACTCTTCATGATTCGGGAAATTCTTTACATTAATATTATGCCATTGGGAATTGTTGATTATATTTCTCATCATTCTAAGACCTGGTGACCTAATCTGTCATGCCAGAGACAAAAGAGTTCAGAGCTTTTAAATACTATCTTCAGGACAATGTAGGCTGCAGGTGCCTTGATGTTGGTATAGTATAGCCCAGTTTCTAGTGAAGGAAGTTCTTCTTATACCCTTTTTCCATTCTCTTCACGCTTTGTAATGAGCAGATATTCCTTACCGTACTCTTCTTACGAATCGTAAGGCTGCCAGCATTCTTACGAATCGACTGAAAATACTTAGCCTCTTTTAAGATGGTATTCGTTGTGCCGTTGTTGGCTAAGCACACTTCCTCCATAGGGTGTCACACGCGTTCTAATATAAGGTATTTTATTAACATGTATTAGAAGGCAATCAACACATAAATAAAATACTTCAATATCAGAACATATCATGCTATTATAAACTAAATAAATGAATGAATTATTCAAAATCATCCAACCATCACGAGAAAACAAATGCTAAAGTACCATCCATGTAAGTTCTAACTTGTCCTTTTCACACAAAAATAAATTACAATTAAAGTCTAATGCATTTTGTGCATTAGACTAAATCTACTAGAAAATCAGAGACTTCTTCAGCTATTTTCTCGGGAGTGATATGCTCTTCGAGAGAAATCATGGTGGTGACTGCCTCTAAGTCGAAAGGGGGTGCTGCTGCTGGGTTGGTCTCAACCTCCGTCAACGCGGCAGCTGCTCAGAACTCTCCCTCTCAACTGATGCAAAGTAGGCTTCAGACTGCTCTTTGCCATCCTTCTTCTTCTGGGCTTGGAAGGTATCAATGACATGCTACGGCTCTTTACAGATTCGTGACCAATGCCCCCACTTGCCACACTTGTAGCAACCTTCGTCCTGCTGGCCATAGGTCTTGCAACTCCACTTTGCCTTGCTTGTCTTTTTGTCACTCGAAGCATCTGACTTGCCTTTCTGGGTAACAGCCTTACCCTTCTTCCCCCTTCTCTTCATCAAGGGCTTTCGCACCTTATAGCTCCCAGCGTTGGCCTCATGACTAGCGGAGCTCCCCGGTGGCTGAGTGACATAATTCTTGTGGAGAAGTTCGTCCTAAGCCTTCGCAACCTGCATCATATCAATCAATTCGGCGTACTCTTTGTAGCCGTCTTGACGATAGTTGCGAGCGGATTGTACTGCATTGGGATGGAAGGTGGATAGGATCTTCTCAATCTTTTGCTCGTCTGTGATCTGCTTGCCATAGAGTTGAAGATTGGTACAAATCCTGTGCAAGGCAAAATTGTACTCCCCGACCGTCTTGAAGTCGGCAAACCTCAGTCTGATCCACTCTTGCTCTGCTTGAGGAAGAATGGTGTGCTTTATCCTTTCAAACCGCTTCTTCAGTGCGGTCCAGAGTGCTATCGCGTTCTTTTCTGCCATGTACTCATTCTTGAGAGTGAGGCAGAGGTGGTGCCTGAGAAAATGAAGTACTTGATCATTCTCCTCAGGAGTGGGTTGGGTGTTGTGCGGTCCGCCAATCCCAATAGCCGCACGGAGCTTCTTAGCTCTAAGCACTATCTCGACATCGGAAGCCCACGTCAGATAGTTTTGGCCATGCTGGGCCAGCTCCTCGAACTCTCGGTTCGTAATGCTAGTCATCTACATGTGTATGAAAGGAATAAATAAGTTTACTACTGGTAAACATGCACAGAATAATTTACTACGGGTAAATAAATGGTACAAAAGATTCTCGTAATGTTCCATAATTTTCTATGAATTTTCTATAAATTTTACTGCTTATTTCAGTTATTAAAAGCAATTTTAAACAATTACAATTAACCAAAACAGTAAATAAATACAGAAAATAGTAATGGCAGAAATAAATATGCTTCAAATGCTAAAAATAATTCAAAATTCGGATTCCCGAGACCCTTTTATGCTGGAATATGAATTTTCAGCGAATTCTGCAATTTCTGAGGGTCGGCCTCGCTTTCCGTCGTAGGATTGGACGCGCAACTACTCTGACGGATGGGGGGCTGGCTAGCACAGGAGCGACGGCGGCGGCCTGCTGATTTTCTGTATATCTTCGCATCTCATTTCTGGCGTAATTAGCCAGCTTCTCTCTAAGAGATGCCTTGATCTCCTCTCGTAGCCGTGCCTCACGCTCGCCTTTGGATCTCTTCCTACTCCGATACAATTTAAAGTCATCTGAGAAACCATGTTTCCAAGGAACATAAAGCCCAATGCCTCTCGTACGACCCAGATGCTCCTTGTTTCCTATGTCCGCATAGAGTATATCTTTCTCGCTAGTTGCCTGGAATGATCCATGGGAAGATTCTACACTCAGCGCTTCCTGCAAGAGCCTGACATGTCATTTCACTTCCTATGAAGTTGTGGAGTAATTACAAGCTACGTAGTTCGATCGATATCTTACCAGGCGGTGGGACACTTTTTGGTCTGTAGGGTTTCCGAAGGAGATGTCCCCCGGTGACGTGGTAGATGACCTCGCTCTAATCCAATTTCGAGTGCGCTTATCCGGGATCGTGGCAAATGGCGGGGCAGTGTCCCGCAGGATTGCATGTTCGTCCTCCGTTCTCCACTGCGGGATTTTACCTGCTTACCCAGCTGTGCCAAGTATGTGGGGGTGTGTGTTTTTTGCCTGGAGGACCTTGTGCGCTGCACTTGCACTTCTAAAATCTTCGGTCGTCTTCATCGTCTTAAACTCTTCCCATTGTGGTTCCAAGAATGGGTACTTATGAAAGGGAGTTAGATCCTTCTCTACGTACTACTTGACAAGCATGCTCTTGAAGTTCTTCCATGCTTTGCACGCTGCTAGCAAGGCATGTCGTTGCACGGAGTCATGATGTTCTTCTAGGATTTCGAAAGATGCAAAATTTTCTGTCAGCAGCTCACATTTCTGAGTCTCAATCACGGTCTTCCATGAATTTAATGTAATCTCAATTCATTCTCGTGCAACTATTCCGATCATTCTTCAAAATACACATGCTGCTCGGCGAGGAAGGAGAGGGGTCCCAGATCCATCGACCTCTGTGATGGTAAATCGACGCCCAGGCTTTTTCGATAGTCCTCTTCCTTCGCGTTTTGATTTTGGAGCGGACGCATCCGACGATGATGTTAAAGAATGCGCGGATAACATGTTGGCCTTCTCATATATGAAAAGCACAATGTAGCATTTAAATGTTACATATAACATTACCGATAGCTACATTCCTGTATGTCACCCAAATACTGTTGTGAATATTGTGGTATAAGCAAATATATATTTACTTATAATTCCAGCATAACAGAATATAGCCCAAGCAAGACAAATTGGATGTAAAGATGACTTCTTCAAGATATAAATATGTGGAAATATTAAGCCATCTAAACAACATATCATGCAATAGTCTAAAACCAGCATATATTCAGATTTGAGACATAGATCATTGAAGTAACATGCTGCCATCAAAAGTAGCCAGACATAAAAGACTAAAATCAGCATGTTAGAGTGGTTTTAGTTGCTCTCAAATGTAGGGTTACACAATATTTTAATCTTGGTCATTCCACTACTACGGTCTTATACTCTTCACTGATTGAATATGTCAAATGTTAATTAAACCTTGAGCTTTAAGAAATTCAGTTAGATACTACTTTCAGCCAGCAGTAAGGCCACAGGAAAAGATCACCAAAAATAGCTCTACAACATGAACTTTCGGTTGATGTTGTAGAGCTATTTTCGTGAACCACAGGACTACTAATCTAGCAAAACTGAAAGGACTACTAATCTACTAAACAGGTGATCACAGACTGTACAGAATTCTGACTACTCTAGCAAAACCGAAAGGACTACTAATCTAGAGCTCAAGATTTGTGATCCAATCTCAGTACAAGATAAGTTACAAGACAAGTTACTTCATAGAGCATATGATAGTTCTCACAAGCATCTCTTTTCACAATAATCAGCTAGTAACAACAGTTCACAGAACGTACAGAGAAAATATATAGAAATACTAGTCTCATATAAATCTTAACATATATGACCACAATGAGCATAAGTTCAGCAAATTGAATTGTTTTTAGAGCTCTCAGAAGGCTAGTTGCACAAGATTTAATCTTGGCCATCTCCGCCATGACAAATCTAATCTTGATTATATATGACAGTTATAGATTAGATCTTGAGCTCAATTTAAACCTTTCTATTTAACAAACTCTATCAGATCATGAAAATAGGTTTCTGTACAGAGTCGAACACCCCAAAACAATCTTTCATCCAACCACAGAGACTGCTAGAGAACTAACAAGATGACAGGGTTCGGTAATGGTCAGAAGAGACCAAAAAAATAACCACTAAACTGATCTAACACAGGGATCAGCAGGAACAAAATAGCCAAGTAATGACCAGAGAATGAACAATAGATGATTTAAAAGAAAGCTCAAGATCAATCTATCATCACATCCATATATAATCTAAGTTTAGAGTCAGTTCATCACAGAGCATGCAGTAAACAGGAAATTCTTTGCAATCTTCCAGCTAGTGATACTCACAGACAAGTGAAATAGATCACAAAATTGCAAAGAATCAATCAGATGATATACTCACAGTAGAGGTGATATTCTAAACCACCTGAACAAACCGAAACCGGCGACGGGCTCGGGAATGGCGGTCGGCGACGGGCTCAGGGAAGGCGGCCGGCGACGGGCTTGGGGGACGGAGGCGGCGACGAGCTCGATCGGGAGAGTGACGACGTTATGTCTCTGTGCTCTTGTTGGTATAGCGCTATAACTGCAGTGCACACGCAAAACCCTAGCTTGAGGGTATATATAGGAAGGCTTATTACATACGGTTCTAATTGAGAACCGTCTGTGATAATTATATCACAGACGGTTCTCAACGTCTGTGATAATTATATCAGAGATGATTCTTAACTAGAACCGTCTATGATAAGCCAGTTCCTTCCCACGCACTGGAGTTATTACCTACACCAACTAGTAGGCACTGTAATAAGACCTCACAGAGTGTATTTCTTTACAACAGCCCAGTGAACATAGAGGTACATATGTATGACTCATTCTCAAAATTCACCTAGATATCACACATTTTCACATATACATAAATGCAAATTAACAAATACATCACAGACATGCATTGTTATATACATAAATGCAAACTCACAAATACATCACACACATTCATTGTTATATACATAAATGCAAATTCACATATACATCACATACATGCATTGTTATATATATAAATGCAAATGCCCACATATATATCGCACATTCTCATTCCACTTGCTTATTTCCTTTAAAAATTAGCCCTTCATGATTATCAATGCGTATGTAACTAGTTTTGTCACGTTGTTCGTCGTCGACCCTTATGCTATTTCCAAAAGGAGGTAACTCGTCAAATTGATTCTATTCGTCCTCGTCCACTACATTATCTACTCCGATAATTCTCCTTTTTCCATGAAGAACTACATGATGCTTTTTATTTGCCGGATCGGTTTCATAGAAAACTTGAACAACTTGGTTAGAGAGTACGAATGGTTCGTCTTTGTATCCGACACGTTGGAGGTTCACGGTAGTGACACCGTACTTATCAACCTTCCTCTGTGGGGGATGCACCCAACGGCACCGAAATAAGGGGATCTTGAAAACCACGTAGTCGAGCTCCCAAATATCTTCTATAAACCCATACTACGAGTTTCTCAACCTATCGGTACTGAGCGCATGCATGCGGACACCGCTGTTCTAGTTAGTGCTCTTTACATCATGAGCCTGTGCATAGAATGTGCACCTATTTATGTCATATCCTTGCTATGTCACAATTGTAAATGTTGGCCCTTTTACCAACCATGTCAGCATCTCACTTGGCGAGCTCCTAGCGATTTGCTCCTTCAACCAATGGGTGAACCGACTGTTGTGTTGCCTCATGATCCAAACATTCGGCTGCTCCGGATTCTGTTGCTGAAGCACATCCTTGTGCTGGTCGACATAAGGTGCCACTTCAGTCATGTGTTGCAAGACTGTGAAATGGGCTTGAGCATACGCGTCCACATCTGGAGTGACTGCTTTCCTTCCGATAGTTCCGATACCCTTGAGCCTCCCCTCATGACGAGATTGAGGCACACCTATGGTTGAATCTGAGCCATATAATCGACACAAAACGCAATGACCTTTTCGATTGCATAACCTTCAACGATGCTGCCCTCCGGTCGAGATTGATTTCGTACATAGGATTTGAGAATTCCCATGAGCCTCTCAAATGGGTATATGCTACGTAGGAATATAGGCCCGTACATTTTTATCCCCCACACAACGTGAACAATGAGATGGACCATGATATCGAAAAATAAAGGAGGGAAATACATCTCAAGATGACATAGAGCCATCACCACCTCGTCCTGCAGAGCATCTAGTCCTTGGGGATCAGTGACCTTCTGAGCAATTGTGTTAAAGAAATAACATAGCCTCATGATTGTCTCTCGGACTTTGATCGGCAAAATATTTCTAATTGCAATAGGGAGCCTCTGTGTCATCAGCACATGACAATCATGAGACTTCATGCCATTTAACTTCAAATCTTGCATTGAAACAAGTTTCTTCATGTTGCCGGAGTAACTAGACGTGACTTTGACACTATGAAAGCACTGGCACAGTTCTGTTTTCTCGGTTTTGGACAGAGTGTAACACGTAGAGGGAAGGTGCGTTCATCCATTAGCTGTTTTTGTCGGTGCTAACTCAGGCCTGATGTCCATATCAGCCAAGTCAAGCCGTGCGTTGACGCCGTCCTTTGTTTTATCACAAATATTCAGTAAGAGACCAATCAAGCTGTCACATACATTCTTTTCTACGTGCATGACATTGATGCAGTGTCGAACATCTAGGTACTCCCTATAACGTAAGTCCCAAAATATTGATCTCTTCTTCCAGATGTTCTTCTCATGAGCTCTTAATTTACGTCCCTTTCTGAGAACAACATCTAAATCCTTAACCATATTATAAACCTCTTTTCTGCTTAAATACCTTAGAGCTGAACTGTCCTCTTTTTCTCCGTCAAATTGTTTCTTCATCTTGCGATATTGGTGAGCCCTCTAAAGGAACCGGCGGTGACACATGTACACGGTTTTGTGTGAGTGTTTCAGTCACACACTCTTGGTACCATCTAAACAGTGAGTACAAGCTTTGGCACCTTTTGTACTTTGGCCCGACAGATTAGCAATGGCAGGATAATCATTTATGGTGCAGAACAATAAGGAGCGCAAAGTGAAGTTCTCTCGTTTGTATACATCCCATACCTGTACCATTTCGTTCCACAGTACTTTTAGATCTTCCACCAACGGTGCTAGGTACACATCATTATCATTTCCAGGTTGCTTTGGCCCTTGAATAAGTATCGACAGCAAAATATACTTTTGCTTCATACACAACCAAGGAGGAAGGTTATAGATGCAGAGAGTCACGGGCCAAGTGCTATGTCGACTGCTCATGCTACTGAAAGGATTCATTCCATCTGTACTCAGTCCAAACCTTATATTCCTTGGTTCTACACCAAAGTCTGCAAAACTCCTATCGATATTTCTCCGCTGGGCGGAATCAGTAAGGTGTCTTAGCATTCCATCCTTCTTGCTCTCCTCCGAGTGCCAACGCAGCAGTTTTGCCTCCTTTGGAATTGCAAAAAACCGTTTCAAATGGGGAATTATAGGAAAATACCATTCCACCTTTGCAGAAGGTTCTTTCTTCACCTCTGTTCCCTCGCCGTCATCTGATTGATTGTTACATTTGTATCAGGATGCGTTGCACACCAGACATATATGCATGTTTGCATACTCTTTACGGTAGAGGATACAGTAGTTCGGACACGCATGTATTCTTTCTACTTCCATTCCCAATAGACAAAGAACCTTCTTGGCTTTATACGTGGTTTTAGGCAACTCATTTCCCTCCGGAAGCATGTCCGCTAAAAGACCTAGCAGTGCCGTGAAACTCTTGTCAGACACCAATCGTTACTTGCCTTCAATTTCAACAGTTCAAGCACGGTCGACAACCTCGTGTACTTTGACCTGCAGCACGTGAACAAAGGTTTCTTCGAGTCCTCTATCAAGCCCTAGAATTTAACATACTCTCTCTCATCACAGTTCTCTTCTACATCGCGAAGCATCTGATTCAGATTATCATCGTGCAACCTATCCGAATCCGAACAACAATCGACATCATCTGGCGGCATATCATTCACTTCACCGGCGATGTCATCCGGCGGTATATCATTGACTTCGCCATGACTGGTCCAACACATATAACCCTTTTTGAAACCTCTCTGAATCAAGTGCGCTTCAATCTGCTCTCGGTTTTTAAACATATTTAAATTCTCACAGTCAGTGCATGGACAGTACATATATTTCACCCCCTTATTCAACATATCCTCCTCGGCAGCTCTTGTAAAAGCAGACACGCCATTAATGTACTCTTCACTCACACGGTTCACGGCATACATCCAGCTTCGGTCCTACGTTATGCATATATATAACAACTTAGTATTAAAAATTAAATTAATTAATTATTACTACATATATACCACATGCATTGAGGTTTTGCTAGCTTAATTCATATTATAAACACAACAGCTATTTCCCCAACGATTGACGAACCACTTATTTTAACAAATTTGGCCTCCCACATGATGGGAACTGATCATGTATGGTCAAGTAGATGCAAACCATATTCAATAACACTCACCAAAACTTAGATCTAAATTGTAATGCAAAGAAAAATAAATTTCATTACTAACCATATCTAAGGCAACCAGGAACGTATGAATCTTCAAAGCTCTCTTGTCTCCTCCCACCAAATTAACTGGCCTGAAAGCCTTGCATCCTCCAGGTGCAGCACTGGCTAGATCTAGATCGAAATGAAGACAGATGTGGTTTTGAGCGGCGCAATAAATATATAGCCAGATTATCACATATGGTTTTTTTTATTAAAAATTGTCTATGATAATTCTCAGATTATCATAGACAATTTTTAATAAAAAACCATCTGTGATAATGAGCTTAACACAGACGATTTTTTTAAAAACCGTCTGTGATAATTCACAGATTATCACAGACGGTTTTTTAATAAAAACCGTCTGTGATATTCCAGTATCACAGACGGTTCATCAGTAAGAACCATCTGTGATACTCGTTTTTTCCGACACCAACATGACAGATGGTCTCGAAATTAAAACCGTCTGTGATAGTGTACGTCACAGACGGTTTTGTCAAACAGTCTGTGATTTGGCTTCTACTAATAGTATTTTTGTAGTAGTGTTTCATGCGATATCGGACTAATATTTGCCACTGTAATTAACTGATTTGTATTCATTTCATATTTGCGAGTGGGCTCTATTCGTTTTTATGAGCGGGCTCTATGGGCTATTGTGGTCTATTTTAAGGGTTTAGGAGGCACGAGAATGAATGATGGTAGCTGATGGTGAGGGGAGATCCTACGGCTCCTACCATGGCATAGGGCGACTCTAGCGAGGGCAAGGAGAATTTAACCATCTAGGGTACACGGGGAACACCAAGGTAGTGGCAGTTTGGGTTGAGGTGGTCTCAGATGGGCTGTCCATGGGAGGAGTGGCTCAACTGACGGGGGCTCATGGCACTGGCAAAGCTACAAGCAGGAGAGAGCTCAACGACGGTGGCTACAAGTTCGGAGTGGCTCAAGGAAGCTATGGTGGCGAGGAATTGAAACATTATGGCGGGAGGCACGAAAATGGCCGAATGGCCTTGCCGGTGCAGAGGAGTTCACCTAGGGGCAGAGCCATGGTGGCCCACCTGGTGTCATAGGACACTGGGTCTAAGAAAAATTTTAGTAGCAATTGGCGCCTTTGGTCCATGTTTGAACCCTCTAACCCAAACTCGGTGCATCCAGCAGCAACCCACAAGGAGATAAACTCACACCGGCCCATAAGGCAGCACTTAGCCTAAGAAAGAGGACAACAGTAGATCAAGGCGTCCAATGCTGCCCATGAGCATTAAGACTGTATGAGTACATTTGATCGATACTGAAGCACCGTGTGCGTCCCAGCCCTCCTCAACACCTATTCGTCTCACACAGTCGTAGGAGCCAATAAACGCATGCTATGCCCTATGGCTGCACCTAGCCATGCAGCAAGTGGTCGTCGGAGAATAAGAGAAATCAGCCACCACTGGGCGCCCTTGGTTGCCATCTCACTCGCAGCGTCTCCTGGCCCTAGCTCCTGTTGCCTCGCGCCCTCGTCGGCCAAAGGAGGTTTAGATCTACCTGATTTGTATGTACTTTACTAAAAATTTCTCTCAATTCTTTTGATTTGTTTCAAGAACAAAGGCTAAATTTGTGAGTTAGCGTTTTGACATGATGATTTTTTGTTTATTTTTATTGAATTGTAGGGTTAAGCTTAGAGTTTCAGTTTGGGGTTTGGAATACCAGTCTAGTTCATTGCAAATCGAAGGTAAAATTGTAGTGATATGTGATTATGATCCGTATGCTCATATTAGACCAAGCTTTGAATTTAACTTAGAGTGTTTGATTACAATATCAAATAAGTAAACTTCTGTATGTATTTTTTATTATATTGTTCTTGAACTATTGAACATAGCACTATCTCATTGAATTTTCAATTAAACAGTATGTAAATTTATGGAACGATTTCTAAAAAGAAAACCATCAGATAATGCTACTAATGTTGGTAAGCATTTTGCTCACTATTTCTTTGTAATCATACATTGCTATCAGTTATAGTGAATTATTGATGATAAATTGCCCGATATATTACTGTTTAATATAATGTTGCTTGAAAATTATATATATCATTAGTGAAGAAGGTTGAAGGAGTGGCTCAGATGAGTAATTTATAGTGTTGTGAGGTGGTCTTGGGTGTTGGCTGAGCTTTAAAGCGCACAGGAGGCGGTGCGAGCAGGAGGGCAGGATGACGGCACTGGCACGTGGCCGATGCAGTGGGCTTCAGATGCGGTCGACGAGGAGCACGCGTAGACGAAGTGGCAAAGGAGGTACTACAACCTCTGGCGGCATTGCGGAGGGATGACGGAGGCGGGTATGACGAGGAGTGCACGTCGATCGTGAGCTGCGTTGAACTGCGGCAAGGAGTTTGCAGGTCAGCGCAGCATGCAAGATGAGGTGATAAGGTCAGCCGGAGGTGGGGGGCTTGAATGTGCGGGACGTGCTAGCAAAGCCGGGAGTCACAGTGTGAATGCCAAGAGGGCTCAGCTGGGTTGCAGCACAGGGAGGCTAGGTGGCCGAGCAGCACAGGGGAGAGGCAGGGGAGGGAAAAGAGTTCGTCGGCCAAGCGATGAAAACGGCTTTCCCGAAAAGAGAAAGTAGATTTTGGCTGGGATTACCAAATTGGGCAAGAACACATGTTCAAAATTAACTCAAACGAAAATTCAAACTCATTTGACAGCCCCCTTTCCTACGGCAACTGATCTAAACAGGCCAAAATCTAACAGCTGAGGCCCACCAAACATTGTACACTAGTCGGCATTTCGTCTATCGATCGGCGCCTATAAGTACACAGTCCGTGAGCCAGTGCCAAGCCTCAATTCTGTCCCAGCAAAGAAAGAACCCACCA
This sequence comes from Dendrocalamus sinicus, assembly GCA_036346575.1. Taxonomy (NCBI): domain Eukaryota; kingdom Viridiplantae; phylum Streptophyta; class Magnoliopsida; order Poales; family Poaceae; genus Dendrocalamus; species Dendrocalamus sinicus. Next base: position 26,552,849 of record CM070644.1, read on the forward strand.
CGAGCTAATCACTCCCTTCGGGAAGAATACCAACAAGATCGATATGAGGCCATCTACGGCTCGCCTTCTGGCCGCCGTCCTCGCGCTGATGATGAGCGGCGTCGACGCGACGGTGGTGACGACGTGCAAGGCGGCGGCCGACAGCGACGGGCGCGTGGACTACGACTTGTGCGTGTCGGAGCTGGGCACGCACCGCGAAAGCCCCAGCGCGGACACCTGGGGACTGGCCAAGGTGGCGGCGCTGACCGGCGTCGTCAACGCCGACAACGCAGTCTACGACATCAAGGACCTGTTGGCCAGGCCGGGCACGGACGCCAGGGCGCGGGCGGCGCTCGGGCAGTGCCAGGAGCTGTACGACAGCATGGGCTTCGCGTTCGCGGAGGCGCACGACGACATCAACAACCGCGACTACGCGGCGGGGAAGGAGAAGGCGGGGGAGGCCGTCTCTCTCGCGCACCAGTGCGACGACGCCTTCGCCAAGGCCGCCGTCCCGTCGCCGATCACGCAGCGCGGCTCCTACTCCGTGCAGATAGCGATCATCTGTACGGCCATCACCAACCTCATCGAGTGATCGAACAACGTACGTCCAAGAGTTGCGAGAGAGCTCTAGCTCTTCAAGCTTGTAGTCCGTTATTACATGGGGATAACAAAAAGCGTGTAGTTTCCTTTAGCTTCAAGGGGTAAGCAACTTTGCTTAATGGAGTACGCCATGCATGCATAGGTCGCATGTTTCAGATCTTGCTTTTCTTTTTCTCCATCGGTGTGAGGTGCGTTGCGTTGTTGTTCCGTCCATCTTGGACGGGTGTAAATTAATCTCTCTATCGAATGAAACAAAATATAGCTTGCCTGATCTCTTTTTTTAAAAAAAATGCTGGAAAAGAAAAGTATTTCCACGTGCAAAATAAATTGGGTTCCCCGTTTGACTCTCTCGGGATTAGGCATGCGTACGATGGTAATAGTACGATCAATCCATCAGCATCCTAGAGTGTGCAGGGACGCGCACTGTATATGCATAGATAGTGATGTATGCATGGTACGTATACATCCATCTTATGCTCTTAAAAAAAGATTTAGGGGCTGCTTATTTAGGGTTTTTATTTTTTTTACTGTTTAGTACTGTAGCTAGTTTATTGGGACTGTAGCTGCTAGTGACTTTTTTATGTAATTAAACTTTAAAATGAAAAAATATGTAAGTTCATCATAGACAATGAAAAGAATATATAGAAAAAGAAAAGACCAAAAAAACTAAAAAAAACTAGAAAAAAGAAATTAAAAAAATTAAAAAGTTAAAAACCAAAACTCCAATGAAGGAGCCGAAATGAGCAGGACTGTCAATAATCTCTTCATTCTCTCCCTTTAAGTAATTACTAGCTGAATGCCCGTGCGTTGCTACGGATTTTTAAAATTTATCATACTATATTTTAAAACTCACAAGTAATATGCATACAAACATGTTCTAAAAGTTTTTAGATCCATCAAGTAAGTCGGAAGTGTCAATCGTGGTCATAAGTCGAAAGACATCGACCACACCTCGTGGTTGTAGGTCGGGAGCCCTCGAGTACACCTCGTCGTCGTAAGTCGGAAGCCGTCGACCATCACACGTGATCGTAGGTCAGGAGCGGTCAGCCATCGCTGGTGGTTGTAAGTTGGCAGCAGTCGACGATCGATCATGGTCCTAAATCGGGAGCTTTCGACAATGGCTTATGGTCATACATCGGAAGTCGACGACTATCGTTCGTGGTCGTAAGTCGGAAGCCATCGAGGATACCTTGTGGTCGTAAGTCAAAAGACATCAACTACACCTCGTGATCGTAAGTCGAAACACATCGACCAGTGCTCATGGTCATAAATTAGAAGCCATCAATCACACCTCGTGGTCGTATGTTAGAAGCCGTCGACTATCGCGCGTGATCGTAGGTCGGGAGTGATCGACCATCATTGGTGGTCATACATTGGCGTGCCTCCGGTGCGCTTGTGCCTTGTCGCCCGACTGCCGGTGCCAGTCTGCTCAGCCCTGACTTCGACTACGGCCCCGACTTCGACCACTGCCCCCTTCGATCATGACCCTTCGACGTCGACCACTTCCCCCTTCAACCACGGTCCCCTTCGACCATGGCTTCAACTTCGACCACATTGTGGGTCTTGCCGTCGAGGGTGGAGAGCTCGATCTCGGGGTGACCTAGGGGTAAGCGATGGGGATGTCCAACTGGAGAGGGAACTCGTGGCGGTAGAGGTTGCGGACGAACCAGCAGGTGCCCTTCGGGTTGGCGCAACAACTACGACTATGACCGCTACAACCATGTCCACGGGCGCTACGACTACGACCATGACCGCGACTTTGACCACTGCCTGCCCTCTTCGACTTCGATGACTGCCCCCTTCAACCATTGTCCACATGTCGACCACGGCCCTTCGATGTCGACCACGGCTTCGACTTCGACCACGGATCTGTGATTTCGGCCACGGCCCCCTTCAACCACGTCTTTGACTTCGACCACAGCCCCTCGACTTCAGCCATGGCCCCTCGACCATGGCTCCATTCGACCATGGCACTGACTTCAACGACTAGCTTGGGAGACCAAAATCGCCAGACAGCACGATAGGCTCTGAGCGAAGAGCAGGAGGAGGTAGAGAGGCTCACCGGGCGAGTGACCGCTGGGTAGCGGCGGCGGGGGGAGAGCCACATGGGCGGACGTAGTAAGAGGAAGCCGTCACCATCACCGAGTGCCCTTCTCTCTGATCCACCGGCCGCTGTCGCCAAGCGCCATTCTCTCCGATCCACCGGCCGCTGTCACCGAGCGTCATGCCGCTGGTTGGAGGGGCGATGGGAGATAGAATTGGTGGCGGTGCCCTGGGGAAAGTTGGGGGACTGCGACTAGACGCTGCCGTGCGGGGAAGGAATTGGTGGCGGCGACGAGGAGGCGCGACATGAGGGTTCAGGGGAGAAGGCGGCGGCGGTTGCGGGAGGTGGAGGTGGGGAGGCGGCGGCGGGCAGATGGGGAGAGGAAGCGGCGGGCAAATGCATTAGGGAGGCGGCGACGAGAGGATACGACGCTGCAGGGGGAAATTGGGGGACTGTGACCAGACGCTGTCATACGGGGAAGGAATTGGTGGCGGCGTTGAGGAGGAGGAGGCGTGGCACGAGGGTTCGGGGGAGAGAAGGTGGCGGCGGTTGCGAGGGGTGGAGTGGTTGCAGGAGACAGAGGATGCTAGGGAAGGAAGAGGAGGAGCGCGGACCACACGTCGGCCCGACTTTTTCTATAAGGAGCAGAAGAACTATCTATATGAGGGATCTGGGCAGCTGATCTTTGATTGAACGGCTGAGAAGATAGGAGGGAAAGCGGACTGACGATCACTAACTCACATTTTTATAATAGTAAAGAAATATAATTACGTATGTACGGGTGAATTAGTGATACTAACTGATGCATTAGTACTCTCTCTATATATACTAAGTATATATACTAAGTATACATGAAGAATATATTCTCGCTTGTAGTAGTACACGTTGAAGCATATGGTCAGTTGCTTAAACTGCCTGGAGGCTTGTCTGTGGTGACCGGTGTCAATATATGCTAGCTTGCCGAATGAAAAGGTGCAACGCCTGAATGCGCGCGCCAATTGTCATGTGTATCTTTAGGACAAGCCATCAAGTTCTACGGAGTTCGACGCCACAACCACCATTGCCATGCACGCACGTTTCTCTCTTTCCATCAAAGAACGATGAAAACGAATTATTCCCGCAGTATATATAAGTTCAAGCGCATCATAGGTAAGGATAAAAAAAATATTAAATATAAGAAAAACGATAATGATATCAGACTGTACATACCATATTAAAGGGTACATTATAAATGCTTGACTACTTTTCTATTAAAACATAGATGCATAATAAAAATATTATAATAATTATATTTTAACTCTTTTAATAGACTTACACCGTGGGACACCGCTTCTCAAGAGAGACTTATATTGTAGAACGGAATGAGCAACAACTTCTTAATAATTTATATTATAAGATGCTGTTTTCTAAGATAAGAGATTTATATTGTAGGATGAAGGAAGAACAACTTAAGGACACGTATATGAGAGTGTATTCAAATTGATGGTGTATGCACGTGTTTATACACACATGTACACAAAGTTATCCTTCAAAATATCAAGAGTTATTTATACACACACATGTACACAAAGTTAGCCTTCAAATCATCAAGAGTTATTTATGCACTCACATGCAGTGGCGGATCCAGCGGTGGGGCAGGGGGCTCGGCCCCACTACCGCCACCGGACTCTTGGAGCTCCCCTAAATTTTTAGCCATCGATGTATAATGTAGAAGGGGCTGAGGTCGAGCTGAAGGTACTTCAGCCCCTCCAAAAATTTTTCCTGGATCCGCCACTGCTCACATGTACACAAAGTTAGCCTTCAAATAATCCAGAGTTATCTCTAAAGTGAAAACGAAGAGCTAGAGGAGAAAAAAATAACTCGAATAGATAGTCTACAACGGAGATTCTCATATGGATCAACACATGTACGTACATGTACTTCGCACTGACATGTTTTCCCTTCAACAGCTCTGGCTGGATTACATTGTAATTAATTTGTACAAACTGTTGCCTTTGAGGGAATATTTGGTAGAATGTCAAACACCTGTGCTTTCCCCGTTTATATTAACGTAATCAGGGGTTCCCGCTTAGGTGCGACTGTACCTTCAAATCGGCTCAAACAGCAAGTGAGCAACATTTTTTTTACACTTACACAGCTAATGTGCTGGTAGGTACAGTAAACCAATTAACGTAATAAGAGGTGTCCCTTTAGGTGCGACTGCACCTTCAAATCGACTCAAACAGCAACATTTTTTTTACACTTACACAGCTAATGTGCTGGTAGAGTGGTAGGTATAGTAAACTATGTAGCCAAACCGACTTTTACTCCTTGTAACCGATCGACTTATATTTAAACACAAACTTTACAGCTCAAAAGCCTCAAAGATGCAAGTGTGTGTGAAGGCTACTCCCGATCAAATCTCGCGTGCTCGTCCGTTCTAGCTCGCTCCCTTTTATCTTGAGATCACTTTTCGTTTGACACATGGGATTGCACTTACTCGTTAGAAAACAAAAGGTATTTGTAGTTGTCACGTACATACCATGATCGTCGATACTAAATACTAATTAGTGCTTGGAACTCAAGTACTAGGACACGAAGCCTAGATCGAGCAGCTTCAGAAAAGCGTGATAAGTTTCTTTATTGACAAATACGATAATAAAACTTACAAACATGACAAGTGATAAGGACATCTCCCAATACTAGTACATCATTTATCTTTCTACGTGTGTGTGATGTTAGTAATGATGTACCTAAAGGACTAATGACAAGAACCAGAACCAAATTACTTAACCAACAGGTGAATTTGTTTCTTCATAAGTTTACTTGTGCTTTCCATAAGAATTGGCTACACCTCATACAAAATACTTTTATGTATCTTCAGATTTGATAAGATTGAAGCATTTTGAATCGAGAGGGAGACGACGCCATGCTTGGAAGGCAAACAAGACATTGCTAGCATATGGGACACATCACGGAGGATCTGGGGCTGCGGCATGCGGTGCATGCGGTAATTTGGCACGTGGGAGGCATTGGGAATGAATGGGGGCCTGGCGCATGAGGCAAGGTACATGGGGAGGCCACCATGTGATGTTTTGTTCCGAGTCCAGGATAGAGCAATGTGATCGGCAAGGGAAGGAGGAGTCTGGTTTTGGAGAGTCTTCCAAAAACAGGTTCGGTTTTCCAGAGAACTTCAACAAAACCATGCTCATTGCTAGATGGAAATTCGAGAGGCTTGCGTGCCATGATCTAGCCGAAACCAATCTGGTTCGGTCATGTAATTTCGTTTTTTAGTTTGTTGCGTTCGAATTACATTGCATGTACGTGGAACTTGCATCAGATTGCTTAGAATTAAGATTAGGAGTTGGACTCAGTCACCTCATGACTGAACAAAGATAGGGTTGTCCTTAGGCCTTATTGTGTGCGTGTCTTGGTGTTAAATACCCACAACACCCCCTAATAAACCTTAGATCACGAATAACAGATTGAATATAGAAAAAGCTTCGGCACTTATTCCTCTCCTTGGGTTTGCATAGCAGCCGCACTAGAGGGGAATCGTGTGCTGGCCTGTCTTTACCATTATTCTTGCTCCTCCTTCGGACATTGCAGGAACCAAGCTTTCACTTCCTTACGGTCGAGTGGAAGATCCTCAAGTGTGTGGTTTGGTGATTTCACATATCGCAGGTCATTGCACTGGTAGCGTATTGACCACAACAAAATCACTTGGTTGCACATGTTATCCAAGATCCTATATCGAGAAGATCGGACACCCCTTATCATCTTGGTATCAAAGTATAGTTGACTCAGTATGATTATTTACTCTTGCTTTAGATTCATTTATTTCTGTCTTATAGTCCAAAATTTGAAAACAAAAAAAATTTATTCCGAACCTATGTTTCAATTTGTTATTTCATGTGAGTTTTGTTAGATTTTGATTCATTAGAATTTTGTTTAGTTGCTGATCATAGTTTTGTGTTTCATCTAAAACACTACAAAACACGTCGGTTTTGAACTCCTCAAAACTGGCACCAAAAATCATTCTCTTGTGTCTCGGTTGTGTGATCTTCAACTTGTTTCTGTCATATAAGTTTGGGCTTGTTGAACTTCCCACCGAAGAGACTTAGGAACCCTAGTCCATACTTTGCGTGTTAGGGTGAAATCCTTGCTGACGTGTCTCGGTTGATATTCCTCCCAACTTACTTCTCAGTTTTATGATCAAACCCATAGATTGATCTGATCAGATTCTTGGAGTTCTTGCCGAATCCGAGTTGGTTTAGAGGGCAATCTGAGTTGGCTGAGGACTTGTACATGTCCGAGTTGGAATCTGAATTACATATGGCCAAGGCACATCAAGTGAGCTATTTCTTGAGTGATTACAAGTAATCCAATTGCTAGCAGATTACTCTTTCTTTGCTGCTACTTGTGCACTTTGATCTTCACTTAAATCAAATCTGAGTGCACAATCTTTCTTGAAGCTACTTGCACTACTACAGAAGAGACTATACTGGATGGCTACATCACAGACGGTTCATAGAGAACCGTCTGTGCTACAACTATCACAGACGGTTTATACTAACAACCGTCTGTGATATTTTCACAGACGGTTATTTATCTGTGATAAAGCAAGATATCACAGACAGTTCGTATTGATAACCATGTATGAAAATATCATAGACGGTTGTTAGTATAAACCGTCTGTGATAATGTAAGACATCATAGATGGTTCGTATTAATAATCGTCTGTGATAATTCACAGACGTTTATTTATAAGAACCATCTGTGATAATGTCATACATCACAGACGACTTTTAGTTAGAACCTTTTATGAAACAATCGCAGACGGTTTTTATTATAACCGTCAGTATTTTATTCTTTGTCATATGAATTACAGAAACTACTGATTAGCTAGAACAGATAAGAGTGACCAGTCACTTTCACAAAAGATAAATTCAAGTCAAATTTAGTACAAAAGTTAAAAAAAAAGATTCCCAGATCTTTATCTTCTGAGCTTCATGTGCTTTCTCTTCTACTTTTGGAGTTGGAGGATCAACGGCTGAGTTCTCGAATGCCATGAAGATTGTCTTTGCCCTCTCCACTTCCTCCTCTAGCCTGGACTAATCACTAGCATAGCCCATAATCTCAAAGAGGATGCCATGATTAGGCTGAGAGCGGTTTCCCTTTCCTGAGCGGCAAGGAGACACCTTCATCGACGGCGGATGATGAGGTCCAGCTGACAAATGGAAGCGACTTGAGGAAGGAGAGCAGGGCGTGAGAGGAGGAGCTGCTCCAGATGTAAGTTTTTGGCCGCCTTTGTAAGGTTGCGGCCAAACAACTCATGATGGATAGATGAGAGGAAGGAGATCAAAAGAATACTAGATGCTATTATTGAGAAATCTGATGAAGAAGATGATCTAGGGAGAGGATAGTTTAGAAGGAATTGTACACCGCTCTACATATAAAGCTAGAACCGTGTGGAAGTTTAAGGGGCGCATGCATCGGAATATTAACAGGTGGGAGTAAAGCGCGCATTTTCAAGAGATATCACAGACGGTTCATAACGAAACAGTTTGTGATATGTGCATTACCATAGATGGTTCGTATAACAAACCGCCTCTGATATGTGCATTATCATAGTCGGTTCATATAACAAATCATCTGTGATAGTGGCAAACATTATAGATAGTTTGTATGAATAACCGTCTGTGAAATATCACAGACAGTTATTAATAAAAACCGTCTGTGATAGTTTGATATCATAGACGGTTTATGGTTGGAACTGTTTGGGATACTCTGCTATATTAAATAGCAGGCGTACGCGACACAGATCTGTCTTCATCGCGCTACATTGAAGGAGGCGGTCGGCTTGTAGATCGATTTATTCTTAGTGATTAGAGGTTAGTATTTGCTTCAAATAACTTATATGCCTTATAATAGAGAGAGATGATAGCTAGGGTTTTAATTAGATCTAGCTAGCTAGGTTTAGGGAGAGATGGTTGTTTTGCTCCAATCTAAGAATGGATCAGTACTCCTAGTTTACTTCAATATATTTTTGTTTGATATTGTTTCATGAGTACGTGGCTAGCTAACTACTTATTTTAGATATGGATAATTTATTATAAGGTGAATGACAATTATGTGTGTAATTAAGTAGCTAGGCTGACTAGCTAGAGTAATATTAATAATCCAATTTGACACCCATTTGTTACATGTGTAGCATAGATACGATGGAACGAAATTGGATGTACGTTGAGAACTGTCACCACTATAAAAGAGGCTAAACTAGATGCTTACATCACAGACGGTTCCTAGGAACCGTCTGTGCTGCAAGTATCACAGACGGTTCATACGAATAACCGTCTGTGGTATTTTCTACCACATGCGGTTTTTAATACAAACCATCTGTGATAACTTCATTATCACAGATGGTTTTTTAACAAGAACCGTCTGTGATGTCTGCTATTATCACAGACGGTTCACAGACGGTGCTATTATCGCCTTTGTCCGCCTCCATGGCGGAAGGGCTGCAGATGGGCAAAGGGAGAGAGAGTATATGAGGGAGGGGCAGCCGGTGGTGGTGTCTAGTGTGGTATGAGAGAGAGAAGAGAGAGGATGGTGGAGAAGGGCAAAGAAATAACATGATGGTAGGCATCATTGATATGTGAGCCATCGTGAGGGTAAGCTCGGTATTGTAAACAATCTGACTGGTTTTGGGAGGCTAACGGCCGAAGGGTCTAATGGAACTAACGGCAGTGGCATAAAAGGGCAATGTTTTTCAAACCAGTGGCACTGATGGAAGAAACATTTTTTCGATGGCAGATCAGGAAACCGGTAATTTTGCATAGCAAATAAGTAATTTCTGCTTTTGTTACACTTCACAAGTTAGACATTTAACTAATTTGGATCACAGTAAACATACGAACTGCATGAGACAAGTGAAAAACAGGAGAAGGGACGTCTGGAGGGTCCAACTAAACCCAAAATTAACCTTGAGCACTCAGGCAAGTCATCCTTGATTGATTTGGTAGAAGTACCCTCTCCGTTCATAAAAGAGTGACGCTTTTGACTTTTCAAAGTCAACAAGATGCTCTTTTAACTGCCAAATTCTATTATCATATATTTGGAAAAAGTTGTAAAAGTGCAATATTATGAAAGTATTATTTACAATAAATTCACTCGTATCATTTTTATATATATCCAAAACTTATGTTTTACACAATATCTTTGGTCAAAGTTAATAGGATTTGACCACATGTATTCTAATATGGCACTCTTCTGTACTAGAAAGAGTAATTTTGTACAAATTATTTTCCCCTACGACTATATTATCTATCTACATAAATTCCATTTTAAGAAAATAATTCTTATTGTGCGGGTGTGTTGGCGATGCATGTGTTTGGGAACTGTTGACACATCTAGCATTATAGCCACTTTTTGTTTCAAATTTGACATCCGGATATCCGTTTTTACAAATCCAGTCCCTCTCTAAGCTTAGCAGCCGCGGCAGGTGATACGTATCGTCTGTGGTGCTACATTAGGTCATTCCGAGCCACCAGAGTTTGGCAGGTCTTCGACCTACCGAGCCACTACAAATCAGCATGTCGGCATGTAATAAATACATATAATTTATTGGTATTAATTAATAATAATTAGCACTAATTAAGTACGTATTAATAATTAGCGCCCATTGTGTGGCGGCCGGCGTCCTGCCGAGTATGAGGGGGCTAGCTCTAAGCCTATTAGCAAAAAATGAACGTCGAGGGCTAAATCTAAAAAATAGATGGCTGCAATGTATGTGCCAATTGTTCTTTGTTTGGTGGTCTGGTTGATGGAGCGACTAGGGTGGTGATCAGTTGGGTTTTTTTTGTGATTTATGGCTGAAAGCATTGTAGCTGGTTGAAAAAATACTGTAGCTGACAGAGGCTTATTTAGCATAATTAAATTTAAAAAAATTAAAAAATATAAAAAATATGTTAGCCTATTACGTATAATACAAACAAATACGGGCAAAAAAGAACCGGTAAAAAGTACAAAAAAAGCTAAAAATTCAGAAAAAGATGAAATTTATGAATAGTAAAAAATAAGCCGGAAGCCAGAAGCTTAAGTCGAATTGATCAGGGAGGCCACATGTGATTAAGTAGGCGCGTAGAGGGGCCCAGGTAGGGTCTTTTGGCAGGTGTGTGGTCCTCTATGTAGGGATAGCAATATATTTAAGGAACTAAGGAAGGAATCACTCTCACTGGCGTTAATGACTAATATACACGTCGACCGCGTGTTCGTTAATGTGGGCTAGCTCTAAGTCTATTACCATGTCAAAGTAATAATACCTGCACAGAGGGGTTAATTATATATTTAGCACAGCATACGCCAACATAGGAAATCGAGTGTTGATTTCATTCAGCCATGGGTGCCGGGGGAGTAACAGGTGCGACCTGACCTGACTGCAATGGGCAAACAACGCTTAGACGGGTGAAGGTATTAGATACGGACTCGAAGGGTAAAGCTTTGTATTTCGACCTAGACTTGTGTTAAACGAACACTGAAATCCGATGGCAAGAATGGTCAGGGTAATCATGTGTAAAGCGACACATCTCTATAGAGAAAACGCAAATTAAAGACAACCTTCGAGATTGGAGGCTCGAACCCAGAATTGGGTGGTTAGTAGAATTTATTGTTGTATGTGTGTTGTCCTCGTGTGTGTATGTGCGTGTACTCTGTGTCTGTGGTTAGTACGACTAGTCGTTCTGTTGTTGTTACGATCGATACTAAAGCTACACCGAGTATTGTAGCTCCGAGTACTCCGTGGTCGTAACGCCATGGTCGATAGTCGATGATCGTAGTCGATAGTTGATTGTCGATTGTCGTGGTTGATAGTCGATGGTCGTGATCGATAGTTTATAGTTGATGGTCGATAGTCAATAGTCGACGGTTATGGTCAATAGTCGACAGTTGTGGTCATATTCGAAGGAGTACAGTGGACGCCATACTCCTATGAGTACTGAAGCACTTGGAGGACTCAAAGCCTATGTGCGGTCATAACACCGTAGTCGTAGCACCTGTGTGTGTGGTCGGTTACGACCACGCTGTGTGTGGTTGTAACAACCAGCATCGTAGTGTCTGTGTGCGTGGTCGGTTATGACCATATTGTGTGTGGTCGTGATGACCAAAGTCGTAGTCATTGGCATGGTGGTCGTAGCACCTGCATGTCCATGATCGAAGCTCCAGTGTAGTGGTCAAAGGCAAGCAGAGGATGAAGTAGTAATCGTGGTCGTGCAACAATCACTGTAGCAGGCGTCAGCACGGGTGGTCGTGGATGACATAGGCCATACATTGGTTGGTGATCTACCCGGTATGGGCAAGCGGTTGGACATTGTAGCAGTCATGGGCAGCTGTGCGAAGTGCCATAGGCAGGCGGTGGCCACTGTAGCAGTCGTGGGCGGCTGAGCGAAGCGGCAGCGACTGGAGTCGTAGTGAGTGAGTGGCCTGAGTGGCTGGATGTGTCTATATATACTCTGTAAGTCATTGAGAGTTTTGATCTAGTGTGTAACAGTGAAAAACACAGTAGAAAAGGTGCGTCAGTTTGCATCACATAATCGTTCCTCCGTTCGTTGTGTTCAGTCCTGTTCACTACTCCACCTTATCATTCCCACCTCTGGCAAGTCAGCCACGACTGTGTATCAGAGTCCATAGCCAAAGCGTGTGTTTCAGGGAGCCAGAGCTAACCTCGGGTGAGCAAGTCTACCGCTGACTCCAAACCAGTTATGACCACTGAGTGAAGGTGTTCCAAGTGGTCGTATCCCTCCCTTCGGGTCTGCGCTACTCCTCATCTAACAATAGAGAATTCGGGCATGTTCCGACCGAGTGTTGATCATTGGAGGGGATTAAACCCAACATCTGGTATCAAAGCCTAGGTGGTTGTCAGACACAAAATCGAGAAGAAAAGCAGAGCTCCAGCTCTCTTCGTCTTCCTGGTTTTGGCATGTCCGCAGCAGAGCCCAGGTGGTTCTCGGAAGCAAAATCGAGAAGAAAAGCAGAGCTTTGGCTCTCTCCGTCTTCCCGGTTCTGGTGTATCCGCAGTAGAGCCCGGGTTGGTTCTCGGATGCAAAATCGAGAAGAAAAGCAGAGCTCTGGCTCTCTCCGTCTTCCCGGTTCCAGCGTATCCGCAGTAGAGCCTAGGTTGGTTCTCAGATGCAAAATTGAGAAGAAAAGCAAAGCTCCAGCTCTATCCGTCTTCCAGGTTCTGGCGTATCCGCAGCAGAGCCCAGGATGGTTCTCGGATGCAAAATTGAGAAGAAAAGCAGAGCTCCGGCTCTCTTCATCTTCCCGGTTTCGGCATATTCGCAGCGGAGCCCAAGTTGGTTCTCGGACACAAAGTCGAGCAGAAAAGCAAAGCTCCGGTTCTCTCCATCTTCCCGGTTCCAACGTATCTACAGCAAAGCCTAGGTGGTTCTCGGATGCAAAATCGAGAAGAAAAGCAGAGCTCCAGCTCTCTCCATCTTCCCAGTTCCGGCGTGTCCGCAGCAGAACTGAGCTCTCTCCTGAGCTAATCCCTACAGTTGGGACCCGAGCTTGAGGTCGTGCACACCTTCCTCCATGTCGCATCCGAGCTCGCCAAAAAAGCGCCACCAGCAATGAGGGTGCACCGAAGATCGGCGATGGGAGCGAGCTGAAGGCGTCGGCACGTGAGGGTAGCGTTACCCTCCCATATCCCATGCTCACAAGGAGCAACTACACGGCATGGGCTATGAAGATGAAGGTGTTCATGCGCACTTAGGGCATGTGGAATGCAATCGAGCATGAGGTGGTGAGCGAGAGGCTCCTCAGGTGGTTCAGCTGGCGGTGGTGGCTGTCGATACAACAAAATAGGCAGCAAAGGCACATCTCGTCGTGGTGGAGGCCGACAATGAACCAGCGCTGATGTGAAGAACCTGCAACAAGATTAAAAGAGAGATTGTTGGGTTAATCTTGTTGTATGTGTGTTGTGCTCATGTGTGCATGCATGTACTCTGTATCTATGGTCGATACGATTAGTCGTTCTATTGTTGTTACGACCAGTGCTAAAGCTACACCGAGTATTGTAGCTCTGAGTACTCCATGGTCGTAATGACATGGCTGATAGTCAATAGTCGATGGTCGTGGTCAATAGTTGATAATTGACGGTTGTGGTCGATAGTCGACGGTCGTGGTCGATAGTCGATAGTCGACGATCATGGTCGATAGTTGATAGTCAATAGTTGATAGTCGACATTCGTAGTCAAGAGTCTTGGTCGGTAGTCGTCAGTGCATATTCGGAGGAGTACTGTGGACGTCATACTCGGAGGAGTACTGTGAACGTCATACTTGGAGGAGTACAGTAGGCGCCATACTCGTATGAGTACTACAACACCCGGAGGACTCGAAGCCTATGTATGGTCGTAGCGCTGTGGTCGTGGTGCCTATGTGTGTGGTCAGTTACGACCACGCTATGTGTGGTCATAACAACTAGTGTCATAGTGTCTATGTGCGTGGTCGGTTACGATCACGTTGTGTGTGGTTGTAACGACCAAAGTCGTAGTCATTGGTGTCATGGTCGAAGCTCCAGTGCAGTGGTCGAACTTAAGCCGAGGATGAAACAGTGGTCGTGGTCGTGCAGTGATCACTGTAGCAGGCGTCAGCACGGGTGGTCATGGATGACATAGGCCATACCTTGGTTGGTGATCTACCCGGTATGGGCAAGCGGCTGGACACTGTAGCAGTTGTGGGCAGCTGAGCGAAGCAGCAACGACTGGAGTCTTAGTGAGTGAGTGGCTTGAGTGGCTGGCTGTGTCTATATATACTCTGTAAGTCGTTGAGAGTTTTGAGCCAGTGTGTAACAATGAAAAACATAGTAGAAAAGGTGTGCCAATTTGCATTGCATAATTGTGCCTCCGTTTGTTGTGTTCAATTCTATTCATTGCTCCACCTTATCGTTCCCACCTCCGGCACGTCATCCACGACCGCGTATCAAAGTCCACAGCCAAAGCGTGCGTTTGAGAGAGCCAGAGCCAACCTTGGGTGAGCAAGTCGTAAAATGAGTTACGACTGCTGACCCTGAACCGGTTACGACCACTGAGTGAATGTGTTCTGAGTGGTCGTATCCCTCTCTTCGGGTATGTACTGTTCCCCATCCAACAACAGAACATTTGGACGTGTTCTGATCCATTGTTGATCCTTGGAGGGGATTAAACCCAACACCACCTCATCTCCTACTCTCTCTCTTCTCAACCAACACTCAAACCTACCCATCTCCAATGACTTCGCCAACACCGCCGCCGCCACCCTCGCCGCTTGTTCCAGCTGCCGCTGCCTCTGGCCGATCTCACCGACGATGGAGGCCTTGATCCAAGTGGCGATGGCATGGATCCGGTGACGGCAGCCTTGATCCAGCGAGCAAGTCCTCTATCCATGTCGTGGCAGCGTCGACCCAAGCCACGGTAGCGAGCAGCGGGCGGCGATGTTGAGCAACTCCTCGACCGCGGATGTAGATGCCCTAAGACAAATGGACATTTTGGCGCCAGCCAAGCGAGATTAATTTGCTTGTCTTGCTTGTGATATTTGAATGGAAAGAGTGTCTGTTAGATATTTCAGTGCCATTCTTCAATCGAAGACCGATTGGAGCCTCAATTTTTCCAGGGAAAAATTCGCCCAAAAAAATTCCCCGGGAAAATCACGGGAGATTTGATTTGAAGTGTTATATTTGCGCATTGCGATCGATGCATGCAACTTGCCTTTGTTTCCGGCAGTATGTTACTTCTCAGTGATCGCAGATCTTTTGCTGCCTTCCTTACGTTCGAGATTCTATCATGCAGAGAGGCCACAAAAGAAGTTAGTGTATTGCTTTGAGAGCATCTTTGCTCTTGGTACATCTTTGCACGATGCATGGTCTATTACAGAATCTTCGATATTAGTCTTGAAATATGAGCATATCCCGAGATCTCTACCAAAGAAGGATTTGGGGTGTTCAGAATGTCGTGCACTCGTTGTAGGTTCTAGATAGTTACCGAAGGCCTTTGAGCATATCTACTGGATGAAGGGGTATGATGACGCGAGCTTCGCCCCAAGATCCCTGCTGTCCCACGCGACTCATCAAGTGTGGAGGGGTAGAAGTAGGCATATTAGATGGTCGATGTCTATCAGTTCTGTTGTTTCCATTTCCTCTAATAGATCCAAGAGTGTTCGCACCATTCCAGCCAGTGGGCCGTGGGGAAGTCTGGCGTGGAGAATCTGGCATCGGATTTGTACCAGTATCTCTAATTACATTAACCTCATGTTTCCAAGATAAATATCTTGACGAACTCCCATCAAAGCTTAGGGAGAGCCTGCCATCGCTTCGGCCAGTTGCCTCCATGATGGGAAATGGTTGGAGACCACAACCTTCGAAAAAATCATGTGGTGGACTTAATCTGATCTGGTGGATTACAGATCAGATGATGAGATTTATTACTTTCTCCTGGCTTCTCACTAGAGGTAATTTCATCAACACCATGTCTAGGTGCCATTTGGCTCCTGTTATACGTAGGTGTCATTAGCAAATAGCGATTGCCCACGACTGAACTGAGAGTACTCTGACCCTTGAGTTATAGTGTTGTGCTCTTGTCGTCGTGTTTGCGGGTTGGAAGTACGTGCTTGCCACATTGTTGGGCATTCTGACGAGGTTGGAACGATCGAATCCCTAGGTGATGCTGATGATGGGGGTAGCATGTCTTCTTCCATCCGATCGATCTTGCTGGTCTTAAGGACTGGCGAGCATGGGATGGAGGATGACGATGAAGAAGCATCATGTTCCATGGCGCAAATGCATGCGTCCATGTTGAGGTCGGTGTAAGCAACCAAATCAAACTAGTTCTTCTCATCCCAAGTCCCTGCCATGATCGCATGGGCAATGTTGACAAGAAACAAGAGAGGTTGATGCTTGCTGATGAAGAAGACTTCAAGGAATCAGTGCCTTCTTCCCCATGGACGGTGTCATCTACCGACGACTGAGTCACCAATCTTGCGAAATAATATGAGAAAGATGGTTGGATTCTTTGGAAGGTATTAGCTAGAGAAGATGATCATTATATATTGCTTATGAAATGGTTACAAAGGTGCTTACAAAGGGAAATTAACTATCCCTAATCTACTTTTCTCCCACTACTTAGAAGAAGATTCTGATTGCCTCTCAATTGATCGTGTGTTAGTTATTTGATGCTGGACCGAACTCTCCTTCTATCTTCTCTCGTTAGCCTTTAAATACAGTTGATGGGGCATTAGTTATCCATATGAGAAGGCATCTTCTTGAATCAACACGTCTGACCAGAGGGAAGGTTGCTATCAGAGAGAGAGATATCCAAAGGTAATTACTCTTTGGTTATTATCAGTGGGAGATAATTGTGCGACACAATTGCAAGGTGGTTATTGTCAGAGATATAGGGCTAAAACATCATGCTATTTGGGTGGGATAAAGAACGTATATTATCCGTCGCATGGGAGGAGTCCCCAGGAAACAGGCCCTCATGCTAGTTCACAAATTGTATGAGTGGTTTTCTGGTCGGGCAGAATGCATAGTAATCCTTCGATCGGGGTACTCGGGAACCAGCCATAGGAAGCTTATGACCACAGGGGTCTTTAGGGTCTTAATTAAATATTAAAGCTATATTTAAGGAATTTATTCAATCCTCGTCAACAAGCCCCTGAACTTTAAGTGAATATATAATCTGATTTTTTTATTGGATTTCAATTTAGAAACTACTCATTTAATGGTAAGAGTAAAGAAGCGATTGCCATTCACTTAACGTTGAGAAACTTTGGAATTGCTAATTTTATTTTGTTTTCTATTCTGAATTTCATTTATTTTTTATTGGAATTCATACACAAATCCCATTGCTACTTTTTTGTTTAAATTTTAGCAGTTTTACTTAGGAATTCATATGGAAATCAAATTACTAATTTTATATTATTTTTTATTCCAAAATTTATTTATTTTTATTGGAATTCGTATACAAAACCAATTCTATTTTTTACATTTTAGGGATTTAACTTAGGAATTCGTTTGGAAATCAAATTGCTAATTTTATTTTATTTTATTTTTATTCCTATTTTTAATTATTTTTTATTAGAATTCGTATACAAATCCAATCACTGCTTTTTTGTTTAAATTCTAGGGATTTTACTTAAAAATTCGTATGAAAATCATATTGCTAATTTTATTTTATTTTATATTCTAAATTAAAATTATTTCTTGATTGTACTTGACATGGACTCTTTCTTTTAATTTAGACCATTATTGTCGATGACCAAGTCGTTGATCTTACGAATTATGAGAAAAAGGCTAAGTCTCTTATAATGATTTGGGAGGACAATGGGGTGATTTTTATTGCTATGAATTGGTTACAAGATGCTCTCTATAATAGATTACAAAAAAATGCTACTAGCACTAGTCTCTGTAACCTTCTATCTGATCGAGAGATCTTGATTGATCCTTCAGGATTGGACTCTAGTGTTGTTTTTTTGGATTGTCTTCTTGTTTTCTTCTACTTTTTATGTGTTCTCTCATCAAACCTTAAATAGCGTCGAAGGGGTGTAAGTTATCTATGTAAGAAGTCGCCTTGTTGAGTCATCCTGTCTAGCCGAGTGAACGGTTGCTGTCAGCAAGAGAGAGATCTACTAATAATGGATCTTTAGTTTTTGTCAGTGGGAGAGAATCATGGAGACAACTGCAGAGCAGTTGTTGTCAAAGACGTAAGGCTGAATTGTCATATGGTTGGAAGGGGATAAAGCACATACCTTATCCACTGCACAGGAGGAATTACCTGGAGGCGAGCCTTAATTCCAGTTCATGAGATCTCTGAGTGTTGCTGGTCAGGTGAAATATGCAATGGGCCTCCAACCAGTGGTACTCGAGCAGTTGCCTTTGGATTCTTACAACCACATGGATCTTGAGACCTTAATTGAGTATTAAAGCTATATTTAATAGATTATTTAATCCTCGTCAACTATAATCTAGATCCATCACAATCGACAGTGTAGGTCATTTTTTTCGTTGATTAATGTGAGAATTTCTAGCCCTGAGAGCAAACAATGTGGCTTCATTTTCTATCGCTTTAATAATATAATAGATAGATTCTGATCCGCTTATATAAGCTTGGATACCCAAAATGGATGGTGTATATCTTTCTATTACTTTAATAATATAATAGATAGATTGTTGCGTATCGTGCACCAGAGGGGTTGTTCATCCAGTGCATGTGAGACGCTGCCTTTTGGTTGACACAACGCCACCTTGTGTACATTGTCTTTGTTGAGACGTACATCGTGCATTGGGTCATGAGGCAGTTTGGAGTTTGGACTGTGGCAGGCATTCATGGTTAATGTAGGCGACCGTGTGGATGGGCATGTTCATGGGTGAGTTGCAAATTCTCCTACTTCCTACTCGATAGCATGGTTTAAGGACAAAATTACTAACCTTCGTATATTTTGGGTATTTACAGGCACACGAAGAAGGGTGTCACAAGACGTATAGATGGGCTGAACGCATGGAACCATACGTACAGTAGTGGGCACTTGTGTTGCAAGATGTCTACCCAGAGTCTACCCCATACGACCACTCAACGTATGACGACTACATCGACTAGTACAGCATACGCACCAGGCTTCGGGTCGTGCGTGTCGTGGAGGATCCATCGAGGCACATTGCTATCGCCTTCCATCGCTCGATTAGTAACACACAATTATTTATATTCCATTCCTTATGGTCGTATTGATTGTAACATGTCTTGCTTGCCGCATAGAGCAAACTTGCTAGGGAGGTTCACGGCGACTTAACCTCTCTTATGTCTCACATGGGGACGACAGGCTTAGTGCTGCACTTGGACAAATCAAGGACAAAGCCAAGCGCATCATCTTGCTGACATCGTGCAGGATGCCGAGGAATGACGTGGTGCAAGGGTCACTGCATGCTTCCATAGTATATGTTCGAGGGGTCAATCACAGCGCACCACGCACGTTGTACGCTCCGATCGCACATCCTTCAAGCATGACAGAGAGCTTTTTGCTGGCACCATACTGCCCTACTTAGGTCTCAGGTAGCGTTCTATTAAACATGTTTGTACAATTTTTCTCATGAAATTTCATATTAACGACTACTTTTTTTAACAGAATCATAGTTTCACATGTTAACTCAGTACGCCTGATATACCTAGATATACCATTTCCTCCTCGTTCAATGTACATATTAGATTATTTTTTAGAGTACAAGACAGACACCACGCGCACAGCAACTACACACGTGAGTCCCTACGAGCTAAAAGTGCACAGGAAATTTTCGTTCACTGTGCATAAAGGATCCCAAAAAAAACTATGCATTGTATTAGGGGAATAGCCCGGAACAATTGTACAAAGACGGTTCCGTTACATCAATAATTTACCCGTTGTTTTGTTACACGAACAACTCCGGCATTGTGCACCATCCCTCGCAATGTTTACACAATTTTGCAACAATACCCAGCGGAGCACCACAAGGCCATTATTGCCTCGCAAGATGACTAAGTTTGGAAAGCAAACAGAGCAGCGCCTGAATGAGCATAATTGACGTCGAAAACAGCACCTCAGTGTCTGCTCGACTGAAGCACGGTGCTTAAACAAATTGGGCAGCAAGGCTCATAAGTTAGCTGACACCACCAGTCTCCACAACAAAATGCGAATCCCGAATGGTACCAATCTGAACTGCTGCCCTGACTTCTCTCACGATGATGTAGATTCTGATGAAAACAGCCCAGCTCTTTACATTTTGCAATGAGCATTTGCTGTCACATTTGCACTCCACATTCAAAACACCGCTCCAGGCATTTCGGATGTCACGTTTGCATTTTTGTAACCCCTATAATCTTACGGTCCATCCATGTTTGGAACCTGCATCTGTGGCTCGCCAACTGTAGCTGGCTGCTGACTATGAGCACGTGGGGTGTAAACTTCTTCAGATAGGAAGACATCAGTATCCATCTGATCCCACTGCACCTCTGCTATTTTCTATGTTAAGTACTTCAAGCTGCATAGATGAGTTTAAACAAGCCTAATGAATAGACAAAAAGGGTTTAACGAATGATCATAAAGGATACGTGCTGTTTTCCACATATCAGTAATGCTAACATCCCCCTCTGTTAGGAGCCAGTAATCAGCATCAGTCTGCAAAATTGAGTAGAACTGTAAGTCTGTTTTGATCTATTTGGATGTTTTTTTACACAAGCAGGAGAGTTGTAGCAAAGAGCAAAACTTATGATTTTGCTGCTACGAACCTAATAATTTAGTAGGTTCCACACCAGAAAAGATTTGCATGAAAGAGTTCAAATAACCCAAAAACTCTAAAAAAAACAGAACACAAGTTTATAGATCATAGATGCATGCATAACGTTGTCATTTGAAATTTATATGGCTACGAATTATCATGCATCAGAAAATTTTTCAAAATTTAACGTTAGCAAATCTGACTTACATCAACATCTGAAGGAATAATCCTTGTCATTCCTCCAAAATCATGTGAAGCACTAGGATCCTGGGGAGTCCTCTGGCTGTACTGAACATTTTGTTCCACATCCATTGATGTGCTGCTTTGTCCAGCATTTGTTGTATTGAAGTCTTCAACAGGTTGGTGCCTTGGCATATTTGCATGCCTTGGAGGTGTTGCAACACCACCCAATTCCTCAAATTTCTCGTCAAATTGACTAAAAATATAAAAAGGTTTCGATCAGGTGAAATTCAGTCCAAATATTTAACTTCAAGAGAGGAACGCAGCATTACCTAACTAAGTAAACATCTATTGGCCCCATTGTACTTCTTAATACAATTCTATATCTCCTCTGGAGATAATCACCAGCCTGGATAGGGCACATATACACAAGGAAGTCATGAATCAATTCACAGAACCATTTATTTTTGTACGCAAAGCTCCATTATTTTTACTGGATCCTACCTCATCAGGATCTGGGACTTCGAGTGTAGTACCATGAGGAGCTTTTATTGCAATAAGTGTTTCGTTCTGCAGAACCAAAAACATGTGAACTATCATACATAATAACTTCAGCAGAAATACTTTGGTGTAAAGCAAAGGATAATCTACAACAAGATGACATTGTTCAAGTAGAATATCAGACCTGAAAGCAGGGTAATCCCTTGATATCATCTTCCGTCACATAGAGCCACCTAACAGACAAATTAAATGTGATGAACCTTAGTTTATCGGGGTAAATACCGCCAGGAGAAAAGCCTGGCTGCGTCGGCTTAGTTGGATGGGAAATGAGTATAGACTGAAATGATAGAACTTGGAGAAGAAACTACATTAATTCATCTTCATTGCTTGATTAATAAAAAAATACATGCTAGCCCTTTTATAGGAAAAGCTCGACTTGATTTCTAAGAAATAATCTCTATCTCTAAGAAAACCTATCTCTAATAAATGAAATATTTCTATAAAATAGTAAAGACATCTAATAAGGAAGTAAATCTATCTAATAAGAAAACTAACTATTCTTATCTCTATTCTAATTCATCTAATTATGACATACATAGACACTACAGTACTATGGTACTGTTCACATATATGAACAGTACATGTGAACAGTGATTTCGCACGTGGCATGAAAGTAGGATGTTGTACATCATTAAACAGTGACATCCTAGCACAGCTAATGCAAAAGAAATACAATTACCTTTGATTGTTTTCATCTTCAGTTAACCCCCTTAGTTTTTCACGCATATCACTGCAAGGAAAACAAATTTCCAGATTATATTATGTTTTTGTCAGGCACAGTAACATAGCAGAGAGTATGCTCTATGGAGAAGCCGGCAATTTGCAGGTTACCAACCTTATACGTTCATCTAATGCTTGCTCCTGCAGATTAAGATTTTCAACTTCTGTCTGCAAAATGAGGTTACACAAAATTGAGCTTAGATATAGTTATCTTATCGTCGTACTTCTCAGAAAAAGGTATTCAGGTTATCATCGTACTTCTCAGAAAAAGGTATTCAGGTGCACTTAGGATTAGTATGACAATTTCAATGTGAATAACAAATTTACAGGAACAAATACCTGCAAAACTGAAAAACCGTTATCTAATTCCACTCCTGAATCATCCAAGCCCCTGTAATGTTGTGCGAGATTAGCATCATAATACAGGATTACAAGGGTTAAAGATATAAGATTAGCATGACAATACAGGAATACAAAGGTCAAAGGAAGAAGACAATGATTACTTCCAACGGATTCTGTTCTTAAGCGTCTTTTCTATAAGCCCAATTCCTTCAAGGACATTGGTAATGTCATATATACGCCGCTTTTGAACCTGCATCATAGGAAAATTTGTGAATTTGCACCAAGTGGAAGAGAAGAAATGCCAGATGAAATGATAATAGTCTATAACCTCTAGTGTTTCTGCAGCATTATTCAAATCTAGAACACCATCCTGAGCCTGTTTGAGCAAGTTGATGAACTTTTTCGTCAGAAGTCCTGAACATGGATCATTAAGATAGATATAAGTAGCAGCAAGCAGTAACATGGAAAAGACAAGGTAAGATGCAACCAAATCCTGAAAGCACCATAGGTTGCCAGATATGAAATATATGAATGCTGAATTGTAATATCTCATCCCAAGACAAATTCACAATAATTATACAGAGAGTGTTATCATCACCTAATGAACTGTCATAGCGGCAAGTACCAGCAGGAGTTGGTGGATTGAGTGGTGAACCTGTACATACAAAGATGTGAATGGTTAATCTTTTGTCACAGGAAAACATATGTAAACGAAGAGTTCAGATGAAGCGGTGATGAAGAAGTTTGAACTTACCAACATTTGACGTAGGTGTCTGAGGCCCAGCTTTACTGTTCTTATTCTTTGACTTAGAAGCCTTAGCAGCTTTTCCAGAGACTGGAGTGAGCAGTGGACTGTCAGTAAATCCAGGGCTGGTAATCATACATTCACTTGACTCAGCAGCATCATTTTCTTCAGATGCAGCTTTTCTTTTTAGCTGCAGAAGAGAGGACTTGTGTTATATCCCAAGAGGAGATATATCTATCATCAGCGATTTCAGAACATGCAGAAAATGCATCATCTTAAGCATAAACTAAATCCTGGGTCCTGACAACAGAATTCACGGATGTAATCTACAAAGCAAATAGGAACTAACCAACAACATATTGCCATCCTTAGTGGCACCAAATCATTGTACTTCATAGACATAGTCAACTCAGAACCTAAATTATTTCATCAGCTCGAACTTAGAAGAACTGGTGAAGGTGAACAGAAGCACTAAGTGTATCAGTATCCATTCAGAGAGAACCATATGCAAGTGGCAGTACAATGTCAGATATGACATATGACAACACAAGGATATTGTTATACAAGCAAATAGCTTATCAAATATCAAATGAGATATGGACTGTGGAGTCTAGATTAGCAGCAAACAATTAATATAACAGGCAGCAGCATAAGAATCATTTGACCTATGCCAGCCTACATGATTACTTAGACGATAATCCTAAGCCAAACTATCTCATTAGATCTTTCAGAGTATTAATAAGCTACTAAAACCTATGCCTAATTGAACCTTTGACCTGAAGTAGATAGCGTGAAAGTTTCATGACAACTATCTGAGAGAGCAATATGCTTGCCTCGCACTGATCTGGTAAGAGCTTACACAAAAACAGTGATAGGCTGAAAGAAACTCAGGTGCTCTGCACCATTAGTTGTTGACCTTGTTGCGTCGATAACACTATATTATTACACTGTATTCGATATAAGCAAAGATTCTCCGCGGGTGAAGTGATTGAGCACCAAACACCAACATGAGCAACCACCCAATCTTCTCTCTTTGCGAGCTCACAGAACAAAATTTGGAGTGCAAGAGTATATAAACAGTGGTTCAAGCATGTCCTACAAGCTTCAACAAAACCAGATCCTACTGCCATCCATGCGATGTGCAAGCGGTTGTGGCAACTGGCAAGGACTAAAGGGACTATGCTATTAGGAACTGTAATCTAAGTTTCCCTCTATTCCGAATCTCGCTGTGGGCAACAACTACGTGGCATGAATTCTTTCTTTTATGGATCTGCGTCACACATCTAACATAGTTCACGCTTACCTAACATCAAAATAATTGCAGGTACTGAGCATTTAAGCTGCCCAAAACTGGGAAGACTTTGGGGAAGCTAAGAAATTGACCACAATTTCAGCCGAATCTACATACGGCTCCTACAGCTACACTGTTATTGACACATAAACAAAGCAAAACGCGAAAATTTTCAAATTTTCACTGATAATCAACTACAGAACAGCTGAGACCACAGAAAAGCTCAACAACACCCGCACCAAAAACCCCCCAAAAACAACGGAACAAATCGAGCGGCAGCATCTCACTGGCGTCCGGATGACCAGCCCCTCCTCAATATCACCACCGCCCCCCGCGCTGAGGCCGCCGGTGCCGGCCCCACCGGCGCCGGCGGCAGCAGGAGCCTGCGCGGGGAAGCGGTGGTAGTCGTTGGGGGCGGCGAACGGCCGGCGCGCCGGCGCGGAGAACGCCAGTGGAGGGCGCAGCGACTGCAGGATCTTCTGCGCGGCCGGCGGCCTGCCGCCCCCCGACATCGGCCTCGGCTCCAGCGTCCACCCCGATCTCGCGATCGAGCGCCGCGGGGGCCCCGGCTCCCGGGAGCGACCGGCGTGGGCTGCGGCGGGGAGGGGGCTGGGCGGCGGGGGGCTCGCCGGACCTAGGGTTCCGGCGGCGGCGGGGGCGGGGAGGTGGGTGGGTGGGTGGGTAAAAGAGGGGGAGGGGAATAGAGAGGATGGAGAGGGGCGGAGAGAGAAAAGAGGGCAGAAAACGAGGGAAGGAGGGAGGGAAAGAGCGTTTGGGGGTCTCGCTCGGGTCGGGGTGGACATGGAGGGAACCGGCCCAGGCCCAGCTCCAGCAGCCTGCTCCATTTCGTTCCAATGGGCCGGCCGCTTCGTGATCCCATGAGCTTTTCCTCGTGGGCCCGTGGCCTCCTTTCATTTCCCCCCTTCTTCTTTACCGTTTGATGCTATTTTTGTTTATCATGATTTACTCGAACTACGAATTTGAAGTAGTGGAGTGTTTATTGACTCATTTTCACGTCAAGGTTGTTTTCCTTCTAAAGTGGTTTTTTTACTTATTATAGAACCTTCTGCTATGCTTTTGGAAAATTCAAAACAATCGATCAGTATTTTTTTTCTGCAGAGAGAATGCATCCAACCGGAGCAGGCAAGATGATAAGTGAAGGTGGAAATACTCACGCGCTTGAGATTTTATTACAAATCAATGGCTTATATAGAGTACAGGAGATAAGACGGTTTTCAAACAAACCGAATCCATGCCAAAAAAGAATCATAACAAACTAGGAAACAAACTAGAAAAGTTATCTTCTGTAGTGTAGTTATCCGAATCTCAATTGGTCGTGGTCATATGACCGACCATGGTCGTTACGACCACTCGGCGCTTACAACCATGCCACTCAGCCGTGATCGTATGATTGACCATGGTCGTTACGACCACTCGATGCTTACGACCACATATGTAGTCTAACAAGCTCGATTGGCCGTGGTTGTATGACCGACTATGGTCGTTATGACCACTTGATGCTTACGACCACGCCACTCAGTCATGGTTGTATGACCGACCATGGTCGTTATGACCACTCGACACTTATGACCACCTATGTAGTCTAACAGCCCCCCTACCACAATCGGAGCGGGAGTACAGCAGACGTTCAGGCTAAAGCAGAACTCATTGAAGACAGTCGAGGGCAGTCCCTTGGTGAAGGTGTCTATGTACTGAGACGACGTCAGCACGTGCATGACGCGGACATCACCGAAAGTAACTTGTTCGCACACAAAAATGGAGATCTATCTCGACATATTTCATGCGTTGGTACTGAACGGCCTTAGTGGAGAGGTAGACGGTGCTGATATTGTCGCAGTACACCACGGTGGCCTTCTAGAGGGGGCAACGGAGCTCTTGGAGGAGTTGGAGAAACCAACAAGTCTAAGCAATGGCGTTGGCGATGACACGATACTCAGCTTCGGCGTTCGAGCGAGAGATAGTCTACTGGCACTTGGAGGACCATGACACCATATTGTCGCCAAGGAAGACACCGTAACCGAAGGTAGACTTGCATGTGTTGGGGCAGCTGGCCTAATCAGTGTCGGTGTAGGCCGTGAGTGACGTGGGTGACGAGCAGTGCAATTGAAGACTGAAGTCTATAGTACCTTGGAGATACCGGAGAATCCGCTTGACCGCATTGAGGTGCGGTTCGTGGGGGTCATGCATGTGCAAACAGACTTGCTGTAAGGCATATATCATGTTTGGCCTAGTGAAGATCAAGTATTGGAGTGCCCCCGACGAGACTTCGGTACTCGGTAGGATTGTCGACTGGTGAGCTAGCAGAGGAGAGCTTGGACTACGTGTCAACAGGCGTACTGCAAGGGTTTCAATTGCTCATGTCGGCACGGTCCAAAGTGTCGAGGACGTACTGCCGTTGGGATAATACCATGCCATGGGCGGAGTGAGACACCAAGACGTTGAGGAATAAAGTGTAGAGCACCGAGATCCTTGAGGGAGAACTCATGCTGTAGCGCCATGATAGTCCATCGTAGAAGCTCGTCAGTCGATGCAGTGAGGACGATGTTGTTAACGTAGAGAAGAAGGTAGACGATGTCAGACCTGCAAGTGAGGACAAACAGGGACAAGTTGGCACGCGACTTGATGAGGCCGAGGCTAAGGAGGTGCGAGGCGAACCATTGAACCACGCTCGCAGTGCTTACTTGAGGCCATAGAGCGACTTGTTCAGGCGGCAAACATGAGTCGGCGCAGAGAGGTCGACAAAGCCGAAGGGCTGCTCGCAGTAGACTATCTCAGAGAGGGTGCCATGGAGGAAGGCATTGTTGACATCAAGCTGGTGCACCAGCCAGTCCAAGGCAATGACGATGGAGAGGACTGTGCGCATGGTGGCCAGATTAACAACAGGGCTGAAGGTCTTGCCGTAGTCGATACCAGCTTGTTGAGAGAAGCCGCGAAGCACCCATTGAGCTTGGTAGCGGTCGAGAGAACCATCGAGCTTGTGCTTGTGTCAATATATCCACTTGCCGGACACAACATTAGCACCTAGTGGCGAGGAACAAGATCCCACATCCTATTGGCCTGGAGAGCGGAGAACTTATCGACCATGGTGGCATGCCAATTGGCATCCTTGAGAGCGCCGTGGTAGCTCTTAGGAAGAGGAGAGATGACCGCAGCGTGAAGATTAAGCCGGTCAACCGGCTTACGGACGCCATGCTTGCCACGTGTAAGCATCCGGTGCTCATTGAGTGGTGCGAGTGGAGCAGCATGTGCCAACGCGGTGGGAGGTGCGGCAGTGGGAGCGGTGGGAGGTGCGACAGTGGGCGCGTCGGAAGGATGCGCGGCACGGGAGGGACATGCACGTGAGGAAGCACAAGCGTGGGCGCAAGTTCGACTGGTGGCTAGGGAGTGGCAGGAGCAGGAGCTGTGTGGGCTGGGCGCTAGATAATCGGCACGGGAGTGTGGAATAAGACCTCGTCCAAGAAAGAGATCACTAGGAGAGAGGGCGGTACATGTTGCGAAAGGAAAAGTAGACTCGTCAAACACGACGTGGTGGGACATGATGATGCGGTTGGAGGTGAGGTCAAGGCACCGGTATCCTTTATGATTGGAAGGATAGCCTAGAAACACACATGCAGCAGAATGAGGAGCAAGTTTGTGCGTGTCGATAACGGATAGGTTGAGATAGAAAAGACAACCAAAAACATGGAGATCAGCAAATGGGGGAGGTGTGTCAAGAAGAATCTTATGTGGGGTCTTATGTTTGAGAGTTTTAGTGGGATGCAGGTTAAGAAGATGAGTGGCTGCGCAGAAAGCCTCGGCCCAATAGATGAGAGGCATGCTTGCTTGCAATAGGAGGGATCACACCATGTTGTTGATGATGCAGATCACACACTCGACTTTGCCGTTTTTCTGAGACGTGTGGGGACAAGACAAGCGGAGAAGAACACCGATATGAAGAAAGTGAAGGTAGCTAGGCGGCAGTGTTGTCAAACTCACTACCATTGTCGCATTGAAGGGATTTGATGGAGGTTCCGAACTGGGTGGATGCGTACGCAAAGAAATTAGTGAGCATGGAGAAAACATCAGACTTGAGGCGTAGGGGGAATGTCCACAAGTAGTGGGAGAAGTCATCAAGAACGACAAGATAATACTTGTAACCAGAGACGCTAGAGAGAGGCGACGTCCAAAGATCACAATGTATGAGTTCAAAAGGCGCGGTGGCACGAGAAGTAGAAGTAGCAAAAGGCAAGTGGACATGTTTGCCGAGTTGACAGTCATGACAAATAGACTTAGTATGAGTTTTTATTGCATGGAATAGAAAAGGCACGTACTAAGTGTGACAAAGCTTGATTGCTAAGATGACCTAAGCGTCGATGCCACAAGGTTGAAGGCGATGTCGTGATGGAGAGGGCGTGTGCAGCAGGGGATGGCACTTGGAAAGGGTAGAGGTTACCGCGACTATTGCACCTAATGATCACATTCTTGGTGCAAAGATCCTTCACAAAGAGACCAAATGGGTCAAACTCAATAGAACAGTGATTATCAATAATGAATAGTCAGACAAAAATAAGTTGTTGATAATATGTGGAGTGACGAGGACATTGTTGAGGTTAAACGAATGAGATGGTGTGGAAAAGGTTGTGTAGCCAGTGTGGGTAATGGGGAGCGTGGAACCATTGCCAACAATGACGTGATGGGGTGCAGCGGAAGATGAAATGGAGCGGGAAAGATTACTCTGATCCGGTGTCATGTGCGCAGATGGGCCGGAATCCATGTATCATTCAGACAAGAGCAACAGAGCCAACGTCATGGTGTTGAAGGCACTCAAGAGCTAGTTCTGGTCGAAGGAGTGTGCGGGCGACAGACGAGCACTGCCGGGCATGGCTGCTTGCTAAGCTGTGCTAGGCCATAGGGCACCGTGCCAGGGCGTCATGGGTGACGGAGGCGGCTATGGCTGGACAGAGGCGTGGAAAGCATGCGGAGCACTGGAGGGATGCAGGCCGAGGACCCCTTGACTGGTGGGACGTAGCACCGTGTTCCATGGATCAGGCCACATCTGAATGGAGCCGGCCCAAAGATTCTGAAGAGACGGCCAAGGTGCAGCTCCTTGCTTGGTGCCACCAGAGGTTGATCCACCGCCATTGTGGCTGCCGTTGCCATGTTGCGACAACGGTTGGTATTGGAGCTGCGAGTGTTGGAGGTGTCGTTGCCGTATGTGGTGCCACCACGAGAGTAGTTCCCGCCAGAACCATTGGTGGTGGCGTTGTTGACGGTGGACGTGCCCTTGGAGTTGCTACTGCCACCGGAGGAATTGTGGGTGACGAACACAGTGTGCGACGAGTCAAATGCCGCGCTGGTGCTGAGCTCCTCAAGCAAGAGAGCGAAGCGCATCTCATTGAAGGACAGGAGCGGTTGTTGCATGGAGATGAGGGTGCACATGTGCGCATACCGCTGGTGCAGTCCGCGCAAGGTGTTGAGGACAAGGCCTTTGTTGAGGATGGTGGTGCCGACGGCCGTTAGTTCATCAGCGAGGGACTTTTGTTTGTGACAATAATCTCCAATGGACATTGCGCCTTGCATGAGGCCGTAGAACTCTTGTTCAAGAAGGGTGTTGTCACAATAGATGCCTTCGATGGACGCTCAAACGGTGTAGGCGAAGATAGCAGAGTCCATCACCATGGCAACAATCTCAGAGGAGATGGTGCCATATAGCCAGGAACGGACGAGGGCATCTAGGCATCGCCACTGGGGGTCGGGGTTGGACATGGATGACGATGTGATATGGTCCTCGAGAGCATATTTGCAGAGAGCAACTTCGAATAGCCTGTGCCAGTACGCGTAGTTCCCGGCTATGATGTCGAGGGTGATAGAAACGAGTGCCTTGACACTCGGAATAGCAATGGCATGTGCCCATAGCGTGGCCTTAGCAGTAGCCTCCTCCTTGGTAGCAGCCTAGGCTATGGTGGCGGGGTCGGTCAGGGTAGTCATGAGAGAGAGGGAGATAGGGACTGGTGGTGGGATGGTCTCAGGAAAAAGAACCCTTTGATACCATGAAGGCGAAAATATTCATGCGCTTGAGATTTTATTACAAGTCAATGGCTTATATAGAGTACAGGAGATAAGACGGTTTTCAAACAAACTGAATCCATGCCAAAAAGAATCCTAACAAACTAGGAAAGTTATCTTCTGTAGTGCGGTTATCTGGATCTCGATTGGTCATGGTTATATGATTGACCATGGTCGTTATGACCACTCGGTGCTTATGACCACGCCACTCAGCCGTAGTTGTATAACCATGCCGTAGAAGGTCATAGTCGTTACGACCACTCGATATTTACAACCACCTGTGTAGCCTAACAATCTCGATTAGCTGTGGTCGTATGACCGACCATGGTCGTTACGACCACTTGGTGCTTACGACCACGCCACTCAGCCATGGTCATATATCCGTGCTATAGTTATATGACCGACTATAATTGTTTTGACAACTCAACGTTTATGACTACCTGTACAGTCTAACAACAAGGGCAACTCAATAAAACACACTTGGTGCCGCGTAGAGGATGCATGCGCACGTGGGTATACAAGACGGGAAAGGTTGAAAAGACAGCTTTGCTAAATTTTACAATTAATTAATTGCGAGATGTATCAGCATTTCAGAAGACAGCCCGCATCATCCAGAGAGAGAGAGAGAGAGAGAGAGAGAGAACAGTACACAGCCCACACGACGTACTCACGTACATAAATGAATGAGAATGCGAGCAAAAGCTACTCGGCTACTCCCCTGCTGCGATCATTTTTTGCGAAGCAAATTAAATTTTCAATCTTGTCACGGAATATAAAAAGCATATTTGTAGATTAAATTTCCTTTATTTCATTATCTATTGTAAAACTATCGTATATGACCGCTCATATGCTCCATATCATCTCTTAATGGAAGAGTGAGCAATATGACCACAACAACTACATGCCACTTCAATGGAGGAGCCCAATGCACATGCTTCGTATTTGTTTCACAACACAAGATGCACTCTTTTGTCCCTCTACACTGTAACATGATCATCCTAAGAGTATCGGTCAATGCTTTCCAAGGCCATCACATGATCACAGGCTGTCTTATCTACATATCTCAAAAATAAAAATAAAAACATTTCCTTGCATCCTATCATGAAGATACCATCTGTCAACATGTACGTAGGTCAAGAGGGATTCCCTATCATATATAATACACTATAATACGCTTAACATGGTGATGTATCCCGCGACAGAGGTTGAAAATTTGTGTTGGGGGTGTATTATTGATATTTAAATACGAGACTATTAAGTAATTATCAATAATTTCCTCTGTTATTTTTTAAGTATCGTCTTAGAATCTATGTCGTCAAACTTCCTAAAGTTTGACTGCTAATATGTTTAAAATTATCTAGAATGGTTATATAAAAATAATACCATTAGAATTATCGTTAAAGATACTTTTATAATATTATAATATTATTAGTATATAATAAGATAAAGTTATAAATAGTAACGGTCAAAATTACATCTCGTAGATCGTAAAAGTCAAAAACATCACTTAAAAAGAATGGAGGGAGTAATAAAATATTAGCGCTGGGTAAACCATTCATTGTGAATATTGTATTCACATGGTATCCTAACATTACTATATAATTAGTTGGCCCCATTAATTGGCTACTTTACACATTTAGTTGTGAAAATAACTTAATTTCATGGCGTGATAATAGTAGCAAATACTAACATTGACAAATAAATTCCATAGATTTTTGTTAGTACACTGCACAACTACTTGACAGTTCATATACTTTACCACTCGAAAAGCACGTATGATTTTTAGCACATCTATACTTAGTATGATAGTATTAATGTGGTCTATTAACGTCACATATGGCTTCAAAATTTGTAAGTAAAATATCTCATATAAAACATATCATATTAGTTTTGAATCATTGCACTCACAGTAATGGTCGTAATGGCTCAAATAAATAAAGAACCGGACACTTGATTTTTTAGTTAGAAACTAACATAATTCCTAAGAGCTAAATAAAATAAAGCATATGAGCCACCTTTTGGTGGCGTGGTAGAGTTGGGGGTGTACGACTCAAGCCTTCCACGGTTCAAATCCTTGTGCTTCAGTTGGAATTTTTGTAAGGTCGTGGATTTATCCTGACTCGTGTCTTTCTAAACGTGTACTAAGAGAACGCACTTGCGTATGTGTGCGCGCGTGGTGGTGCACGCGTGTGAGTCTTCCTTATAATCAAATAAATAAAATAAAACACTTTTATACTATTCACAAGGTGCCACATAGGCGGAGAAAAATAGGTGTTATGCTATCTACGAAATATGAACAGAGATTATGGAATACAATTTGTATCTAATTCCCTCAAGTGTTATTAAATTGCAATAAAGTCTAAATTCAATTGAAACATATAGCTTAAATTGCAATAAAGTCTAAATTCAATTGAAACATATAGCAAGAAAGGGTATATAGATATTTTTAAAAATTTTGGAGGTATAGCTAGAAAGGATATATAGATAATTTTTATGAATTTGAAGGTGCGCATGCGTACCGGGCACCCAATTTTCTCCGCCCATGGATACATACATCAAAGTTGATGCAAGAGATAGCAGTCATTTGAAGTATGTCGTAGACAAACAACACGTAAGTGCAACACACACAAAGCTAAAACAAAAATGAACTTGCACTGATGATTCAACAGCAAATAGATAATTAACTAAATTAAATTAATTTAGCATTTTGAACTGGGTGTTCAACCATCACAAACTAAAAATTTAGATTGGAGGATTTGCCTCATGCATAAACATGGAATTTGATAATTTGCCCCCACATGTCAATGAGATATCATAGGGCAAATCATCAAATTAATGCAATGAAAGGTATGGCAAAAGATCAATTATTCTAAAAATTTAGGGGCTAAGGAAGCTAATAGAACCGATAACCCACAAACAAATGGAGATGTTTGGAAAGAAACATTAAGATAAGAATAAAAACCTTAACGCATTTTTATCATCGACGGTTTTACATGTGTAGCCATTTGCCTGGCTGGTGGAGCTATTGGGATGGTCTCTTCTTTTGTGCAGAGGGGAGAATGAAAACTAGATACTACAATGAAAGGGGTTGCTTTGACTTTGTTAACACTGTGCGTTACATTGTTTTCTACTTGGCCGCAAGATTGGCTATGAGTACACATCTATATCGAACCGTAAGATCATTTTGATTGCCAGTAGTAACCTAGATTACCTACCGCAGTTGTATTTTTAAAAAGGACCTACCTCTATTGTTGGTCCTCTACCATGATGTTACTGCTAGGATATCTGATTAGAGTATACTAGTGCATACCAGGTTAAGTTCGAACATCCAACCTCGCTTTGGGCGAATAGATGTTCTAAACATTCTAGCGCATAAGTCAGTCCACAACTATCCTTAGCAAACAAAAATTTCAGCTCACTATACGGAAGAAAAGGATGTTTTTGGACAGTTTGCAAAGATGGAGCTGGTAGTTATTTTCATTTATTGTTCGACCTAGACTTTTTTTTTATGCTTTTGCGAGGGGAGTACGAGTGAGATTAATTTATGACTGTGGTCTATGTTTTTATATGTATTTTCGTACGAAGAAAACGAAAACTGATAATTTGCTTCTAAAAAATTATTCTGATAAATTGTTTGATAAATCGTTGTAAAATGATGATGAAAAAACTATATAAAACTATAAATTAAAATAAGATGAAATAAGGTGAAAAGAACAGCCATAAAACACCGAGTGAGCCAGATGGTTTACGATCGTGCCATCAAGGCTGGACGAGTGGAGTGCGTGGCTTGGCGGGGACACGTCCGTATTTAAAACCTCGAGCCAGGGTGGCAGGTAGACAGGTAATCACCACCCCAAACCCCATCTGCACGCGCACACGGCGCACCCAATCCCCTCGTCATCCACTCCGGAGCGAGCCCGGCCATGGCCTGCTCCTTCGCCACCGCCACCGTCGTTTCCTCCACCCCCACCTCCAGGCCCCTCGCCGCCGCCTCCCCCGCCGCACTGCACTCCCTCTCCGTCCCTCGCGCCCTCTCCGCCGCAGCGAGGCCCCTCCGCCTCGCCGCCGCCTCCAGATCCTCTCGGACCAGCGCCTTCGTCGCCCGCGCCGGTGGACTGGTAAGCCTCGTGTCCGTGCCGGTCTCTCTTGGGGGGTTGGATTCGCCTCCTGCTCACTGGTCGTGGTGCCTGTGCTTTGCTTTGCAGGACGATTTGCCGTTGGTCGGGAACAAGGCGCCCGACTTCGAGGCCGAGGCCGTCTTCGACCAGGAGTTCATCAATGTATGCGCGCCTGCTGCTTCCCTAGCTCCAACCGTAGCATAGTCGGAGATGTTCCTCCGCTCAATTTTTGGTGATTGGTTTCCTGTAGTGCGTTGGCGGTGTATGTCCTGAATTCTGACGGTCACTCCCGTGGTTGCTATCCTGTGTGTTTGCAGGTCAAGCTATCTGATTACGTCGGGAAGAAGTACGTGATTCTGTTCTTCTACCCCTTGGACTTCACCTTCGTCTGCCCGACAGGTTAGTTTAAAACATTCGGAGCAAGATCGTTTGGATGCCGGCGAACCTTGGCCCGAGGAGGCTCTGATAAATGCATGTCTGATCATTGCAGAGATTACCGCTTTCAGCGACAGATACGAGGAATTTGAGAAGTTGAACACTGAGATCCTCGGTGTTTCAATCGACAGTGTGGTATGTTATAACTTCTTGAATTGCTGGCTTTTCACACTTGTGGTAGCATCTGCACTATAGCTGATAGGTCGTTCATTTGATCCAGTGAATGATATTGTAACTGTAGTTTCAGCTTTGCAAAAATTAAGGTTTTATGTACCATGTCTCATGTAACTGAGCTGGTTTCAAAACCTACCACATAAACGAATTAAATGTACCGATGCCTTTATAGTGCCTGTGCATGAAATTGTCGTGGCGCTATATGTAGATAGCTGTCTAAGTGCAGTTAA
This sequence comes from Dendrocalamus sinicus, assembly GCA_036346575.1. Lineage (NCBI taxonomy): Eukaryota > Viridiplantae > Streptophyta > Magnoliopsida > Poales > Poaceae > Dendrocalamus > Dendrocalamus sinicus. The sequence goes on from CM070644.1 coordinate 26,588,590, forward strand.
GTTCTGGTACGTACTTGCTCATAAGAGAAATGAAATTATTGTGTGTGCTTATCTGTTAATATGGCCGGATCAGTTGCTTCTATATATACTGAGAAATCTGCACGCTAGTCCTGTATGGAGCTTAAGTGCTGGTCTTGTTTCACAATGAGCTGTAAACTGTGTTCATCCAGTTTCAACAAGAAGAAACTGGGGCATCGTGACGCTATGTCCTGTCAGTCTAAATAGTGCTGGCCCTGTATGCACAGTTCTAGAGTTTACTTCGTGTTTTCTAAAAGTAAATTTTGGAAAATATATTTTCAGAGCGAAACAGTAATGTTAGTTTTTTCAAGTCAAGTTTCCTTTTTTGGCCGCCAGTTTCCCTGACAAGGAAGTATGACTACACATGCTCTGCTCTTCCCCATAAGGAAATATACACTGATATGCTAGTTCAACTAATGGAACGATTAACCAGAAAATTGCTCTGCATGGATTTAATAGCCGTGACAGGTAACGACAATTTGCTTTTTTTGTTTTGTTATGGTGTAATAGGTGTTATCGAACTAATGTTATTCTACATCACATGATTGTTGTGTTGTACTCATCTCTTTTTTTCACTTGATGGCCTTATATTAGTTTTAGATATAGTTTCATCATGGACATAACCTTCTCAATGGTGTTTCATCTCCATCCTTGTATAATAACCTGACATTTCAACGATTATTTGGATGTAGTTCTCCCATCTTGCCTGGGTACAGACAGACAGGAAGTCTGGTGGGCTTGGTGATCTGAAGTACCCACTGATTTCTGATGTTACTAAATCAATTTCAAAGTCCTTTGGTGTCCTTATCCCTGACCAGGTGTTCCATTTTGACCAATTGTTATTCTTACTCTGCCATGTTGAGTGGTATTGCCTTTTCTTTTCTGCCTTCCTGTTTTATGTTGCTTTCTAAATCTGAATACTCTGTCAACAGGGAATTGCTCTGAGAGGACTTTTCATCATTGACAAGGAGGGAGTAATTCAGCACTCTACCATTAACAACCTTGCCATTGGACGCAGTGTGGACGAGACCATGAGGACCCTTCAGGTATTTTACATCTTACTCATGCTGAATTTTCGTGCTGGCCCTTGCTTCAGCATATCGGAAACAAAGGACAAGTTGCTGGTTTAGTCATAAACCAAAAATTTACTTAACATTCATGGTGCTTGTGAAGCACAACTCATGCAAGATACAGCATTTCGGTGTGCATTGTAATACGTAATCTGACCATGTCACAGTTCACTGATTGCATAATCTGACCGCTCCTTTCGAGTGTTTCAGGCTTTGCAATACGTCCAAGATAACCCGGACGAGGTCTGCCCTGCGGGATGGAAGCCTGGGGAGAAGTCCATGAAGCCCGACCCCAAGGGCAGCAAGGAGTACTTCGCGGCCATCTAGACGCGATAAGTTTGCTGCTGATCATGAATGATGGCGCTCCGTAGTGTATCAGCGGTGGATGCGGAATTTTGCTTTTGCGAGAGCATGCGTTGCGTTGCGTCGACATCTTGCTGTTCTGAACCAGGGTGTAGTAGCATATGTGCTTCTCTGATTGAATGCTGTCTCTAAGATCTTTCCCCCGCAGATAAGGTTTGTTTTGGTCAGTGTTACCACGACTCAGACATGGGTGTCAAGAGTCCGACTCGGATTCGAGTGTCCGATTCGGTAAACTTTAGAAAATAAGATTATGAGATTCGCCTAATATAAACATATTTTATCATAAAAATGATAGAAAATAAAAACATTAGGTAAGATTATGTGAATGCAATGAAGATTTGGCCCATACCATACTTTTTAGCCTATTTAATCTTTCAGGCCATTTGTGCATGTGGCCAGTCCACGGCCCATTTGCTTCTCTCCCCTCTTATCTCCTCTCTCTCCCCTCGCTAGGGGTGAAAACGGGTCGGGTTAATCCCGACCGATCCGGCACCGAATCCGATTGGTACCGAATCCGACTAGTACCGAATCCGGAGAAAAAAAATATGGGTTAGGATATGGTAACAGCAATATCCGTCTGAATCCGAATATCCGTCCGAATCCGATACGTCTTCAAGTATGATTTCAGGTTAGTGCTACTATTTGACGTTTCATTTTCTTTTGTAATGATAAAATAAAATCTTCCACATCAGCTATTAAATAGTAACATCAAGTCAGTGCGTCCTACTCCATTTACTGCATTGTATGCATTCCTTACAAACAAGTAGGGGTGCAAACGAATTGGGTTAATCCCGACCGATCCGACACCGAATCCGATTGGTACCGAATCCGATTGATACCGAATCCGGAGAAAAAATATGGGTTAGGATATGGTAACAGCAATATCCGTCCGAATCCGATCCGTTTTCACCCTTACCCCTCGCTCTCACTTCACCAATCTCCATAGACCTCACATACCCTTTCTCCTCTCTCTCTCTCTCTCTCCCTCTTATTCTCTTGCCTTCTGCATTGCATGCTTCTCCTGAGCTGCGTCGCCGTCCCCAGCGAGCTCCACTGCCGCTGTTTTCTCCTCTCCCCACTGCCACCGTGCCCCGTGCCACTCCACTCTGCCTCTCCTCTCCCCCTGTTGCCTGCCAACTCCAGCCATCGTCGCCGCTTGTGTGCTTCCCTAGGCCACCACCGCTTCGCCCGCGCCGCCTCTAGATCAGGCTGTGTCATCGCTCGAGCCACCACAGTCACGCCGTGCACGCTGCTGTTGCCATTGATGCCAATTCTGCCAGATCTGAGGTGCGCCCGGTGAGCCGCCATCGTCGCAGCAGGTATAGCTTGGCCCCCTTGCAATTTGTGTTTTGCTGGCTTAAATGATGTGTTATATTGACTTGGACACAGCCATGGGTGTCACACGCGTGTCACACCATGTCAGACACGAGTTGATGCACGAATACGTGTTGACGCGCCAAAAATATTTTAGACATACGAGTCCAGGTAACACTGGTTTTGGTCATACATTAGAAAATTCAAGCCTTTAAGAGGGTTTGTTTGGATGGATTGCTCGCTTATTTGGTCATGCTAGCCAGATGCTTGTCCGTGCACGACATGTTTGACTTCCTGTGGATGCTGTTTGGTTCATTGCACTGTACAGTTTACTAGCATTCTATTGCCAGATCCGAATATGCTAATTTAAATCTTTTATGTATACTGTACTAGTCTAAAATCATACTAGTGTGTATAGTGCAATATAAATGAAACATCATTGCATACACATGAATAATAAGAAACTAGCTGAATGCCTATGCTTTACTACAAATAAAAAAAATCATATTATCTCTGCATGTTGAGTCGATATTTTTGGGATCGGCCGCCCGATCTACGTGCTCGGCTACATTGTGCCTTCGCGCCCTTGTTCTTCCGCGCACCTAGTCGAGCTTTGTTATTTTTTTCTTGTTAGAGAATTTTTAGAGTGGTGAAATTTATATTTTTTTTAGTAGATTGCTTTTTCTGTTTTTCTTACAATTTTTTTAGAAAGGTGTAAGGGAGAGTTATGAGATTCAAACGGATCACTACCACTAACTCTCTCTTTTAAGTAGCAGAGATAAACAAATAACTTTATTATTAGAGTAACAATCTTAGGGTCAAAGCTTGCGATTAATAGCTTTAATGGCCAAACAGCTCAAATAAATTGCAGCGGAAAGAACAAAGATACCTTCAAATGTATCTCATCCATATGCCCACATGCAATCGACTGCGGTAGCGTGATCTAATTCTTTTTGATCCTTGACGTAGTGGTCTTCCTTGAACAATGAAGTGTAACTGGCATCTTCAGCACATGAGCAACATTTTTGTATAGTAAGGGTAAGCACATAGAGAGCCTGTTCTTTTCAGCTTCTAAAAGTTGTTTTTCGGCTTTTCTACAGTAACTAGCTTTTACACAGAGTATTTTTTCAAGATAGAGTCTACTAGTTAATTATAGTACATACTGTGCCGACTTTATTTATATCGGCAAAAACCACACGTGAGTTTCTATTACTCTGTAATCTCTTGCACGATTATCCCAAAAGCTACAAGCCACAGCCAAAATCCATAAACTTCAGCAAAAAATGGACAGGCCCAGAGTACAAATTTTTTGTACGAATAATCCATTTTTATTTGAAATTACAGAAATATACCCGCGAGAATTTTTTTTTACAAAAATAGGCTCCAGTCGCCCAATTGGGGGGGGGGGGGACGACTGGAGCCTATCGCCCAACCAGGGGCCGACAGAGTCACTGTCGCCCTACCCTCAAGCGACTGCATCTAGTCGCCCTCCCGTTGGGCGATTTTCATGCAGTCGCCCAATAGGGCGGCGACTGGATGCAGTCCCCCGTGAATGTTTTAAATTTTGTCAATTTTGTAGTTTTAAACTGGTAAAAAATCTGCTAAAGTTGTAATAAAAGTTTATGCTAATTGTATGTTGTAGGTGCGTAAATAATTTTAGAAAAATTTTTTAGGAACGATTGACCTTAAAATAATTGATACATACGATGGTAAGTGATATTTTGATGTTACTAAGAATCTTCATGTGGTTGCCATCATTGAAGTTCATTATTCGTTTGGAGCGTGCATCGAGTAGGTAACGAGGAGTATAAATAAGCACAGCATAGTACTAAAAAGTTCACATCGTAAATAAAAAACATAAGTAGTACATGAAACAATGGTGTACAATCAGGCGTCACCCTGGCCTGCCCCGTCTCCATGCTCGTGTCCTCCCGTACGGCCCCTCTTGGCCGTCCTCCGCTGCAACAGGTTATGACGCTCCGAGAATATAAAACGATCAGGAGCGTGTCACACCCGCCTCTGAGCTGGTGGAGTCAGCTGCACCTCTGGCTGTGTGCCCTCCAGTGCACCGGGGAGGGCATTGCCGGAGAGAACCTCTGGTGCTGTGTCAAGAGGTGCAGACCCAGACGACTGCCTGACCCACTCGGAGAAGTACTGGTCCACATCGTCCGGGCTTGTGGAGGGGCCGTACCGGTACTCGGACGGGAAAAGACCTGCAAAAGTAATATCATTAGTTTCAGATGTAAAGCATTGCAATAAAATAGAGATCGTACGATACGTACCCTTAGTTGGCGCCATCGTGCCTGGAGGAGGGGCGTACGATGTCGAGTACACCCCCTGTGTGGGTAAGCCAGGGATGTACGGAGGACGCAAGAACATCTGCCCTGGCGGTGTACGAGGCCATCCCCAGGCAGATCCTCCAGCCTCGTCTGGGTGAGGTGCTATAGGACATGCTCACGTAGAGCCTCCAAAGTAGTGCCACGCCGGTCGGGGCAGCACCGGTGGCCGAGTCGTCCATGTGCTGGGTGTGGGCGTGGAGGCCGTTGGTAGCCTCGTGCAGGACAGCAGGTGCACGACACATGTACCCTACTCCTTGAAATGACGGTACGCGCTGATGTGCTCCTCGTGGCCCACCTCGGGCACCTGCGGTGAGCCTATGCAGCATACTCTCGACCTCCATGACGATCGAAACACCCACATCAGACTGAAGGAAATAACATAAAATGGTTAATTATCCAAGGTAGCATTGCCATTAGGGAATGTTCGAAAATACGTGTAACGTACCACGATGTGCGCGTCCCGCGTGAGGTGCGCGGGATATGTGTCTGTCGGAGCTACGAGATGGCCGGGGGGGGGGCGGTCCACGACATGTACAAGCCTCATACGTGTCCGGCTCTGGTACCAGCGCAAGTACTCCGTGTACTCTGTGCTGTCGTAGGGGCGGTCCTCGTCAACCACGTCGTCAAGCGCACCGTCCCACTGCGCAATCCACCCCTACATCTTCGTTGTCCAGTCCGTGCCGTGTTTCACTCCCTTTCTAGAGTGCCTGCTTGTAGGACCACTTCATTAGTAATTTCCAATGGAATAGTAAGTATGTACAATTTTATAAGACGCGGGCACTCACGTGTGCACAGAAGGCGGTAGTGCAGGTCCGACTGGTACCGGGACAGCCTAGCGTAGACCAAACTGCCGCATCACTTGCTGCGGCGAGTAGTCCTCCACGAAGATGTTGTAGACGAGCTTCTGGTGCATCAACCAGAAAGCCCGGTTGTGCCAGCATAGGGTCGACAACCCATCGGGAGCACGGTCCATCAGTGTCGCCTGTGAGTAGGGATGCAAACGGAGCGGATATGGACGGATATTGCTCATCCCGTATCCTTTTCCATATTTTTTTGTCGGAGTCAGAGTCGGACACGAATAGTGCCGGATACGAATACAAATGCGGATATTCTCGGTCACGAATATGGAATGAATACATGCCGCTCCGAATACGGTTAGTTTCGGTCATGAATATTTAATCGGATAATTCGCGAAAGCAAATTTCATATGGTGGCAGAGACAAATTAAGCAAACTGAAATCTAATACGAGTGTACCGACATTGCTACAGCGACCGAAACAAGCAATCTTATATAAATAAATGATGCTACATTTCAAGAAGAGTCGGAGATTCTACCTGTCCGGCGGAGAGGCTAGGTATCCGACTCCGTTTCCGTATCCGGTAACTATCCAGGTAACTATCCGGCAACTATCCAGAAAAATATTCGGATAGTTCCGTATCCGTCGGATAATGCTTGTTCCGAATCCGTTTCCGTATCCGATAAAAAATATCCGAATCCGTTTTCGTATCCGACAAAACCTTCGGATATCCAAAAATTTGCTCCGAATTGTATCTGAATTAAAACGGACGGACAGTCGGTCGAAAAATATCCGCTCCATTTGCACCCCTACCTGTGAGTACAGCTCTCAGTGCACGTCGTCTGCTCAACAAAGGGCAGATATGCCCGCGTGACCTGCACATGTGCGAACTGCACCTGCAAGGACGAATAGGTGTTACGTACGACCGTCATTAGTACAAAGGAAATAACTAATTGACATATGACTTACCTGTCGACGACACCAAAGAGAACACATCGTCGGTCGGTCGACGTATCCCCCCGGATACATCTCGGGCCCGTACGGACCCATGTCATTAGCAAAGGTTGTCCGAGGCTGAAGCGCTCGAACGACCACAGCTACAGTAGTAGGGGACAACCTGCAAGGACCGAGTTCACCTTGAACCTCCCGCACGCATCGCATAGGCCACGGTAAGTCGCGGCAAGTACGGCCGATCCCCAGCTGACCTGGGGGGCCTCGCCGACCGCAATCGCCCTAGCATGAGCGATGAGGCGCGCATCGACACTGTTGCTATGGCTACTGGTGAAGAGCACCCAACCAAACAGCCACAGCAAGTACGCTTCCAAATGGCGCGAGACCTGGTGATCGTCCACCTCTGGGTCCATCCGCTCCACCTGAATGCAAACAAGATGTTATTAGTACGTAATAACGTAAATAAGAGCTTCAACGACATGATCGATTGTAAAGACTACGTACCGGAACTGTGCGAGCCACCTCAGCGATGGCCCGTGGGTCTGACTTGCCGGTAGATGTGGTACTCACCCACGACACCCGGTGGAAGGACCCCCTCAAATCTGCAGAGCAGGTCAGCGCGCCACTCGACCGGAGCCTCTGGTAGGAAGGCAGCACCTCCCGCGATCGGAAGGCCAAGAAGCAGGGACGCATCCTATAGGGTCGGCGTCATCTCCCCGAATGGGAGGTGGAAAGTGTGCGTCTCGGGCCGCCAATGGTCCACCAAAGCCGTCAGCAGGGAACGGTCGAACGGGAAGCGTCGTGATCGCTCCACGGCCTCGTCCCCACCCGCGGCCAAGGCTGGTCCATCCTCGTTCGTGGCCTGCACCATCTGGGCAAGAGGGAGTAGCCCGGCATCCCGCAGCCTGCAAACATAGTGAAGGTCAGCATGAAACATTCTTACGGCAGCACTAAAACGCTGGCGAAGTGCAAACCTGGCTGTCCAACGGGGATTGAGTCTCCAGGCCACGCGAGGTGTGCGTGTCCGGACCACTCTCAGCTCAGCCGGCTCGTCCGCGCTCCCCGGTGGTGGCACACGACGGGAAGCATGATGCACGCGGTCCACGTGCTCGTCCAACAGGTGATTCCGCCAGGCGGAGTCACAACCATCATGTGCCATACCTGCAATTTATACATTACGGTGAATGAAATTTCTAAACTATAATTTTGTTTGCATGCAGATTTGATACGCATGCTGTTAATTTTGTAAAACTACATGTTTAATAAATTTAGTATAACAAATATTTAACCTTTTCTATCTGGATCTACACCTACAGTTGCTTCTTCGTCTCCTCTCTGTTTCTACGCCTGCTAATTTCCTATAATTACGTTCACTAAATTTTCTATACTAAAAATTGTATACTACAAATTTTCTGTACTAAAAATTGTATACTACAAATTTTCTATAATAAAATTTTTATACTAAAAATTGTACTAAAATTTCTGTACTAAAAATGTTCCATACTAAAAAAATGTATACTACAAACTTTCTATACTAAAAATTGTACTAACATTTTCATACTAAATTTTCTACATCTACAATTTTTACTACCACTAACATTTCATATAAAATATACTACAAATTTTCTATACTAAAAATTGTATACTACAAATTTTCTATACTTAAAATTTCTATATAAAAAATTGTACTAAAATTTTCATACTAAATTTTCTACATCTATAATTTTTACTACCACTAACATTTCATACAAAATTACGTTAACTAAATTTTCTATACTAAAAATTGTATACTACAAATTTTTCTATACAAAAATTTCTATACTAAAAATTGTACTAAAATCTCTATACTAAAAATGTTCTATACTAAAGAATGTATACTACAAATTTTCTATACTAAAAATTGTACTAAATTTTTCATACTACATTTTCTACATCTACAATTTTTACTAACACTAACATTTCATACAAAATAAACTACAAATGCAATGTACTAAAAAATATCTAAATCTAAAGATCTCACCCTCTCCTCCTTCTCTCCCTCTCCTCTTCTCCCCCTCCTCTTCTTCCCCTCCTTCCTCCTCTTCTCTCCTTTCTCTTCTTTCTCGTCTCCTTTCTTCGCTCGCCGAACAATCAAACGAATGAGGTAGCGCGCGCGCGTGCGCCGAGCGCTGCCTTTTTAACCCCTCTGCCGCCTTGCATTGTTAGGCAAGCGGCTTGTTGTCGCCTAACGCCAAAGCGATAAAATAACTCATTGTAACATCCTAAATTTTGGATGTTTGAAATTTTGAGAAATTTAAAACTTTTATTTGCATCTTACTGGCATTTGAATTTTGGTTCAACATCTTATTTGGGTTTTCCTGAGTTTAGTGTTGAGCAAATAATATTTGAAAATAATTCTCGAGCACAAAATAGCAATCCTAAAAATAAATAATTAGATAAATGAATACTAATAATTTACATAGTAATTAACCCTAAGAAGGTAACTCCAAAATTCTATCTACGAAATCAAAACCTGGTTTATAAATTAGTTAAAGGGAAATAGTTGAACTAAAAGTACAACTCAAATATATACATACATAAACTGTACAATTAAATTCAAGAATAGTCTTAACACTAGAACTAGAATTCAAATATCGAAAATAATGCCCAACTTAAAATTAACAAATCCTAATGAGAAGTAAAGTTCAAATTGAAAATCCAAGATTATAAAATTTTGCTCAAGCCTCCTTTCTTTTCCTTCATTTCCTTCTTCCTCTCCATTACATGTGGGCCCCCTCCTTTTTCTCTCACTCCCCTCTCTTTCCTCCCTTCTCTCCCCACTGCCCGAGCGGACACTGTTTTTCTTCCCCCGTTCTTCTCTCCGTACGCGCGTGTTCTGCTGCTCAGATCCGCCGCTAACCCCATCATCACTCCCAGGGACAAGTCCCGTCGCCGCGCTCTCTGCGTTGCGCCCTCGCCGCGTCGAGCCCCGCGTCCTCTCCTCCTGAGCCGCGCGCCCGGGTTTTGCCCGGTGGTCCGCCGCCACCGCCCGGTCTGCCGCCCCCGTTCGGTTTTTCCGTTGCAACCGCTCCTTCCCGCCCTCTTCGGCTATAAGATGTGTCTACCGTTCCCCTCTACAGCCGCGCCATCCTCCCCTCTTTCCCTCACCTCTTCTTTCCCTATTCGGTCTCCTCCTCAAGCCACGGCCGCCGCCGCCATTACCGCCGCCGATTGAGAGCCCGCCGAGCCGATTCCTCCTTCCCCGAGTATCCTTGGAACACGGCGAAGTTTTTCCCGTCCTCGGCCGGGCTCCTCCTTGCTTGTACTTCACCGCCACCATGGACCCTCTCCGCGCCGCCGTAGGTCCTCGCTGCCGGCGTGCCTCGGTGACTCATCGGCCCAGCTGTTGTGCGGTAAGCTTCCCCACCGCCCCTTCCTGCTCATACGCGCGCCGCCCTTCCCCCTCTCTTTCCCGATCGCCGGCGCCTCTTTCCCAACTCACCGGCCACCGCCCGAGCAACCGCCCCGCCGACTTGCGCCATCCCAGACCGCGCCGCCTTCTTCACCGGCTTGCACCACCTCCCGGGACCCCATTTTGCTAGCTCACCCCGCCTCTCTGACCTTCCCTCGCCGGAGCCCTGCCGCCGGCCGTACGCCCCCACATCCTCTGTTTCGGTCGGCTGGTTTATTCTGGACATAGCTGCAAACAGAGGAAAGAGGAAATAGCTAGCATGCCATGAACGCGGTTTATAACTTAGAAATTTCATCAAGGGTGGAACAACAAGTCCTTTCGTATTTGGTAAAACTATAGAAATGACATTAGAACTAATTAGTAAAGATTACAAGAATCATAGATGACTATCATAAGAATAACTCATAGCTATGGTTTTTAGATATCAGAACTTAAGTAAAAGAAGTAGGACAAGTTAGTTGCCCCTAAATTAAAGGATGCTTTAGGTATACATTGTATGGACTTCGGTAATTAAAATTTGTGAAAGCCCTTTTTGTAATAGCTAATACAATTCAATTAGCATAAACTCAAATGAAGTGCATATAATCTAGTTGTAGATGTATATGTAATAAACAGTAGGAAGAAAATGGATCAAAAATCAAATTGGATTTAATATTGGCTAAAGTCACATGTTAATCAAGGCCAACAAACTGATTATTTTACAAGGAATAAGTTATTTGAATATTAGGTAATATAGATTCACAAATAGAAATCATCTTGCATATAAATTACTTAAGATCAAAACTTAAAGGGGAGGCTTTATATAAATCATATGTAATTACAATATAAATATCATGAGAGTCCTTTTTAAAATAATAGCTAATATAAATAGTTATTATAAAGCCAACTTAATAAATCAACAAATATATGCATGGTGGATATAATACATACCTTAATTCGTAAATGCTAACCTTGATAAAATAATGTTCGGCTAAATTGATACACATATGTATATATATAACCTAACTCATGGAACTTCCTTGATGAATATAAAAATAGTAAAAGAAGCTATTAATAAAAGATTGATTCATCGGTTTCTACCATCGACTTTGCCTTAAGCCACTCAGATCACCCATTAACTCATAATAATACAAAAGTTGAGTTTATTCGGATTTATTTGGATCTTCTGAGTAATTTGCTTTTATTTGGATTCAGTCGTGTATCGCGTAATTAGAAATTGGAGCCTAAAGATTCTACGGGTCGAGCGGGAGCGAGATCAATGAAGATCAGAAATTAAAGATCATCGCATGAGGCAACTTTGTGTGAGCTCAAGACCGCAGTAAACTGCGCCAGGCAAGTCAATACTTTGATCATGTTGAACCTACATTTTCTGCAAATTACTTTGTTTTAAATTATCAAATTGCATGCTGTTATTTTATATGCAAATACATGTCTAATTTAGGATTCTAGTTATATGCCCATTGATTGTCTTGAATAATATTGCACCTCCTCTGGAATACTTGAATATGTGAACCTTGTCACCCTAGCAAAAATTATAATGGTAACTTTTGAAAATAAGTCCCTAATTATACGCCATGCTTAGTACTACATGAATACTCGGGGGCGCTGAAATGCCCCAAACATCATTTTCATTTTTAATCATGAGAAAATTTGGTTGGGCAGTCATGGTGGTAATGACTGGTATATGTTGGTATGAATATTTTATATTCCCAAAAACCCCAACTAGCTTAAATATCTGGGCGGATGGTTCGAGGGTGTGAGTGTGGTGCAGTGGATGCACAAAGTGGGTTAATGGTAGACCGCCCAGATACCACTAAGGACCGAATCTTGTCATGACCTCCTGTGTAAAACAGTACAACCACAAGTCTGTAAAATACAACTTGACTAAGTAAATTTATCGAAACCCCGGACTCATCTCACTGGTAGGGGATTGAAGGGGCTACGCTATGGCAAGGGGGCCTGAAGGGACACCAGTGGGGGGGTGAAGTTTCCCAGCTGTCCTACGTTGCGGAAAGTAGAAGCCCGAGCTGCGTAGTGGCTGTGGGAAACATCCCGCGCATAGATGGGACCCACCGCAAGTGGGAGAAGCCCATAAGGTGAGATGACAAAAGGGACTAGATACTTTGAAAAGTCACTGTGACGGTCTGCTCAACCACACTTCTAAGGAATCGTGTGGGGCAACGAGTTGATTGTCTCTTGTGGTGAAAGTGTACAAACTCTGTAGAGTCAAAACTATTCGAATAGCCGTGTCCACGGTCAAGGGCGGACATGGGAACTTAACCAGATGTAGTTCTATTTCAAAATGTTTTGTGGGTGGGATGGAAAAAGTGGAGGGCAGCGAAAGGCCCTGATTTGAGTTGTCCTGGGTGTTGTCCCAGTGGTAAGTTAAGCGGCTATAACGCTGAAAGATGTTATACGGTGTGATGCCGTATGTATGGAGAAATTATGGTGATATTAGGCATATGGTGTGATGCCATATGTATGGAAAATCATGTTAATATTCCTTGAACATTATGTTTTGTTCCAAAGTTGCTAGGTCTCAGGAAATTTTATATTGTATTTCAAATAGTGGCATTTCTATTCTTACAAAATAAAATATGGGAAGAATAAATAGAGTCGTAAGAAAAGAAGATGGCTGTTTATGGTAATTGCATAAAGAAGTTGGTGGATTTATGTTGATCATAATAGGGATAATGATAGTGTGAATTCTGGAAAAATAAATTGGTGGAGTCAAAAATGAATATATATAGGCTAGATAGATGATTTAAATGATCTTTGGAGAATTAGGAGTATAAAGGTAATTGTTGGATTACAACACTAATACTTAGTATAAATTCTTGGAAGATGTTGACAATGAGGGGATTAATATGATTTGATCAAATATTAGATGGATAATCTGAATCTTGGGAATTTGGAGGTATGAAAATAACTATGGGAGATTAATCTTGATCAATGATAATCTTGGTGGATATATATTAGTGAATCATAGACCTGATCAAGGATATTCTTGGTGGATATTTATTAGAGAATTCTAGATCTGATCAATAACATTTTTGGTGGATGTATACTAGCGATTTGTAGACTTGATCAATGATATTCTTGGTGGAGGTACAATAGTGAAGTAGTTAGAGATGGATTATAAGGTGATAAGTGGAAGAGCAAATTATGGTTGTGGACCAGTAACAAAAAGGATTGGACTGTTAGGGATTAGAATACAAAAGATATTGGTGGATTAAATAAGTGATATTAGATAAATAATGTCACTAGCTGCTTGGAGTTTTAGGCAGTACTTGCTCGATGGATTATATAGATTATGATACTCGCTGTTTGAGGATTAGACAACATTTGATTGGTGGATTGAACAATTGATGGTATTCGCTGTTTGGAGTTGTAGACAGCAAACCATATAGAGAGTGTATGATTGGTGGATTAATTAAATGATGTCGCTCTCAGTTTAGAGTATTAGACAATAATCAATATAGAAGGAATCAGGTCGGTGGATTAGTTAAAAGATGACACTCATTGTTTGGAGTCTTAGACAAGAATCGCAAGGGAAGTGTGTCTTTGGTGGATTAAGTCAATTATGGCAATCGCCATGTGGAGTTTAGGTAGGAATAATAACACTATGATGTGATAACAATAATGCTACTAAAAGCGATTTTTGGCAAATAAAATAACCCGAGCCTCTCCTTTGATAAGCCATGCATACTATTTATTTGCATTATGTGTATTGGCTCGCGAGCACGGGTTGGATCGCTCACGCCGCTTTGCGACAAAATTCATCATCAGAACCAAATCACCTCGCCTCGGCAACAAGGTTGGACAAGCCGCGTAAAAGATGAAGATGTCAAGGGCTAGGTCGCGCACCTCCGCTTGGTCGCTGTGGGCATGTCCTCAAGGTCCCACCTGTGTGTTTCGTTCTTCCGCTGCTGCAATTTATTGATTTCGGCCTAATCGGCCCATGAGTAAGTTTACTATTATATTTACGCTTCCGCATGATATGTACTTTGATACTCAGAACTGTAATCTGTGAGCACTATCTACTGATCCAAGGAATAGTGCGGTGGAAGCACAGAAGATTCCAGATTGTAAAATCCGGGTCTGACACTCACCCAAACATTACCAAACTGCAGACGTGTCGCCTCCCGGTTGGGCGATTAGCTCCAGTCGCCCAATGGGGGGAGGGGCGACTGGAGCCTATTTTTGTAAAAAAAATTTCCACGGGTATATTTCTGTAATTTCGAATAAAAAATGGATTATTCATACAAAAAATTGCCTAGAGTACTCAGCAAGTTGTACATACATAATGCAATATATAGATGTAAGGCTTAGTACAAAGGATTGGCTATCCTCCCTTGTGTTTTGCAAAAAGCTAATTTAACTTGTACATAAAATAAATAGATCAAAAGCATAACTTGGAAGACATTAATAAATGGATAATAGGTAAAAAGATCCCACATAGCTCATCCATCAAATCACATAACTTTTGCTTTACAGTTTTGTTTATAAAAATCTAACCCTCATGTGAAGTCCCTGAGCACGTCTATGGTCGTGGACACGGCTATTTGAATATATTGAATTAACACTCTGTAGAAGCTGTACAACTTTCTCTACACTATATGATCAACTTGTCATGTCTATCTGATACACTTCCATAGGTATGTGAGTAAGAAGATCATAACAAAAACTTTTAGAAACTTCGCCCCAGTATTGACCCCTCCCATCAAGTTTAAGCTCACTAACCTTGCCTCAATGAATGCCAGTAGGCCCGACGCTCAACGTTGGATTTGTAAATGAAATTCTGTCCATAAGATGTAACCCAACGAATGTGATAACGCCTTCCACTCTAGCACTGAGCTTAACCTACTAGCTGATGAGTTAATACCGAAACTCGGTAACTTACTGAGCTAGATCCATCCCATTCCAGATATGAGGTTGAATAATTGTGGTTTAATTCAATGATGCACAAAGTTAAATTCTTAACTAAATAGGGTGATATCAACCAATTCTCTAACTAAACAACAATTCACCAATCTTTCCCATACCATAAGCATACAGTCCTTCCAACCGCCCCAGACTAAACCATTTATCTACCCTTGATATTAAAGCACAACACATGCCATAATTGAAAACACATAATGCGCCAAGTTATTCATAAAGCAATTCTATATATCATTAATCTAAATTTAATTTGATTCCAAGACAACACTATGGCATGGTGCTCTGGTGTGTCGCAAGTCAGAAGTCGCACAATTTTCACGCAAAAATAGGGAATACCCGCATGCGTGTGAGTTTAGCCAAAATCATTCTCATGCCACCCAATACCATGTGTCACATGTTTTATATGGTGGCAACAACTCTACCTTTTTATATTGCTCTTCTCCCACTTGAAACTAAACCATACCGTGATTTGGAATTAGGAATGAATGGGCTTTTGTCTCATGGGCCTAATTCTAACAATCTCCCATCAATTCCAAAGCATATAGCAAGAACGATGATAAGAATTGTTTGTGCTGAAATGTTAATATACCAGTTTTTTTTGTGTAGGTCACGTATGGGTTAAACTTGCACTTAGAATAACAAGATTCATCTTCTCGTAGCTGATAAATAAACTACGCCTTAAATTCACAGCTTTTTGTTATCATACTTCACCTCAAATCTTAACTAATATTAAGTTTCCAAATAACCACTCCTAACACAGAGCATTAAAAGGTCATGCTCCCTGATCTACTCATGTGCTTTCTAGAAATGCCCTGTTCTCATTAACCGCAATCGCACAATAGGCTTAAGTAGGTGTATTTTTTGAGGTATCCGCATGCTAACACCTTTTTCTTATTTGAACAACAGAATATATTAAAACTTTATGCCAACCTTTCATATAGTTGAGAGTACTTTATCTGTTAGAACATGGGTACAATGAATATGTTCTCTAGTTACAACATTAACTTGTTTTTGGCTAAGTCACGGGATCTCCGATCAAGAAGGTATGGATTGCCATTATGATATAACTCAAATGGGCATCATTCTCATGTATATAGATGCAACGAAAATCGTTTTCCATGCTAACCTCTTTGTAAAAATGTTTGCCAAATTTTTCTCAGTGTGAATATAATTCACAGCAATCACTCTGGGCCCAATTCTAACAATCCTCACCAATTCCAAAGCATGAAGTAAGAACGATGATAAAAATTACTATGCTAAAATATTGTTCATAGATCAGTCTTTTCATGGGCGGAACCAGACCAAGCCAAACCCCAGGCTGGACCAGCTGCTCTTGGGCTGACTCTTAAGCTAATTCTAATTTTTTGTGATTTTTTATAAATTTTACATAGAATTTGGTTGCCAGGCCTTGGGCCAATTCCGCCACTAAGTCTTTTGGTGTAAGTCTTGAGTTTGCATCTAGAATAACAAAATTCACCTCGGATTAGAGTTCACCCGGTGGGAGAGAAAAAAAACGAGTAAATGTTGGCTAGCAAAACCGTTCTTTGTTATCATCTTCCTGCAAATCAGCATTTAATTTAAGTAATCCTTTTACGTCAGCACTTTTGAAGAAGCATCTTACGTCCGGCGTCCAAATAGAAAGAAAGAAAGAAAGACCAAGGCGGCGCACCGGTCAGGTCTGTGTCCATACCTGCCCAGCTATTCCCTAGATGATTCCTGTTCCTGATCTAAACACAACGACCCAATTACAAACCATCACCTAGCTAAAACAAACTGAAGTGATAGGACATAGTACTACAGCAGCACTGTAGCAGAGTGACACCTCTATATATATATATGTATGTATGTATGTATGTATGTATGCATGCATGTATGTATGTATGAGTTTGTGTGTGTAACCGACTGACGAAATTACTGTGCCTGCATGCATGTGCATTCAGCTGAGCCGAGGCAGGAAGGAATGACTTGACATGCACTTTTCTTTTCCATTCCAGCCCTGCTAATACCGTTCCTTGTAGCGCTTCTCTTATCAAGTCAGGCCAGGCCAGGGGTGGTAGTAGTAGACTAGTTGTTGTATTAAAATGTGGCCGCTTTTAGCCGGATAATGCCACATAAGTGCTTTTTAGTGCCCTCTTCTTTACTCTTTATCACAACTTTAATAAAGGTCCCTGCACAGAACAGGACTGGCCTATTTGACCTTTGTTTAATCTGATCTCTCGACAAGCCATCTCCTTACCTGTACTGCCCTTCCCCTTCCTGCTCTGCTTTGTGCACAACCGTTAACTAAGCAAAGACTAGGGGCTAAAAGAAGAGAGGGAGAGGCAGTGATTAGTGTTGTTTCTCTTTGCTTTGCCTGTATGATTCTATCGTCTTTCCTGTTCCTTTCTTTCCATATGTTTTGTATTCTTTTCTCCTTTCATTTTCTTTGCTTGTGTTATTTGCCAACAAGCAGCTAGCCTAGCTGCTGCGTGTGTACTTTTCCATGAAGCTCTCCTTTCCTAGTGGCGTTTTTTCTCCTTTGCCTTCGCAGAGTAACCACTGCCTTTGCTATCATTAGGGCTTGTCCTTTTGCTGTCCTCCAGGCCCCTTGTGGTGACCAAAGCTTTTCTTGACTGTGACCTGGGATTAGTTTGAAAAGATCTTACGGAGAGAGATCATCTGCATTGGTAGTAGTAATATAGGCAGCTTACTGATCAGAATCCAGTAAGGAAACTACATATATTAAAAGCTCTCCGAAGAGGGGAAATGATCATGGCAAAAATTTCACATACTTGGAGTTTGGTTGCATGTTTACACTACTGTTTGAAGCTAATGGATCATGGATGTGAAGATTTATGCATATGGTATGTTGTGCATTGTACTAATGGGAATTGATTATTGAGGAATGAAAGTGGATTTCTTGGAAGGGGAGAGGACCTGATAGGAGTAAGAGCAACTTACGACCATTTGTTTCCCTTCTCTCATTTTTTCGCCTCCGTTCATATCCCTATAAAGAATAACGTCCGAGCACGACTTTTGATGCAAATGTACGCGATTATGACCTGGTCAATGGTGCTTAACCGCACTTTGATGCACAGGCTTTTGCTTTTAACTTGACTGTTAATTGTTCCTACCCATCTAGCGCATCAACAATATCACAAATGCTCTCATTAACACATGCATAGTTCATGGCTATTCTGATTCACATGTACCTAGGCCTACTCTTCGTTTCTTATTCTCAATGTTTGCACTTTGATTTTTCACTCATTAATGCAAATTTATAAGGTAGAGAGTTCTCTCACTTCTTCCTAAAAAAGAAAGATAAAGAAAAAAATGGCCATTCTAATTCACCAAGTAAAACTACTTTGAAATGTTCAATAACGAATTTGCTTGTACTAAAAAGTTATTGAACAACTAAACCATAACTGATTATATTTTTCAAGAGATAACTGATTATTTGTTATCTTCTCTGGAATGCACTTAGGTAAACGTTGTTTACAAAAACTACACATATGTAAATTCATCCGTGTTCCTTTGTAACAAATGAACTAGCAGCAGTAGCAGCAGCAGCAGTAATAAACGTCAGTAGAAAGCAGAAATCCTTTTACCGTAGTTTGTTGAACTACTCATATATCTTCATTACTAGTAATTTCTAAGAGTGTACAAAATGCTTGGTTTTGAGGAAACAGAAATGCCGCAAAGCTCCAACTTTACTGCATCTCGTGCGTATATAATTGTGACTTGCGAGTGATGTTAATTTGATACAAAAGCAGAAAGCATGCATGCATATGGATGACACTTTATTCCTTATACTTTTGAGTCCAGAGGGAAAGAGACCGTACACACGTCCCAATTGTTTTCATACACAGCACAAATTTACTACATTGCATTCATACATAGCTACATAATTATATTAACATATATATACTCGGGCCAGATCATCTCTCCTCTTGTTATTGATCGATCGTTCAGGGATTCAGGGCCCCTCTCAAAAGATGAGAGGTCACTGCAGTGCAGGCCACATCAGATCCATCAAATCGATCACATAAAGTATCAAATGTTGCATCATCATCATCATTGCAGGGGACTCCGGGCCGTTTAATTCCTGTTGCATGCATGCTAATTATTGATTTGTCCGTATAATTCTACGTACAACAGGTGCATGCAGAAAGTATATATCTATGCACTGTACTAGGTAGTATATTTCACTGATCATGCATGGTATGTTTTTTTCCCTTGATGCATGTAGCTCTATTATTAGTTCACTCGTTTAACGATGGGATGGCCATTTGTTAGCATGAACTCGATTGTAATTTGTAAGCAGAAAGGGGAACAAATTCTTTCTGCTAGAGTTGTTGCTTCTTTCATGAAAGCATGGGGCCCTTGCTAAACTTAGCAACGTTTATTCTTCACATTTGCCATTTCACTACTAGCTAGCTAGCATAATTAACAAAGCAAAGATGATGGGTCCATTTGATTTGGTTCCATGACAATTAATGTATGTACTAAGTCTGTGTCCATACATCTCAATATATTACTAGAAAACAATCTCTGATCAGCTGATATGTATAACGTGCATACCAACCCAAGTTAATTTGCTAGGCAAATTTTTTTTAAGGAACTTACAAAACCCCCTACTTGTCACTCTTTAAGTTTAAAATCCACATGCAAGTATTTTTTTAGCACATGGATAACCCCTACATATGCACAGTTGGCTAAGTCCGCAAAGGGGGTAGAGGACGAAATGGCTCATATGCCTGTATTGTCAATGGTACAATCGTCATGTTTTATTGAGTTGCATATATAAATCAGTTCACATAAAATCCTAAACTTATGGCCCTGATCAATATGGCTTCAGCTTCTGGCTTCAGCTTATTTTTGCACTATTTATAAATTTCGTCTTTTTCTGAACTTTTGTCTTTTTTTGAGTTTTTTTTACCGGTTCTTTTTTTCCTCGTATTTGTTTACATTATACGTGATGGGCTAATATGTTTTTTCTATTTTTAAATTTTTTTAAATTTAATTATGGTAAATAAGCCTCTGTCAGCTACAGTGCTTTTTTCAGCCAGCTACAGTGTTTTCAGCCATAAGCCATGAGGCAATTCACTTATACTTCAACACTCTCCCTCACTCGTAGACTCTCTTAAACTTAAGACGTGGAATAGAAGTGGGTTGCAATTATTTTTTTAATTGCATCAACTGGGTCATAAACTTAAGACCTCTTAGCTCTGATGTCATATTGAGTTGTAAGTATCAACCGATTTAACTAAAAGACTAACCTTATTAGAAAAGATGGACAATTCACTTATATTTTAACATGCTCGACTGATGTGGTTGTAACGACTCTGGAGCAAGGTTGGTGCTAGATCAGCCTTTATATAGCCATACTGATGGATTTTGTCGGGGGGAGGGGTTTTAGCCTATTAATTGCGGCTTGTAGATGTTATGACACAAAAATACTTGTAGGCGTGTTTTTTCCATTGCTTCTCCCCCCTCTCAGATACAAGAGGAAGAACACTACTATATGTTGTGAAGTTATTTGCGGAAATTATCTCTAGCTATCTCCTTGTTCCATGTATGACTCTATGGTACAAATTAAATTAAAGGTGCCATATTCATTCTTGGCACAAGAAAATTTCTTTACTAGAGCAAGCAGCAAATGGAATCTCCGGCTCTGTTGCATCCTGGCGCAGGCATCCCATCCCACATATTCCTCCTCTACCTGCAGCACAGCCGGCCAGATTTGGCAAAAAATGCTTGGCAAAAAGCACAGATCATCAATGCACGGACTCATTTGCATCAGCATGGAGTAGTGCTACTGCACCAATGATTAACGATCATACAGACACCCCAAATCTTTCTAGATCTGGTTCTAAATATCAGGAGGATCAGTTTACTCACTTTGATGCATGCACATCAAAATGAGCCCTAAGGTTTACTAGTTTGATTCTTTAGAGGCATGCAGGCAGCTGGCAGCTGATCACACACATGCATGACACAACAAACAAACATACAATCTAGTTACAGATGCTGTGCAGTGCACATCCATATGCTACTACTACAATACTCCTAGTCCTGGGTGCTGCTATCTGAATGAGCTACCAAGCTACAGTCTTTTAGACAGAGACGAGAGAGGAGAGAGATGGAGGGAAAGCTGAAGTAGCTTTGTATATGCTTTGTCAGCACATGCAATCCACTTTTTCGCAGCACAAAATCCACTTTGGACCAAAGAAACCTTCTCTCTCTCTAAAAACAAAACAATTCAGCCCTCCTCAACAAGAAAAGCACAAGCCCAAACACCAAAAAATCCATCCAGACTTCACCTCAGTAGTAGTTCCTCACCCTGCACCCTGAAAAAGATGAGCACACGGAGACACCAAACAGCATATAAAGCAGCAGCAGCTGGCCAGGGCCAGACAGCCCACTACCAATGACCCCTCATATCCATCATCAATTCATACATCTCCCTCCCTATCTCTCTCTTGCACCTAGCTAATCAAGACACTTCACATCAACTGGTGAGTGTGTGGCTTATCCTAGCTAGCTGCAGATTTCTTTAATTTGATCACCATTGCCAGTCTGGTACTAGGAGCTTAGCTAGCTAGCAAGATTGCTGGAGATGAGAGCTGGGGGGTGCACGGTGCAGCAGGCGCTGACCGCGGAGGCGGTGGCCGTGGTAAAGCAGGCGGTGAGCCTGGCGCGGCGGCGCGGGAACGCTCAGGTGACGCCGCTGCACGTGGCAAGCGCGATGCTGCAGTCGGCGGCGCCGTCGGGGCTCCTCCGCGCGGCGTGCCTCCGGTCGCACTCGCACCCGCTGCAGTGCAAGGCACTGGAGCTCTGCTTCAACGTCGCGCTCAACCGCCTCCCGGCCTCCGCCGCGGCCTCGCCGCTCCTCGGCCCGCACCACGGCCACGGCCACGTCTACTACCCGCCGTCCCTCTCCAACGCGCTCGTCGCGGCTTTCAAGCGCGCGCAGGCGCACCAGCGGCGGGGCTCCGTCGAGACCCAGCAGCAGCCGGTGCTCGCCGTCAAGATCGAGCTCGAGCAGCTCGTCATCTCCATCCTAGACGACCCCAGCGTCAGCCGCGTCATGCGCGAGGCCGGCTTCTCCAGCACCCATGTCAAGGCTAACGTCGAGCAGGCCGTCTCCTCCATTGAAGGAAACAATACTTGCACCACCACCACCACTGCTTCAGCACCCCAAAACCCTAACCCTAGCGCTCCTGCAAGTAGCTCACCAGCTCAAGAAACCAAACCTAGTAAGCTACCTCTCGATCAAGTCCGAGAGGAGGACGTCGCGGCAATCCTGGACTGCATAGCCACCCGGAGTAAGAGACGGGTCATGGTCGTCGCCGAGTGCACGGCCTCGGCCGAGGCGGCGGCGCGAGCGGCCGTGGACAAGATCAAGCGCGGCGACGCGAGGCACGAGGCCCTGCGGGGCGCGCAGGTGGTGAACTTCAGCATGTCCAGGTTCCGGGACGCGCCGAGGGATGAGGCGGAGGGGCGGCTCGCCGAGCTCAGGTGCGTCGTCAAGGCCGGCAGCAGGGCAGGCGCCGTGGTGCTCGTCGTGGAGGACCTCAGGTGGGCGGCCGAGTTCTGGGCCGGGCGCGTCGAGGCAGGGAGGAGAGCGGCGTCGAGCTGCTACTACTACTGCGCCGTGGAGCACGCCGTCGAGGAGGTGCGCGCCCTGTCTTGCCGCGGCGACGGGGCCGGCGTCTGGCTCGTCGGCTACGGGACGTACCAGACCTACATGAGGTGCAGAGCCGGGAACCCCTCGCTGGAGAACCTCTGGGGGCTCCAGACGCTCGCCGTCCCCGCCGGCAGCCTAGCCTTGAGCCTCAACTGCGTCGGCGTCGACAGGTAATTAATTGATCATTCATCCATGCATAAATCGTTCGATCGATTCCAAGTGTTTAGTTTCGGTTTTGTAATTGTTCATTCGCATCAAGAAAGGATCAGTTTGGATTGGAACTCTGTGAGCATTCGATGTATGTTGAACCCTTTCCTCTAGCTTGCCTGCCACGAGTGAGGGAAAGGTTGCATCTTTTCCGTGCTTTTCAGGCAAAAGCTATACACGTAGATAGGTCATCAGCTTCGCATTCTCTCTTTAGTTTGCATCTTTATTTTCTACACCTTTTCTTCGCATCCTCTTGCTAGCTAGCTAGTACACACGGGTATCATTTGATTCAAACAATTTAGAGTGTCTATAGAACAGTCGACTGTTTTTAAGTATAAAAACAATCAGATTTTGAACCGTTAGATGGAGATCCAACGCCCTAGTTTATTTTTTTGGAGGGGGGCTTGTATGGGTGGATCCGTTGGATGGAGATCTAACGCCCCAGATCAATCTGACTGTTTTTGTCCTAAAAAACAGTCGAATGTTGTATAGCAATACTCAACAATTTATGTGTAGTTTCATGGATTGCCTCCAACAGATTAAGGCTAAGTTCTTTTCGACGCTCGGTCGATTTATGCTTGTGCTATCTATAGTAACTAGTTTTTATACAGTACATTTTTTAAAGCTGGGTCAACAAGAAAATTGTAGTAAAAAGTGTACTGAGTTCAACTGTATCGGCTAAAATCACATACAACTATTTTCTTGTACATACTATCTCTCGTGAACAATTAGAATTCAAGTATTTAAATCATAAGCCATTAGCCCAAAAGAACACTTAGACTTCTGTGCTACTGGGCAAAGAGTACATATGCAGCCTGCAGGCATGATCGATCAAGCAGAGTGGGGTACATGTGAGTGTGTGACAGACGAATCTTATTACCGTTTTTTTGTCTTTGCAGTGCAATGGTAGTCAATCATCAGTCCATCAACAAAGCGAAGTGCGACAGAAGTGGAAACGGATCGACGTCGCCTTGCCTGTCACTTTTGGACGCTGGTGGCTCCGCCCAGCTGATGGCCGTCTCCACCTGCTACGGCGATTGCTCCTCCACGAAGTTTGATGTCACCAAAGCACTGCCAAGATCAATCATGCCTTCTTCGAGCATTCCTCCTTGGCTTCAGCATTGCCGCGATCAGGTAAGTACACACATATATAACATTGTCATTGCACAATGAACCTAACATTTTGATCTTAGCAATCGACTTGACGAGTGGGTGATAATTAACTAGGTTTTGTTGCGCTGTACTTAATGCAGGAGCCTCCCCATTGCAAGAAATGGAGCTCGACATGCGGCGGCTCGCCGTCTCACAGGACGACTCTAAACTTCTCCACGGCGGTATCGCCGTCCTCCTCCGTCTCCTCCTACGAGCAGTACTACCACTTGCACCAGCCGTACCAGCCATGGCTTGTGGCCGACGTCCACGAGCACAAGAACACATGGAAAGCCAAGCACGGCGGTGACGTGGACGACGACGACGGCGTCAAGCTTCTGAGCGCAAAGGTCAAGTCCCACGACTCCAGCGCCTCCAATGGCTTGGTGGAGGTGGAGTGCCGCTCCAAGTTCAAGGAGCTCAGCGCCGAGAACCTCAAGGTTCTCTGCGGCGCCCTGGAGAAAGAGGTGCCGTGGCAGAAGGAGATCGTGCCCGAGATCGCGAGCACGGTTCTCCGGTGCCGGTCGGGCATGGCGAAGAGGCGCGACGACGGCGCGAAGCCCATGAAAGGAAAGGAGGAGACGTGGATGTTCTTCCTCGGAGGCGACACAGACGGCAAGGTGAGGGTGGCCAGGGAGCTCGCGAGCCTCGTCTTCGGCTCACGCAAGAGCTTCGTGTCCATCGGCGGCAACGCGTCGTCGTCGCCGGCACGGTCGGATTCCACCGAGCAGCACCGGGACAAGCGTCCGCGGCCGGAGGCGAGGCAGGGCTACCTCGAGAGGCTCTTCGAGGCCGTGCGCGACAACCCGCACCGCGTCATTCTGATGGAGGACGTCGAGCAAGCCGACCGGCGCTGCCAGCTGGGCATCAAGGAGGCCATCGAGAGCGGCGTGGTGCGGAGCCACGGCGGCAATGAGGCCTCCCTCGCCGATGCCATCGTCGTCCTCAGCTGCAGGTGCTTCGACTCGAGGTCGAGGACTTGCTCCTCGCCGACGATCAAGAAGACGAAAGCCGAGAGCGAGGAGGAGGGCACAAGTGATCATCATCGAAAGGAAGCCATCGGCTCGTCGTCGTCGTCTTATTTTGATCTGAACATGAGTGTGGATGACGATGATACGGAGGAGTGTTGCTTCGGTGATGCAGGCTTGCTCAAGGCAGTGGACCGGACATTGTTCTTCAGACCACCTGAGGAATTGTGAATTTGTGATTCATCAATCGTGTCTGAAGATTAATATGTGTTTCGTTTCTTGGGGGGTTTCTGATCATGAATGCGAAATTGATCAGTGTCTGAACTGTCTGTCCTGATGTTAGTCTGTTTAATTGTTAGTTTTTCTTGTTATTTCTTTTTGTTTGGGGAGATCATGAGATTGGATGGAACGGATTAGTACCCTATATATGTTTGGTTGAGCATTCATGGAAGCACTTGTAACTTTCTAGTGGTGAACTGGTGATCATTATATTTTGGGGTAGCGTATGGATTGAATTGATATCCTTTTGTGTTAATGTACTATTTCATACATAGATGCATCGATAGATTTGATCAAGGTTACTAATTAAGCAAAAAAGAAACCCATTTCGGTCGATATATGACTAGACCATCTCTCAACAAGTAAAGGTCAGATAATTTTTCAGCGTATCAACCAAATTAGGGTTCTACCACAATGTGCGAGATGTGAATATATGCTGCCTCGGGACAGAGAAGGATATTTCAAGAAGAGCAAAGACAACAATGTAATCAAGTACTTCAAAATATATGTTTCTTCTTCACAGTTAACTAGGGTTTGCTTTACATCAACTCATTAGTAACAAGGACTTCAATATCTGTTCAGTAAGTTTTCCTATGTATCCTTAGAACTTCTAAGGTATATACAATGGTGTGATATTAGCTATCTATAAACTTTATTATGTAGGATACGAGAAAATAGAGAGGAGAGAGGGGGGCATAGAGAATTAGTTATCTACTATGCAGTAGTCGACTGTAACACGGTAAACAAGACACATTGTGTCATGGAAAAGTTGTCTATAAAGATATGCAAAAAGACAACCTATTATATTGAGCAGTCTTTAATGCTGTCTATAGATAACATAGAGGATATTATAGACAACAATTTATACCATTGTACATGCTCAAATACAATCAAGGAAAAATCAGTAAAGTGCCATTGCAAATGATGTGGTTTTGGAAAAAATGTATAATAAAGTCAATTTCACGATGAATCTAGCTAGTTAGCAATACTACTTTTATGCACCAATCTATATACACTTTTATATATTGATTATTAAATCTAAAAATGTTTGACAGGCATGATTTTTTGGATGACTTAAATTGGAATTGGAGGGATTGGTAGCTAGCTAGATTAAACGGTAGGCATTAATTTTCATAATCCTTAAGATATATTAACCCCAATTGCATAATACATCTAAGCGGCTGTTTGGATGTAGGGGGTTGGGCTAGCTGGGATTATATGTACAAACCCTAGCTAGTGGCCTGTTTGGCAACAATTGGGAAGGGGACGGGAGTTTAGAGGAGGCAGTTTGTAGTGGGATGAGGCATATGAGTTTGCCTTTTAGTCCCAACCCCTGTTTGGCAAGAGGGACGAGGCATTGCGAGGGATTGCTTTGTATATAGCTTCTAAAACTCCTACTCATCATCACCCCTAAATTCTTATGCCCACCAACCAAACAAAAGATTTATAACCCTAACTCCAAAATTCCTATCCCCTCTCTCACCAATTCCCTCCAAACAAACAAGCCGGTGGTGTAATTTTTTTTGTTACAATTCAACAATTCACCAACAATTATATATTAATATGCATGCATCATATGGGGGCAAATGAGCCAGTTTGTTAATTAGATAAGGTTGGGTACTAGCAGACACACCGAACCTTTTCTTGATACAATGAAGTACACGCATAAAGTTGGACCCCAAAGCTATGGTGATCAACTAATGGAAGGCAGCACTAGAACAATAATCTCATCATATGGATTCAGAAAATTTAAATATAAAAGTATATCAATGCCGGTAGTTTCTGATACACCGGAAGGTAGATGACGTGGTACTGATGGTGCAAACAGGCAAGGATTCAAAACTTAGAGCTCGTGCAAAGGAGGAGCCACTTTAGAAGGCAAAGGAACAATCTTCCCCTTAAAATGTAGCGAAAGGGCGCTCCTTTTAATGCTAGTCGAATGTGATTTAGAAAAGGATCCCTGCTTCTTTCCCCTTTTCTGTTTTTCCTTTTCAATTCTCTTGCCTTTGCTTTAGGTTTTCACAAGCCCAACATTCTCGTCTTTGGAAAGTAGTGGGGGTGTGTGAAAAGCTTAACATAGACACACCTCAAAAAAAAAAAAAGGTGAAGATATAAGCATCTAGGCCTCTTGGACCCTAAAGTTTGGTGCTTTAGGATCCTTTGGAAAGAAAGATCTTCCATCATTTCCCTCCATCTGATGATGAGCCCTAAAATCACACAAAGAGCACAGCTGTAAATTCCTAACTTGCCGTTGATATTAGCCTTTTTCACACAATGTACTCAAAATGATTTTGCATGTTTTTTGCTTTCTTGTTACGTACGCCCAAAAGAGGTAAGGTCAACCATGCTGAAAATACAAATTCAACAGGTATGTCGTAGTAATACATTAGAAGAAACAATATGAAGATTTCAGTGCATATATTGTATACTTCTTTACAGAACATCGTACATATAATATGCCTGGTTTTTCTTTTGCATTGTTGGATGTGTACAAAAACACAAGTGGGGATTATTAGCGCGCTCTACTTTACATCGTACTGCATGCACGCACTCGTAGGATGCTACCCTAGCATATTTTTCTTTGTTTTATACTATATTTAGTGGTATTCACAATCTCCTTGTTAGTAGCACGTAGTACGAGCAAACGGAATGAGTGTTATTTTTGTGAAAAGTTGAGTCATCAAAGCTGATGTCGTGTACCCCAAGGGAAAACAAAATACCACTATACTACAACTTTCCTGGGATAAACAAATTAACGTATAATTTTGCTGAGAACTTTGTTCTCTCTCTTGCTGATGTTCATTTATATAGGGTAGGATGCTAACGGAGCGGATAATTTTCATCCGACCGACTGATCAAAGGCTCGCGGAGTGAATGTGCGTGCATGCATGCTAGCTAGGTGCATGCTTGCAGAGTATACATGCGCCAGGAATGAATAGAGAGAAAAACAGTAGTCCTGGGTGAGTTAAGGAGTGACCAGAGAAAAGAGGTGCCATGAATGAATGCATTAGAGATAATACTTAAGGGAGTAATTGACACAATTTAGTCATCTAAAGTATCAATTGGTCTATGTGCTAAAAAAAATACGTCCTATAAATTTGAATAGATGAAGTATTTATTTGCATTGTTTTGCAACTATATATCACTACTGACTATATGCAAGGTAAGTTAAAGTTCAACTTCCCGTCACAATTCTATATATATATCATGCATTAGTGTTGTCATTTGGCAAAATGCACATGTAGATAATGGACCGGTCAGGTGCCTTAAGCCTACATAACACAGTACATGCATGCAAGCATGAATGGACAAATTAATTAACTAGAAGCGAGTATTGAGTTTCATGCACTAGCCAGTTCACTCAAAAGCTTAACCTGATGAGGAATAATGGACAATTCACTTATACTTCAACACCCCCCTCACATGTAGGCTCCCTTAGGCCTAATACGTGGAATAGAAGTAGACTGCAATTATTTTTTTTAATTGCATCACCCAGGTCTTGAACTCGAGACCTCTTGGCTCTGATACCATATTGAGTTTCATGCACTAGTCAGTTCACTCAAAAGCTTAACCTAATGAGGAAAGATGGACAATTCACTTATACTTCAACAGCGAGAGCTACTAATTTACTTTGTTAGAGGGGATAAAGAGGGTAAAGTGAGAGAGGCTACTGCACCATGAGAAACATACTTATTAGGCCAAGTTGTTTGCAACCATGCTATCCAAGCTAGCTAGCCATGATATAGCTAGCATGGTCTAACCGGGAACAACAGCCTCTTTTTATCATGCATGCATGCCTTCAAACTCTCTTCTCCCCCCAATCTGTGATCATGAGACAAACATGGAATAGAACTTTGATCGGCTGTCCCAGCTTGCCCGATCGATCATTCATGCATCTCTAGGGATTCGACATCTTTTGTGAGATGGACGAATTTTGCTTCTCCATCGATCGAAGTACTCCTGCCTGCCTGCCTGCATGCCCTTTTCTCCTTTTTAAAGTGAATGTTGAAAACGCTTTTTAGAACCTCAAGGCTCTTGCCTATCTTTAGGCAAATTGTAAGCTGAATAAGTATGAACAATGAATTATGGGATATCCAAAATATTAATTAATATGAGCCGAAAGAACATGCGACAAGCACGGGAATATACGGTATATATGGAACGAAAACTATATTAAGCGATGAATCCTTGTGTATATATATATATATATATATATATATATATATATATATATATATATATATATATATATATATATATATATATATATATATATATATATATATATATATATATATATATATATATATATATATATATATATATATATATATATATATATATATATATATATATATATATATATATATATATATATATATATATATAGAAAATTACATAAGGCACCATGGTGCCTAGGCACCAACATCCGATACACGTGTATGATTGATAATTTTTTTGAGTTTGGGTATGAAAATATTTTATACCCTTGATATATTTATGGTAAGTAAGTTTTGAACTCAGTTCAAATTAGTTTGAACTACTTTTAAGTCCAATGCAACTATAGTGAATATATACCATAAAAATAGTTCAAACTAATTAAACTGAAGTTGAATTTAATTTTTTTCGGAGTTTGACATCTCAAATATACTTTTTTATGGGTATATGAAGATACTCACATCAAACGTTATAATCTCAAGCAAATCAACGGGTATTGATATTGGTGCCTAGGCACCATGGTGCATGAAACACTCGTCCTATATATATATATATATATATATATATATATATATATATATATATATATATATATATATATATATATATATATATATATAGCCCTTCCCTTTCTCTGCATGAAGCTGTAATCACTTTATGATTAAATAGCTGGCATATGCATTTGTTATATATGAACGGTTGATATCATGCTATGGCACGTCGCATCCTATGTCTCGCAGAAACTATAGGTGTACCTAATTATCAATCGGTCGTGTACATGCATGTTGTATTTATCAACTAATAAGGTCAGTAGGTTTATTTGAAAAAAAATGAATTGCTCAAGATCAGGCTTCATGGCCGGAGACAAAGTTTCCACAGCGCAGAGGCTTTTGCTAGAGACTTTTGAGAAGAAAGGGCAGCGTCTACGTCGCGCTCTCTCTCTCTCTCTCTCTCTCTCTCTCCTTCCTTCCTTTACTTCTTTTGATCTGCTCCTCTTTTCATGTGAACAAGGATCATACGCGAGAAGAAAGCAGAGAGAAGCATGCATACGTTCGTCTGTATCAAAGTGAGGGCTTGCATAGTTCTTGGATCTCTCGCTAGCTACTGATCATGGCAAGCATCTTTACTGTGACCTAACTATACTAGCTAGTAACTATAATATGTTCAAACAGATGCTTACATACTAGATATGTAGGTACATGTATAGCTCAAGTGGTAGCTGGAGAGTGGTCAATGATGCTTGGGGATCCAGGGGCGGAGCCAACCCTGTGGGCAGGGTGGGCATGCACCTGCCCGGGCTCGCCAGCGTCCAGCCGTGGAGTCCCACTGTCACTAGGCATAATGGAAGTCAGTGTTTTCTTGGGCAAGCCTCGTCTGCTGCTTGATGATAGGGATGCTTTGCCTGGGCAACTCAACTGCTACCTAGAGGTTGAAGACGTCTGGCTTCTGGACATCTGGACAACACGTGCCCTTGGACCTAGCTGCGACGTGCGCGTGAGGAGGCATGGACATATGGTGCAGGCTGAAAGCTCAAAACGCCAAGGCCCACTCGACCACTCCTTACTCCCTACCACCCTAGGCCTAACCGAGCTGATAGTCGAGTAGTCCCCACCTTCCCTCCTCGCGTCGTGTCTCTCCCGGTTGGCCAGTCCCCCTCCAGGCGGTGGCGGTGGCGACGACGAGCACTAGCAGTTCAACGAGGCCATGGTCGGTGAGGACGCGCTAGGAAGCAACGGAGACCGGCGAGGGCGGGAGCTCGAAGGGCAGAGCCGCAGGAAGGAGGCCACCTTCCCTCTTCGCTCTCCCAAATCCCAGTCTCCCTCTCCCTCCAAGTGGCAGTGACAGCGAGCAGTCTGGCGCGACAAGGCGGTGGCCAGCGAGGGTGTTGCTCCTTGCTAGCCAGGAGAGTACGAGGCGGTGGAGACCGAAAACAGCGGCGAGGGCCGAACCTTGAAGGGTAGAGCCACAGCCTGTATAGCCACACTATAGGGGAGGTCCAAAGGAGAAGGCGCCAACCTTCGGACGTCAGATGTGTCCAATGCAAGAAGAGAAGGTGATTCCCCATTTCCCCCTCCCTGACTCTCCCATTGCGGCAATGCCCAGATGGACTTGCCTAGGCTAGATTTTTTATGGCTCCGCCTCTGTGGGGATCCAAGGGTGTTGGCTTTGATTTCGATCTCTTTTGCATGAATTGTTATGAGCTACTATACATGTAGCCAGGAAAGGTCTACATAGCGACTCCATACCCTTCCACATCCCTCTTGCTCCTTTATGTCTTGTGGCCCCGCTCAGTTGGGCTGAAAAGCTATTGTTTATGGTTGAAATTGCACTGTAGCAGCTGAAATTTCACTGTACCTGAAGGTGGTTTATTCGGCATAATTAAATCTAAAAAGTTTAAAAATAGAAAAAATATGCTAGCTCATCACGGACAATGCAAATGAATACAGAAAAAAGAACCGGCAAAAAAGCTCAAAAAAAGCCAAAAGTTTAGAAAAAGATGAAATTTATGAATAGTGAAAAATAAGCCATAAACCAAAAGCTGAAGCTAAAATGAGCGGGGCTACCTCCTTTTCTCCTTCCTTTGGTGCCTATTCTACTAGTAAAAAAGAGCAAAAGAAAAAGGCTCATTTGATCTTGTAGTTAATTGGGTGTTTTGAAGGTAGATGGTGGACTGGTCAAAAAGAATGGTAGAGAGAGAGATGTTAACAACTGGAGTAGCTAAACACTAGACAGTAGAGATCTAGTAGGCTTTGCTTTCATGGAATGAGAATAGAAAAATATTATAGGAGAGATGAGAGAATGTAATGTGTGAGCTTTTTGTTTCATGTGGGATGTGGATATAGTTTTGGTTTTGGGAGGGCAGAGCACGTAGCTTTATGCATGTATGACAGATAGAGAGAGGGAGGGCGTGGGAATCCCAAGACAGGCCTAGAGATTGAGGGGAACAAGAAATATGCGGCTTTCATGCTTTTG
Organism: Dendrocalamus sinicus; assembly: GCA_036346575.1. Classification (NCBI taxonomy): domain Eukaryota; kingdom Viridiplantae; phylum Streptophyta; class Magnoliopsida; order Poales; family Poaceae; genus Dendrocalamus; species Dendrocalamus sinicus. The sequence continues at coordinate 26,621,297 of CM070644.1, forward strand.
CGAAAGGTTGCTAAATGCTACAACTTGCTACTACAAAAAAAGCTTTATTTCAAGGAGGAGGCAATTTTGAAGGAAAGTGGACATGTCTCCAATATAATATGGCTAGCTTAATTTGTGCATAGTAGTAGTTATAACTCTGGAAGAACAATATGAAGTGTCCACATTTGATTGATAGAAGTATTCTCCTATGGTAACCTTTTGTTATGCATTAAAACGTGACAAACATGGTTTTTTGGAATTAACAAATTTTACAGGGAATGCCTCAACTTGAGTCCCTTCTTTATTTACATTCGTTTAATTGTGAAAAATGAAGAACAAATCATATTCTAATGGTCATGAGATAGGGCTTCTAGTGATAGGCTGTAAGTTCAATCTCTATTAAATTGGTTTTAGTGATAATGATAAATGCAATTGTGAGATAATATATTTATTAGTTATGATATTACCCAGTCTCACTTGGATATGATTAATGACAAATACTATATTGAGACTAATATGTTTATTGATTATGATATCTCTAAATCTCATTTGGATGCAAAGGTGAAAATCACATATGTATGCATTCGACATCATATTCTTATAACTTAGTGCATTACTTGGATACAAAATATAGATTGAACTATATAAATAGTCAAACTTGAATATGTGTATATATTTTTATTATACATTCTTATATGCACATATTTATGGGAGTTCACACTATGTTTTAAGGTTTTATAAGTATTGATCCATGTTTCTTTTCCCATATATTAAGAATCTTTACTTTGAAACATATCCCTTGAGTATATATAGTTTGTGTAGTTTATATATACTCATGATTAATTTAATTTAAATCAATTGTAATCGAGTTGTCGTCTAATTTCTCCTAGAGTATACAATCATTGTATACATGTTATATACTCGTAAATTATTTTCTATCTCATTATTTATTGAGATTGTCACGAATTACCAAAAGGGTAAGATTGTAGAATCTAGTCCATCCATTATGAGTTAATGGTGAAGTCTTGGTAATTAATGACAATTGATTTGCGGACTAACATTTTCATAAGTTGGATGAATATGTTAGGTTGCACAAATGAGGATGACTTCATGTGTTGAAAATCATCAAGTCAAGATATGAGATGGAAGATGGCTTCATGTGCTGAAAGCCATCAAGAAGAGAAGATGATCATGAGTTGATCATCAAGTCAAGATACAGGATGGAAGATGGTTTCATGAGTTGAAGGCTATCAATAAGAGGATGCATTATGGGTTGATGCATATCAAGACAATGGCCCAAGGCAAAGGTATGACTAGCTAGGGCTAAAGATGTGTTTCTAATCTTTTACTGATCTTGATGTTTGGTTAAAATACCAGATTGCTAGTATAGGTTGTCGTACTATTAAGAGGGGTCATTCTAGTAGTTTGAGTCTTATCATGTGTTGATAGCTCAATCTCACTTGCTCTAGCTCTCTGTAGCATGATGCTATTATTTGGGAATCTGTTTTGCAAATAGATGAGGCTCATGTGTTGAATCCTTAGACTATATATTGCGAATGTGTTTTGCAAGTGTTTGGAGTCCATGTTCCCTACTCCTTGTAGTATGAGGCTTATATTTGCAAATGTGTTTTACAAATGGTTAAAATTCATATACAATTCTTGTAGTGTGTGACTTAGATTTGTGAATGTGTTTTGCTAACGTCAAGAATCCATGTACATGTACTTTCTGTTATGATTCTAAAAATGTGCAAATGTATTTTACAACCTGTTGGGAATCATGGTTTGATCCTTATGTGCACGATACTATAAATTGTGAATGTGTTTTACAAATTAATTGAAGTATATGCACTCTTTGAGAAAAACGATAGTACCGACTTGTGTGGCACAGTATGATCAAAAGTCAGTAGTACCAGCATGTGTTGCACGGTATGACCGGACATAGGTAGTACCGGCATGTAAATACAGTACTACCGGCCAGCGGTCAGACCGGCATGTGTTGTGTGGTCGGACCAGTCAGCGGTAGTATCGATTTATTCACGGTACGTTTTTTTCCAGAGAGTTACATTTTAGGAGATTTGTTCTTCCTTGGAAAACGGTAGTTTTGCATGTTTGGAGTGGTGCTACTGTTAAGCGATAGTACCAGATTTTGTGTGGTGGTACTACTGATTTTGCCTGTAATAGCTAGTTTTCTGACCGTTGCTGACAGGAGCAGTAGTACCAAATTTTTGCCTGCGGTACTACTGGAAATCCTAATTTTTGTCCCCAACAGCTAGTTTCGAGGTATAGGGCATAAATACTCCCTTGTGGCTGGTTAGGGTAAGACTCTATGCACTCTATTTCACTCTCTTGAGCTAGTGTGAGGTTCTCCTTTCAATTGTGCATGTGTTGCACCTTGTAGGAAAGGAGAAGGGCTCTAGATTGCATGTGTTGCATCTAGAGGTGGATTTCATATTCACTTGAGTTTGTGCATTCATTGCATATTGTGAGAGTCAAGCAAGGGGCTTTACTTATTACTCCTGGAGTTTGCGACTCCTAGACAGCGTTAGAGGCGTCGTGCGTGATGATTTTCTTAAAGAAGGTTGTGAGAGGACCTAGCAAGTTGTGAAGGTTGGAGCTCACCTACCCGAAATGAGAAAGAGCTACCACTAGTGGATTGAGGTGTTTGGCTTAATTTGTAGAGCCGGTCTAATTCGTTTGGGTTTACCTCAACGTGGACTAGAGGAGACCGGCAAGTCTCCGATCACCACGGTAAAAAGGAACCATATCAATTGTGGTTTGTTCTCTTGTGGTCAATTTACATTCATAGAACTAAATTGATTACTTGTCATCCTAGAATTGCAAATCTTTGACATAGACTTAGATTGTTGGTGTACTTAGGTAAATCTAGTTGATTTAGGCCTTGTCTGTGCTAAACCAAATTGAGTTATGCTTCCGCATATATACTTGGTTCTAGCCAAATAGAAATAAAAAAAAGATTTTTTAAAATTGCCTATTCACCCTCTCCAGTCAGCCTCCTCAATCTTACAAGTGGTGTCAGAGTGTGTTCTATCATTTTATTAGGCTTCACCGTCTAGAGAGTTTAAAGGATGGTGACTAGTAATATAGTGCACCTAGATAAAGCATCTCTATTTGGTGGCACAAATATGATAAGTGGAAATTCGTATGATATGTTATTTTAAGGTCATGGCCTGAAAATATAGCGGGTTATAGATGTAGGCTTTTCTCCTCCAAATGATCCTCTTACTCTAACTATTGAGGAAGAGAAATGCTCACATCTCAACGCTCAAGCAACTAGCGCGTTATTTAGTGCTTTAAGTGTAGAGGTGTTCAATACAATATGCAATCTCGAGAGCGCTCATAGGATGTGGACTAAAATTTAAGATAAATATAAAATGTCCACCTCAACTGATGAGGATTGTATACAAGAGTGGATGTCGAGAGAAGAATGCTCAATCTCTAGCTTTGATGATGAATGTTGTAGGGGTGGCCCCCACCTAAATCCATTCGCCCTGCTGGGCCAAAAGGCCCAATGAGGCATGTAAAAAGACACCTATATCCCTGGAATGGTACGTCACTGTAGGGGTATTATTGTATCAGGCCTTATGGCCATGTATATATAGGGCCTGGGCAAAGAAAAGAGCCAGGCCAGTTCATTTGCTATACTCACTCTACTAATCCCTTATTTACTATTTGGTTAGTAACCACAATAGTTAGCGCCGTCCATGGGGACGACGAGAAAGCTATGAGCTTGAGAGAAGTAATGACACCCAAGAAAGCAGCGACGACATCTAAGCGAAAGAGAAGCACGGTGGTGGCGACCGTCGAGGCCAGCACGCAGAGCTGGTGGTCAAGTGCCCACCACTCCCATAGCAGTGGTGGTGGGCCCTCGATAACCGGCCCTGGGGTCGTGGGTGGTGAGCGGTTAGCACTGATGTAAGGATCCAGCTCTGACGCTAACACCAGCACAACCACTGGTCTCGATGCCCATGCCGGCATGTTCGCGGACCTCAAAGTCCGCGCAGACACATCCACCAACCATGATGCCCGCGTTGGCACGACCGTTGACCTCAGCACCCGCACTGGCATGTTTGTTAACCTTGATACCTGTGCCGGTACAATGAGAGACCCCAGAACCCGCGCCAAGATGACCGTCGACTTCGACGTGTGTGTCGGACCCATCACCAATCACCATGTTAATCGCACCAACGTGCTTAATGATTCCGACACTCAAGCCGTCGTCACCAACAACCTCGCCGTACAGGCCTCCACGCCAATAGACCTCGCTGCTTGGGCAGCGGAAGGTACTCTGGTGGCAGCCCCCAAAATGCTGCAACATGAGCTAGCAGACCTCCAGAGCACGATGCGAGAGATGTAAGAGGCTCGGAGCCAACAAGAACCCATGACGATGGTCCAGGAGGTCGCCTCCGAAAGGGCAGATAGCTGCGAGGTCCCTACCACCACTCGCAATGCACCCCAGTGTATAGACCCAGAGTCTCCTTTGTTCGCCAGCCTATAATAGTTCGCATGGCTGGAAGATTTCAAAATACCCACCATCAAACTGTACAAAGGCAATACGGACCCCTGGGAGTTCATACACGTCTACAAGACGGCTATTTAAGTGGTTGGAGGTGATGACTTGATGAAGGCAAAGTGATTGCCGCTCACCCTTCAAGGGATAGCGCTCTCCTAGTTCTTTACCATCGCACCAAACTCCATGCGTGGGAGCAGATCCGGGACCGCATGTACAATAACTTCTAGGGAAACTATGTCGAGCAGGTGCATATGGACCAGCTCTTCACCTTTAGGCAAAAACCTTTAGAGAAGCTCCGAGAGTACTTCTAGTGCTTCACCAACGTTTGTTGCCAAGTCAAGGATGTAAACAAGACCAACATCATCAATGCAACAGTGTGAGGTCTTCGCCCAGGGCCATTGGCCAAATACAATGCGCGCAAGCCTATAAAGTTCGCTGACAAACTCTTTGACAAGATGGAGCAATATGCAAGAGCAGAAGAGGATGCGTAGTGGCATCAGGGCAATGCCTCTGAGTCAAAGCATGCACCCGACCCTTCAAAGGATGGCTCTAGCTACAATCATTGAAAGAACCAGCAACATAAAATATGTCCTCAACATTGAGGGCGTGGGCGATAGCAATAACACCTCGGCTAGTCGGGGGCGTAGCCACAGAGGTCGTGGACACGAAGACGGGGAGCAGGGCCACCAAGATGAACAATAGTAGGGGCTATGGTATGAGGTGCACGGCCGCGGCGACCACCTTACTCGGCATTGCTCGACTGTCACATCACTTCACGAGAGCATCGCCAGAGATAGAGCCATCGAGGCGAGAGCTCCAGTGGTGGTGCATGTACAACAAACCTCAAAGGGCCACTTAGTCCAACCTGCCCCCATTGCCTTATTCATGCAGGGCCCTAACGGCGGATTGCATCGAGTCATCAATGTTATTAGGGGGGTTCGTCACTAGAATTTTTATCAAAACAGCAGCGAAAGGCCTACGCCCATTGGGTACACCACGTTGCTACATACCTCGCCCAAATGCCCCTGAACTGGGCACAGGAGGACATCACCTTCATGATGGTAGATGCGTCCGGAATCGACTTCCCTCACTAGGATCCCTTGGTGGTCTAGGCCTACATTGCAGGATGCAACGTCAAGCGAGTCCTTGTCGATGGAGGCAGCTCCATGGACATCTTGTTCACTAGCACCTTCAACTAGATGGGGATCCCTCGGAGCAGACTCGAGCCTCCAGGGGTCGCACTCCAGGGCTTCGGAGGCCAACCTCTGTGGGCCCTAGGCTAGGTGCAACTTCAAGTGTCTTTCGGTCATGGCGACCAAGAGAGAAGTGAAGATGTAACCTTCGACATCGTCGATCTTCCCTACCCTTACAACGCCATCCTGGAAAGGGCGACACTCAACAAGTTAAAGAGGATGAAGCCAAGATAAGCTTCACAATCTCAGGGCATGTAGTGTTTTACCAGAATGCCCTTCGGCCTGAAAAATGCGGGAGCCACATTTACCCGACTGGTAGCCCTCACCCTCACCACCCAGCTTGGGAGGAATGTTGAAGCATACGTTGATGACATAGTGGTCAAGAGCAGGCGAGCCGTGTCTCACGGCCAAGACCTCCAAGAAACCTTCGACAACCTCTAACATGTGGGCATGAAGCTGAACCCGAATAGATGCGTCTTCGGGTGCAAGCAAGGAAGTTGCTTGGATTCCTGGTGTTAGGACAAGGAATACAGGTGGACCTTGAGAAAATTGATGCAATCCTCTCCGTGGAGTCGCCCAAGACAACAAGGGAGGTCCAGAGGCTCATGGCTGCCTCACCGCCCTGAGCTGCTTCCTCTCTAGAGCACTGAGCGAGGTCTCCCATTTTTCAAAATGCTCCACAGCTACGATGCATTTCATTGGAATGACGACCGCGCCGTGGCCTTCAACAAGTTAAAAAAGCATCTCGCCAAGCTCCTAACTCTTGTGTCCCTGGCACCAAAGGCTTCGCTGTTACTTTATTTGGCGGCTGCCCTAGCAGCAGTAAGTGCCGTCCTTGTCCTCGAGGAGGGATCATCCAGTGGCTAGTGTACTTCGTCTTGGAGGCTCTTCAGGGAGCCAAGACAAGATACACTAACTTGGAGAAGCTAGCCTATGTGCTCCTCATGGCCTCACAAAAGCTCCAGCATTATTTTCTGGCCCACGACATCACCGTGCCCTCATCATTCCCCATAACAGAGATGCTACAGAACAGGAGGTTAACGGGTCGTATTGGCAAGTGGGCAGCTGAGCTTGCGCCTTTCTCCTTGACCTACGCCTCCAGCACAGCAATCAAGTCATAGATTCTTGTAGACTTCATGGCAAAATGGACCCCACTAGCTCAATCGCAGACCCACCCACCCACTGAGGTAGTGTGGAATCTCCATATCGAGGAGCCTACGGTGCCTCGGGGGAAGCGGTCAGAGCGGTCACCACCACACCAGAGGGGCACTGCTTACTCTACTTCGCGTGCCTAGACTTTCCAGCGACCAACAACACAGCTGAATACAAGGCCCTTTTTTCAGCCTTGGCAAGCTCAAGGCCCTATGTGCATGGAGGGTGTTGGTGCATACCGACTCTCGCTTACTCGTGGGACATGTCAACAAATCTTACCAGGCCAAAGACCCCAACCTCGCCAAGTATATAGCCACTGTTAGAGCAAGGGAGCGCCACTTGTTGGGCATCACGGTTAAGGCTGTCCCACGGGCTAACAATAAAGAGGTTAACGCCCTTGCCAAGGCCACGAGTCAGCATCTCCAGCTGCCAGTGAGGGCATTAGTTGTGACCCTAGCATTGCAGCCATCGCACAGGATCACCATGACCCCACCCTGGTCTACCAAATCACTGATGTAGGCGACTAGAGGGAGCCCATCTGTGTGCACCTCCAAGGAACAGCCGAACCAAACGACCCTCTCAAGCTGCGAAGGCTACAGCATCGCACCAGAACCTTTGAGATGCTGGATGGCATATTGTACAAGCGCGGAGTGTGTGCCTCGTTCCTACAATGCTCTCGCATCGCTAGGGGCAAAACCTCCTAGCTGAAATTCATGCAGGGCTTTATGGCTCCCACATCACGCCAAGGGCCCTCATCGACAAGATATTTAAACAAGGCTTCTACTGGCCGACGGGCACCACCGATGCTCATGACCTCGTTAGGCGGCGTCAAGGATGCCAATGGTTGGGAAGGGTGACTCACAAACCTCCCACCCCTATCCAACCAATCTCGTCGGTCTTGCCATTGGCACGGTGGGGGTCGATATTGTGGGATTGCTACTAGGCAACCTGGGAGACCTACGATTCATCATAATCGCATTCGACTACTTCTCCAAGTGGCCTGAGGTGGTTGCCCTAACCAAAGTCACCTCCGCAATGGTGCAACAATTCCTCTAGCAAAATGTCATCTGCTGCTTTGGAGTACCAAGGGACATCACCATCGACAATGGCCTACAGTTCGACTCTGTGGCTTTTAAGGCGTTCTACGAATGCGTGGGCATAAAGCTTTGTTATGTTTCCACAAGAGCTACCGAGTATACTCTGGTCCATTGCACTACGATGATGTGCCCTACAGGGTTTACACCGTTCAAACTCCTCTTTGGAGATGAGGTAGTCATGCTGGAAGAAATCAAGGCTGGGTCGAGGAGAGTGCTTACTCCAGCTCTGGCTGAAGAACGAGTAGTGTCTTTGGACCTCCTTGATGGGGTATGAGTTAGTGCAACTGAACACGTCACAAAGTATGTGCACCTCATAGCGTAGTCGTACAAAAGTAACATGCACCCACGGGAACTCAAAGTAGGGGACCTTGTCCTGAGGAAGGCCCTGCATGCTACGATAGTTGGCAAGTTGGAGTCCATCTGGGAAGGTCCTTACGTCATGGCAGCAACCCTCAGAACTGGGGCATGTCATCTGGTGACCCTCGAGGGGACAGACCTTAAACACATGTGAAATGTAGATCGCCTCCAACCATACTACGCATAGTGACAACGGGCCGTCTAGCTTATCTACATGGCATGTATACATGTATAACAACTCACTCGTGCAAACAGGAAGATATGAATAAAATCCCATTTTCAGGACCAAACTATTGTCCACGACTCTTATGTGTGAGCTGCGTGGAGCCTATAGCCTCTGCATGAACTCTGCGAAGTATAAAGCGCTGAGAACTTAGTCATCCCAAAAAACTCTACGGAGAATAAATAACTGCGTGTAGCCCATAGCCTCCGCACAAACTCTACGGAGTCTAAATCAAAGCATAGAGCCCATAGCCTCCATGCGAATTGTGCAAAGTATAAAGCGCCGGGAACTTAGTCGTTTCAGTCAACTCTACGGAGTATAAATAACCATGCGGAGCCTATAGACTCCGTGAGAACTCTGTGGAGTATAAAGCACTGGGAAATTAGTCATCCTAAGTAACTCTACTGAGTATAAATAACCGAGCGTAGCCCATAGCCACAGCGCGAGCTCTACGAAGTCTAATCAAAGTGTGGAGCCCATAGCCTCTGTGAGATTTCTACAGAGTATAAAGCGCTGGGAACTTAGTCATCCCAGACAACTCTACGGAGTTTAAATAACCATGTGGAACACCCTATAGCCTCCACATGAAGCCCACAGCCCCGCGCAAAATCTACAGAGTCTAAATTGAAGCTCACACCCGTCCGAAGGGTGGGGGATGGAGCGCATTTTTTAGGACTTCGTCCCACTACTGACTTCATCAATGACTGTCCAAAGGGTGGGGGACAAAGCGCACCTTTTAACGAGTTCATCACATCGTCGACTTCATCGATGCCAGTTCGAAGGGTGCGAGACGGAGTGTGCTTTTCTATGACTTTTTCCATCATTGACTTTGTTGACACCCATCCAATGGGTAGGGGAGGGAGCGTGCTTTTTAACGGCTTTGTCCTAACACCAACTTCGTTGATGACTGTCCGAAGGGTGGAGGATGGAGCACACCTTTTAACAACTTCATCCCACCGCTGACTTCGTCGATGCCAGTCCGAAGTGTAGGGGATAGAGTGCGCTTTTTAGGACTTCGTCCAACCAACGACTTCGTTGACACCCATCCGAAGGATGGGGGACAAAGCGCACCTTTTTAGGACTTGTCCCATCACTGACTTCGTCTACGCCCGTCCAAAGGGTGGGTGATGGAGTGAACCTTTTAACAACTTTGTCCCATCGCTGACTTCTTCGATGCTAGTCCAAAGGGTTGGGACGGAGAGCACTTTTTAGGACTTTGTCCCACCACCGACTTCATCGATGCCTGTCCAAAGGGTAGGGGATAGAGTACGCCTTTCAATGACTTCGTCCCATTGCTGACTTTGTCGACGTTAGTCCGAAGGGTAGGGGACAGAGTATGCTTTTTAGGACTTCGTCCCAATGCTAACTTTGTCAATGCCCATCCGAAGGGTGGGGAAGAGTGCACTTTTTAAGGATTTCGTCTTACCGATGACTTCGTCGATGTCAGTGCGAAGGGTGGGGGATGGAGCACACTTTTTTTGGACTTTGTCCCACTGCCAACTTCGTCGACGATAGTCCGAAGGGTGGGGGATGGAGCGCACTTTTGCACTTTTTTTAGGACTTCGTCCCACCACCGACTTCGTTGATGCCTGTCTGATGGGTGGGTGATGAAGCATGCTTTTTAGGACTTAGTCCCACCACCGACTTCGTCAACGCCCATTCGAAGGGTGGGGGACCGAGTGCGCTTTTTTAGGACTTCGTCTAGTCGCTGACTTCATCGACACCAGTCCGTAGGTTGGGAGATGGAGCATGCTTTTTTAGGAGTTCATCCCACTACCGACTTCGTTGATGCCTATCAGAAGAGTCGGGGTCAGAGCACGCTTTTTAACAGCTTTGTCCCACTGTCTTCGTCGATACCCGTTCAAAGGGTGGGGGATGGAACACGCTTTTTTTAGGACTTCATCGACGCCCATCCGAAGGGTGGAGGATGGAGCACTCTTTTTAACAGCTTTGTCCTACCACTAACTTCGTCAATGACCATCCGAAGGGTGGGGACCGAGCGCACTTTTTATGACTTTGTCTTATCGCCGACTTCGTCGATGCTATTCCAAAAGGTGGGGGATGGAGCGTGCTTTTTTTAGGACTTCATCTCGCCACCGACTTCGTTGGCGCCCATCTAAAGGACTCCTATTCGAAGGGTGGGGGACAGAGTGTGCTTTTTAATGGCTTTGTCACACCGCCGACTTCGTGGACAACCGTCCGAAGGGTTGGGAATGGAGCGCACTTTTTAGGACTTTGTCCCACTGCCTACTTCATCAATGCCAGTCAAAAGGGTCGGGGATGGAATGTACTTTTTTAGGACTTTGTGCCCCCCGTTGACTTCATTGATAGCCGTCCAAAGGGTGAGGGACAGATCGTGCTTTTTAACGACTTCATCCCACTATCGACTTCATCGACGCCAGCCGAAGGGTGGGATGGAACACACTTTTAAATAGCTTTGTCCTGCCGCCAACTTTGTCAATACCCACCCGAAGGGTGGGGGATGGAGCACGCCTTCATCCTGCCACCGACTTTATCGACACCCGCCCGAATGGTGGGGGATAGAGCGTGCATTTTACCTATGCACAGCCACTATCGAATTCCTATATCTACAGGCATGCCTCTTTGGTCACCCCAACATCATTCTCAACCACTACGAAAGGTGTCGTACTTGCCTGGTGTTCTGCTACTTCAGGGCACATGACGGCAGGGATGTCTCTAAGCTCGTGTCCTACTTGTACTAAGTTGAGGAGGGCGAATTTGCCACAGTAAACAATACTTTACTATTCTAGATTAATTGTTACAATAATATAGCATTTGAAATGTACGGTCGTGGAGCAAGGCCGTTGCTCAATCTACTCTCTGTCTAAGCCCTCTATCTTTATGTACTCTCTCATGAAGGCATCGTTCGTTGTGCTCCGCTCCGCCAAAAATCATAACAACTCCTCCACCCATCCTCAACGTTGCAGTCGACAATGAACAAGGCGGTCCGAAATTAGGGGACGGTCTTCCTCAAGAACCTGCTTGCCAGACAAACATCAACATGAGGTCATAACACAGACACTTTGTACTTTTCATTGCAAAAGGATAGTTACATGTCATGCATGCACCCAGTGCTGTGTACACATAGGCGCTAAAGGCCAGACACACACAAGCGACCACACGAAAGCAAAAGTCCTCAGCGTCACACCTGCCGATGGATCGGGGTGCTGGAGCTAGGTTTGACGTATGTGTCCCGTCGGGGCACATCGTCTAGCCAATGCCGAAGTCCACACTCTCGTGCAAAGTATGCCTCATATCGATCTTCGCCTCAGCCTCGCCGATGTACTCCCATATCCACTGGTGGAAGGTGTGGGCGGACCGGCGTATCACATGTAGCGCCCTCGACATTGTTCCGCTCCCTACATGCAAGTCCAGGTGGGGATCGGCTAGTTCACCCACGTGCAGGCAACCCTAAAGATGAAGTAGCCCAAGAACCTTCTATGTTGTTGCAAATGAGCAATGGTTGCCATATGCTCGTGTAGAATTCAGTGTGAGTGACGATGCCTCTCCAATCCTTCGAAGGATGCATAGAAGGTCTTCCGGTCCAAATGCTTGAGGAGAGACCTCGATTGCGAGCTTGGCCAGAGTACCCTCCATGGCCTCCACCGAGTTCCACGCCGACAAGGAGGCATCGCCCAACATGCGATCCCTTGCCGCCACCTTGGATGATAGCCGAGCCTTCTCCTCTTCCAACCTAGTGATCTGCCACAATAACCCCTCGTGCTCCTCGGCAGCCGCACACCGGGTCTGCTCTACCAAGGCACGCACATCGACGATAGCCTTCTATCTCGAGGAAGCCGATGAGTTCATCTTTCACCACGCTTGTCACAGTGGCATCCTTAGTGGATTGCCGGGCGGCAACGAGCTTTGCCTCCACAGCGAATACTCACTCCTACAACCTGCTTAGTTCGTGATACCTTGCTGCCTACACAGCACGAGCAAGAGCGACCTCATGTCCCGTAGCAACCTTGGGGACTCCAGCATAACCACCATCATCACTTGGGCCCTCCATAGGGCTCACGCCATCGGGGGCACCCAGGCTACCTACCTGCCCAGTCTGCTCAGCTTCAAGGTCCGAGTTTGCGTAGTCTACAGACTCTGAATCCCTAGCCATGCCGATCTCCTCCAGCTCATCGGATTCATCAGGTTGAGGGGGTGCAGAGCTCAACGGCTTCACCACAAGGGGAGAGCAACCACCTCGATGTGAAGGGGAGGCCTCCACTCTGGCACCATCGCACAGATGATGATCCGGCATGGGGATGTCGAGGGCTTCACATACTCGGTTTACCCGGGTGAAGTTCGACATCAACAACGCCCAAAGGATGTGCTCCTTCATGATATATGGCCCAAGGAAGAAAGTCGCAGCACGCTCAGTGTCCTCGAGGGTGAGCACTGCCATGAGTAGCCAATGGGGTCGCCACCCACATACCACATAACAACCGCAACAGTGATAGTACAAAGTTCATACCTAGATCGATTGGCTTCGACAGTGACGCAACGCTAGGCCACAGGCGATCGTCACAAGCTGGGCTGGACTGCACATGCCACAGACGGGCCAGCGGGGACACACCGAACATGCGGTACTCCTCCATGAGGTCCTGCATATTGAACCAAAGGGCGGCCCCAAATAGCCTCCATGCGAGTTGTTCATCTTCACAGTCGAGCATCACCGATGGGGACATATTGAGGTCCATTAGGTGACCCGACCACCGTAGATGGCTGCCTTCCTCCACCCGATGGTAGAACCACCACCACATCCAACTTGACGCCCACTTGGTCCTCGTCGAGTTCACCGAGAAGAGCTTCGTACATCTAGACCGAAGCACAAAGTTGATACTCCCTAGGTTGTAGTATTCACCCTCGGCGAGTTTCTATGGTTGGCACCAGGCATCATGAAGGAAGCCGAACAACACCAGGCTCGACCACAACATCTCTGCCTGGGAGGCCCAGCTATAGATGGCCAATCGAACGATCGTGTTGGGGTCAGCTGCACAAGCTCCAGCACATACAGCTGAAGGACCTCCCCCAATGAAGGCTACCGTAGGGATGCGAAGCGTGGTGTCGAAATATGTGGCAAAGACAACGGTCTTCGACTCTGTCGACCGGGGCTCCATCTCGCCGGTAGAGGGTAGGTGAACTACCTCGCATCCCAAAGTCTTTCGGTCATGCACCAGTGACCAAATCAGCTCTTCGGTCACCAAAGTCGGCCCCAGCATGTTCATGCAGATGTCATTCACCTTCTTTGCCACCTTCGATCGCTTGTTGGTGGTTGATGTGTCACACTCCACCAGCTCGTACTCCACCTCGTTCGTTGATGAACTCCCACGACCGGATGACCCACAATGACTAGAGGAAGAGCCGACGGTGCTGCGCCAAGAACGCTGGGCGCCGCCACGAGGCATCTTCACACCGGATAGGCTAACCGAGCAGTTGCACCATGCGTGCTTGGAGGCACAGCATCGACAACATGGCAGAATGTGCAGTGGTGGCTAAAGTGGCAACTAGAGGCAGCACTAACGATGATGGAGAAGGGGAAGAAGAAGACCAAGTACAAGTACAAGGGCGCCCCACCAAGGACGTCAGCTTTAAAGGCACATGCCTTTTTTGGGCTTGTCTCGGGAACCTACACAGCGCGAAACAACGCTGCACGATGCACCAACCGTAGTCACACATGTGTCTCGCATTACAGCACGGCTAGACGACTACGGTTGCCATGACTCAGCCCATAGGCCAACTACTCAACAGGCCAAAGGGACGGAGAGGGCCAAAAGGCTTGGCGACATCATTTTGGCTTGCTAGAGATGAATCCCTTTATCATGAGAGGCTACTGTTATAGGGGTGGCCCTACCAAAATCCATTTGGCCTACTAGGCCAAAAGGCCCAATGAGGGATGTAAAAAGACACCTATATCCCTAGAATAGTACACCACTGTAGGGGGTATTATTGTAATCAGGCCTTATGGCCATGTATATATAGGGCATGTGCAAACGAAAGAGCCATGCTAGTTGATTTGTTATACTCACTCTACTAGTCCTCTTATTTACTGTTTATTCAGTAACCACAACAATGAAGAATCCACAAGTCTCTCCACATCAATTCAATGCTTCATGGCAAAAGATAATAAGAAGGTAAATGATAATGATAAACCTTCATATGATGAGTTGATGGATATGCTAGAAGAGCTTAATGAATATCTCGGGAAGGAGAAGGTTAAGTATAACATTTTGAAGAATAAGCATGTCTCTCTTCAAAATGATTATAATAAGCTAAAAGGAGAACATGAAATTCTCTTTCTCAAGGATACTCTAAGCCTAAGGTGGATATAGATATTACTTACAATTTACTAGATGATATGCAATGTGTAGCTCCTAATTCTTGCATTTCATCTAAGGTTAGCATATCCACCTCTTGTGATGATTTGCTAGATATACTTTTTTTACTCTAAATTAGATGCTTCTACTTCCTCTATGCATTGCAATACTAACATTGTAGAGAAAAATAATGAGTTCAAGACCCAAGTCACAAGATTGAGAAATGACTTAAAGAAAAGCTACAAAGGGTAGGCATCACTTGCTAAAATATTGGAAATTAAAAGAAATTCAAATGACAAGAAAGATATTGGTTTCATCTCCAAGAAGAAAAATAGCAAGATAAGGCACAATGCAAGACACACAGAGAAATATATTAAGTGTCATGGTTACAATGAGAAAGGTCACCTTGCCTCTAAGTGCCCCAACAAGGTGGATGACAAAATAAAGTCATCAAAGAAGAGGCAATCCGGAAGACATAGAATGGAACAAAATGCCTAACTTGCTACAATTGTCTCAAAGATATCATTTCTAAGCCATATCTTTATAATGAACATTATTTCCTTAGGAAGGATAAAAATGGCAATGTATTTGCTAGGAATGTTAGTCTGCAAAAATTTATAATTAGGGCCATTTGGGAGTCCAAATCCATTGTGATTAACATTCATGGATCCAACCAAGTTTTGGTACCAAAATGCACATAAATGCTTAATAGGTACTTAGAGAGGCAATGGAGGCTTGGCTTATTCATAAAGAGGTGAATTCCACCATGTGCACAATGGGAGTCAAGTTTGAGGATGATCTTGCCACATCATGAACCAATGCCATCTCGGTAACAAGTACTTATATTGTAATATTTACCCCTTGTCTTGTGTAGCTTGCATTACTTGAAAATCTTAAAAAGGGTGTTCTTGCTCTTGTTGTAAAATTTCTTTATTGCAATCATGAGCAAGATGAGAGTGGCACATTAAGGGGGAGTGCTTAAATCATATTCATGTGTATCACATCCCTAAGTGTGCCTAAATTAATTAAGTGCTAGTATTGATTTTCAAAATTTAGGCATTTAGCGAAAAAGTCAAAAATATGAAATTATTAGTATATCTTTGAAAAACTAGTTGAAAAATGTATACAAATGCATTTCAAAGGTTTTGGCTTTAGAAAAACTGGTTTTAAGTAAAATTGAGGTTCTAAACACAAACTAGTAATCTAGTATCTTGTTTTGACTTTAAACTCAAAAATTGGCCAAAATCAATTCTAAAAGGAATTTAAAAAGTATGCAATACCAAAAATCTAGAGCTGGCTATTTCAAACATTATTAGTATCAAAAGTTTTTCAAAAAGCCAACTAATCAAAAGTTATTTGGATTTGAAATTCATCCAAAAACTTTAGTTGACCTAAGTGGTCAAAATCTAGCACTTAAGTGAGTTTTGCCTTTGAGCCCAAATTATTGACCTACATTGGCTCACAAGGGTATTAACGATTTACACATTAAATTGGTTGATTAAAATACCCTCTAATGCTCATTTTTGCAATCTTGAAGATTTCATTCAAAATAAGTTTGTTTTTGAAAAATGAAAGCATAATTGTTAATAACTATCTTTAAAAGAATATCTTGGCATATATTTAGAAATACTCCACAAGTGGTTTATAATTCCTTGTGAAAGGTTTTGGAGCAAGTTACAATATTATAACTTTTTCACCTCTGAAATCCAATTCTTGGCATGCTTTCGGTTGAAATACAGTACTGCCATAGGTTTCCAAGCAGTATGACCGCATCCTTAACGGCGGTACTACCAATTTTTCTGAAAAATGGCTAATTTGACACAAAATTTGTTGGTATCCCCTCAGCCATTCTCTTTGCTCCTCTAAGTCAAGTTGATCATTTTTATCCTTGCTAGCTACCCTCAAGTAATCTCTTGACTCCATATGTCATTTTGCTCTTATTTTGATACCTTTTCATAAAATGGCATTCCCTCTAAAAGAGGTAGACTTTTGATCATCTTGACCTCGGCATGAATTTCATCCTTGTCCATATAAGTGATATCTAATTTTCTCTCTTGTCGAGCAAAATCTTTTCTTAACCAAGCTCTCTCTCATATGATATCTCTCGTATATGGTATCTTCTCAAATGATATCATTCTCTTCTTATAAGTGGGATCCCCTTCAAATAATTTCAAGTGAAATATTTGAAGATCTCTCAACATTATTTTAAGTGGTTTACAAGTAATCTAAGTGATACCTCATTTATTCAAGATAGATTTAAATTGGTATTCTGACGCGGATACGCTCATGTCTTGCACTTCTCAGTTAAATATATTATTTAACTAGAAGGAATTAT
Organism: Dendrocalamus sinicus; assembly: GCA_036346575.1. Classification (NCBI taxonomy): domain Eukaryota; kingdom Viridiplantae; phylum Streptophyta; class Magnoliopsida; order Poales; family Poaceae; genus Dendrocalamus; species Dendrocalamus sinicus. The sequence continues at coordinate 26,638,496 of CM070644.1, forward strand.
TGAGTCGTTATTATCAGGTGAACTCTAATTTAATTGGGTATTTAACTATTATATTTAGAGATACAGAGTTACTACTATTTTATTTAATTATATACAGGCTCTTACTCAATCTGTACAAGCCTAAAGTGAAGATGCATTTAGAAGGTCATCAACACTAGTACATCGTCCATCACGACTGGACCGATTACGCGAGCACGAGCTAAAAAGATTAATCAACAGGTGAACTCGCACCTAGTTGAATTTTATTTTAATTTATATGAGAATAATATACTACCTAATAGTTGCTATTTAATTGTTCTCAGATTTATCATGGGAAGAAGTATCATTAAGAAATTCAACGGAAGGAAGAAAAGAAAGAGACATGCATGCAACTTGGAGCCATCACGTGAAGAAAACAACGGAAAAAGTATTTAGTCATCAAAGAGTATTCACGTGAAGAAAAACAACGGAACGTGGAGCCAACTCGTAAAGAAATCAAAGGAAGGGAAAATTTATCTAGTCATCAGAAACATTTTTGTTTTGAGTCTGTAACGACCTGTGGCCGAAATCACATCAAAGTCTGTCAACGACATTTTCATTTTTTAGTCGGTTTGTATTCTTGTGTGTCCGAACACAAGTCAGGAGATTAGATTGAGTATTATACGGAATAGTGGTGCTAGCCGAACCAAGTTAGGGTTGCGTCCTATTTATTTGTTCAAACTCGTTTGGAGAAAAGGGACTAGAAATAGATCTATTATTTTTCAGAGAGCCATGCGCTTGTTCCTTCTAGGGTTTGGCATATGATACAACCTAGAGGGGAATCGGGCGTTTTTCCCTGTCGTTATTGTGTTTTCTTGTAATTGGCTGGAGCGACGACGCGTCTACTTGGTGGTCAGGTAGACGGATCACGAGCGTGTGGTTGGGCGGATTCTTTTGTCGCAGGTTGTTGTTCTAACAGTGGTTGGCGCTATCGATTCGTCAGGTTGCACGGATCCAAATTATCTCCATCAATCCTACGCCGTGAAGATCGGGCAATCCCCCCGCATCATATTCACAAGTGGATTTCAATCCTTCAAGAGAAGATCAAGCACTCAAATTGACATTATGGGATACAAGTTAATCATACAAGTGGTATCAAGTATTACAAATGGAATCAATCATACTTGGTGTCATGTATGCTCCCAAGTGGTATCAAGTCTTTATAAATGGATCTAATTATACTTGGTATCATTTAAGCTCATGCGTGGTATCATGTCTCCACAATTGAAATTAATTATACATGGTATAATTTATTTTTATAAGTGGTATTTTTTCACAAGTGGTATCTAATGTCATCATAAGTGGTATAAATATCAAAGTGGTGAATGATTTTATGGAAAAGATAAAAGAACTACAAAAGGTTAAAAGCACCTATTATGGAGATATCAAGAGATCATTGATTCTTGGTGCTAGATGACACAAGAAGAGAAAGTTTAAACAAAAGGAAAGAGATGTGAAAAGAGAAGAAAATCAAGAAATAGTAGAATCATTTGTGTGTCAAAGAAGAAGAAAAATGTCCAGAGGAACCTTTGTATAAGGGAGAGTTTTTCTTTGTGAAAAACGTACATAGCATTTTGGGTTTACTTAAACAAAAGGGGTAAAATATTAATATTGAAAAACTTATTTAGCCTATTTGCTCAAAATATTTTATGAATCTTGTGAATGAATGTGTTTTACTCTTATTTGCTTCATTTGGAATTCATGGAGTGAAATTGTCAATGATATGCAAGAGTAGCTTGTTAAAAGAGCCCTTTTGGTCAAAAATCCAATATCTTGTTTAAAAAACTAAAATTTACAAAAAAAAAACTACATAAAAGTACTCCAATATATATTTCAAGTGTTTTCAAAACCTTTTGAGTAAAAATTTCTATTTTAGAAACCAAAATGATAATTTGGCTCTAAAATGATCTTATATTATCTTGATTTTGGATGAAATGACATATCTTCATAAATAAAAATATTTTGAGTATTTGAAAAGTAGTCAATACAAAATCAAAGGATTTGTCATTTCAAACATTTCTCTAGTTCAAGGTTTTCGCAAAAGCTCAACCGTTGAAAACTTATACTTATTTGAATCTCATCCAAAAACTAGTATTGATCTAAAATGTCATAGTCTAGCATATGGTGAGTTTAGCTATTTGAACCGGATTTTGTGTATCTTGGTTTGAAATAGTATTTATAACTCATATAAAGCCATGAAAGTGAAAAACTCCATAAAATTCAAATTGGATTGCATTTTGAAGTTTAGATGAAAAATGAATTTACCCTCATACAAATAAAGTGCATTTTGGCATAACTTTTGAATGGAGACTCCGTTTTCAAAAATTCCTATGGCAAAAATTTCCTAGGAATCCAAAGTTTGTTTCTAAAAAGTTTGAAAGCATTTCAAATTTGTTTGAAAAGGTCATGTCTTTCTCTCTCTTTGCCCAATGCTGAAAATTCAGAGTTTTGCACGGTTTTGAACAGATATATGATTTTTGTATCCTTAAGTGGGTTTATAATCTAAGTAAGTTACAATTATGACTTTTGATCATCTATTGTTGATCTATATTGATAAAGTTTCTCAAATTTATTGGACATTTGTAAATCAGTTTTTCAGCTAGCTCATGAAGCTCAATTAAAATGTCAAAGTCTAAAAATCTGAAACACAAATTGGAATGTCAAAGCCTTCAAAGAGCTCTCAAGAGTAATATTATTTGAATGTGTTTGAAGTATCTTTTCTTTTAATTACCTCAGTCTCTCCAAATTGGTCATGTGTGTCTATTTCATATTCTTTGTGACCAAGTTGGATGTCAAGTCTCCATTTTGGCTTAATTGTTTTTCCTTGCTTTTTGGTAATCAATGCCAAAAGGGGATGAAGAGTGTATACTATTAAAAGAGGGAGAATTTGCTTTATGAATTATGATTAATATGCTAAGGGGGAACAACAATTTGTCAAAGAGAAAATTAATCTATTCATGCTTGTCACAAAGTGATTTCACCTTAGTTTAGTTTTCTATCACATGTTTATTTTCATCCAAATGCTATTATAGTTAATAGATTTGTCATCAATCACTAAAAAGTGGGAGATTGTAAGTTTAAACTCTATTAAGTTGGTTTTGGTGATAATGACAAATGCAATTGTGAGACTAATATATTTATTAATTATAATATTGTCCAGTCTCACTTGGATGTGATTAATGACAAATGCTATCTTGAGACTATTGTGTTTATTGATTATGATATCTCTTAAGTCTAATTTGGATGAAAAGGTAAAAATCATAGATGAAAAGGTGATTTATGACAATTGATTTATGGACTAACATTTTTCATGAGTTGGATGAATAGGTTATATTCTAGAAATAAGGATGACTTGGAATGACTTAATGTGTTGAAAATCATCAAGTCAAGATACGAGATAGAAGATGGCTTCAAGTGTTGAAGGCCATCAAGAAGAGAAGATGATCATGAGTTGATCAAGATTCCCAAGAGGAGATGATTATGAATTGATCATCAAGTTATGATACGGGTTGAAAGATAGCTTCATGAGTTGAAGGCCATCAAGAAGACGATGCATCATAGGTTGATGCATATCAAGATAATGACCCAAGGCAAAGGTATGACTAGTTAGGGCTAAAGATATTTTCTAGTCTTTTACCGATCTTGGTGTTTGGTTAGAAGACTAGATTGCTAGTATATGTTATCATACTATTAACAGGGGTCATGTCTAGTAGCTTATGTCTCATAATGTATTGATAGCTCAACCTCACTAGCTCTAGCTCTCCGTAGTTGATCGCTATTATTTGCAAACGTGTTTTGTAAATAGTTGAGGCTTATGTGTTGAATCCTTGTAACATGGGACTATACATTGCGAATGTAGTTTGCAAGTGTTTGAAGTCCATGTTTCCCACTCCATGTAGTATGCGACTTATATTTGCAAATACGTTTTGAAAATGGTTGAAGCTCATACACAATTCTTGTAGCATGTGACTTAGGTTTACGAATGTGTTTTGCAAACGTGAAGAGTCCATGTACCTATATCTTGTGTCATGATTCTAAAAATGTGCAAATATGTTTTGCAACCTGTTGGGAATCATGGTTTGATCCTTATGTACATGATACTATAATTTGCGATTTGTTTTGCAAATTAGTTGAACCATATGCACTCTTCTGGAAAAAAATGGTAGTACCGGCATGTGTGGCGCGGTACGACTAGAAGTCGGTAGTACCTACATGTGTTGCACGGTACGACCGGACATAGGTAGTACCGGCATATAAATGTAGTACTACCAGCCAACGGTCAGACTAGCATGTGTTGCACGGTCGGATTGGCCGGCGGTAGTACCAATTTATTCGCAGTACGTTTTTTCAGAGGGTTACTATTTTGGGAGATTTGTTCTCCCTTGGAAAATAATAGTTCCACATGTGTGACGGTACTACTGATTTTGCCTGTAACGGCTAGTTTTCTGATCGTTACTGAGGGGAGCAGAAGTACTAGACTTTTGCCTACAGTACTACCAGAAATCCTGAATTTTGTCCCTAGTGGCTAGTTTCGAGGTGTAGGGTATAAATACTCTCTTCTGACCGGTTGGGTTAAGACTCTAGACTCTCCATTTTACTCTCTTGAGCTAGTGTGAGATTCTCCTCTCAATTATTCATGTGTTGCACATTATGAGTAAGAAGAAGAGCTCTAGATTGCATGTGTTGTACCTATAGGTGGATTTCATATCCAGTTGAGTTTGTGCATTCGTTGTACATGGTGAGAGTCAAGCAAGGGCTTGACTTGTTACTCTTGGAGTTTGCTGACTCCTAAACAGCGTTAGAGGCGTCGTGCATGGTAATTTTATCAAAAAAGGTTGTGAGAAGACCCGACAAGTTGTGAAGATTGGAGCTCACCTACCAGGAGTGAGAAAGAGCTACCACTAGTAGATTGAGGTGTTTAGCACAATTCGTGGAGCCCATCCAATTCGTCTGGGCTTACCTCAACTTAGACTAGGGGAGACCGGCAAGTTTCCGACACCACGGTAAAAAGGAACCATGTCAATTATGGTTTGTTCTCTTGTGATCAATTTACATTCAAACAATTTACATTTATAGAATTAATTTTATTACTTATCATCCTAGGATTATAAACCTTTGACATAGACTTAGATTTTTAGTTCACTTAAGTGAACCTAGTTGATTTTGACCTTGTCTATGCTAAACCAAATTGAGTTATGCTTCCGTATTATATATTTGGTTCTAGCCAACTAGAAATAAAAGACATATTTTTAAAGCCACATATTCATCCCCCACTCTGATCGGTCTCCTCGATCTTACATGGGCCCTCTCACTATATTTTTTTTACCTCGTTTCTCTTTAAATATGAAAGCAAACAAGGTTTGCCCTTTTGATTGTTCAGGTTTACAATTTTTTAAATGATGTGACATGAGTTTGATCTATAGCTCCTAAAAATATGTTGAATATTTTAGTGTTTGAGGTGGCACTAAATTATAAAGGAATGCCCCGATAGTATTTGGAAATATCATTTGTGTTTCATAGTTTTCACAAATATGATTAATGATTTAGTGTGTGCTAAGACTTGTATCATAGGTTCCCATCTCTCATTTTTTGTAAAATTATTGGCAAAAAGATAAATTAGATTGCCTATAATTGATCTATATTGATGCAAGAAAAAAAAGCATGTGAGCTAACCTAAGGAATATATATATATTAAATTATTTTCAACTAAGCTCCAAAAAGGGCTTGAACTTATCTTATTGAAGTGTATTTTAGTCAATCTCGAATCAAGAAAAGAAAGCAAACTCAAGAGTTTCACTAGCCTCAAGCTTTTCTTGCAGCCTTACATAGAAGCAAGACAAATATAATGGACATGTTATAATTTTTTCTCTATTGCTGGCTAGAGTCATCATCTTAGAAATGCCCTAATGAAATATTTTTGGTGCTAGAGAGACAAAATTCATTCTTAAATGTTTTCATCCATTGCATGCTTTGTCAATGTTTCATCGATGTTACTCATAGTTCCTAATTTTATTATTAATTACATCTACCATTGTTGTGTCAGTGCTTATCTAATAATAACCTCAGTTCAAAAAATTGTTCAACATGTTTTATACAAACGTTTTTTCATATTATTATATCTAATGCCCTAAGTATTACATTGTCTATATGTATTGCCATTCACTTAAGCTTAGAAATTGAAGTTAGCTTCTCACAAGAAATGTTGTATTTATAAAGTATTGAATTAATCATATAAATAAACACATGATACTCCAAATGTAGATAACTATCAACTGTATGAGTGAAGATGCCCTTATGGTGATCCGGATCGGTATGTCTACTATTTTAAAGTACTTTTCAATTATGCCAAATTCATAAAGTTAACAACAATGAATATTTTTTAGGTTATAATACTATTTTTTATTCTTTTAATTAATCTAAGAAATTTCTTGTATCTTCCATTTTATCTACTTTACTATCTCAAACACTATTGTATACTTATATTTAAATATTTGCATCAACATATCCCAATTACCTTCTAGTTCATAATTATTTTTTAATAAATTTAAGTTGTTTTAGTTATTTGAATTACTACTAGATATAGTTTTGTTGGGTAGCTGTCTAGTCTATTTTCAAGAACTTGTAGATGTATTTGTTAGATGACCGCTAATACATTGACACTATATTTGCTAAGCAATTTGACATTCATTATGTTTATGCAAAAATTTTAATTAATTACCCCAACATTTTTCACATTTTATGACCATGTTTCATCCTTTACACATATGTGTATGATTAATTTCCTGTTTCGACTGTAATTTACATTTGTCCACAGGTTGGTGCAATTGAGGCACGTCAACTCCAAAAGTAGACTTTTCAGACATCATCATGGGTTCATAGGATCTGACTATAATGAAAACAGTGCTCCGGAGGGTTGAAACAAAAGATATCAATGCCACTAGGGTCTTTAACACTATGGCACCACGTCCAAAACTTGATTCCGACATTGCTTATGTTTCCTATCTCTTTTATTATTACTTTGTGCAATTGGTTGAAGTGGTGATCCGTGAATCAAGTTGTGATTGTCATATGTGATTACTTATTGTTCTCAATCCATGCGGAGAACATGACCTCACCACTATAGTAGTGACACTCGTACTGTTATATTCTTGTGGGGTGCTTTGACACAATCAATATCAACATTGTATTGTATAATAATATTTATTTATTTGCTAAATGGAAAAGAATATATAAAGTCTTGTATTTTAACTAGCTGTCTAGTTTTATGTAATTATGTAATTTTGTTTCTTTTGCACTTTGCAATATGGTGATGGTTTTTTTATTTCATCCATAATGGTATGGTTTGCTTCTCATTTCTACCATATACTTTAGAAGAGAATTGCGATATTTATAAGCAAATACTTAAATGTCCTTATTGTATCTGGGAGATCATATCATTCATTGTGCTTCAATACATTTTAGGTCAATTGATTGTAATATTCTTCAGCTTAATAAGTGTTACTTCATTGGAACTATAAATTGCCTACTACTAACCTTTTTTTTCTTAGAAACGAGATTTTAGACTTGCACACATATACCTAGAAAAAGGAAGAAAAATGACAATCAATGACTTTCTTAAATCTATATCTCCTGTTGTCTCATTAAACTATGAAGACTCATATTATGGTTGTTGCCCTGGATGAGACATAACAAAATATTGATAGACTAGGCTAACTGTTGGATCTTCACCACTTGTAATATCCTAACCATTACATATTACATCATAATACCATGAAAGATTAAAAAGTAGTTACAAAAAATATACCGGACCTCAGCCGATACTAGTAACTGGTTTTCTACCCGACAGTTCCAATTATCAAATTTAAATTCAAAATCTAAATTTGGCCAGTTTTCATCTTGTGACTGCCCTGTTTGACCTGTTCCCAGCTAGTTACTACCTAAAATTACTATTCCTTAATCCAAATTTAGAATTAAACTTTTTGAACTGATAATTTTTTACCGGTCTAGACCAACATGGCTGGTAACTGCCAGGTATAGGTTGGCTAGAATACCACCATACATTTATAAAGAAGTTCGTAGCAGACTAGCTTAGATATTTAATGTAAAACTCCAGCCTTATATTAGTACCACCTAGGGGTGGAAACGGATCGGATACGGTCGAATAGTCTCAAATACGAATACGAATCCATATTTTTAAAATGAATATGAATACGAATTCGAATATTTTCAAATACGGATACGAATATTCTCGAATACGAATACGGATATTTTCGAATATGGATTTTCTCGGATACGAATATCGGATAAAACGGATTCCTAACGGTTTTGCCGATTTTTCATCGGTTTTTGACCGGTCACCAGTTTTAAACTGCCTAAATTCAAGTTTTGAATCACAAAATTTGTACGGATTTTCATGGGTTCTAGAAACGGATCGAATACGAATAGAATAGTCTCGAATACGGATACGGATACGAATATTCTCGAATATGAATGCGAATACGAATACTCTCAAATACGGATACGAATATTCTCGAATACGAATACGAATATTTTCGAATACGGATTTTGCTTACTATATTCGGATTTCTCTTGGATACGAATATCGGATAAAACGAATTATCCGTTACCGTTTTCCACCCCTAGTACCACCTTGCCGATTTTCATTGAATTACACTAACATATAATGCTTGTTGGTCAAAATCGTAGCACTTTGGGGTTAACCATTTTAGACGAAGTGAGGTTCTGCGCATGCATGCCTGTCCCACATGAGGATGCTTTGAGTGAATTTTCGGCTAATTTAAAGTGTTACAAAAGGTATTAGAACATCAAGCCTTGCTGCATGGCCCACATGTGTAGTAATATAATAGCACATGACATGAGCACGGGACGTATACTATGAGCGTTTGTGGGTGAGATGCTGCTAAGGGCATATGCCCTTTAGGGCGAAAATGTAACATCCCAACCCTTAGTACCACTAGTTTACATTAAGTCACATTACTTTATAATGTCGATTGGCCTAAAGCATAGTAGTTCCGGATTAACTCTTTGGGTGTAGCGAGGATGAAAGCCCAAGCGAGATGCTATACATGTGTGCCCATCCCATGTAGGGCTAGACTTTGTGAATTTTAGGTCTAAGGTGTTAAATCTAGCTCTAGAGCCCTCATGGATACATAACCAAAAAAAATTAGGACCACACATTACAATGGGATAGAAAATATAACTTTTGAGACATCTATAAGGTGTTTTATAGCAGAAAGAGTAATGTTTTCAATTTTTTGGTATAAACAAGAAGACGATGTAAAAACTACGAGTATATAGAGAAAGAAGATACAGATAATTCAACTATAGATAAGACAAGTGGTTCATGGACCGTGACAATAGAGCAATCTAGTCGTAAACTAATTTGGTTTAACCCAAGTCCACCTAAGCCAATCTACTCAACTCGCCAGACCCATCCTAGCCTAGGTTGACCTACCAAAGCCTAGCCAAAACATAGCCTAGATACAAGCCCAACCTATCTATAGGAATGTTCAATGATTTTAGTGAGTATCGGGTGGTCCATCAATTGGTTGCCCTGAATTTGATGATTTTGCATAATGTGTGAGTTTGAGCTTTAAATAAGAGATAATATTGCTATCCCTTGATCACTACTTCTTTCATGGTAATGACGATAAGATGTTAATTAATGACAACAGAAGCTCTTTTGTTTTTGGAGATTGCTATACATTAAACGATCTCTGTTTAACTAACTAGTAAACAATTTCCTTTTCTGGCAATATTGAGTTGAAAGTTGGAATCATCATATTGAAAGTTTTAAAATCCATGTTGAAAGTTCCAAATTTTCATTAGGTAGAAAGTATTATGGAACATGAGGGACTATGCGAGAAGGTCTATGAATATTTTTGATAAATCATTGTCAATGTGTGTTGAGTTAAAATTAAAATTTGTGAAAGATTTGGATTTTCAGTCTGGTGGTTTTAGCCTTAGGTGGTCAGACCGGCCCTGTTGAGCGATTTGACCGATGCAACTGGTCTCGGACCAGCCGCACATGACAATCAGATCATATAAGTTCTAAATTTCAACTGAGAGTTTTGAATTTTGGGAATTTGATCATGAATTGAGTCAACTTGTTCTAGGTTAGTGCATTTATATTGCATGAAGCATATTTAAGCTAACATGGGTCAAGTTTTGAAGAATTTGTGCCCGAAAATGATTTCTTGGTCTTTAGATATGCATAGAAGCTTGGAGTCAACTGTGGTCAACGGCGAGGACCAGAACTATGCTTATGAAGGAGGTGAGGTCCAGAACGATCAAGGATGCTGAGTGAGATAGTTGAACTCAAGCGTAGCACAAGTAATGCAAGGAATGTTCAAGGAAAGGTTCGAGTAATGGGTTACACCGAGTGGATTGGTCGGTCCATTTAAGGTATGTTCCGATGGGTACCAAAGTGGGAGAGACTTACCAATACATGGCAAGCCATTGGTGCACCTATATGTAGCAAGCATAGTGATTGCTTGCAAAGAAAAATGAAGACGGGGTCAAGGAAAGGGTATTTTAGTAATTAGCCAAATACAGAGAACTTCATTGGATCAAAACCGCGGAGCTTGAGCGGTGCTTGGGAAAGTGATTTAGGTCAAGAATATGTTAAGAAGATCGAGTGGATAAAAGGCTAATGACTTAGCAAGTTCAGGATCATGTGCTTTGAAAAAAGCACGTGAGTTAAGTGTGAGTGTAAAACCCGTATTGTATGTGGTTAACGAGCTTCTCCCAATTGTGCTAGTGGATAGTATCCATTAGGGAAGATAGGTAGGTTACCTCATCTATTTAATGGCTTGGAGATAGAAGTTTGCAAGCCAACCATCCCAACTATTTCAATCTTGTGGTCTAGGATTAGAATTTGAGAGAGAATAGTAGTGGTGTGGTGTGCTCTCTTGTTCTCGTTATGGAGTGCTTATGAAATCTTCATCTTTAAGTAGCAATAGATTAACTTTATTCATCTCTCATGGAGTGTTATTATCTTAGTTGATTTGCTCTTGTTCTTATTAGTTATTTGCCTCTTCTCTTCCCTTCTTGATCTTGCTGCATGCCATGGATATGTAAGTGATAGAGGTATCTCATGTACATCATATCTCATCCATCTAGGCGCTGTGCTTTGTAAGATTTTGAGGTTACCCAGTTCTTGCTTGGTTTGAAGCCGTTCTTGATGAATCTTGATCCGAGGGTTTTGAGTTTGAATGTTTTGGTGGTCTTACTTGCATTGACATGTAAGAATTCATCTAGATTCATCTTAGCTGCTATTAACTTACAAGCAAGTTGTATCTCAAGTTTTTGAGATTTGCCTGGCTTCGGTGAAACCTTACTTGTTTTAAGAAAAGGTAGAAACTTTGGCAAAGATCTATGCGATCCTTGGATGAAATTAGTTTCTAAAACCGTCTGCAAAGTGTGTGTGTGTGTGTGTGTGTGTAAAATTTCAAATATTTTGAACATGGATTTTGAAGTTTACACCAAATTTGGTTTTGGCCTAGACTGATTTTTTTATTCTGTGAACAGGGAGAGATCAACCTGCTCCAAGGCCCGGTCAGATCACCCATCGGTCAAACCAATGGTTATGGCCGATAAGATCGACCATCGGTTAGACCATGCCTCCAATGACTGTCAGACCGGTTAAGTACTAAATATATGGGATCTTGTTGTTTTGGATTATTGTTTGGATTTAGACTATCGAATATGATATTTTTAGCTTTTTAGCTCTGGCGTAAAAGATTTCTGAATATTTAAAAAAAATTATAAAGTCATTGTTTAAAACCATTGCTCTGTTACCATTGCCGGTCCCAAGTAACATTTATTGGATAGAGGCTCTTGTTTTTCGAAGGAGGGCGACAGACGCTGCTCGTTTATTCAGGTGAAGACCCCAGAACCGAACTTCACAGAGAAAAGACGCATCGCTACAGACGTGGGCCAAACAAACATGCAAGTGCATCGGTTAAGCCATTAAAGAGAACTTGTTTCGCTTCTCAAAGCCTATGAGCCGAGCAAGTCTCCTATCCCGTCCCATGGGCGGCAAATTCTCTCATGTACAGAGCCCAATCTATAAGACCATTAATTGCATGAGCGGTCATAATGTGAAATGGGCTGCATGCAGGCTCGCAAGCAGACACGCTTTCTTATTAGTTGGAGTAAATTAACTTATCTCAAAAAAACACGTTGCAGTAACCTCTTTTCTCCCTTTCCTCTGAGAGGAACGGAGCTTGCTAGCTAGGCCGTTGATTCCCATGAAAAAAACTACGTAGTAATAACATGATTAGGTTAGATGGCCTTTAAACTGCACGAGAAGCTTGGCCCGCTCTAACTGATTTAAGGTTTAAGTTTTTTATATAACTAAAATTATATTGTAATGGTTGTTATTTTTTAAAAAATAAAGAAAAAAAGTTATAACACCATGGAGAATACAAAGGAATAAAGGAAAAGGCCAAAAAATATAAAATATAAAATAAAACAAAATTAAAAATCAATATATTTGAAATGATTTTTAACTTAAATAAACTATAAACTTAAATCGTTTGGAACGGGCCCAGGCAGAGTCGTCTAGTTCTATGCCCATTCGAGGTTGAGGCCATACACTGCTCTCTGCTCGTCGTACATGTTGTCCTGGCATTGGTACATGTCACCTCATGATGTAACATCTGTCCGCGCTAACTTGTTTCAGAAAGATATTAGCTTACGGCAATTTCTGTCGGTGCACACTGAGTACTGCTACTAATTTGTCGGTGCACATGAGTGGTGCTCGGTTGACTGATTTTTTTTTTGTTATTTATAACTGAATTTTTACTGTATTTGGTTGAAATTATATTGTAGCTGATACTGGCTTATTTGGCATAATTAAATTTAAAAATAGAAAAAACGGGTTAACACATTACGTATAATACAAACGAATACAAAAAAAGAACCGGCAAAAAAACTAAAAATCAAAAAAAATAAAAAAGATAAAATTTAGGAATAATAAAAAATAAACCGGAAACCAGAAACCAAACTCAAACGAGCAGAGCCGTGCTTATATATACACGAAAACAGGATGTACAGGTACGAATCTAATGGTACCACTGCTGTGTCACTGCACGTGTATACTGTTAGGCTAAACTGTTTGGTAAACAATACAAAGTTTATATTTCATAATACGTGGACAGCTTATAAAAAGTCAAATAGAGGGAGCATCTCGGATCGAATTTTGAACTTCTCTACGTTGTACAATGCATATAATAGCAGATCGAATTTTGAACTTCTCTACGTTGTACAATGCATATAATAGCACGTGCTAGAGAGCAACGTTGCTCCAAATGAAAATTTTGCTGCTCAAGATCTTAATTTACAGGTTAGTTGGGAGTCGTCACTGACGCTAGCTACATATAGCAAAACGCTCTGTGCTAAGCTCGGGGAGCGGGATAGGGTCGTTGTGCGGTAGGCTTACTGTAGAATGCCGTGACGCGCTGCCTAATGCCCACTTTCGTTTCATCCTAACGTGTGGTGTTGGGTGGCTGCTCCCCATCAACTCCTCACGTCTCGTTCTCGTCCCCATGTCATGTGTCCATCCATCGTGTGGTTGTACCAGGGAAAATAATTTCGGCGAAATTTATGAATTTCGGTTCTCTTGCCCTCCTCCAAGAAAAGTCCAATTCGCCCAAAAAAATTCAGCGTATTTTAAAATTTTTCGGCCCATGCAGCCCATTCCCCAATTCAGATGGGTATTGATAAACATCATTCGGATGTTTTCTTTCTAACTATCATCCAGATTTGTGACCATTGGATTAGAGATCCAAGGGCCACAAATTCTCCCCACCCCCTCCAAAAAAATTCACCCCTCCTTCAAAAAAAATTCTCCCCCCTCTAAAAAAAGAGACCGTTGGATCTCTAATCCAACGGTCCAAAATTTGGATGATTGTTGGGAAAAAAAACATCCAGGTGATACCTATATATACCCATTCAGATTGAGTCATTAAGGGGAAAGGGAGGGCGGCGGGCGGCAGCTGTGCATGAAAGGGGTGGGCGGGCGGAACCACATCTCAAACAGGATAAGTTTTAGTTCAGGGTGTGGAAAAATATTTAGTGTATAATTCGGGTAAATTCAATTCAGTTTGGGTAATATTTTTATAGTCCAATCCAGATAGTCTAAATCATTCCACCACTGAGTCTGGGGCGTAACTAAATTCTAGTTCCGTCACTGGTGGCACTGGAAGGGGTCGAGAAGACGACGTCGGCAAGGGATAGGGAGGCAGTGCAAATGCGGGCTCCACAGGAAGGTGGCTTCTTCAATTTCAATTGCATGTTCGAATTATTTTTCACAGAAAATTTTTTAAAAAATCTAAAATTTTTAAAATTTTCGATTTTCTCGAAGGGTCCGTTAAATTTTCTACACCGAAATTGTTTTCCATTGATTGTACTACCATGGACATATATAGAGGCGTCATGCCATGTGCGAGCAACCTCATTTGTTCATGCATGAAGAAAAAAGAGTACCTTAGCACGCACGCACGCACGCACGCACACACTCGAACGGTACTGTGGCTCAACAACATCAAGCAATTAGTACGTGCAGTTGTATATATAGCTAGTGTCGATAAAAACAAGTGGAGAATGCTGAAGTTATAATACATCAGACAGTTCTGAAAGTACAACAACAAAGTAATTATACATTTTGTGGATCCACGTTGTAATGGCAAATCTGTAACGTAAATTTATTCTCCGACATGAGACATGAACAAAAGTTAACAGCTTGACGATTTACTCGAAGGAACTTAATTACCATATTGCCACTAGCCCGCTACATTCTGTCACGTACACTACGTACGTACGAACGTATACGGTGCATTGTATCACACCTCGACGCTGCACCCTGTCGGCTGCGCGAACCAGAGTGACGTCACGGCGCCGCCGGTGCCGTTGACGTCTCCTCCGAGCGGCACGGCGCCGCCGCCGCTGCCGGGGCCGGTGGCGAGCATGGCGGGGCAGCTGACGAAGAGGTGGTAGCTGCCGGAGACCCAGCTCCCTACCTTCCACTTGACGCGGCCGTCGACCTTGACCTGAAGCATGACGTACCCCATGGAGATGTCCTGCTTCATGGCTTCGGCGACGTAGCCGGCGACGGGCACGGACTCCCCGGACAGCACGGGCGACCAGACGGTGACGTCCCGGTGGCCCTGGTACATGGGCGGCAGGGAGACCGGCACGGTGACGGGTTCGTCGCGGTAGGTGACGAAGACGTCGAGACGCCTGTACTCGATGCCGACGTTGTCGTTGGGGTTGCGGGAGGCGAGGGTGACCTGCGCGGTGGCGGAGAGGGAGGGATCACCGAGGTGGATGGAGCGGAGCTGCAGGTCCTGCAGGTAGAAGGAGGGCTTGGAGGGGCGGAGCGCGAGGTAGACGACGAGCGCGACGAAGGCGACGACGAGGACCAGGGCCAGGAGGCACGACGCGAAGCAGCCGCAGCAGCGGCGGAGGCGGTGCTCGCGCTTGTGGTGCTTCTCCTTGCTCATGGCTGCTGTCTGTGCCTGCTGTGTGGCTGGCTATCTAGCTAGCTTTGGAGTGAGCCTCTCAGCTGCGAGGTATAGCCATAGGAGATGAGAGTAATGGCTTTTAAAATCAGTAGAGATGGTAGCTGCCAGTAGTGCACGTCTAAAAGGTTTTCGGGTTTGTTATTTGTTTGAGGGGAGCCAGGGGAGGAAAGCAACGTCTCAACCGAAGAAGATTCTTGTGCTAATTCGGTGCATCCATCGATATGGCTTGGGGTTCGTGCTTGTTTGACCCTGAGCTAATTGCGGATCGAGCCTCTAGATCGTGTAATAAGCTTGCACGCATACCCAAAGGGTGTTGGTGCATGCTGGTCTCTAGCTGCTGCATGTGTGCACTCATTTCGTTTAGAAGAACCATGCCTGTATGGGGTTAATGGAAAACAATGCCATTTTGACAAGAGATGTGTTGGTAGAGAAGAAATGGTCCGGAGATCCAACTTGCAACTTTTGCTATGAGAATGCGACTATAAATCATCTTTTCTTTGATTGTACGGTTGCCAAATATGTATGAGGTGTTATTGAATCATTTCTAATAGCCAATTGTAGGCCTGATTCTTTTAACCAATACCTGTGGTGTGCTAGTCATTATCTACCTGGTAAATCAAGTTTTCATATGGTTAGTTTGTCGGCTGTATGCTAGGCTATGTGGAGACTAAAGAACAAGACAACTTTTGAGAAGAAATTGATTAAATCTCTAATTGAGATCATATGTTATATATGCACATTCCTAAAATTTTGGGCAGGACTTCACAAAGAAGAGGAGAAAGAGATCTTGGTGGCCGGCGCTAATATGCTGCAGAGTGAAGCCTTCAGAATACAAAAGTGAAGATGATGCCTGAGAAGAGGAAACTAAAGATACTCTCAAGTGCAGGATAATAGATTCAGGCTTCTATGAAAAAGAAAAACTAGTTTTTTTATCTACTTTGGTTGTCGGTTTCCTTCTTTTGTTTTTTGTCGAACTGCAGCTGATTTGGCTGTGATTCTCTCGCTTAGGTCCCAACTGTGGCTATGCTTGGTGCACTTTGACAGGGAACGGGGGAAAATAGTAAATCTGTAATAGCAGTAGCTAAAAAACACTAAAACAGAACTGTGTAAATTCCGTTATATTGGTAATGAAACCTGAGTTTCTTGTGTGGAAAAAACCCGTGCCTATGTACAGTACACTCGACCTATCAGATCAACTCACGTACGACGAAGGTAGTACCGCGCTCTGGAATGTTTTATTAGGTGTTAGTTGTAGTGGTCTTATATATCATATGGCATTATATCATCGGCGACTCGGCGTGTGTATGGGCGCGCGCGCAGCTAGTGGAGGAGGTTGTTGGGGCGTAGCACGCACGAATCCAGCAGCATCGGCGGTTTCAACGTCGTCTCACGGCGCAAACCGCCGAGGGAGCAGATGGCCCAAACCCGGCCGCGAATAATATGTAACATTCTAAATATAGGGGTATTTAAAAATAAGAAAATTAAAATCTTTTTTAGGTGTTATTTAAAGTTTTTGTTGTTCATTCAAGATTCTTAGCTTGGTTCTTTGCTCAAGATTCAATTAATGAAATCGAAATCTTGAGATCAAGCACCATATATTCTAAAATCAACTTGAACATAAATTAAAATTTCGAATTCAGATTAAATTTATTTATCAGGAAAGAAATTGAATAAAATGAAATTTAAAAGCAAAGCAATATTAATTGGCCTTCAATCGAATCGAGCCAAGACTTCAAATTTTAAATTTAGAACTCAAAGCAAAAAACTGAAATTCAAAGCTTGCACTTTTTCTCTTTTCATCCTTCCTATGCCAAGTGGGCCCCCAACCATTTCCTTCTTCTTCCTTCCTTCTCTTTCTTCTCTGTGCTCTCTGTCCTTTCTCTGGTCCTGGTGCCTAGGCCTCCTCTTTGTTCCACCAAGCCGCCCGACAGTGTCGTGCCATGGCCCTGCGCCCCACCTGCATGCTTGCGAATCCTGCCATGCCTCTGCCACCACGCCCGTGACACCCTGCGCTTGACGGCTGTCCCCTCGCCACACCCTGCACCACACGGCCACGGCACCCATGTTGCACGACCCTGCCTCCCCCAATCCCCGCTACTCCTAGCCATGCGCCTGCACGCCTGAAGTCAACGCCATGTCGCATGGCCAAGTCACCTCGCCATCCCGTCCCCTGTGACTCGGTCTCCGACAGTAGCAACCGCACAACGCCTCCCCGGTCTCGGCCATCCCATGCCGCACGATGCCCATGTGCCCTCTACACCCGTCGCTGCGTGCACGCTAGCCCCATGACCCCGCGTTTTCACCACGAATCCTGCATGTGCGGTCTTGTCCCGAGCAGCGCTGGGCCATCCTGCGTGCTACTCGCCAGTCAACAACAACATCACCGCCACAGTGCTAGTCCTCCGGCTGTAAGAAGCCCCTTGACACGCCTCTAGCCCCTGCACTCTTTCCTCCTTCCCTTCCTCCTCATCAACTCCTGGCTCACCCGTGCCTGCACACTAGCAGCCATGCCCACTCGTTGTTCCGGCCATCCTGGTGGTTCTCTTCCCAAATTGAGCTTGTCATGCCATGTTCCTACTTTCCAATTGCAGTTCCGAGTGGTCGAATTAGAGCCATCCCCACGGGGCTCACTGCGCGTCCATCTTCCTTGCCGCCGGCTAACAGCGCCTCCACCACCGCTCCTCCTTCCTCGGGCCACCACCTCTCGATTCCTCGCACCTGGAGCGTCTCCTCGACGCCCTGGAGCTCCCCCGACCATCAGCCAAAGCTCCCTACCGCCGAAGCTCCCCCCCCCCCACGCGAGCCCACCGTGTCACCCTCGGCACATACCGCCAGACCTCCTCTGCTTCCCTCCGACTCGGCCAACCGCACGGTGAGCTTCCCCCAACCCCCATCTTTCTCGTGCTCGTCGTAGTTTCATCTCCCTTTCCTCTGACCGACGCCCCGCCGCTCTAGCTCTGTCGTCGGCCACCTACACGGCCGCCCACTTGCCATGGTGCCTCCTAGCCTGTGCTGCCACACTCAAAGGCTCACCGGACTCCTTGCACCTCATTTCATTGGTCCCTGTCACCCCTCCGGCCACTGCCCTTCGGCGGCGCCACCCTTTGTCCAACGCCGCCCAACGCCCAGGGGAGCTCCCCTATTTCGGCTCCCTCCCTTACTTCCTTTGGTTTGGCTCTCCCTCTATTAAATGGCAAGTAGACCCAACCTAATGCATGTATGTCGGACTCGGATTTTTCAATCTAGAATCCTCTATGATTTACTACACTATTCCCTAGATCAGTAGATAGTGCTCACAGATACATTGCTGCATCAACTCATACATCGCATGAAACATACTAACCATAATATTCCATATTAGAGTTAAAATACACCACGTCGGGTGACAGTTAGAACCGAGAGCAGATTGAAGCGCACTTGATTCGGAGGGGTTTCAAAAAGGGTTATACGTGTTGAACCAGTCATGGCGAAGTCAATGATATGCCGCCGGATGACATCGCTGGTGAAGTGAATGATATGCTGCCGGATGATGTTGATTGTTGTTCGGATTCGGATAGGTTGCACGATGACAATCTGGATCAGATGCTTCACGATGTAGAAGAGAACTATGATGAGAGAGTATGTTAAATTCTGGGGCTTGATGGAGGACTCTGAGAAACCTTTGTTCACATGCTGCAGGTCAAAGTACACGAGGTTGTCGGCCGTGCTTGAACTGTTGAAATTGAAAGCAAACAACGGTTGGTCCGACAAGAGTTTCACGGCGCTGCTAGGTCTTTTAGCGGACATGCTTCCAGAGGGAAATGAGTTGCCTAAAACCATGTATAAAGCCAAGAAGGTTATTTGTCCACTGGGAATGGAAGTAGAAAGAATGCATGCATGTCCGAACGACTGTATCCTCTACCGTAAAAAATATGCAAACATGCATGTAGCAGAGAAGGCGCACGGTGCCGACAAAGTACAGGCAGGGAGGGGTCAGACCGACGGCGGGGATGGCTTCGCGGTGCTCCAAGGAAGCTTCAGCTTGGCGGAATTAGACCACGGTGGAGCCAATCGACGGATTTCCCACCGGCCAGTGTTGGGGAAAAAGGTGTTCGCCGATGAGATAGAGGCATGGGGAGGCCAATTACTCGGGGTGGGGGAAAGAGCGGAGAACGGTGATGCTACCGGGGGGTTGAGCCAGGCTTTATAGGCGGCGGAAAGGGGCGGGCGACGTGGGGGTGGTTGGCAGGTCTTGGCGTCAACATAGCTACAAAGCACGGGCGACGGGACGGCAGTGCAGGGCATGGGTGCGGACGCTTGCTGACTCCAGAACAAGGGGAGGTGTCGGGCACGCAGGAGCCGAAACAAGGCGCGACGAGAGCAGGTGCGCTCGGACAAGACGGCGACGAGACGAGGCGGTGGGTCGAGTCACAGCGGTCAAGGCGACGCTTGGGGTGACGCAAAAGGGCGACGCAACGGGGCGGTCAGGGGGGTTGGTCACAGTGGCAGAGTTCGCACTGTGGCTGACCGTGGTGGCCTGGTGATGAGGCGCTTCGGCTACGGCCGAGCTGGCGAGGGAGAAGAAAGAAGGAGAGCCGACCTGGTGGCTAGCTTGGGCCAGGCTGAAATGGCTTTCTTCCTTTTTTTTCTTTTCTTATTTAGTTTTTTTATTTATAACTATTTCTATATCATTATATTTTATTATATATATATATATTTATTATTACTATTATTTTGATTTATTACTATTGTTTTGCCCAATGCACATTTCTAGATTTTTATTAATTCCCCCTCTTGCCATCTTTATTTAACTACTTCTTCCATATTTGTATACTTCCACCTTTCCAAGTTTTCACTAGCTGATTTCAAGTGAATCCTCTTACCCTAATTTTTGGATCATCTTTTCATATTTGTATTTGATTTCAGGTTTACTTTCTATTATTTTCACATTTTTTCATAGTTCTATTTTCCTGATTTTCCTTAATTGTTGGAACCTCAACCAAAATTCAAACGTCAAGAAGATGCATTTCAAAATATTTTCAAAGGTTACACATTTTTCAGGACTCAAATCTTCAGGATGTTACAATGTCTAAGTTCTTACATGCATATCTGTTCTTACATGCATATCTTTTACCTACAGGTAAATTGTGAAGTTACATTTAGGAAATGTTTAGTGAGCAAATCCTATAAAATATGATTTGGGATTAATATTGGGAATAAGAATTTAATTATGAGAATAATTGAAGCAAGGATTTAAATTTGCTAGTTATCATATCTTTATCTGAATCTATCAAGACAAACTAAAGTTAATTGATATAGCAAAATTTTGCCACATGAAATAATAATTATGATTTGCTCATCCCGAGAAATCATGAGGCCCCTCTTTAAAATAATGCTTAAAATAGTTTTTGGTAAATCATTTAAATTTAAGTCTCCAAAATTTATTGGTAAACATGCCGAGATTTAAATCAAGGGTCATCTTATATCTGTTTAAAATATTCTCAAAATAACTGGAGCATTAGTAATCTTTTTCTTAGATCCCATCGCTAATCAAATAGCTCTCAAAATACTCGTAATCTACTAATATTTATCTTAAACTCAAATCTTGCAAAAAGATGCATAAAATAGCATTTCATGTGCTAATAACACATTTAATTAAAGAATCCTATAAAAAGGCAATATTGCCTAATTAATAACCATCTGGTCCTTATCTCAGGATTTAAATTTATGACATTTAAGAGTATTTAATACATCGATAGCTTGGTTCAATCTTGAAAGAGAACCTAGATAAAATACTGACTCCTTGTACAGTAAAATGCAAACCATTAGTCATTTTGTTTTACAAATTTGCGAATTAAGCAGAATAATCAACTTTGTTCATAATAACACTTGGATTAAAATAAACAACTCCATATTTTCATAATAATGGCTCAATTAATGGTAGTAGCAATCCCAGATAATATTGCATCTTGAGTTATTAAGTTAAATCAACCAATTCGCATTATAAATATCATTTGTGGAACTCGTACCCTAAAACACCAAGTTTTTAACCCACAGCAAGTATTACTCAATATCCCGGTTAATCTCTCCTATCCATCCGTAGGCCTTCCTAACCTATGGAACTTCATTAATAAATATAAATAAATTAAAGGAAGCTATTAAATTAAAAATGAGCCTTGGTATCCTGTAGTCGGCTATGTCAAGCCATGTTCCAACCTAAAGTAGAATATTCTTGTGAGTATTCCATTGACCTCAATCCTTCTTTTATCCTTCCAGGTGAAGCCACTCTGTCCATTCGCTTCCACTCAAAAATTCGTTCAGCTTTGTCTCTATCCTATAACTCACCAAATCTTCTCTTAGATCCTCAATCATAGCAAATTATAAATAAACTCAATGAACTTATTTGGACTTTATTGGTTCTTTAGATTTATTTAGTTTGTTAGTCGATTGTCACATAATTTGAAGCTAAGGCCACGAAAAGATGACAAGTTCGAGGGGGGTCAAGATTCGGGTAAGAGATGAAGACCAGGAACTCAAGACCACTGATTAAGAAGGCTTTGAGTAAAATCAGGGCCATGGTAAATTGAGCAAGGTAAGTCATCACTTTAATCATATTGATCCTACATTTTATGCAAAATTATATTTCTTTAAATTATCGAATTGCATGCTTAATTTATTATGCAAATGTTGTCAAAATTTAAGGTAGCTATATGCCTAATTGATATTGTAATAATTTTAATATGGCATCCTTGACACTTGAATCACCTAATCCTTGTCATCGTAGATGTTAATGATAACTTTACTAGCTATAAGTCATATTAAATGCCATGCTAGTCTTGTCAAGTCTTAGGGCACTAGCATGCCCAATTCATCAATCTTAAAACATGAAATCTTGATTTGAGAAAGTCATGGGATTGAAGTGGCCGATAGTTTGGAACCACGTATTTTATGCTTCTCAAAACCCTAAAAACTTGCTATACCTACCTGAGCGGAGGGTAAGAGTGGTTAGTGGGATGGAGCATGAGAAGATGCAGTTTGTGGTATGCACTGCCCGGACAAATTAAGAACTTAATCATGTGATGACCTCTCCATGTAAATCAGTACAACCACAAGCTGGCAAACTGTAGGCTTGACCGAATAATTTACTAGACCCTTGAAGTCATCTCACAAAAAGGAGAAAGAAGTAATTGTGCAGGCGGAATAAAAAACCCGACTTGAATGGGACATCGAGTAAAGGTGAGGTTTGCCGGCTGTGCTAGATGTTGTAGAGAGTAGAGTCCAGTTGCGCTAGATGTTGTGGTGGAACATCTCGTACAACTTATGGGACCTTCTACGTGAGGGATAAGCCTATCTGATGAGATGATGATAGGGCGAGGTATTGTAAAAGTCCCGTGATGATCTCTCGATCTACATGACTAAGGAATCATATGGGCCCATTGAGTTGATTGTCTCTTGTGGGTAAAGATGTACAAGCTCTACAAAGTAAAAAATTATTCAAATAGTTGTGCCCATGGTCAAGGGCGGACATGGGAACTTTCTCGAGTTAGTTCTATTTTAAAAACCTTTGTGGATGGGATAAAAACTAGTTAGATAGGTTTAACTTGACTTTGATTTTTTTTTCCTGGAGGGAACTGTACTCCAGTGGTGAAAACTAGCATTTGGTGGAGGTAACCATGCACCGTAAAAGGTGGATGTAACCTGAGTTACAATTAATATTGCACTCTCATGTCAATTTTTAGAAAATCTATTTCAGTTAAAACTGCTAAGTCTCATAAGCTTTTCTATTTATTGTACTTTCCAAATAATGCTTTTAGCAACCAAAAGAAGCTCAAGCGTCACTTGACAGCCTTGCATCTATTATTATTTGTATTATGTGTGGTGGCTTACTGAGTATCATTGTACTCACTATTGGTCAATTACCATTACTCAATCAATAAGAAAAAGAACATCAAGCTCTATGGTGCCTTAAGTGGATCGATAGAGCTGAAAGATGAAGAGGCTAAGAACTAGGTCGCGAACCCTAGTTGGCTGTCTGTGGGCAAGTCCTGAGGGTTCCACCTATGTGAAGTTTCCGCTGCTGCACTTTATTGATTTCGGCTAAATCGGTCCATGTGTAATTTATTACTGTATTATCTATGCTTCTCTATGATATGTTTTTAGTATACAATAATGTATCTGTGGACACTATCTACTAATTTGGATAATAATATGGTAAAATTACAGAGTATCTGGGTCTACTAAACCTGAGGTCCGACATAATCAAGATCATCAAGGCATTCATGCATCCCCAGCTCGATCCCAAGCGTGTGTGTGTGTGGTGCGGCCCTTGATTAGTTCCTTATCACCGACTGCATAGATGGAAAGGAATTCTGCATAGATGCTACCACATGTTTTCTAGAGCCACGTGGCAGCATCTGGAGACCCCATACACCGATTCTCTGTGTACGCCCTATGCCCTATGCCACGCACTCGTCCTAGCAGCCTCATGCGTGTATGTAGGGTTTAATTAATATACCAACTCATCAGGATTATATTCGGGACCGACCAGCTCAACAACAACATAATTTGCAGGCAACATCCAACTCTTTGACATGCATATGTCACCTACCATTCAATCTTTTTTTAGTTCCGTTTGGTCCATGAGCGAAGCACAGTCTTGGCACCTCTGCTACTGGAAAGCGTGGAGAACCATTTGACCTAAACTCTTTTCTCCTTCTGTCTTTCTGCCCAACATAAAGTTTTATTTTATGAGAACATACGGAGGTCATCCCATATTATGTGATTAATATTTAATTTTATTTGTGCTTTATTATCGAAGTTTGAGTTTAATTTTATGTCATCTGTATTCTCTAGTTTTGTTGTTAGGTGATCAACGGTCTGACCGGCAGGGAGCAGTTGTGTCGGCCCACAGTTGGCAGTATACTTTTTTCCAGAAAGGTTTTTGGTTGGTTGCACTAAGGATTTGAGAGTGGTGTGACCGGCCGTATGATGGCGGTCTGACCAAACGTGTGTCGAGCGGTTTGCCCAGCATAGCTGCCGTAGTCAAATCGGCTCTCCTATTACTGGGGTTGACCAGGGTTGCCTAGGATGGTCTGACCAGCCGTTGGTTGGCGGTTAGACTAGCCTTTGCTGAGTTGAGTGAGTGTCTCATCTGTGTTGTTGTTCTAGGAGCTTTTTGAGAGTCCTTGCAGGTTGTTAGTCATGACGGAAGTCTATGCAAGGTGTTAGTTATGGTGAAAGTCCATATAAGTGTTAGTCGTGGTGGGAGTTCATGCATTGTGTTAATCATGACTGGGAGCGCCATGTGGTTTTTACTAAGAAGAGTCAAGTACATGTCACTTGTGCTCAGGACGATTGTTTGTTCTTTGATGTGCATGGCGTTTGGTGATTGTTGATGGTCAACAGCAACATCAAGGCCAGAGAGGGTCACGTATGTCTAGGTGAGGCTACATCTCAAGCGGAGAAACATGGAAGAAAGACAAGGATCATGATCAGGCAAGTGCATGCATGTAATGTGCCATTGAACTTGGGTTGTTTTAAGTGGAGACAATCTGGGAGGATGTCGAAGGCGTTTAGGCTTAGCAGCAAGTCATTGGGCGTCGCGGACTTTGTATTTGAATTTGCTTCCAGGAGAAGCATCGTGAAGACCAGTGGGTGCCAATTGCATAAATTATTCAATACCGTGTGGAAAAGATGTTTGCAAAACTGTGACGGTGGCCTAAGGTGGATGCAGTCACATCTTGGTGGATATAGCATCTTATCGGTCTATTGGAGCCATGTGGAAGTCACACCTTAAAAGTGTGCAAGTGTGTGAGTGTAAACCCGTTTGTGTGTGGGTTACCGGATTTTCCTATTTGTAAGTGCTTGTATCCATTAAGTGTTGGCTGGTTGTTAGGGTTATATGTGACGTGAGAAGCCTCTACTATATAAGTTCTTGTGTGTATTAAGAGAAAATATATGGATGTGTTAGATGAGAATTTAAGGTTAGGTTTCCTTGAGTTGGAATTTTTTTGTGTGCGTGTGATTTTGTGAGAGCTTTATCCTCCAAAGTATGGAGTGATTGTGATCATCTCTTAGTGGTAATGAAATATCAAACTTGTTTATTTCGTTCCCTTGTGTTCTTGTTTGATTTCCTTGCTTTCCTGAGGTGCATGGAGTAGTTCTTGGTTCTCTTCTTCCCTATTTCGTGTTATGATATAGCTTGCTATGATATATAGGAATATATCCAAGGTAATCTAGATCATCAAGGGCTCATGAACAAGTGCAGATCAGAGTTTCTCTCTTTTTTTGTGCTAGGTTTTGGTACAATTTTCCTTGTTTTGGATAAAGGTCAAACTTTGGCTATGATTTGCACGATCAATGATTGGAATAGGTTTTTGACATTCTAGAGATGGTTTGTTCCAAGTTTTATCTTGTTTGGACAATGGTTTAAGAGTTAGCCTTTTTTCTTGGTCATAGGCGGTGCTGTTTTCACCTTTGTTTGTGGAGCAGCCAGACTGCACTTGTGTTCCAGTCCGACCTCTCTCTAGCTGGCAATTAAACCTATGAGACTGAATGACTCGGATGAGTTTGTGATCTTTAGCTCTTGGATTTGATGAAGCTTGTGGATGTATGTTTTTCATTGTATTATATTGCTAATACCATAAGAAGATTTTAAAAAGTCATTCACCTCTTGTGACTCGCCGTACTAATCCTAGTATTTACCTCGCGAAAACAACATAAAGTTATATTTCGGGCCCCATGTGCGTTACAACCGATTGTGTAATTATCAAGCTGTTTGTGCGTTACAACCGATTGTGTAATTAATCAAGCTGTTTTCCTCGCTTATCTATACGCCAAGCAGTAAACTGCACTAGCCATCATCCTGATCTTTTATGGCAGTTGTTGGGCGTGTTTCTAATTAATGAAGGTTTTGCATTTGTTTTTTATTCAAAAGTTGTTATGGTTGTTGAGAGCAACGCAAGTCAGATGCTCGTTGCATCTCCTACTAGTGCCAATGTAATCGCATTTGGTAGCGAAGGATGTGGTACTGTTTGGAGCAGCTGGTTCCTTGTGACATAAATGTCTCACAAAAATTTGGCAGTAGTCCAGATTTTATAGTATTGTATCCATAGGATTAGGCCCAACGCATAACTACAGACCTGGACCGCAATTAGGCTCTAATGAGCTGTTATCCGTTTCATTCAGCATATTGAGGCCCGTATTGTTCAGTAGTTCACTAACAAATACTAGTACTACTTTCTGTCAACTGTTTGTTCTTTGTTCTTCGCTCTCTAATGAAATTTGGTCTGCCAATCTTTCGGCCGGCCCGGCTATACAAATGGTATTACTTCCATGTCCATTCAGATTCGTGTAGTGCCGATCATAGTCACCTAGTCCGTTCAAAAAAAAAATGTAAATTCACTTGTTGGAGTTTGATCTCGGCAATTTGTTTGCGATCAAACGTTTTGGGAGCGTGCAAGGATTTTGATGTAACAAAATGCTTACTTGGTGCAGTTAAATGTTGGACGTTAAGCGACACCCAGAAATGTCTTTTTTTAAGGCAACAAATACATGTCACAATTTGACTATTTACAATCGAATTTTTACAAGTTGAGCACACAGATTACCATTTTCATGTGGTAACAGATGTTGGAAATTGGACACTCAGATGGAAGTAAGAATGGGACAAAGGAAGATGAGAGCATGGATAGAGGAGCTTTACTTAGCAGGACTCATATATGCTCACATAGCTATGTTACAGGAAGGATGCTGGTTCCTTTTATAGGTTACAACCGACTTTAGTACCAAGATTATTTATTATATTTTTTTTTACAACTAACACACTTGGCCAGCTAGATATGCTTCTGGTAGAAACCAGCAAATTCCTTTGCTAGTTTAAAGAAGCCAACTTTGAGTTTAACTATTTTTAAGTTGTCTATAGTTTATTGACACAGACTATCTAATTACAGCTGTAAGACTTATCAAGACAATTCTTACATGTCGATAACTCCTTCACTCAAGAAAATAAATTAAGCTTCAATAAGAAACGATATCGGATTCCTAAGGAACGAAAGCAAAGAAAGAAGAGGCTGGACCGCTGCAGCTCGTTTGACCGTGCATGGGCTGCGCGGCCCGACGAGCTTCCCGGATGTCGGCGCCGCCGTCGCGTTGTCGAGCCGGACGGGCACGTCGTCGCAGCGCACCCTGACCTTCCTCCACCTGGCTGTGTCCACACCGTTCACGTGGAACGCCAGGCTGCACGTCGCCTCCACCCGGAACCGGACCACATCGCCGCTCCCGCCGCGCGCCATGACGTCCGGCCAGACTACCCCGGCGACGCCGCTTCCCACGTGCGGCGAGGAGGCCGCCACGAGCCGCGCGGTCACCGTGCGCTCGCTGAGCGCGACCTGGTACATGGGCGGCAGCGCCGCCTCGGCAACGACCATGCCGCCGCAGTACACGCCGGCAACGAGCGTGCTGTGTTAACAAGGAAAGTTTAGAAGATCAAATTGTATACGTTTGTGCTATCCTCATGTATATCTTAACTGCCATGCATAGGAGTCCTATATTTGTATAGCTTCCGGTAGAATCAATCTGTTGTAAATAGAATCATCTTTCTTTGGCAGTTAGAGATATACACAAGAGATAAGCATCTTGTAATCTTCTGGCGATTTGCCCAGCCTTTAAATAAACTCATGCGGCCTCGTGACGAGGTGAGAACGCTTCATCTATTCCCGTTCTTCACATGCTGAACCGGACGTCGGCCTTCGTGTTGGGGTTGCGCACGGCCAGTGTGACGCTGAAGTCGCCAGAGGGGACGCCGGAGGAGGCGGTGTTGAAGGATAGCGACGAGATGGTGAAGCTCGGAAGGCGCAGCGGCATGGAGGCCATCATGATCACTAGTATGACGACGGCGAACACGGTGACTACGAGTGCAACGCTGAGCCAGATGAAGCGGCGGCAGTTCGCCGGCCCTGACCGATCGGTGTTATTGACGGCCGGCGCTTCAGCCTGGTCACCGGACGCGGTGCCACTGAGCACCGCATACAACTCATTATGGTCGCCGAAGTAGCCCATTGCTTGAAACAAGTCAGGACTGGCTTAGGAACGATGCCGGCGTTGGGGTGCTCGGTTGCTTAAATGGCCGGTCAACCCTAGCAAACTGTCCATGGCAAACTTTTTTTCTTCAAAAATAATCCTTAACATCAGTTTTTATAAAAATAGCTCAAAAGGTAATACGTCACCTACCATGCCCCCTGGTCAAGAGCTGGACCACACAATAGCCGGCTCGTGAGTAGCAGAGATGGCACGGCGCAACAGACAAAGAGCTGCTGAGCCGGAGGACTCGGTAGAGCTGCCCACGAGTTGTGGAACCACCCTAGTTCGGTAGATGCGCTGGAATGTGGGCGTCGGTGGCTAGCTAGTCTTTAAGGCCTTGTTTATTTCGGCTTGAGCTTTTGGTTTCTGGTTTATTTTTCATTATTCAACAATTTCATCTTTTTCTGATTTTTTGGTATTTTTGAGTTTTTTGTCGGTTCTTTTTTTCCATATTTATTTGTAATGTTCGTGACGGGCTAATCTGTTTTTTCTATTTTAAATTTAATTACACCAAATAAGCCACCGTCAGCTACAGTATTTTTTCAGCTAGCTACAGTGCTTTTCAGCAATAAACTACTCAAAATAAGCCCTTTTGAGCAAACATTCGCTTTTTTTGGTCGTACAAATATCGCCAATACAAAAGCGAAGATCCGACTTCATGTATGATTTCTTATCGTACGAATGAATCTGTTAATAATATGGTTGGTTTGTTTCCACTAATATTGATAAACAAACCACATCAGGAATATGACGAGTTGAATGCGATATAATAAATTGCACATGCTAGCAGCCACCAGGTCAACCACAATAGATATTGACAAATAGGCTGCTGCTGTTGGCTGCATCACAATAACGTCGCCAGAAATTTTTGGCAGAATTGTATTGCGAAAAAATAGTTATTGTGCCCGAACAACAATATTCAGAGAGCAATAATAGCGCAATGCATCAATGGCGATCAAAACACCAGACTAATCAGAAGATCAGGATCAGCATGCTGCAGCTTTAGTCGCACACAGAATAAGCATCAAACCAAAGTATTGCAACTGCCAATGTCATGCAAAGCAACGCAAAGCTTGCCTCGTCTAATGTGTTCAAAATTGAAGTCATTGCAGAATTCTACAAAAGGTAAACTTAACTGATGACCTCTGTATATTTCTGCGATCACGACTGATACTCTACTCTCTCTCTCTCTCTCCCCCCCCTACTAAAAGATAAGACCCTTGAATCTATGGTTTGTCAGGTTAGTGAATTGTTAACCACATCAGAGGATACTGCCTCATTTTTTCTTCTAAGCGGGGATCAGGGCAGGCAGACTGTTGTTACAGATCATAGCCGCTTCTACGGGGGACACCGCTGTCGTTTAAGTTGAGCCTTGCCATGTCAAGCATCTGCCAATTGATTGCTGATGGGTTTGCTTCGAAAGAGCCCGTCTCAAAGCACGAAGTGACACTTCTGCTCCTGCGGTGACGCACAGAGATCTGCTTCAACTTCTCAGCTTCCTTCTTCAGGATCTGCGTTTGACCTGCAAATTGCATTTCAAACCATCAGTGACGTGCGTATCAATCATCACTTTCTAAAACCACTAGCACGTACTTCAAGCAACAAAATAATAAATTTCATATTCATTGACAAACATTAGGATGGACCACCAAATATCAAAATTGGTGGCATATCTAGTGCAAACTAATAGTTAGATGCAACGATGCAAATCACTTCGGTTCAGGCATCAAGTTAACATAAAAAATTCCAAACCAGTCTGTGAATTTGGCTCTCAATTTAGTCTACTTTTGTACGTCATTACAAGTTCGAAGTCAATCCGTGTCAGGAGGAACCAGAAAAAAGGAGAGATTCCTAAACTAAAAGGGAATAGAAAACAGATAAAAGTTCCTGTTTGCAGCAGACTTTTCACCCTCCTCCTCGACAACACAACAACAAAATATGTTGGTCAAGGAAACATTGACTATCAAACTACTATTGTTTTGCCTTTCGAATTTTTTACAGGACGAACAACCACTTGTTCTCACCACATTTAAATTGTTTAGTTCCACTCTGATGTAGAGTTCAGTTTGACCAAAAGGCCAAGATTCCATTCTGATGTGGAGTTCAGTTTAATTAAAAAAAGGCAAAAGATTCAATTGTATGTGGAATTCAGTTTTTTCTGGCAATGAACAAGGAGTTTGAGTGCATAGCTACCTCTATCTAGCATCAATCATTTAAATGACCAATATAGAACATGTGACCACGACTTGCACAATAGCAGAAGCATGCAACTTCAGAAGGACCAACAAAAGTTATCAGAGTCAAATCACCATTTAGCTCCATTTAATAATGATATTTAATGATATCTAACAGCAATCCAAATGATTCTTCTGGTTATAGTTTTTTGTTGATTTAAATGTAAATGTCACTTAAATCCATCGTGGCAAGCATGCATACTGTAAATCATGCCAGCTTTTCTTTAAAAAAAATCATGCAGCTATAACTTAAGACCAAACAGTCCCAGACATACCATCCTTAATTAGTTTAGCCTGCTGAAGACTAGCAATCTGTCTCCTCAGTTGCTTGTTTTCCATTGATAGAGCATTACGAAGCTGGAAAAGAGATGCTACTCTTACAGCCAAATCAGCTCCCATGTTCTAAAAAGCAAAAACCAAACTTATTGTCATAAAAAAGGAAGTGCTACTGAAATCTTCGACAAATAAATAACATATAAGATCAGCAAAATCACCTGAAGTGAGTCCACAGTTCTTTCAAGATCAGCAATGTATTGAAGTTTCCGGACCCTAGATCTCTGCCCTGAGCGCCTGCAGAAATGTCCATTTGCTGAATAGGCATTACAGGTCAAATTTCTCAATGGATATCACTTTTTTTTCTCCTTGATGTGCATAAAAGAACATTTCAACATTAACTAAACAAAAACTTTCAGGTATGCAACATAAACAATTGCACATGAAAAGAAATTACACATTCCAAATAAACAATTTCACTTCGTCAAGACATCCACCTCATATAGCATCCAAGAATTGTTAGCGGTCCAACATATGTACTGAAATGCCCTTGGTGACACAGTTCTTGCATAATTCACTTGTCACATAAGAAGCAACAGCTTGAATATCATTTCCACTTATTAATCTTCAAAAAATGGTTTAGCACAGGAAAACAGCCAGCAAGTGATAAATATGTGATACCCACATACATGTCAATAGACATGCATCCAAGATTCCATTCAATGATGTTTTGGATTGCTTGACTGTGCGCTTAGTGGAAAGTTACGACAGCCTATGTAGCACGGACACGTGTAAAAACCGCCGTATCCGTGTCCGACACGTGTCGGACACGGATACGACACGGACACGTGTCAGCAACGTATCGGCCGATTTCGGAATTAATTTTAATTATTAAAATTCTCGACACGTGTCGGACACAGTAAATATACGAGTCGGACACGGCCAGGACACGGCTGGCCCATCCCTAACCCTAACCATAAGCGCCGATTCCCGAGCGCATCATTCCCATCGCTCACTTGCGCTTCTCCGCATCGGCCGCTCGCGCCGCCGCCCACTCCCGCCGGCTCCCGCATCTCGCCGCTGCCTCCATCTCCTCACTCGCATCTCCTCTGCCCGCCGGTTCCCGCATCTCGCTGCCAACGACATCTCTCGCATCTCATCGCCGACTACATCTCCCGCGTCTCGCCGCCGACTACATCTCCCGTGCGTCGCCGGCTCCCGCATCTCCTCCCGTGTTGTCTTGCCGATTTGATCATGTTACTTTTTCCCAGATTAATAGAATTCTTATTTCTAGAAATGGTATTCACATCAACAATTATCGCCAAGATTAACAAAACAATTCATGAGGTACATATTCCGAGTATACACTTTACAAATTACAAGTTTACAATTTACATTATTTCAGATAATAAGCATGTGGAAACATAGAAAATAATACATATATATATAATTTATTTATTTATTATTTAAATATATATAGCCGTGTCGGCGTATCGGTATTTTGGGAAAATGGCGAATTCCCGTGTCGGTGTCGTGTCGTGTCGACGTATCCGTGTCCGTGCATCATAGACGACAGCATGAACACAAGAACATACTACTAAGCAAATTTCTTATCACCATCTGACATTGAAAGTTATCACTACTCCAATAGTCCAATTAGCATGTTAGAGCCTATAATCAGTAAATCTAGTACCAAATCAAATTATTATCACTTTATGGAACTAAAGAAAGAAATTGCAGCACTGTATTGATGTTAAGATTTCATTGTAATAAGTCCGTACAGTTTATATATCTAGAAAAAGATGTATGTCAGCCACTTATTGATGCAGGACTTTGACAACCCAAGGTCAAATATTTGCAACACTTACAGGCACCTGTTGCTGACACAATAGTCATGGAATGAGTATAGTAGTGAATTTTAACCACACTGGATACCTGCACAATTTGGTAGTACTTGTGCTAACAAGATAAGATAAAATTAAATCATATCTGGAATGGTTAATTCTGGTGATAGAACTAAAAAATTTTCAGTGTCACACAGACAAACAATAAGATGTTCAACAGTTATTCAGATTAACATTTAATTTTATCGTGTAAAGCAGAATGTTGTCAGGCTATCATCTACCCTGGTCTGCTCTACTGCCAAGAATGCAAAGTCTACTATTTCACTTCCTTGATATACTTTCTAGCATTTTCACAGCAAATACCACATATTTCTAGTTACATACACCCTATAATTTCATCATCTGGTGTGAACTTTTTATTTTTAGGGGAATTGAGTGGTAAGAACTTTGAATCAAAGAACATTTGAAGAAGTTACGTTGATAGAGATTTCATACAAAGACAGCAGTGTACCTTTTAAATGACTTATCTTGATCAGCATGGCTTAAAGCATCACTTGAATCTCCTGTTCCATTGGCCACATTGCCATGCGCACCACTTGAGGCATCGATGGTCAGGTACTGCAAGGGGTTGCTGGGGACAAGCTCCAGGACAGCATTTACCATGGAACTCTCTGAACTGGTCAGCCTACTCTTCTGTCTTGGCGAATTTGGCCCGTAAACACAGGTACCTTCAATCGCGCAACCGCTTTCACCCCCTCCCACAGCATCCGACGAGTCCCTAGTTTCGCCATCCGGCTGCAGATTCGCTTCCTCAATCGGATAAATTGGGCTCTGGAATGTCGTCAGCACATCCAAGATAGCATCAGAATCGCTACAAGCTCTCCTGAGAGGAGGAAGATTGGGGACTTCCCCAGAATCTGCGAGGAGATCATCGAGCCAACACGGTGGCTCACCAAAGAACGGATCCTCCGATGGAAACCTGCAGCTCTGTGTGAACAAGCTGTCATCTCTTCTTGTGATCTGAGGACCCAGCGGCGGGCAGCGGGGAGGGAGGTGTGGTGACCGAGACATGGTGAGAGGTACGAGCTCGCGTCTCTTCGATGCCGTTCTCCTTCTTGCTCTGCTATTTCTGTTCATTTGCGAAACCAGCAACGGATGAACACATAAAACATGTGACAAAGAACACAGGAAACATGCACCAAGTAGAAATCAAAGCACCCTGGTAAACTACATTGCCAAAGAAGTAGTTTATCTTTGCAGAAAATTATGTCGCGTGATACCACAAATGCGCAAAGGGAAACTTTAAAGATAAGCATGCACAGAAATTAGCCGAAATTAAAAAGTGGATGCCACAGTCAATTTCCCCGTCAAGAACATCAAAAGATGTATCATGAAATCGATCAAAATTGCAAATTAATCTTGAAGAGCAAACTGGGTCAGGCCAAGAAAAACACAAATGCTTCAGGCAGGGCGGACGCAAAGTGGAGGCGCTGGGGTTCACTTGAACCCCCCAAAATTTTGGGAAAACAAACTGTTCTATTAGAACAATCGAATCAAATCCGCAACGGAGTGGACGGATCGGAGCATATCGGAAAGAAAGATTTGGGTTTGATTGCTCACAGCAGAGAACGAAACACTCTTAGAAGAATCCGAGCAAGCTACGTTAGGGCTTCCGTACCAACAGAAGAATGATGCCTGG
Organism: Dendrocalamus sinicus; assembly: GCA_036346575.1. Taxonomy (NCBI): domain Eukaryota; kingdom Viridiplantae; phylum Streptophyta; class Magnoliopsida; order Poales; family Poaceae; genus Dendrocalamus; species Dendrocalamus sinicus. The sequence goes on from CM070644.1 coordinate 26,673,171, forward strand.
ATGGATCTCCTGCCCAATCTACGCCAGACCAGCAGGGGGGGAGGAGACAGGAGCTCCTTCGCCTTCGAGGAGGCGCGGCTCCGGTGGAAGGAGGCGACGCTTCTTCGCCAGCACCGGCGATAGGAGGGCTCGGCGGCGCTCGGCTCGGGGGCCGTGAGTCAGGAACGGGAGCGCTGGGAGGGGCGGAGGGGTTACAGGGTATTGGCAAAATTCGGAAAATACCACTCAGAATGGAAAATTTTGTGGGATGGCGCTCAGAACCAGGGTTCACCTGCCATTTTCTCTTGAGAAAAGCGCTCCCGTACCATTGTGTGTTCTGCACTTTACCAAAATACCACTCAATCGTTCGACCCTGCCAAAATAGCAGCACGGAATCCATCTGATTGCTTGCCAAAAATGTCATAATCTGACCATTTTACCCCTCATACATCCGTCCTATCCGTTTTTTTTAAAATACAAGAAGACGCACAACACACGAACATCTACTCACGCCTCACGCTTATACAGTGTACGTGTTCATTGCACACACTAGAAATGACTCAAAGATTTCACTAAACACAAGTACACGCTTTCACACTGAATACAAATACATTCATACTTTAAATAAATAAGACACCATGTTACTTCACTTCTACCACTAGACCACCGGTCCATCCTTTCATCCCTCACCGATCTTCTTTCTCCTGTACAACCGTTGAAGCATTCTCACAACAACCACTATGTGGTAAGTAGTCAGTGACTTCCAATGCTGGGGCCTACCATCTGATGTTACCTTTCCCTGCCTCGCCTGAAGTAAAATTGTATCTGATTTTCTCCTCCTCTCATCAATAAGTGGGTTCTTTTGGACGTAGCTTTTGAATTCTGACTGTTTATAAGAAACAGTACAAAGAAGAAAATAATCATATGTGATTTTAGTCTGCATAGTTGAACTCGATACAATAACTACTATAATTAGCTTATAAATACTACCTTTACAAAATACATAGTTTAAAAGCTAATTACTGTAGTAAAAATGAAAAGCCCACTTACGCGTAGCTATCTTCTACAATCTGTTAGAATGTCATCGCCGCCAACTCACCCAGTCCCGGTGGCATTTTGGCAATGCGCAAAAATAAGACATAATGGTATTTTGGTGATGCACACGCAGAACAACAATATTTTGCTAGTTTAGCATCACGTCCTCTGTTACGTGTAGAACAAAAGCTTCAATGACATGTTTTGGACTAAGATGGTGTTGTAGCTTCGATTACGTGTAGAATATTCGTCTATTTGGAAGGGGGGGAAAACACATGTGAGACCAAAAATTGTGAGAACTTTGTGCGACTCCCTCCAGCGTGAACATGTAGATTCGTTCCAAAACCACACAAACGAGCGTGCCCTTATGATAGCTCGCATTTACAATACCATGCATCATATGAAGAGCACGTAAGCACCGTGCGACATTGGTATTGACAGTCGTAATTAAACGCTTGAAAGTTGCAACAGAGAAATTAACGAGAAGGTTTGGAAGGTACACTAGTGCTTACAGATAGCAACATCCGAATGATCAGTCCGATGACAAATCCATGTGTTATGCCTTTATAGGAGCTGTTTGTGTCAAATGGACAGCTCGTAAAGTCCGATCACCTATTAGTGGGTGTTTGGGGTGGCTGGGCTCTATGAATTTTTGGACCTAGTTTAAATTTGAACTAGATTCGAACCCTAATCACCCTATCTAAACAGGCACGTAATCACTATGCGTTTGGAATTAGCTTGCTTCATATATATATATACAGATTTGTCTGGTACTTGCAGAGACAGCCGTGAAGGCAATTGTCATCCAAATATATGAAGGGTGAACTGGCAAATGCTTCAAAGATACGTTTCTAGTCACTTTGCGGCTAAAGAAAGCACATCCAAGTTTGCCGATGTGATGGTTGATTAGCACTAGGAATATATGTGTCCATGTGATGAGTCTCGTTAGGTATGCTAATTAATTGTGGGGAACACATTTGCTCTTATATATCCATCCCATCCACATTCTTTTCTCTTTTCTTTTATCAATTTATTCATGCACTTTCAACACTCCATCTTGCCTTAGAAGAAGGAGACGCATCTCTCCTTCCTATCCTATTGCACCGAAAAATACAGGGCAACTGATGGAGGGTTGTTTTCCAATTGCAAGTTAGCAATTATACCCCCAGTTTAGTAGCTGCTGCATTCTTCTATCTGCGAGTTGGAGCACCTTTCGATTTTCTCTTCGTAGGATAGGAAACTTTCCTGATACATTTAGGAGAAAATGATACATGAGCTCCTGCCACATGTTTGAATTACTTTGAAAGTTCAAATGCACTTTTCTCTCCCCCTTCCCACTCTAATTAAGAAAGCATATTCATTTTAATTTGCTACAGTTTTCCTATGTTTCATTCAAACGTCTATGTTAAACAATTCGTGCGTTCTTTTACTCTTGTAATACTCTACTACGCATAACATTGAAAAGGAGTTTTGACATCTTTTTGCTCTCACCACACATAACAAAAAGCCTCAGGCATGTGTTGCTGCCAAAAGGATTGACACGACGCGAAGCTTCTAGAAGTTTCCTGCTCGTCCCTCCCACAGTCTCTCTCAGATGAAGACGCCTTCCTTTGGATCCCTCCTCTCAAGCCTCGAGTGACCATCGATCGAGCACACCCGTGGCCTCGGAATGCTTTCATAATCTGCCTGATTATTTTTTACTGCAACGATTAGTACATTTAGACCCATTTAAACATGAGAATTAAACTGTTACCTATAAAGTTTCTATAAATTTTTTTAATAAAATTTTCATATTTCAAACAGAGCCTTACATTCCACGGCCGTCTTCCATAAGCTTAGGCATCAAGTAACCGAGCGAATTGTTGATGTATATTTAGGCCACGCTCGGTTCAGCTGTAAGCTACGACCCTTTAGCATCAGTGGCGGATCCAGGAAAATTTTTTGGAGGGACTGAAGTACCTTCAGCTCGATCTCAGCCCCTTCTATATTATACATCCATGGCTAAAACTTTAGGGGGGGCTTCAGGGGGGCTCTAAGGGTCCGGTAGCGGTAGGGGGGCTCGAGCCCCCCGCCCCACCGCTGGATCCGCCCCTGTTTAGTACTGTATATACTGTTTAGTACTATAGCAGACCAGTGGCGGATCCAGGATTTTTAGGATGGGTATTCGGACTTTAGAGCTAAGTTACTCGGATACATCGATACCGATATGCCGATACCGCAATATGTCATTTCATCAAAACATCGATATAATGATACGTGTGTATAGATATAATAAAAATACCAAAATATAGAAATTAATTATTTCTTATAAGGAAATAGGCGATATAAAACGAGCATAATAACATGAATTAAATAGCAAACTATAAAGATCAATGACAGTTGCATATCTTGCTTACCTGCCCTTCTGAGCTTGAAACCGAAGATGTTCCAACGGCAGTACCGCCAAACGGTGCTTCTGACTCTAGGCTACTATTCGGTGTCACCGCCGGTCCTCAAATCGAACTCTGCTGCTCTTTAACGTTACTCACAGTTTTACCAACTGAAGCACTCGACTCGGTCGGTGGCGGGAGAGGTGATTGACTCCTTTTCAGGAGATCCCACAAGATTCAGCCGAAGAACTTTGGGCCTAGAGTGCTTCATAACAACAATATTACACTACAGTTCTTCCATACAACGTTTCTCCTCAGTCCTCATGCTTCAACGCCCTGAGTAACAACACCACTTGTTAAGTAAGGGGCTATGCAAATAATGGATTAAAATATCACAGGATAATGTAAAACTGAAGAAAAATGTTGCAGTTTTGTATCACATTACTTGTATAACACAACCCAGCTTGCTTGCGCTCGCTTTGATTCAGTGGTCACAGCACCGGAAGGAGATCTAGAGACAACCTTAACCTTCACATTTATCTGCACATTATGGAAAGAATCATCAAAAATAGCTGGGTAAGTGGGCATGGATAGTTGAGTCAAGAAACAACTGCAGCTAGCTCCCTATCCAATTATCCAAATGTTGCTCAGATCAGTGGCGGTGAGAGGGGGGCTGGAGGGGGCCTGGCACCCCCCAACGAGAGCATGATTGCATGAAGAAGGTGAGCCAGACGCTGAGAGTTAGTTTGTACAAGTCAAGAGGCGAAGAGATGTTTGCAGGTTGCGTTGTCGAGTCTGATGATACTTACAGATTTAGTTGAGACCTCAGCATACTTCGCGAGATGGCATTGCACTTTGCACCAACTTGTTCACTGAAACAGCAATTTGAATGCATGCTCTTGTTAGTGGATCAACACACAATTTGCTAGGTACGAAATGCCGGAGAAAATGTAATTCTAGCTCGAGCAAACTACACCAACATCAGATTAACATCATGTTACAACTTGAGTTGCAGCATTACAATTTGAAACAGTTTGATTTCTTCTCAAACTCTACTCTGTTATTTATCATACAAATCTTTGAGAAGCTAAGCACCAAAACAACATCCAATCTCTAAATTATGATAGCTCAAGAACTCGCGGGCATTCAAGAAAAGCACTATTACACATCATGTCAAGTGACAATACTCGAAAGAGCATCCTTTTGCTCTATTACATAGCTACAATATAGGTACCGAACAATGTAAAGGTCAAGCAGAAAATATGCATTATTCATAGCCAAATAAGGGCTTTAAAGTTATCAATCAGAAAGCAAAAATAAAGTATCTACTTCAGCAGGTGAGCAGCAGGTTATCAATCAGGATCTTGATCCGATCCTCTCCTGACTCACGGTATCTTTGCTCAAACTTCCTTGTGCACTGTGACAGGATCAAGTCCGCAAAGAAGTAAGCTGTAGGATGCTTGGAGGCAAAACTTGTTGTTCATGTTGCCCCCCTATATCCAATTCCTGGCTCTGCCCCTGGCTCAGATCATACACATCACGAAGTTTTAGCATCATTTGGGAGCACAACTCAAGAGATATCCGACTTCTGATTCAACACTGCCTTATGGCCTCTCGCGCAATCCCCTGCAAACAGTGGAAAGCCCAGAACTTCCTACCTAAAAATGAAAAAAAAGGAACGCATTTAACGTTTCTAGCCATCAGTCAACTTGACCCAACCAAAAAAACAAAGCCATGGTTAGGTGAAAATTCCTATAGTATTGGCAAACTAATGGCAGCTCTGTAACATTTCAAGGCATTGTGCTGCCGTTGTTGAAAGGCAACAAAAAAAAAGACACGTGAGTGTAGCAAAGCTCAAGAAGAGACCATACCACAGCTGTGCGGCGCGATGACTGATGATGACGAGGCGCAGGATGGTGTCGTCGTGCTGCACGACGTGCGTCACAGCGTCAACGCCCACATGACGGCCGTCTTGGGATCTCCCTCAGTCCCTCACCGCGGAGCGCACGGCCACCACCACCTCCGCTCCCCGACCCTTCTCTGCCTTCCTCTGCGGCTGCTGGCCGGAGCCCAACATCATCTCCTTCATCTCGGAGCACCGCCGCGCCAAGAACTCCTACACTGAGGACTGAGGAGTCGTGAGGAGCGGCTGGCGGCTGTGGATTGGGGTCTTGGCGAGGAGGGGCGAACTGGTGCCCGGTGATGGATGCGTGGCGGTGGCTTCAACCTTAGGCGGCCTGGGCTGGGCTGGGCACCTGGGCCACTTGGTAGCGTCGGGAGGCGGCACAGGCCAAATATCCAGCGCTATTTTGGGCTGGCTGCATATAAACAGCACGAATTTGACCTTTTTACTAACATATATATGTATTATACTTCATATGTAGTGATTTTTTTTAAATTTTTTTTGGGTATTCAGCTGAATACCCATGAATTACTGTAGATTCGCCCCTGTAGCAGACTTATTTTTATAATACAGGTGTTGTTATTTTTTAATATAATTAAATTAAAAAAGGAGCGGAGCCTTAATGGTCGTGCTGATCGACGACGACGGGATAGAGTGAAGTAAAGAAAGGGGCGTGCACTGCACGCGCGCATACGTTGTTGGAGCGCGGGCGCGCACGTGCAGCCTTCTGCGGACTAGTCCCCTCCAGACTTTAGTGTTCAGATATTATGTAAGTGTTAAAAAGGTTTTGCGCTTCGCACGGTCTCACCTCCTGAAAAGAGCATTGGACGAGGCACTTCCCTAGCAACTTGTAGACAATTAAGCAACAACGGTGATATCTAGACTTCGTTTGATGGATACTATCTCAAAATTACCCCAAATCAAATGTCTAGAAACAAACGCGAATCAGTTCGTGCACCTATCACTGTTCGTAAGATTCCGTTTGAAATGTGGAATTTTCTTGATTTATATGAAAATTGAACAGTTTTTTACGAATGGAATTCCTGCAAGGGAAGAGAGGTTGTAACTTGGTGGTTTTGAAATGCGGCAATCTTTTTTTATTTATATGGAAATTGATTAAGTTTCTACGAAATTTCTATAGAATTCCTGCAAGTGAAGAGAGGCTGTAACTTGGTGGTGTCGTCTGTCAAGTGAAGACAGCAGTAGTAGAAAATTTTCTTTTACGGGAAAAGGTGGGGAAAAGGGTGGAAAAAGACAGACAAGTCTACTGGGCAACACGGAAACCTCAGCCGTCCATTGGCATTTCCATGCCTCCAGCGCATCGCACAAGTCATCGCGAGAGGCATATTCCCGCGCGCCCTCTCCCGTCGCCATCCGAGCGCAGTGCCACCTCACCGCAAATCGGGATTCCCATGGGCCATGGGCCCCGCAGATCCAAAAACCCCGACCCCACCTGCCAGCTTCAAATACCCCCGTTAACGCGTGACGTCGTCGTCTTCCCTTCTCTCTGTATCTTTCTTCTTTCTTCTCCCCCAAACACCTCACGTGTTCCTCCCCCTCAAAAATCTCAAGTCTCGTCCACTCGCAGCTGCAGAACGGGCAAGCCCTAGCCGTGGCCATGGAGGCGAGGGCATCGCCGAATCCGGCGATCGCAGGCGGCGGCGGCGCAGGGAGACGGAGAGACGCCGGCGCGTTCTCGTTCCTCTCCAAGGGGTGGCGCGAGGTGCGGGACTCGGCGAGCGCCGACCTGCGGCTCATGCGCGCGCGTGCCGACTCCCTCCGCACGCTCGCCGACCGCGAGCTCGAGCACCTCCTCGCGTCCGCCTCCACTGCGATCGCCGCGCCGCCGCCACCGCCCGTCGCTGCGGGGGCGCCCATCGCCGAGCTCGAGTTCGTGCGCAAGCAGATCCAGCCCAAAATCTCCGAGCTGCGGCGCCAGTACGCGTCGCGGGAGCGGGACCTCGGACGGAGGGTGCTCGAGCGCTGGGCGCCGCCCAGGGGAGCCACCAGCGCCCGCGTCGACCTCTCCGGGATCACCGCCATCCGCAACGCCCTCGTCTCCGAGGCGGACGGTGGCGCGCGGTGGAGGCGCGCGGCGTGGAACGGAGAAGCGGAGGCGGAGGAAGACAAGGAGTGGGAGGTGGTGAGGATGGTACGGGCCGGCCTGAAGGAGCTTGAGCGCCGGAGCCAGACCAGCGACATTTTTGGGAGATTACGTGGCCCCGGCGAGCTCGTCGAGAAATTCAAGTCGAGCCTGGTAATTCCGCGTGTAATCTCTTCCTAATTGTGCTAATTGATTAAATGTTCTCATTTGGAAGTGCTAGTTCAATCATGAGAGTTATATGTTCCCAAAAAGAAAAAGCCATAAGAGTTATACTTGCATGATATCTACATTGAGCGATAACAATAGAATTATCTGCATGAAGTGGTCAAAAGATATGCTTGCGTGATGAGCCCAGGCACTACACTCACATCGGCTGTATGCAAATTCAGAAGTGCTGCCTGAATATATACATTATTCAATGAAAAGTGAAAGAGATGTAGATGAGAAAGGAATACCAGAAGTGCAAGGAATAAAAACAAGAGGATAGAATTGAGAAAAACTATAATTACAAAGATAAGTTAAAATGCATGAAAATAATTATGTTTACTCATGTTAGAGTTGTAATCTTGTTTTTTCAGTTGTGGTCGTAGTCCTAGCCGTGTACGAGTGGTCGGAGTCGTGTACGAGTTTGGCTGTGGTCGTATATGAGTCCAGGTTGTGGTCGTATACGAGTTCGGGTCGTGGTCGTATACGAGTCCACTCTACCGTCGTAGTCGAGTTCGAGTCTGTTTCATAGTCATAGCTGAGTTCGAATAGTAGTCGTGGTCGTAACCGAGTCGGAGTCGTAGAGTAGGGTATAAAAGGCGGAGCTATGTAACCGAGAGAGTAGGGCGAGAAAGGCGAGAGAGGCCAAGGCGATCGGTGCGATCGAGAGGCAAGAGAGAGAGAGAGGACGATCAGGGTGATCGTAGAGATTGGTGTGATCGAGAGAAAGAAATAAAGAGGAGAAGAGCGGTTTAGCTCTGGAAATCTATCGAGTTCATTGTGTGCTCAGACGTGATTGTAAACGACTTACGACCACGGTGAGCAGGGGATCGCAGGCGTGATCGTAAAGGAGTTACGACCACGGCGATCGAGCGGCGGTGTGCGTAGGAGCAGCATACGTGGTCGTAAGAAGTTACGACCACAGTGATGAGCGGAGGTGTCCGCAGGTAGACCACGGCCGATCACTGTAGTCGTAGCTCCTTACGACCATGGTCAGTGGAGCTGAAGCTGTGGTCGTAAGGCATTTTGAGGTGGACGACAAGGTAGATCAGGCGGCTTTGACCCTCATCTACCAGGCGGTGCCAGACGCGATGATGCATCAGCTCATCGGCAAGGAGACGGCACGGGAAGCATGGGAGACGCTTCAGACGATGCACGAAGGGGTTCGACCGTGGTCGAAGGAGGTGCAGCGAGAGGCGGTGAACGTGGTCGTAACTTCTGCTGAAGGTTATGACTACGTGGTTGGAGCAGCGAGGCGTGATCGGAGAGATCGCAGTGTGGTTGTAGCGATTATCTGTGTGGTCCGAGGACCAACAGAGCGGTCGTAGCGACAGGAGGTAGTCGTAGCCACTACAACGTGGTCGTACGGCTACAGGAGGTGGTCGTAGCAGCCAGAACGTGGTCGTAAGATTTTGGGCACAGTCGTAGAGGTTGTAACAACTCACGTCATTTGTAAGCATGCTTTTGTTTTTGTTTTTGGGTAAGTAGGCGTGAATTTCAATTCTTTATGTATTTCTTTAAGTCTCTGAGTTTGCATTTTGTTTGGGTGAACCGAATGATGATAAGATTTCAGTTGCAATTGTTTAGAAATTACAGTAACCTTATGTCTGATAGTTATATAAGAAGAAGTGGTATTTATTGGATTATATGAGCCTCATTGTTAATCAAACTTCTCTCACCTATGTTCCCTCTTTTGGTGCAGAAATCATTTAACATGGAGTCTGATGGATCCAAGGTAAGTCCACAAAACATAAAAACTACGATTATACAATTAACTGATGGAAAAGTTATTGGCCATGTGAAGACATTCTTTTGCATAACTTGATTATGTTCTTTCCGAATAATTCTGGGGAAATGTACATTCTGGATGTTGTTTTTTCTTAAGATGAAGTGAATGGGGTTTTCTTTGTCCTCTTTTGGTTGGTTTATCTGTTTCTACATTTCTTGTCAGTTGATCCGAACAAGGAACATGGTGTAAGAAGGGAATGGTACCACATATCTGCATAGACATTGTAAAATGATAAATGACATTTCTGACCAGTGCTTGATTTGTAGATATATAATTGCTATGCCTTTAATCTTGATTTGTAGATAAATGACAAGGGAGTGCTATGCCTTTAATGTTGTAGATATATAATGCTTTGTGCCTTAGTACTGAATGGGGTAGGGTGAAGTGTGAAGGTTTCCAAAAGAAAGCAATCACCTTTTCCATTGAGAGTTTTTTCTAGTAATTGATAAATACAAAATCATTTTTTATCTGATTTTTCATTGCTCGATTGTATTGCTGTGAACTTAGTCTTGCAATCTAATGCAGGAAGTTCCTCCGCTGGATCTAACTGAAATTCTGGCAAATGTAGTCAGGCAGTCTGGACCATTTTTGGATCAACTTGGCATACGAAGAGGTATTGATAAAAGGCAATGTTATCCTATTTTCTTCTATTTATAAGGAGTTGACCCTCTTATGTACTGTTGATACTGTGGTGCAGATCTCTGTGACAAACTATTGGAGACATTGTATAGCAAACACAATCATTCCCTTTCAGCAGACACATCCTTGCTTGGAAATGATAACTCAACAGATGAGCTTGATCTAAGAATTGCTAGTGTGCTACCAAGTACTGGCTATCACACTGACGATGTTTTCTGGAATGAACCTGCAAAATATGAGGTCTCAGACAATAAAAGGCACGTTGCAATAGTCACCACAGCAAGCCTACCATGGATGACAGGAACAGCAGTTAATCCATTGTTCCGTGCAGCATATCTGGCAAAAAGTACAAAACAAAATGTGACACTGGTGGTGCCTTGGCTCTGCAAATCAGACCAAGAACTGGTGTATCCAAATAGCATGACCTTCAGTTCGCCGGAAGAGCAGGAAACTTATATAAGGAACTGGCTGGAGGAAAGACTAGGCTTTGAATCAAACTTCAAGATATCCTTTTATCCTGGCAAGGTGATTGTCTAATTCATCTTATGTCAAGATCTATGTCTTCAATAACTTTACATTGACATGTTATATGCCCTGCAGTTCTCAAAGGAGCGACGTAGTATCATTCCGGCTGGGGATACCTCACAGTTCATATTGTCAAAAGAAGCTGATATAGCAATATTGGAAGAACCTGAGCATCTCAACTGGTATCATCATGGGAAACGTTGGACTGACAGGTTCAATCATGTCGTTGGTATAGTTCATACAAATTACCTAGAATACATCAAGAGAGAGAAGAACGGGGTTCTTCAAGCTTTCCTAGTTAAACATATCAACAATTGGGTGACCAGAGCATACTGCGACAAGGTAATGTATTTAGATTAATTGTTGTGCTATTGTTCGGATGTGCATCAGTATTGCTAATGTCGGGCATGCGCAGGTTTTACGTCTTTCTGCAGCAACTCAGGATCTGCCCAAGTCCATTGTTTGCAATGTTCATGGTGTAAATTCAAAGTTCCTTAAGATCGGAGAGAAATGGGCAGCTGATAGGGAGAGTGGGCAGCAGTTATTTTCCAAGGGAGCATACTTTCTGGGAAAGATGGTCTGGGCCAAAGGTTACAGGGAACTGATAGATTTGTTGGCCAAACATAAAGGTGACTTGGAAGGATTCAAGTTAGATGTATATGGAACTGGTGAGGACTCGCAAGAAGTCCAGTCTACTGCCAGGAAACTGGATTTGAATCTCAACTTTTTTAAGGGAAGGGATCATGCAGATGATTCACTCCATGGGTACGTATAAAGAAAGAGACCATAAAGGCTTCTCAATCATTTCGTCATTTTCATTGTTTATTTCTGAATACTGATGCATCACCTTTCTTTTGTGTTAATTTTAGGTACAAGGTTTTCATTAACCCGAGCATCAGTGATGTCTTGTGCACAGCAACAGCGGAGGCTCTTGCAATGGGGAAATTCGTCATATGTGCAGAGCATCCATCGAACGAATTTTTCATGTCGTTCCCGAACTGTTTGACATACAAAACTTCAGAGGACTTCGTCGCCAGAGTGAAAGAGGCCATGGCCAGAGAACCCCAACCTCTGACCCCTGAGCAAAGATACAACCTATCATGGGAGGCAGCGACAGAGAGATTCATAGAGTACTCAGACCTTGACAAGGTTCTGAATGATACGATCGGTCAGCCTGGAGAAGGCGGTAACGGAAACAAAATGCGAAGAACCTCACGGCCTAGCTTGTCAGACGTCATGGACGGCGGATTGGCATTTGCTCACCACTGCCTGACTGGCAACGAGGTCCTTAGGTTAGCGACGGGTGCAATTCCAGGTACACGCGACTACGACAAGCAGCACTGTGTGGATATGGGCCTCTTGCCTCCACAAGTACAGCACCCGGTATATGGTTGGTGATGTCGACCTGCGCCCTCCGATATATGTGTATATACATTTATACACGTGTGTTTTCTTATCCTCACTAATCTTGTAGGGTCTTGTGATGATTAAAACTTTGCTATTGTTTTGTACTGTCTGTAATAATGTTCAGTTTCCTCAAAATTTAGAGTTGCATCAAATGCGCCTATGATGCTGCGGCCTATGATGCTGTGACAACGCACATGCATAGGCTATCGCAATGCTCCCGTTGGATTTTCATGGGAGAGAATTCAATTCTCATCAGTGGCGGACGCAGAGCCAAATTTTAGGAAAAGGCTGGCGGGACATAATGTATAAAAGATAAACACACTAAATATAAAGCGAACTATATTTTACAATCTAAAATCATACATAATTAGAATAGAGATACAGTAAAAATATAAAATACAACAAATATTGTACTTCGGTAATAGATAATGTGCCTCCCAATGCCCATAAATATATGTAAGCAGTTATCTGTACACCAAAATTAGCAAATTTAGTGATGAAATCAGAAATTGTATTTGTGAATAGTTATAAAAATTGAAAAAAATGATGAAACATACCAGTAACTAGGATTGAGTAGTAGTAGTGCAAGTACGAGGCAATAGTATTCTACGAGATTTCATGCTTTGAAAACATTTTCTAATTCTATCATCATCAAGGTTTTTAAAAATCCCTCGCTCAGTGTAGCATATTATCAAGTCACTAAACGACTCATACCTATTAATACAAAATCACATCTAAATCCACTGGACACTTGTCGGCAGTCGGCACTCGGCTCGGCAAGAAATTGAAGTATTAAACGAGTAAACGACGCAGTCGGCAACACCGTAGCAGATCTTGCCAGTGCCTTGGCCGCTCGCCCTCCTGCGCCTCACGGTCTCGGCCATCTCGCCTCTCCCTAAACCCTCCACCAGTCCGCCCTCCGGGCTCTGACCGACTGGCGACCGTCAACCGGGCCTCCCTAGTCCCTAGCTCCCATCCCAGGTAGCCTCGGAATCGCTCCCCTCCAGCCTCCCTCCGGTCGGCTGCTCCTGCTCGACGTGACGGCACGGCGACGCTCCATGCCTCCTGCGGTCCTGCCTCCAGATATGGCGGGGAGGCGGCCGTAGCTCTCCAAATCTGGCGCTAGGCAGCCGGCCGAGAGGGCGGGGAGGCTGCTCCTGCTCGGCGTCGGTGAGATCTGGCACAGCGGCTGCGGCACTCCACGCCTCGTGGCTCCTGCGGTCCTGGAGCGATGGCTGCGGCAGTCGGCTGCTCGGTGAATCCGTGTGGCGGTGCGCCGCGCGGCCACGCCGGATGCCCCCACCGGCTACCGGCGACCGGCCCAGACCCACCCTGCCCACCACCGCGGCCGTGTCCCCATCCACGCCGCCAACCACAAGGACTCAGGAGGTGAAGCCGAAAGGGGATGAAATTATGAAATCGCTTCTTGCTTTGCTGTTGTTGTGGTGTGTACGAATTGGATTTGGGTGGGCTTCTTGGTGGGCTTTGCTGAATTGGATCTGTAATGCTGTTTTGGCCCAAATCGGTAGTTGTATACTTGTATTGCTGTCTTACTGATGTTGGCTTGTTGCTCGTTGACCTTTCATCAGCCTCACCCTCATGGCCTCACCGAGAGACAGGCCGTTGCTGTGGGCGGTGGTTGGCGGCAGCGTGGCGCCCCAGCCGGAGGTAGGAAGGGTTAGAGGGTACCAGGCTTCGGCTAGAGGTAAAGTGGATGTCAGCCCCCCTGACCCACCAATAGATCCGCCACTGATTCTCGCGTTCTATACGGACGGGGGCACGGAGCATGCCATCCCTTGCGGAAAAGTCCAACCACGGGTCTCTCTGGAAGCTGGTCAAACCGTTGGCTATTCCTCCTCTACCCACGGTACTTTGCACCTGTACAAATAGCGAGAGGGAGGGAGAGCAGCGCAGTGCTGCCGCCGAAAGGAACGACGACCACCCTGTGCTTGACATTCATGCGCGGATGTGCCCCTGCAGCAACGTATAACACGAGCAAAACGCATGCGCTATCTATTCTCCGTGCGGCGTGCCTCGGTTTCCCTATGTTGCTGGAGGCCGACTGGCACCGGCTGACTGCTGCAGTGTGTTACTTCCGCGGTGCTCTCCTGCCTGCGTCCCCCCCCCCCCCCCCCTCTAGATGATTACTGCGTTGACAGGTCAACTCTCGATGCATGGTGCGTGGGAGGCGTACTGCGCTGACCAGCTTGGCGCTGAAAAGTAAGTACTGCTCTTGGTAGGCTCGATCACCTCAAGACAAATCAATCTTCTCTTCTCCTCCTCGGTCAGTGCATGCTCAGTCTGAATTTTTGCTGTCAGTTGTGACGGCGATAGCTGCGTCGGCTTCACCAAAGTGCCTGGTTTTTTTTCTTCTGTACCTGGATCTATTTCCTGAAGAATATATTGGTGTTTAGTTAACACCAATCTAATCATGTGCTTAACTGAACCAAAATGATGTTGCTTAGTCCGTAGCTGCTCAAATTAATTCCCAGCTTTGCTGGTGAAGAACCACGTGAGAAGATCCATAGTTTTATTGTGATTAACTATTGTCATTTTAAAGTAGTGAAAATTTTGGAATTTACAAATTTACAGATTTTCCTAAACAGACTGTAGAAATGTATGATTTGAAAATTTTGAGTTATAGAATGATTTGATGACCTAGATCAATGGTTATAAGTTATATAGGATATGTTATTGTTAATGTGGGTCATGCTATCAAAAACTTGTGCTCAAAAATAATTTCTTTGTCTTTGAATGTACATAGTGGGTTGGAGTCAATCATGAGCAAGTCATATTCACTATTTTTGATTTTGACCCTTTTTGTACAACATTCCTTCAAACAAAAAATTGTCAGAATTTTAGTAATGGTTTTCTTGATGGTTGATTGGAATAGAATCTTAATATCGTAGAGAAGGCGCATACCAAATTTGAAGTGATTAGAGTTTTGGTTTGAAAGTTATCTTAATTTTATATTTTGACTCGGTTTTAGTGCAGCAGAGCTTTACGAGCTAAAAGATCCCAATTCTGTCAAGTTGTTTCAAGATTTTTTTAGTTGGCATAGGTTCCTATGGTCATGATTTAATTTTGATTTAAGTTTTTAAGTCTTTTGGATTTACAGATCAAAAGTTTCATATATTTTGGATATGAAATATGGCCCTTTTTACTATTCACCTAGTAGAATTAACTGTAGCAGCACGATTTTTTTTGCTTCTTAATCTTCATAGCTTTTCATAGTTATTAGAGTGAAAAATCATTGAATACTTAGAGAAAAATTCAAATACATTATTCACTCCTCTCAATTGCTATACTGGTCATGCAGACCAACGATTGGGAATTACAATTGCACTGCACGCTTCATTTCTTTGGGGAGGGTCGGCAAAAGATACCCGCGTCCTTCAGACACTGGGCTCTCAGGTCCCCGGTCTGAACTCTGAACAGGACTTGTGAGCGTTTTTGCTTCTGCTTTTTTTCAACTTCTCTTCTGTATTATATATAACCACATATTGCTTACTAAGATTGCAAAACTTCGCCATGAGTACTTCGTTTCGGAATTGAAGCGCAGCCTTTCGGTAGTTGAATAAACTGCTCTTTTTTCCCTTGTGCTAGCTAGCTTGACAACCTCGCAGCCCATAGTATCTTCTTTTTTCCAAGTAGTGCAGTATCTTGTATTCTTCTGTACTCTGATGTAGCCGCCTAGCTAGTGGGGGTGCAGAAATGTCAAAGACTTTCGCGTTTAATTGTGACCAGAATCCAAATGTGACGACGACCTAACAACAAAATTAATTACAGATGTCCTCACAGAAAAGGCGTTCGGCGGTCTTGCAAGTAATTAACCGAGGGGAGTAAAAACACTGAGATAGAGATTGCTCGCTTTGGATTCTTTTTTTCACTTTCACCTTTATTTTCAGTGATCAAAATGTGGCAGATCCAAGATTTTGACGATAAGAGTACGGACTTAAGACACATCCGTTCTAACACCGCCATGGATCTACCATCGTTTCACAGTTAAACTGGAGCAATACAAATGAGAAAAATCATAACAATATATCTACGGATTAGGAAATATGGCCAGGATCGAGGCTTAGTTTGATGATTTCTTTAGTTTATCTTTTCCTCTCTAGTGTCTGGTGGTCGACGGCAGCAGCGGGGGCTTCGGCCTCCAGGGAGCGTAACGGTGGCGATGAACTATGCGTGAGCAGAGCCGCGTGCTTGAGCTCGAGCTTGGCTACTGCATTAGGGCAAAAGCTTAAAGGATTTGGCGGATTAGGGAATTTCTGATAGGAGTGGCCGATCGATTGAGAAAGTGAGGATGGCGTGGACACTTGGATTAATAAGCTTGACTTATTACCTATTGGGCCTAACGGACTGTCAAAAGTATGATATGTAGTTTATACTTTATGTATTAAGAAAGTTATATATCGGATTTTTGCGCAAAAATTTTAGAGGTGTAACTATATCCCCATGCATTTGTGTGGCTACGCCACAGGATCAAATATATATAGGACAAATTAACTTTCAAAGAGTAAAATTGAAACAAAACTGAAATCTTGAAAAAGTTCAAATCTGAAATTTGAGCTCAATGTTGGTTTTTGATTTGTTCTCTTGCCGCATCATCCTAACCCTCACCAATCTCAACCCAAAGCCATCACAAATCCTTGCCACGGTAGCCAAATTGGAGAGGGAGCAAAAGCTAGCACAGTGCTTGTCTGAAAAAGCCACCGCCATACCAAGCTTCGCCGCCGCTCACGCTCTTCTCGTGACCACCCTCACCTGCGCGTTTCCCGCCAGCTTTGCTCAGTTGGACGGCCGTTGTACCCGCCTCCAGAGCCGTGGCAGCCACCGTGTCCCCGCTTTCCCGCCGCCCGTCTCCTCTGCGCGCGCCACCGCCACCCCGCGCCAACGAACTCCGCCACCTCCCCGCGCGGACAAGCTTCCCTTTACACCTCCCCCTCTGCTGCCCTGACGCCCTGCGCCGACCAGAGGGTGTGGCATTGCCGCCGGCCGCCACGCACATTTGCCGCCATGGGAATATCCGGTGCCGAACCGCATCTAAGCCGTTATTTAAGTGGCCAAGCAGCTCTAGCCGAGCATCACCACCCCCACCACCCACCCGACGCCCCAAAGCGTCCCCATCCACCTCCATTGCCGGTAATTCCAAGAAATCCCCAAACTCCAAGCCCTAGAGCAATGTCTATCTTTCGGCCATTCATTCTCCAATTCATTGCTCCTATAGCTTCACCGACACCCTAGAAGCACGCCCTAACCGCCGCCATAGCCTCCCGATTCCCCTTCTTCCCCGGCGCCGGTAGCCCCCAACGGCCGAAACCACCCTCCCGTGGCTAGCTCAACCCGGACCTCCTTAGCTTAAATCGACTCCCCCATGACCTTAACCAAACCCTAGTGATGCCCAAACACCAGCCTAATTGCTCTAGAAGACTACACCGAGCTAGCAATTCCAAAAATGGCCGCGAGAGGGAGGAGCTCGCCGCCGGCGAACGCCGCCTCCGCCAGCCCGACCACTGCCAAAAATGGGTTCCCCGTGCCGTCCCGAGCTCGTCCATGCTCCCCGCCACCGTCCCAAGTCCTTCCACCGCCGCCGGTAGCCGCCGTCGCCCTCCTCTGCTCCTCTGCGTGCGCACAGGCGGGGGGTTGAAGAAGGCGCCATGTGCCCGACCGCCCCGCCCGAGTTAGCCGAGCCCAGCCCCGCTTCGCGCTGCGCCGACCGCGTCGCCCGCCCATCGCGCCATCCGGTCGCGCCGCACCGCGTCGCCGCGCCCGCGCCCGCGTCGACTCGACCACCACGCGCCGCCCACGCCCGATCGCGCCACGCGTCCACGCCCGCCCGCGCCGCCCGCGTCTGACCCGAGCCAGGCCGACTTGATTGAGTCGAGTCTGTTTACCCGAGCCCGTTGCACCCGAGGAACAGTAACCGACCGAGCCCAATGAACAGTAACCGGCCCAAACCCAAAAATGCATATTTATACTCCCCAGATTCGTTTCGAGCCCGCCAACCCAAATCCAATGCCCATTTATCCATATGACCCTCCTATGAGCCCAAATCTCAATTTATTTGAATTTTATCGGATTTTATTTCTTTATTTCATTTCTTTATTCCGAGCTCATTCCTTCGGGCATGGAATTGACGTATGTTAATTGTTTTGCGCTAGCTTCCGGAGTCGAGGATTCGCAGGACCAGGAGGGAGAAACTCAAGCCCAGATCCAGCCCACCGAAGAATTTGAACTCGTTGAAATCATAGACTCGCAAGGCAAGTTGCACATACCTCGATCATATTGAGCCTATCTTGTCTTAATGCATTTATTTAGTAGTATTTTCATTATGATATTTTAAATCATTATTTGGTGTATGAAGTACTGTTTAGAATGACTTGATTTATTAGCTATGACCTACCACCCGAAAAAGCCCCGTTTAAATTGATGACCATATTCATGTTGACAAACATAGTAGTATTAAATATAATAGTGATATAAACATGGCAGTTAGGAATTCATCAAATATTTCTACTATTAAGGCTTTTGGTATTTGTTTAGAGCTTTAAAAATTTGGATCTAGGGTAAGCGAGGATCAAAGATGTGGATCCAAAGACCTTATCCTAGGGTGGAGGCTTGGGTGAGAAATGGTGGCAGTACAGGAAGGTACTGAATATGGGTTTGTGCGTGGATAATGCCTCGGAGAAAAATATAAGGACCAGACCCTTATGCTGAGTAAAGAACATAGTATCCGCCCAACCACAAGCGTTGATTTTGTCAAACCTGGTTTAATAACTGCTCAAGTTCAATTGAACCTCTGCAACTGGCGGGGGGAGTCCGAGGGTGAGTTCGTATGGGGAAGGTTAACCATACAACAGTAGGATTGCTATGAGTCGGATGAGATCCGTGGGGTCATCCGAGCTTATGGGGAATTAGGACCTACTGGGTGGAGGTTATATAAAGAATTGAGCAGTGAACAACCTTGTTCTTTTAACTCTGTCGCGGGAGTTGAGAGATCTTGTGGGTAAAGCAGGGCAACTCTGCAGAGTCATAAATAATTGTATTCGAATACGCCGTGCTTCCGATGAATGAAGCTGTGTTTAATGGGTGAATCCAACAGCAAGGCATAAGTAGGGTTGAGAATGGTTTGAGATGTGGAATAATGATAATTACGCTTGAAAACCCCTTTACTTAATGGAGTTGCTTTTCAAGTTTTATTAAATAAAATTGCATCTACCCAATTAAAGAACCTGTTATCCCTTCATTTGATATTCCATGCATATAGTTAATGTTAAGCTCCGTGTGACTTGCTGAGTACGATAGTTGTACTCATACTTGCTTAAAAACATAAACA
Organism: Dendrocalamus sinicus; assembly: GCA_036346575.1. NCBI lineage: Eukaryota > Viridiplantae > Streptophyta > Magnoliopsida > Poales > Poaceae > Dendrocalamus > Dendrocalamus sinicus. The sequence continues at coordinate 26,692,467 of CM070644.1, forward strand.
GAAACTGCTAATTTCGAGGAGCCAGGCGATGATGAAGAGGTGATATACTACGAAATGGAAGAAGCTTGGGATTAGGGTCGTTCTCCGCTCAAGCATGCCTGTGGTGTTTCTTTTTGTGTAATATATCTGAAGGCCGTCGGCCCTACTGTGAAACTGGTTTTAAGCCCTTTTATTGTAATAAAGTCGACTTTTGTAATTGAGCTTGCGTTGGCAATGTTATTCACTCGAATGATGTAACTCGCAACTGAACAATCCTGGGCGGTTGCGAGGGATTCATAACGCTCCCAAAAATGGGGGTGTTACAAAAATTGAGGGATTATTGGACATGAGAACTTGACATTTAGGTCTCTAAGCTTGCGTAGGTTATTTGCACATAGATTTCATGAGTTCCACGCTCAAGATTACTTCATTCTCGATTAGTTTAGCTATCTTAGTTCCAAATTTCCAATATATTTCCATAGCATTGGTACGTCAAAGGCCATCTCACCCATACTCCGACTAAGGAGAAACAAGCATGCATGCTTGTGGTAACTGGATGGGTTTGCCGAGTTTGCACGAACTCAATGATTATTGCACACTCGCCACCCAATTATAATTGATAAATGATAAACATATCTCTCCAATGCAACTGGGACCTGAAATCTGAGGAATTAATGGAGCAAAGATTCAGTAGCTAGCTATTTACGACTAACGATCTCACTTTCTCCTCTCCTCTACAATTAGTACTATTTTTATACATTTTGTGTGCCAACTTTGTCATGCTACACTACTACAGAAAGTCTAATTCTAGACGGTCAATCACAGACGGTTTGACAAAACTGTCTGTGACCGACACCAACATAGACGGTTTGAATTTGGACACCGTCTGTGTTGGCGGCGTGTGAGAAAAGGAGTATCACAGACGGTTCGTACCGATAAACCGTTTGTGATACTAGGTCTGTATTAAAAAACCGTCTGTGATAATGATCACTAAGCATTTATTGCGCTGCTCACACCGCATCTGTCTTCATCTCGATCCAGATCTAGCCACTGCTGCGCACTCTTTCGCTCAGGAGGCAAGCTAGGCGATTTTAGGCCAGTTAATTTGGTGGGAAGAGGCAGAGATTGAGCTTTTAAGATTCATACTTTCCTGGTTGCTCTAGATATGGTTAGTAATGAAATTTATTTTTTCTTTGCATTACAATTTAGATCTAAATAATTGGTGAGTTATTGAAGATGGTTTGCAAAATTGTTGGTTATATAATAACTATTGTGTTTATAATATGAATTGAGCTAGCAAATTAAGCCTCAATATAATACATGTGGCTGGTATATATGTAGTAATAATTAGTTAATCTAATTTTTAATACTAAGTTGTTATATATGTACGTAACGTAGGACCGAAGCTGGATGTATGCCGCGAGTCGTGTGAGTGAAGAGTACATTAATGGCATGTCTGGTTTTACAAGAGCCGCCGAGGAGGATATGTTGAATAAGGGGGTGGAATATATGTACTGTCCATGCACTGACTGCGAGAATTTAAAGATGTTTAAGAACCGAGGGCAAATTGAAGCGCACTTGATTCGAAGGGGTTTCAAAAAGGGTTATACGTGTTGGACCAGTCATGGTGAAGTGAATGATCATATGCCGCCGGATGACATCGCCGGTGAAGTGAATGATATGCCGCCGGATGACATCGCTGGTGAAGTGAATGACATGCCGCCGGATGATGTCGATTGTGGTTCGGATTCGGATAGGTTGCACGATGATAATCTGGATCAGATGCTTCGCGATGTAGAAGAGAACTATAATGAGAGAGAGTATGTTAAATTCCAGGGCTTGATGGAGGACTCGGAGAAATCTTTGTTCACGTGCTGCAAGTATACGAGGTTGTCGGCCGTGCTTGAACTGTTAAAATTGAAGGCAAGCAACGGTTAGTCCAACAAGAGTTTCACGGCGCTGCTAGGTCTTTTAGCGGACATGCTTCCGGAGGGAAATGAGTTGCCTAAAACCACGTATAAAGCCAAGAGGGTTCTTTGTCCGTTGGGAATGGAAGTAGAAATAATACATGCATGTCCGAACGACTGTATTCTCTACCGTTGCATGTATGTCCGGTGTGCAACGCATCCCGATACAAACGTAACAATCAATCAGATGATGGCGAGGGAACAGAGGCGAAGAAAGGACCTCCTGCTATGGTGGTATGGTATTTTCCTATAATTCCCCCGTTTGAAAAGGTTTTTTGCAAATCCAAAGGAGGCAAAACTGCTGCGCTGGCACTCGGAGGAGCGCAAGAAGGATGGAATGCTAAGACACCTTGCTGATTCCGCACAATGGAGAAACATCGATAGGAGTTTTGCAGACTTCGGTGCAGAACCAAGGAATATAAGGTTTGGGCTGAGTACAGATGGAATGAATCCTTTCAGTAGCATGAGCAGCCAACATAGCACATGGCCCATGACTCGCATCTATAACCTTCCTCCTTGGTTGTGTATGAAGCGAAAGTATATTTTGTTTGTCGATACTTATCCAAGGGCCAAAACAACTTGGGAATGATATTGATGTGTTCCTAGCACCGTTGGTGGAAGATCTAAAAGTACTGTGGAACGAAGGGGTACAGGTATGAGATTCATACAAACGAGAGAACTTCACTCCGCGCTCCTTATTGTTTCTGCACCATAAATGATTATCCTGCCCTTGGTAACCTATCGGGCCATAGTACAAAAGGTGCCAAAGCTTGTACTCACTGTTTAGATGGTACCGAGAGTGTGTGGTTGAAACACTCATGCAAAACCGTCTACATGCGTCACTGCCAGTTCCTTCGGAGGGCTCACCCATACCGCAAGATGAAGAAACAATTTGACGGAGAGAAGGAAGACGGTTCAGCTCCAAGGCATTTAAGGGGACACGAGGTTTATGATATGGTTAAGGATTTAGATGTTGTCCTCGGAAAGGGACGTAAATTGAGGGCTCATGAGAAGAACACCTGGAAGAAGAGATTAATGTTTTGGGACTTACCTTATTGGGAGTACCTAGATGTTCGACACTGCATTGACGTCATGCACGTAGAAAAGAATGTATGCGATAGCTTGATTGGTCTCTTACTGAACATTCGTGATAAAACAAAGGACGGCGTCAATGCACGGCTTGACTTGGCTGATATGGACATCAGACCTGAGTTAGCACCGACATGCACTGATAATAGACGAACGTACCTTCCCCCTGCGTGTTACACTCTGTCCAAGGCTAAGAAAACAGAACTGTGACAATGCTTGCATGGTGTCAAAGTTCTATCTGGTTACTCCGGCAACGTGAAGAAACTTGTTTTGATGCAAGGTTTGAAGTTAAATGGCATGAAGTCTCATGATTGTCATGTGTTGATGACACAGATGCTCCCTATTGCAATTAGAAATATTTTGCCGATCAAAGTCCGAGAGACAATCATGAGGCTATGTTATTTCTTTAATACAATTGCTCAGAAGGTCATCGATCCCGAAGGACTAGATGCTCTGCAGGACGAGGTAGTGATGACTCTATGTCACCTTGAAATGTATTTTCCTCCTTCGTTTTTCGATGTCATGGTCCATCTCATTGTTCACGTTGTGTGGGAGATAAAAATGTGCGGGCCCATATTCCTACGTAGCATGTACCCATTTGAGAGGTTCATGGGAATTCTCAAGTCCTACGTACGGAATCGTTCTCGGCCGGAGGGCAGCATCGTCGAAGGTTATGCAAGCGAAGAGGTCATTGAGTTTTGTGTCGATTATATGGCTCAGATTCAACCGATAGGTGTGCCTCAATCTCGTCATGAGGGGAGGCTGAAGGGTCTCGGAACTATCGGAAGGAAAGCAATCACTCCAGATATGGACACGTATACTCAAGCCCATTTCACGGTGTTGCAACACATGACAGAAGTCGCGCCTTATGTCGACCAGCACAAGGATGTGCTTTGGCAACAGAATCCGGAGCGGTCGGATGTTTGGATCATGAGGCAACACAACAGTCGGTTCAACCAATGGTTGAAGGAGCAAATCGCTAGGAGCTCGCCAAGTGAGACGCTGATATGGTTGGCAAAAGGGCCGACATTTACAGTTGTGACATGGCAAGGATATGACATAAATGGGTACACATTCTATACGCAGTCTCAGGATGTACAGAGCACTAACCAGAACAGCGGTGTCCGCATAGATGCGTTCAGTATGGATGGGTCGAGAATTCGTACTATGGCTTCATAGAAAAGATTTAGGAGCTCGACTATGTGGTTTTCAAGATTCCCTTATTTCGCTGCCGTTGGGTGCATCTCCCACAGGTGAAGGTTGACAGGTACGGTGTCACGACCGTGGACCTCCAACGTGTCAGGTACAAAGACGAACCATTCGTACTCGCCAATCAAGTTGTTCAAGTTTTCTATGTAACCAATCCGACAAATAAGAAACGCCATGTAGTTCTTCATGGAAAAAGGAGAATTGTCGGAGTAGAGAATGTAGTGGACGAGGAAGAATATAATCAATTTGATGAGTTACCTCCTTTTGGAAATGGCATAAGGGTCGACGACGAACAACGTGACGAAACTAATTACGTACGCATTGATCATGATGAAGGGCTAATTTTTAAAGGAAATAAGCAAGTCAATGAGAATGTGCGACATATATGTATATGTGATGTATATGTGTGATGTATTTGTGAATTGGCATTTATGTATATGTGATGTATATGTGTGATGTATTTGTGAATTGGCATTTATGTGTGAATGCACTATGTGAATGCAGCTGGTTGGTGTTGTATATGAATGCAGCTGTTTGGTGGTTGATCATGAATGCAGCTGGTTGGCGTTTCTCTTAATAACTACAGTCGGATAAAGGCTTATCACAGACGGTTCTAAACTTAGAACCGTCTACTATCACAGACGGTTCTAAACGTAGAACCGTCTGTAATAATCCTCCCTATATATATCCTCTGGCTAGGGTTTTCCGTGTGCACTGCAGTTATTCGATCTAGATCTAAATCCCGAGCCCGTCGCCGCCGCCGCCTCCCCGAGCCCGTCGTCGCGGCCGCCTCCCCGAGCCGGTCTTGTGAGTGATTCTGTGATTTTGTATGCAATCTGTGTGGGCTGTGCAAGTTTGTTAATCTTCCATATATTATCTGGCACTAGGAGACATAGATTGCCTGTGGGATTTACAGTTGCTCGATGATGATAAATTCATATACTGAGATTGGTTCATTCGGTCTTTGAGCTCTAATAGCTGCCAACTCTGTTGTCATAATTAACTTTAAACCCCAGGAGACAATCTCTATACATTGATATATTGTTCTTGTTCCTGTCGGTTCATGAAATTTTCAGATTATATCATGTTATTAAATTGATCTGTTAGGATTTAATCTTGACAAGTTAAAAGACTGAATTATTGGGCAAAGTTAACTTGTATGGTCTTGATCTGTATGAATACTGCTGTCTGAATATATGCATGCTGAATATATCTTGATCTTGAGATTGTAGAGTTTGTATCTAGAGCTCAAAAGACTGAATTCATTATTTGGCATAACCAATCAAGGAAGAGTATACGATTTAGTAGCGGGACGGCCAAGATTAATCTTGTGCAACCCTACAATTTGAGAGCACAAATTAATCAATTAAAACTTGAGCTTGTTGCTAGTCTTAATTGATACATGCCTTTTACATTGTCATACATATTCATGTTTAGACTGTTATTGATTCTATTATTGATGCTTGTTGCTTGTTGCTTCATATTGCTACCATTATATATGTATATATGTAGTATATATATGTATATGTATGTATGTATGTATATACACATATATATGTATTGTAATCGCCTATATTGAGCGAAATAGATAGATATTGCACTTTCTTATCTTATGGTATGGCACTTTCTTATCTTATCCTAATAGACCCACAAATTGAGCAACATGTCATCTGCGCATTCTTCAACACCATTGCCGGAGGCGTCCGCTCCAACATCAAGACGCCAAGTAAGAGGGCTATCAACACACTTGTCAAGCGGCATCATTGTCATTCAAGTATTGCTTGTGCAGCTGACAAGTTCGTTGATTATAGCTCTGTTCCTTTCACGAGACCTCGATTCTGGAGTGATAGAGCAATAAAAAAATGCAATTTTACCACTGCGCACAACGATTTTTTATTGCTTTTATCACTCCAGAATCGAGGTCTCGCTAAAGATATTCATAATCAACGAACTTGTGAGCTGCACAAGCAATACTTGAATGACAATGATGCACCATCCAAGTATAGCTTGTGCAGCCTCACAAGTTCGTTGATTATAGATCAGTTTCTTTCGCGAGACCTCCATTCCGGAGTGATAAAAGCAATAAAAAACATTGTGCGCAGTGGTACATTGCATTTTTTATTGCTCTATCACTCCAGAATCGAGGTCTCGTGAAAGGAACAGAGCTATAATCAACGAACTTGTCAGCTGCACAAGCAATACTTGAATGACAATGATGCCGCCTGACAAGTTTGTTGATTATGTATCTATTCCTTTCACGAGCCCTCGATTCCGAAGTGATAGAGCAATAAAAAAATGCAATGTTACCATCTAAGTGCAAATGCAGTGTAGATCTTTTGTAATTCTGTATTTGTTAATGGATATTTTATTTCATTTCAATTAATTGATTTGCGAAATGGATGCTTTATGTTTGTGAAATGAAGTGCGATGTGAATTGGATGTTTTATGTATCTGAAATGAATTGAGATGTGAATTGTATATATACATGTTTGATCTGCTTGTTTCAGACGGCATGGCTAGCATTTCCTGAGGCTAGCCAATAAACAGAATAAGATTTAGGGGTAGAAAAGCATATCACAGACGGTTTTTAACTAAAAACCATCTGTGATAGACGATAATCACAGACGGTTTGTAAGTAAAAACCGTCTGTGATTATAACCTATCACAGACGGTTTTTAACTAAAAACCGTCTATGATATATCCATATCACAGACGGTTCGACAACCGTCTGTGATAACATTTGATTATCACTGACCCATAAATTCAGACGGTTCAGAAAACCGTCTGTGATGACGGTTCCGGTTCTGAACCGTCTGTAATACTGTTTTCTGTAGTAGTGCTAGTATCTTACCGCGCTTAGTTGGACTGGATCATTACTGCTCCTCCAATGGTCCTGCAATATAAATCGGATACATATATATATAAGAGGTTATTATTTAAGTAATATTTAATAAAATTATATTATATTTATCTCTAATAGACTGAGTAGTACTATGTCTATTTAATAGAAGCAATTATGGTTTAATTCAATTAAATATTACTTAGATAATATGTTTTCTTGGTATATATATTAGACTTATATTGCGGATCGGATGGAATAGTACCAACTAATTAAGCACGTAGGTTCAATTAATCATGCAAACTAAGCTAGACCAGGATTGTTCGGTCAGCACTTGGAACTAACGCATATATATGGTTGAAGAAATGCAGTAGTTTCTGCAGAGATGATGGATGCATGCATCTGATATGTAAGTACGTAGTATCCAACATAGAATTAGCTAGCTACAACTTGCAATATCCATTCACCCATTGGTGCATATATAGATTTCTATTGAAAATTCTGTTGAAATTTGCTGGTTAGATTTGTTTTGACTTGTTTTGATCCGGATCATGTGGAGAGAGAGAGAGAGAGAGAGAGAGAGAGAGAGAGAGAGAGAGAATTATACAATAAGCAAGTAAGTAGACCGACAGAGCGGCTTGACCTTGTTTAGCTTTCAGAGTGCATGCAAAGAACATCAAAGTAGACCGACAAGTCAAACTACTAGTTGGAATTAATGTTAACGTGCTGCCTATGCAACATATATACATAGGATTACTGAAAAGATATCTATCTGATGTTAATGTGCTAGTGCTGAATTGTCTTCGTGTAGTTATCCTGGCCAAAAAAAGAACTAGCTGTTGTAGGATAAACATTTGACTATTTATCATATCTACACAATTCTTGAACAAATCTTAAAATTATGTCTGGTTTTCAAGTCCTTTGCACGGAAGAATCGCAAGAGTAACTTGCTTTTTCCTTCTTAGCCTATGACTTAGGTTTGACCATCTCATAAAAAAAAAACTTACGTATGAAACATTGAACTAGCCAGTGCCTCAAATTGTGGTTAATTTCAGTAAGAAACCATCGGAGAAATTTTATGCGCTAAGCATTTGACGTGCAGTTTTGAGTTTTGACAAACACAGCAACAATCGCATCATGCATATATATTTGTTCCGTTCAAAGCATCAAATCTAACATTTTGTAGGATCGATTACTGCAATTAGATTTGTGGTGAATGATTGTAGCCGCTTTTGAAAGTCTCCTGACAGTCGATGAAGATATTTGACTGCTTGGTGATCAATCGTTCTGCTCGACTACGCGCTCGAACAACCAATCTATTCAACAGTTGCAGTTGATCGCCTTGTTCAACTGCTTCTCCTGATTGCTTCGATCAACTTTTCCTATTGTCGTAAGATCGAAACCACTAGCAATCATCAGCACACTTCAAGTAACTCAAGAACCAGAATAATTCAAGACTATCTTCATTGTTGGAATTTTATGAATCTACAAAGTGCCCTCACAAACACCCCTAAAAACCTTTTCAACGAAACCCCTTTCAGAACCACACTAAAACTTAATCAAAAGCCACATATTAGCCTTTAACCTCTCCATGCTTTTATAGGCCAACATTCAAACCGTGTCCGCCTCAAACACGAACACAAAACTCTTCTAAGTTACGGACTCTATTCGTACCTCTTCCAGTCTTCTTAGTTATGCACTCTATCCACAGCTGCTAACTCAACACGTGACGAAGCCCCTAGGACATCACCTCCTAAATCTTCATCATACACCATCATCGCTCGCACCGAGTACTGATCACTTCGATTACGACTACCGATCGCAACACCTCCGACAACCCATCGCTGACCATGATAAGAAAAACCACGACTATCAAGTACCAAGTCCTCCTGACTGCCGAGTACCACGACCATCTGACCATCGAGTACTTCCATCTTCCAAGTACCGAAACCTTCGAGTACTGATCACCGATCACCACCAGCCAGTAAAAATGCTAGCTTAACACGACTACTCGAAGATAGCAAAAATTAAATCACTCAAACCGATAATGGAGTCTACGAGTACCGACAATGAAGCCAATAGCAAACGATCGCAAAGCCTACTGATCATGAGGTCTATGAGTACCGACCGCTAAGCCTTGGTCGAAGCCGAACATGGTCGTAATTGGATATAGTCAGAATCTATCGTGGTCGATGTTCGATGTAGTCGAACTACCGTTTGATCCTCCAATATCACTCGAACATCGTCCGATATGCCAATGCTGTTCGAAAGCCGTTCAATACAACTCAGACCCAATGGAAACCACTCAGACCAAACCAAAACTATTCGGAGTAGACCAAAACCACTCAAAGTAGATCGAAAACACTTGGAGTAGACCAAAACTACTCGGACTGGACCAAAACCACTCGGAGCCACTCAAAACTGATCGAAACCATTTGAATTCAAAACCTTTGACTACGATCGACCGAACTTTTGCAAGCACAAATTCCAATGAAACCCAAATGTCAATTATTTATCATCACTAAATACTCGATAAGCACATGGTCTAACAATCTTCCCCTTGATGAATACATTGAAAACACCTAAAAACTATTTGAATGGGAGAATTTGCAAAAGGAAAAAATCAACGCTATAGTTTGCTCCAAAAAATGCAGAAAACTCAGAAGACTCCCAAAAACTCCCCCTCAACACAAGGGAGAATTTTTTTCTCCTATTTCTCCTTTTTTTTTCATTTCTCCCCCTTTGGCAATATAATCATCAAGAACTCCAGAGAAAAGAAAATTTCTAAGAGGGAGCAATGAGAGTAAACATTCAGAAGCTTTGTAGATCATCCAAGTCACTTTGTATTGATTTAAGAGTGTACACAAACCCTCGTTTTGAGTAGAGCTCCCTAGATCATATGAAGTCATATACCATATAGCATGTCAAAAATTAGTCTTTACCATGATTAAGCAAATTAGATTAATGACATACATTTCAACATTGACTAAACTGATTACAGAGAATACAATAAGATATCACAATGAAAAGTCAAAGCTTAAAAGTGAAGCAAACTTTAAATCTAGATGAGCTAGCAACTTATTATTCCATACTCAAATATTTTAGCATGTGGCATGCTTGTAGAATGCTTCTTTTCATAATGTCATCTTTGTAGTAAATTTTTTTTATTATAGTGATATACTTGAAGCATACTTCTTTTGATTTATGCACTTTTGTGCCTTTTCCTTTTTGTTTAATCATGGCATGCTTGAAGCATACTTCTTTTTATTTATGCCTTTTTTCTTTTAATGAGATGCCAATTAAGTAATCATAAAAAAATTATAATATGAAACAGACTAGCTTCATAGCCATGATTTAAAATAAGACTCACAATCTAGCTAATCCTTTTAGATGAACATCGCAAAGTGCTATCTATAATTAGTCTAGTTAAGGTATTCCTCCATGTCATGCTTTAATTCAAATGTAACAAATTTATTAAAACCAATCATGACCAAAGCTACAGAGCATATGAATGAATATGATAAAGACAACTCTATTACACATCATTTGATTTCAGAGACTTGGACTTGAGGTATGATTTGACAAGAATTAGACTTAAGTTTTTCAATTTCATCATTAGCAAGTTTAAGTTTTCCATCACACGAATCATGTGTCATATTTAATTCATCAAGTTTAGTAGTGGCATCTCTAAGTTGAACTAGATTTGTTACACTAATTGATCTAACAGTCTCTAAATCATCATGTAAGACTTGACAAGCTTCACAAGAATCATCTTTACGAATAGATGCTCTAAATCTATTAATCTCAGAGTTTATGCTCTCGACAACAAAGTTTTTTTCTTTTAATTTCTTGTTAGTCCTTTTCAATTCAAGAGCAAGTTTAACTAGACAATCTTCAAGCTGATCATATGATGGTCTTACCTCATCAAAATCGTTGCAGTCATCGTTCACTACTACAAAAGGGCCATCATAGACAGTTCAGAACCATCATCACAGACGATTTTTCGAACCATCTGAATTTATGAGTTAGTGATAATCGGAAGTTATCACAGACGTTTTGTGAGCCATCTGTTATAATCACAACTCAGACGGTTTGTAACTAGAACCGTCTGTGAAGAACACTATCACAGGCGGCTCGAATCAAAAACCGTCTGTGATACTCACACATCACAGATAGTTCTAGCTACCAACCATCTGTAATGGATGAGTATCACAGATGGTTGGTAGATAGAACCGTCTGTGATGTGCTAGTATCACAGACGGTTTTTGGTTTGAGCCGTCTATGATAATCCTTCACAGACGGTTTATATCACAAAATCGTCTATGATAGTTCATTCTATACCTAATTTTTTTCTTTTTTGGCTAGCTAGCCTCGAGAAATGTTAACTATGCCATCTGAAAATAAGCAAATACAGTAAGAAACACAGTACACAATCTAATTTTTTTATTAAGATTAGAGCCTACCATTACAATATCCCAAAACAACGAGCAGGTTACCCATCTAGCTAACACAACAAGAAAAGAGAAAAAGCAAAGATCCTCTATGCCTAGGCCTTCTCGCGCCTGATGCAGTGCACGAGCTGTATGTCTTTGACACCCACCATCGTTGACGTTGATTGAGTGTCGCCTTGGTAGCTAGTTGCTTCTGCGGTGTCTTGTCTCCCGTAAACTTGTGCATTGTCTGCTTCGTGCGGGCTATTATGGTAAGGGTCAAGGAGGAGGGGAACGGCAAGGAGGCTGGGTTTGGGTGATTATTTATAGGGGAGGGAGAGGCGGGAGTGCGAAAATTTTGGCGCAGGGACGGAGAGGTGGAGCTACCATCTGTGGGGTGAGGGTTGATGTATTTCTATTGGCTAAGATTGGGTTGGGGAGGATCGACGGGCCCAGCGGTCAGATTATCATAGACGGTTCTACATACAAACCGTCTGTGATACTCTCTATCATAGACGGATAGTAGCTAGAACCGTCTATGATGAATGAATATCACAGAAGGTTCTATATACCAACTGTCTGTGAATTAGAGTACAAAGTTTTATATACCCGTGCAATATAAACAACTAGTCTCAAATGATAAAATAGCAAAGTTTTATATGGCTTATATATACTCATTTGAAATTTTTTGATGAGATCTACAACTTTTCAGTTGAAGCAAAATCCAAATTCCGAAGGGAAGACCAAGGAAAAGGGCAAAAATAGAAACCAAAAACTTGCAACCTAAATTTGGGGCTAAAGATGGCCGATTTTGAGGGTCTTAGAGGGCGACTGGCGCAACCAGGTTATTTTTTTAGATCAGGCTTGTCGTTAGTTTTCCAATGAGTACAAGAACGTCAAAAACAGGCACCATATGCAAAAGTTATGCCCGTTTTACTAAAGATGTCTCGGAAGGGAATCCCACTCAGACTCAGGCAGGAGATTATGAAGTTTTGGAGGATTGTGAGGCGGGAAACATATCACAGACGATTTTCAATACAAGCCGTCTATGATAACTTTATTATCACAGACGGTTTTTAATACAAATCACTTGTGAAGTGTCATAGATGGTTCTTGATAAGAACCGTCTATGATGTCTGCCATTATCACAAACGGTTCTTATCTAGAACCGTCTGTGATACTTCACAGATGGTTTGTATTAAAACCGGAGTCCTTCTTCTTGCATTTGGCATCATCGTTGTTGTGGTCGTCATCATCGTACCTCTCAAAATCCTCATCGCTCAGATCAAGGTGCTCAATAGTAGCTAAGACTTTGCGACGGATGGACCTACCCTTGGTGTTACTCTTGGCTGATTGACGACGATAATTCCGATCTTCCTTGGTCATTTTCCCTTTGAGCTTAGAGCAATCCAACTTAATGTGACCTGGCTCACTATACTCAAAGCATCTGATCGGACCTGGAGCTCCACATCACTTTCTCAACCTCAAATTATTGAGTCTTGTATGATCGTGAGAAGATTAGGACTAAGTCATCTTTGGGAAGTTGCTTGAATTGATCTTCTAAAAAAGAGGACAAAGCAGGCAAGGAAACACAAGATAAAGTATTAGACGAAGCAGCTTTCATGGGGTTAATCACAAGTGCTAAGATAAAGATTTATCAATCTTAGATGGCAAAGCTTCCATCTCATAGGTTTTCAATCTAGAGTACAGATCATCCATAGTAAGAGTATCTAGATCGATTGTTTGATTAAAAGTCGTGACGACTATCAACCACTCTAAGCCTAAAGATCTCAAAATTTTAGTTGCATTATCTCCATCTACTGGTATAATACTAACTCCACGTACGTTACTCAAAATCTTCTTAAATCGAGCAAAAAGATTATCAACAGATTCACCAGGTTTCATAGCAAAATCTGAATACTCTTTTTGATAAAAGTTCTTACTCACTTTCTTAAACTTACTTGGTCCTTCGTGATAATCACAAAGAGTTTTCTAAATTAAGTGAGCAAAAGCAATATAAGCTACACAATCAAATTCTTTGCGAGAGATTCCTTGAAATAAAAGGTTACGAGCTTGAGCATTTAGATCAACATATGTTTTTATTTAGAGTCATATACGTAACAGGAACCTCATATGGTCTAGAAACCTTATTCCAAATATCACTACCCTGAGCCTCAATATACGTTTGCATCCGACACTTCCAAAAAGCAAAATCAGTACCATATAGCATGGGAGGACGGTTCACATACCTTTCTGATGCCATCGTAGCTAGCTCTGATACCACTTGTAGGATCAATCACTGCAATTAGAGGGGGGATGAATGATTGTCATCGCTTCTGGAAGTCTCATGACAGTCGATGAAGATATTCGACCGCTCGGTGATGAATCGTTCTTCTCAACCACCCTCTCGAACAACCGATCTATTCAATAGCTGCAGTCGATCGCCTTATTCAACTACTTCTCCCGATTGCTTCGATCAAATTTGCCTGTTGTCGTAAGGCCCGGATCACCAGCAATCAACAGCACACTTCATGTAACTCAAGAACCAGATTGATTTAAGACCATGTTTATTGCTGGAATTTCATAGATTTACAAGTGGCCTCACAAGCACTCCTAAAAACCTTAGCCCGACCACCTCGCATGACATCCACGATCGCCTGGACCTCAGACTTCCCCATCCTAGTCCTGTTCCTCCTTGTCACCGACCATGATCGTGTCCATGCCCACCTGCACATGCAAAGACCACAGAACATTTTCCTAGCATAAGTTCTTCACAACTTGACCGACATCAGCACACACACTCGAAGCACACCCTCGTCTATCCAGAGACAAGAACCAAACCATCACAAATACCAACCAAATCGTCCACGACCACAAAGTCCATCGCTTTCCAAAACACCAACTTCAGACCACTCGGTACGACCAGTTACAACCGCTATGCAAGACCGGTCGCTAGCATATCGAGTACACGAACACAAGTAATCGGGAAAACACCATCGCTCAAAACACTTGAGAATAACAAGATTGCTACCGACCACAAATCCATCGAGTATAGACTACCGAGTACTGATCACTTCGATGACGACTACTGATCGCAACACCTCCGACAATTCATCGCTGGCCATGATCATAAAAACCACGACTATCGAGTACCGAGTCTTTTTGACTGCTGAGTACCATAACCATCTTACCATCGAGTAATTCCATATTCCGAGTACCAAAACCTTCAAGTACTGATCACATATCACCACCAGCTAGTCAAACCGCTAGCTTAACTTGAGTACTCGAAGATTGCAAGAATTAAAGCACTCGAACAGACAGTGAAGTTTACGAGTAACGACCATAAAGCCAACAGCAACCGATCGCAAAGCCTACCGATCACGAGGTCTATGACTACCGACTGCTAAGCCTTGGTCGAAGCCGGATGTGGTCATAGTCGGACATGATCGGAGTCTGCCGTGGTCGAAGTTCGACGTAGTCGAAATGCCGTTTGATCCTCCGATGTCACTCGAACATTGTCCGATATGCCAATGCTACTCGAAAGTCGTCCGATACAACTTGGACCCGATGAAAACCACTCGGACCAGACCAAAACCATTCGAAGCAGGCCAAAACCACTCAGAGCAGATCAAAACCACTCAGAGCAGATCAAAACTACTCGGACTAGACCAAAACCACTCGGAGCCACTTAGAATTGATCAAAACCACTCGAATTCAAAACATTTGACTGCGATCGACCGAAACTTTCGCAAACATAAATTCCAATGAAACCCAAATATCAATTATTCATCATCACTAAATACTTCACCAGCACATGGTCTAACACATTTCTTATGCAATTTTTATTGACTTTTTGGAGGACTTTTGGGTACCTTTAATTGATGAGCAAACTAGAGAAAGAGCGCAGATGATAGATTCGGCTGTGTAATTTTTTTTCCTCCTGATGTAAGAAAAGGTCATGGTCGGTGGAGCCAAATGTGACTAACTCTCAGTATTTGGTTTCTCTCTGTTTTTTTAGGGCGGTTTCTCTCTGAATCAGTAACTCTCCATATGCTACGTCTTGCAAAATTTTCTATGTGGCTGCTTTAAGTCATCTAGAAGCAACAATGGTTGAGAGAGAATTGAGGCGTGAAAAAGGTGTGCGCTAATTTAATATGTTCAGGTGGTATTGTGGTCATGGAGCAAAAGTAATTAACAGCACACCAAATTGTCACAAATTCGAATATAGTATTCCTCTAATCAGTACAAGATGCTGCCACTGATCAACACATGCACAGTTCAATTCAACTATGGTTAATGAAGGACAAGGGAATTTTTGTTGTAATATATTAGCAAATTCCAAATAAAGCGTGCACAACTTTAAAACAATGTATTAGTAAAATCTAGACTCTCTATATATCAAATCCATGTTTTAAATTCACATTCATTTTTGTTTAAATACAGAGGCATAAACTTTTGAAGTTTGGAAATCATTTTGCATAATTATTTTCAGTTCATGACTAGCAATATATTTAAGACATATCTTGTATAGAAATGAGTTGATTTGATTCTGCACTTTCCAAACGAAAAAAATTTCGAGAACTTTGAAGTAGTTCTGAACTTCTGATCAAGGTGTAATTAATAGCTGAGATAACAACTTTTTGCTTGATCCTTATCTTGGTCTTGTTATTGCTTGACAGTTATTCAATATTGTAGCAATATCCATCATATACAATAATTATATTTTACCAACAATCTATCGTTCAAATATGTCATGTGAGGTAACATGACATCAGTGTATCTGTTTTAGCAAAAATCCATGATGCAAATGTCTTCTTAAAACTGCCTAGCATTCATGCATCTTGATGAGAATATATACGGATGATCCCATATATAGAGGTAAGGAAAATTGCAGTTACCACATAAAATAAACACTTGCGTTGAGCAGGCAAATCTTACTGATTTATTCGACAAAATTTACACCAATATCTCTACATCGATCAATAGAAACATTTTCCCCTTTGGATAGTACATATACTTCTAACTCTCTAATGAAAGAACCCAATAATTTGTACATTGATAATACTAGCAAAATGTAATCACAAATCTAGCCTAAAAGGAGAAATTGAGCAAAACCATATTCTCCTTTTAGCAATGATCAATGTGAGATCTTCAAATCAGCAAGGGTAAGCCGCCTTCAAGTGCGCTTGCAAGCATGGCGAGTCCTTCCAAACCCTAGCGTGCGTCCTGAGCATCTCCCTGGCCCTGACCCTGGCCCGCTCGCCGCCGTCCACCTGCAGCACCAGAAGCAGCTTCACCACCACCCCGACGGCGAGCATCTCCTGCAGCACGGCCGGCGTCGCCGAGTGCCTCGCGACGGCGTGGAGCGCGAGAACGGCGCTCTCGGTGGTGGCCAGCGACACCCGCATCGCCTTCTTGGACACGACTGCCAGCCCCGCCGGGTGCGCCACTAGCTCGGACCGCCCCTCCGCGCACCCGCAGAGGTGGCCGACGGCCACCACCGCCAACTCGGTCGCGCGCCGGCCGCCCTCGCCGAGGAGCAGCTCCACCAGCACCGACACCGCGCCGGCCTCCACGGCCTTCACGCGGTTCCGGCCCCACGGGCACAGCCGGCACAGCACGTGCAGCGCCGCCTTCACCGCCTTAGAGGACACCCGGTCCGACACCACCTGCACCACCTCCTGCACCAACTCGGCCCTCACCGTCATCAGCCGCGCCGGCTCCATCACCGACGTGATCGCCTTCAGCAGGAGGATGCCGTACGTGCGCGACCGGTAGCTCGGTCGCCGCAGCACGGACGCCAGGGTGTCCAAGAAGTCTCCGTTTCTCTCGAGGATCCGGGCCAGGGTCATCTCGGACGGCTTGAGCGAGTAAAGGACGCTCAGCGCGTCCTCCTCCGGCGAGCTCGTGGACGTCGGAGAATCCAGCACCGATTCGAAGAAGTCTTGAGCCGACTTAGACGTGGAGGTGGAGATGGTGGCGGCGGCGTGGTTCTTGACGACGGAGACGAGGAAGTCGACGGCGCCTGACGTGCCCTCGACGCAGCGCTTGTTGCGGTCGCTCTCGGCGACGATGGCCTTGATCTCCCTGAGCGCGTCGAGCTCCTGCTGCATCCCCCCGTGCAGCCCCTCGTCGACGAGCGCGGCAACGCGGCAGGAGTCGACGGGCGGGCGCGGGGTGGGGAATCGCTCGACGGCGTGCGCGGCGCACCAGACCTGGATGAGCCTCCGGAGCGTGTGGTTGGGCGTGGCCTCCAGGTCGGGCGGCGCGAGCGGGCGCTGCGTGACGGGGCAGGTGGCGCGGCGGCCGTCGGAGAAGAGCCAGCGCTCGATGCTGCAGCGGTCGTAGGTGATGCCGGTGGAGAGCGTGACGGGGTCCCGCATGATCTCTAGCGAGATCGGGCACAGGAAGTAGGTCGGCACCTCCACCTCCGCCGCCGCCGACCCCTCCATTTTCAATTCGTACGACGATCTGTGCTAGCTGGTACCTTGCGAGAAATCTTGCGAGAGCTTGCAAGCGAAGAGGAGATGGAACAAGCTTGAGAAGAAGAAGAAGAGTTAGAAGTTGTTGAACAAATGGGAGGGGAAGCGGAGGCGCGTTTTATAGGGGGAGGGGAGGGATAGGAAGCGAAAAAGTCCACGCGTGGTGAAAAATGGAGACGACCCGGTTAATTACTCGCTCCAATTAAGCGCGGGGAGTTTTGGGGGTGCTCTTAATGACCTTTTCGTGTGGGGTTAATCGGGTGGCGCGCGTTTACCGAGCAAAGCAAAAACGGGCTGGGTTGGTTTCAGCCTTAGTTTGGCCGGTCGGTTCGTCGCGTCGGCGGTGGCCGGTACGCGCGCGCTGACCAGGTGAAGAGGGTTTTGACTTTTAATTGATCCCTTCCTTTGCTTGCTTGCGTGCTCTTTTCTTTTCGTCAACTCTCCCCAGCACTCTTGAAAGGTTCCGTTTTCTTTGGGTTACTACGTATACCTCTTGAAGTTTCTCCACTGCTTAATCCTTAAGTTTTCAAGCTGGAGAGATCGAATGCTACCACTCACATATGTATGTATGTATACATACTATATATATGCACACACGGTAGCGCTATTTAGCGTCTACGCACACGCTACGTGCAGATCCGCTTTCTGGTGCGAGAGTGTTGATTCAGCGGTAACTATTACACGTGAAGTTACCATTAGAGAAACATGAGGTTATTGTCACCAGTTATGCCAAAAAATTATCACTCATGTAATAGAAAGTTATAGTCTATTAGAGTGAAGTTACCATTGGTTACTTGCGACTGGTATAAAACACATGAATTTCACAGCGTCAAAATATATTCAACATAGACCTTGTTTATTGAATTCGTAATTTTAAACACAATAACACAAACGGGTCGCAGATCGGACTTTTCATGAAAGAGTTATTGTATTTTTTAGTTTGTAAACAAGATAAAAAAAACCCTCACGTCAACTGTACTGCATCATGTATGTTTCTCTCTCCTATTGCGCAAGAGACCTGGCTATAACTTTATGCATTATAGGTGATAATTCGATATGCATAAGATAGTAATTTCACTATGGGACGATAACTTCATTCTATATGGATGATAACTTCATGCGTAACCGAAAGTAACTTTTTAGAATAGAGTGGGTTGGTGAGGCTTCATCATGGGGATGGTAACTTTATTTCATATAGATGATAACTTCATGCATAACTGAAAGTAACTGTAGGCATTACAGATGATAACTTGATGTATATTCGATAGTAACTTTACCATAATTAACAAATAGTAGTAGCCGAGCATGGGGTGGATAGTAGAGCGATTTGCTAGTTGGGTCAATTAGGGGCGCACACTTATTTTACACCTGCATGCTGATTAGTACATACATATAGTGAGTGTGTGTGCGCGTGAATACTATATATATGTGTGTATGCATATAGTACATACACACTAATCACATGCCTATGCATTGCAACAGAATTTATTGAATGTGTAGAGAATTATGCTTTGGAAGATGATTGCTCTGATTGGTTGAGAAGTGGAGAGTAGTGAGAATTCAAAGAAATGGAACAGTTAGAGAAGAACAAGTATATTATTACCAACTCATTCTTTTATAATAGTAAGTGTATATATATGTGTGCATGGATGCGTGTGGATCCATCACATGCATGCATACGACTGGTCATAGCATGCGTGTGTTTTCAAACTAAAGGTGCATGTATGGTGGTAGCTACATTATGTGACAGATTCACATATATCATTTTCATTCATCTAAACCATTATACATTCTAGACAGTATTGTTAGTCTTAATTAATACATTTTGGCATTTTGGCTGCAGTATTATAGGGCGTTTTTTAATTACGGAAATACAGAGGCGCGTAGCGTTAGTGCTTACCTGCAGTCCACCCTTTCGGCTGTAGGGAGAATGTCGTGCAATAAGTTAAAGCCCCCGTTTTGTGAGTTGCGATTTTTCTCGCAAGAATGCATGCGTTGATTTTGTACTCTCGTTGAATGTTGTCCCCTTGATTCCCTTGGAAATATTCGGATATTCCTGCAGGAGAGGTAACCTTGACAACAGTTTACCATCGCATAGGCAAAATCGGATGACCAGAAACTGTACCGAGAGATCAACAGTACGATTTGCTAAATTAATGGAAATGTGCATACTAACAACAAATTAAGTATAGTAGAGACTGACAGCCAGCCTGTTCCTACAGTAGCTAAAGGACCATATGAGAATGTCTAAGATACTATTGTGATAACAATTGTAAGTTTTGTGGAGTGGTGAAATGGTTTTGCAAAGATTGCATTTAATTTAGGCTGTCTTTTGAAAGTGTAAGGAAAATCAGAAGTACCACAAATATAAGTGTGGTAGTTCCGCTTGGCGGAAGTACCGAGTTGAGTTACGGTATATTTTTCTAGAGAGCCCCAAGCGAGATTTTCATCGTGCGAAAGTACCGTTTTGGGAAGCGGTAGTTAACGCGGAAGTATCAACATGTTAGGCGCAATACTTCCAATCTTGCCAGAAAATAGGGTTTTGGGAATTGAGTCATGGATCGAGTTGGGGTGACTTGAGTTAATGGATTAAGGTTGCATGATGCTTGTCTTAACTAATTTAGGTCAAGTTGTGAAGAACTTATACCTAGAAATAATTTCTTTGTCTTTGAATATGCAGGGTCACTTGGAGTCAACCATGGTCAACAGCGAGGATCGGGGCAAGGTTCGTGGAGGAGTTGAGGCCCAGAACGGTCGAGGATGCTGGGTGAGACGGTGAGCTCAAGTATGGCGTGAGAAAGGCAAGAAAAGTTGAAGGCGAGTTCGAATAGTAGGAAGACGCCATGTACTTGCATAGGCCAAGTGAGCCATAGTTCGGTGGAACTG
This sequence comes from Dendrocalamus sinicus, assembly GCA_036346575.1. Classification (NCBI taxonomy): domain Eukaryota; kingdom Viridiplantae; phylum Streptophyta; class Magnoliopsida; order Poales; family Poaceae; genus Dendrocalamus; species Dendrocalamus sinicus. The sequence goes on from CM070644.1 coordinate 26,713,348, forward strand.
GGACGGCAGAGACTTGGCGACGCGTGGAGAGCTAGTGGTGCACCTACACATGACAAGCATGGCGATTGCTTGTAGTAGTTAGTGATGATCGGGTCAAGTAAGGGTATTTTGGTAGTTTGACAAAAATATCGAAAATATCTTGAATCAAAATTGCGGCGCATAGGCAATCTTTAAGAGCAGTTTAGGTCAAAATGGAGCTGATTTGATCAAGACGGATCAAGGCTAAGGATTTATTGGATGCGCACTTGTACACTTTGAAAAGCATGCATAAGTGAACTTGTGAGAGTAAAACACATGTGTGGGGGGTTAACAGGTCTTTCCAATTGTAATGGTAGATAGAATCAATCTATTAAGGGGTATAGGTGGCTGGTTGTCCACCTATAAAAGAGGGTTGGGATGGAGACATGTGGAGTTAACCATACAACCCCTCTCATGTGCTCTCTTGTTTAGGTTTAGAGTTTGAGAATAGAGTACTTAGCGTGCTCTTTATCCTTCAAAGTGGAGTTGCTGTAAAACTTTTTATCGCAAGTAAGTAACATATCAATCTTTGTGTATCTTCATGGATTAATCCTGTTTTGATTGATTTGCTTTTAATTTGGTTGGTTTGTTCTCTCCTCTTTCCTTTTCTTGATCTTGCTGTGCTAAAAACATGTAAGAGATGGAGACTACCTCTGGGAATCTATCTCCACCCATCTAAGCACTTTGATAGCAAATTTATCGAGAAAACTCGGTTTTGCTTGATATGGGTTAAAAGTGTGATTTCTTGATCTGAGGGTATTTGAGTTGATTTCTTTGGTGTTCTAACTTGCTATGACATGTGCGAATACATCTATACCCATCTTGGTCATCATCCACCCCACTAGCAAGTTGTATTTACTGATTTTTGATTTTGACTCGCTTTTAGTGGAACCTTCTAATAAACTGAAAATGATCTTAGTTTTGGCCATGATTTTCTTGATCGTTTGTTGGAATAAGTTCACAATACCATAGAGAAGATCCCTGCAAAGTTTTATATCATTTGGATTTACGGATCAAAAGTTCCATCATTTTTGTTTTGAAACTATGCTGAATGCAGACTGCTCTTCTCTGTTCCTTTGAGTTTTCGACCATGTTTAAGTTTTCGACTACATTGCTTCTTTTCGACCATATTTGGTCTTTGACCACTCAATAATCATCAATCTTACTGGTTGTATTTCAGTCTGATTCGACCATGTCGGTTTTGGACCACTCGTTGGCCTTTGACCACGTTGGTTTTCGACAACTCTCTTGTTGTTGACCACTCGAGTCGAATTTTGACCACATTGTCCTTTGACTATGTTGGCTTCGACGACGTTGGTTTTCGATCACTCAAGTCGAATTTCGACCACGCTGGCTTTTGACCACGTTGGTTTTCGACCGCTCTCTAGTTGTCGACCAGTAGAGTCGAATTTTGACCATGTTGATTTTCGACTGGTAGTCGAATTTTGACCACGATTGATTTCCGACTGGTAGTCGAATTCCGACCACGTTGATTTTTGACTGGTAGTTGAAATCTGACCACATTGATTTCTGATCAGGTCGTGCTCAGCTCGGTGTTTATCTGGTTTTCAAGTAGAATTCATATCCTAATCTTTATAGTTAGTTAGCGAAATAAAGAATAAATGAATACTTAAAGAAAAATTTTAAAACGTCATTTATTCTCTCCGTATTGTCTATCCGGTTCTACAGGAGCAGACAAGATAGAAGTTTGCAGGGATTAGGGTTTATGGGTGGTTAACAAGTATCAGCAGCGGTAGGAGGCTAGGAGCCCAATCGCAGCATCCAAACGGAAGTTGCCAAGCAAGCGTGGCCATGCATGCGAATATGCGATGCGATGCGATGCGATGGGTACGTGACAACGCTAGGCTAGCTAGCGACGCGTGATCCACCGCTGCACCGCCGGAAAGTGCATATCCAGCCGCAGTTTTCGTTTCCCCTGGTGCCGGGCCCACATGTCGGCCTGGTTTGACTAACCCGACGTTCCTTCAACGCACGCGCGCATTAAATTATTGGGTTTGGATCGAGTTGTACCCCACACTAGTAGCATAGCCTTGAATTCGTCACGTGCCATCTCTGACCGTTTACTACATCTGCATGCTGCTATCTACAAACTCTGCTCCACGAATTCTACCGTGGAACAGCTCCACAAAAAACCTAGAGTTTGTGGAGTACCCCTTTAGGTGCTCTCACAACTCCACCTTTTTTTCCTCGAACAGAGTGCGTGGAGCTGAACCTGTTTGGCTAAAAAACATAGAGCGGAGCTGGAAAACGTGGAGTGGAGCAGTCCCAAACACCCCTTTAATGTCCATGAAACTCCATGAACCCCCACTGAGACTGGCCTTAGGTCCCGCTTTTTATAGTTTCTAATTTACTATTTCTTTATTTTATTTTTATATTTTAATTTTTTTTAACTTTTGTTTTCCCTATTTCTTTGCATTATTTGTGATGGGTTAATCTATTTTTCTGTTTTTATTTTTTTCAATTTAGTTACAATAAAAAGTATCAACAACTATAGTACAAAATAAACCAGTTACTGTAAAAAAAAGCCATAAGCAACAAAAAATGCCAAGTTGAGCATTAAGTATTGATCTTCAATTCTTTTATTATTATTATTATTATTATTATTATTATTATTATTATTATTATTATTATTATTATTATTATTATTATTATTATTATTATTATCTGACATTGTTCCTCGATTCCTTCCTATTGAAAGGTTCCTACTCTTCCTACTCCACCTGGCCTAGCTAGCTGCTTTGATCAAATCACAAACAACTGCAAAGAATGACTCCGCTTCAAACGGTTTCAGTTTCTGATTTCTATTTATAATTTATGGTTTTCGTCTTTTTAGCTTTTTTGGAATTTTTGCTTTTTTTCTTTATTCCATTGTATGTGCTGATATAACTTTTTTAATTTTCATATTTAATTACACCAGAATAAACTAACAGTAATTATAATATACAATAAATCATAAGCTCTGTCTTTTAAACCACTTGAAGCAAGCCTAGTTTATTACTACTTATGAACCATTTGAAGCAAGCCTAGTTTATTAGTACTCCATACGACCAACCGGCCGGTTGCGAACATGTATAGCTTAATTAATTAAACCATGACCTTACCTACGTCGACCAACTCTTATAAAATGGTCCTAGCTAGAACCGTTGGAAAGTGATCAGCTCGGGCGAAATCTCCTGCTTCTACACCTAGCTTACGAATTTCATGGTAGTATTAAGAACATTTTTTGTGTGTAGTTTATGTAGCACGCTCGACGTCTTGTGGTTCAGTCAAAAGAATTTTAAAAAGGAGCTAGGTCTGCATGCTTTACAAGTGTAAGGATTCGGACGTCGGAGAGTGCGCGTCTGTACAAGTGCAAGGATTCGTACGTCGGAGAGTGCGCGTCGCCTCTCCTCTTTCATCTTCTTCGTCACAGGAGCCTCCACACCCGGCAAACCATGCCGCGTTGCCTCTGCTCTACTGGCTCCCCCACCCCACTCCATCCTGGCCCCTGCCAACCCGAAACCTAATTCGCTTGTTGTTTTCATCGTTGGCGCCTAGGGCTCTGAGGGCTCGGTAACAATAGCGTAGCCAAGATTGCAATCCTGTAGGATCAAACGTATGATCATCTATCCCTACCAAGGATGAACCCAGGAGGCTTAGTAAGACTTGAGCCTCACCTCCTCCGGTGACAAGCCCCCCTCCCTCTGCGGTGGCCGGTGACCAGCAAGACCTGTGGCAACTTCGACGCATGGAGAGAGAGAGAGAGAGGCAGTTGTAAAGAAAAAGAAAAAAAAGCATGGTCAAGTGGTTAGCCCACTGCTCTTAAGAGGCCCAACAAATCTACCTCATCGGCCCACCAAGACACCCACTCCAACTCACAACCTAGCAATAGCAACACGAGGGGGCGGGCGACAGCGCAGCGCTTGCAGCGGAGTGCGCGGAGCCGGACCGGCTGGGAGCGAATCAAGCGAAAGTAGCCAGATCTGATGGCGAGCCAGCCGAGCCGCCAAGGGGAGGTTGATCCAGGGTTGGGGCCACAGGGGCCAGGGGGAGTCGGACCGGGGCGGTGAGGGGGGCCGAGCCAGGGCAGGGGAGCTAGACCAGGGCGGCAAGGCCCAACCACCAGCTGCGAGTGTGGGCGGCACCGTGGAGGAGCACCGGGCGGCTGGCCAACTGCGTGGCCGCGCCCTACACTACTGTCTGCCTGGTCGCCTGGAGAAGACGAGGACTTAGGAGAGACCGAGTCCGACTATCCGAGTGACTGAGTGAGAGTGAGTCTGAGAGATTGAGAATATGAGATTGAGAGTTGAGAGGCGAGAGGAGATTGTAGACTGGAGAGTGAACTATGGGGGAGTCGGTGAGATTGGAGAGTGAAATTGGGGGAGTTGGCTATCGCCCATCTAGAGTTCTGGACTAACCGAGTGAGACACATGGAGTGAGTAATTTTCCCCTAGCTCCTTCCTCACCAATTTAGGGCCTGTTTGGTAGAGCTCCACCAACTCCAGATCCACCAAAAATAGCTCCACTCTACGAATTTTTACCCAAACGCTCCAGCTCCACGAAATCTGGATCCACCAAAATACTGAATCTAGCTTCAGATTCATGAAATCCATGGAGCACCTCAAGGGGTGCTCCACGAAACCTTGTTTCATATCTACTCGTGGAGTTGGGTGGTAATTACCCACCTTTTGCCACTGGTTACACACCCCATCCCATACCACCATAAAACCCATGGGCAAAACAGGCCATTCCCACCAAAAACTCAGTTTCGTGGATCCGAGCTGCTGCAAGCCAAACAGTTTTGTCCAGCTCCATGGTGGGATCCCAGATTCACGGTGGAGCTGTTTTTGGTGGATCTGCTGCTCCAGATTCATTTTTTCAGTGGTGGAGCTCTGCCAAACAGGCCCTTAGTATTTTAGAGTTTAGACTTATGTATATAGATAGTTTAATCCTTATAATTAATTTATATATTTATGGCTTTGTATTGACAGAAATTAATAATTTATTTATAGATTTTGCTATAATGGAGAAACGAACTTTGTGTAACTATTTTGCAAGTAATTCAAGTAGTTCTCGTCCAACCAATGAAAGTACAACTCAACCAAAGAAGTTTCGACTATAATTTAATCAAAATAAAATTGTTGCTGATCCAGCGCTGCGCATACCAATTGAAGATTATGCTAACGAAATTAGAGGTCAAGTGAGAATGGCATATTTATTGAATGACCCTACTCGAGCAACTTGATATTCATTTCTACAGACATTAGATGGCAAACAATCGCGATCCTTTCAAGAATTATGGTATAATAAGTTCAATTGGTTGGAATATAGTGTGGAAAAGGATGCCACATTTTGTTTCTATTGTTTTCTTTCAAGAAGCCGGCACAACCGAATACATTTGGAAGTGATGTATTTATAAAGGTTGGGTTCTTTCGTTAAAAGATTGCTTTATATGCTTTGAATAAACATGTTGGTGGTATAAATAGTTTCCACCATATTGCAAGGGGTCTTTGCGATGACTTCAAAAATCAAAGGTCAAGTGTGTCTAGCAAAATCAATACTTATAGTAAGGTGGCCAAAATTGCATACAAAATTCATTTAACTGCATCTTTAGATTGTGCAAGATATCTTATAGCTCAAAGTGAAGCTTTTTCGAGGATATGATGAACCATCTACTTCCATCAACAAAGGGAATTTCAAAGAATTATTGGATTGGTACAAAGATTAAAAAAAAAGGAAGTGAAGGTGGCATTTGATATAGCTCTAGGGCACACAGTTATGATTTCTCCAGATATTCAAAAAGAGCTTTGTAAATATTGTGCATAAGAGGTCAAGAAGTGATTAAAGGTGAGATTGGAGATAGAAATTTTATAGTCCTTATTGATGAGTCCAGAGATACATCAATAAAGGAGCAAATGGCGGTGATTGTGAGGTTAGTTATAGTTCCACATCATTTATGCATTGTTGTTTTGTTCTACCTTTACATTTTATAATCGTATCATTTATGCAGATTTGTGAACAATCAAGGAAAAGTGATGGAAGGGTTTCTTGCTATTGAGCATATCACAAATTATACATCTGCGGCATTGAAAGAAATTTTAGTTGGATTGCTTACTCGACATGGTTTGCCTATTTCAAGGTTGCGTGGGTAGGGCTACGACAGAGCTTCAAATATGAGAGGTGAATTTAATGGATTTCGAAACTTATTTGGGATAATAATCCAAATGCTTTCTATGTTCATTGCTTTGCCCACCTGTTACAGTTGGAAGTTGTCACTGTGGCAAGTTGTAGTTGAGCTATTGTAGATTTCTTTAACTATATTCACCTGATAGTGACTGTTGTAAGTTCATCTTGTAAAAAAAAAAGGATGTGTTGATTAAAAAACATCATGAGGTCTTGTTGGAGAAGCTAGAGAATGATTTGATTTCAGTTGGGACAGGACTACATCAGGAAGCTGGAATTGTTAGGCCTGGAGATACTCGGTAGGGCTCATATCTCAAAACCTTGCTTCGCATATACCAAATGTGGGAGGCAGTGGTTGATGTGCTTGAGCTTGTAAGTGAAGATGCTTATCAAAACTCAAGTTATGGTGGAGCAGCAGGTTTGCTAAAAAAAGATGAAATGCTTTGAATTTATATTCATCATGCATTTTTTAATAACCATATTGAGCATTACAAATGAGCTATCACTTGTTTTGCAAAGGAAGCATCAAGATATTATCGAAACTATGGGCCAGTTACAGGATGTGAAACAACGCTTTCAAAATGTGAGGGATAATGGGTGGGAGCCATTAGTCAACCAAGTCAAAAGCTTTTGTAAAACATATGAGATTGATGTGCCATTAGTAAATCAGTTCGTCGGAAGCATAAAGTGAGTCAACATCATTATTACAAAGTTGACATTTTCAATGTTGTTATTGATGCAATTATGAATGAAATGAATCATCGATTCAATGAACTTTCATCGGAGTTATTGGTATGCATGTTTTGTCTTGATCCAAATGACTCATTCTGTAAGTTTGATGTTGATAAACTTGTTCAACTTGCTGAAATTTATGCTGATGATTTCATGGATGCTAATCGGTTCTTGTTAAGGAATCACCTTCAAACCTTCATTCTCAACATTAGAAGAATTGAAGAATTCAACGGATGTTGTGATATATCAAAACTTGCTCAGTTGATGGTTCAAACAAGAAAAGACAGAACTTTTCCGTTGGTATATCGCCTCATCGACTTGACATTTATACTTCCGGTTGCAACGTCATCTGTTGAGAGAATATTTTCGGTTATGAATATTATCAAACCAGTTTTGAGCAATAAGACAGCGGATGAGTGGCTCAGTGGCTTACTGGTATGCTACACCGTGCGAGAGATCTTTAGAAACATTAATGATGATAAAATCATAAACCACTTCTAAGGCATGAAGTCGCGCAGAATGTATTTGTCCCATGATTCAAATTTTTCTCATGATTGAAATTAGCTTAATTCTGGTGTGTTTCATATGATCTAAATTTTCATTGTCATTCAGAATTTTCTATTATATCACTAATTTTGATATGTTACATACATAAGTGACTTATTGCTACTCTGCACTCATGGTAGAATAATTATATATTTTTGGGTATGCACTTTCTATTATCGAGATACCTACTTTGTGTTTCTATATTTTTCATTGTTTGTCTGCATCCAATTGTGTAATTTCTATATGAATCTGAAATTCCTTAAGAGTAAAAGACTAAATTTGTGTCAACTTAGTTTAGAGCTATAAATAGTTCAGCTCATCCTTAATTTTATTTCTAGCTTCGTCACTGATCCCTACTAGGTCACTTATTACAAATTTTACATTTTTTATGTTTTGCATAACTTTTCACTTATATGGGATCATGTTGCCAAAAACTGTGACCACACAGCTTCAACGTGGATCTGCCACTACTTGGTAAACCCAAAACCTAACTCGCTTGTTGTTTCACCATTGGTGCGCCCAGGGCTTGGAGGGCTTGGTAAACCCAAAATCTAACTCGCTTGTTGTTTTCATCGATGTCTCCTAGAGCTGGGAGGGCTCGCTAAACCCAACAAACTAAGCTAACCCGGTTCCTGCAAGTCATGACCGGTGAAAAGAGTGTCACTTCCAAGCTGTGATTTGTTCTTTTCGTGCACGTGTTCTGGCAACTGTGCATGCCTGTGTGCCCAGTTGCTCAGTAAGTCAGTAGTTATCTCCTCGCAACCCACAGTGTCCTTCCCGCCTCGTCTGGAAGACTGGAATGCAGAACCCACACATCTCGTTCTTTGTTTATCTTTTTCTTACAACACATGCACGTCTCTGCAAACGTAGTAATTAACATGGAATAATTCAGTTTCTGTTTCACGGCTAACTAAAGTACTACTCTTCTGGGTGCACTGTTTGCTTAATTATTGATTGACGAGAGAACAAATTAATAATGAAGGGTATGTACCAATTCCACAAGAAAGTACTTCCTGTTCTTTTGCTGATTGGTCGATGAGGTTGGAAATTAAAGGAGCAAGTAGCGAGCTTGGGTAGCTACCGCCGATTTACGACACCTGAAATGAAAGTAATTTGGGTTATCAAAAGAAAAACCGATAGTCGTTGGCCGGCTGCAGATAGTCGTTGGCCGGCTACATCTTGCATGAAACATTTCCAAATGACCGGCCGGTTGGCAAAACTTGTTAATATTTTACGGATGGGATATTTCGACCATCTCGTCCGGCCTCTGGTCCAGTACACGATATCTTTTGAGGGGTGATCGCTGGACGAGGATCATGTTCACTGCAGCAGGACGAATAAACTCATACTTTATATTAGTAGAGAAAATAAAGAACTATCGGCCCTTGCACGACACGTATTTAATATTTGTCATCTCGATGATCAAGATTGCTTAGTACTTCAATGCACGCAATCCCTCTTGGGTTTTGATCATATGACTCCACATCTAGCGTTAAGATTTGCAAATTAGCTTGTCGAAATCGTTAAACATTAAACTTCGAAATGAGATTATTATTATTATTATTATTATTATTATTATTATTATTATTATTATTATTATTATTATTATTATCGGGTGGTCGTTAGCTGGCTAGCGTGCGTGCGCACGGATTTCAAAAGGAGGGAAAAGGATCGGTGGAGCAAGTATGTACGTACGGCCAGGCAGGGAAGCTAGCACAATCTTTTTATGACGTTGACAGGTGCAGATATATAATTAAGCACGTGGAAAGGGTGCGAGATTTACTTATTTGTTATAAAATGGAAGTGAGGATATGCAGATGCAGCCGCCTTTTGTTTTCTTGTCGGCCTAATCGCTTTGCGAGGTTCATCAGGAATAGATCGATCTTGCTAACGTGAAGGTTCATCAGGAATAGATCGATCTTGCTGTGCCGGGCACTTTGCATGCAGATTTTTTTTGAAATAATATATTATTTTATTAATGCCACAAAATAAATATATTGTGAAAAAATTGCTAATTTATTTGGCTCTGTTGCCAAATGAATTGGTGACAGATTGATATGGCAACTCCTGTTGTCAGTTGATTTAACAATAGGACATGTCGACAATTGAATTGGTGATAGAAGCTTTTCGTCAGCATGTCGCTAATTTATTTGGTGACAGAAATCTTATTGCCAAATTATTTAGTGACAGAGTGTTATTTAGTCGATAAATATCTATCACGGATTAATTTTGCTAATAGGTTAGTGTCGGTGTTTTAATACCGATCTTACGTATGATTTATTCGGATTCAGGGGAAACTCTTATCACTAAGTTCTGCTAATGCAGAAGAAAAACACGGGAATTTTTATACAGGCTCGAGCATTCTCCTGGGAGAATAATAACCCAATGTCATGTGTTTCAATTGCTCAGAGAGGAAATTACAAAATGTGTAATGAGAAATGCCTTGCACTATCTCTTGCTTCGATCCACCTCCCCCTACCTCTCTCTGACATCAACCTTTATATAATGGATGAAGCGGTGGTCGTTGTCTTGCACCAAAAGACATCCCAATGGTTCAGATGATAACCGTCCATTGGAAGTGATTGTCAGAGAGATATGAGGGTGGTACGTCATATAACGGTTGTTGTTAGTGAGAGATCGTGTGCGGTTATTAAAGATAAGCGCACGTTCTAACTGTCTTGTTAGGCGACTCTACGAGGCACTAGATAGGCTATTCATTGGAAAGTCTACAACCAGGTCGTAGGACATCTTATGAGTACATAATCGTAGAAAGACTTACGACCAATGAGTAGTCGTAGTAAGACTTACGACTATGTAGTCATAGAGAAACATACGACCAAGAAGTAGTCACAATAGGATTTACGACTATGTGATCTTAGAGAGGCTTACGACTAAAGAGTAGTCGCAGTAGGACTTACGACCATGTGGTCGTAGAGAGACTTACGATCAAGGAGTAGTTGCAGTAGGACTTACAACAATGTGATTGTAGAGAGACTTACGACCAAGGAGTAGTCACATTAGGACTTATGACTATGTGGTCGTAGAGAGACATACGACCAAGAAGTAATCACAGTAAGACTTACAACTTTGTGGTCGTAGAGAGACTTACAACCAAAGAGTAGTTATAGTAGGACTTACGACTAATAATTAGAGGATTATTTTATCCTCGTCATCTAGCCCCCCACTTCAAGTGAAAGTAACTTACTTGAGAAAGAGAAGTCGTAAATGAAAAATGGTCGAAAACAAGGCCTTCTCGACCATTATCGACCAGGAATAGGCTTGGTCAATAGGGTAATTTTACTTGAATTGAGAAGATAGACAGACATCAGACAGAGGAATTGCAATCAATTTCCACCGATCTGTCCATCGAATCGGTTCTCAAGACAACCATTTAGTTCCGAGATAACTGTTTGGTTCCCGTGATAGGTAACCGACGTGTAAGGTTATAAAAACTTACTGGGGGGAAATTTGTAGTTTCCTACTTTCCCCATCCATTCCAACCTGCTCGAACTTTCCGCCACCGACCAATTGTTCCTCTTGCCCTAATCTCGCCCAAATCCGTTCCAATCACCGAGAAAATGACGAAACTTTCGTTTAGCTGGGACGTGTTGGAGATGGACAATGGCAAATTGAAGGCTCTTAAGGTTGCTGAGAGGATCCCACCATGGAAATTTGTTAAATGGATTGAAGACGCTAGGCAACATTGGCTGTCGGGGCAGATCGAAGAAATTTCGGTGTTTAGGCCTACTGTGAATGTGGTCTTCGTCTCTCTGCTCACCCCTTCCTCATGGTCGTACTCGAGAATTTCGAGGTCAAATTGGTGAACTTGGTTCCCAATTCGATTATGATGCTTAGCGTCTTCGTGTATCTGTGCGAGGCTTATTTGGGTATCCCGCCAAATCTGGAGATCTTTCGGTATTACTACGAAATGAGCCAGCAAATTGGGATTACTGGGAGCTGTGGTCTGAAGCTCCATGATAGAAAGATGGAACTATACATCCCCGTGTTCACTCGGTCCTCGTGGCCGAGTTGGAGAAGTGGTTTTACTAGGAGACGACCAATGAAGGCAGCCTTTCATTCGTGGGGAAGGCCGCATAAAATAATAGCCTTTGGAATTCGGCTCCCAAAGGCCTTACGAGAATAGCCCCCTACATCTCAGCCATCAAAGAGCTGAGGGACAAGGGGCTCACAGGCTAGCATGTGGTGAAAGAATTTATCACGCGTCGAATCAGCCCCTGATGCGATGAGCACATCCTATGTGGGTGTACTCAGGAATCTCGGACCCAACCCGAGACTGTGAGAATGTTGTAATAAGATTAATTTTTAGTACTGTTTATCAATTATCATGTCTGAATGAATAGACCTCGAGTTGAAAGAAATCAACTCCCGAGTTAAGGCTGTATGCGAGATTCCATCGCTTGAGGTGGAGGTCCCTCGTATTCTGGTGGTCATATCCACTAAAGGGAAAGAAGAGCGCCTAAAGGTAATTGAAGAATTGATTTTGTCTTCAGGCTTACATAGTCGTAGGGAGCGACTAAGAAGCATTTTTCTCTTTCACAGAGTGTAGGCATGAACTACTATCAAGACGTCCAAGGAATCAAATCGATGATGGTTAGAGAAGTAGACAAAGCTAAGGCTTCTCCAGCCATGAGACGTCGACTGGTTAAGATAGTCGATAAGGACAAGGGGACCACAAGTGATGTTGTTCCCCTTGCCGTTCTTCTCCCGGCTGCCCCAAACACTTCTATTCAATAGTTCATTATGGACATGAGTATCGCAAGTGAAATAGGGGCGGCCGTACTGGAGCAATCGACTCCTAAGATTAAGGTACCCATCTATTATGATATTGAAACTCATTCAGCAAGCACATCTCGAGGCTTTATCAAGTGACTTGAAAAGGAAAATTGGAAGAATTTCATATCTTTGTGAAGGAGACTACTACGACAGCTGATCCTGTGGTCGAAAAGTAGGCTACCCCGGTGGTCAAAACTGACACAGACCATTAGGAGGGGTTGGTGGGAGAAGGAGCAGTAGCTCTTGCTCCAGACCTTTGATCAGGTGTGGTCGAAGGTGCATAGGATTTTTGACCAGACGTGGTCAAAGAAGTCCTCATTTCTCCACGACCAAACATGGTCGAAGAGAAGAAGTTGAAGAAATCACTCTCTGGAAGGGTTTCTTCAAAATTCACACTCAAGGTTATGACTCCAGGGTATGAAAATATAAGTATAAATATTGTGTTTTACATTTATATCTCCTCGAATGCTGACTCACTTTTTACAATTCTAGCTCGGCCTCTCCACTGCCTAAGGAAGCTTCCGCCGAGAAGCCCCCTGTGGCTCTGCCTGTGATCGAAGACATGGTGGAGAAGGTGGTTGAGGGACCACTGTAGCAATACATGTTACTATCGAAGCTGCAAAGGTTATGACCACAAAAGCAGTCGAAGCAAAAGGAATACAAATGGTCGAGGAAAGAGCAGAAGTACTTGATCGAGGGATTGGAAATCCTTTCGATTGGAGCGCCGAAGGGGTGCTTATCGAGGATGTTCCTCTTCATTTTTGAGAAGATACGGCTGGAGAAGAAGAACAACCTAACTTCTTCTCTGCACTTTTTAACCATGCATTTGTAGAGGGATCTTCTTTTGGTTGGGCTCCGATCCAAGTACTACACCCCAAAGACCTTCCTGACAAAGAGAATATTTTTGACGACGAGCATCTTAAAAAGGTGTGGTGGAGAAGGGTCAAACAACTCAATCAGCTTGAAAATCCTCGATTGGTTCTCGCTATGTTTGCACATAGGAGCATGAATGTAAGTATCGAGCACTTGAACATTTGCACTTATTTCTTCTTGTTTCTCACTATCTTTCTTTGATTAGAGAGCGCTAGAAGACATGGCTACTGTGGCTGAGTACCACAGACAGCTTACGCTTCTTCAACAAGAGAATGTTGATCTCTCTAAGAAGGCAGCGGCATCATAAGTTAGTGGCTTAGGTTGTTGAACTCTATTTCGACCATTTGTTTAGCCTTCCATGTCTGCTTTTAATAATTGTAGGTCTAAGCTTGATGCAGACTTTTTTGCTGTTGCGATCAACAATGAGAAAGCCAATTCGTAGAGGTTAAAGATGGAGAATGATGACTTATTAATAAACCTTGAGAAGGCTAACTCTGTAGTCAAGGCTTTACAAGATAAAATAAATAGTGGTTCTGAAACTTAAGATTGTTCATTTATATATCTTTCTTGCTTTCTTTTAATCCTTTTCCCTTAGCAAAAAAAAGATTGAATTGAGTAAGTTTCACACCGAGGTCAAGGTGAAGGCCAAAGTGATCGTTGAACTTACTCGTATCAACAAAGAGAAAGATAAGAGGATAAGGCTGCTCGATACTCGATTATAGGTAAACTTTACCTTTGACTGTTTCTTTAAATAAGTCTCTTGATGAGTATCATCTTGACCACCTTCGACTCTTTTGCAGAAGCTATGGTCGAAATGAAGTATCTTTCTGAAGCTGCGACTCATAGCCAAGAGGATATCAAGTCAATGAGGGCAATCCTTCAAGACAATGGTGCACCTCTCAATGATCTACTCGATGGGTTTGGTGCGGAGAAAATGTGTCCTTCCGAGGACACCATTATTGCTCATGTGAGTATGATCGAACTACAAGTCAAGGATTTGAAGAAGCACCGGTTGACTCTGAAGTCTGACCAGGTGGAGTCGATTCGTGATGCAATTGGGAGTGCTGTAAGCTTTGTCTTGGCAAAACTCAAGGCATGCGATCGAAACCTCAACTTGCACCCAATCAGCTCGACTTCAACTGCACTTTGGGAGAAGCGGCCCGCCTGGTCAATGAACTGAGCCAACCAGACCAAATATTGCTGAAGAAATGCAACTTGACTCTCCTTTAGAATGATTTTGTAAATAGTAATTTGTAATGACTTACAAAAATGAAAGACTTATCTTTGGGAGATGAAAAAAATTCTTTCTTTTCCCACAACTCATCTCATATAGCAATTAATACTCGTAAGATGTAAAAAGAAAATGAAAGAGAATGAATTTTTTACTAAGCGATAAAGTTATGTTGATAACTCTATTCTAACCCCCGACTATTTACTTAGTTTATGTGAATAAACAAAGCAAATAGTATAGAGTGAAATATGCAGAGAGCAGAGTGGTTCATCTGACCATTGTTATCGAATTCGATCACATGTACTGGTAGCAAAGAGGAAGAACAAGTTGACGCTAGGAAGTTCCTTCTAGTAAGCAGGACCACGTGTAGAAAGGAAAGGCTTCGACTAGGTGATGTTGCTTTCTTTCGACCAGGTGAATGAAATCGAAGATAATCAGTACAAGGATAAAACATTCGGATTTCCTTCTTGTATATTCATTCGACATTTTTCTAGACAACTCAATCATTTTATGCTAATAGCAAGAGTTAGGAACGAGTCGACACTAGGAAGCTCCTTCTAGTAGGCATGATCACATGCAGAGAGGAGGGACTTCAACTAGTGGTGTCCCCTTCTCCGACCAATTAAACAAACTAGATGTGCTAGAAGTAGTTGAACAAACATAAAAGAAGCTCTACTGAATATACAACAATAAAGATTTGAAAAAACTAACAACTTTATTGAAAAAGATAGAAATGTTTACACGTAGGATTTGCGTAATTAATCGTTATTCTAAGAGTTTGAGAGAATCTGGCTGTCTTCCATAGCAAGTCATACAGAGCCTGAGCGTGTGACTTCGACTATGGTGTAGGGACCTTCCCATTTGGGGGAAAGCTTATTCTGATTAGACTAGGATTATATTTTCCTCAATACCATGTCGCCTCCAGCAAGGCTGCGAGGCTGGACCTTATGATTGTAGTACTTACGCATAGCTTGTTGATAGACTGCTGATCGAATTAAGGCTTGATTCCTCTTCTCTTCGAGTAGGTTGATGTCATCCGCTTGAAGCTGCTCCTAGTTGGAGTCGTTGAAGTTTTCAACCCTCATTGACTGGATCTTTATTTCTGAACAAAGCATGGCTTTGGCTCCAAAAACTAGGAAAAATGGAGTCTCTCTTGTTGCCCGACTAGGAGTCATGCAAATTGCCCATAATACAGAAAGTAATTCTTGTATCCAAACCCCTTAGCACTTTATGAGTTGGTCAAAGACTTGGGTCTTAATTCCTTGCATTATTTGGCCATCCGCACGCTTAACTGCCCCATTGCTATGAGGATGGGAGATTGAAGGAAAATATAGTTTGGTACCTAATTTGTCACAAAATTCTTGAAATTTCACGCTAAAAAATTGTTTACTGTTGTCTATAATTATCTAACTTGGGACTCTAAATCAAGTAATTATGCTTCTCATCATGAACTTTTTTGCAACCTCCGTTGTTATCCCAGTCACAGGTTCAACTTCGATCCATTTCATGGACGTGTCAGTAGCCATGAAGAGGAACTCAAAGCCCCCCAGCTCTCTTGGAAATGGCCCCAAGATATCAAGACCCCAAGTCGCAAAAGGCCAAGATAGAGGAATTGTTGGAGAGCCTGAGTTTGTTGGTGTATTTGTCGGCTATGGAACTGCCATTGTACACATTTGTTAACCAGATCCTTAGCATCATTGAGGGCTGTTGGCCTGTAGAAACCTTGTTGAAAGGCTTTACCGACCAATGTTTTGTAGAAAGCATGCGCTCCACAGATGCCCCCATGAATGTTGTTAAGGAGTTGTACCCCCTCTTTTTGTGATATACATCGCATGAGAACCCATTGCGTTCTCTATTTATAGAGTGCTCCCTTGAACAAAGTATACATTCTGGCCTTACGGGATAGAAGATCTACTTCATGATCATCATCGGGTATTGAACCCTTCTAAAGTTAGTCGTAGATGGGAATCATCCATGTCTCTTCATAATCTAGAGATGATGTCTCTTTAGGAGTTATCTCCAGTGCTTCGACTAGAGACGGCTTCTGGAGTTGCTCCAAGAAGACTTCTGGTGGTACTTGGAGTGGAATGAAACTATTCAAGCCAACTGGTCTACGAGAAAGTTATCCTTCCGAGGGATATACTGTAACTCAAAACTAAAAAAATGCTTCTCAAGCTTCCGGACGTTCAAAGTACTGAGACATGGTCGAACTCAAGCATTGATACTCTTTGTCGACCTGATTCACGACTAGTTGAGAGTCTTCTCTCACGAGTAGCCGACGAATCTCGAGTGCTTTAGCGGATCGTATGCCAGCTAACAAGCCTTCATACTCAGGAACGTTATTAGTGGCCGAAAAGAGTAATTGAATGGCATAATTTAAGGTCTCCCCCTTGGGAGATTCCAGGACCACCCTAGCCCCCGAGCCACTTAGCGTAAGCGATCCATCAAAGTACATCATCTACTGATCGTGGGAATCATATTATTGGGGATCCTGAACAGGTTCAGGGTTTATCCATTTAGTGACAAAGTCTACCAAGATTTGGGATTTAATGGTCGTTTGGGACACGAAATGGAGGTCGAACTCCCCACGTTTTACCGACCATCTTGTCATGCACCCTGCTGTTTCCTTGTTCTGTAAGACCTTTTCTAAGGGAAACTTAGACGACACAATAATTTTGTGCACCTAGAAATAATGCCTTAACGTCCTTGAAGACATGAGAAGGGCATAGAGAAGTTTTTAGACTTAAGGGTAGCGCTCCTTAGGACCGTGTAAAACTTCACTTACATAGTATACTGGTCATTGGATGTCCTCACAGTCTGTGACCAATACAACACTAACTGCCTGTGACATGGTAGATAGATACACTAAGAGTGTCTTGCCTGATTTTAGAGAAACCAAGATAGGTGCACTCGTAAGATATCTCTTAACATCTTCGAAAGCATCATTGGCCTCTTTTCACCACTCGAAACCCTCGTGTTTCCTCAGAAGCTTAAAAAGGAAGACCTTTCTCTCCCAGATGTGCGATGAAATGACTTAAAGCAGCCATGCACTCGGTGAGTTTCTGGACTTCTTTCTTTGTGGTCGGAGGGCGCATCTATTCGGTGGCCTTGATCTTCTGAAGATTTGCTTCGATACCTCTTTCCAAAACAAGGAATTTGAGCAATTTTCCTAAGGAGACACCAAACACACACTTCTCAGGGTTGAGCTTTACGTGATGCTTTCTAATATTGTCGAAGGTCTCCTATAGGTCTAAAATGTGATTAGTCGTTTGATGCTTTTTATGACCAAATCATCAATGTAGGCTTCCAAGTTTTGGCCCATTTGATGTAAAAAGGTCAATTGCATCAAACGCTAAAAGGTCGGACCAGCATTTTGCAAGCCAAATAGCATCTTGACATAGTAAAATACTCCAAATGGTGTGATAAATATGGTCTTCTCTTCATCTTCTAAAGACATACTGATCTGGTAATAACCAGAGTATGCATCTAGAAAACTTAATATTTGTGGGACCCGGAGTAGAAACTTCCGACCCCACATGCATTACAAGACTAGTCCCGCATCAATGCTAGTACACACGATAATCGAAAAAAGCGGTACATTGTCATCCACGATTTATTACAATAATAATCAAGTTTACATTGGTCATTGCCTTACAAAGGTTCACGAACCTTAAAACGAAAATAAACACAATGGAAGCAAAAAGTAAAATAATCGACCCATCAATCGCCACGTGCAATTGGTGGGAAACGAGTCCTAATCATCCGGGAAGAAACCACCGTATCCACACTCGGCACAGAAGTCGTATTCTCCAGCTTGAGCTTCTTCATTCTCTGCTAATGTATTTGTAGAGCAACATGTGAGTACAAAATTGTACTCATGAAGTCTTGGGAAAGATGCATAGATGCAAGGCTTCACAAAGGAAGGCTATATGGTTCTTTTGCAAAAATCAGCATTTTATTTCAAATCTACATAATTACTTCAAAGGCCATTTGATAAACATCTTGTTTTTCATAAATGAATTTAGATAAATAACTTAGTGAAGGTTAAACCACCAACACTAAAAACTTAGGCTATCTGCTAACTTTCAAAACTCAGGTTAAGCCACCTGATCTGGTTACACCACCAAATTTAAATCACGAGAGTTACACCACTCCCGAGTTTGACAAACCATTTTATTTTGAAATCAAAATCAAACTTCTACCATGTGAATGCATTCCTTGCCCGCCTTGACCGTAGGCACGGCTATTCGAGTAGTTTTTACTCTGCAGAGTTTGTACACTTTACCCACAAGAGATAAATTATCTTAATAGTCAACATGCTTCCTTTGGCATGAGACCCGGATAAAATATCACAAAGCCTTTCACCTACTCCAAGATAGCTAGATACCACCCGCTAAGGTTTCACCACAACTCGAATCCACGAGTGGAGCCCCTCTTGCGCCGTATGAGTACATAAACCCTGTCCTCACTATGAGTAACCAGTACACCACGGCACTCAATACACCACGGTGATATCTAAACTACACCTTTATAGGTTAGTTAGCTAGGTCGTACCCATATAGACTTGTGGTTGCACTGCTTTGCTCGGTTTGGACAAACACAAGCGTCGGTCCTTAAACGACTGGGTGGTTCATTCACAATTCCAAAAATTCTCGTGCTAATCGCACTACCAAACCTTCCATCCACCCTTGTCAACTTTTCCCTTTGAAATTCATTTTTACTTTTAAATTAACAAAGGTAACATCCATTACCACTTTTCAAACAAATCATTTAACAATGGTAACATCCATTACCAATGTTCAAACAAATCATTCATCAAAACATTTAGCAAACATGCTACTCATTTGAGCATTATTACATTGATTTGCTACGCTAAGCATTTGCTAGTATTTAAAAATTCAACAGATGTAATACTAACTCATTATTGAGTCAAAGGGATATCCTAAGTTGACAATGGTACAAGGTAAACAATTTTCAATGAAAGGTATAACAAATTGGGTATTTAACTAAATTTTCTAAATCAAATTATCACTTGATATAACATAAGCATGCAATAATTTAAAATAACTACCTAATCATTTTATAAATCATTTGAGCAAGTTGATCAAAGAAAACTTGCAAAACATAGGATCAAAATGATCAAAGGAGACTTGCCTTCCTGTGCTGGGTTGAAATTTTCCGGGGCTTGCTCTTGAAGTTCCTCGGACAAATCGGTCTCTACACGTAAATCAAGAAATCCAAATAAATAAAATAAAATAAAAATTCAAAAATTGAAACTAAATATACCAATTGAAAGATTAGAATTTTAGATGAATTTAGAAATTTGAATGGATCAATTTGGAGATAAAATGGGCAAGATATGGTCATGGAAGTTTGAAATCAGAGAAAAATGGAAAAAGATAATTTCTGGAATTATCTTTTAACTGAAAATGAATTATGACGTCAGCACGGATTTTCTTGGAATTATTTTACCAAAGTAAATTCTAATTATGACGTCAGCAAGGGAATTAAAATAAAAATACGAAGCCGACATGTGGGCGGTCTCGGTGGACCGAGTCCACGGACCATTACAAATGCCGACGTGGCACGCGGAAATGCGACACGTGGCATGACACGTGGCATCCGACGTGGCGCCGACATGGCACCGGATCGGGTTTGCCGACGTGGCGGTGACGTGGCTACTCGTGGCATGAACGTTCTTTGACACGTCGGCTAGGGTGACGTGCTCGTGATCGGCGGTGACGTGGCTCGGGCGAGCGCGGCGGCGCGGATCGGATGGCCTACGCCGGACACGTGGCGCATCGGGCCGCGAAACAAATCTGGATGAACAGCCAAGATTGGGCGGCGGCGCGCAGCGATCGTCCGATCTCGGGCGCGTGGCGAGCTTCGCCGCGGCGCGCGGACGCGACGCTGCGCGCGACGCGACGCGGCGGCGAAACCGAAGCGGGCGCGCGACGCGGGCGGCCGAGATGAGGACGCGTAGGTGCATCCGAGCCGCCGAGGATGAGCGGTGAGATCGCGCGCGCGAGGCGGAAACCGACCGATCATCGACGCGTGGTCGGGCTCGCCGCGCTAAGCCTCGCGCGCGCGGCAGCGCGCGGCGGCGGCGCGACGCGCGCGCGACCGAGGGACGTGCGGGGCGTCTCCACGGCGCGCGGACCGAGGGGCGGCGCGAACGGAGGGCGCGGCGGAGGACTCACCGGCGGCGACCAAATCCCACGCGGCGGCGGCTTGAACGGCGGCGACACGCACGCGAGAGAAGAGAGAGGGAGAGTGCGAAGGGTGAGAGTGGTGGCCGGGCTCGTTTTATACACGGCGGAGATGGAAACGGCCGCGCGAACCTCGCCGCGAGTTAAGACGGCGGTTTCGGCGCACACGCGGAGTGGGCGTTCATCGAGGGGTAACGGCGGCGGTTGAATGCGCACGACAAGACGGCTCTCGGGGTTCATGAATGGCGAAGTAACGGACGGGGGCGGCGGGTCGGGCTCGGCAACGGCGCGGTAATGGCGGTGACGCCAGAGGAAAGAAACGGCCGTGGAGACGATGGCACGACAGTGGGGACCATCGGCGGTGACCTCACGCAGCCGGCGGTCTCGGCGGGTGGGGCCGCTTGTCGGCGCAAAAACAAAGAAACTCAACCTCGCGCGCGAGCGGGCTCGAACGCGCCGAGGAGCGGGAGGAAGAGAGCGCGGTGTAAACGATCGGGCGGGAGGCACCGCCTACCCAATAAGGGTAGGTAATCCCTTTGAGGATTAGCTGCGGGAAGCCGGCGGATGTACGACACGTGGCGCACGGAGAGGAGAGGAGGCGGATTGCGCGGACGGCGGGGATCGGTCGGGCGGAGATGGACGGATGGATGGTGACAAGTGTCACCGAGGAAGGGTTTTGATATTTAAATTTTTATATATTTCAGAAATCAGTAGGAGGCTTTAAAATAGTCGAAAAATACCAAATAAATTCCAAAAATTGCAGAAAAATTCACATAATTCACTGATAATGTTTTGAACATATGAAAAATATTTCCAACCTATTTTGATATTAAATTTTTATTTTTAAACAGAACTTTATATTCTGAAAAATCCAAATAAATTGAGATAATTAATTTAAAATTATTTCTTCCAAATAAAGCAAAAATTGGGATGTTACAAACCTACCCCCCTTAGAAAGAATCTCGACCCCGAGATTCGGAAAGACTGGGAAAAAGATCGGAACTCGCTCAAGATCCTCTTCACGCTCCCGAGTTGCTTCCGATTCGGATGATTATTCCACCGCACCTTGCAAAATTTGATAGTCTTGTTTCTTGTACAACGCTCGCCTCTTCTAAAATCTTGACAGGAAATTCTGGATATGTCAAGTCTTCTTTTAAATCCACCTCTTCTAAAGATATTAACTCCTCTGGTACTCTTAAGCACTTCTTTAACTGTGATACATGAAATACATCATGTACATCTGACAACTGAGGAGGAAGCTCTAACTGATACGCAACTTCACCTCTTCTGGCTATAACTAGAAATGGTCCGATATATCTTGGAGCAAGCTTTCCACTGACCTTGAAACGTCGCATCCCTTTTAAAGGTGACACCTTCAAATACACATGATCCCCTGGTGCGAATTCCAACATTCTGCGATGATTATCTGCATAACTCTTTTGTCTGGTCTATGCTATTTTCAATCGGTCTCGTATTAATCGAACTTGCTCTTCGGCTAGCTTCAAGACATCGGGTCCGAATACTTGACTTTCTCCAGTCTCTGACCAATATAATGGTGTTCTGCATTTCCTGCCATACAAGGCTTCAAACGGAGACATATTCAGACTAGACTGTAATCATTATTATAGGAAAAATTCGCGTAGGGTAAACTTTGATCCCAACTAGCTTTGTTGGCTAAAGCACACGCTCTTAGCATATCTTCCAATATCGATTCACTCGTTCACCGGCCATCTGCTTGAGGATGATAAGCGATCTGAAATTTAAATTGGTGCCCAAAATTTCATGAAGTTTCGCCAAAATCTTGAGGTAAATTATGCCTCTATCCGATACGATCTTCTTTGGAACTCCATGCGACATACAATTCTTGACATATAGAGCTCGCCAATCTATCTCCGAATAGGTAGTCTTTACAGTATGAAATGTGCAACCTTTGTTAAGCGATCCACTATAACCTGATTGAATCATACCGACTTGGTTCTTGGTAGTCTGTTATGAAATCCATTCGATTTCCTCCCATTTCCATTCAGTATCTGCAGAGGTTGCAAAAGACCGGCAGTCGTTGGTGCTCGCTTTAACCCTTTGACATATATCACATAAAGGTACATATTCTGCAATTTCGTTTCATCTTGGTCCACCAAGAACTTTCCTTTAGATCTTGGTACATCTTTGTACTTAGGGATGAATGGAATATCCTGATTCATGAGCTTCCTTAAGAATTAAATCTTTTATTTCCTTTCTCTCGGTACTAAAATCCTTTTCCAAACCAAAGAATTCCTTCTTCGTCTTCTCGAGAATCCAGTGCTTTGCCTTTCTTCATGTTATCTTTTATTTCTTTAACATACTCATCTTCTTTCTCGAGTGCCTTGATCCGATCTTCTAAAGTGGGTTGGACCTTTAATGTAGACAGAATTCCTTCATTTATCACTCCCAAATTGAGGCGCTGAAATTCTTCACGAAGAGTTGACTGATTGTCTTGAATCAACATATTGCTAACATGGATCTTCCGACTTAAAGCATCTGCAACTACATTGGCCTTTCTGGATGATAGTGTATTCCCACATCATAATCCTTTATCGCTTCAAGCCATCTTCTTTGTCTTAGATTAAGATCGGGTTGAGTGAATATATACTTTAGACTTTTATGATCCGTATATATTTCACACCGATTACTAATTAGATAATGCCTCCACAACTTTAGAGCATGCACTACAGCAGCTAGCTCTAAATCATGAGTGGGGTAATTTTCTTCATGAGGTCTTAACTGCCTTGATGCATAAGCAACAACCTTTCCTCTTGCATTAGTACACTTCCAAGACCTTGTTTTGATGCGTCACAATAAACTTCAAAATCTTTTCTAATATCCGTGAATAGTAGAACTGGTGCTGAAGTTAACCTCTTCTTTAACTCTTGAAAACTATCCTCACAGGATTTACTCCATTCAAATTTCTTCTCTTTCTTTAACAGCTGGGTTAAAGGTCTGGCAATCTTGGAAAAGCCTTCAATGAATCGACGATAGTAACCAGCTAAACCTAAAACTTCGATCTCGGTTCTTCGTCTTGGGTGGAGTCCAATTTAATACATCCTTAACTTTTCCAGATCTACTGATACTCCTTCCGCTGAAATTACGTGTCCCAAAACTCAATTTTCTTTAACCAAAACGCACACTTGCTAAACTTGGCATATAATCGGTGTTCACGAGTCTTTGCAATACTATCCTTAGATGATCCTCATGTTCTTTATCGTTTTCGAATAGATAAGAATGTCATCTATAAAGACAACAACAAACTTATCTAAATAATCCATAAATACTTTATTCATCAAATTCATGAAGTATGCTTGGGGCATTTGTCGATCAAAGACATCACCGTATACTCATATAGTCCATATCTTGTGGCGAAGGTGTCTTTGGTATATCTTACGGTCTAATCTTCAATGGTAATATCCTCGACCAAGATCAATCTTGGAGAAGACACTTGATCCTTTGAGTTGATCGAACAAATCGTCGATCCGGGGTAAGGGATACTTATTCTTTATAGTTACTTCATTTAAAGCTCTATAGTCCACGCACATACGCTGACTACCATCCTTCTTGTTTACCAAAAGCACTGGGGCACCCCAAGGTGAAGAACTTGGTCTAATGAAGCTTTTCTCTTGTAATTCTTGAATCTGCCTCTTGACTTCAGCTAAATCATCACCGACATCCGATAAGGTCTTTTGATATTGGGCTGCATTGTGCACCGCGGTTATAACAAATTCAATCTCTCGATCCGTGGCGATCCCGCAATTCCTCGGGAAAACATCGGGGTATTCGCAAGCTACCGACACATCCTCCAACTTTTTCCCTTTTAAGTTGGTTAACATAATGTTCTTCTTTGAGCGCATAATCGCCTCATGTCTTATCTCGAATTCCGTCGAATTGGTAAGACTAATGGCACGATTGGCACAATCTATCTGCCTTTATACTTGATCAACCAATCCATACCCAGTATTATATCTATGCCATCGAGTCTATTATAATAAGGTTCGCTAGGAACTTTACTCCATTTATAATTATTGTTGCACTAGGGCTAACCAATTTAGTCCTCAATTCTTTTCGTGAGATTGACTATCATAGGTTCTTTAGCAAACAAATATTCCAATTATTTCTTTCAGCAAAAGCTTTTGTTACGAATGAATGTGTAGCTCCGAATCAAATAATATAATTGCTTTGTACTGAATTAACCAGAACTTACCGAACTACGTCCGGTGCATCTTCCGCCGCTTCTACGGTGACATGATTGATACGCCCTCGTTGAATGGTTGTGGAGCCCGAGGTGTCCGAGGGCTTCCACGCCCTGACCGGTAGTTGGAGCTCTTCTTTGGTGTAGGATCCAGTTGAAGCGGACCGGTTACCGCTGACGCTTCGTGGGCAATCGCGGCATAGTGTCCCATATTTTTGCAATTGTAGCATTGCACTCCTGCAGCTACATTTCTATTCTCTTTGTTGTTGGGTTGCATTTCCGTTCTAGGAGTTTGAGGCAAAGGGCGAGGTGCGAAATGGGTGTACTTGGATGATTATGCACCGGAGGCCGGTTGTACCGTTGTTGAGTAGGGCGTTGACGGAACTGCTAGCAAACCGTTGGGCTTGAAACTTCCTTTTCCTAGCATCAAAAGGCGACGCTGGGCATCTTCTTGTACTAAAGCTTTGTTCACGGATGTTGAAAAGTAGGGTAGTCATTGGAGACTAATCGAACTTTGAGGTTGGGGTCCATTCCTCCCATGAACCTCCGGATCCTTGCGGCATCGGTCGCCACATCTTCCGTGCATATCTTGATAATTGGATAAATTTACTCGGATATGCGGAAACACTAAGGTTTCCTTGTTGTAGCCGATGAAACTCCTTCCTCTTCATTTCCATAATACTCATAGGAATATGAGCGATGCGGAAGGCTTCCAAAAATTCTACCCATGCAATATTCGAGCATCTTGATGTGCGGCACAATAGTTATCCCACCAATTAGCAAAGAACTCCCTTGAGTTGGTGGGCGGCGACAAAACCTTCTCATGCTCGCACATTGAGCCAAATTGAGTTTCCTTTCTATTTCTTTAATCCAATCATCCGCCTCCAAAGGGTCAGCAGATCCTGCAAAGGTCGGAGGTCGGGTTCTCATAAATTCCCAAGTTTAGACTGTGGTCGTTGAACTGGTGCTTGCTGGACTTGTTGGACTTGATTTTGGGCCAAAGCTTGAAGTAGTTGCAACCGCATGGCCATCATCTGCTCCATGTTGGGAGCTTGAGCAGAGGAGGTGGAATGTTGTCTTCTGTTGAGCATTGGGGTTACTGACTCTTGCTGGTTGCTCCTTGTGTTCACCATCCAAGCGGTTTCTGGGTTAGCAAAAGGTAAGAGGAACTAGCATAGATAAGAGGTTAGGGAAACTAAATAACATCCCAAGCCAACACACAAGAAGAAACCAGCAACCACTTAGGGAAAACTTTATTGAAATCAAGATAATTTTATGAATGGCTGCACCACAAGTGCACATAGGCTTGGTACATCCATCTAACACACCAAAATATAATAAAACGTTCTAATGCCGACAACTCAAAAGGTAAACTATAGGCTAACATCTAATCATCCTCAACGATGATGCGCTCCTCTGCTCCTCCTCGGGTCCTCCTCTCAATCCGATGAGTGTCTCTGCCCACAACCACGGCGGTTGTTCGCGAACGCGACCGTGATCGACTCGATCAAATCGGAAAACCGGAGCGAGATAGCCGGGCGTCCTCGACTAGATCCTCCAATATCAACGTCGGGTGGCGGATCGAGCGTCGCACACTCTTCCTCGCAGATAAGCCTAGTGCGAGGTCCCGTGAATCGGATGGAGCAGCAATGGGCTGGTGGAGTCGGTGTAGTGGTAGCGGCTCGAAGACGCTCTACCTGCGCCTCGGCAGCGATCCTCGCTGAACGGCGTCGGCGAGGCAGCCTCACTCTGCAGATAGCTGGGCTCGGAGAGTGTCGGAGTGGTCGAGCTCGACGAAGCACCTCCAAGAAGTCCGATCTCTGCGAGCTCGCGTAAGTCGCCGAAGCCGCCAGTGTCTGCCGCACCGTGAGACAAGCGCGGTCATCCACCACCACCGGAAAAGCTCGATGAGTCTGCCCCGCTCTCGCCGTCGGACGAAGCAAAAGGTGATCGTGGTAGCTCCTCCTTGTGCCTCTGCACAACTCCGAGATAGCCAATCGTGCCGCATCTGGATCGCATCCGAGCGTAAGGTCCGTGGATACTCAATATGACGCTCAACTGGGTCAATCCTCCCGTCTCGAGCGTAAATGAACACCTCCATGCTCCAGAGTCCATGCTCATCACTCGCGTGTTCCGCCTCTCAAAATAGGTCGTTGGGTGTACTTGAGATGCTGCATTAGCTGCCGTAGAAGGGTCGCAAAGCTCCTCGCCTCGCCATGAGAATGGTGATCCCATCGGGTGATGACGATGAACCCGCCATCTACAAGTTTGAAAAGAGGAGAGATCAAGAAAGATTTTTAAATAGTGAAAAGGGAGGACAGAAACAAGTTACTAAGTAAGAGAAGAGTAGAAGCAAAGAAGCTTATATATTTTTAATATATTCTTTTTAAACATAAGTCCTTAAAACTTCCCAAAACCTAGGGTTCGTCCTACAGTCAAGATGGCTCTGATACCACTTCTGTGGGACCCGGAGTAGAAACTTCCGGACCCCCCTGTGCATTACAGTACTAGTCCCAGATCAATGCTAGTACACACAGATAATCAGAAAAAACGGTACATTGTCATCCACGATTTATTACAATAATAACTGAAGTTTACATTGGTCATTGCCTTACAAAGGTTCACAGAACCTTAAAACGAAAATAAACACAGCGGAAGCAAAAAGTAAAATAATCGACCCATCAATCTGCCACAGGCAATTGACTGGGGAAACGAGTCCTAATCATCCGGGAAGAAACCACCGTATCCACACTCGGCACAGAAGTCGTATTCTCCAGCTTGAGCTTCTTCATTCTCTGCTAATGTATTTGTAGAGCAACATGTGAGTACAAAATTGTACTCCGCAAGTCTTGGGAAAGATGCATAGATGCAAGGCTTCACAAAGGAAGGCTATATGGTTCTTTTGCAAAAATCAGCATTTTATTTCAAATCTACATAATTACTTCAAAGGCCATTTGATAAACATCTTGTTTTTCATAAATGAATTTAGATAAATAACTTAGTGAAGGTTAAACCACCAACACTAAAAACTTAGGCTATCTGCTAACTTTCAAAACTCAGGTTAAGCCACCTGATCTGGTTACACCACCAAATTTAAATCACGAGAGTTACACCACTCCCGAGTTTGACAAACCATTTTATTTTGAAATCAAAATCAAACTTCTACCATGTGAATGCATTCCTTGCCCGCCCTTGACCGTGGGCACGGCTATTCGAGTAGTTTTTACTCTGCGAGTTTGTACACTTTACCCACAAGAGATAAATTATCTTAATAGTCAACATGCTTCCTTTGGCATGAGACCCGATAAAATATCACAAAGCCTTTCACCTACTCCAAGATAGCTAGATACCACCCGCTAAGGTTTCACCACAACTCGAATCCACGAGTGGAGCCCTCTTGCGCCGTATGAGTGCAGTAAAACCCCGTCCCTCACTATGAGTAACCAAGACACCACGGCACTCAATACACCACCGGTGATATCTAAACTACACCTTTATAGGTTAGTTAGCTAGGTCGCACCCATATAGACTTGTGGTTGCACTGTTTTGCTCGGCTTGGACAAACACAAGCGTCGGTCCTTAAACGACTGTGGTGGTTCATTCACAATTCCAAAATTCTCGTGCTAATCGCACCACCAAACCTTCCATCCACCCTTGTCAACTTTTCCTTTGAAATTCATTTTTACTTTTAAATTAACAGTGGTAACATCCATTACCACTTTTCAAACAAATCATTTAACAATGGTAACATCCATTACCAATGTTCAAACAAATCATTCATCAAAACATTTAGCAAACATGCTACTCATTTGAGCATTATTACATTGATTTGCTACGCTAAGCATTTGCTAGTATTTAAAAATTCAACAGATGTAATACTAACTCATTATTGAGTCAAAGGGATATCCTAAGTTGACAATGGTACAAGGTAAACAATTTTCAATGAAAGGTATAACAAATTGGGTATTTAACTAAATTTTCTAAATCAAATTATCACTTGATATAACATAAGCATGCAATAATTTAAAATAACTACCTAATCATTTTATAAATCATTTGAGCAAGTTGATCAAAGAAAACTTGCAAAACATAGGATCAAAATGATCAAAGGAGACTTGCCTTCCTGTGCTAGGTTGAAATTTTCCGGGGCTTGCTCTTGAAGTTCCTCGGACAAATCGGTCTCTACACGTAAATCAAGAAATCCAAATAAATAAAATAAAATAAAAATTCAAAAATTGAAACTAAATATACCAATTGAAAGATTAGAATTTTAGATGAATTTAGAAATTTGAATGGATCAATTTGGAGATAAAATGGGCAAGATATGGTGTTGGAAGTTTGAAATCGAGAAAATGGAAAAGATAATTTCGGAATTATCTTTTAACTGAAAATGAATTATGACGTCAGCACGGATTTTCTTGGAATTATTTTACCAAAGTAAATTCTAATTATGACGTCAGCAAGGGAATTAAAATAAAAATACGTGTTTACATGTGGGCCGGTCTACGGTGGGCCGAGTCCACGGACCATTACAAATGCCGACGTGGCACGCGGAAATGCGACACGTGGCATGACACGTGGCATCCGACGTGGCGCTGACATGGCACCCGGATCGGGTTTTGCTGACGTGGCGGCTGACGTGGCTACTCGTGGCATGAACGTTCTTTGAACACGTCGGCTAGGCCGACGTGCTCGTGATCGGCGGTGACGTGGCTCGGCGCGAGCGGCGGCGCGGGATCGGATGGCCTACGCTCGGACACGTGGGCGCATCTGGGCCGCGAAAACAAATCTGGATGAACAGCCAAGATTGGACGGCGGTGCGCAGCGATCGTCCGATCTCGGGCGCGTGGCGAAGCTCGCCATGGCGCGCGCGCATGGCGCGAGCGCGCTGCGGCGACGCGACGCGGCGGCGAAACCGAAGCGGCGCAGACGCGGACGGCCGAGATGAGGACGCGTAGGTGCATCCGAGCCGTCGAGGGATGAGCGGGTGAGATCGCGCGGCGCGGAGGCGGGAAACCGACCGATCATCGACACGTGGTCGGGCTCGCCGCGCGCGCGTCGCGCGACGCGCAGCGCATGCGCGGCTGCGACGCGGCGCGCGACCGAGGGACGGCGTGCGGAGCGTCTCCCGCGCGCGACCGAGGCGGCGCGAACGGAGGGCGCGGCGGAGGACTCACCGGCGGCGACCAAATCCCACAGCGGCGACGGCTTGAACGGCGGCGACACGCACGCGAGAGAGAAGAGAGAGGAGAGTGCGAAGGGTGAGAGTGGTGGCGGGGCTCGCTTTATACACGCGGAGATGGAAACGGCCGCGCGAACCTCGCCGCGAGTTAAGACGGCGGTTTCCGGCGCACACGGCGGAGTGGGGCGTTCAATCGAGGTAACGGCGGCGGTTGAATGCGCACGACAAGACGGCTCTCGGGGTTCATGAATGGCGAAAGTAACGGACGAGGACGGCGGTCGGAGCTCGGCAACGGCGCAATAATGGCGGTGACGCCAGAGGAAGAAACGGCCGTGGAGACGACGGCCCGACAGTGGGGACCATCGGCGGTGACCCACGCAGACCGGCGGTCTCGACGGTGGGACCGCTTGTCGGCGCAAAAACAAAAGAAACTCAACCTCGCGCGAGCGGGCTCGAACGCAGCACCGAGGAGCGGGAGGAAGAGAGCAGCGGTGTAAACCAATCGGGCGGGGAGGCACTGCCTACCCAATAAGGGTAGGTAATCCCTTTGAGGATTAGGCTGCGGGAAGCCGGCGGATGTACGACACGTGGCGCACGGAGAGGAGAGGAGGCGGGATGGCGCGACGGCGGGGATCGGTCCGGCGAGAGATGGACGGATGGATGGTGACAAGTGTCACCGAGGAAGGGTTTTGATATTTAAATTTTTATATATTTCAGAAATCAGTAGGAGGCTTTAAAATAGTCAGAAAAATACCAAATAAATTCCAAAAATTGCAGAAAAATTCACATAATTCACTGATAATGTTTTGAACATATGAAAAATATTTCCAACCTATTTTGATATTAAATTTTTATTTTTAAACAGAACTTTATATTCTGAAAAATCCAAATAAATTGAGATAATTAATTTAAAATTATTTCTTCCAAATAAAGCAAAAATTGGGATGTTACAATATTTCACAATCAGCAGTAGAATCAACCAACTGATCAATACGAGGAAGTGGAAAATCATCTGTTGGGCAAGCTTTATTCAAGTCAATGTAGGCTATACACATATGTCACTTACCATTAGACTTCTTAACCATTATAGAGTTAGCCAACCACTCTGAGTGATCAACCTTTCTTATAAAGCCTGCTTTTAATAATCTGTCTAATTCTGATCTGATAGCTTCTCACCGATCTGGTGCAAATCTCCATAATTTCTAGTTTACGAGCTTCTTATCAGGCCATAGAGCTCGCCTGTGCTTGATCACCTCCCTGGGGACCCCGGGCATGTTAGATGGCTATCATGTGAATGCATCTGCATTTGCCCGGAGGAAGGTAACAAGGGCGTCTTCCTTGAGGGGTCGGAAGGAACCCCGATGTGAACTATCTTCAAAGGCTTCACTGGGTTCAGAGGAACTTTTTTGACTTCTTCATTTGGCTTCGGCACGGCTAGTTGACCATCTCAAGGGACTTGTGATCGCACGTCAGTGCCATTTTCTTGTCACAGCGAACTGTGGTGACTCCCTTGGGACCTAGCAACTTAAAACATTGATATGAATAATGAGCAACTATCAAAAAACTGTGCCAGGGTTGGTTGTCCGAGTATGGAGTTATATGCTGTCTCGAAGTCGACCACATCAAAAGAGACTTTCTCTGTCCTGAAGTTGCTCGAAGAACCAAACATAACATGCAGAGAAACTTGGACAATGGGCTTGGCCGAGAAACCCAGTACAATTCCATGAAATGAATATCGTATAGGCTTTATTTTGGTACAAGAAACTTGCATCTCGTCCAGAGTACTAACAAATAAAATATTAAAAGAACTGCCACCATCAATCAACACACGATTCACTCGATAGTTGTTGATGGTAGGCTTGACCATGATCAGAAATCGATTAGGTCGAGTCGAAGGGATCGGATAGTCACTCTTCTCGAAAAAATAGTGACCTCCAACCACTTAGGTAAATTATTGACAAGGGTAGGGTCGATAGCGTTTACCTCATGTTCGATAGCCTTATACTACCGCTTTGACTTGTACGCAGATGATCCATTGTATATATGCTCGATGGTGTGCTTCGGATCCTGGAACGACATGTCCTCATCCTTGTTAGAGTGCTTTCAACCACTCGACTGTCCCACCTCCTCGAGCGTAGGAAGTGGTCCCTTGCCCGAATAATAATCCTCGAGTTTCCACTGCAAAACTCAGCAATTGCAAAGATCGTGCCCCACTTTCTTGTGAAGTGGGCACCATCTAGGCTTGTTGCCCTTCCACGCGGGTGCTTTGCCTTTGCCCCAGTTAGAGTGCTTGGAGTTGCGAGGCTCTTTATCACCCACGACCAAGACTTCCTTCAGATTTCCGGCGTGAGGCTTCTGACCAGTAGTCTTGTTCTTCGATTTCTTGGCTTTCTCCTTCCCTCCACTACCTTCACCTTGCTCTTTGGA
Source organism: Dendrocalamus sinicus (assembly GCA_036346575.1). Classification (NCBI taxonomy): domain Eukaryota; kingdom Viridiplantae; phylum Streptophyta; class Magnoliopsida; order Poales; family Poaceae; genus Dendrocalamus; species Dendrocalamus sinicus. Next base: position 26,745,762 of record CM070644.1, read on the forward strand.
ACCTCGGTTGATCTGGTCAATAGACTTAGTCCATTCGACTGCTTCAGCAGCAGTTGCATAACGGTCTGCCATCTCAAAGAGCTCGGCGACAATGGTTGGAGGATTCAAGGTGATGTCCTCTGTGAACCTCCTGTTGCACTCGCCCTACTTGAATGCCCTAATGACAAAAGTGTCAGAGACCTCCTGTTCCCAGGATGATTGTATGTACCTTGAAAGTTGGCCATCAGATGGTCGTAGAGGTGTTGCCATGAGTAGATCGACTTAAATAGCTAGTTAAGCAACCAAGACCGAGTAGATCCTTCGAGCACCATTGGAAGATAGTTTGCCATGACGTGCTCGCCTCCTCCTACTACCCAAATCGTAGTCGTTCAAATCTGGAGGAACTTGATGGGATTCTAGGACCCATCAAATTTCTCTATATTCACTGGTCGAAAACGTGACTACCAGCACACTGCTTAGAGTTTGGGTACAAATGCTCAACATCTGGTAACGATTTCTTGACGTCTCCTTTGCGGGAAAGGGTAGTTGACATTGCCCGACGATCGTACTCAGCGATGCCCGATGGTCGGTGGACCTGACCTATAATAGGCCTCACCTATAAGAGGGTTACACTCCTCGTATTCCATCTGCTGCTTCAGGTTCCTTGGTTGAAGTGGTGACTGAGTATCAACTTACCAATCTAGAGTCGTTCGAGGTATTCTCCTCCGACTTGTATTGTGATCGAGAAGAATCAACTTACCAATCTTGAGACAGTTGAGGTATTCTCCTCTGACTAGTATTGTGATCGGGAGTTCGACGCACCCTGTTACCATGCCGAACCCAACTAGATGAGTTTTGTGATCAACTAGATGCAGTCATACCTTGCCGATTCTCATAGTTTCATTGGCGAGGGTGCTCAAGTCTGGCCATTAGATCACGAAGTCTTTGTGCAACCCCTTTAGTGAAGTGGTCGTTGCCCAGTGCCCGAGCAAGATCTTAAGTCGGATTCTTGAGCAAGTCATTGATCCATTGAGGCTCGAGCCTCTTCGGATTGGTACTGGACACTCCAAGCAAAGATCTCTGGGTAGCCAGTCTTCTTTAAGTGGTCTCAGGATCCTTAATCCCTGATGTTGGCTGAGGCTGCATCACATGAGAGTAATTATTTCTAGAATTTCTCCCGCACTCATCAGAGTACTCATCGGGCTCATCACTGGAGTTCTCCTTACCATCCTCACAAGAGGAAGGAGAATGTGATCAGCGGGGTGCATCCTCAGGCCTTCCTTCAAGAGGGTGATGAGGATTTGCGGGTAGGGCAAAGACCGCCTGTCTAGAATCTCCACTTCTAAGAGAGGCCCCCTCGTCTAAAGAATCGTCGAGCGAGATTGCCTCATGGCCTGGAGCAAACCCCACCAGGTAGGGGAATTTCGGGTTATAAGTGTCCCGGTCTGATCTGTTCCCTGTGAAAATATGGGCAAACGCAAAGAGTGCGCACCCATTCTCTTTGTAGATTCGATCGGAGAGTCACCACCACCAATCGGTGATAGATTCTTGGATTGGAAAATTTAGGGCTCGCTGAAATTGCTCGGGGTGTCACCGCGGGACATGAACACTTGGGGGTAGGCCCATTATCACATTGCGAGTCCTCATCATGGTCGGGTTGACCATTGCCACTTGGGGGAAGTGAGTCCTTCGTTGGACGTACTGCTGTGGGGGATTTGGATCCCTCATCAGCCTTTTCTACAGTGGGATCTCCGAGGTTCCATGACAGATTTCCAAGGAGACTCTCATTGTCAAATGATTGCATCGTCTAGTAGGCATCCATGTCGAGGTCTGCATATTCGGCCAAGTCGAACCAGTTCTCCTCGTTACACTCCCCTGCCATGAGGACATCAGGAGAAAGAGAACTTGCAGGCCAGAAAATTACCAGGATCTTGGAAGAAGTTGAACCGCATGGACGACGCCAACTGTCAGTGTTTTAATACTGATCTTACGTATGATTTTTCGGATTCAGGGAAACTCTTATCACTAAGATCTGGTGATGCAGAAGGAAAGCACAGGAATTTTTATACAGGTTCGGGCCTTCTTCTGGGAGAATAATAACCCTATGTCCTGTGTTACTATTGCTTATAGAGGAAAATTACAAAGTGTGTAATGAGAAATGCCTTGCGCTATCTCTTGCTTGGATCCTCCTCCCCCTACCTCTCTCCGACATCAACCCTTATATAGTGGATGAAGCAGTGGCTGTGGTCTTACGCCAAAAGATGTCCCAACAGTTCAGATGATAACTGTCCATTGGAAGTTATTATCAAAGAGATATAAGGGCGGTTCGCCATACAACGGTTATTGTCAGTGAGAGATTATGTGTTGTTATTAAAGATAAGCACACGTTTTAACCATCTTGTCAAGCGACTCTACAAGGCACTAGATAGGCTATTAGTAAGAAAGTCTATGACTAGGTCATAGGACATATTACGAGTACATGGTCGTAAAAAGACTTGCGACCAAGGAGTAATCGCAGTAAGACTTGCGACTATGTGATTGTAGAGAGATATACGACCAAGGAGTAGTCGCGGTAGGACATACAACTATGTGGTTGTATAGAGACTTACGACCAAGGAGTAGTCGCAGTAGGACTTACGACTATATGGTAGTAGAGAGACATACGACCAAGGACTGGTCATAGTACTTACGACTATGTGGTTGTAGAAAGACTTACGACCAATGAGTGGTCGCAGTAGTACTTACGACTATGTGGTCATAGAGAGACTTACGACCAAGGAGTAGTCGCAGTAGGACTTATGACTATGTGGTCGTGGAAAGATTTACGACCATGGAGTAGTCGCAACAGGACTATTATATCCTCATCAGTTAGTTTAGCCGATAGGCCTCTGTTGCCAAATAATTTGGTGATAGGTTCTGTCGCTAATTGAAATGACGTTAGAATGTGCCTTGTCAGTCTGTCACTATTTTATTTGATGACATAGCACCTGTTGCCAATTCATTCAATGACAGAGTTTTGTCGCCAATTCATTTGATGATAGGGTATTATTTTAAAAAAAATTAAGGGTATTTACTTTTGTCACATTAATAAAGAGGTGAGTTATTTTAAAAAAAATCTTCGCATGCAGTACACCAAAACACTGTCCCTAAAAGGCGAGGGCAATCACTCTGTGGGTAGAAAAAGATTGACAGGGAAATCTGGATGTTTGTCGGGGAAACAGATTTGCCGACAGTTGTAGTCCTCGCAGATGCTTTCGGCAGAATGAGTACTGCCAGGGATCGGCTCACATGCTGTGGTCACAGCACATACTAATGTGCAGGCCATACAAAAGGGCAACACCTGTCCTCCTCCCGGTCCCACCACCCCGCGCATTGAACGGCATTGAACTGTCCGTCTCGGGTTCGTCTCCCCCGACTCCACCTACCGGCTCCTTTTCGCATTGAACTCTCCGTCTCCCCCGACTCTCCGCTTTCTTCGCCCACACCACCTCGGTCTCTCCGGCCGTGGCGCCTCCGCCGGTGTGGTTCCCTCACCTGAATCATCCAAGATGTCCCTCACCTCCGCCGGCCGTGGCGCCTCCGCCGGCGTGGTTCCCTCACCTGAATCATCGAAGATGGCCCTCACCTCCGCAGCTCTGGCCATCGGATTCGTGGCCCAGGGCCCGGAAATGGCGGCAGCTCCAGCCATCGGATCCGTGGCACAGGGCCCGGATCTGGTGGCAGCTCCGGCCATCGGATCCATGGCATTGGGCCCGGATCTGGCGGCGGCAGCTCCGGCCATAGGATCCATGGCACAGGGCCCGGATCTGGCGCCTCCTCAATCGGATGCATCTCCCTCCTTCTGTGCTCTCTTCTTGTGGCTATTACTTCGTATGTGTTACTAGTTTGATTTGCCTTGCTTTTTGTTTAGCCCACACGACGAAAGGCATGGAGGTGAGCTGTCGGGTGCGTGGGCTAGGTCTTCATCTACGGTAAACCTCCTCCCCCACCTCCTCCCCCGGCCGCCGTTCTTCGTCTACCGGTAAACCTCCTCCCCCTCTACTCCTTTCCCTTATGCGTACCTACTATGTGATGCCTACTGATGCTAAGTGACATTCGGCTAGTTGTTTACTTCTGACAATTTGAGGCTATTTATTCTCTTGATTCAACACAGTAATGAGTCCAGATAATGGTTAGTTCATATGGTCACTGCCCGACAAACATATCTTTCATATATAGTTCATATGGTTTGTACCGATGAAAGGTAGCTCCAAGAACATTACACCAAAAACCAACTCTTTCATGGAGCAATTCTAAAAATAAAAAACCAAAAGTTTATACCAAGCCATTTAGAAATGTTTGTCTTGTAGATGATTTCCTTGGTTGTCGAAGATCTACAATAACAAACAAATGGACTTTCTTGTCAGATATGAAATTGGATTTGATAATTAACATAGAAATGGCTGATTTGATAATTGAAGATCTGCAGTGTTAGATATGAAAAGGCTACCTGACTTGGTTGTGTGCTATAATATAGAAATGGATGATTTGGCTGCATGCTAAACAGATGTTCAAAAGTAGTGTAGTTTTGGGCTGATGTACTAAAATTAGGGGTTACTTCAGATGATACAGGAGTACAACCAACATTCTTGTCCACTTTACCTTTACCTAAACAATAATACATATTAAAGCAATGTTAGAATTCTTTCAAACATTTCAATGTATTCAACAAGTTTTTATATGCTAGAATATACCTCTCTTTTGTTGCCTTTTCTGGTTCAGTTCAAGTCCAGATTTTGGCCTTTTGTTAGTATATCCTTTTTGCTCCTTTCTCTTTATTCCTTGTACCTGCATTACATTTTCCTTGTTGCATACAACAGGTTGTTTGTGTACTGATTTTTGAGTTGCTGCCATATCTTCTGAGTGGTTTTCATGTATGATTTTGTCAACTTGATCCATCAATTCCAGTGAAGTCCTTTCTATGTTGGTGATATGCCCTAGAGGCAACATGGAGATGTTGAATATATCACATACTATGTTTATGATACATTGCTTTGTTCCTTAAAATAGACATTATCATTATTGATCAATAAGTATGTGACTTATTCATGAGACTCTTAATGCCAAAATGTTGCTATTTCTAAATGATCCCTGATTACATATCATATGAGGAACAAATATGATTCAAAGATCAGCGTATGTATTGATTGATGATCATGTCTCATGGATCATGGTATGGACATACCAAATCAATAATATGGACATGTATTAGTGAACATATGTTGGATAGACCCGCCATGAGACACTGCAGAGATTCCATGTGTCATCAGTTGGTCTCAAGTAGTGTTTATGTAGAATCCTTAGACTTGAGATCATCATGGTTCCCAACATGCGTAGTAGCCTATTTTGGGACTACTAACCACTACTCCGTAACTGGGTAGTCATAAAAGTAGTCTTCGGGTTTGCTATGAAACATGTAGTGGGATGTGAATGATCAAGATAGATTTTGCCCCTCCTTATGGGAGAGATAGCTCTGGGCCCCTCGATGTAATGGATTATGAAAATGCATGGCCATGCCAAGGTGATTGAGGAGTCAATCACGAGTTTATAATCCATCACGAATCGAGAGAGTGATTGAGCTATTAAGAGGATGACACAGGTCTCACCTTGAGCTCAATCTATATCGTGAGGCAAAGGGATTCGTACATGAGAACATTACAGGTTCAGTCGATATGATCTTTACATATACTTTGGGGTTAATATGTCTTACTAGAGGCCGCTATTAACAGGGTGACCGGAAAGGCATTTTCGGGTCGCGACCAAGTATACGTGAACCTACAGGGTCGCACACTTAACGGGTTGGAACACTAATTCGAATGTGATTTGGATGTGGGCTCAATTCGGATAGAGATCCGGATAGACTCCTATTGGGCCTCGGTCCACGAGACCCAAGTGAGGAGGTCTATATATATGGAGGCGAGGGGCTGAGGGGCGTATGCTTCTGTTAATCCCGAGCCAAACCCTAGCCGCCACCTCCCGAGCCAAACCCTAGCCGCTCGCGAGTGCTAGTACACTCGCGATCGGCGTTCCAGCCCCGGACGTGTGGATACCGGTGGAGGCACTGCTCGTTGCGGCGTTGATCGGCATCAACAATCTACAGATTTGATCTTGCATGTGGTGTGGTTGATCGCGTGGAGGAGACGATCTGTTCGGGACGATCGACTAATTCCACTACTACCTCGACGCGCGTGGTTGGATCGGCTTCTCCAACTCTTCTTCCGCTGCGCTACGCGTCTAGTAGTAACGATTCATGATCCCTCCTTATACGTAATGGGCTAACATATTTTTTATATTTTTAAATTTTTTTAAATTTAATTATGCTAAATAAGCCTCTGTCAGCTATAGTGTGTTTTTCAACCAGCTACAGTGTTTTCAGCCATAAGCCATGAGCTTTTCAGCCGAACCGATCACCACCGTAGTGTGCCCACAACTCTCGGTCAATTTCTGCATCTAGTTAATCTAGTTAAGGTATGTAGTGTCAAATTAAGGAGAAGCTTGGGGCCGGGTAAGGCAAACGACCCGTTCATGTTCGGGCTTCAACTCGAAAGTATGGGCCATATAGCTAAGTTGTTGGAGCCAACCACTAATTATTTCTTATCATAAGCTCTATGTTCTTTATATGCGTTTCTTAGCATATAAGCAAATGCAGTTTATTATAAGGAAAATCTGTTTCCCGTGCTGAAAGACTAACGATAATTCTGAGAAGACAAGAAGAAGAAAGAAAACTGCTAACAAGTAGGGAAATTAAAAGAAAGAGACTGGTGGGAAACCTGGGTACGGACCTGTAAGCCTGGTCTATTAGTGGGCACTCCTCCCCTTAGTCTATAGGGTCTGTTTGGCTGTGGCTGTGCCTTATGGCTTTAGCTAAAATTTTTGAATTTTGGTTGTTTACAGTACAGATTACGGAGAGACAGATACTCACGTGCGATTTTGGCTGGTACAGATGTTGGGCTTTTAACGTGTAGATCGTTTAACTTGTAGACCCCGTCTTGAGAAAATACTCTGTTTGAAAGTTAGGTACTGTAGCAAAAGCCAAAAGCCGCCAGCTTTAGAGGAAAAGAACAGGCTCATAAATAGAGGTCTCAATCATTGTAAACTTGTACTTGTGAAGAAGAAAGTAATAAAGAAAGACAGTAGTATTTATTATTTATATTATCTGTGTTTGATCATTTCTTTTGCATAGGAGGAAATGATCGGATTAGAGTCGCCATCGACGGTTCCTCAACATGTTGTCAGCACGAATCACTCTGGTGGATTGAAGGTAAGCATCGAACTACTCATAGATTGAATTACCTGTATCTAGATCGCTTTAAATTTCACAAAATTTACTTTCTAGATTATTTTCTACGGTGCAAATCCGCTCTAAATCCATTGCGAGTAGACTTGGAGTCGCAGGCCAAGCCGATCGGTAGATTTGTGTAAAAGAGTAGATGTTGATTGCACCCTAGATTGAAAAAAGAACACATGCACGCCGCCCGTATGCGTCGCATGAACCACGGGCCGATCGCCCACATGCACCGGGCCACACCCTGCTGGCCACCCACACGGCCACTCGAGCCATCGCGCCGCTTGTCCGAGCCGCCTACACACGGCTGAAGGCGCCATCGGTTGTCGTGCTGCCCATCCGTGCCTTCTACACGCGGCCGCCCAAGCGCCACCTTCATGGGCCACCGCCTGAGCACGCCAGCTTGCAGACATGCTGGACCGCCGCCGGGGCCCCGCATGGCTGCCGCCGGAGCCCCGTATGGCTGCTGCCGTCCAACCTCGTGTTGAGCACCATCGCCGGTCCGCATGTCCGCGGCCGCGCCGCCCAAGTCGCTCGGCCGCTCCGCGTCACCGCTCATCTCCTGAGCACCACCGCCGATCGCGCCACTCCGGCGCCGCCACTTGCGCCCGCTGCATGAGCCACTCTCCGAACGCTCGCCCGAAGCTCGCCGTGCCGCTAGACCGCCCCGGCTTCGCTCCACACGGTCGCCTCGCTCAGCCGCTCTGGCTTCGCCCCACATGGTCACCTCGCACGGCCGGTCGCGGTGCCTTAGCCGTCGCTCCGCACGAGCATTTGCTGCCCTCCGCCACCATGTATGAATAGGGGTAGGCGAAACCCTACCCCTTCACCCCTAATCGGTTGCCTTGGGCCGAATGGGCCAGGGAATTTTCCCCAATTTGGGAGAAAAAGAGAGAAAAAACGGGGGCGGGCGGCGTCTGAGATTTGCAAAAAGGACCCTCCAAAATCCGAAAATTGTGAGGGTCCTCTGAATTTTTGGATAGGCCCCTGGTTTTCTGAAAATTACGTGAAAATTTTCTTGGAACTGAAAATTAGGGAATAAGCCCTCAGAAATTGCATAATTTATTGAAAATTCATATTCCAGCATAAAAGGGCCCCGGAAATTCAAATTTTGGATAGTTTTTAACATTTGCTGCAGTGCTGGGGCAGCACTGTATTTGCAGAATTTAATTTATGCGCGGTTACTAGAGACAGAGGGGTTACGCTGGGACCAGTGGAGATAAAACCCTGGAAGCACATGTGATCGTAATGCGTCGGTGAGGACGGCCTTATCCATCTACAGTACTAGCACAGGTGATACGAAAAGGTTGGCTTTCGACGTTGAAGTCTAGTATTGGTTTGTTTTCCGACAGCACAAGAAAAAGAAATAAATCAAATTTAGAGTTCAAAATTTAACCCTCTCTCTAGAGTCCAAAATTCAACCTCAACTTCAAAACCGAGCATTTTCACATAGTTGAACTCTCGAAACTAAGCATTTTCACATCCTTGAACTCTCAAAACCGGACGCTCCACCGGACTTGAGGAAGAAACCCTCGGTTCAGCAATATATTGGTCAGCCTTTGGGCCACAGGCACAGCCCCTTTGCATTTGACGTCGTCTTCTCTCGCCTTTGCGCATCTGCAGACTAGCAGCAGTGTCGCCACTTGCTGTTGTTGGTGTTCGTTGGATGCAGTGCAGCCACCTCCTATGGTCGCGACCACACACAAGAGTGCCACACAGCATTCTAGGGAGAATGGGAGAGGGGAAAGAAATTTGGGTTCATGATGTGTAGGCGAGGACCAACTAAGCCATGGTTGAATTGGAGAGAGAGATGGGAGAGGCAGACCAAGGAGGAAGACATATGGGCCCAACCATTTTTTTGCCAACCAGAAGCAGAAGCATGTGCCGCTGAGCGAGGTGGTTGTGATCAGAGGCGGAGCCAGGGAAAAATCTAGCCTAGGCAAGTCCATTTGGGCATTGCCGCATTGGGGGAACTAGGGAGGGAGGGGGATGGGGAATCACCTTCTCTTTTTGCGTTGGACGTGTTCGACGTTGGAAAGTTGGTGCCTCCTCCTTTGGACCCTTGTTGTAGTGCGGCTATGTAGGCTGTGGCTCTGCCCTTCAGGCTCCGGCCCTCATCGCCATCTCTGGTCTCCGCCACCTCCTACTCTCCTGGCTGGCAAGTAGCAACACCCTCACTAGCCTCCGCCTCGCCGCACCGGACTGCTCGTCACCGCCACCACTTGGAGGGAGAGGGAGACTGGGATCTGGGAGGTGAAGAGAGGACATGGGGCCTGTTCTTTTCCTCCGAAGCTAGCGGCTTTTGGCTTTTGCTACAGTACCTAACTTTCAAACGGAGTATTTTCTCAAGACAGGGTCTACAAGTTAAACGATCTACACGTTAAAAGCCAAACATTTGTACCAGCCAAAATCGCAAATGAATATCTATTTCTCCGTAATCTGTACCGTAAACAGTCAAAATTCAAAAATTTCAGCCAAAAGCCATAAGCCGCAGCCGTTGCCAAACAGGCCCATGGCCTCCTCCCTGCAGCTCTGCCCTTCGGGCTACCGCCCTCATCGGTCTTCGTCACTTCCCAGTATTGTCCTCACTGACCACAGCCTCGTCGAACTGCTAGTGCTCGTTGCCGCTGTCACCACCGCTTGGAGGCGAGCTGGCTGGGAGAGATGCGACGCAAGGAGGGGAGGTGGGGACTGCTTGACTATGGACTCGGTTGGGCCTAGGGTGGTGGGGAGTAAGGAGTGGTCGAGTGGGCCTGGGCATTTCGAGCTTTTGGCTTGCACCATGTGTCCATACTGCCTCACGCGCAGGGTGTATCCAGGTCCAAGAGCATGCACTATCCAAATGTCTAGAAGCCAATCGTGTTCAACCTCTAGGCAGCAGTTGAGTTGCCCAAATAGAGCATCCATGGCATCAAGCAGCAGACAAGGCTTGCCTGAGAAGATGCGACTTCCATCATGCCTGGTGGCCGTGGGACTTCACTGGAGCTCCATGGCTTGATACTGGCGAGCCTGGGCAGGTGCCCACCCTGCCTAGAGGATTGACTCCACCCTTGGTTGTGATGGAGTCCCGGGCTAGTCGATGCGACGTCGATATGCAATGGTTGTGCAATCGGGTGCATGAGGGAGAGAGAGGAAGAATATAGGGAGGGTATGACATGTGGTCCCCCCATCTTTTTTTTCTTTGCAAATTTGTTAGATGATGTGTTAGGTAATGTGACATCTATGTTAGTCAAACACATGTACACGAATATGTCACATCGTTGAAAACCACTATTGTTTAGAGTGAGTGTTGTGTTTTATACCGGTTTAAGAGTTTAATGTTGCAAAGTGCACGATTTTATAGTTTATGGTTGAAAATTGAACTGAGATCAGAGCTTAGAATTGAAAAGTGATTTTTTTTCCTATGTGATTAGGCGATGGTTAGAAAACCGGTGGGAACGGTTTCCGTTGGTTTTCGACCAAACCGGTGTGGATCGAGTGTGTATTCTCGTCCGGTTTTCATGCCGATTTGTGACACTAACTTAATCCGATTCTTGACAAGTTTAGACAAATTTTCGCCTATTCTAGCTAATGTGACCAATATATATGTTTATGGTTCCCTGTCCAGGAACCGTTCGGCTTTTTTGCGCAAACCGACGGGGTCCGGAAACTAGGCCCCTATTCCTGTTCATCTCCTTCCGCGCGCTGGTGCCAAGGTATCATCCTCCTCTCTCCCAGAAATGGTTTCGTGTTGTGGGTTTTGCGGCAATTGCCCTTCATCCCCGCTCAGTCTCCCATATATCTCTGAAACCGAGCTTCGTAAGTATAATTGCCTGGGTTCTACGCTCTGCAATCCACAAGCTCAGCCACGGTCAACCTCCAACCCCGGCCAATCCGGGAGCAAAGTAGGCCCATGGCCAGGGTGGTTCGGAGGCACCTCTCCAGCTCGGCGAGCGACGCTAAGATCAGTTGGCAAAAGTCGTTGACAAATCACATCAAATTGAATTTGGATCAGAGAAAATTATTATTTATTGTCAGAAAAGTGATTATAGTAGCACTGGTATCAAAGTATGTACAGTAACATAACATCATCTGTCCGAAAACCACATAGAATAGAATATAAGATAATATAAAAGAAGTGGAAGCATAAATAATTATATCACATCTTATACTGTAGCCGACTGTAATGAAAGAAATAAAATATATTATGCACAAAAGAGCTATCTTCATTGCAATCTATAGATGATATAGCTCTGCTCCAACTGACTGTGGCTTTTGGCTGTTTACTTTGGATAAAATTACGCTGTAACGGCAGTGAGCTTTTTCGAAGACAAAAAAAACAATTATATCTCTATAGACAATACAAAGAAATAGATAAAAAAACAAAAATTGACATTAAGAAGCCGACGCATTCCAAATGACCACTTCTAAAAGCCAAAGCCACTTGGAGCGATCTGCTATTGTTGGCTTTTGATGATGAATAATAACTTAGATAAGCTTGTAGAGAGACTCGGAGCGATTTTATCCAAACACTACTACAAAAAAGATTAAACTGGACGCTTACATCACAGATGGTTCCTAGGAACTGTCTGTGCTGCAAGTATCACAGACGGTTCATAGTCTTTTCACAGACGGTTTTTAATACAATCCGTCTGTGATAATGGTAGACATTACAGACAGTTCTTATCAAGAACCGTTTGTGATACTTCACAGGCGGTTTGTATTAAAAACCATCTGTGATAATGAAGTTATCATAGATGGCTTGTATTAAAAACCATTTGTGATATGTTTCCCGCCTCACAATCCTCCAAAATTTCATAATCTCCTGCCTGAGTTCGAGTAGGATTCCGTTCCAAGACATCTTTAGTAAAACGGGCATAACTTTTGCATACGGTGTCCGTTTTTGTACTCGTTGAAAAGCTAACAACGAGCCCGATCCAAAACAATGACCGCTTGCACCAGTCACCCTCTAAGACTCTCAAAATCGGCCAACTTTAGCCCCAAATTTGTGTTACAAGTTTTTGGTTTCTATTTTTGCCCTTTTTCTTAGTCTTCCTTTTGCAATTTGGATTTTGCTTCAACTGAAAAGTTGTAGATGTCATCGAAACCTTTCAAATGAGTATATATAAGCCATATAAAACTTTGCTATTTTATCTTTTGAGGCTAGTTGTTTATATTGCACTGGTATATAAAACTTTGTGCTCCAATTCACAGACGGTTGGTATATAGAACCGTCTATGATATTCATTCATCATAGACGGTTCTAGGTACCAACCGTCTGTGATAGCGAGTATCACAGACGGATTGTAAGTAGAACAGTCTGTGATAATCTGACCGCTGGGCCCGTCGATCCTCCCCAACCCAATCTAGCCAATAGAAATCCACCAACCCTCATTCCACGGATCTTAGCTCCACCTCTCCATTCCGCGCCAAAAATTTTCGCACTCCCACCTCTCCCTCCCCTATAAATAATCACCCAAACCAAGCCTCCTTGCCATTCTCCTCCTCCTTGACCCTTACCATAATAGCCCGCACAAAGCAGACGACACACAAGTCTACGGGAGGCAAGACAACGCAGAAACAACTAGCTACCAAGGCGATGCTCAATCAACGCCGACGATGGTGGGCGTCAAAGACATCCAGCTCGTACGCTGCATCAGGGGTGAGAAGGCCTAGGCATAGAGGATCTTTGTTTTTTCTCTGTTCTTGTTGTGTTAGCTAGATGGGTAACCTGCTCGTTGTTTTGGGATATTGTAATGGTAGGATCTAATCTTAATAAAAATAGAATGTGTACTATGTTTCTTACTGTATTTGCTTGTTTTCAGATGGCATAGTTAACATTTCCTGAGGCTAGCGAAAAAAGAGAAAAATTAGGTATAGAATGAACTATCACAGATGATTTTGTAATATAAATCATCTGTGAAAAATTATCACAGACGGCTCAAACAAAAAAAACTGTCTGTGATACTAGCACATCATAGACGATTCTATCTACCAACCATCTACGATGAAAAAATATCACAGATGGTTCTAGCTACCAACCGTTTGTGATACTCATCCGTTACAAACGGTTCGTACCTAGAACCGTCTGTGATGTGTGATTATCACAGAAGGTTTTTTATTCAAGCCGTCTGTGATAGTCTTGTTCACAAATGGTTCTAGTTATAAACCGTCTGAGTTGTGATTATGATAGATGGCTCACAAACCGTCTGTGATAACATCTGATTATCACTAACCTATAAATTCAAACGATTTGGAAAACCGTCTGTGATGACCCTTTTTGTAGTAATGAAAATAGATAAAGTCGGGACAATGTCTACTTCAAACAATTTGTAGACCGTGTCTTAGGGGCACTCAGTTTGACGATGGCCTATGACTTTTTTATTGTAGTTGTTGGTGGCTTATTTGGCATAATTGAATTTTAAAAAATTTTAAAAATAGAAAAAACAGGTTAGCACATCACAAAAAAATGCAAAGTAATACGAGAAAAAAGAAAAGACAAATAAGTCCAAAAGATAAACAGCTAGAAAAGGATAAAATAAAAGAATAGTGAAGTAAAAATCAGAAACTAAAACTAAAAAAATGGACCTTAAAAAGACTGTGCTTGATACTTAGATACTATAAACAATTATATACCATATAAAAACGAATTTTCAAAACAAATATAATGAGTCAAAGACAGATTTGACACTATTTCACACCATATTTATAAAACTAGTCATTTGCGGACAATATTTGCAAAAATATCGCTTCTGCCGTCCGTGGGTCGGCGGCATCGCTTGCGAGGCGACACGTGGTGGGGCCGGCGGCGGCAGGCGCCTATCGCCCCCTCACCAGAAGTCCTCCAGCTGAGGCATGCTGAACTGCAAGCCACCCGCAATAATGTCGTGTACGAAGGACTCTAGAAATCCCCCTCATGATGCGAAGGAGCTTTCGCCTTGACCGTACGACGTGGCAGCGAAACTGGAGCAGCTCTGGCCACCGAAGTGTCCAAACACCGAAATAGTTTGTACTATTTTTCGTGTACGTACAATACCGATAATTTGATTACTCATCCGAAAAAATGACGAGTCATTCATTACCTTCGTCCTAGCATTAACTCATTACTTACCCTAACTAATTGCCACTACAGTAATTACAACTACTTAATTACATAATTCCATTCAATAATAAATTATGGGTACCATACGTACACAAAAATAGTATAAACTATGTCTAAATTTTTACGACCTACTTACTTCGTAATACAAACTACATTAATCATGACTAACTAAATAACATTAATTGACTAAGATGACGGGAATAACATCGAAAGCATACAGTCAAAAATTACCTGCCTTTCCAGAGAAGGAATCAGCACAACCAATTTTGAGCTACGCACTGGTTTCTCGAAGTAATGAGTTATGCACTCCCAATTTTGAGCGATGACCACGATAATGACCTTCTGCGATGAGCGACTGAGATAGGCAATAATGAACTGCGAGAGGTTCGTATTTATGACTGAGCGAAAGGTGAACCCAGTGCGCTCACCCTATACATTGAGAACCTATTATTATGAGCAGCACTTCGTGTGAGGGGGATGGCATCGTAACACTGACAAATGTGCAAACGAGGGAGCGGGGGGGACGACACGGACATAATGACATTAATACAAACGAGAGTATGTGCGAGGGGGCATATACATAGAGAGTGACAATTGTACAAATTAGATAGTAGGAAATAAAATATAACATGATTGACCGACACATGCCATTTCAAATAATGTGTGACGATCTTTAAATTCATGATTAAGTTAACCCGAATAAACGTGGTAAATTTGGACCACATGAAATTCCTAAAATATTACACAATAACTATGGCTGTGTCGGGAGGCTTCACATAAAATTTCATAATTTTTGAGCTGGTTTGCTATATGTAAAAACTTATAAAAATATCAAAATTGTATGAATTTTTGAGCAATATTCGCAATGGATAAAATTATCCACAAATTACACTATGAGGTATGTTGTATCGGGAGGCTGTACATAATTTTTTGTAATTTTTTAAGCTGATGTGATATATTTAACAATTAAAACAAATACTAAATAAAAAATTAGGGCACGTAATTAAACCGGTTTAATTACTTACCGCCTCCTCACCAGACGGCAGGCTTGGCCTTCCGTCCCCCCACCGGGCGGCGGGCTACCTGTCGTCTGATGAGGGTGCGATAAGTGCTCGCCGCGATCTTGCCACAGATCACCTTGCAAACACTTGCCGCCGACTGAATGATAGAAATGGTATTTTTATAAATACTATCTATATATAGCTATTTTTATAAATACAATATAAAACAGTGTCAAATCTCACTTTAAATCCCAATATAATCAGCGCGCTAGACCGCAGTTCTGCCCTTGTACTACTACATGTCTACATATGAGACTAACAAGGCTGGGCTAGCCTGTGGACCTTTCGTGGTCTCGTCAACAACAAGTTACAACACACTTCGCCTTCCTCCTCGCGTCCATTTCTTCGTTGAACAATTCGCTTCCTTTGCAAGTTGCAACTACAAAGCCTACTCGTCTTCTTCCCCTTCTCCTCTCCCAAGTCTTCCACCTCCTCTTCCTCCTCCGATCGATGGATGCGTCGGACCGCCCGTCGCCGCGCAGCCGGCAGCTGCAGGGCCCGCGCCCGCCGCGGCTGTCCGTTACCACGGACTCCCACAAGATCAAGAAGCCGCCCGTCGCGCCGCAGCCGCACGGGGCCGCGCAGGCCCGACACCACCTGAAGGCGCATCAGCAGCCGCGGGCACCGGTCATCATCTACGACGCCTCGCCCAAGGTCATCCACACCAAGCCCAGCGAGTTCATGGCGCTCGTCCAGCGCCTCACCGGCCCGGCCGCCGGCGGCCCCGCTCCGGCGGCCCACTTGATGGAGGCGGAGCCGTCCGCCGCGTCGGCGCAGTTCCAGCCGCAGGAATTCCTGCTCTTCCCGACCGCCGCGCTCTCGCCGGCCGCGAGGTACGCCGCCATCGAGAGGTCCGTCCGGCCGCTGCCGCCGGCGCCCTACGCCGGCTACGGGGTGGACGTGGACGGCCCCCCGTCGGTCCTCGGCCCCGGCCGGCCGGGGATCCTATCGCCGGTGCCGTCCGCGCTGCCGCCGGCGGCGTCGTCCACGCTGTTTTCGCCGCTGCCGTTCGACCCCAGCTGCCTCTCCTGGCTCAACGACCTGAGCCCCTTCCTCCCCTCCGCCGGCGCCCGCGAGGCGCCGTTCGCGCCTAGCCCGGGCAGACTGCTGCTGGCCACGCCCACCATGCCGTCGCCGGCTACCGTCTCCATCATGGAGTTCTTCAGCAACTTCCCGGACCTGTAAATTAATCTACTCTGCTAATTTGATTGATTACTCTGGTGTCCGGTGCAAGAAAGCGCCCGCGTTCTAACAGCCCGGTTAATTAATTTCCTAATCTACTACTCTTTTTACCGCGCGCGGCGAGGTTAAAGGTAAAATTTCCGCGCCGTCGCGGTAATCTGTGGTGATGAGCGAGGCGGCTAAGCTCTGACCGGAGGCACGGTACAAGGTGTTCCTGAGATGATACAGTGGTTGTTGAAAATCACAAGGTGGCAATCGCTAATAGGAAGCAATGGCTCTCAAACCACACGTATACACGTACGAATCTAATTAGCTTTTCATGGATGGAAGTTTACGCTTATATGAGGCATCTACATACACACGTACACTCATATGAAGATATCAGATTTTCCATTAGCACACTACGCTCATACATACGTTACAGGAAGGAGTCTGCTCCTTCTATAACATAACAAATCAACTTACATTAGCATTGTTTAGCATTGTTCATCATTATTTTTTACAGCTGTTAACATACATGACCAGCTGTCTTTAACTAACATAGCTATAAAAACAACTCATACTACAAGCCTTGATTTATCCAGAGACTCATGACCGACATAGGCTTACTCCTGAAAAAACATTCCCAAATGGACATGAAACATCCAGTGCTGTTTTATGTGGCTACTACTCAAAACTTTATGTCGGTGCATTGCATGAACCCAAATCAGCTAGAACTTTTCAGCTCTTGTTTTCTACTAGAAGTTTTGAGGAGCAACGGGAAGCATCATTATGGATTAGTGCCAAGCTAGGTTTGAGTTCACATATGATAGTGATATATTTTTTTGAAGCTTTAAATATGCATTGCTATATTTTAACAGTTGTCATATTGTTTTTTTTACTTTTTTTAAAAGAACAAATTAATATTCTATTCTTAGATATTTTCTTGTGGAGGTCAGTTGGTGAGAACAAGTTGGCCTGGCCTGAGGTAGCTACTCATTAAATTTCTTCTTCCTGGTAATGAATTGGCATTGTCAACTGTGTAAGTTGGTAGAGGCCGGGCTATTCTTCTCTCTCTTCTTTTCTTTTCTTAAATTCTGATTGTGTTATTGCCTTGAGAACGAAGGAGATGATTGATTGTTTCATTTGTTGATTCTTTATCCTTGATATTTCATATTTGTTCTTTTTGGCGTGAGGCTTTTTTTGATATAAATATGATGATTTTTTCGCCTCTATTTTAAAATAATTTGTCATAACAATTTTTTTAAAACAGCTTATCAATATTCAATTTATTTACATAAATACGAGAGCCCAAAAATATAACTCACAGCTGAAAAAACCCGCCCTTCAACTGTGCTCAGTGTGCTGATTTGGCCCTCTCGTGGCAATTTTTTTTTGGTAAATCTAGGGTACTTTCTTTTCTACCTACGGTTTAGTGGTATATAGTTTATGCTACAATAACTATCTTTTAAATGGTACGTTTTTTAAAATAAAATCAACAAAAAAATTGTAGTAAAAAGTATACTGAATTTCGCTGTACCGACTAAAATCATATGCTTATTTTTCTTTGTATACTATCTCTCACCAAAAAAATCAAATTTTAAAAATTTAAATTATAAACTATAAATCATAACTTAAAAGAACATATTCTTAGCCCATATAATCTGTTTTTTTTTACATATTTGCTTTCGTATCCCGTGGCCTCCAAGCACGGAAACTTAGCGGCACGCTCAGGAAGCCCGCGCACTTTCCACGTAACCGTACCGCAGGATGGGGGGCAGCTACTTCCCGCGTCCGGGCGCCGCATGAACTGGAGACCCCGCCGCTCCCCGACCGCATGAAGTGAGCAGCACTACGAGCTCTATTTAAATTTGTGAGTGATATTGCTCTGCAACAACAAACTGTAGCTAAGGTAGTGCTGTTCGGTCGGGGGTACTCATGCGGCACCCGGACGCGGGAAGTCGGCGGCCACATCCCGCGGCACGGATGCGCGGAGAGTGCTCGCCGTCCCGTCCTCGGGCGCTCCCTGCGCTTGCCGCTAAGTTTTCGTACTCCGGGGCCGCGGGATGTGTGACGTGTCGGCCGTAAGTGCCCTCACGCTCAGGAGGCCTAATGCACAGGTAAAAAAGGCTACGGAAATTATAGGGTGTTTGGTTGCTAGTCACACTTTGCCAACAAAAATTATCACATTTGCCTAAGTTGAGGTGCTCAAATTCTTTGCCACACCTTAGCAAGTCTAAGGGAATTTTGCCATACTTTTTTGAGTCATTGACACGTGAGATCTAGTTTGCTGGAAGGGAATCTTGTCATAGCTGTGGCTGCAACCAAACAGCTCTCAAGTTGGTCAAATTTGTCTAACCTTAGACGTGGTAAACTGTGGCTGGCAACCAAACAGCCCCTATGTTTAAAAAAAAATTTGTTACGAGGGGCCAAATCAGCACAAAGATCTTCATCTGCCGTGTCTTTCTCAAACGACACAAGGGATTGAGTCGCCTCTCAATCATTCGATTTGATATTGGGTGGCTGAGATGATCGCACGAGGACCTGTGAGAAATTGGGATGTGACCGTTTACCAACAGGACGTGTGAGCTTTCTCGTTCGCTGTCATCTCAAGAATTCATTAATACCTGATGGTTAGTCCTGCTCATTTTTCTTTTGGCCCTGGCATTATTTTAAAAACATCAAGATAGTTCGCTTATTATTTCTAAATTTTATTTTTATTTCTGATTTTTTTGGTTTTTTAGCTTTTTATTGGTTCTTTTTTCCCGTATTTGTTTGCATCGTGGGCTAACCTGTTTTTTATTTTAATTTTTAAATTTAGTTACACCAAATAAACCACCATAAACTACATTGTAATTTTAGCCAGTTATAGTACAATTTCAGCTATAAGTTAATTTATTTTAGCCCAGCCGAACAACACCTAAGTTTCGATTATCATAATTCATGGCAATGGCAAACAAAGTCTTAAGCCCTCGATTATGGACGCCACGCGCACACAAAGCTAATTAGCTGTAACAAAGAAGTCTGTAGTTAGGCTGGGCCTAGGCCGAATTTATGTGGTTTGCATGTGGCCTTGAACAATGCTACACAAAGAGGCTTCAATTACAGCCCACAGGCAGCCACCAAATTGCGTCCGCTAAGCCTGGTCCATGAATGTTACAAAGCACTCCTCTTCAGTACTCGCTTTGTATTGCAATATAACCCACTATATACACAGATGGAAGAAACACTAAATATAAAAAAAGATTAATATCCAAAGTTAAGGAGTGGAATTTAAATACATGACACTTTCCTCCAGTGACTGCCAAAAACATATTTTGATGTTTTTAAAATAATGTCAGTGCAAATTAATGCCCACATATATCTAAGCACGGCTAAGCATGTCACTCATATGCGGACTAATCAACTAGTATGTATACCACTAATTCTAAGGCGATAAGGGAGTATATCCAAAACCAATCGGTGGAATTTAATAATGCGAGTAATATTAAGACATTAACTACAATCTAATGGCAATATAATTTTAATCCAAGTAAAGTATGAAATTTGATAATTTAAAGTAAAATAATTTACCTTCAAAAGGTAGGTGTAATATAATCAAAGTGATGACTTGCCTTGCTCAATTTACTACAAGTCTTGTTCTTGCTCAAAGTCTTGGTCTTTATCTGGATTTCGATCTCGCTCAAACAGTTGCTTCTTTGAGACTTTTAGTTACGCGAGAAACATCAAAAACCAAATAACGCAAGACTACAAACAAAGCAAAGCAAATAAATTCAAATAAATCCAAATAAATTCAATTAAACTCTATCATGATTAATTTGGTGATATGAGATATGGTTCTAGTGAGCACAGGCTATAGACAGGATCAAATACAGTTTGAGCGAGGGGGAAAAGGTATCGAGGAAATCTACTGGGAAAAGCATCAAGGAAGGATTAAGGAGGATGAATGAACATTCACAAGAATATTCCACTCCAGATTCGAAGGCAGTTAGACATAGCTGACTAACGGGTACTATTGCTCGAATTTAAATTAATGATTTGTTTATTATTTTCTATTTATTAAGTTCCATGAGCTAGGTGTGACTTATAGATAGATACGAGGGTCTACATGGTGCACTAAATAGTATTTACCAAATATTATTATTTAAGGATTATGGCGCAAGCTCTACATGCAATATGTATAATTTTAATTAATCAAATTAATCTTAGATTTCACATTACTAAGAATCTCATGACATATTATTATATAAGTTCAATTTCCAATTAATCGAATGGTCAATTCAACAATTAATTAAAAGGTGGGTCAGCTATTTAATTAATTTCTATAATATCCTTATACTGGAGACACCTAAGTGGTTGATAGATTATACCACTAATTGCTAAATAATAGCTAACTTTAGTTAGGCCACTCTTTACTCATAAAGCATAATTGATAATTGATTAATCCTTGGGTTTTAACTTTTGATTAACCTGTGCACTAAGCAACAATCCTAATACTCCGAGTCTTAATCGATGCATAACCATTCAACAATGTACTTTAATTAATATATAATACTAACTAACTAATTTTGATTTAAAATCTAATTACATGGGTTAGCTAGGACACCTATTTCTCCATATATGGTGTTGCAAAGGAACTATTTATGGTCTAGGGCTCATTGGTACTTAGACATCCTCTATAACTATATTCTAACATTATCTTTACTTGAATTGGTATTTTAAATTAAGTCCTAATGACATGCTAATGATCTTTATTATCATTCTCATTTACACAAAGTTATATTTAATAGTGGCTTTAATTAGTATTTGAATTTTAAAATAAATATTAATGACATCCTATATAAAGTATTCACTTTAAATTAAATACTAATTATCTTTGAATAACATCTAATTATATTTCAAGGTACCCCTTAAATAAATTTTTGTATTTCTAGTTAAATATTAGTGACATACTATTTAAATTAATTGCCTTAAATGTTTAAAGATTATTTATAGAAGGGCCCTCATGACTTTTGAAATATATAAATAATTATATTAGGTTTCGAAGCAGATTGCAAATAGTTTTTTATTTCAAACCTAATTTGGTTAGCAATTTAAAATTATTATTTGATACAACATTAACTTGTTATATTTTCATGCTTTAATCCTACATTAATTATTTTTAGCCATACATTAATTTGCTAATCATGCAACTAGTCAAGATATTTTCAAATTTACTTAAACCCTTTCTTTATTACCTTAATCAATTTTATTCTTATTCAAATTATATTTCATCATATTTTATTTGAATTTGTCTGAATTATTTTTTATTTTATTTGAATTTGTCTAAATTATTTTTTATTTTATTTGAATTCGTCTGAATTATTTTTCTAATAGGAAAATCAACTGATATTGATAGGTGGGACCAAGACCACAACAAATATCTCTCTTTCTCTCTACTGAAACAAAATATTGGCAACTGACGATGTTGTTGAGCACAGTGAGCGAAGCTATGGCGGCAGATAGTGACACTCAAAATGGGTTGTCGGTGCCTCTACACACCTATGTGACGGTGATGGCACGGCCGAAGGTGAGCTACAACGGCGGCGTGACTGCCACCATGGCTACGGGCTCATGGCAGTGCGCGTAAGAAAAAGGAGGGCATGGAAAGTGTCTAGAGGTCATAGGGAACTCACCGAAGAGAACGGTGAGGTCAGGGAAGGTCCGAGGTGGTCTGGCGACGGCAACCCAAGGCAACGCAGTAGTCCTCAATGGCGACGATGATCTGAAGAGGGAGATGGCTAATGACATCATCGGGGATAGCTAGAAGCACTACTACAAAAAGCTGTATATTAGACGCCACATCACAGACGGTTCTCAAAACCGTCTGTATTAAATACAATCACAGACGGTTTTAGTTTACAGACGTCTGCATCTAGAATGGTTTAGAGTTTAGTCAATTCATAGTCTATTTCTACTTAATTCAATTTAATTAATTATTATTGCTACATATAGCTACTTAATTTAGATCGTACATATATAGTATAGCAATTAATTAATTAATTATGCTATACTAAATTGTTATATGTGTAATGTAGGATCAAAACTGGATGTACATTGGGAACCGTGTGAGTGAAGAGTACATTAATGGCGTTTTTGCTTTCATAAGAGCTGCCGATGAGGATATGTTGAATAAATGGTAGAATATATGTATTGTCCATGCATTGACTGCGAGAATCTAAAGATGTTTTAAGAGCCATTTGCAGATTGAAGCGCATTTGATTCGAAGGGGTTTCAAAAAGGGGTATGCATGTTGGACCAGTCATGGTGAAGAGCAGATTACATAGGAAGGTAGTAGAAATGACATCATAGATGAAGTCAATGATATACCGCGAGATGATCATGTCGATTGTGGTTTCGATTTGGATAGGCTGAATGATGACAATCTGGATCAGATGCTTCGTGATGCAGAAGGGAACTATGATGAGAGAGAGTATGTTAAATTCTAGGGCTTGATGGAGGACTCAAAAAAACCTTTGTTCACGTATTGCAAATCAAACTACACGAGGTTGTCAGTTGTACTTAAATTACTGAAATTAAAGGCAAGCAACAGTTGATCTGACAAGAGTTTCACGATACTGTTAGGTCTTTTAGCGGACATGCTTTCGGAGGGGAATAAGTTGCTAAAACCACCTACAAAGTCAAGAAGATTTTTTCTCCATTGGAAATGAAAGTAAAAAAGAATACATGCATATTCGAACGATTATATCCTCTGCCATAAAGAGTATGCAAATATACGTGTATGTTTAGTGTGCAATGCATCCTGATACAAGCGTAAGAATCAATCAGATGACGACGAGGAAATGGAGGTGAAGAGAGGACCTCCTGCTAAGGTGGCATAGCATCTTCCTATAATTCCTTGTTTGAAGCATTTTTTGTGAACCCAAAGGAGGCAAAACTACTATGTTGGCACTTGGAAGAGCGTAAGAAGGATGGAATGCTAAGACACCTTTCTAATTCCGCCCTATGGAGAAACATCAATAGGAGGTTTGCAGATTTTGGTGCAGAACTGAGGAATATAAGGTTTAGATAGAGTACAGATGGTATGAATCCTTTCGGTAACATGAGCAGCCGACATAACACTTGGCTCATGACTCTCTGCTTCTACAAACTTCCTCTTTGATTGTGTTGAAGCGGAAGTATATTTTGCTGTTGATACTTATCCAAGGCTGAAGCAATCTGAGAATAATATTGATGTGTACCTAACACCGTTGGTGGAAGATCTAAAAATACTGTGGATTGGAGGGGGTACAGAATGGAATGTGTATAAATGAGAGAACTTTACTTTACGTTCCTTGTTGTTCTGCACCATAAATGATTATCCTACCCTTACTAATCCGTCGGGCCAAAGTACAAAAGGGGCCAAAGCATGTACTCACTACTTAGATGATAATGAGAGTATGTGGCTAAAGCTCTCGCGCAAAACCATGTACATACGTCACCGTAGGTTCCTTCGGAGGGCTTACCCATATCACAGGATGAAGAAACAATTCGATGGAGAGAACGAGGATAGTTTAGCTCCAAGGCATTTAAACAGAAAAGAGATCTATGATATTGTTAAGTATTTAAATGTTGTACTCAAAAAGGGACGTAAATTGATGACTCATGAGAAAAACGTCTAGAAGAAGAGATCAATATTTTAGAACTTACCTTATTGAGAGCACCTTGAAGTTTGCCACTGCATCGATATTATGCACGTAGAGAAGAATGTATGTGACAACTTGGTTTGTCCCTTATTAAACATTCATGACAAAACAAAGAATGGTGTCAGCACACGGCTTGACTTGGTTGATATGGATATCAGGCCTGAGTTAGCATTGACAAAGACCGATAAAGGACGAACTTACCTTCTCCCTGCTTGTTACACTCTGTCCAAGGCCGAGAGAACTGAATTATGCCAATGCTTGCATGGTGTAAAAATTTCGTCTGGTTACTCTACCAATATGAAAGAACTTGTTTTCATGAAAGATTTAAAGTTAATTGGCATGAAGTCTCATGATTATCATGTGTTGATGTCACAGATGCTCCCTATTTCAATTAGAAGTATTTTGCTAATCAAGATCTAAGAGATAATCATAATGCTGTGCATTACTTTAACTCAGTTGCTAAGAAGGTCATCGATCCCGAAAGACTAGATGCTCTGCAGGACGAGGTGGTAACGACTCTATGTTATCTTGAGATGTATTTTTCTTCATCGTTTTTTGATATCATGGTCCATTTCATTGTTCACATTGTGTAGGAGATAAAAATATACGAGCACATGTTCCTACATAGCATGTACCCACTCAAGAGGTTCATGAGAATTCTTAAGTCCCATGTACAGAATCGATCTCGGCCGGAGGGCAGCATCATCGAAGGTTATGCAACAGAAGATGTCATTAAGTTCTATGTTGATTACATGGCTCAGGTTAAACTGATAGGTGTGCCTCTATCTCGCCATGAAGGGAGGCTCAAGGGTATCGGGACCATCGGAAGGAAAGCAATCACTCTAGATATGGATGCATATGCTCAAGCCCATTTCACGGTCTTGCAATACATGACTGAAGTATCTCCATATATCGACCAGCATAAGGGCGTGCTTCGGTAACAGAATCTGGAGCGGCCGGATATTTGGATCATAAGACAACACTATAGTCGGTTCAATCAATGGTTGAAGGACCGACTCGCTAGAAGCTCATCAAGTAATATGCTGCCATGGTTGGCAAAAGAACCAACATTTATAGTTATGACATGGCAAGGATATGACATAAATGGGTACACATTCTGTATGCAGGCTAAGAATGTAAGGAACACTAACTAGAACAGTGGTGCATAGATGCGTTTAGTACCGATGGGTTGAAAAACTCCTACTATGGGTTCATAGAGAAGATTTAGGAACTCGACTACGTGCTTTTCAAGATCCTCTTATTTCAGTGCCATTGGGTCCATCTCCCATACGTGAAGGTCAACAAGTACGGTGTCACTACCGTGGACCTCAAACATGTTGAATATAAAGATGAACCATTCGTACTCGCTAGCCAAGTTATTCAAGTTTTCTATGTAACCGATTAAGTAAATAAGTGCCACGTAGTTCTTCATGAGAAAAGAAGGATTGTCGGAGTTGAGAATGTAGTGGACGAGGAAGAATACAATCAATTTGATGAGTTGCCTCCTTCCGAAAATGGCATAAAGGTAGAGGAAGAGCATGACGAAAGTAGCTACATACGCGTTGATCATTATGAGGGGCTAATTTTTAAAGAAAATAAGCAAGTGAAATGATGAATGAATGTGTCATATGTTCTGTATTTGCATTTATATATGTATATGAGAATGCGTGATATATATGTGAATTTGCATTTATGTATATGAGAATGTGTGATATATATGTGAATTTGCATATTTGAGAATGTGTGATATATATATATATATATGTATGTATGTATGTATGTATATGTATATGTATATATATATATATATATATATATATATATATATATATATATATTTGCATTTATGTATATGAGAATGAGTCATATATATGTGAATTTATATTTATGTATATGAGAATGTGTGATATAATATATCACAAATGGTTCTATATTAAAACCGTTTGTGATGTTAAGTTATTACAGACAGTTTTAAATAAGAACCGTTTGTGATTTTTTTCCATATTATATATATATAGTATAAATAACAGGGGCACCTAGGTGTCTGGGCACCAAGTCTCCATACCTTTGGATTGCTTTTAGATGCATGCTAGTGTGATTGAGACTTTCCATCCATGATTAAGACTTTCCTTCCATGATTGATTTAGCATGCCTAATATATTACATACCATTGCACTAGCACGTATCTAAAAGCAATCTAACGGCAGGGAGCCTAGGTGTCTGGGCACCTAGGTGTCCCATTTCAATGTTATATATATATATATATATATATATATATATATATATATATATATATATATATATATATATATATATATATATATATATATATATATATATATATATATATATATATATATATATATATATATATATATATATATATATATATATATATATATATATATTGCACTAGTGTTTGTCCACACTGTGCTGCCCACTAACGTCGTCGCCTCGCCCCGAGCCCGTCGCCCCTTCCTTCTCTGTAGCCCGTCGCCCTCCTCCTCCCTCCCTGACTTTGGCGTCTTTTGAAGATGTCATGCGCTCATTCTTTTACAGATGTCTATGATATTAATATATCACAGATGGTTCATAGTTGAAACTGGCTGTGATAAACCATAAATCACAGACATTTTCTACTAAGAACCGTCTATGTTAGTAAACTATCACAGATAGTTTTTACTAAAAACCATTCGTGAAAGTCTACACCACAGACGATTCGAAAGCCGTCTGTGATGACCTTGTATTATTACTGATCCATAAACTCAGACAGCTTATGAAACCGTCTGTGATAACCTTTTATGTAGTAGTGAGGGGGTTGAGGAGATGCTCTATTTGGGAGGAATTGGGCCAGACTCACCGGAGAAGGAAAGGTTGTGGTGGAGGTAGATGCGGTCGGAGGTGAGGAAGATGACAGCACTAGTGAGCTTCTGTGGATGAAAACCAAATTGGATGAGGAGGATTGAAGGAGCGACCAAGTGCCCGATTTGATGCGAGCAAATCGTTGAGGAGCTCATCGAAGGGGTGGGGACGATTAGATGGTCATGGTAGAGCTCGCGTTAGGGTTGAGCAGCTTGGCCCGAGCAATGGTGAGGTGCGGGAGGGAGTGAAGAGGGGTGAGGGGAAAGGAGGGGAGCTTGGTGGCTTAAATAGCCGAGGAGAAGGCGGCGAATGCTATGAAAGCACAACAGGAGGAGATGCGGTGACCACGCGGCATGACGCCACAGTGTGGGGTGCGGGCACATGGCGCAACAAACACGTGGCACGATGTGAGCAGCAAGGCGGCATGCCGATCGGGTGTGTGAGCGACAGTTTTTGTGACAAGGACGAGTGCTCAGCGTGGTGGCAAGTACAAGTGTACACGGCATGGGCCACTATCACGGTGGGTGTGGGTCGAGGCGCATGACCGAGTGACAGAGAGAGGGGGAGAAGGAAAAGGGAGGGGGAAAGAGAGTGGGCCAAGGGGAAGAAAAAAGGGAGGAGACAGAAAAAGGAAATGGGCCAACCCACTTGGGTTTGGGATTTTATTTTTATTTGAATTTCTATTTTTGAGTTTTTAATTTATATTTGAATTCAAATTTAAAGTTTTTGCCTACAAAACCAACTCCAATTTTCCAACGGCTCAAATTCAATTTTCGTTTAAATTCTTGGATCAATTATTCAAATACAAATTTTATTATTCTTTTGCTTTTTTTACTTTTAGATTCAAATTTTTTATTTGCTTTGTTAATTGTTTGGCTTTTAGTCCTAGGTTTTGATTTTATTTTTATTAATTGATTTTGTGATATATATAAAATCCAATAAAATCCCTAGTGGAAAGATTGAAATCCTTAGTTGAATATTTGATTCATCGAGTTGAAAGCTTTGAATTCTGATATGAAATTTTTTGAGTTGAAAGTTCATGATCCCAGATTGAAACTTTGTTTTATAGAGTTGAAAGTTTAAAGGGGGTAGTTGAAAGATGGGAAAAGGGAAAAGGAGAGTGGGGCACCAGAGTTGGGGAAGAAGGCGTCCATGAGAGGCCCTCATCCTTTTTATGCTTTGTGTAATAATTGGAAGAGGTGAGTAACAATGTGGAAGTTAGATATGTAGTGTAATATGTAGTTCATGTAGGGGATAGTTGATCATTTGCCCTAAAGTTGAAAAGTTATTGGTAAAATGCTCTCCATTACATGGTAATTGGTGTTTTGCCTCAAACTTCATGCGCCATTTCTTAATTTGCCTTTTTTTTTTTGAATTTTTAGTCATTTTTCGTTGAATGGGGTCAAAACCCTAAGAGGAAATGACCATAATGCTCCTGGGCCAACGCTGTGTGGCTCAGTCGGGCCCTAACGCCGAACCCGACCGAGCTACTCTCTCCATCTCGCTCTTTCCCTCCCCTTTCCTCTCCCGACCCCAGTGACCGAGCAGGCGACGTGGTCTAGAGAAGCTAGTGGAGCTCACATAGAAGATGAAGAACACCAAGAGGGGCAAACTGCTCTTGCCATGGCCCGACAAGGCAACCGTATCCCCACAGCCCAGGGCAGAAGAGCTGCTATTGGACATGGCCGCCGCATCACCTACTTGGTCGCCAGGGTCAAAAGAGGAAAGGGGAGGAAGAGAGCGAGATAAAGAGAGTGGCTCGGTTGGGTTTGGCGTTAGGGTTCGATCGAGTCACATAGCATTAGCCTATGGGCATTAAGGTCATTTCCTCTTGGGTTTTAGACCTCATTCAACAAAAAATGGTTAAAAATTCAACAAAGGCAAATTAACAAATGATGCATGAAGTTTAGGGCAAATCTCCGTTACCGTAACAGAGGGTATTTTACCAATGACTCTTCAACTTTAAGGTAAATGATTAATTATCCCTTCATGTAGGGGTGTAAATGATCTATGGGAGTGTTTTTCAATTTTTCAGTGGATTTATATGAAAAGAAAATTAAATTAATACGAGGAATAAATCTGTTTAAAAAAGAGAGGCAAAAAAAAAATCCTATGAGAGTAGAGAAAGGAAGGAGAGAAGATATTTTGGCTAAAAAAAATCCTCTCCCCGTCGAAAATACGAAACTCATCAGTGGCTCCTCCGTTATCCCCTTCGCTTCCCCCCTCCGCTCGCTCGCGGCCTCTCCTCTCCTCTCCTCTCCTCTCCCCACCACCGCCGCCACCTCCGCCGCCATGGTCGCTCTCGCGTCCCTCTCGTCTCTATGTCCATGCGGCCTCGCTCGCCGCCGTTCCGCCTCCGCCTCCATCTCATGCTGCTCGGTCGCACCTCCTCCCTCCGGGAAAGGTAACTTCCTCAAACTTCTGAATCCCCATCCCCATGTCGTCGAACTTGTTCTCCTTCTCATCCCAGATTCACCTACCAATGCGCTTCTCCACATAGGCATTCACAAGCCAAGGGCATTCCCTCCTTGTGTGCGCAGGGCCTCAGGAATCTAGGACTCCCCATAGAAGGTTGAGGAAAACCGAGGGTGGCACTAAGAGCCTGGACGATTCAGTCAAGCGAAAGATGGAGCAGTTTTACGAAGGGTTGGATGGTCCGCCTCTCCGGGTCCTCCCAATAGGCGGTCTTGGGGAAATCGGCATGAATTGCATGCTCGTGGGAAACTATGACCGTTATATCTTGATTGATGCAGGGGTTATGTTCCCGGAGTATGTATTCCATTCCTGTTGCTTGATACTGCTTACATTACGTCACAGTTTGTTTCCCATCATTTCTTGCTTATGCCTTTCTTAATTCTTATGTGTCTGAAACTCTGTATGCATTTTCTGAATACTGCATTTAATTCATTTCTGAATAACGCATTAATAGAAAATCATAGATACAAGTGAGGACTTCGAGAAATAAATATTTCTCATGTAATCCATCACATTGCCGCATGTTGACTTGGCATTTTCTGCACATTCTCCATGTAGACTTGTGTAAAGTTCCTGTATAAATTTTCCTGTTTGCCCATATGCTGAATTTTTTTTTTGCTGAAGTGGGTTCTATTCAAACTTGTGACAGCTACGATGAGTTTGGTGTGCAAAAGATTATCCCAGACACCACATTCATCAAGAAATGGAGCCACAAAATCGAAGCAGTTATTATAACGCATGGCCATGAAGATCACATCGGTGCGTTGCCTTGGGTAAATAATTCTTCTTTTACTCGAGTACAAAATTCATCATGCTCGCTTGGCTATAATCCGCTGCTCACTTACTTTGGTCATATGCAAGCCAACTATCCTGTACCACAATTTGAGTCACAAATCATGTTAGAAAGCAGATGAGAATTTGGGTGCCTTGCTGACAAGTTAGATTTCTTGTGTATAGGCTGGTTATTTTGGTGCCTGACATGTCCATTTGTTTGCTCTTGATTTGATTTAATTCAAAACATAACTGCTAGTATTTTGTTTTGTTTGACAATGTTATAGCGTATCATCCATGAGATGTAGTGGTCAAGAGCTTTACAATGGTGAATTGGTGATACTAACCCAGGACTAGGATTACTTAGGAAGTAGAAACCATCCTAGCTCTTGCTTTAGCTCAAAGATGGGTAGTCTAGCTGTACAACACATCAACACCCTCCCCCTTGTTATGCACCAACCATCATAGCATTGTGCTACTAGCTACCAGCTGAGCCATTTGCGCTCATGATGTGACACACTCAACATTCCCAGCTCCAGATTTCCTTTTTCCTAATAACATACATCTTCAAAATTCAGAAATGGCCCCCAATGTCAATTGAATCCATGAAATGCACTGCCAACCCAATGCCACCTGTCATAGTGTTACGCAGAAATCATGTGTTGTCACTACTTGTTAAGCAAGATCTTCTAATTTGGAGGAAATAGTCTTGATCTTGTAGAACCGAGAAGTAGGAAAATGTTTCTTCTGTTAAATTATCTTGGCTTTAAAGGCGTAGCCGGAATTTGAATTATCTCAGTTTTAAAGGCATAGGTGGGACTTTAAGTCATTTTATTTTATTTAGTGATTTCCTTAGATTTTTGTGGCGTGTTAGATATACTTTAAGTTACTTTGAACAAGGCTTGTCCAAATAGAACACACTTAAATTATGCACGACTATGCCCATGCTTGTCATCTGGTTAGCTCTTCATCTGTATATTCTTATTTGTACAATGTCTGTCTTGCTTTTCATTGACACTGCTTAACATGGTATCTGGATATTATATATCTGAATTTTCTCATCTTCCAATTGCAATCCATCTTTGGAACTACCATACGCTCATCTTTCCCTTGTCTTTACTGTTGATAGGTTATCCCAGCACTGGATTCAACAACACCGATTTTTGCATCATCTTTTACTATGGAGGTAGCCCTCAATTCTGATTACTACTTGCATATTTCACAATGTCTAGTGTATCATAATTATTACTTGCATAGTTGTCAAATCTTCAAAAGTTTTGAGACGCATTTATTCATATTTGGGCAGCTAATAAAGAAGCGTTTGAAGGAGTTTGGGATTTTTCTCTCGTCCAGGCTTAAGGTTTTTAGAGTTAGAAAGAAATTTCAGGCTGGACCATTTGAAGTGGAACCTATCCGTGTAACTCATTCAATTCCTGACTGCTGCGGCTTAGTGCTTCGCTGTGGTGATGGCACAATTTTCCATACTGGTGACTGGAAAGTAAGTAATATCAGCAATGATTGTATACTCGATTTTCTCTAATTTTTACTATTATGTTTAACTTATTTTTCAATGGAAGATTGATGAATCACCAGTGGATGGAAAAATATTTGATCGACAAGCATTGGAGGAGCTCTCCAAAGAAGGCGTTACTCTTGTAAGTTGATCCAATATCAACTATGCCTCTGGACCAGATTTTTTTCAATGGTTTAGGTTCTTGACCTAGGTTGCACCTATACCATATGGGATACATAGATACGTCAACACAGCTACATGTATTATTTTTTTAAAAAAATATGTGCACATTATTAAAAAGCTGAAGAAATGTTGACCTAGGTCGCGCCTATACCGGTATCGGCTGTATGAGAAGCTCTCTGTTGATATGTTCCTAACAGTATGTTTCTTTTTTTTGCTCTTCTAATGCAAGATGATGAGCGACTCAACAAATGTCCTATCCCCTGGAAGATCCATCAGTGAATCTGTTGTTGCCGGTGCATTGCTGCGACATATTTCAGAAGCAAAAGGAAGAGTAATTACAACACAATTTGCTTCAAACATACATCGCATTGGGAGCATCAAAGCTGCAGCAGACTTAACTGGTCGAAAGCTGGTAAACTTTGTGACCCCTAATTCAACAGATAATGTCACTATACCTTGTTCAATTTGGATGATGTTTTTAGTTTTTACTAGTTTGTAGTTTTGATAAACTGGAACAGGTATTTGTTGGAATGTCACTCAGGACTTACCTTGATGCTGCTTTCAAGGATGGAAAGGCACCACTGGATCCATCAACCTTGGTATGCAGCAACTTTATTAGCGTAATCACATATTCTTTGTGTTGAATTGCTGATTGTTGTGAATGATGCAATTTTTGGAACGGCCTTTTTACCGTCCTTCTGGTGATCAGTGCAGTTGATATTCTGGAATTTAGATAAGCTGACGTCCTTTGTCAGAACAATTTGTTTTCAGCACCCCTTTTATTAGCTTCAGCAGCTATCTACTTTACCTCCAATGTTTTTGTACCTAACAAAGAAAAATATATATGATGCTTCTATGAGTGTACTGAGGGGGGCTTGAGTGCTAGTTGTAGCAGTTCTGTGCTCCTAGAGTAGCTTGATGCTTGATTGTATTCTGTTCAGGTGAAGCGCATCTTGTTTTCATCAACCTTTCTACTCTGTTTCCCTCTTAATAAACTTTGGTCGGCAATTCCTCTGCTGTCCCGGCAAACAAAAAAGCATATACAGTAATACACCAAATTTTGTCTTTTGGAATCTTGGTAAACTAGCAAGCACTATCTATTTGTCTTGGACAAAGTGCACTTAAAAGAGACTACTGGTTCCTGTTGAGGGGACTTAGAGTTTGTGAACACATAAATATACAGAAGGTTCTAAAAATCGGTAACTGGTACTCGACAGATCACCCAACCTAGTAGTAATTATATGGCATAATCGGCATATTATGTGGCATAACCAGCCTGATTATGCAGATATCTGGCTAACAGGTAGGGGCACCTGTTACTTTATACGGCCGAGTATACGGCCTAATAGACCCATTTTTAGAACACTATATACAGTGAACAACTATAATGTCACTAGGTGCGCACAATGTTGCTTAGGTGTCCCAATGATTATGAGTAATGCACTAGCTTGATGGTGAGTTATTTTCCTTTATCATGATGGTTTACCTTTAGTCAATAAATATGCGTATACTGCATAATGTGTCTCTCTTGGTACAATCTATTGATATTATGTGTGATGATATCAAAGAATGAAGTCCTCCTAATTGCACAGTAGGATCATTCTACAGGTTAAGGTAGAGGACATGGATGCCTATGCCCCCAAAGATCTTTTAGTCGTTACTACAGGTTCACAAGTAAGACTTGCAGGCTAAGAGATCTTCAGTTTCAGTTGCTCATTCACCACCTTATAATTCTTGCATCTCTATATCAAATTTGTCCAGGCAGAGCCACGTGCGGCTCTAAATCTTGCATCTTATGGGGGAAGCCATGCTCTTAAACTATCCAAAGAGGACGTCCTTCTGTATTCAGCTAAGGTATTGCTACTCTCTTCATTGTCTTGTTTTCAAAACCTTTGAGATTAGTCACATGGGACATAGTCATACATGTTAGCTATCCACACTTGTTCAATGTGGGTACATTGATGTGCGCTCTTGATGCTTATGTTCTGAGGAAAATTGGTTCTTTCTAGTATTTGTGGACATTTACAAATTAAAACATCTTTGCTTTTAATCAAGATACATGCAATGGCACCAAATGCATTAGTGAAAAAAACATTTGGAAATAATCTACCTCTGTGTATGAGTGTGAGTCAATTGGCTTCTCTTTTGAGTGTTAGCATTGCAAATAATCTCATCATGTATATGCTTTTCTTTCTAGGTTATTCCTGGAAATGAGTCGCGGGTAATGAAGATGTTAAATCGCCTCACTGATCTTGGCCCAAAAATTGTTATGGGTAAAGATTCTGGCCTCCATACCTCTGGGCATGCCTATCACGATGAACTGGTATGTTTTCCTTCTCCTATGCTGGTTTCTGTTCTTTGATGTGATCCCATGTCCCAGCAATTTAGTTCATTTTTGTTGCAATAGCATTAGTGTCCCCAATCTCCTTGTTAATGGTGTTGTGACTTGTGATGTTGCCTTGAGATGAGATGACATGCCTTTGAATCATTGTTTCCAGGAGGAAGTTCTACAGATTGTTAAACCGCAGCATTTCTTACCTGTTCATGGAGAACTCCTGTTTCTCAAAGAACATGAATTACTTGGAAGATCAACTGGCATAAGGCACACCACTGTAAGTAATCTCTTCCATGGTTTAGGTATCTTGGTGCTATGAACTTGTATGCTAAGGCCTAAGGGAGAGAATACGCAAGAGGTTCTCAGTCTGCAGAAGTTGTGGTATTTCAACAAACATTTTTTCTGTAGCCTTTGCTCTTTCTAAAAACCATTATAATCAGAAATTACTTGTACAAACCAAAATAAGCTCTAATTATTATTCACTAAAAGCATTAACTAATCAGAGCTGTGTTTTTCTCCTCTTTTGCCTTTTTAGTGTATTTATCCATGCAGCAAGAAATGCAGTGCACTTTCTGCTAGGCTAGCACCGAAGTATCCGCAAAGGAACTTGTTTTTGCTTCATAGTTCATAGATACATACATATTCTCATTCTTTGGTCAGGATGATTGCCATCATATAGATATGGTCTGTACTCTTTATTTAGCTCATGTATGTTAGCAAGCGGTAGGGTTCTTAGATTGCTTACTTTAATTGCAGGTAATTAAAAACGGAGAGATGCTTGGTGTGTCACATCTAAGAAACAGAAGGGTTTTGTCCAATGGGTTTGTTTCATTAGGGAAGGAGGATTTTCAGGTGAATCATTTATTTTCTACCATCTCTTTTCTTGTCTTTAACTGCTGTGAAGTCTAACGTGATGCATTGGATGTTATAGCTAATGTATAGTGATGGTGATAAGGCTTTTGGAACATCCACTGATCTCTGCATTGATGAGAGATTAAGGATTGCATCTGATGGCATTATTTTTGTCAGGTAATTTCTTACACATAGCATTTGTTATGTTGTTTATCTTCATTCTTCAGCAAAATTTTTTTGCGTTAGTCAAATCAGAAAATGCTTTTATGTTGAGACTTTGCTATTGTGGAAATAGTAAAACCGTATCCGGTGTTTGTTGTTGAGTAGGTACACCTAAACATATTACTTATTTTCTCTTGCAGCATGGAGATCTTCCGACCTCAGAAGGAACTTGCTTCACCAGAGTCAGGCTTGAAAGGAAAATTTAAAATAATATCGCGATGTCTATGGCTTGATAATGGAAGACTATTAGATGCACTATACAAAGCTGCACATGCTGCATTATCAAGTTGTCCTGTGAATTGCCCACTTAGTCACATGGAGAGGATGGTATCCGAAATCTTGAGGAAAATGGTAAGGAAATATAGTGGGAAGAGGCCTGACGTCATCGCCATTGCCACGGAGAACACCACAGTAGGTTTCACTGAAAACTTGGAAGCTAAATCATCTGGAAAGTTTGGGCCTTCCTCAGCTACTAGGCATCTCAGCAGGAGTCCACGTAGGAGTCATGAAGACAGTGATAAAACATACCCGGAGAACCCAGAGGGGGAGGCTGAAGGTACTATAAGCATCTAGTATCTTATGTATTTCCTTCGAAAATATTTACGGTTGGAATTTTACACGCTGGTTTGTTAGTTCAATGTTCAGTACTTCATGTAGTTTCTGCATTGATTCCATGCATTTTTACGTTCTGGTATAAGATGTGTTGACACTTGACACTGTCATTACTTTGTTACTCAGCGGGCCTCCCTGAGGTCGTGAGAACACCTGACGACGCAACCACTAGCTCCAATGGTGAAGCATTCTTCTCTTCAGATTTGCATCAGCCTAAAACACTAGAGCATTTTTGGGAGTCATTCAAATCCCCTACAGCTGTAAAAATTGCAAGAATTGTCAATGGTTCAGCTCAAGGCAACCAACCAAAGCTCAGCAAGATCAGCATAATGGGTGAGGGGACTAGCAAGCCATCTCCTGCTGCTCCAGCAAAATCTTCAAAAAAGAACAAGTGGAAGCCTGAGGAAATTAAGAGCTTAATACAGATGCGTGGTGAAATGAACGAGAAATTTCAGACCGTGAAAGGAAGAATGGTTCTGTGGGAAGAGATATCTTGTAGCTTGTTGAACCAGGGAATAAGCCGTACACCAGCACAGTGCAAATCTCTGTGGACATCATTGGTTCAGAAGTACGAGGTAGATCAAACCTTTGAAGATTTGGCATAAATTTAATCTCAGCATCGTCATTTTTTCTTTTCATGCATGATAACTTATATGTATTGTAGCTCAATACCAAACAATATGAAGTAATCCCCTTTCGTTTGTATTTGTTTGGTAGGAAAACAAGAAGGATGAGGAGAGCATGAAGACGTGGCCGTATTTCTCGGCCATGGATAGGGTTCTATCACGCGATGGGGAAATGGCAACAAAATGAACACAAAGCTGTAGTAGCTTAGTGATGGTAGTGATTTGGGAGGTTGGCATCCATTGCATAAGAATGAGATGCCTGGATTAGCTAAGCTAGGTTACCAAGTCACCATGAGTGGGCTAGCTGATGTATGATCAACAACTATATTTAGTTATTGATTAGTTACTTCTGTTGGAGCATTATTTTCTGTGTAACTAGCAAGACCTCATCCAGAACTCCGATCGAGAGTGAACTAGGGAGTAGAAGGTAGTATTTCGCCAATCTGAACCTTGAGCCAGGTTCAGTCCTCAGGGAGGGTCCTGCTCAGGTCAGCCCATTTGGCGCACCATATCACACATGATACACGATCAAACTAGTCAAGTATCATATTACCATATATGCATGTATGTTCCCATCCTGACCGCATTAATTTCTTGTTTTGCACGCCTCCTAAACTTGAACAAAGTAGTCTCTTGTCCTTGTGAGGCCAGGATTACGACTGGCTAGCATTGCAGTTTGAAGAGGTTCAGGCCTGTTTAGAAAGCTGGAATTCTGAACTATTTTTTGTGAAATTCCTCTATTTCAAACGGGTCCATCTCCTTGGAGTACGGTTGAGACGACAGCAGCTTCTGGCAAGAAATCCTGGGTCACCCCGTGGAACGCAAAGGTGGCAATGAATAAAACAGTCCGTTTATCTTTCTGCTTCTTCCCGATTATTGAAATTTGACAGAATCAAAGGTTGAAAAATGTCTAAGCTGATTGCTCAATAGAATTGACTACAAGAAAAAGGATAGAATTCAAGTCACCGCAGAATCTTCCAGTCATGAATTCTTCACAGCTTTGAAGTAGAGCAATATTTTCAGACTTTCAAGTGGAATCATACACAAACGAATCTATCATGTCAGCCGGTGCTTGTTATGCCAGGTATCCGCAAGGATTTTGAAGTATTCAGTGATGTCTCGGTAAGGATTTGGTTGCGTTCTGATGCAAGAATGCAAGGTGGTAGCCTATGTATCACGCCAGTTGAGGCCTCATGAGTGCAACTATTCCACTCATGACTTGAAGTTAGCCGCAGTGGTTCATGTTTTGAAAATATGGCGGCATTATCTTATTAGAAACCGTTGTGAAGTTTACATGGAACATAAGAGCTTGAAGTATATTTTCACTTAGGCAGAGCTCAACCTAAGGCGGCGAAAATGGTTAGAGCTGATCAAAGGTTATAACCTTGGGATCTATTACCATCCAGGCAAGGCCAATATTGTAGCAGATATATTGAGCAAAAAGACCTATGTGAACTACACTTTGGCATAAGAGGTTCAGACGCAACTTCAGAAGGGAGCTGCCTGTCTTAGCTTGAATCCGGTAGACCAGAGTACTCTTGCAACCCTGAAAATTCAACCCACCTTACCAGTGGCGGATCCAGGAAAATTTTTTGGAGGGGCTGAAGTACCTTCAGCTCGACCTTAGCCCCTTCTACATTATACATCCATGGCTAAAAGTTTAGGGGGGGGCTCCAGGGGGGCTCCAAGGGTCTGGTAGCGGTAGGGGGGGCTCGAGCCCGCCCGCCCCACCGCTGGATCCGCCCCTGCACCTTACCATATCAGATTAAGGAAGCCCAAAAAGTGGATGAAGATATCCAAGAGATAAAGAAAAACATGAGAAAAAAAGAAAAGTCACCGGTTTTAGTGAGGATGAGCATGGAACCGTTTGGTTCGAGAATTATATCTGTGTGCCCAATAACAAAGAGATTAAAGATATGATTTTGCGAGAAACCCATGACACTCCTTACTCTATCTACCTAGGTCGTACAAAGATGTACTAGGTCCTTAAAGAAAGATATTAGTGGGTCAACATGAAGAGAGAAATCACTGAGTATATTGATGCCTGTGACACCTGCCAAAAGGTCAAGGGAAATCATTAGAGACTGACTTTTGCAGCCCTTGCCAATTCTTGACTGGAAGTGGGAAAAGATTGGCATGGACTTCATCACCAGATTGCCCAGAACTCAGTTAGGTTATGATTCTATATGGGTAGTGATAGATCATCTGACTAAGGTAGCTCACTTCATACCGGTCAAAACTACCTATTCTAGGGCATGTTAGCAGAGCTATACATGTCTAGAATTGCATGCCTGCATGGAGTCCCTAAGAAGATTGTGTCAGATCGAGGAAGCCAGTTTACCTCTTGATTATGGCAGAAGCTTCATGAAGAGTTAAGGAGCAAGCTTAACTTCAGCACCGCTTACCACCCTTAGACCGATGGTCAGACTGAGCAAGTCAACCAAGTGCTAGAGGACATGTTGAGAGCTTGTGTGTTGCATTTTGGAGATAGTTGGGATCGTGCCCTATCCTATACCGAGTTCTCCTACAACAACAGCTACTAAGTCAGTCTCTAGATGGCACCCTTTGAAGCACTTTACGGAAGAAAGTGTAAAACTTCGATGTTGTGGGATCGATTAGAGGAATCTCAAGACCCTAGACCAAATCTGCTCTAAGACTCTGAAGAGAAAGTCAGAAAGATCAAGGACAGACTAAAG
Source organism: Dendrocalamus sinicus (assembly GCA_036346575.1). Classification (NCBI taxonomy): domain Eukaryota; kingdom Viridiplantae; phylum Streptophyta; class Magnoliopsida; order Poales; family Poaceae; genus Dendrocalamus; species Dendrocalamus sinicus. The sequence continues at coordinate 26,785,200 of CM070644.1, forward strand.
ATATTCCAGTCCCGACAGAAGAGCTATGCTGATAATCGTCACTGAGACTTGACCTTCGAAGTGGGTGACTTGTTTACCTTAGGGTATCCCCACTTAGAGGAGTCAAGAGGTTTTAAACCATGAGAAAGCTTGCACTGAGATTCATGAGACCATTCAAGATCTTGAGCCGCAGAAGAGAAGTCATGTACCAGTTGGAGTTGCTACCAACTATGATTGGAGTACATGACATCTTCCATGTATCCCAATTAAAGAAGTGTTTTCGAGTACCCACAGAGTAGGCAGCGCTTGAGACCCTTGATCTTCAAAAGGACCTTACCTATAGGAAATAGCCAATCAAGATCCTTGAGACAGCAAAACGCTAGACCAGGAGGAAGACCATCCGTTTCTGAAAGGTGCAATGGAGCAATCATTCAGTGGATGAAGCCACTTGGGATCGAGAGGACGATTTGAAGGCCAACCATCCCCACCTCTTTTGCTAGCCTATTCAAATCTCGAGGTTGAGATTTTATTAAGGGGGAGTAGGTTTGTGACATCCCAAAATTTTAATTTAATTGGATTTTTTATTTTATATTTTATTTTTTTATTTTAGCCTAAACAAAGATATATTAAAACTTGTGTTGTTTGTAGACAAATCAAGTTGATTTTATTTTTATTGAGTTTCTTGCGAAATCTAGTATTTTTGATAATTTTCTGGGATTTATTTGGAGTTTTCTGCTATTTTCTAGTCTTTTATTTGATTTTCAGGAGTTTCTAAAAAACAGAAAAGGATTTTAAAGTCTCTCCCTCTACTAGGTCGACATGTGGCCATCCCAGATCTTTCTCGCCACCACATGATGCCATCCTGTTCTACCCCCGTGCCTATTTGTTATGACATCTTTGACATTGTTTTAATAGGCCATGTTGATCCTAGTTTGCAAATAAAATGTTATTATTTTAAATTATATTACATGCTTAATTTTATTCCTTGTATTTCAATTCTAGTTTAAATTTAGTTAATGCATATTCGTTATGACACCTTTGACATTGCAAATCCTTGTACCTTGTCACCCTACATTAAAACTCTAGTTAGTACACTAGTATTAGTTAGAACATTTGTAGCAAATACTTAGACCTGCTTAGAAATAATTTTAGCTTTGGGATAACTTTTTCGTATAAAATAATAAGCTTTTAAAATGTATTCTTGACTTTGGTGAGTTTTGCCTTGTACCAAATACCGATCGATCATCCCACAGCCTTTTGCTTGAGTTTGTACACCCATTTGCAGTCAACAATATTGCGACCATGTTGTGGAGGCACAAGGAGCCAAGTCTTGTTCTTCATGAGAGCAACATACTCAACGTCCATAAGAGCCTTCCACTTGGGATGCTCCAAAGCTTTGATGTGTGACGTCGGCTCAAGAGTTGTTGAAAATATGCGCCGATTCAACAGATAACAAACTGTTCTATTGGTATACTTTTGATGGCCCAAACCAAGGAACTCACGCACACAAACACGAGGAAGGATACAATAGCACGCAAAGAGAAGAACACGATATGGTTGTGGTGCCACAATAGCTTAGCACGACGCTTTTTTCCTTTTCTCTTCTTTTTTTCTCATCTAAAATATATTACATGCCTCCTATTTATATAGCCTAGGGCTCTCCAACTTACACAAATACTGGACTCTATCTCCAAATTGAACGTGTGCTAGACTCTATCTCTAAGTTGAACATGGGCAACTGATTCTATGTCAGGATTATTCCCAACATTCTCCCCCTAATCTTGATTTAATATACTCCTAGTTTAGTCTTAATGCATGGTCTGAACTTCCAGCTATGCCTCCACATGAAGCAGTTTACGTGCAAACTAAACACATAGTTATATATAGGAACTCAACTAGTACACATCTATCTACATGCAAAGACTCTAACTTGACTACCAAAAAACTAATATGACACCTTGTTGCTTCAGCATCAAGAGTACTGCTTGTTCATCTTCAGCATCTGCCACAATTAAGTGTGCCTCTTTCTTCTCCTTCCTCGCTTATGGCATTCAAAAGCAAAGTGCCCATAGTCTTGACAATTGTAGCAGCGAACCTTCGCGTTGTCAAACTTGCAGTTCTTCTTGCCAGAGTTGTTAGCACCCCCTTTCTTCTTGGCCCTGGACTCCCACTCGACACGGGTGAGTAGCAAGTGCTCACCTTCCTCGTCACAACCCTATCCCTTCACATGTTCCTCATATGCCTTCAATCGCCCCACCATCTCCACAAGCGTCATCGTCTTGACATCACCAAATTGCTCAATGATGGCAATGATTTGCAGGAATTTGTCGGGGATGGCACAAAAAAAACTTCTTCATGATGGTGCACTCCTACACCTTGTCTCCGAGGACACGAATCTCATTGACGACGGTAATTAGCTTCATGGAGAAGTTATTGATGAACCTCATATCCTTCATGTACATCATGTCGAACTCACTTTTTAGGGTTTATACTTGCACCTCCTTGACAGGATCAGCACTAATGTGCATCTCCTTCAAGTTGTCCCAGTCTCCTTGGCCGTCTCCTTTTAGACCAAGACCATCATCATGGCCTCGGGCACGCCTTGGAATATGGCAGCAAGAGCCATATGATCCTTGCGCTTGTCGACCAGCTCATTTCCCTCCATTGCCCCCACACCCCTTGTGCATGCATGAACACCTTCATCTTCATCGCACAAGACCCATAGTTGCTCTCCGTGAGCATTAGGTATTGGAGGGACACCGATCCCTCCTTCACTGGTGTCTTGAACACTGCATGTCCGAGATGTTAGGCGTGACGCGCTACACCACGACCCTACTGATGGTGAAGGCGTCGTGTGCTACCTACCTCCCACAACGCTGGTGAAACCAAGTCACTAGTCAGACCGGGCTGCAATCTGCAGGTCAGACCACATGCCTCACCGGGAGCATGGCACCTCGCCCAAAGTTGTCGCTTCCTCGCCCATAGTCGCTGCTTCCTTCAGCTCTGATACCAAGTGATGGCCTAGAACAAGGAACTCACTTACACAAACACGATGAAGGACATAATAGCAAACAGAGTGAAGAACACGATACGGTTGTGGTGCCGCAACAGTTTAGCACAATGCTTTTTTTCCTTTTCTCTTCTTTTTTCTCATCTAAAACAGAAAACATGCCTTCTATTTATGTAGTCTAGGACTCTCCAATTTACATAAATACTGAACTCTATCTCTAAATTGAACATATACTAGACTCTATCTCTAAGTTGAATATGGCTTTAACTTGGGCAGCCGAGGTTGCACCACATTATTTTGCAAATGAGTGTGCACTCGTGGCTGCTGCTGTGGCCCCCCGTTTGGGGCATGCTCGAGAGGAGTGATGCCTCCTGTACCATCTGACTGAGAAGAAGGGTCGCCCATCGCACTTGTGGACTGAGAAACATGGCTCACAGAATCATCGTTAGTAACAACAGACAGGCTTTCTGTTCAGCTTCACGGGGGCGAAGTGGCTAAATGACGGTGTCGGCAATACACCGGAGGAGGAAGATTGCAACGCACCAAAGGTGTCGCTCGAGAGAGACCCAGAGCTGGCCATGGTGTTCGAACCAAGCTCTGATAGCATGAAAAACTACTAGTTTTCCGCAAGGACCTTCTCTGAAGTCGTTCAGTTATATATTGATCAACGATACACGGAGAGATTACAGACAGCAACAAGATTATGCGGTTGCTCGACGCATTACACGCGTGCCGAACAGCGGAACAGTATTTACAATATTACAACCGGGTATTGCCGTATGTTACGAGGAACTCAGCAAGAAAATCTTATGTGCAGTGCTCGGTAGATATACGAGTATCTGTTCGTTTAACAATAAAAATGCTCAAAACAAAACGGCTGTCGATTGATCCGTGAAGTGTGAACCCCACAGTCGCAGCTGCATCGGATCTTTGAATTCCTCGGTGCACATTTCTGCAAACTTGCATTACATGGGATCGACAACAGTACGTGGCGGAGATGAGGAGACAGATTTGGACGGCTCAGAAAGGTGCAAATGCATCGATCGATCGGATCGTTGCGTGCGGCACCGACGCTAGCTCCTCACGCGTCTCGTCTGCTCGCCCCTCGCGACGATAGCGTGGGACGCGCAGCCACGCGAGCGCGAAAGCTGGGAATGGAAAGAGTCGATCGGTCGATGCAGCCATGCATGGGATATTGGGACGGGGCCTCGATCTCCATCGTATTCGTACGTCGCCGTCGTCGTCTACTGCTACGAGTCACTACGGAAAGGCACTGGCAGCCATGCATGCATGCACAGATCGACGCACTGCAGCGCTGTCTTTTATTCACTGCTGTAAATGCCTGCGGCCTTCAGTTGTTACCGCACCCATCGATCCTTCGATGTGACGGTGCAACTCGATCGATATATCTCAGTTCGGCGAGTCTAAACCTTTTCCACTTTGTGCTACGTTCCATAGCTTTTAAACAATACTTCTTTTTAATATGGATATATAGCTAAGTTATAGCAGATATTGTATCGAGTTTAACTATATTAATTAAAATTATATATAATTATTTTTCTCTATATACTGTCTCCTACGAACAATTAAAATTTAAAAACCCAAACTCAAAAACCAAACCCGTAACCAAAGATGAGAGATCCAACACTGTGCTTGCTCGCTGTTCCTGCAGGCACTGTCTCATGCCGTGAATAGCCATGCATAGCATAATGATCCTTCTGTTGGCAGCAAGGGATTCATGAGAGAAACAGGCCTAGCTGGATTTATTTTGCAGGGTATGTGTAAGCTTTCTCTGATAGGAATGACATCGTGTCCGCCTTTCCGCTTGCATCTTGTCGCGGCCGTCAGAGGATCATATATGCCGCCAACTTTACATGTGTACTGCGCAAGAATTTATTTTAAAAGATTACAGCACATCACGCTTGAAAATTTTCCATAGTGTATACGACATTTCTTCCGGTGGTTGTCAGTGATTGTTTACAATGACGTAGGACCATTGTCAGTAATTAGAATGAGTGAATAATTATTTAAAGTTTTTTCTAATGGTATTTAATATCTTCACTTAAATGACTATAAGAGCCATTAAATTTAGATTACACTAGCCAGGGCCGTACCTACGATTTGGAGGACCCTGAACGAAACGCGTGATGTGCCCTAAAATTCGAGAAAATAAGGGTGTGTTTGGTTGCTGGGATGGAGTAGGATGGGATGGGGATGGGATGAGATGGTTCCACAAAAAAAGTGGAACCATATGGTCCAGCATCTAAGAAAAATATTCTCTAAATTTGCACAGGCTCATCCCACTTTGGACCATTTCATCCCACCCCATCCCTCAAACCAAACATATGGATAGGCTTGGTCAAAGGAACCATCCCATTCTATCTCACTCCATCCCAGCAACCAAACACACCCTAATATAACGAAAGCATACTTTTACTTAATTATAAAGCTTCAAAATATGCGTTGTTCTTACACTACTAAGAAGTAAGAACATACCAAATCTTAATGTTAAAACAATAAAAGTAGTACTCAAGCAACAAACTGACCTTATGTTCTACTGAAAAGCATCATTCTTTTAGTATTCTTTTAGCGATGGTAGGCAGTGCCGGACTGCCGGCGTCGGCGTGCCGTAGAAGCGTAGCGCAGTCCTAGCAGCAGCGCGAGAATCTGCTTTGCGGCACGGGGAAAACGAAACGTAGCCGACCAATTCTCTGTACGCATGGGAAGCCAAGGAGTCAAGGACCCAAGCAGGCTGGTGGGCATGGCGGATGGCCATGGGCCTTACGTTGGGCCAATACTCCAATTAACAAACCAGTGATTGCAGGCCTGACCGCATCTTAGTTTTTCTATTCAAGGATTAACTATTGCTAATTACTACTTAGTGTAAATTTGGAGGCCCTGAAATTTTGGGGGCCCTGAACAGTTGCCCACCCTGCTCCTGCTAATGTACAGGCCTGACACTAGCTATACTTTATCAAAATAAGGCTAAAGACATAAACCAACGAAATCAACACTTTTCAGCCTAAGGTCGGTCTGATCGCAATGAATGACCGATCTGACTACCACGGCTAGTCTAACCATAGGTACAAGGCCGATCTGATCGGTGGGGCCTGTCTGACCGTAGATCTAGGGTTGGTCTAATAGCTCCTCTGTTCCCTGACCTAAAAGCCTCTCGTGACAAAACTCAAATCTCAAAAACTTGTTCAAATCTCAGCTAAACACTTTCAAATTTTGCATATGACTACAAACCTAAACCAATCAAGAATTACAAAGTTTTTGGGCTCAATTTTACTAAATTGAACAGAATCAAAACTAGTTCACAAGGACACCAAAAACCCTAGAACTCAAATTATTTTTTGCTCGTAAATTTCTAAAACACGAGGTCTTCGAGGTCAATTCTCATATATCATAGTAAGATAATTTAAGAAAGAAATGAGGCTAAAACTCTCATAAATACGAAATCACAAATCTAACTCAAAAACAAGTAAACCCAAGCAAGAATGCAAACAAAAACACAATTGAGACAAAACTTTGATTTGTTTTCAATGAAGGATGAAGTTTACATACTTATGGATGATTACAAAGATGCAGTTAAAGCACCACTCTTTTTCTCTTTCAATATTTCTCTCTCAAATTGTGGAAGGAGACAATGTGGTAGAATAAAAATCTAAGCCCTAGAATCTTTGGATCTACCACCTTCTCCCCTCCCCTTTAATGATCAGCAACAACTCTAATGGGTCCAACCCATTAAGACTACTGGAGAAACCTGTCAACCCCACTAACATGAGTTTTACACAGTCACACATGCTTATCAAAACGTTTACAAGATTTAACCCGGTAACCCTTTAGCGATTGATCAACTTGTCAATTCTAGCTCTCTTTAATCTAAACTACTCCTTTGCGCCTCCTCGTGTCGCAGTTTTGATCAAGATACCAAACCGGTATTTGGCCAACTACCAAATACTTTCGACGAAGATTCTTAACACCTTCTCTTAACTCCATCTTCACCTTCACCTTGAAGCCCATAGTGCCTATGACTAAGTAGTACATCTTTACGCATTCAGTCTCTCCTGAATCATTTCTACGTGCATTGGCTTCGTCACTTGGTGCACTACATGTACCAGCTCGCCTCTCTATGATCCTTATCTTCTCTATGCTCCCCACTTGAGCCACAAAGCCTCAACCAGATTTATATGATCGCTCAGACTTCAGCTCCCCCACCTAGTCCTGATCTATTGCCGTCGACAGCTAACGTTCTTCAAGCCACATGCATATCCAAAGACCAAGTGACCATCTCGAGCATAATTTCTATTCACTTCACTCATGTTAGTCAAAACTATGCATCATGCAACACCACACAACCATCCAATGGCACCCATACTGTGCACACACTCAACAACCATTTTCATTGCTCTCTGGCTGCACTCACCAGTCTGACTGCACTCCGTATGGCTGTAGGACCACACTGGTTAGGCTGCCAACAATCAGCCAGTGTGACTGGCCCACCAGTGTAGCCGCATCTTCAATGTTGGTCACACCATCCAGCTTGATTCCGATCCAACCGCCAACACCGGCTAATCAGATCTCGCATGTCCAATTCCAAAACACACTCTCTGGGAAAAAAAAGTAGCCACCAACTAGAAATCGGTCACACCGCACCAGCAGTCTGACTCTGACTACCAACCTAAGTCCTGTCACACTGGACCGACGGTTAGACCGCCAACACCTGGGCAGTCAGATCACCTTTGACAGATAGCAACTTTGAAATCTAATTTTTTTTTTAATTTTCATAAAATTTAAATTCAACTCAATTAAAATACCAATTATTCATCACAAAAATATTATATACATCTCTCGAATAGCAATAGCAAGCTTCTCTAGAGCTAAAGCATATGGTTATTAACGTCGTACGCGCGCACACGGATGCGTCTGACAATGACCATGGCTTTATATTCCTAACCGTCAATGAAGGCGATACTGTGGTCAACAATAACACTCCATGTTGCTTCTTAGGAAAGAAACTTGCTTATGCACACCATCCTTCATCTTCCGGCATGTTCTTTTCAGCTACAGCTTATGACTTTTAATTGAAATTTTTGAATTTTAGTTATTTACGATATAGATTACAGAGAGACATATACTCACTTGCGATTTTGGCTGGTACAGATGTTAGGTTTTTAACGTGTAGATCGTTTAAATTATAGACTCCGTTTGGAAGTTAGGTACTATAACAGAAGCCAAAAGCCGAAAAGCATTCTTCTCGCGGAGCAAACAGTGCTAGGCCGTTTATTGCAAGACTTTTGCTTGGTACAATACAAACACTGAATAATGCTGCGTTTGAATTGTACAGGGCAAGGACAACATATCTCCAAGGCCGCAAAATTCTTCCCGTGCGTTTGATATTTGAGCAGTACAAGACAGGTCATAAAGTCAACCATGCGTGTCGGCTTGGATTGCTCCTGGCCTACCGTTCCTAGCTTTTCCCTTGCGAGTTGCGACCAAACTCGTTCGGCGAGAGGTTTTTGCAGTTGTTAAGTCGTCTGTGAAGGGGAAAAAAAACAAGGACAACTATCCATCTTGTCACATCGCTGCTCGTCCTTTTTGTTCAATATCGCAAGCAAAACCTCCCTCCCAAGTCTTACATCTCATCTACTACACAGCAGTATAATTTATTAAATGTCGAAGAAAGCTACCGGAACAATTCCACTTTGGCTGTGGAAGATTAGTGCCTAATATGGCTTCAGCTTCGGGCTTCAGCTTATTTTTGTATTATTCATAAATTTCGTCTTTTTCTGAACTTTTAACTTTTTTTTGAGTTTTTTACCGGTTCTTTTTTTCCTCGTATTTGTTTACATTATACGTGATGGGCTAATATGTTTTTTCTATTTTTAAATTTTTTTTAAATTTAATTATGGTAAATAAGTCTCTGTCACCATGATGCTTTTTTCACCAACACAGATGTTTTCAGCCATAAGCCATGAGGCTTTCAGCCGAACCGATCACCACCATAAAAGTGAGAATAAACAGATCTTTGAAATCCAACTAATGATTAGAGAGTCTAATTCTAACATCTTTAGTCTAATAGACATTAGTATATAAACATTTAATAAATCATGACACTAAGGGACTTTCGGTGTACGGTAAAAATAACAGTGAATAGCTGATATATAAAATCAAAGATTATTATAATAGTCCTATATTGATTATTGAAGAGAAAAAATATAATGTAAAAATAAAGAAGTCACGTACTGACAAGTTAGGGGCTGTTCTTTTTTACTGCGGTTTATGGTTTTTGGCTGAAATTTTTGAATTTTGGTTGTTTGTGACAGAGATTACAGAGAGAGATACTTACTTGCGATTTTGGTTGATACAGACTTTTAACGTATACTATAATTAACTTGTAGATCTCGTCTTAAAAAAATACTCTATTTAAAAGTTAGATAATATAACAAAAGTTAAATACCGCCTTTAAAAACCGTAAAGAACACATCCTTAACTCTCCGTGTGAGACCAACATTAGCCCGGATCATCTTGCTTGCTGCTTGCAGGTAATATGAGAGCAGTAGTCAAAGGCTGACGAGGCACATTGTACATTGCATGTACAAGTACAGCAGCATCTAATATTTCCGATAGGCTCTTGAGTTGCCAAAAAAAATGGCCATTAATGCCGCCGAAGAAACCGAAAGATGATGACAACGAAGAAAGAAAAAGGTGAGGAGGCGGCAGCTCGGATGAATCGATCGAACACGCCACTCCGGCATGTATAATCAATGACATCACAGTTTCTCAGAAAAATGAATCAATTATATACTTCACCTTTTTTTTTCAATCTGGCTATAGTAGTACTGTTAGTAAATGACAATCTGGCCATAGTAGTACAGAATGGAAAAAGGAAGAGAGGGTTGGTCAAAAAGTACACTAATGGTTGGGCACCCCATCCAAACTCCCCCAACATTTTGACAACTTCGACCTGCTTCTCTGCACCAACCAAGCCCATGATCAGCCAGCTGCTGCGAAGTCTTGGCAGCAGCTGCTTTCAGTTCTCTCTCTCTCTCTCTCTCTCTCTCTCTCTCTCTCCTCTGCTCCATCTGAAGTTCTGAACATGCAAGGCTTTGCATCTTGCATGCAGAAGCAATCACAGCATGCCTGCTTGGAGATGATCAGAGAAAGGTTGTAACTTTACTAGCATGTTGCATGATGTACCAGTGGTTGTACACTTGTACTATAGCTTTAGGAAAGCAAAAGAGAAAAAGGAGTGATTGCAACAGGTAGCTCTGCACAAAAAAGGAAGAGCATGGAGGGGAGCGAGCAAAGATTAAAAAGAACTTGTAGTACTACTAGAGCAAAGATTGAAACAACACCACCACCCGGTCTACCCAAAAAAAGGTTCATGTACATCCTAGCTACTACGTACCTTCTTCCAAGTATAACTACTACATGCTAGCTACAATCAAGAATTAACCATGGTGATATGATCCATATCTATGCATCTCTCGTCTTACTCTACATCTCTCTATGATCCCTTGATCATGGATTGCCCTGCTCCTCGGCTCCAATGGAGTTGTGCTGCCGCGACGGCCCGGAAGGCGGCACCAGCCCCCTCGCCAAGAACCCGAAGAAATGGTTGGAGCTGCCTCTGTCCAAGGGCTTTCCCTTGAACGGTTGCATGCCTCTCGAAGCCTGGCAACTCGACACCAGCGCAAGAAGCACAAGTAGGAACAGCCACCATAGCTGCACAAATGGCCTACTGCTTCTCGTTTGGGAACAGCCGGCCATGGAGAAGAGAACAAGAACACAACAGCAGGAGAGGTATGAGTTGATGGCAGATGAAGGTGCAGGAGTTAAATAAGTTTGTGCTGTTGTGAGTAGGGAGGAGGAGAGGAGAGCTGTGGGTGTGAGCAAGTGGTGAGGAAGGAAGAAAAGCGGGGGTGATATATGAGTTAGTGAGGGGGACAGGGCATAACGATGGGACAATACAAAAGTGGTGGTGATTACATTTATATAGCAGCATTAGCATAGCATCGCATGGAGCTGTGTTGAGGTAGGGACGTAGGGTGTCGTACCTTTTTCTACCTACAAGACAAGCACTTCTAACGTTCCGCTTATTTTAGGTTGAGTTTTTAATTTTTAATTTATTTTTTACTATTTATAAATTCTATCTTTTTTTTTTTACATTTTTGACTTTTTTTCAGTTTTTTGCTGGTTCTTTTTTCCTATATTTATTTGCATTATATGTGATAGGCTAATATGTTTTTTCTATTTTTAATTTTTTTTAAATTTAATTATGCTAAATAAGCCACCATCAACTACAGTGCAAAGTAAGTCAACTACAGTAAAAATTCAGCCATAAGTCAGGCTTATTCAACCCAATGAGCACAGTCTCATTCTGATAGAATCAGGATTTTTACTTCTTTTCTAATTCTGATAGAATCGGGATTTTTACTTCTTTTGTAGAAGAATTAGGAGGAAACGATAAGAAATGGTCATAGAGAACTTAAGCCACAAACTAACTAATCCAAAACAGAGGGTGCACAAGAGAATTCGAGGTTAGATTATTCTTTAGCATTAGATTCTTATATAAGACAAGGATCCAAGAGTTCTAAAAGGTTCGAGAGGTTGTGAGAGTGATAATCTCTTGTACTCTTTTGAGACTGTGCTTAAAAAATTTATGATTGGTTTCACCAAATCTTTCTATCTCGTTGTGATTATTTTAGCATCATTATTTCGGTTCTTTCCACGAGATTCATCTACTTCGTTCTTGATATCATTTACGCTCATACCGTATCTCACAACTCTGATCTGGTTTGAGTGTTGATGCGCATAAGGAGAGCTATCAAAGTATAACAAGTGGTATCAGAGCCAAGACCGAATTAATCTAATTTGTAAGAAGGTCAACAAAGCGTCAGGTGGTCCAAGATCAAGATCGATGCCAACGGTGTGGAGTCAAGTAGAGAAATTTGATGGTAGAGAAAATGTCAGTGTGTGGCAATGTGTGGTAAAGGATATCCTTGTCCAATAAGGGTTAATCGATACTCTTGAAAGGAACATACCGAAAAAGACGCCCATTGAAGACCGGAGTTTGATGAAGCAGAAGCCTGTCAGTATAATCTGTTTATGTCTCTCTGATGAGGTAAAGTACTCAGTGATCAAAGAGAACTTGCCAAAGAAATTATGGAGTAATTTAGAAGAATTGTATATGGCGAAGACACTGACATACCGATGGGTACTAAAGCAGCAACTATACAGGATGCGCATAGAGGAAGGCACACGATTCGTTGACCATCTTAATGTTTTCAACAAGCTTATCACACAGCTGACTAGTGTGAATGAGAAAATTGAGTAGAACGACATGGTCGTCATTTTAATTTCTTCTCTACCACCATCATGTGAGCAATTGGTGATAAGTATTCTCATCAGGAAAAATACTCTCGACTTCAATGAGACAGTTGCATATCTATTGGAGGTGGAGTCCTTGATTAAACTATCGAAATCTTCATCCACGGATGATCAAGCATTGACTGTTATACGTGTTGCATGCAAAAGCAAAAGTTACAAGAAGAAAAGGGCAAGAGCAAGGGCACGCGTGTATATTATTTATATGACGAGAAAGGTCATATGTTGAAAGACTGTTTGGGCATGCGTGTATATTATTTATATGACGAGAAAGGTCATATGTTGAAAGACTGTTTGAATTTGAAGCAAATGAGATGTGCATACTCAGTGGCAATAGTAAAAGGATTCAGACGTATTTTTCATCAATCAATTAGGAATTTCTCATAGATAAATATTATATTCAAGTTGTTGCTTCCATATATGTTCGACAAATAAGATATTCAACAAAGGATCTCTACGCTCAATGCATGAAACTGTTCACTTAGCAGATTGTAATGAGTATGTAGTCATTGAGATGGGAACGGTTATATTGGAGATGAATGATGGAGCACATCACATATTAACGGAAGTTCGATATGTTTCTGGCTTAAAGAAGAATCTAATATCTGTGAGATTGCTTGAACTTGAAGCTTGTGAGGTATCACTTCGAGATAGAGTCATGGAGTTACTTGTAAAGGGCAGGTAATCATGAAAAATATTTGAAGCAATGCAGGATATTGATTGATGGGTAATCATAAGGGAAATACAACCAATGGGAGATCCAGTAAAAATCATGATCAGGAGAAGGAAACCGTGTCATTAATGGTAGGTATTTGGATCTTATCTGTAGTTATATGCGGAACTGTAAATACATTTGCAAAATCTAGCAGGCACAAATGCGAAGGTGAGAGTTGTTGGAAAAAACATGGTGGGACCAACTACCCCATACTGGCGAGCAGGTGGAGCTCAAAGGCAGTACAAACCTATGGTAAGAAAGGCTATAGGAACATGAGGTGTGGTTAATCAAACTACGCAACAAAGAATCTCTTAGGTGGAGGGTCTGGGTAGGTTAGCCTAGACGCTCACACTTATATTGTGGTGATATGTATGAGCTTCTATGGTGAGAGCACTCTCAAAGATGGGGAAAAAAAGGAAAAGCAAAAAAAGACGGAACCGACTCGGAGCAAGTTCTTGGAGAAGCACAGTGACCTCAGTGAATAATAGTCAAGATGAAGACATTGAGGTATGGTGACTCATATCCTTCCTACTAAGACTTGGAGATATGTGATTTCTAGATGAATTCTAATAGGATTAGGACTCCTAATCCTATTAGGATTAAGATTCCTACTTTTATTTGCAAGAGAACTAGGGGTACTACATAAAGCCATGAAGATGGTTATGGAGAACCCAATCTACAAATTAACTCATCCAAGTAGAGAGCACGCAGAGGATTAGAGACTAGGCTATTCTTTAGTAGTAGATTCCTGTATAAGACAAGAACCCGAGAGTCCTAAAAATTTCAAGAGGGTTGTGAGAGAGCGATGATCATTTGTACTCTTCTGAGGTTATGCTTAAGAAATTCGTGGTCAGCTTCGCCAAATCTTTCTCTCATTGTGATTATTTCGGCGTCATTATTTTGGTTCTCTTCACGCGATTCATCTACTTTGTTCTTGGTATCGCTCACGCTTATTTTGTTTATCATAACTCTAATCCAATCTAGGGATTGCTGTGTATAAGGAGGGGTATCAAAATATAATAAGTTGATGAAACTTCAAAGTCCGAGGAAGAAGAAAGGGAGGATGTATAGCTCTATTCAGGCATTTGCCACGAGGCACCAGGAAAATGTATCCCTGAGGAAAAATAGGCCACATGATATCATTTTCTTGGAATTGATCCATCTTGACCGATGGTTTACTCATTTATTTGAGAAAAAAATAAACTTCTAGATGGATGATCGCTTCAGTCTTTTATCAATGATACTGTGATATGATCCGAAAAAGAGAATTCTATATGCAGTTCCACGATACATAGTAACAACAAACGTCAATTTCATTATGCACAATTGATGACTTTTTTCGGGAAAAAAGCCATGATTTTAGTGTATAGTTTTTAAAATTCCGTTTACAACTTATAGCTATAAGGTGGTGCGCCGCTTTGTTCATATATAATCCCAAAGCATGTCTAATAGCTAAAACGTTTACATAGCTGACCTCAACTATCCGTTTTATTCGACGATGTGCATAACTCTTTCCGGAGATGAGCCGTGTAGGAGTAGCCATGGTGTGGTGGTTGCCATGTTCGAGCGAGAATTTGTTGGGAGGTAGCAAATGTGGACCAGAGAAAAAAGTGATTGGAAGGAAGAGTGGGAGAGAGTACACAACAGTACAACACACAGGGGGGAGGGGGCAAAAGGAGAGGCAGTCTTGTGAGTAGATGTCCAAACGGTGAAACGGACATGCATGGCACACATGCGTACTCGTGGTTGAACCTGACTAACATGCATGGTATGACATTTATGAAATGGACGGTCAAAATTGTGCATTCGAGAGACTATGTAAGTCTAATGCTCTGTTTTGATCAGCTCAAAAGCCTTTAGTTTCTGATTTCCAGCTTTCACAAGCCAAAAGCTACTTGTTATGTGTCGACTTCTTAATTTTGGTTTTTTGGCTTTTTTTTCTTCTTTATTTCTTTGCATTGTCCGTAATGATATAAGTGTTTTTTTTAACTGAATAACTTAGAAAAAGCTAACCGTTACTATAATGTAATTTCAGTCGCTACAGTATAATTTTAGCCAGAAATTAAAAGCTAACAACCCGTTGAAGCGGCCCCTAAAGCATTGTTGGGTTGTCTGTAAAAGGAGTAAAAGTAACAGATATATGACCTGTTTGGAAGAGCTCCACCACTGAAAACGTGGATCTAGAGCAGCAGCTCCACCGTAGATCTGGGATCCCACCATGAAGTGTTTGGCTTGTATAGCAGCTCCAGATCCACGAAATTGAGGTTTTGGTGGGAATGGCCACTTTTGGTGGGATGGGGTGTGTAACCAGTGGCATTGGTGGGTAATTACCACCCAACTCCGCGGTGGAGTACCCCTTGAGGAGCTCCATGAAATCCATGGATCTGGCCCTCAGATCCAGGATTTTGGTGAATCCAGATTTCGTGGAGCTGGAATGTTTGGGTAAAATTTCGTGAAGTGAAGCTGTTTTTCGTAGATCTGAAGCTGATGAAGCTCTCCCAAACAGGCCCATACTACCAAGCACACGATTCGATGCCCTCGTCTCTATGACTCAATCGAATGTATGGAAGCAGGATTTGCCAATGTCATTGCCTGCTTCAGCCGACCCATCCAGTCCCCACGACACGCATCAGATCAGAGGAGTCATGAAGGAATTCGGCAAGACAACTTAAAAGAGGTGGCTGGAACACCACTTTTCTTTAAAGATGAGAGGAGTCAAGCAGGAATTCGGCAAGACAACTTAAAATACGTCACTGCCGTGTGGTTAGGTCCGGCTCAGAAAAGCTTATTTTGAGTGGCTTTTGGCTGAAAAGAAATGTATTTGGTTGAAAAAACATTGTAACTGACGAAGGCTTATTTAGCTTAATTAAATCTAAAAAATTTGAAAATAGAAAAAACATGTTAGCCTATCACGTATAATGTAAATAAATACGAGAAAAAAAAGAACCGGCAAAAAGACTTTAAAAAGCCAAAAGTATAGAAAAAGATGAAATTTATAAATAGTGCAAAATAAGTCAGAAGCTAGAAATTCAAGTCGAAACGAGCGGAGCTAACTAACTAAATGGAGGCTTGTAGGACCGAAATGGCGACAGAGGGGGGTGAATGTCGATCTTTAAAAATCGCCCCCAACAAGTATCCTTACTTAAGCTTCTTCTCCAATAGCTATGGGAGCTATGAAGATAGAAAATAAGCCCTCACTGGAAAACATAGAGACAAGGAAAAACCAGATCCAAATGTATGGCCAAGAAAAATAAAATCGAGAAAGTCGATCGCAGCGGTAGTACCGCTGAGACGAGCGGTAGTACCTCTGAGCGGTAGTACCTCTTCAGGAGCGGTAGTACCTCTCGAGGAGCGGTAGTACCGCACGACGATCGGACTTGTCCGAACGGTTTCTTCGCCCGATCGATCGTCCGAACATAACCGGTAGTACCGCTAGGACGAGCGGTAGTACCTCTGAGCGGTAGTACCTCTCGAGGAGCGGTAGTACCTCTCGAGAAAATCAGCAAACAGGATTTTCAGGCTGGAACTTTGAGACTTCGGATTTTTGGCTAAAAAGAAGGTTTGCTCTCAATCTTTTTGATCCAAGGCCTTACTACAACAAACTAAATAGTAAGGGGACCTTGGGAAACAAGAGAATCAAACCAAGAAGCAAGAATTTCAGATTATAGGTAAAAATCTGAATTTTTGCACAACCCGAGCTAAAAATCAAATTACTCCCAACCGTTGATCCTTTGGCTATGAAATTTTGAGGGTAGCTAATTAATAGCCTCTGGACTCTCCATACCAAATTTCAAGCCATCTCAACAAGGGAATCAAGAGCAGCTCCAAACCCTAGAAACTGAGTTCATGAACAGAGGAAGGCCAAAACTGAAATCTGAGAATTAAACCAAGTTTGCTCTTCGGGAAATCGATCAAATGATCTTGTGGCACTAACCCATCATAGAGCAACCCATTTTGGGCCTTCCCAACAAGCAAGAACTCAAAAATCAAAAAGCTCAGAAATCAACCAAATGGAGCAACGAAGGACAGAGAGAGCACGAACAGAAGAAAACTTCAGATTCTCATTCCAAAACAAAAGAAATACAGAGGAGTCCCGATACGCATGGACATTAGGACTTAGATGATTACAAGACTCTCCACTCAATCCCTCTCCTCTCAATCCTCAAGAACACCAAGAATCACACATCTTCTTGGGAGGAAGAACACACAGAGAGGAGCTCATATAGAAACCATCGATGAAGCTACAGAGGGAGCACTACTCTGCCTTCACCAACTCATACCAACTCACACCAACTAAAGAGCTAAAGGAAACAACCTTCCTAAAGCCTCTTTTGACTAGTGTAAACCCTAATTCCCTACAAGTGCTCAAGTGGGCATGCAGCCCCTCCTCTCCTTTTATAGCGCTTGGCTAACGGGTCTCCGCTCCGTTACGCCCGCTACGTCCAACGGAGCCCGCCTCGCTTGTGCAGCCTTGCGAATTTCCCGATTCGCCTCCCCCGCACCTTCCGGAAGCTTCCACGCCCTTGCCTCGCACGCCGCAACCACCTCGAGTCCACGCCGTCTTCGACACATCCCGACCGTTCGACCTCAGCGCCACCGCGCCTAGTCCGGTCCACCGTGTCTCACCACGACTCCAACTCGACGTCCCCGCACACACGCACAAGAAACACGCCAAATAGCACCGCCGATACATGAAAGCGTAAATACCATCACACTTACCACATATGAAGTCCAAACTGTCAAAATATTAGAATATGCATCCTAAGCCCAAAAGACCAAGTTTGACCAAAAGTCCGACCGAGCCCGATTGCGCCACGCAACGTCAAGGTCCGAACCACCCAAATCAAACTCGACTAACCTAAACCCTTGTCAATTACTCATCACTCTCATGGGATCACGACCACATGGTCTCTCAATCTCCCCCTTGATGAGTATATTGACAAACTCAGAAAAAGCATTTTAAGAAGAGTTTGATTTGAGGAATCCAACATGGTCCAAAGAATGAAATGAAGCTAATGACCATGTCGCATGTAAGGAACACTAGAGCAACAAGAAAGAGCAAATTGATCTCCAAAGCTCTAAACTGTTCCCAACAGACTTTTTCTTCTCTATTCTCCCCCTTTTGGCAATAAACACATCAAGAATACCAAAGAGAGAATATGACAGTCAACGGATGAAATGGATGAAGTTTGATTATGTTAAGTATTTAGAGCCATGAGAATTATCCATAATGACCATAATGTAATACACCAAGCCATAACTCAATAAAACGCTATCTAGATCATGACAACATATATATAAACCAGCTAGAGCACATAGATGACAATCTGAAATGTAATGCATTTAGTGAGCAAGTCAAGTCATCAATGAGCAAAGTCTAACTAGAGATATCCAAGGATGATGCAGGCCATGTCAATAAGCTAAGCGGAAACAAGAAGCTAGTGTTGAGTCAATTAGAGTGCTACAAGCTCAAGAGTTTATCATTTGGTTAAGCACTTTTCATCTTTAGGTGATTGAGCAAATCTTGCACATTTGACATATTTTCTTTTAAAGCTTATAGCTGTTTCCAACCAAAAATTTTATCATGTGCTAGATCTCAAGCCTTATGCGACTACTCCAAGCGAGAAGCTTAAGAAGATAGTCCAGGTCATCCAAAACTCCCCCTGAGTTCATGCCTAGTGCAATGGCAAGCCGTCTCATGAGAAAGAATTGGTGAAATCAGTTTTTTCGCACATAAAAAGAGATCCTTTTGCTTTTTAACATATTGTACTAACTCATGCATCATCAAGAGACTAACATAGCTCAATCTAAGGCTCAATAGAGATTCAACGCTCAACTTAGCCTACTTGACATGGCATGAATCATAAAAGGATAGCTCAAGAAAGACTAGACTCAAATGTGAGTATGATAAGTTTTAGTTCAAGTTTAGCAATTTTAATTAACTTATCATGGCAAAAGCTAGTCTACACATATGAAGTCATGATAAATATAGCACATACGCACAAGTCATGGCAAAGTGTAAAGCATTGAGAACATGTCATAACAGAATAATAATCAAGGCTCAATGTAGTTATATTACAATGCAAAATGCTGAAATGCAATAAAATCCAGCTCCCCCTCAACATGAGATGCAACTTTTAGTTCAAGTTGAGTTAAGTCAATATTAAGCTCCAGAAGCTCCCAAATGAACTCCCCCTGAACCAAAGCAATAAAAACGAGAAGCTGGCAAAGAAAACCAAACAGGCAGTCCTTAAAGCATAGAAAAGATATAGAAGCAACTATGGCTTAAATCGACTCTCATCTACCCCAAATGACTCGGGACTAACAAATGATCGTCGAACACACACTAGAGAGCAAACACGCACTGCCTCACCCGAGGGTAGCCCAACCCTCGCTAGAACCTACAAGAAGTGAGTGAGCTCAACCTAATGAGATAAGAAATAGCTAATCCTCGAAGCACAAGATAAGAGTAAGAAGTCTAAGCAACTCAACACAAGAAACATTCTAACCTATGCTAGAAGGACTTAACCCAATGCACCCGCAAATGCAATGCAATGAAATGAGACAAAGCATAATTAATATAATAAAGCAATAAAGCCCAAGCTCCTCTCACTACAAATCCGTAAGGACAAATCACCCAAGCTCTCCCAGCAGAGCTGAAAACCTCGAATCGCCCAAAGGCTTGGTGAAGATATCACCAACCGGTGGTCACTCTCCACAAACGGAGCACTATGTCACCTTTCTACATGGTCTCTAAGGAAGTGGAAGCGAATATCAATATGCTTAGTCCGAGAGTGCTGCCGCCGGGTTCTTAGCAATGTTGATAGCGACGTGTTATCACAAAAGAGTGGAACACCGCTCTAAGACTAACCCAAAGTCCCGCAGGTCGAAACCATCCAAAGTACTGGCCGCAAAGAATCGGCGCAGCAGCAACGCATTTCGCCTCTGCAGCGGATGCGTAACACCGGATCGCTTCCTCGAAGACCGAGAACGAGAGAAGTGCCAATGAATCGCAGTGCGGAAGTGCTCTTCCTATCTATCCTACAACAAAGAAAGTCTGCATCCGAAAAGGCTCTCAAGGAAAGACAGATGAGGAAGAGTACCGATACCATAGTCAATGGTAGCTCGAAGGTACCGAAAGATGCGCTTCATCGCTGGCGGTGAGATACGCGAGAGAAGCTCGAAAATGAGCACACGCATACACGGAGAAGTGTATGTCCGGTCTCGAGGCGATGAGGTAAAGAAGGAGCCGATCATACTTCAACTCTTTCGATCAATCGCTCGCCATCCTCATCAGGGTCAAGATAGGTCAGAGAAGCCATGGGAGTCGACACAGCTACCATCGCTCATGTCGGCGTTGCTCAGAGGTCACGAGTGTACTTTCCTTGATGAAGAAATGTACCCTCCCGAGACTGCTTGATTTGGAAGCCGAGGAAGAATGTCAACTCCCCCATCATACTCATCTCAAACTCGGTGCTCATGACACCCGAGAACTGTGAAACCAGAGTATGGGAAGAGCCGCCAAAGATAATGTCATCGACATAGATTTGGACGAGCAGAAAGTCAGTGCCATGCCGGCAGATGAACAAGGTCTTGTCAACTTTACCCATCTCAAAATCATGACTTAACAAGTAGGACTTAAGCCTCTCATACCAAGCTCTAGGGGCTTGCTTAAGTCCATACAAAGCTTTGGAAAGCTTGAAGACATGGTTTGGGTATTTGGGGTTTTCGAAACCAGGAGGCTGTTGGACGTAGACCTCTTCCTCAATAAAGCCATTGAGAAAGGCACTCTTGACGTCCATTTGGTAAAGCTTGAAACCTTTAGAAGCTGCAAAGGCAAGCAGGATTCTAATGGCTTCAAGTCTAGCAACAGGGCAAAGGTCTCCTCAAATCTAGACCTCAATGGGAGAACCCCGAGCTATCAGCCTAGCCTTCTTTCGAATAACCACTCCATCCTCACTCTTGTTCTTGAACACCCACTTAGTCCCAATAATATTGTGACCTCGCGGGGCTCGACAAGCGACTGCACCTTGTTCCTCTCAAAGTTTTCTAGCTCCTCATGCATGGCATTGACCCAAGACTCATCGATAAAGCATGAGAAACATCTTTGGGCTCAAAGGAGGCAATGAAAGCGAATGGAGACAGAATTGAGATAAGCGATTTTGAGCGGTAACACGCTCGAAAAGGTCTCCAATGATCTACTCAAGGATGAGCTTTCAATATGTCTAGGAGGTCCAGGATGAGATGAAGAAGTGGCCTCTACCTCGTGAGCGCACGAGGTAGGAACAGAGCCACTAGCTCCGTAGAAGCGAAGGCATGGGTGATCACCTCGAGTGCGGTGGAAGACGGCACCTCGGGGGTGGATGAGGGACAGGATCGTAGACAACCATCGTCTCCATCGTCCTCATCATCCACAAAGATGGTCTCGATCGCTCTAAAGAACTCGAGATATCGTGCCTAGTCCCCGACCGCCTCGTCGAAGGTCACCTCACAGGTCTCTACCATTTTGCTAAACTCGCAGTTCCAGACCCTATAAGCCCGCGAAGAAGCCGAGTAGCCTAGAAAGATCCCATCACAAGAACGTGACTCAAACTTATCTAGGTTCCCAGACTTCAAAACAAAGCACTTGCAACTAAACACACGAAAATGAGAGACGCTGGGCTTTCGCCCGTATCTCAGCTCATAAGAAGTGCGGTGCAAGTGTGCCCTAAGAAATACTCAATTTGAGACATGGCACGCGGTGGCTATAGCCTCAGCCCAAAACTTCCGCGGTGTAGAGTACTCATCAAGCATCGTCCTGGCCATCTCGACCAAGGTACGGTTCTTCCTCTCCACAACGCCATTCTGTTGAGGGACGTATGGAGAAGAGAACGGTGCTCTACACTGCCTCACCACGAAACTCTCAAAGTAGGAATTCTTGAACTCCGTGCCATTGTCATCTGCGGATCGCTCGTAAGGCACCCGGAGCTCAACAGAAGCCTCACCGAAAGACCTCGGAAATGTGAAAATATCTCATCCTTCGAGGCTAAGAAAACACCCAAGAATACCTCGAGAAGTCATCGACCACGACAAGAACATACCACTTCCTCGTCTTGATCGCACTCGAGCCGGTCCAATTGTGTCCATGTGGAGCAACTGTCCCGTGCATCGGTCATAGTAATCGTGGACAGAGGGTGAGAAGCGAAGAACCATCTTGCCGTGCGGCATGGAGCGCAAACAAGATCTTTGACCATCTTGAGTTTCGCGCACCACGAATGAGATCGTGGCGCTAACTCGGGTCAAATGGTCAAATCCAATATGACCAAGTCTCCTATGCCAGAAGGAAAGGTCGCGAGACTCAGAAGCAACTAAACACCTGAGAGGATCACCAGAAGACTCAGAAAAATCAGCACGAAAGATCCTCCCATAACGAAATCCCAAAACCGGACTACTCAAGAATCAAGAATTTTGGAAGCATTTTTCTTGAAGCTCACCTTGAAACCGTCATCGGTAAGCTGAGAAACTGAAAGCAAATTGTACTGCAGCTTACAAACCAAGGCAACATCTTTCAAAATGAAAGAATCATTCACGCGAACAGTACCTTTGGCGATGACACGCCCAGATGAAGCATCTCCGAAGGTGATCGTCTCATCACCTGGAGCACGGGCTAGGGAAGAGAACCAACGAGAGTCTCCGGTCATGTGCCGTGAGCACCCGGAGTCTACGAACCAAACCTCTCCCTTCCCTGCCCGGCGAGCCTGAGTCAAACAGAGAGTAAAGTCTCAGTACTGGGGTAAATCAAGAGTGATTTTGGCACCCAATACTGAACAACACGTCGAGCAGATGAAATAGTCAAGCACGACTGACCTCTATCTGCCCTACGCTCTTTGCCACTCACCAAGCCAGAAGGTCTACGTGTAGACCGGGCCGCTGGCCGGGTCCGATCGCACGGAAAGCGAGTCGGCACACCGGTAACATGCTGATCGCGCCGCGGGTAGCTATCTCGACGCGGGAAACGAGATCTACCCTCAGGACGGCGGAAGTCACGACCAGGAGCAGCATGAGGACGAAAACCGGAAAACTCGGAAAAACCAAGTCCTCGATGCTGCTCAAACCCATCAAGAAAAGCAGTCCTAGATCTCGTGCTGGTCTCAGGTGCACCCAAGGTCTGGGGCTGACCCTGAATACGCTTAAGTGCCTCAGCACGGTCTCTACGCGCAATCCTGGCGCACCTGAAGCATCTCTCGACCGAGTGCCCATCCTTCTGACAGAAGGTGCAGTGGTACTTCACCTTTTGAGAGGTGGAAGTAGCACCAAGAGGCTTCGCCGAGAGGCCGGGCAGCAGTGAAATCACCTTCATCACAAAAATCCTGGACAAAGCCCGCGATTTGAATTTGACCTCATCGGATCTGGGCTCGACTCGATCGCACCACCTACTATGGGTCTAAGAATAGCGGTGGATGCTTCCTCATGTCCTCATAAAAATCGTATCCTAGATCTTGATTAAATCTGCAAATTTTAGACTGGTCTAGAATAAGATTAAGCTTCTTCTTGCCGCCTACAAATCTCTCGAGAGTGTTCATAAGGTACTGGCACTCTCGAAAGAGAGAGGTGCAAGAGGAGCAGGGGAAGAGGGAACAGCAGGAGGTAAGGAGCGGATGAAGAACCAATAGCAGAGGAAGAATGGCTTGTGCACGCACACCGACTTTGAATGGGCAGTCCTCACGCTGCTTGCTTGGTTCACGCTCCTAGGCGTCTCCACCTTACCCCGGGCTTCTCCCCTTCTCAAAGACATACAATACAAGCGTAAGGTTGCTTCTCTAATAAGTCATTAGTTAGCTTCACACATTTTTCATCCAATGCAATTAAGTCAATTTTTAGTTTATCACAATTTTTGCATGGTGAGCTAACAGGATCCTTAGAAGCATACTGAGCCAACTTCCTATTATGATCAATCATATCTTGAAACTGTTTGGAGACAGCTTCAAGTTCAGCAGTTAATTTAGGACGGTTTAAGCATGAATCAATCGGCTCAAGTAAAGAAGCTTGTAGTTCAGCAATTTTATGATCTGCCTGCTTTAAATTCATCTTCAAGTTATAGCAAGTTTCACAAGACTCAGGCAGATCAAGGAGCATGGCATAAGGTCCTCTAGCAAGCAATGTCCTTATCCTCACATGAGGTGGGAGAAGTAGTCTCATCGATAGTAAGTAGGATAACACCATCCTACTCAACTCTAAATCAGCAAGCGGACTAACATTCTCCACCTTAACAATATCAAGCTCGGAGGACACACTATCATGCGAGGTCCTTAATTTCTCCATATCGACCAACAAAGCGAGCATGTATCACGATCGTCACGGGAGGGAGCAGATATAAGAGAAGTAAGCTCCGTGATGCTCTATCTACTTCCTTCTCCAACTCGCTACACTTAGCCCTAGCTCTAGCATGAAAGCCACCTAGCTTAAGGAAAGCATGATTAAGCTGGTCGTAAGTGGGGCATACCTCGTCCGAAGTCGGAGTACACCTCATTTGTCGCCGAAGTTCGCCCTCGGGCCATGAAGCACATGCCGAGAAGTCGCCGCGCTCTTGGGATCTTGGTCACCCGTCCCGTCGTCGCCGCTCCATCCATCCACCTCGCTGAGTCGAGGTCGCCGGCGGTGAGGACGCGTGGAAGAGCTTCTTGGCCTTCCCGGTTGCGGAACTTCTTCTTTCC
This sequence comes from Dendrocalamus sinicus, assembly GCA_036346575.1. Classification (NCBI taxonomy): domain Eukaryota; kingdom Viridiplantae; phylum Streptophyta; class Magnoliopsida; order Poales; family Poaceae; genus Dendrocalamus; species Dendrocalamus sinicus. The sequence continues at coordinate 26,809,990 of CM070644.1, forward strand.
CGCGCCTGAACCGGAGGCTTCTTGTTGCGGTTCTTGTCGGTGTAGTCGATCTTGCCCGAACCGCGAAATCAACTTTGCCCTTCTCCGCTTGGGGCGGTTGCCCGAATGTGGTTGGGGCCACCACACTCGGCGCATCACGGTCCTCCTCTCTTCTCGTCCCTCCTCCTTGTAAGCATGGGAGAATCTTGAGCAAGGAGGGCGGTGATCATCCGCAGCTGCTCTAACCGATCATCCGTTATGTCACGAGAGCAGCAAGGGAGAAACCGCAAGAAGAATCGTAAGAGAGACCGAGCCGAGCCGATCTCGTGACTAGAGCCATCGATCGTGACTTCGACTTGTGAGAGACAATGTCAATCTCGTGAGTCTTGAGACGCGAGTACAGCGCATCAAGAGTCAAAGTCGAGAGGTCCGTAGTGTCCTTGATGGTAGTCACCTTCATCTCCCAAACACGAAGGTCGAGTGCAACGAGCATTTGTCGGCGTTATCCGAGTCGGGTATGTGAGACCGACCGCCGGAGGTTGCTCGAAATCTTGTGAAAACGCGCAAAACACTCATCAAGGGACTCGCCAATGAGCATTTCAAACTTGTTGTAATCTCGCTTGAATCGTCTGTCTCACCGTCTTTATCCGGTGGTGCCCTCATGGTAAGCATCGAGGGTCTCCCAAATATCGGCGGACGAAAGATTAGATATGCGGTCAAACTCGCTCGACTCAAGCCCCGGATTATGATGTTCTTTGCCTTAGCGTTTGCCTCAACATCATGCATATTTCCAGCATTAATGTTCTCATCGGCAGAACAACAAATCGACCTTCACCTTCCGCCAAATGGCATACCCCGAGCTCGAATGTATGTTTCCATTCGGCTCTACGGTAAAGGTAATCCAGCCATCAAAGACGGGAGACTTAGTCGAGTACTTGTCCGTCGCCATGGCTCTTGACACCGGTTAGGATCTATTGAAAAGAGCTAACCAGCTCTGATACCAATTGTAGGACCGAAATGGCGACAAAGGGGGGGGTGAATGTCGATCTTTAAAAATCGCCCCCAACAAGTATCCTTACTTAAGCTTCTTCTCCAATAGCTATGGGAGCTATGAAGATAGAAAATAAGCCCTCACTGGAAAACACAGAGACAAGGAAAAACCAGATCCAAACAGAAGCAGTCAAGAAAAATAAAATCAGAGAAAGTCTGACTGCAAGCGGTAGTACCGCTGACACGAGCGGTAGTACCTCTGAGCGGTAGTACATCTTCAGGAGCGGTAGTACCTCTGAGCGGTAGTATCTCTCGAGGAGCGGTAGTACCGCACGACGATCGGACTTGTCCGAACGTTTCTTCGCTGCCGATCAGACTGGTCCGAACATAACCGGTAGTACCGCTAGGACGAGCGGTAGTACCTCTGAGCGGTAGTACCTCTCGAGGAGCGGTAGTACCTCTCGAGAAAATCAGCAAACAGGATTTTCAGGCTGGAACTTTGAGACTTCGGATTTTTGGCTAAAAAGAAGGTTTGCTCTCAATCTTTTTGATCCAAGGCCTTACTACAACAAACTAAATAGTAAGGGGACCTTGGGAAACAAGAGAATCAAACCAAGAAGCAAGAATTTCAGATTATGGGTAAAAATCTGAATTTTTGCACAACTCGAGCCAAAAATCAAATTACTCCCCAACCGTTGATCCTTTGGCTATGAAATTTTGAGGGTAGCTAATTAATAGCCTCTGGACTCTCCATACCAAATTTCAAGCCATCTCAACAAGGGAATCAAGAGCAGCTCAAAACCCTAGAAACTGAGTTCATGAACAGAGGAAGGCCAAAACTGAAATCTGAGAATTAAACCAAGTTTGCTCTTCAGGAAATCGATCAAATGATCTTGTGGCACTAACCCATCATAGAGCAACCCATTTTGGGCCTTCCCAACAAGCAAGAACTCAAAAATCAAAAGCTCTAAATCAACCAAATGGAGCAACGAAGAACAGAGAGAGCACGAACAGAAGAAAACTTCAGATTCTCATTCCAAAACAAAAGAAATACAGAGGAGTCCCGATACGCATGGACATTAGGACTTAGATGATTACAAGACTCTCCACTCAATCCCTCTCCTCTCAATCCTCAAGAACACCAAGAATCACACATCTTCTTGGGAGGAAGAACACACAGAGAGGAGCTCACATAGAAACCATCGATGAAGCTACAGAGGAAGCACTACTCTGCCTTCACCAACTCATACCAACTCACACCAACTAAAGAGCTAAAGAAAACAACCTTCCTAAAGCCTCTTTTGACTAGTGTAAACCCTAATTCCCTACAAGTGCTCAAGTGGGCATGCAGCCCCTCCTCTCCTTTTATAGCGCTTGGCTAACGGGTCTCCGCTCCGTTACGCCCGCTACGTCCAACGGAGCCCGCTCTCGCTTGTGCAGCCTTGCGAATTTCGACCGCCTCCCGCACCTTCCGAAGCTTCCACGCTCCTTGCCTCGCACGCCTGCAACCACCTCGAGTCAACGCCGTCTTGACACATCCCGACCGCTTCGACCTCGGCGCCACTGCGCCTAGTCCGGTCCACCGTGTCTCACCACGACTCCAACTCGACGTCCCGCGATCCACGCACAAGAAACACGCCAAATAGCACCGCTCGATACATGAAAGCGTAAATACCATCACACTTACCACATATGAAGTCCAAACCTGTCAAAATATTAGAATATGCATCCTAAGCCCAAAAGACCAAGTTTGACCAAAAGTCCGACCGAGCCCGATTGCGCCACGCAACGTCAAGGTCCGAATCACCCAAATCAAACTCGACTAACCTAAACCCTTGTCAATTACTCATCACTCTCATGGGATCACGACCACATGGTCTCTCAATCTCCCCCTTGATGAGTATATTGACAAACTCAGAAAAAGCATTTTAAGAAGAGTTTGATTTGAGGAATCCAACATGGTCCAAAGAATGAAATGAAGCTAATGACCATGTCGACAGAAGGAACACTAGAGCAACAAGAAAGAGCAAATTGATCTCCAAAGCTCTAAACTGTTCCCAACAGACTTTTTCTTCTCTATTCTCCCCTTTTGGCAATAAACACATCAAGAATACCAAAGAGAGAATATGACAGTCAACGGATGAAATGGATGAAGTTTGATTATGTTAAGTATTTAGAGCCATGAGAATTATCCATAATGACCATAATGTAATACACCAAGCCATAACTCAATAAAACGCTATCTAGATCATGACAACATATATATAAACCAGCTAGAGCACATAGATGACAATCTGAAATGTAATGCATTTAGTGAGCAAGTCAAGTCATCAATGAGCAAAGTCTAACTAGAGATATCCAAGGATGATGCAGGCCATGTCAATAAGCTAAGCGGAAACAAGAAGCTAGTGTTGAGTCAATTAGAGTGCTACAAGCTCAAGAGTTTATCATTTGGTTAAGCACTTTTCATCTTTAGGTGATTGAGCAAATCTTGCACATTTGACATATTTTCTTTTAAAGCTTATAGCTGTTTCCAACCAAAAATTTTATCATGTGCTAGATCTCAAGCCTTATGCGACTACTCAAGCGAGAAGCTTAAGAAGATAGTCCAGTCATCCAAAACTCCCCGAGTTCATGCCTAGTGCAATGGCAAGCCGTCTCATGAGAAAGAATTGGTGAAATCAGTTTTTTCGCACATAAAAGATATCCTTTGCTTTTTAACATATTGTACTAACTCATGCATCATCAAGAGACTAACATAGCTCAATCTAAGGCTCAATAGAGATTCAACGCTCAACTTAGCCTACTTGACATGGCATGAATCATAAAAGGATAGCTCAAGAAAGACTAGACTCAAATGTGAGTATGATAAGTTTTAGTTCAAGTTTAGCAATTTTAATTAACTTATCATGGCAAAAGCTAGTCTACACATATGAAGTCATGATAAATATAGCACATACGCACAAGTCATGGCAAAGTGTAAAGCATTGAGAACATGTCATAACAGAATAATAATCAAGGCTCAATGTAGTTATATTACAATGCAAAATGCTGAAATGCAATAAAATCCAGCTCCCCCTCAACATGAGATGCAACTTTTAGTTCAAGTTGAGTTAAGTCAATATTAAGCTCGAAGCTCCCAAATGAACTCCCCAACCAAAGCAATAAAAACGAGAAGTCAAAAGAAAACCAAACAGCGAATCCTTAAAGCATAGAAAAGATATAGAAGCAACTATGGCTTAAATCGACTCTCATCTACCCCAAATGACTCCGGGACTAACAAATGATCGTCGAACACACACTAGAGAGCAAACACGCACTGCCTCTGCCGAGGGTAGCCCAACCTCGCTAGAACCTACAAGAAGTGAGTGAGCTCAACCTAATGAGATAAGAAATAGCTAATCCTGAAGCACAAGATAAGAGTAAGAAGTCTAAGCAACTCAACACAAGAAACATTCTAACCTATGCTAGAAGGACTTAACCCAATGCACCCGCAAATGCAATGCAACAGAAATGAGACAAGCATAATTAATATAATAAAGCAAGAAAGCCCAAGCTCCTCTCACTACAATCCGTAGGACAAATCACCCCAAGCTCTCCCGCAGAGCTGAAAACCTCGAATCGCCCAAAGGCTTGGTGAAGATATCACCAACCGTGGTCACTTCACAAACCGGAGCACTATGTCACCTTTCTCTACATGGTCTCTAAGGAAGTGGAAGCGAATATCAATATGCTTAGTCCGAGAGTGCTGCATCGGGTTCTTAGCAATGTTGATAGCGGGCGTGTTATCACAAAAGAGTGGAACATCGTCTAAGACTAACCCAAAGTCCCGCAGGTCGAAACCATCCAAAGTACTGGCCGCAACAAATCGGCGGCGACAGAACGTACTCGGCCTCTGCAGCGGATGTGCAACACCGATCGCTTCCTCGAAGACCAGAAACGAGAAGTGCCAATGAATCGGCAGTGCGGAAGTGCTCTTCCTATCTATCCTACACCAAGAAAGTCTCGCATCCGAAAAGGCTCTCAAGGAAAGACAGGATGAGGAAGAGTACCGATACCATAGTCAATGGTAGCTCGAAGGTACCGAAAGATGCGCTTCATCGCTGGCGGTGAGATACGCGAGAAAAAGCTGAAAATGAGCACACGCATACACGGAGAAGTGTATGTCCGGTCTCGAGCGATGAGGTAAAGAAGGGAGCCGATCATACTTCGAACTCTTTACGATCAAGCGGCTCGCCATCCTCATACAGGTCAAGATAGGTTTGTAGAAGCCATGGGAGTCGACACAAAGCTTACCATCGCTCATGTCGGTTGCTCAGAGGTCACGAGTGTACTTTCCTTGATGAAGAAATGTACCTCCCGAGATCGCTTGATTTGGAAGCCGAGGAAGAAGGTCAACTCCCCATCATACTCATCTCAAACTCGGTGCTCATGACACCGAGAACTGTGAAACAGTATGGGAAGAGCCGCCAAAGATAATGTCATCGACATAGATTTGGACGAAAGTAAAGTCGATGCCATGCCGGCAGATGAACAAGGTCTTGTCAACTTTACCCATCTCAAAATCATGACTTAACAAGTAGGACTTAAGCCTCTCATACCAAGCTCTAGGGGCTTGCTTAAGTCCATACAAAGCTTTGGAAAGCTTGAAGACATGGTTTGGGTATTTGGGGTTTTCGAAACCAGGAGGCTGTTGGACGTAGACCTCTTCCTCAATAAAGCCATTGAGAAAGGCACTCTTGACGTCCATTTGGTAAAGCTTGAAACCTTTAGAAGCTGCAAAGGCAAGCAGGATTCTAATGGCTTCAAGTCTAGCAACAGGGGCAAAGGTCTCCTCGAAATCTAGACCCTCAATCTGGGAGAACCCCTGAGCTATCAGTCTAGCCTTCTTTCGAATAACCACTCCATCCTCACTCTGCTTGTTCTTGAACACCCACTTAGTCCCAATAATATTGTGACCTCGCGGGGGCTCGACAAGCGACCAGACCTTGTTCCTCTCAAAGTTTTCTAGCTCCTCATGCATGGCATTGACCCAAGACTCATCAGATAAAGCATGAGAAACATCTTTGGGCTCAAAGGAGGCAATGAAAGCAGAATGGAGACAGAATTGAGATAAGCCAGATTTTGAGCGGGTAACACGCTCGAAAAGGTCTCCAATGATCTACTCTGAAGGATGAGCTTTCTGAATATGTCTAGGAGGTCCAGGATGAGATGAAGAAGTGGCCTCTACCTCGTGAGCAGATGAGGTAGGAACAGAGCCACTAGCTCCAGAAGAAGCAGAAGGCATGGGCTGATCACCTCGAGGTGCGGTGGAAGACGGCACCTCAGGGGGTGGATGAGGGACAGGATCAGGTAGACAACCATCGTCTCCATCGTCCTCATCATCCACAAAGATGGTCTCGATCGCTCTAAAGAACCTGAGATATCAGGCCTAGTCCCCGGACTGGCCTCGTCGAAGGTCACCTCACAGGTCTCTACCATTTTGCTAAACTCGCAGTTCCAGACCCTATAAGCCCGCGAAGAAGCCGAGTAGCCTAGAAAGATCCCATCACAAGAACGTGACTCAAACTTATCTAGGTTCCCAGACTTCAAAACAAAGCACTTGCAACTAAACACACGAAAATGAGAGACGCTGGGCTTTCGCCCGTATCTCAGCTCATAAGAAGTGCGGTGCAAGTGTGCCCTAAGAAATACTCGATTTGAGACATGGCACGCGGTGGCTATAGCCTCAGCCCAAAACTTCCGCGGTGTAGAGTACTCATCAAGCATCGTCCTGGCCATCTCGACCAAGGTACGGTTCTTCCTCTCCACAACGCCATTCTGTTGAGGGACGTATGGAGAAGAGAACTGGTGCTCTACACCTGTCTCACCACAGAAACTCTCAAAGTAGGAATTCTTGAACTCCGTGCCATTGTCACTGCGGATCGCTCGTAAGGCACCCGGGAGCTCAACAGAAAGCCTACCGAAAAGACCTCGGAAATGTGAAAATATCTCATCCTTCGAGGCTAAGAAAAACACCCAAGAATACCTCGAGAAGTCATCGACCACGACAAGAACATACCACTTCCCTCGTGCTGACTGCACTCGAGCTGGTCCAATTGTGTCCATGTGGAGCAGCTGTCCCGGTGCATCGGTCATAGTAACTGTGACAGGAGGGTGAGAAGCAGCAACCATCTTGCCGTGCCGGCATGGAGCGCAAACAAGATCTTTGACCATCTTGAGTTTCGGCAGACCACGAATGAGATCGTGGCCGCTAACTCGGGTCAAATGGTCAAATCCAATATGACCAAGTCTCCTATGCCAGAAGGAAAGGTCGCGAGACTCAGAAGCAACTAAACACCTGAGAGGATCACCAGAAGACTCAGAAAAATCAGCACGAAAGATCCTCCCATAACGAGAAATCCCGCAAACCAGACTACTCGAAGAATCAAGAATTTTGGAAGCATTTTTCTTGAAGCTCACCTTGAAACCGTCATCGGTAAGCTGAGAAACTGAAAGCAAATTGTACTGCAGCTTACAAACCAAGGCAACATCTTTCAAAATGAAAGAATCATTCACTCGCACAGTACCTTTGGCGATGACACGCCCAGATGAAGCATCTCCGAAGGTGATCATCTCATCACCTGGAGCACGGGCTAGGGAAGAGAACCAACGAGAGTCTCCGGTCATGTGCCGTGAGCACCCGGAGTCTACGAACCAAACCTCTCCCTTCCCTGCCCGGCGAGCCTGAGTCAAACAGAGAGTAAAGTCTCAGTACTGGGGTAAATCAAGAGTGATTTTGGCACCCAATACTGAACAACACGTCGGCGGATGAAATAGTCAAGCACGATCGACCTCTATCCGCCTCGCTCTTTGCCACTCACCAAGCGGAAGGTCGTGTAGACCCGGTCGCGGCTTTGGGTCCGATCGCTACGGAAAGCGAGTCGGCACACCGTGTAACATGTTTGATCGCGCCGCGCGTAGCTATCTCGGCGCGAAACGAGATCTACCCTCGGGGCGGCGGAAGTCACGACCGGGAGCAGCATGAGGACGAAACCGGAAAACTCGGAAAAACCAAGTCCTCGATGCTGCTCAAACCCATCAAGAAAGCGATCCTAGATCTCGTGGCCGGTCTCGGTGCACCCAAGGTCCAGGGCTGACCACGAATACGCTTAAGTGCCTCAGCACGGTCTCTACGCGCAATCCTGGCGCACCTGAAGCATCTCTCGACCGAGTGCCCATCCTTCTGACAGAAGGTGCAGTGGTACTTCACCTTTTGAGAGGTGGAAGTAGCACCAAGAGGCTTCGCTACGAGAGGCCGGCGGCAGTGAAATCACCTTCTTGTCAAAAATCCCACGACAAAGCCCGCTGATTTGAATTTGACCTCATCAGATCTGGGCTCGACCTCGATCGCACCACCTACTATGGGTCTAAGAATAGCAGGTGGATGCTTCCTCATGTCCTCATAAAAATCGTATCCTAGATCTTGATTAAATCTGCAAATTTTAGACTGGTCTAGAATAAGATTAAGCTTCTTCTTGCCGCCTACAAATCTCTCGAGAGTGTTCATAAGGTACTGGCACTCTCGAAAGAGAGAGGTGCAAGAGGAGCAGGGGGAAGAGGGAACAGCAGGAGGTAAGGGAGCAGATGAAGAACCAATAGCAGAGGGAAGAATGGCTTGTGCACGCACAGCCGACTTTGAATGGGCAGTCCTACTGCTAGCCAGTTGGTTCACGTTCCTAGGCGTCTCCACCTTACCCTGGGGCTTCTCCCCCTTCTCAGCACATACAATACAAGCAGAAGGTTGCTTCTCTAATAAGTCATTAGTTAGCTTCACACATTTTTCATCCAATGCAATTAAGTCAATTTTTAGTTTATCACAATTTTTGCATGGTGAGCTAACAGGATCCTTAGAAGCATACTGAGCCAACTTCCTATTATGATCAATCATATCTTGAAACTGTTTGGAGACAGCTTCAAGTTCAGCAGTTAATTTAGGACAGTTTAAGCATGAATCAATCGGCTCAAGTAAAGAAGCTTGTAGTTCAGCAATTTTATGATCTGCCCGTTTTAAATTCATCTTCAAGTTATAGCAAGTTTCACAAGACTCGGGCAGATCAAGGAGCATGGCATAAGGTCCTCTAGCAGCAATGTCCTTATCCTCACATGAGGTGGGAGAAGTAGTCTCATCAGTAGTAAGTAGGATAACAGCCATCCTACTCAACTCTAAATCAGCAAGCAGACTAACATTCTCCACCTTAACAATATCAAGCTCGGAGGACACACTATCATGCGAGGTCCTTAATTTCTCCATATCAGCCAACAAAGCAGAGCATGTATCACAGTCGTCACGGGAGGGAGCAGATATAAGAGAAGTAAGCTCCCGTGACAGTCTATCTACTTCCTTCTCCAACTCGCTACACTTAGCCCTAGCTCTAGCATGAAAGCCACCTAGCTTAAGGAAAGCATGATTAAGCTGGTCGTAAGTGGGGCATACCTCGTCCGAGTCGGAGTACAGCTCGCTGTCGCTGAGTTCGCCCTCGAGGGCCATGAAGCACATGCCGGAGAAGTCGTCGCCGCTCTTGGGATCTTGGTCACCCGTCCCGTCGTCGTCGCTCCATCCATCCACCTCGCTGAGGTCGAGGTCGTCGAAGGCGGTGAGGACGCGGTGGAAGAGCTTCTTGGCCTTCCCGAAGTTGCGGAACTTCTTCTTTCCCGTCTGAACTGGAGGCTTCTTGTTGCGGTTCTTGTCGGTGTAGTCGATCTTGCCCGAACCGCCAAATCAACTTTGCCCTTCTCCGCTTTGGGCGGTTGCCGAATGTGGTTGGGGCCACCACACTCGAAGCGATCACGGGTCCTCCTCTCTTTCTCGTCCCTCCTCCTTGTAAGCATGGGAGAATCTTGAGCAAGGAGGGCGGTGATCATCCGCAAGTCGCTCTAATCGATCATCGCTATGTCACGAGAGCAGCAAGGGAGAAACCGCAAGAAGAATCGGAAGAGAGACCGAAGCCGAGCCGGGATCGTGACTAGAGCCATCGATCGTGACTTCGACTTGCGAGAGACAATGTCAATCTCGTGAGTCTTGAGACGCGAGTACTGACGCATCAAGAGTCAAAGTCGAGAGGTCCGTAGTGTCCTTGATGGTAGTCACCTTCATCTCCCAAACACGAAGGTCGAGTGCAGCGAGCATTTGTCGGCGTTATCCGAGTCGGGTATGTGAGACCGACCGCTCGGAGGTTGCTCGTAATCTTGTGAAAACGCCGCAAAACACTCATCAAGGGACTCGCCAACAGCATTTCAAACTTGTTGTAATCTCGCTTGAATCGTCTGTCTCACCGTCTTTATCTGGGTGGTGCCTCATGGTAAGCATCGAGGTCTCCCAAATATCGAAGCGGACGAAAGATTAGATATGCGGTCAAACTCGCTACGACTCAAGCCCTGGATTATGATGTTCTTTGCCTTAGCGTTTGCCTCAACATCATGCATATTTCCGGCATTAATGTTCTCATCGGCAGGAACAACAAATCTGACCTTCACCTTCCGCCAAATGGCATACCCCTGAGCCTGAATGTATGTTTCCATTCGGCTCTACCAGAAGGGGTAATCCAGGCCATCAAAGACGGGAGACTTAGTCGAGTACTTGTCCGTCGCCATGGCTCTTGACACCGGTTAGGATCTATTGAAAAGAGCTAACCAGCTCTGATACCAATTGTAGGACCGAAATGGCGACAAAGGGGGGGTGAATGTCGATCTTTAAAAATCGCCCCCAACAAGTATCCTTACTTAAGCTTCTTCTCCAATAGCTATGGGAGCTATGAAGATAGAAAATAAGCCCTCACCGGAAAACACAGACAAGGAAAACCAGATCCAAGCGAAGCGATCAAGAAAAATAAAATCGAGAAAGTCATCATGCAGCGGTAGTACTGCGACACGAGCGGTAGTACCTCGAGCGGTAGTACATCTTCAGGAGCGGTAGTACCTCTGAGCGGTAGTATCTCTCGAGGAGCGGTAGTACCGCACGACGATCGGACTTGTCCGAACGTTTCTTCGCTGCCGATCAGACTGGTCCGAACATAACCGGTAGTACCGCTAGGACGAGCGGTAGTACCTCTGAGCGGTAGTACCTCTCGAGGAGCGGTAGTACCTCTCGAGAAAATCAGCAAACAGGATTTTCAGTGGAACTTTGAGACTTGGATTTTTGGCTAAAAGAAGGTTTGCTCTCAATCTTTTGATCCAAGGCCTTACTACAACAAACTAAATAGTAAGGGGACCTTGGGAAACAAGAGAATCAAACCAAGAAGCAAGAATTTCATATTATGGGTAAAAATCTGAATTTTTGCACAACCCGAGCTAAAAATCAAATTACTCCCCAACCGTTGATCCTTTGGCTATGAAATTTTGAGGTAGCTAATTAATAGCCTCTGGACTCTCCATACCAAATTTCAAGCCATCTCAACAAGGGAATCAAGAGCAGCTCAAAACCCTAGAAACTGAGTTCATGAGCAGAGGAAGGCCAAAACTGAAATCGAGAATTAAACCAAGTTTGCTCTTCAGGAAATCGATCAAATGATCTTGTGGCACTAACCCATCATAGAGCAACCCATTTTGGGCCTTCCCAACAAGCAAGAACTCAAAAATCAAAAAGCTCAGAAATCAACCAAATGGAGCAACGAAGAACAGAGAGAGCACGAATGTAAGAAAACTTGATTCTCATTCCAAAACAAAAGAAATATAGAGGAGTCCCGATACGCATGGACATTAGGACTTAGATGATTACAAGACTCTCCACTCAATCCCTCTCCTCTCAATCCTCAAGAACACCAAGAATCACACATCTTCTTGGGAGGAAGAACACACAGAGAGGAGCTCACATAGAAACCATCGATGAAGCTACGGAGGAGCACTACTCTGCCTTCACCAACTCATACCAACTCACACCAACTAAAGAGCTAAAGAAAACAACCTTCCTAAAGCCTCTTTTGACTAGTGTAAACCCTAATTCCCTACAAGTGCTCAAGTGGGCATGCAGCCCCTCCTCTCCTTTTATAGCGCTTGGCTAACGGGTCTCCGCTCCGTTACGCCCGCTACGTCCAACGGAGCCCGCTCCCGCTTGTGCAGCCTTGTGAATTTCCCGATTCGCCCCTCCTGCACCTTCCGGGAAGCTTCCACGCTCCTTGCCTCGCACGCCTCGCAACCACCTCGAGTCCACGTCGTCTTCGACACATCCCGACCGTTCTGACCTCAGCGCCACCTGCGCCTAGTCCGGTCCACCGTGTCTCACCACGACTCCAACTCGACGTCCTGCAGTCACACAGACAAGAAACACGTCAAATAGCACCGCTCGATACATGAAAGCGTAAATACCATCACACTTACCACATATGAAGTCCAAACCTGTCAAAACATTAGAATATGCATCCTAAGCCCAAAAGACCAAGTTTGACCAAAAGTCCGACCGAGCCCGATTGCGCCACGCAACGTCAAGGTCCGAACCACCCAAACCAAACTCGACTAACCTAAACCCTTGTCAATTACTCATCACTCTCATGGGATCACGACCACATGGTCTCTCAAGGCTTAATTAGCAAACAGAGAGGTCTTTCCACTTTCGGAGCAGGGCCGGCCCTGAGGGGGGGCGAGAGGGGCGGTCGCCCTGGGCCCCCAAAATCCAGGGGCCCCCCATATACTAGTAGAGTATATACATGCAACAAATAGAAGGCATGGTTAAATACTTTAATACTTATAGAAATGAAGGGTTTGCTTTGAATATGATCATTGCCAAAGATATTGCAGCTTAAATGAATGTAGAGCCATCATTTCCAGTTAAGCGGCGTGTTCTTAGGAAGAAACAGTTTGATGAAATTGATTGTGATGAAGCAGTTTTGCAAGCTGAGAAGGAATTTGAAGTTAATTATTTTTTTTGTTATGGTTGATATGGCAATCAATTCATTGAAAAGTAGATTTCAAGAACTCCAAACATTCGGAAGTATATTTGGATTTTTAATGAGTTCAACAACATTGAAGTCATTGGATCGAACTGAATTAAAAGAATGTTGTACAAAATTTACAGAAACTTTCTCTCTAGATGGTTCCTCTGATGTTGAGTTAAATGATCTAATTTCTGAGTTAAGTGTTATGCAATTGACTTTATCAGATAAACCAATGTCTGCTATGGAGATCTTTGAGTTTGTCAGAGAAGCGGATTGTTATCCTAATATTTCTATTGCTTATCGGATTATATTTACTATGCCTGTGACCGTGGCATCAGCTGAAAGAAGCTTTTCAAAGTTGAAATTGTTGAAGAATCATTTAAGGTCAACAATGTCTCAAGAGAGGTTAAACGGTTTGGCAACTTTATGTATTGAGAAAAAATTATTGGATGAGATTGATATCAATACCATCATCAATGACTGCGCATCTAGAAATGTTAGAAGAAATTTTAAGGTAATATCTATGAACTCTTTGATGTGAATTTTTCTTTAATTAAGTGTTTGTTGGTAATATTAGATATTATATATATATATGTGTGTGTGTGTATGTAGATTTATATTTAGATATTTATACTAAGATCCCTATTTCTAGTTTCGCTCTGGGCCTCTAAAATTCTAGGACCGGCCCTGTTTCGGAGCATGTTTGCGACGCAAGAAATTTATGCGAGGCAAGCTGTAGGATTATGGTGTGTCCCTGACCCTGCTCCCTAGTCCCTACACTACAAGGTTTTGGGGGGGGGGGGGGGGACCCACTCAACTGACCGATGGATTAATATAGAGTTTTACAGAACTTGTAAATCAACTTTTCTCTTTTTTCCAATGGAAAAGAAATGATCGTACGATGGCAAACAAAGCGCCGCGGACAGAAGCGGCTTGCCGGCGGCGACAAATTAATTAAGCGCCATGGCACTCGATGGCTACAAAAGGTTGGCAGAATTTTACAGCTAGCCAAACGTGTGCATGCACCTGAAGTCCTGAACTCCTGAAGTTAAACTAGTTGGCCAAATTAATTAGGTTTGGTTAACAAAGAACATGAACAATCTCAATCTATGGGCTAACCTTCGTTACTGTTAGGATACAGATAGACTACACTAGTATAGATTAAAATTTTCTACCATGTACAGTAGAAAGGCATGCGAGTAAAAGATCATAGATCGTTACCACTAGACGCAGTGCAACGGAAGTCGAGTTGAAATGACCGATTCAACGAAATGCATGTCGGTGCAGTAGAAATAGTTGATCACCTTCTAGCCAATTGTCCCCTCTCATAATCGTCCCGATCAACACCGCAATGGTAGCAACACCTCTACCGAGATCCACACATCTAGGAATGGAACGCCATGTGATGTTATACTAGCACCAGTGCACACGGTAGGGGGTTATGAGAGGTGGTGGCTAGGATTTCGATGGATGTGTCTTGGGATCTCTCCCTTAGCCCTCGCACCTCCCTTTATATAGCTTTCAATTGGATCCTTATCTGATACAATCAGACATCGTATCCAACTCGGAAAGTCTCAAGCTGGATTTTTATCCAATATGAGTAGAGATCGTATCCCACTTGGAGAACCTCCAACCGGATCCAATATGAGTAGAAATCGTATTCCACTCAGAGTCTATCATCTGGACACTTATCATTTCGATCCATTAAGTATGTGACCCTGTAGATTCATATATATTTAACCATAGGCCAAAAATTTCTTTCCGGTCCATAAGTCGGTAGCGGTCCCTAGCAAAACATAACAAATTTCAAATATACATAAAGATCATATCGGACAAACCTATATAATGCTTATGTACCAATCCTTTTACCTCATAATATCAGATTGAACTCAAGATGAGAAGCGTGCCATACTATGATAGTTCAATTCTTCACTTGAACCTATAGTGGATTATTCAGTTGTGATTGACTTCTCAAATACATTCGGCATGGCCATGCATTTTTTTAATCCAACTACATTGAGGGGCTCAGAGATATCTCTCCTGTTGGATAGAAGGGGCAAATTCCATCTTGATCGCTCGCATTCCTCCGCATGTTTTATAATAAACACGAAAGCTATCTTTATAATCACTCAGTTACGGATTAGTGTTTGGTAATCTCTAAGTAAACTATTACATATGTACCAAACTGTGATGATCTTAGGTCTAAGTAGGGGTGGAAAAAAAGCTCGTTAGTAGGCTCGTTGGTTCGGTTCAAAATTGCTTCAATTATACTTGTTAATTGGTTAAACATTAAAATAAGTTGATTTTAAATGAATTTGAATTTTGCTCAAGCTCGGCTCGGCTCGGCTCGTTAGCTCGTTTCTAAAAATACTTTTAAATTATCCGTAAAATGATATTAAATCAAAATATGCCAATTTTAGAAAAAGCTCGATAAGACGAGCAGTTGGCTCGATATCCACCCCTAGGTCTAAGAAATTAACATACACTATGTATGAGACCAACCGATGACATTTAAGAATATAACAATTTCCGTAGTGTCTAATGGTAGGTCAATCCAATACCATATTATTTAATATGTGTCCACATTATTGATTTGATATCCCTATATTTATGATCTGTGAAATATGATCATCAATCAATGCACGTGTTGATCTATAAATCATAATTGTACCATATAATGACATAAGATCAAGGATAAGGGAGCAGGTTAAATGAAAAGAGAAGTGAGACCTTGAATCCAGAGGAGGAAGCAATGTAGCCAAGCACAGGGAAGCACATACCAAGCAAGTGTTGTAAAAATTGTGGTATAAGCATATATGTAGATTTAATTCTAGCATAATTAAGCATTATTAAAGCACATTTCAAGCAATATATAAATGACATAAATTATATACAAACATGTAATTCTCCCATGTCATTTATATTAGAACATATATTCATCATATGAATCAACAATACTGTTGAACTAATCAGGTAAAGCATTTCTAGGAACCAGGGAATGACTAAAACTAGCATAAAACTCAAGTTTTAGTTATTGATTAGTGCTCTCAGATGTAGGGTTACACAAGATTTAATCTTGGTTGTCCCACTACTATGGCTTTATACTCTTCACTAATTGAATATGCCAAATGAGATTCAAACCTTGAGTTCTAAATAAAAATTCTGCCAGACTTAACTTCCAGTCTATCTACAAAATACTTTCGGCCAGCAAACAACACAATTTAGGGTGACCACTAGATAGCTCTGAAATTAACCAACTAACTTGATATACTTCTAGAGTATGGACTCACAAATAAACAAGTTATGCAGCAAGCCGAAATGACTAACAGAGGTGAAGGCAATATGGGAACAGTGATCACAGACTGCACATATGTTTCAAAAGTATCTAACTGTAGGAATAAGACAGAAATTGCAAAGATTTAGATCTCAAGCTTGACCATTAAATTCCAGCACAAGGCCAATATCCTCATTGAACTAACAACTGAAATCACATGCATCTCTTTGCAATAATCAATCAGATGTAAATCACAAATATATGAAACAGATCACAGATTGCAATGAGCTGACAGCCGATATAATCACAAAGCTGGTGATACTCGAAATCACCGAGAAGAAGCTGAAGAGGGCAAGGCACGCACGCTGCGCTATCCCAGAAAACTAAGCACCCGACTGTGTCGAGCAAGGAGATGATGGCAATCGAAGATACAATGCCACACTTTCACCCGATTAGAAGTCGAAATAGAAGCCGAGGGTCGGGTGGACGCCGCACAAGACTAATGAGAGCTCCGGCCGAGAACGTGCAGTTGGAGCTCGTGCTGGTGTAGTTCCCAAGTTGAAACGAACAGGGGTCACAGCCGGGCGCTTCTGAGGACAGTTGTTGGCATAATGTCCCATGTTCTTGCAGTTGAAACACTGCACTCCTGCCGCTGAAGTCCTGTTCTGCTGTAGTTGGCCACCATTGCTTGCTCGAGGAGCTTGCGGATTTGGGTGGGGTCCTGTAAACGGTGTCCTTGGCACACTTGGCTCTAAGGGCCTATTGAACTGGGATGGATTAGGACGAAATCGAGAACTACTTGCTCCCTGCTGAGCTTGAAACTTTCTCTTCCGGGTCTCATACAATTGACATTGAGCATCTTCTTGAATAAGGGCCTTGTTCACCATGTGTTGGAACGTTGGGTAATCATTGGACACCAACTGCACCTTGAGGTTGGGATCAAGTCCCTGCATGAACCTCCAAATCTTTGTTGACTCTGATGCAACATCCTCTGGGGCATACCTAGATAGTTGGGTGAACCTATTCAGGTACTCCGAAACGCTAAGGTTTCCTTGCTGCAGTTTGTGAAACTCCCTCTTCTTCATTTCCATTATGCCCATATGAATATGTGCAGTGCGAAAAGCTTTAACAAATTCAACCCACGTGATGGCTTGCACATCTTGATGGGCAGCGCAATAATTTTCCCACCAATTCCTTTAAGCTGATAAGCTGCATACAACACTTTTTCATGATCACTGCATTGTGCTAGGATCAACTTCTTCTCCACATCCTTAATCCAATCATCGGCCTCCAATGGATCCACTGAACCGGCAAAGGTAGGAGGTCTTGTTCTCATAAACTCTCCCAACTTAGATTGGGGTGCTTGGTTTGGTGCTTGCGGGGCTTGTTGCACTTGATTATGAGCAAGGGCTTGAAGTAATTGCAGTTGCATAGCCATCATCTGTTCCAGGTTAGGGGCTTGAGCAGGAGGTGGTGGAATGTTGTTGTCTGGCTGGGTATTGGCATCACGGCTGCTGCCAAGGTTGCTCCTTGTGTTCACCATCTGAAGCGGTTCCGGGGACAGCAAAAGATAAGAGGGAACTAGCACAGTTAAGAGATTTAGGAGGAAACTAAACAACATCCCGAACCAACACACAAGAAAGAAGCAAGCAACAACTTAGAAGGAAACTTATATTGAAATCAAAATAGTTTTAAGAATGGTTGTACCACAAGTGCACAAAGGCTTGGTACAGTCCATCTAGCACACCATAACATAATATAAAACGTTCTAGGGACGTAGACATTTATTTGGGTACTACTGACTCAACCGACTACTAATCCTCCAAGATGATATGCTCCTCGGGATCCTCCTCCGGGTCCTCCTCATGATCGTCCACGTGATGCCGCGAACAATCACACGCGGCTGAAGCGCGAGAATGGGAACTGTTACGACTGGAGGCAGTCGACCACGAACACGAGCGAGAACGGGAAAGTCTGCGTTTCCGGCTGGGGTCGCCGATGTCGATGATGGGTAGCGGGGTAGGGCGCCGCACACTATTGCGCGCTGTGAGCATGGTGCGGAGTCCCGAACGTCGAGTCGGCGCCTGGTTGTTGGGGACGGCAGCTGGTACAGGCGAGGACGGCGTGTAGTCAGCTGTGGCTCTGAGACGTGCCAGCTCGAACTCTGCTGCCTGACTCTGGCGAAGCTGTGCCCAAAGAGTGTCGGAGTGCTGGTAGCTGGAAGTGAGGAGCATCCAAAGCTGTCCAATCTCCTCAAGGCTCTAGCATAGGTAATTGTCATAGCTTGAGTGAGCTGCACCTGGTGTGACAGTCGGGGGTCGTCTGCAGGAATATCGAAGGGCTCCGGGTAGCTCTGTCCTGCTCGAGGAGCGATGAAGAAACAAAAGGGTGACTGATGCACAACATCCTTGTGCATGTGGCACAAATCAGCTATGGCAAGGTGAGCTGCGTCCTGGATAGCATCGAACCAACGGGTCCGGGGATGCTTAATGGGGTATGTGTGGGAATCGAATTCCTCATCCCGTGCATACAAGAATACCTCCATCGACTAAGAGTCCCGATCCAGGATATGTACCTTCCGCCCCTGAAGGTAGGCGGCTGGTGATATTGCAGGTACTGCATAAGCTGTCGAAGAAGACTAGCAAATGCTCCAACACTCTCGCATGAGAGAAATAGTCCCACGAGGCAGCGGAGGATGAACCGACCATCTACAAATTTGAAATAATAGGAAAGATTTAGTAAAAAGATTTAACAAGTGAATATAAAACAAGAACGAGATACTAAGTAAGAAAAGAGTAGAAGCAAAGAAGCTTATGTATTTTTAATATACTCTTTTTAATAAATATAAGTCCTTAAGGTTTTGCCATTTCTAACCTAGGTCACGTCCTACAGTCAAATTGGCTCTGATACCATCTCTGTCGGGACCCCAGATTTCCAAACCCGGGCCCTCTGTGTATTACAGTACTAGTCCCAGATCAAAGCTAGTGCACACAGTCAAACAAAAATGATTACATCACCAAGTACGCTTTATTACAATAATAGAGTACTGACCAAAAGGTCTCATTATTACAAATGAGGTTTCAAGACCTCGCACACATGAAACACAGCGGAAGCAGAAGATAAATCCGGCGAAGACCCATTAATACGCCACAGGCAATTGACTGGGGAAGCACGACCGAGTACTCCGGGAATCCTTCGTCGAATCCACAAGCGAAGTAGTCATAGTCTCCATCTTGAGCTTCATATTCTTCTGAGTTGATTTTAAGTGCAGCATGTGAGTATATAAAGTACTCCGCAAGTCTTGGAAAAAATGCAATAGATGCAAGGCTTGACAAAGGAAGGCTATATGGTTCTTTTGCACAAAGCAATGTTTTATTTCAATTACTACTAAATATTTTCGAATGCATCATTTTAACCAATTAATTGTTTTAACTGAAACTAATAAGCATTTTATAGTGAAGGTTATATCCACCAACACTAGTTAACCAACTCTAACCGATAAAGTTTAGAATTTCGGGTTACATCCACCCACACTGGCTCTAACCGCCAGGATCCCTTCCAAGAGTTCCCTCCACTCTCGGAATACAAAACTTTGTTTTTAAAACCAAAACCAGAAATCTACCATGTGAATGCATTCCTTGCCCGCCCTTGACTGTGGGCACGGCTATTCGAATAGTTTGACACTCTAAAGAGGTTGTACAACTTTACCCCCAAGAGATAAATTATCTTAACAGTCACCACGCTTCCTTTGCCATGAGACACAGATAAATTATCATAAAGCCTTCTCCTTACTCTAGTCTAGCTAGACACCACCCGCTGAGGTTTCACCGCAGAAGGGTTAAATCCATCGAGTCCGAAGCCCCCTCTTGCGTCATATGAGTACAGTAAAACCCTGTCCCTCGCTGTGAATAACCAGTAACTCCCTGGCACCCACTTTCCACTGGTGGCACTAAACTAAACTATTATGATTTAATCAGCTGGGTCGTACCCATATAGACTCGGGGTTGTACGGTAGTGCTCAGTTTGGACAATCACAAGCGTCGGTCCTTAATCGACTAGGGCGGGACATACACTTTACAAGACCTCGTGCTTGACGCACCAATCCAAACCAACCATCCGCCCCAGTCTAAACCAACTTTTACATTTTATTTATTTTTAAAAGAACAGTGGCAACACTAGTCACCACTTATACAATTACCAGTTGAATGAAATATGATTTCCCAGTCCCAAGTTACAAAAGAATTTAAATAGTATGACTAAGCATTTTACTACCATTCTAATATTACCAAAGGATTATGTAATTCTCATTATCGAGACAAAAGTGATGCTAGGGTTTCAAGGGTACATGGTATTCAAGTTAATTGAGGGCATAACAAGGTTAGATTAACTAATGCCTTAAGACCAAAACTAGAGTTCTATGTAAATAGCGATGCACATAAATTTAAAATAATTAAAAACATTTCTCAAACATAGGTTCAAAATAATCAAAGGAGACTTGCCTTCTTGCACGCTCTCTAGGTCTTCTTGCTGCGGAGTGGAGAGATCTTCGACAACGGTGGAATCTACGCGCGAAAAGATGAAGCAAACAAAACAAATAAATACAACCAAAATTCAAATAAAATTTAAAAATTCAAAAAGAGCACATATTTAGATAGTTTATGTTTTTAGACAAATTTAGAAATTTGAACGGCTGAATTTGGAGTTAAAATGAGAAAGTTATGCTTATTTAAAGATCTCAGTTCAAATAAATCCATAAATTATTAAATTTCTGACAAGTGGGACCCACTTGCAGAATTTACATTTTATTCTTTTTCTTTTATTATTTTCTCTGAGTCTATGACAGGTGGGACCCACATGACAGTAAGCCCACTGCGCTCGGTCTCTGACATGTGGGACCCCTCTGTCAGTGACCGTACAAGCTGTTGGTCACTGACAGGTGGGACCCACATGCCAGCGGCAGTACTAACAAGTGGGGCCCAGATGTCAGCCGGCCCATAGACCGACAGCGGCCGACGAGTGGAGCCCATCTGTCAGCGCGGAAAATAAAAGAATTGGCTCAACCTCAGCGTGCAGAGCCGGGGGCTCGAACGCGCGAGGAGCCGGGGAAAAATAGCAGTGCTAACGATCGGTCGCTCGGGTGTTGCTTACCCATATAGGGTAGGTATACCTTTTGAGGTACCTGTTGGCGGGGGCCAGGCAGAGGCAGACGGGGACGGCGGTGCCGGCGGCGAGGGGTGGCCTGATGGGTTCGGGGGAAGTCCAAAACGCGTCCCTGGTGCAAAGGAGGTGCCAACGGCGAGGTCGGTGGGGTTCGGCGACGAGCGGAGGCGGCCGGCGGCGAGGAAGCGGCAGAGAGGGCTCGGGTGCTCCGGTGCGATGGTGCTCCGGCAGCGGGGAAGCTCGGTCAAGGGGTCGGGAGCTTCGCACGGCTATGGGGATGCTCAAGGTGGCGACGGCGGGCTTCGGGGAGGACCGGGGCAGCGGCGATCGCTCACCGAAGTGCGGCGGAGCTCGGAGTGTGCGAGAGCACGGTGGCGGGGCGCTCGGTGCTCGAGAAGGGAGGGGGAGGTCAGCGGGAGGTTGGGCGGAGGGAGGCGAAGCCGAGGGGGGCTGTTATAGGGGCGGAGAGGGGGCACGGGCGCACAATTGCTCGCCGGAGATAGCGGCCGGAAAAAGGAAGGGGAGGGAAAGAAAGGAAATAGGAGGGGCGCGGAAGGAAAGAGAGGCGCGGGATTGGGGGGATTCGGTCCCGGCGGTGCTCACGGTTTCCAAAACCGAGGAGAGGGCGGAGGAAAGCGCCGGGTTCGACGCGGATATGGTCGGCCGGAGTAAAGAAGGAAAGCGGGGGAGAGAAGAAAGGAAGGAGGTGCGCGGGAGGGGAAGAAGGGCCTGACAGGCGGGCCCAGGTGGCAGCGGGAGCGGGGTCGCAGGAGGCTGACGGGCGGGGCCCGTGGGGCAGTGAGAGAAGAGAGGGAGCGGGGTGCCGATGGCGGGATGGGCCGGCGCGGGGACTCGGCTCATCCAAGCCGTCCACACGTCGGGCGAGGAGGAGGGTTAAGCGGGGAGGCTGACGGGCTGGGCCCGCTTGGCGGAGGGAGAGGGGGAAAGTGGCCGGGATTAGGACAGGCGGCGACGTGGGCGGATCTGGGCCGTCCACGCGTCAGCCGGAGGGTGGAGGAGGAGATTTTTATTTTTAGAATTTGATTTTGATTTTCAGAAAAGTCTAGTAAATTATTTAAGCCTTAAAAAATATGAAAATACCTGCAAAAATTCCAGGAAAATTCACAAAAGCTCCTGGTGACATTTTGGACTTAATAAAAATATTTTCAACTAATGTTGGTATTTAATTTTTAAATTTAAAATACTTTTTAAATTTTTTTAAAAAAATAGGTTTTAAACTCCAGAAAACCAAATAAAAGCCAAATAAATCCAAATAAAATTCAAATACCTTAAAATAATTAATTTGAAATTAAAATTTTCAGATATAGGATTTTTGGGATGTTACAGACCACTCCCCCTTTTTTTCTTTTTTTCCCTTTCAAATTGGAAAGTTACCAAAATACCCTCAGAGTTCAACAGCAAGCATGTCACTGCATGAGCAATGGGTAAACAATCCCTTGTTCTTGTCTGCCTAGCTACCTAAAATAACCACAGGTTAGCTGTGACGTGACACTTCTTAGCATGGCAGGTACTCTCTAACCTTGCTGTTTGCTGCATAATCTTTCCATACCAGTGTCACTCACATTTAGCAGCTGTGATTTGGAAGATGCGTCTGTCACTCATATTTAGCAGCTGTGATTTGGAAGATGCGTCTACAGGAGCATAGGAGCTAGTATTCCGAGTCGTTTTCATTGCCCTGCAACTCCAACACTGACGATATTAGCATTTGGCGTGCAAATTAGATCAGTGTGTAGCTGGATGTGCAACTGACGTTGATATTTGATAGACCGAGGTGCTACAAAAGGAGTGTGCCTGAGTGAAAGACTGCAAAGGCATGCAATAGCTTTGAGATGCTTTGACCAGTGGAGAAAGAAGAGTAAGGCCCAACCTACAGAGTGAGGGGATGGGTTGCTGCAGGGATGTCTTGAGTCCACTCTACTTATCTGCAGTAATCAGGATAGAAGATCACTTTTCCTGACTGAACAGTGGTGGCCATACTGACCCTGTTGGAAAACCTTGATGAAAAACTGGAATACCACACTGATAATGATTCTGATTTCTGGGTGAAGATCAACGCAGCCTGCAGTGGTATTTGAACATTGGTCTATGTAGTTAGGAAAACCTGGGTTCCATACCTGTTTGCACTACAAACTAGCAGTCTAGCAGGCAAGAACAAGACCATGTTGAGGGACACAACACAGTAAAACAGTAGTCGTATCAGCTGAAATTCTTTTCTTCTTCTTTGTTCTTTTGCAAGGGAGAGCTCTAGTACTTCGAAATTAGAATTAAACCAGGAATAAGTTCAATTCTGGACCTTCAGGTTTCCACGGCCCAGACAGGCCCAGCAGCTTCTCAGGATTTAGGGCTGTCAACAGCACCACTGGGCGTCATTCGCGGGCCGATGCTACGGCACGGCTCAGAACAGTCAGCAGTGTCTCTCGTCTTGTCACTAACGGGTAACGGCACTCCCAGTAGCTTGATATTAAAACTTGTTATTAAAGGAGAGAGAACAGTTAAATGAGATTTCAGATACAATCACTGTATCTTTAGCTTGTTACTAAAGTTTGTATCCAGATGAGAGAGAATGACAAGTTTGGAGAGAGCTAGATGGCTCTACTAACTTTTTTGGTTTCCTTAAAAGACATGACACATGCGTATCAAAGCCGAGTATTCTCTCTGTCCATCTCACCAAAAAAAAAAAAGTTGACATGGTATAAGCTAAGTATCAAGCAAATTAGACTATTGAAAGTGCCCTAACAAACATGAGACACGCAATGCATCCAAATGAAAACATGCCCTAACGAACATGATACATCGATATCAGGACACGACCAGCTAGGTCCTAGTTATTAGGCTCAGCCGCTTAGGTAAACTGTCCGCGGTAGATGCAAGCTAGACGCTACTATGGCTACGAAATTCTCACCACCGCCTCTGGTCGCCAACCTGAACTGTCATCTTTGCAGGAGTTTCAAAAGTTGCAGGCTGCGAGAGCAACGTGCCATTCAAACAGTAGCTGTATGCATCTTTATCTATCTATCTGCAGAGTCGCCTTGAACTGCGACTTTTGCAGTAGCTAGCAATCTTCTTCCAGAGAGGGTATAGGCCTTGTTCTTTTCAGTTTTTAAAAGCTGCTTTTCGGCTTTTCTACAGTAACTAGCTTTTAAACGAAGTATCTTTTCAAAATAGGGTATACTAGTTAATTGCATTACATATTTTACTGACTTCATTTATATTGGTAAAAACCGTACGTGGATTTTTGTTACTCTGTAATCTCTCACACAAACAGCCTAAAAACCATAAGCCGCAGCTAAAAACCACAAACTGCAACCAAAAAGAACAGACCCATACTCCTATGCCGACACGGACGAAAGCCATGTGAACAAACTGACCTCCGTGTTGAACCTGTGTCACAAGCTGCTAGTCAATTAGGACCTAAAGCTGTGCACCGGCACGCTGGAATACTGGTGGCGCAGCACCGGATTTCAACGGCAAAAGTTGGCTGTTACCTAAGGAAAATTACTCATGTCACAGGATGCTACTACCACCTCCACTCGCAAAAGGTGACGTTACTGATAGAGTTACGGTTTCTAAAACACAACTTTTGACCATAAATTTCTATTGTGATTGGTATATTCCTAAGATCCAATGAAGTTATATCGGCGTGGAAGTATTTTCCGAGATATCCTTAAACACGTTGTTGGTAGAATTATAATAGCTTAACTGCGAAAGGACCTTATTTTTTAAGTGATTAAATACTAGTCGTAGTTTTTAGTGTTTACCTCTATATTTTTTGTTGCAAGACTATCGCAGAAGTTACGTCAACTCCAACAGTATGAGCGATCAAAGTGACCGAAGATGCAAAGAACATATACTACTAGTTGATGACACCATACACTAGTAGTGGTAACAGTTAGCCACTTGCTGCCTGCTTACCTTAGCGATTAAGGCATTGTCCCTGTTGGCTTCAAAAAAAAACTGTTTTTCTATAGTAAATAATTTTTCTCTAATACTTATCTTTTAAATAAAATATCTTTTTAAGACAGGGTTTACTAATTAATTGTATTACACACCGTAATAATTTCATTTATATTGACCAAAATTATATATGAATATTGTTTATAAGCTATTACTATTTATATATTAAAATAAAAAGGTAACATGAATGAGTCGTAATTTTCAGGTGGACTCTTCACGTGGTCTCTGGACTCTCTTAGTCTCGGTCGCTCCAAGTGGAAGGGGAAGCTATAGCTGGGCTAGTTTGCGTGTGGGCCCCGCCCGGAAGGGACCGCGATGACCCGTCTCCGTTTTATATGGGTCGTATTAGACTCAATCTATTCTTCTTGCATACTACTTGTATACTCCTACGCTACGGAATATCACAAACTAGTAGAGTACGCCACTTCCAACCGGGAATATCTTCGATTTTTGTATGGGTGGTGCATGCTGGAAGCCATTGTTTTTTCTTCCTTTTTTGCGAGGGTAGCCATTGCTGTGGTGATGGTGGCAGTGGTAATTTATAAATGGTTTATTGAATGGCTCAGATTATTTTGTAGATCCAAGAGCTTTATTTTGTAATGTGAAAGAACATACAATGTATTAGGACATTAGTCCAACTGATTTGATCTTGTAAATCACGCTGTTTGGGAAGGGGATGTCTATGCAAAACTTGAGTGATATTTTATTTAACGGTACTTAGATTTTAAGTCTTTCAATCTAGATCCAATAGATCCTGTCCCCCTCAATTATATAAATTTCCTCACCTCACCTCACCTCACTCCAACCCTAACCCCATCTACCCCGCCACTGCCGTTCTACTCGCCGCCTTCCCCATCGCCTCGCCAGCATCATCTTCGACGCCGGTGAGCCCTATCGACGTCCATCTCCTCCGTCGTTCCCTCCCTAGCCACTTAGATCCCCTCCCCGACCGACACCCCTACCCCCACTAGTGTGTTGCCCTCCCTTCGCAACATCGTCTCATCCCTGGCACCACCATGCCCTACCTGCCACCGCTTTCGCCTCCTGACACAGCTATCGGCGTCACTCGTAGCCTCTTCCGTCACCATACATCCTCGTCCAATCTAACTCGACTCCATACCCAAACGTCGTTCCACCCGTCGACCACCACCCACCCCTCCTCCGACCCACGGCACGATATGGAGCATGAATCTCAGAACAAAATCATATAGTAAGAAATTCGAATACTCAATCTAAAAAAATACTTGAGCACTGATTAGCAATTCCCACTTGGAATTTATAAATGAATCTTTTCTTAGATAGCTAGGCATATCACAATAATGGTGGGTACGAACCGAAGAAAGTAATCATTTCGTTGTGGTTGGGATTGCCTGGGCTGGTGCATTGGGCTTTTTAGCCTTTTAGGTCAAAGTGGACAGACACCATGTATGCAGTGTAGCAGTACGAGTCTGAGCCGGGTGGTTTGCTTTGGGGGGGAAAAGATTGGTTGGACCAAACAATACGTAGGATGGAGCTCCTCGAGCAAAAGTGCACACCACACACAATTATTACACTATCCATCACTTTTAATGATTTTTCAACGAAAACAGGTCAAATTCGAAATGATTTTAGTTGAAGAATCATAAATAATTTATACTTTCTACATTCTTTTTTACTTGACTTTCTAAAATCCGTGCCATCCACCAATAAATTTAAAACTATCTAGATTGCCTATGCAAAATTATATCATTAGATTTATCATTAAAAATACTTTCATAATTTTATTAGTATATTTTATTGTAAAGTTATTAAAAATAATGGTCAAAATTACATCTTAAAAACCATAAAAATAAAAAATTTCGAATAGCAAGAACGAAAAATACATCATACAATGATTTGTTTTGTTAGTTACGTGGGTTGCATGAGGAGCCACTCCTATCGTAGCACCAGTGAGAAACAGTCATACCGCTATATTATGCAGGCATTTCCCTTTCCAATTGATGAATGATGGTACATGCATGCATGGCTTGTGTAGTCGTGAAAATGACTAGTCCACGCGGAAGCGGAACTAGGGCTGGATATCGAGCTGGCTCGGCTCGGCTCGGCTCGGCTCGGTCTGGCTCGGTAGGATAACGAGCTGGCTCGAGCTGGCTCGTTATAACTAACGAGCTAAAAAGCCAGCTCGGCTCGGCTCGATAAAAAGCTCGAGTTAGCTCGTTTGGCTCGTGAGCCAGGGCCAAAAAATATCTCCATCATATATTCATCAATGGAAGTTTGGCTCGTTTGGCTCGTTTGGCTCGTTAGGCTCGTTTGGCTCGTTTGGGTACAATAGAGTACAAATTAACACATGCATGGCTCGTTTGGGTACAATAGAGTACAAATTTACACATTAACACATGCAATAGAGTACAAATTAGGTCCATGGAAGCAGCATATGCATATCTAAATTCCTAGAAGCATGGCTCGTTTGGCTCGTGAGCGGCTCGCGAGCTGGCTCGAGTTGGCTCGCTATAGCTAACGAGCTAAAATCTTGGCTCGGCTCGGCTCGTTATCCTAACGAGCCGAGCCGAGCTGAGCCGAGCCAGCCACGAGCCGAGCGAGCTAACGAGCTTCGAGTTTTTCGTCCAGCCCTACGCGGAACCCTTTTTTCCCGTGCAATCAATGCTGCTAGTTTTTTTTTCCTCTATATGTATGTCTTGATAAGTCCATGCAAATTGTGCTGCATTTCCAATATAATCTCCATTTAAGCGACGAAATGTAAAACAGAATTACAGAAGGATGCATAAGGCTCACGGAGTGTATGGCTATTCATCATCTACGTTGTTTTTGGTAGCGGCCGATAGCTTATAGTTATAGCTGATAATTTTGATCTTAACATGAGCGCTTATACGAACGAACCAAGTATCGATAAGTCAATAAACCATTTTGAAAATACTGTCCCGGTAAGTCGTTTCGAACGACGGCGGAGAAACCGTTTCATTTATTTATTTAAAGGAAGTCATAAGTCATAAGCAGAAAAAAAACTAAGCCATCATGTAACATGCAAGGGTTGGCATTCGTGTGCAAGTTGAAGTCGATCACTAGCTCAGAAGTAATCTTACTTGTCATAGGGGGTGTTTGTATTGGCTTATACTTGCTAGCTTTTAGATGAGAATGAATAGTAATAGTTGAAAGAAGTGGCTTTTAGAAAGATGGGGTGAGCAATAAGAAAAGTGAGGAAGAGATACGCGCACAAAATAGAAGTGAAAAAAGTGAGGTACATGATGCGTCCGTAACCCTCCGTCTTATCTTCAGAGTAAGACGGAAGTGAAAGGAATAAAAAAGCTCCTTAAAAAACCAAATATTAATATTAGTTTCTAATTTCTTCAAATAAAAGCTCCTACAAACACCCTATATACGGATCGAGCACTATACTAAACTGGTCGGTAGGGAACTTTGACTGTCCTCCAGCATGGGTGGACTGATCAACGGAAGTAGATATGTGTCCTCCTTCCAACTTCCGAATGAAGACGACTTTGCTATATTTACTTTCGTACGCTGATCTCAAAAGATCTCCATATTTAGGGGTGAAAATAGATCAGATAGTTTTCGTTGGATCCGGACGGATACGGATACAGATTGTGTCGGATCGGATTTTTTTCGGATAGTTCTCGGATACGGATACGAATACAGTAAGACTAGTATCCGTCGAATACGGATACGGATACGGATTATCCGGATAATACGAAAACGGATATTCGAGGGGAGGGGAGGGACTTTAATTTTTATTTTTGATTTTTGGATTTCAGAAAAGCCTGGGAAATTCATTTAAGCTCAGAAAAATATGAAATAAACTCCAAATATTTCAGGAAAATTCACAGAAGTTTCTGGTGACATTTTGGACTTAATAAAAATATTTTTAACTAATGTTGGTATTTAATTTTCATACTTAAAAATCCTTTTTAATTTCAAAAGTAGACCTTTAAACTCCAGAAAATCCAGGAAACCAAATAAAAGCCAAATAACTCCAAATAATTAATTTAAAATAGAATTTTTATAGAAAATCAAAATATCATTTTATTTAATGTCTATTTTTTTGGTTTTCACTTAATTTACTTTTTAAATCAGGCTTTTTCAAAAACAGAAAATCCAGGGCAAAACCCAAAAATAAAATTTAAGCAACACAACTACTTATTTTAATTTAAATTTTATTTTAATTAATTTTTTTATTTATTTATTTATTTTTATTTTAATAAAAACTTGGACTGTTACAACTTGATGGATGAAATGGAGGAATGAAATGTTCTTATGTTTGTTCAAATTGCTATCATGTCATCATGTGTATTCCATGAATTGCACGTTGTTGTTACTTATGTAGTTATGTTATGATCGACTATTGGGTATTTTTTCATTGTGGATGAAAAGACTATGCTTGTTTACATTTCATGAATGTTTTGACAAGATGAACTATTTACGTATTTTCGTTAATTTTGGATGTATAGTTTAAGAGGTTTTCATGTTTCGATAAATATTCGTAACCGTATTCGTTTCGATTCGTATTCGATCCGTATCTGTATTCGATATTATTCGTATTTGTATTCGTATTCGAGTTATCCGTATTCGTATCTGTATCCAAAAAAAATGAAAACAAATATGATAAAGACATTATCCGTCCATATCTAATCCGTTTTCACCCCTATCCATATGCACCGGAGTTACCTACCTAACAGCGGCTACCATAATCTCAAAAAAAAAAAACCCCAACGGCTACCAAGGTTGTACTACTTGGCCATGCTACGCGCGTGTTTGGAATAAAATAAATTGAAGAGTTGCAGCTAGACTGTATAAGCTGTGGGGGAAGGTTTCTCCTAGTATAATTAGCACGCTGTATGTAAAAAGACATTTAGTTTAGTAATGACTCAAGATTTTTTTACTTAGTGATTTATTTTTTTACTGTACCTAATAATGACCTATTTAACGTAATTAAATTTAAAAATTTTAAAAATAGAAAAACATGTGAGCCTATAATAGATAATGTGAAGGAATTCGGAAAAAGAGCAAAAAGTCTAAAAACCAAAAAGATCAGAAAAAAGATAAAATTAATAAATAGTAAATTAAAAGCTAGAGTCAAAAGTTATCGCTGAAACGAGCGAGGAGCGTAGAATCTGATACTATAGTGCAACAACAACTTCACAAGTTAATTAAGCAAGTTCTAGTATAAATTCATGTATAGTGGCGGGCTGATGGAGTGTACTAGTAGGGCTAGCAAGTAATCAATTAATCAAGCGAGTTAACAGGGCTACATATAGGATCCGAACAAGAACACATGCAACAAAAGAAGAGTAGAGGAGGAAAACGGCGGAGAAAACAGAAAAATATCTTGGGACACAGGAGAGGAGAGCGGAGCGGAGTATTAAGGGTCTGTTTGGGACTGCTCTGCTCCAGCTTTTTCAACTCTGCTCCAAACTTGTCTAACCAAATGGGTCCAACTCCAAGAACTCTGCTCCAAGAAAAAGTTGAAGTTGAAGGCCTACTCCACGTTTTTTCTGGAGCTCCTCAAGGGGTACTCCAGAAACTGAAGTTTTGTATCTCCTTATGGAGTTGGGGAAAATTACCCACCACTGCCATTACACAATTCCGGGTGAGTACCGATTGGATTTCCTTCTCCGACTTCTCTTCTCCCCCCGAACCGCATGCCTTGTCTTCCTCCCCGCCCCCCCCCCCACCCGCGCCGCCCTCCTCTCCGCCCCCCACCCGCGCCGGCCTCCTCTCCGCCCCCCACCCACGCCGCTCCTCTCCTCCGCCCCCCACCCGCGCGACGCTCCGCCGCCCTATTCCGGCCACCACCGGTGACGTGATGGCTGGGATGGATAGATCCGAAGATGCTGGGCTACCCCGACCCCCTTCAACAGCCGCCGGCGGCCGCCTCCTTCCATTCCCCGACCTCCCAACGGCCAGGCGCGGCCGTCCAGCGTCCAGGGGCGGGCGCCCACTCAGAGGTGGCTGCAAGTGGCCACGGGCTATCACCGGCCGGCCAGGGCTCCCAGGGCTGGCCGCGGGTGGCCAGCGTGCACCGCCGGCAAAGAGGAAAAGGGAGGATGTGGTATGGATAATTGAAATGATGAATGTGAATAATTGAAATTTGTCATACGTATAACATGTTCCATGAGCTGAATGTGATGGTTGCCTTCTGTATTGTTGGGAGAATTGCGTCTCGTTTAGAATTCTTCTTATTGTTTAGGATGTGGTATGGACAATTGAAATGATGAATGTGTTGTCTGAATGTGGTTCGTTTAGAATTCTTCTTATCATTTCAGTTGATAATTCTAGCTGATGAAATGCGACCTGCATCTTGTATAATTGCATATGCATACAGAACCTATTTTGCTGTTACTGTCTATGTATGCCAGAGTCTGATCTTCACTGATAAGAAGAATTTGAAGTTAGATCTACAGTACACAAGAGTTCAAAATTATTAAAGACAATGTCAAAATTCATTCAGCAATTGCACATTACGGGCAGCCTTAGCCACCTGGAACATATAATTCTTTTCAAAATGAAACAACCCCTTTTCGTGGTAGGTTTTCAATCTGCAGACCTTAGTTTCTGTCACCAAATCTTACTTTATGACCAGAATTCACACTTGCATGTTAAAACTTAGCTCGTGAGGAAGAAATTACAATATGTTCTCGAGTCATATGTGCTAAAGCCATTGATCTTTATGAATATGGCATAGCAACTTAGCTAAAGCAATTTAGAACTGACAACTTGGGCTTCTGAATGGTTTATATATCTAGTTTGAGAATCACACCGGTATTTGGATACTTTGATCAAAATTTCTTTTGTCCCTTCTTTACAAGGCATGTAAAATTAAGAAAATACTTATCCATTTTAACTATACTGTTACTAAAACCCTATTGCATACGGAATATACAGTAGTAAGCTCTATTACTTTGACATATGGTTTTGCACTTGTATCTTGCTTCACTGATGTAGACTATCCTTGTGTAGACTATCCTTTACATGATGTGCTTTGCTTCACTGATGTCATTTTATAAACTATCCTTTACATGATTTTATACTATTATTGTAAAGTAGATGTAGAATGACATGCTTCAATGCAATTTTCGTCGATTGCATATGCTTCCATTTACTGTGCTCACATTTGGGCATTACTTCATTAATGAAAGTATAGGATTGAAAAATGAACAATTTGAACCAATGCACAAGTATACAACAGAAGAGCTAAATTGTTGTGTAATATCATGGTCAGGGTGATCAAATGGATTGGACCAATGCACATGTCACACTTGCTTGTGAGTTAATGGCCGAACAAGTTAGGAAAGGCAATCGCCCAAACACCCATTTGAACTCTGTAGGTTATACCGAGGTGTCGGATAGGTTTTTCCAGATGACCGGAATCATGTTATCGAAGACACAAATAAAAAACAAGTGGGACAAGTTAAAGGTTGATTGGACTGCTTGGCAAAAATTGAAGAGGAGGCAAACTGGTACAGGTTGGAACAATACGAAAGGGGTCATTAGCATGGAGAATGAGTGGTGGAAGAAGATAAGAGCTGTGAGTGTATATGTCTCTAAATTTTATAATTTCTACCATTACTCGATGCATTGATGTTTGTGGTTCTTATTTTTACAAGAAATTCCCGGGAGTGGCAAGTTTAGGAAAAAGGCTATCCAAAATGAAGATTTGCTTAGGGATATGTTTAGAAACATTAAAAATGAGGAAGCAGATCATTGGAATCCTATTAGTGATAATCTCATTATTCCTAATTCTCAAGATCAACCTTTTGACGTAGACAATGAAAATGGAGGTGGAGATGATGATGTCCGTGAAGTATCTTTTGATGCACACAACACTAGAGAGGAGGAGGTCCAGGAGGTGAATCCTTCCAATGTGCATGGAAATAAAAGACCTTGTGTTGCAGTAGACAAGAAAAAGAAGTCAAGCACTGCACTTGTTATTCAAGAAGCAATCACAAAGATGTCTGAATCTGCCACCTCTTTTACATCAAAGAAGCAAGAGCGGGTGACAGTCAAGGAAGTGATGGATCTCGTTTTGGATTGTGGTGTGGACTATGGTTCAGATGAGCATGACATTGCCACTCAGTTGTTTGTGAAGAAGGATTTTAGGGAAATGTTCATGACTTTTCCTACTAGAGAGATTAGGTTCAATTGGCTTAGGAAGAGGCACAATGACAAGTATGGAAACTAGGAATAATTGTCTTTGGGCTAGTTGTGTGGCTCTATGTGTGCCATTTAAACTTTTTATTATTTGCCTCTATGTATGCCTTTGAAACTATTTGTTTTGCTCTATGTATGCCTTTGAAACTATTTGTTTTGCTCTATGTATGCCATTGAAACTCAATTATTTGGCTCTATGTATGTTTAAATGTTGCACTATTTGTTGTCTTTATTTATTTAGCTCTATGTATGTCCTTTATCTCTATTTATTTGGCTCTATGTATGTCCTTTATCTCTATTTATTTGGGTCTATGTATGTCCTTTGTCTCTATTTGCAGATGTTTGGAACTGATAATGATAGTGATAGTGATGACTCCGACAATGAGAGCATGGAATATTGGAATCTTATTATGTCTGGTGCTAAAGTTGCTGAAATATATGTTGAGTTATACCTTGACAAAAATCCACCGAGGACATCAAACCTCAGTGGTATGGGGTGGTTGCAAGAGACTTTGACGACACCGGGTGAGTGCCATTCGTAGCTTCGAATGAGCACGGAAATGTTCTACGACCTTCATGATTTGTTGGTGGGAAGGTATGGTCTAAAATCATCGCTGCATATGAACACTTATGAGATGTTGGGAATTTTCTTGTTCATTTGTGCTGGAAATGAATCCAATAGAAAGGGACAAAACCGATTCAAGCATTCGGGTGAAACCATTCATAGAAAATTTGATGAGGTCCTAAATTCTTTGATGGCCATGGCTAAAGATTTTATTAGACTAAAGAACCCCAACTTTTCAACTGTTCATAGGAGGATAAGAAATGACCGTAGAGCATATCCACACTTCAAAGATTGTATTGGTGCTCTTGATGGCACGCATATTAGAGTTTCTTTGTCACCCGACGATCAAGTGAGATATATTGGGAAGTCAGGGATACCTACTCAAAATGTTCTAGCAATTTGTGACTTTGACATGAGGTTCACATATGTGTCGACGGGGCAACCGGGAGCTATGCTTGACACTAGTGTGTTGTACACTGCGATAAGATTGGATGAAAAATTCTTTCCACATCCCCCACAAGGTAACATGGTTATCTACATATGGTCATGTAGTTTATTGTTTGTTTAATTGTTGACAAATTCTAACTTATGTCATTTTTCACATTTATAGGCAAATACTATGTTGTTGATGCGGGGTATCCTAATCGTCCTGGATACCTTTGCCCTTATAAGGGTGAGAGGTATCATATGCCGGAGTGGCATAGAGGTATGGAACCGAAGACTCCTAAGGAAAGGTTCAATCGCATTCACTCTTCTATCCGCAATGTTATTGAAAGATCGTTTGGAGTGCTTAAAATGAAGTGGCAAATTCTCTACAAGATGCCATCCTACCCTATGTTCAAGTAAAAGATAATTGTTGTGGCTACTATGGTTCTTCACAACTTCATTCGTGAGCATGGGGGGTGAAGACTTGGACTTTGCTCACTTCGATCTTGATCCAAACTTTGTCCCGACAATACCCGAAAGGTATAACAAATATGTAGCTCCATCAAATGGGTCTACTATGGAACCCAATGCTCCTACCATGGATGCATTCCGTGATGAGTTGGCAACCGCTATTTCTCTAGCTTGGAGCTAGAATTATGTATCGGAACACTTGCATTCGTAGTCATTTTGGTTTAAACTACTCTCTAGTTATCTATGGACAATTATTTGTATTCGAATGATGGACTTTGTTAATTATCTATCATGCACGTTGCAATTTATGGGACAAAAGGATGGAATCATTTGACCAAAATATTTGTTTTTTAGTTTTCTCGAATAAATTAATTGCGATTATAATATTTTACATCATATTTCAATTGGCAACAAAAAAATTCAGTTACATATGCTCCGCAGATATCAAAACATACACCAAATATCATTCAGGGGCACATTGGATCTTTTTCAGGGAAACCTCACATTCCTGGAGCTGGAGCTAGCAGCGTGCCAAACAGGATCACCTGCTCCAGGAACTCCACAGTGGAGCTACTCCATGGTGGAGTTGGTGGAGCAGAGCTGGAAAAACTGGAGCAGAGCAGTCCCAAACAGGCCCTAATAAAGGCTATCTTCTTTTAGACTTATAATTTATAGCTTTTAGGTTATCTATAGTAACTAACTTTTAAATAGTGTCTTTTTAAGGTAGGGTGAGGTCTACAAGTTGATTATAGTAGCATTATTATGACTCCATCTATATCAGCCAAAATCGTATGTGAGTGTCTCTCTCCATACTCTCTCTCTCAGAAATAGCCAAAATTCATAAAATTAAGTCAAAAATAATAAGTCGCAACTCAAAAAAACCCACCCAAAACCGACCCTAGGACACATCGGTCATGTAGGCCCAGTTGGTTTTGACTTATGAGAGGCTTGCGTTGGATCTGGCCATGGTGGCGACATTGAGAGAGCGAGGATGGCAACTGATGAGGAGGAATGGGATGGTGGGGAAGAGGCCGGCATTGGCGAGACTTCAAATCATGACAGCAAGTTAGGGAGAGCGGAGGCGGCAGTGAAGAGGCTAGCATCAGCAAGGCTTCATGTCACAGAGGTGGTGAGGGAGAGTGGAGGCAACGAGGGAAGAGGCTGACACCCGTCGTGAAAAGACGAGGTCGAGGATGCTCTTTGTAGTCAATTCCTCGATTAGATCGATGTGATAGTTGCCCATATAGTAAAAATGATAAGGCCCGGGTCTAATCCAATCTGGCCTAGATCTGATCCAAATAGCGATGGAACCAAAATGGATCTAATCCATTTACAGCTTTAGGCTAACCTAATCCAACCGACCAGAAAAGTCCAAGCCTATTAGCAGCATCACACTACAGAGCCACGTGCAACTGGGTACGTAGTGGGTCTCGATCGAAACTAAGACCCTGCTTATTTGAACTTCTACTTCCGATTTCTAGCTTCCAACTTTTTTTTTGGTTTTTTGGTTATCTTTAGGTTTTTTGTCTTTTCTTTTTTTCCTCATTTTTTTACATTAATTATGATGATATAATTTTTTATTTTTAAAATTTTAATTACATTGAAAAAGTTATCAGTAACTACAACATATTTTTAACTATTATAATATAAAAAACCATAAACTAAGCTTTTAAAGCCAAATGAGTATAACCTAAAGCTTCGCCTCCGCGTGGACGTAGGAAGGAAGGAGCGCACGCACCTTCTGGACTTCTAGAACCTTCGGAGAATCCAAATGTAAATTTTTGTTGCGTAGCGTCGCGTGGTTCGGCGCGTCTTTACGCCGCGCGCCGTTGCTGTCCACCGATCGATCAACCGCGGTCGTCGCCGTCCTACACGTACGTACCTACGCGCGCGCGAATTAAAGTAAGCTTCCTGCCTTGCTGCGTTGGTGCGGGCGGCGCCAGCCCAGCCAACCAGAACATCAACTTACCTCGTCCGGCTAAAAGCACGAACAATACAGTCTCTTAAAATTACTAGCCACGTAGGCGTGGCGCCACGCCACGCCAGCCACCGTGTGGATCGAAGCAAATGAGACGACAATTCGCAGGGAGTTTCATAAAAAAATCGAGAACCCGTGTGTAATTTCGAAAAAACAAAAGGACTTTTTTGGAAAAAAATTGAGGACCTGCAAGGACCTGTACGTAAGTAAATAAGGACCTATACGTAATTTTGGAAACCCGCGGGTCGCCATCCAAATTTTTTTTTGAAAAAAACTGGGCGCAGGGACCTTTTCGCGAGGAAAAAAGGACCTTTACGTAATTTTGGAAAAAATGGAGAGATTTGCCTCCCCCGACCGTACGCCAAAACCGGAGCCACGCGGCGGGCGGACGGAGCGCAGGGGCGACGTGGCTACGCTGGCTGCCCCGGAACCCTTCCTCTAATACTTCGGTGACGATACCAAAGACTTTTATCTTATTTAAAAATAGTATTAAAACATTTTAAATAGTAAAATATTTTTCTAACTATTTTATACTATTTTAAGCATAGTTTTCTGCCTCACATACTCTTACTCTTTATGTTGGTTTACATATTTAAATCGTCTCTTATATAAAAGACGGTATATCATCTCTTCTCGTCTTTTTCTTTCTGTGATCATTTGGGCTTTAGCTTCTGGCTTCCGGCTTGTTTTTTACTATTAATAAATTTCGTCTTTTTTTGAACTTTTAGCTTTTTGTTGAGATTTTTTGCCGGTTCTTTTTTCCCGTATGTATTTGTATTATACGTAATGGGCTAATATATTTTTTTAATTTTTTTAAATTTAATTATGCTAAATAAGTCTCTGTCAGCTACAGTGTTTTTTCAGCTAGCTGCAATGCTTTTCAGCTATAAGCCACAAAAAAACCCAAATAATCACCATCTAAGAAATAGCTAAGTTAATATTATGGAAAGTATTCAGATAGGGTTGAAACCTACGGTGCCGACCTCCTCCAGCTAATACGCTGCGGCTG
This sequence comes from Dendrocalamus sinicus, assembly GCA_036346575.1. Lineage (NCBI taxonomy): Eukaryota > Viridiplantae > Streptophyta > Magnoliopsida > Poales > Poaceae > Dendrocalamus > Dendrocalamus sinicus. The sequence goes on from CM070644.1 coordinate 26,847,886, forward strand.
GGGGGATGTGGCGTTCAAAGTCACGGTGCTGTGCCGCCTGTTGGCAGGCTGGCAGCCGCATGCACGCGTGCCGACTAGCTTGACTTGGTCCATGGAGGCGTACGCGGGCAGAAAATTGAATGGGGTGTAAAAGACCACAGCATTTTTTTTGCGTCCATACTAGTAGAATACCAGTGATCACGCGGTATCATACGCTGAGCAAATAAACACGTCGAAAGAGAAGCTGCTTCCGAACACACCACTGTATCAATTTGCTTCTAAACATATTTCTCATTCCGTTTTATTTTGCACAGTTTTACAGTATGTCATTTCAGAGTGCAATTTATGTAGTCCGAGCGTAAACGGTGCCACTAGCCTGAGCGCTCAACCACTTTACGCTGGGGAGTACTCTTATCATTTGGGTTTTTTTGGCTTATGACTGAAAAGTATTGTAGCTGACTAAAAAATACTGTAGCTGACAAAGACTTATTTAGCACGCAGAGAACACAAGGAAAGTGCATTCCAAGTGGAAACATGGCAATAATGCATGCGTGCCACCGCCCAATTGCACAACATTAGTACACATTCTGTTTTGGAGATCAACACCACAATACAATTTGTTTAGACAGCATTAGTGGAGTATACAATTGACTATTGACTGGATACCGAAACTAGTCAACTTAACCTAGTATAGAAAGAAAAACGAGTAGAATTCCAGCACCTCGCCCATTTGCAACAAAAACAACTTGGCATGGAAATTGTAAAGAAAATGACCAAAAGCAGCGTCGAGAGCGACCTCGCGCGCCCCGTCCACACGTCACCTCATTTCGTCTTTTGACTCCCCTCCCTTTCTTTGCCAACTTTCCGCATTCCACACCTTGACAAGCTGAACATGATAGTACATAGAATTTTGTGCAGATTCTTGTGTAAAGTAGGAAGTAGGAAATCTACAAAGCATTGGTCTTATAGTCAAGCTAGTCAGCATTTTTGCTGATATAGAGGAGAGAAGAGAGGAGAGAGATGAGAGCTTGGCTCTCAGGGCACTCCTAACCCATAGTTTCCATGGGTAGTTTCTAGAGGAGAGAGAGTGCAATCAATGTTCAGTAGAAACTACCCCTCCCAACCCACAGTTTCCATAGTAGTTTCCATATAGAGAAAAATTTAATGACAGTACAAGAGAGACCTTGATTGATTGTGGCAAGCCACTACGTAACCACATCTCATGCTCCACTGTACACTATATATGCAGTCCATAAATATGATAGTCCATAAATAAAATAGGTATCATAGTCTGAGAGCAGAATAAATAAAGTTCAATTCAGCATTTGCGTAGGTGCATAGGAACATCCAAAAACCATCGTCTCCAAAGGAAACAAAATGACAAATGAGTTCAAAAACAGAAAATAAGATTGCCCATTTCATGTAATCATCTAATGATGCTTTGCTCTGTGGACTTTGTAATTGATGAGCACCTCTATCAGATCATTCATGACATAATCAGACACTTATTTTACGCGGTGGTTTGTCAAAATCCGCCATACATACAAACATGCCACAGCATAGTGTTCACCAAGCTAGATGATGGGACTCCACTTTAATTTCATCAGCTATGTATTGCCACATTCTGCAATGTAAGGAAAATATGTTCTTACATCTGCTGAAGACCAATTGCATTTGAAAATAATAAATCAATGGTCCCCACTTTGATTATAGACGATAAATCTGTCCATTTCTCATCAAAGATTCAGTAGGACCATTTACTACGTTTAAAAATTGTTTAATCCAAGCAGTCAACTAGTCAAGAAATCAATCGCCAACATATGGGATAAACCACAAAGCGAGAAAAATTAAGCTAATGAAAAATGTTGGTAAACGATTGTAACATATGCATCATGATCCAAGCCTTTCGCTATAAGAATCACTAAATCCTAGCTTTGCAATTCAGAGAAACGTTGGTGGACTAGGATTATTATTACATACAAAGCCAAGACATCAAGTCTCCATTTTAGCAAACTCGTGTCATTTCGAGCAATCCAACAGGATATTAGATGGCACTTTTTTTTCGCAAATCTCAACAAAATGTAAAAGAAAACAAATTGCACTTTTGTGAACAAGAGGCCAAGATCCAGTTTCGGACAGCTCAATACGTCATAACACATCCATGAGTACCAACTACAATCTTTTGAATGATTCATGAATGCCAGGACATAAGAGTTGGAGCAAACCCCATATCTAAACCAACCATCACACTGTGTAGCTTGTTACAAAGAAGCAACCCATATGAGCAAATACTCTGATTCAAGAACCAGTAACATGCATGACTATTATACATGAAAATCGAAGCTAAGTCACGAAAATCCTAGCTTTGGAACAGAGGATCATTGCTTGCATCCAAATTTATAAGCCAACACATCCAATCTTTTCAAGCAAAACAATACATTTCAAGCAATCCAGGGTAAGCAAGGAGTCAACCAAATCCCATCTTTCACAGGCTAATCATTAAATCGGACTATATACAAAAGCCAGCAAGTAACAACGGCCGGGAGTAGCCAATTCACCTGCCACTTGGCGTCAGAGCGCCGTGTGTAGCTCGCGCCGCAGCTCGCCGGTGCCTCGCCCCATCCGCCGGCGGCGCCAGCCTCCGGAGCGCTGCCTCCTTTCCTCTCCTGCACCCATCTCTTGTACACCGACTCCATCCTGCAAACCCCACAAGCAAAACCAAAAATCAAGCAAAAAATCGAAACAAGAAAGGGAAACGGGACAAGATCGAAGGGAGGAAACAGGAGGTCAAGAAAAGAATGCACCGGTCGGCGGACTCCTAGACCTCCTCCGCGGCCAGGAAGAAGGGGTCCTTCTCCCACCGGTCAAACGACGTGGCCATCTCGCGCGCCGAGCTGCGGCCACCGAACGGAGCCAAGAATCGGTGGGAGGAAGAAGAAATTCGTGGAGGGCCTGGATCGGAGGGACGCGCGGGATCGGAGGGAGGCGCGTCGGAAGGAAGCGCGCAGGCGCGCGGGAACAGAGGAGGCGCGCGCGCGGGATCGGAGGGAGGCGCGCGGGATCGGAGGGGGAGGCGGCGGCGCCACACGAGATCCAGCAGCATGCGATGGAAACGACGCTGGAATCCCCAACGCGAAAAGAGTGATTTCCTCCCGCATCGGACGTTGAGCCGAAACGATTTCTCACCTGAGAAACGATTTCCTCTCTCTCCACCTTAACTCACCTTCCACATCAGCAAAAAAGCTGAGATGACACCCTATTTAATGCCATGGAAACTATGGTGGTTTCAGGGTTGGGAGTGCCCTCATGCAAGCAACAAGCTGGGCACGGGAGGCTATGCAGTGGTGGACTCAGATAATAAATGTATGTGAGGAGGAATAGGAAAGAGAATGTGAGATATTGTACCACATAATAATAAAAAACCTTTTGTAGACAAATAGAAGACAAATTATTGTATAACTTGGCTCTTATAACTTGACTTATAGACAAACACTTAGCTCTATTATTGGACTTGCTCTAAAAGAGTTTCCTCTCTTCCCATCCCCAATTGAGCATTTGTGCCACTGTAATATAGGTCACTTGCTTTTCAATTGAGAAATAGATAGAATGGTACATGTGACAAATTTTTTTTTGAGGTGTGGTTCTTCGTACTCATTGGAGTCATGTGGAAACGAAGCCATGCAGAAGCACCAGAAAAAAGCTACAAGCAATGCGTCACCAAAACGTTTCAAGCAAGGGCGGAAAAATGTTTTAGAAAATGTTTGACTCGTCATACCTTAGCCATTTGGTCCATATACATGCACAAATATTTTGTTGTTGTTTTTAGCGAGCTTCTATGTAAATGTGTAACCTAAAGATTTTATAAGAATAGACAAAAAGTTGTAGGCGTTACTAACGTGTTTCAAGCCAAACACCGAAGGTGTGTCCAAGAGAAAAGGCTTGACTGGTCAGTCATTAGCCCAAGGCCCCGCTCAATTGAGCAGAAAAATAGTGGTTTATGATTGAAATTGCACTGTAGTTGGCTGAGATTACACTGTAGCTGAAGGTGGTTTATTTGACGTAATAAAATTTAAAAAATTTAAAATAGAAAAAATATGTTAGCTCATCACGGATAACAGAAACGAATACGGAAAAAAAGAAACAGCAAAAAGCTAAAAAAAAAGCTAAAAGTTAAAAAAAAGACAAAATTTATGAATAGTAAAAAATAAACCAGAAACCAGAAACTCAAGCCGAAATGAACGAGACGCAAATATGTTTACGCATGTGGGTCGTCGTTGTTAGGCACGCCTTCATAGTGTAAAAGTTTTACTTTTGGAAGCTCCCTATGACCATTGCGAAAACAAAAGGTTGTGAACAATTTTTGGAATATTATCGCAAACAAACATGATTTTCCAAATGACAAAATGTTGAATTTAGTGGAACATTGTAAGGTGAAGGGGCACGAGTGAACTAAGTAAAGTGTTATATATAGGAGAAACACTATAACTGAAGCAATGCATTGGCATATGATTCGTTAATTGGCTGATCTCAAGAAGAAGAGGCTGTGCAAAATCTTGAAGAGGATGCAGGAGTTGTGACCTCGAAACATTGAAATAGCGCGGGTAAAACGAGTTGCTTGACCAAGGGGTTTTTTCAGAAAGAGAGCGATAATACAGGGCGTAAAACGAAAAGGCCACCACTGCCTATAATACAAGCCTCCTCCCCAGCCTTTTTCCTCCATTCCCTCCCCTCCACTTCTCCGGTTCTCCCCCAACGCCATCGCAAACAACACCAAACTGCAGCACCAAGAAAGCTAGCAAGGAATCCATCCATCCATGGGAAGGAAGGAGATGAGCGGGAGGCTCGCGGCGGAGTACCAGGGCCTGGAGGTGAAGGTGCCCACCTTCTTCCGGTGCCCCATTTCGCTGGACGTGATGCGGTCGCCGGTGAGCCTCTGCACCGGCGTCACCTACGACCGCACCTCCATCCAGCGGTGGCTCGACTCCGGCAACACCACCTGCCCGGCCACCATGCTCCCGCTCCCGTCCACCGACCTCGTCCCCAACCTCACCCTGCGCCGCCTCATCGCCCTCTGGGCCTCCACGGCCGCTTCCTCCTCGTCCCCCGCGCCCTCCGCCGTCGGCCCCACCCCGGCCGCCGCCGCAGCCGAGCTCCTCCGGCAGGTCTCCTCCCCCGGCGAGGACCCCTGCTCGGCGCTTCACAAGCTGGCCGCCTTCCTCTCCGACGACGACGTCGACGAGTTCGACAAGAACGCTCTGGCGAGGGCTGGCGGCGCCGCGGAGACCGTCGCGTCGGTGCTCCGGCGGAGGGAGGCGGATGCCGCCGTCGAGGCCATTGAGGCGGCCGTGCGGGTGCTCGCGGTGCTCGCCGCGTCCGATTGCATCGAGGAGGAGAACAAGAAGCGGGTCGCCGCCGCACTCGCCGCCGACGCCGCGTCCTCGGTCGCGTCCCTGGTGCGAGTTATGCGGAGCGGGAGCGGGCTAGAGGCACGGATCGACGCGGCGAGGCTGGTGGAGTCATTGCTCCGTAATGCGAGACCGGACGTGAAGGCGACGGTCGCCGAGGCGGAGGAACTGGTCGCCGAGCTGATCCGGCTCATCGGCCCCGTCGACGAGAAGGGCAGCCTGGACAAACAGGCCGTGGAGGTCGGCCTCTCCTGCCTCGCGGCCATCGCGGGGACGCGGCGCGCGCGCTCCGAGATGGTCCGGCTGGGCGCCGTCCCGGCGGCCGTGCGCGTGCTGGCCACGGACGCCGGCTCCCCCGGCCAGGCCCTCCGCGTGCTGGAGGCCGCCGTGGGGTGCGCCGACGGGCGCGCCGCGGTATGCGAAAAGGCGGAGGCGGCGATCCCGGCTGTGGTGTCCAAGATGATGAAGGGCGGGATGGGCGGCGCGGAGGCGGCGGTCTCCGTGCTGTGGGCGGTGTGCCACAAGTACAAGGACAGGCGCGCCGTGGACGCGGCGGCGGCGTCCAAGGGCGGGCTGACGAAGCTGCTGCTGCTGATGCAGAGCGGGTGCTCGCCGGCGGCGAGGCAGATGGCGTCGGAGCTGCTCAAGATCTTCAAGGTGAACGCCAAGAGCTGCCTCGCCGCCTACGACTCCAAGACCACCCACATCATGCCATTCTAACGGAGAAGCGTGATGGGTGGATCATGGAGCAGGGGAACTTTGTCTTCGTTTCAAAAAAAATTCATTTGTTGTTTCCATGAGAGAGTTGTTAGAGAAGAAAGGAATTGGTTCTAGTGGAAAGGAAAAAATGTACATGGTTAGAGAATTTTGATAGAAAGAAATGGATGACAAAATTTAGGTGATGGTTTCTTGTTCTCTTGGCCAAAATAGAAAATACTGACATTGCTTTCTCATGATAACATGGCATCATACAAATTTGCCCGGAACTAGGTGTTGGCGAGGACGGCATGACTTGTACTATATTGCACAATCACGTCGTACCCATAGTTTTACATATATTGGGCAAGCAAAAGAAAATTTCATTTGGATAAGAACACAGAGATGGAACATGCTATGAGATGGGAGTATACGAGAGCATGCACAGGGTGAGTCTGATCAGATCCCTTCGAGGCTAGTAGCAGATCCATGATTTCTATAATAGATATTCAGAATTAACAAATAAAATATAAGAATTCATAATAGTAAAAAAATATAAAATATTTTGTACTAGATACAACATCCGTAAATAATTTAGAAAAATTAAAAAATAATTTAGAGATATTACGAAATAACTTAGGATAAAACTATATTGATACAGACTGATGTGTATGGACTATGTGCACGACAACTTATAGTTCTATAGTGCATACTGCTTCGTCGACCTAGCCGCTGCTGCCGCATGCTCCCTCCTGGCTTTCAGGTGACAGCTGTCGCCTGTTTGCTTTTTACAGATGTATCGTTGCTTTATTGTAGCTATGCTTCTTGCCACGAGGCTAAGTCAGATGCTAGAGTTACTTTTAGCCCCTCACCAAGTCGCTTATTGGCCAATTGCCTCTCAATCTCGTGTGCTAATGCTAATGAGTTTTGCGATTTTGGTTTAGATTAGTGGAGCCCCAGAGGGACACAAAGAAAGAGGGGGTGGGAGGGGATAGATTAGGGTTTGAGAAATCTATGAATAGGGTAACAGGTTACTATGATAAGGGGGCGGATGGATTATTAGACCACGGTTTTTTAGATGAATTGGATAGAGGTGGTATGAGAGTGGGTTAAAATCAACTAGGGGAGAGGTGTGGGAGTGGGGTACATATATGAAATATTTTGTCTAATTATGAATATATATGTAACATATCTACTAAATATTATGTATTATATAAAAAAATTTAGATATTTAGCTAAATATCTTTGAATTTAATTGAGTCCACCTATAGCTAGTAATGCCATGCAAGAAACAACAACATCATCATGCCTAGCCAGAAGACAGGATATATTGTCCAACTTAGTATAAGTACTTTACTAAAAAGGCATTAGAAATGCCTTTTGACTTATCAAGTACTGGCATGGATGAATGATTGATCATACAAACAAGGAAGGAGCCAGCTGCCGAGCACCTAACAAAAAGAAAGGAGCGAAGAGGCAAAGCGCACAGATCAATCAGTGTTCCAAGGCAGGTTTTATGCCAGCTACAAACGGCTTAAAAATTTTAGGTCTCTAATTTTTAACTTCTAAAAATCAAGGATCACTTGAAACACATCACCTTCTTAATTTCATTTTTTTGCTTTGCCTTTTCATTTTTCCCTTTATTCTTTTGTACTATCAGCGATGATATAATGGTGTTTTATTTATTTTTCTCTTTTCTCTTTTGTAATTAAATGACTCCGAAAAAGCTAACAATAGTTATAGTGCAATTTTCAGCCGCTACAGTGCAATTTCAGCCAAAAGCCGGTAGCCCGTTGGAGTGGCCCCTTAGTTATACGAAACAACTAAGAAAATCTTGCGCCCTGTTCTTTTAGACTGTGGCTGGTGGTTTTTATCTACGCTTGGGAAGCTACCGACGCGGATGGTGCATATGGTTTTGAGCCTGTGAAGCTATTTAGAGAAATGGCTTCGTGAAGTCGCTTAGAGAAGTCGTCCCGTTTATTTAGGTTTCTGGTAAAACTGAAATCAAGTGCCACAAAAAAAACTCAAAAAGAACAAAGACTAAAAGCCACAAAAAAAACTCAAAAAGAACAAAGCCTGGCCCTGCTCAAAAGGGCTTATTTTCATTGGCTTATGGCTGAAAAGCACTGTAACTGGTTGAAAAAACACTGTAGCTGACGGTGGCTTATTTGGCGTAATTAAATTAAATTTAAAATTTTAAAATAGAAAAAACAGGTTAGCCCGTCACGGACAGTACAAACGAATACAAGAAAAAAAACCGACAAAAAAGCTCAAAAAAAATCTAAAACATCAGAAAAAGATAAAATTGTTGAATAATAAAAAATAAGCCAGAAATCTAAACCGTTTTGAGCGGAGCCTAATCTAAGACGTGTGTCTTTACTTCTTTGCAGAACTTTATCACACGTACGTTAGACGAATTTAACGTGTCCACGGTTAAGACGTGCTATATTTTCTTAGCCAAGCTTCGCCTAACTTTGAATCCGTAGCCATAAGCAGTGTTGCAAGGGTCGCGCAACCAATTAAGAAGCTATTTAAATGGTCAATCCTAGGCTAATTCTTTATCAGAAACGGCATGAGTTATGTATTGACCAGGACGATGCCAGTAGTACAACCAGTAAGCATGCTGCAGGGAAAGGTGAAAGGGAAGGTAGGCAAGGCAAAGAAAGCTACGAAGGAAGGTGGGTGGAGAGTTGCTGGAATTAATGCCCTTTTTGACTGCCCCCGCCGATCCCTATGCAAGTTGGCCACTGTTGCTTTGCCCGGATCAACAAACGAAATGAAATCATTTGTGGAATCCTTTTTATTCCTATTCCTATGTGCAGGGAGTGTGCAAGTTACTCCATATTAAATGCCCTGCTCGATTGGGCTGAAAGCTATAGCTTATAGCTGAAAATGCACTGTAGCTGGTTGAAATTTCACTGTAGCTGAATGTGACTTATTTGGCGTAATTAAATTTAAAAAAAAATTAAAAATAGAAAAAATATGTTAGCTCATCTCGGACAACGCAAACGAATATAGGGAAAAAAAGAACCGGCAAAAGCTAAAAAAAATGAAAAAACCAGGAAAAGTTGAAATTTATGAATAGTGGAAAATAAACCAAAAGTCAGAAACTGAAGCTGAAACGAGCGGGGCCTGAGGGAGTGCAGGGGAGGCATCTGATCCAATATTTAGAATTAAGGTACTAGAAAAAAATGATTCCTTCGAGTAGGCAGAGGAAAGAGATGGGAGTCATGAGTTTAGTGAAGAGCCTTAAAAGGCCGGTTCCTCTTTGGAACTAGGAATTTGCAGCAGTTTCATCAGAAATAAAGCAATGCCCGTGAGAATTAGGAAACATTCTCGCGTTTCAAATGGGTTGGAGTGTTCCAACGTGTTTCCCTTTTTCTCCCTCTCGATTGGAAAACTTTATTGTCCACTTGTTTCTCCATTTAATTTCTCCCCTGGTGAGATAATGCAACGAACGAAGGCACTCAATAGACATTCTTTTTTATTCGTCCGCGCGTGAACAAGATGAGATGGGCGTGTGCATGTACATTAGAGACCTCAGCCAAATTCGCCTCAAATTTTCTTGTGGCCTCAGCGAAGATTCACAGGGTCAAAGTGTACTTCTGGGAGCTCTAGAAGAAAAGATAGCAACTCTCCAAGCATTTATGAAAGGAAGAAGGAATGGTGGGTTTTTTTGGGCCGTGGAGTTCTGGATGTTTAGGAGAGGCAGTACGCAGAGAAAAACAGTTGTATACAATTTTAATCAGTATAGATAAACTTGGTACAATATCTATTACAATCAACTTGTAGATCTCGCTTTAAAAAATATACTATTTAAAAATTAGTTACTATAATAAAAAATAAAAAACCACAATCACAGCCCAGCAGAATCCAACCCAAATTAGGCTAGTGCAGAGAGAGAGAGAGAGGAGGGGGGGGTAAAGAGTCGAGTAGGGCAAATGTAAAAAGGTCAATATGGCAAGGATATGTAGCCTGCAATTAATTGGAAGCACTCTCTCTCTCATTCTTGTTCAACTTATGTTCGGTGTGCTATCTCGTATTCTAGTTTTTTTTTAATTTTAAAAAATATGCTATAAAAAATTCTAGATAAATTTTAATAGAATTAAGATTTCTACTTTTTTCTAATAGAATTTCTATTTCACTTTGAAGAAGAACTAGAGAGTACTATATAAATCAATGGAGAATAGCACCAAGCCACAAAGCAACAAAGAAAAGAAGTCACTCAGCCAAAGATAGAGGTGCACGAGAGGATTAAAGATTAGGTAATTATTTAGCACTAGATTTTTATATAAGACAAAGATTTGGAAGTCTAAAAGATTCGAGAGAGTTATGAGAGATCGATAATCCCTTATACTTTTTTGAGATTGTGTTTAAGAAATGTGTGGTTGGTTTTACGAAATATTTTCTTTTATCGTGGTTGTTTCTAACGTCATTATTTTAGTTCTTTCTATAAGATTTATCTTCTTTGTTTTTGATATCATGTATGTTCATATCATATCTCACAGTATCTGAACTAAACTGAGAGCTGTTATGCATAAAAAGATATCAACATATATACTCATAGTGTTGGTGACCTACTCGCGCGCGCCCAACCTGAACGACGGCAAGGTTAAGTTGGGTACTTGGGCCGATCGCATGTATACACCTCGGCCGTCAAGATCGGCATTAGAATGGCGGCGATGTACGTGCGTACTGCCTCCCACGGACGGCAGGGGATGCCTAATGCATTTGAACAGATAACTCCATGCCAGATTGCCATTTCTTTGACCTGCCTTGCATTTCCGTCTCTCTCTCTCCCAAGTTCAGAAGGAGAAAAAAAAAAAGAAAACCATATCTTCAAATGAATCGAGCAATATACCTCCATGCCATAGACATGATGGTTTGCTTGTTCCAACATAGAGGTGACCGTGCCCCTGTACAGCTGTGCGTGTGATGGATTGATGGATGCAAGACGAGAGCCTGACCGCGCAACCCACACCACAGAAGGAAAAATTCTATAGTGTAACCGTTGCATAGTTTTATTTATGTAACTAGCAAATAAGAATGTGACATGTGGTATAAGACACTGTAGCTTGTACGAAAAATATTTTTAAAAGTGTTGCTACAGTATTAGATTGATTTTAAAAATATTTTTTTTATACAAACTACAGTGTTGCTACAATACTTTATGCCACTTGTCGCTTTCTTATTTACGAGTTACAGAAACTCTGCTGTCATCGTTACACCATAGAATTTTTCCCAGGAAGAAGCTACGCCGGGCGAGCTCTCGGTTGATGGTCGATAAAAAATTTGATTTCAGCGTAGTTCCATGACTTGACCACTCGTTCCAACATCGAGTGTGACCTTGGGATCGGTGGACGCGTAGAAATTGATGTCGTGAACCTCGATGCTGGCGGTGTAAAGTGTACCAACCGATCGAGCCGAGGTTGTCGACTGGATGGGCTGTCATTTCATTTGGTGCCAGCATTTTGGACGTTACGGCTTACTGCTTGGTGGAAGTAATACTACCAACCCAACCACGAGATGACTCGTGGACGGAGCTGCAGCACCAACGTGATGGCTGTCGGCTGCTCGACATTCCGACGTAGCTCCAGCGTGCCACTTCCTTCGGTTCGCCGTACTTGGCCCTCTTGACCAGTTTGCGCATATTTATGCAATGATTTCTCAAGTGAATTGTATAATAAAATTGCGCCTAGTAACTACTCTGGCACTGCTGGTACTAGCCACTCGCCTTGTATTCTTTGAAACTTTAGCTCTATTTGTTAGAGTAACACTTGTAATTTCCATATAGCTAATTAACCTATACTGTTATGATTTAATCCTATTAAAGTACGTGGTTTAGATGCTTCCCTTCTCTTGAAACTCGATTAATGAGATAATTTCTAAAAAGGAGTTTTTTTTATTAAACTAGTCGAGTTGTCTATGCAATTGCATACTACAATACATAAATTTATATTTTTAGAATACATTTATATTTATTATGCAACTCTATTACCTATGTTTGAAACTTTAATTGTATCTGTTATACAACTTTAACATTTATCATAATCTAGTCCCGTTAAAATAAACGGCTTAGGTTCTTTCCTTCTTTTTTTTCATTTTAGAGATGAACGCTCTTTGCAACGAGCCTGTACCCGGCGTTGCTAGTGAATCTTGGATAGAAATTTGGTTTTGAAATTTGCGTTTGGATATTCATCCACTGGCACCTTCTTTCTAGCCAAGACCCTATGCACGTTAGACGTGGAGTAGTGTAGTGTAGTTTTTAAACAGCCGCGCGTGCGGGTTATGGAACGCTCAAGCTCAGGGCCACCCCTACTACGGGGCGGGTTGAGCTGGGCCGGCCCGAAGGCCCAGCTGCGCGATGAAAAGCGAGGAAAGGGCCATAGGACCGGGCCGAACTGGGCCAGGTGCAGGCCGGTGGATGGATGCGCTTGCTCTTTACACAGAGGAAAACCGAAAACCATGTTTCCTTTCCTGTACAAGTAGAAAAGAATCGCTCCTCTCCAAACACAAGGAATGCTTTCGCGATCATGGTGGCCTTCAATGTCTAATGCACTGGCCATGCGCCCTTGCCTCCTTCGTATCATGTGCTACCACCCCACAAGCCCTAACCTGCCATCGCCAGACCACAATTCAATGTTGCTGCATTGTCCATACCAGATTGGACTGCAACAAATTAGGAAACGAAGGGAGGTTGGCAGAGATCGACATGTGAGGGAAGGGGAGATGTGTTATGTGTGCTCGCCGTATTGGGAGGAAATTGTGATGGGATGTACGATTGCAAGAGAAAGAGAGAAAGAAACGCGGCGGGGGCTATACGACGCAATTTTTCATTGCTCGAGACGCGGGATAGTAGTTGTCAAGAATGGAATGGTGGCGAGATGTTTGCGCTTGAAGGGGCAGATGAACTCGCAGACTCGGGTGAATAGTTTCCGAGAACACAGACTCGCGCAGGTAAAGGGCGGGTCGCACAAATTTGTTGGTGTGGTGTGAAGGGAGGGGAGAATGCGCTGCATCCAACTTGTCCTTTTATATTAGTAAAGACTAGTTAAATATCTATAATTTGCTATGAATAAAAAAAATACTGACCCAACCCATCGAGCTATCGTCATTAGGCTCAGCCTGTGCCATGCCCTTGGCTTTGCTGCAACAGTCGGCTAATCTCTGTGTGTGCCTTCACCGCTGTGCTCAGCCTACACAGCTACTGAAAGCATCTAAGCCCCTAAAAATAATTTTGGTAATTAATGAAATTATGTGAATATGGGACTAACGTGTTTTATGAGCATGCTATGGGTTAGTCTACATATGAGCGACAAGATGCAAGCCAAAGGATATCTATAAAGACCAAATTGGCTCAAGACAAAAGTATACTTAGCATAGAATCCTTTTTGAATTTTACCGGTCTTAGGTGAATGGTGGAAGACCGGATTATAGGATAGATAATCGTACCATCAAGAGGGATCTTGGCAAGTAGCTTGAAAACATATTTCTTGTGCCATATGGATCAACATTAGAAACTTGCATTCATCAAAATTAATTTTAAAACCTAGTTTGTGCTCTGTCTAGACGAGCGGTAGTTCCGTAGTTCTGAACGTCGGAACTACCGGAGAGCGGTAGTTCCGCGCCTAAATGCGGTAGTACCGGCAAGCGGAAGATCCGGTTTTGAAGCGGATCGATTTTTCCAGAGAGCACCCTCGGTTCAACCCAAAATCTTGCGGGATCGGAAGTACCGGCCGTTTGAACGCCGGAACTACCGCAGTGAGCGGTAGTACCGCATTTTGAGCGGTACTTCCGGAGCCCGGAAGATCCGGAGGGAGAGCGGATCGTTTTTTTTCAGAGAGCACCCTCCGGATGTAGTCTGGATTTTCCTGGAGCAGAAGTACCGGCAATTTCAACGCCGGAACTACCGCTGTGTGCGGTAGTTCCGCTATCCGGAGCGGTACTTCCGGTATCCGGAAGATCCGGCTTGAGAGCGGATCAATTTTTCCAGAGAGCGCCAAAGTTGGGATCTTTCGGAGTTCGACCCGAGCGGTAGTACCGCACCGACTTTGCGGAACTACCGGACAGCGGTAGTACCGCAAATGTCAACGGCGGTAGTACCGTGCCGCCAAATCCAACGGTCACTGCAGAACTCTGACATAGCCGTTCTGCCGCGAAGATTTGGTAGCGGTAGTACCGGCCCCTGGGGGTGGTAGTACCGCTCGACCTGAATTTTTTCAGGAAATTGTGTCAAACGGCTAGTTTTGGTTGGTGGAGGTTATAAATACCCCCACCACTGCACAAGGGTAGAGGTTAGAGACTCATTGCATATTCCTTGAGCCCAAGAGTATTCATTCCACCCACTTTCTCTCATTGAGCATTAGATTGAGGTGGTTTTGCAATTAGTGCAAGAATTTCATTTATTGATCCACTTAGCACAAGAATTGCATTCAAGTGAAGCCCAAGGTTTATTACTCTTAGTGCTTGCCGGCACTTGGACGATCGGGCGAAGTTTGGCTTGGAGATCTTCTCAAGAAGCTTGTGAGAAGACCCGGCAAATTTGTGAAGGTCAGAGCTCACCTACCTGGAGCGGGGAAGAGCTACATTAGTGATCGAGATGTTTGGCTCAATTCGTAGAGCCGGTTCGATTCGTCCGGGCTAACCTCAACGTGGACTAGGGGAAACCGGCAAGTTTCCGATCACCACGGTAAAACATCGGTTGTATCTCTCGTCTTCTTAGCTCTTGTTTATTTGCTTCATTGTGATCATTTGTTTGCTTAGAGCTGGGATTGCTATATTGTTGTCTAGAATTGCATAGGTTTAATCGCTTTACTCTTTTGTCATTTAAATTGTGAAGAATTAATCAAGTGAACAAGAAAAATTTTAAAACCTTCTATTCACCCCCTCTAGTCGGTATCCTTGATCCTACAGCTACCCCACACCCTCAACTCCGCTGCAACGCCAGTCTGCATTGTCGTCCATGCATCACGCTGCTCACAACCAAAATGGGCCTTATTGGGAATGGGAATGGTGGCCTCACCCGACGGCGATGAAGAAGATGGGCCTCATGAAACCATCATGTTGCTACTGTATCCACCATGAAATTTATCAGATGTTCAAGGAGATCCATTCATAATGTCATCCAAATGCAATGATCAGATTCAATACCTGCGGGTTGTTCTAATAATAGTAAAATGTGGGTAACATGTTTGATACGCATAGGCAAGCTAAACAAAATTCTTGCCAATTGCTCCAAACAAAGGTTCCTATCAAAATACACAAGAACGTCACACATCCCTTATGGATTTTCAAAGTATTCCAGAGAGCAACTATCACCGAAGTGTGGAAGTACATAGAATTTTAACTTCCACAAAAGTAAATGTCATCACATAGCGTAAGTTCATTCTTCTACTTGATGTGAATGCTAGCTCCACTTTTTAAGCCATTCAACATCCCTGAAGGTTATAGGTTGAAGTCTTTATATGCTAAACCAAACTCATCAAGGTGTGCATCATAGTTACAAAAGAGTTTAAAAAGGATCATATAAAAGAAGAGAAAACGTTATAAGCCAATCCATACAATTGAAAGGTTTTTTATTTTGAAACTTAGCAAAAATGTATGATGCTATCACGAGTTTGGCTAGGTGAGTATGGCATGTGAAGAAGGGAAAAAAAGGTTAGCAGGGCATTTGACTGTAGTTTCACAGATATTTTCATTAGTTGTAGTGCAGTGTTGGAACACTATCATTAGCCTCAGATGATATGATGAGAGTCTATAATTAGTAGGTACTAACTTCTTTTATTGAGAAATTACGTAAACAATGGGAAAAACAATAGCTTAATTTCATAATATCTCCCGTTCACATCTAAACATGTAGCTTGAATTATTGTCAACTTTCTAAGTCATGCATCTTGAAAAGTTAACAAGGACAGCTACCATCTATTTGCAAATGCAGCGAAGTAAAATATTTACATGGAAATCATTATAGAAAACTTCAATGCCAAATCTTGAGAATAAATTAGTTGAAATGAGCACATTAAAGCACTTCCCAATTTCGCACACCTCTATAAAAACTTTTAGCACAAAATAAAATAGGAAGATAACTTCTATCTTACAAGATTGCAAGCCCTCTGCATCTACAGCCATCTTGCAACACCAAGTGAGAGACCATGTGGAGGTCATCCTGTGTGTATGATGAGTAATTGACATCGGTTTATGAGAGTCGAGTTTGGTTTGGGTGGTTCGGACCATGTCGTTGCGTGATGCAATGGACTCGGTCGGACTTGGTCAAACTTAGTCGTATGGTTTTAGGATGCACATTCCTTTGATTCGACAGGTTTGGACTTCATCATAGGTAAGCATGATGTGTTTATGATATTTACACTTTCATGTATCGAGCGGTGCTATTTGACGTGTTTCTTGTCTGTGTGACTGCAGGACGTCGAGACGGAGTCGTGGTGAGACACGGAGGACTGGACTAGGCGTTGAGGTCAGAACAGTCAGGAGGTGTCGAAGATGACGTGAGCTCGAGGTGGTTGCGAGGCGTGCGAGGCAAGGAGCGCGGAAGCTTCCCAGAAGGTGCAGGAGGGGCGAATCGGGAATTTCGCGAGGCTGCACAAGTGGGAGACAGTTCCGTTCGGGTATAACAGGCGTAACGGGTTGGAGACCCGTTAGCTAAGGCTATAAATAGGTGGAGGGGCTGCATGCCCTCAACATGGCTTTGGGAGAGAGTTAGGGTTTCTTGAGTCAAAAGAGGCTTTGAGAGGTTGTTTCCCCTTTGCTCTTTAGTTGTTGGGAGAGCAGGAGAGGCAGAGTGAGTTGTCTCCTTCGATGTCCTCAATGTGAGACCTCTTTGTGTGTGTTCCTCCCAAGAAGCATGTGAAGCTCTTGGTGATCTTGAGGATGGAGAGGGAGAGTGAGGAGATGGATTGAGAATCCAAGAATCCTTGTGAATTTCTCAGGTTTCTGAAAATCCTGTTTGCTGAAATGCTTCGTACGGTACTACCGCTCTTGTTCGGACCAGTCCGA
Source organism: Dendrocalamus sinicus (assembly GCA_036346575.1). Lineage (NCBI taxonomy): Eukaryota > Viridiplantae > Streptophyta > Magnoliopsida > Poales > Poaceae > Dendrocalamus > Dendrocalamus sinicus. The sequence goes on from CM070644.1 coordinate 26,864,976, forward strand.
TCGGCAGGGTTGAAACGTTCGGACGGTCCGAACATCTCCGGCAAGAGGTACTACCGCTCGGCATAGCGGTACTACTGCCCAGCGGTACTACCGCTCGTCTCAGTGGTACTACCGCTTGCAGTCTGACTTGCTCTGAAATTGTTTTTCTTGACTGTCTTTTTCGGATCTGGTTTATCCATGTTGCTGTGATTTCCAGTAGTGCCTATCTTCTTTCTTTATAGCTTTCATAGTTATTAGAGAAGAATTATAAGTGTGGTTTCTTGAGGAGCGAATTTATTTTAGAAAGCGACATTCACCCCCCCTCTGTCGCCATTTCGGTCCAACAATTGGTATCAGAGCCGGTTAGCTCTAATCAATAGATCTTAACCGGTCTCAAGAGTCATGGCGACGGACAAGTACTCGACCAAGCCTCCCATTTTCGATGGCATCGATTACCCTTTCTGGAAGAGCCGAATGGAGACATACATCCAGGCTCAGGGGTACGCTATCTGGTGCAAGGTCAAGGTCCGGTTTGTTGTTCCTGCTGATAGAACATCAAAGCTGGGAATATGCATGATGCTGAGGCAAACGCTAAGGCAAGGAACATCATCATTCAGGGCCTGAGTCGTAGCGAGTTTAACCGCATATCTCATCTTTCATCCGCTTTCGATATCTGGGAGACCCTCGATGCATATCATGAGGGCACCACCCAGATTAAGACGGTGCGACAGGACCAGTTTAAGCGGGATTATAACAAATTTGAGATGCTTGCTGGTGAGTCTTTGGATGAGTGTTTTGCGCGTTTTCACAAGATCTTGAGCAACCTCCGAGCGGTCGGTCTCACATACCCCGACTCGGACAACGCTCGTCAGATGCTTGCTGCACTTGACCTTCGCGTTTGGGAGATGAAGGTGACTACCATCAAGACACCACGGACCTCTCGACTTTGACGCTTGACGCGCTGTACTCGCGCCTCAAGACGCACGAGATTGACATTGTCTCTCGTAAGTCGAAGTCTCAGTCGATGGCTTTAGTCACCGATCCCACCTTGGCTTCAGGTCACTCTTCTAATTCGCTTTGCGGTTTCTCCCTTGCTGCTCTATGTGACGTAACTGATGATCAGTTAGAGCAGTTTGAGGAAGAGCAACTGGCCCTCCTAGCTCGGAAGTTCTCCCATGCTTACAAGAGGAGGAGGGACAGAAAGAGGGGAGGACCCGTGATTTGCTTCGAGTGTGGTGGCCCCAACCACATTCGGGCAAACTGCCCCAAGCTGGAGAAGGGCAAGAACGACTACGGCGGTTCGGGCAAGAATGACTACATCGACAAGAACCGCAACAAGAAGACTCGAGTGCACCCTCAAGGCAAGAAGAAGTTCGCGACTTGGGAAGGCCAAGAAGTCGTTCCACCGCGTCCTCACCGCGCTTCGGCGACCTCGACCTCGGCGAGGTGGAGGGATGGAGCGGCGATGATGGGACGGGTGACCAAGATCCCAAGAGCGGCGACGACTTCTCCGGCACGTGCTTCATGGCCCTCGAGGGTGAACTGAGCGACAGCGTGCTGTACTCCGACTCGGACGAGGTATGCCCCACCTACGACCAACTCAATCATGCTTTTCTTAAGCTAGGTGGTTTTCATGCTAGAGTTAGGGCTAGGTGTACTGAGTTAGAGAAGGAAGTAGACAGACTATCACGGGAGCTTACTTCACTTACATCTGCTCCTTCCTGTGATGATTGTGATACATATTGTGCTCTGTTGGGTGACATGGAGAAACTAAGGACCTCGCATGATAGTGTGTCCTCCGAGCTTGATATTGTTAAGGTGGAGAATGTTAGTCTGCTTGCTGAGTTAGAGTTGAGTAGGATGACTGTTACCTTACTTACTACTGATGAGACTACTTCTCCCACCTCATGTGAGGTTAAGGACATTACTGTTAGAGGACCTTATGCCATGCTCCTTGATCTGCCCGAGTCTTGTGAAAATTGCAATAACTTGAAGATGAACTTAAAACGGGCAGAACATAAAATTGCTGAACTACAAGCTTCTTTACTTGAGCCAATTGATTCATGCTTGAACTGTCCTAAGTTAACTGCTGAACTTGAAACTGTCTCCAAACAGTTTCAAGATATGATTGATCATGATAGGAAGTTGGCTCAGTTTGCTTCTAAGGACCCTATTAACTCACCATGCATTAATTGTAACAAACTAAAATCTGACTTGATTGCATTGGATGAGAAATGTGTGAAGCTAACTAAGGACCTTCTAGAGAAGCCACATTGTGCTTGTAATGTGATTGTGGAGAAGGGGGAGAAGCCCCAGGGTAAGGTTGAGACGCTTAGCGACGTGAACCAACTGGCTAGCAGTAGGACTATCCCTTTAGAGTCGGCTGTGCGTGCACAAGCCATTCTTCCCTCTGCTGTTGGTTCTTCTTCTGCTCCCTTACCTTCTGCTGTCTCTTCTTCCCCTGCTCTTCTTGCACCTCTCTCTTTCGGGAGTGTCAGTACCTTATGAACACTCTCGAGATATTTGTAGGAGGCAAGAAGAAGCTTAATCTTATTTTAGACCAGTCCAAGATTTGCAAGTTCAATCAGGGTCTAGGATATGATTTCTATGAGGATATGAGAAAGCATCCACCTGCTGTGCTCAGACCCATAGCACCAGGTGTGATCGAGACTGAGCCCAGGACCGAGAAAGTCCAATTTAAGTCAGCGGGCTATGTCCAAGGGATTTCTGACAGCAAGGTGAGTCCACCTGCTGCTTCGGCCTCTCAGAAGCCGAAGCCATCTCATGCTACTTCCACCTCTCAGAAGGTGAAGTACCATTGCACCTTCTGTCTGAAGGATGTACATATGGTCGATCGATGCTTCAGGCGCGTCAAGATTGCGCGTAGAGACCGTGCAGAAGCACTTAGGCGTATTCAGGGTCAGCCCCAGACCTTGGTGCACCTAGGACCAGCACGAGGTCTAGGTTTACTACTGTTGATGGGTTTGGGCAGCATCGAGGACTTGGTTTTTCTGAGTTTTCTGTTTTTCGTCCTCATGCTGCTGTCACATCCCAAAATTTGCTTTCTGGAAAAATGTAATTTCAAATTAATTATTTTAAAGTATTTGAGTTTTATTTAGATTTGCCATGAATTTTTGGTTTTTGAAAAAAACTAGATTTGAAAAGTATTTTAAGTAAAACCTAAAATTATTATTAAATAAAAAGATATTTTGGTTTTATATGAAAATCCTAGTTCAAAATAATTATTTGAAGTTTATTTGGCTTTTATTCGATTTTCTCAATTTTCTAGAGTACAAAAAAATGTATGTTTGAAATTAAAAGTATTTCAAGTATGAAAATTAAATACCAACAGTAGTTGGAAATATTTTTATTAAGTCCAAAATATCTCCGAAGCTTCGTGAATTTTTCGGGATTTTTCGGAGTTTGTTTAAGCTCAATTTGAAATTTCCAAAAAAGGAGAGAGAATGAACAGACTACATGGGTACTGTTCATCCATCGCCTCCATGTGGCGAGGCTCGATCGATCTGTTCTCTCGTAGTCCGTACTCGGTTCTTTCCGTTTTCTCTCTCTTCATAACTTCCAATCCGGACCTTATCTCAATGTCTTCCCAAAAGAAAAGTTGTGCCAAATCACGCAAGGAATCTATCCCAACCGGCCTCCTTCCATTTCGTTCATCCGTTTGCCTTTTATCTCCAATTTTCTGAAACGGACTCTAAACCGAAATCCACGAATTAGAGTCGGTTTCTACCCTCCCAAGCCTATAAATAGGACCCCATGGCACCCTAAACCCATCCCAAGCCGTGGCAAGTTCCTCAAAGGTCGGGGCGCCGTCGCATCGAGGCCCTTCGGTCTCGGATTTGCTCATCGCGTCTCGAGCAATCCGATGAGTTTTTCCGTGATCCTTCGCGTCACATTGTGCCATCATGTGCCATCTACCTTCTTGCCAAGTTAATTTGGTTTTGTGTAGCCAATCTCCCGAATCGAGTTTTCCCAATCTAGGTCAAGAGCGCTTCCGACGTCGATTCGTCATCTCCGTAAGCTTTAGCCCTTGCCGTAATTTTTCTTAGACTTGCCTCGTCGCGTTCTCGTTGTGCTCAGTTCCTTTTCCCAAAAGCCTCCACAAATTTTCGCCTCCGAACCTCGCCATGGCCGTCAATGGCATCTCGTGTTCCCCATCTACCCGGTGATGTTTTCACCAATCCGTTTGCGTCACTTTGTGCCAAACCATCCCAGGTAGCTACCCTCCAAAAAGTTTTAGATTTCGTTCACCGAGCACCAAGATATTAAGTTTTTCCTTTACCCTTCCCGACGTCGTTCAAACGTAGATTGCGTCGTCTCCGATGGGTTTCTGGCCGAGCCGATAATTTTCCTAGCTTCACCAAGCTGCGTTCTAGCCTGTGCTCACCCTACTTCTCCATGTCCTATGCCCGGGTTTTATTCCTCTCTTCTACCCATGTCGTTGTAGCCGCCCGTGTCGTCACCGTACTCCGTTTGGCGTGCCGTCGCTTCCTATGTGTGCCTTAGGTCCCTAGCAACCCATTTTGCTAGTTAGATTCATCTCCCATGTCTCCTCTCGCCAGCGCTAGCCTTCTCGCCAAAAGTATTGTTCTCGGATGAACAGTAGCATCTGTGAATTTTCAGCATTTTCTCGCCCCGGCAAACTTTAGATCGCTCGTTCTCCTTCGTCCGAACTCCGATCGACCCGATTCTTCTTCCTAAATTCATATAAAATTGAGCTCTATCTTTTGGTTCTGGTTTTGCAGTTTTTGGAGTTCATTTGAATTTTATTTGAATTTGTTTTGTTTGTTTTGTCGTTTCACGCGTAGAACCCGTCGTTGCCGAAGACTTTCCTGACACGCATCAAGAAGGTCCAGACAGCGTGCAAGAAGGCAAGTCTCCTTTGATCATCTTGAACCCATGATTTGAAGTGTTTTCAAATTATTTTAAATTATGTGCATTGCTATTTACATAAAACATTAGTTCCAATCTTTAGGAACTAGTTATTCCAAACTTGCTATGCCCTCCTTTGAGATTGAATGCCATGTACCATTGTAACCCTAGATATTTCCTTTGTCTCATTAATGAGATTATTATAATCATTTGTGATTAATAGACTGGTAGTAAAATGCTTAGTCATGCTATCTAATACTTGGATAATTTTGAAAATGGGAAATTATGATTTATGGAAATACCTTTGTGTTTGTAAATGTAGTGGTAATTGGAGTTGCTACTGATCTTTTAAAATAAAATAAAATGTGAAAGTTGATTTAGATTAGGGTGGATGGTTGGTTTGGCTTGGTGCAGTTAGCACGAGATCTTGTTAAGTGTATGTTCCACCCTAGTCAATTAAGGACCGACGCTTGTGTTTGTCCAGACTGAGCATTAACCGTACAACCACAAGTCTATATGGGTACGACCTAGCTGACTAACTTACGATAGTCTAGTTTAGGTGCCACCAGTGGAAAGTGGAGGCCAGGGATGGACTGGTTATTCACAGTGAGGGACAGGGATTTACTGTACTCATATGGCGCAAGAGGGGGCTTCGGTTCGGGCGGTTAGCCTACCTGCGGTGAAACCTCAGCGGGTGGTATCTAGCTAGATTAGAGTAAGGTAAAAGCTTTGTGATATTTTATCTGGGTCTCATGCCAAAGGAAGCGTGTTGACTTTTAGGATAATTTATCTCTTGTGGGTAAAGTTGTACAACCTCTGCAGTGTAAAACTATTCGAATAGCCGTGCCCACGGTCAAGGGCGGCAAGGAATGCATGCACATGGTAGATTTCTGGTTTTGTTTTAAAAATCAAAGTTTTGTATTCGGGAGTGGAGGAACTCTCGGAAGGGTATCTGGCGGTTGGAGCAGAGAGGGTGGATGGAACCCGCAGTTTAAAACTTGACCAATTGTAATTGGTTGGCTAGTGTTGGTAGATGGAACCTTCACTAGAAAGTTAATGATAGTTTCTGCTAAAACATTTACTTTATTAAATTGATGCCTTCAAAAATAATTAGTAGTAATTGAATTTAAAACATTGCTTTGTGCAAAAGAACCATATAGCCTTCCTTTGTCAAGCCTTGCATCTATGCATTTTTCCCAAAACTTGCGGAGTACTTTATGTACTCACATGCTACACTCAAAAATAAATCTCAGAAGAATACGAAGCTCAAGAAGGTGACTACGACTACTTCGCCGGTGGCTTCGATGAAGGATTCCAGGAGTTCTAGGTCGCGCTTCCCGACCAATTGCCCGTAGCGTATCGATGGGTCTTCACCGAGTTTATCTTTTGCTTCCAGTGTTTCGTGTGTGCGAGGTCTTGAAACCTCGGTTGTAATAATGAGACCTTTCGGTCGATTACTCTCAATTATTGTATTAATACGATCTTTGGTGATGTACTTATTTCTGTTTAACTATGTGCACTAGGTTTGATCGGGACTAGTGCGAATACACGAGGGTCCGGGTTTGGAAATCCGGGTCCCGGCAACTGCTCTGGTTATGACTTCCGCCCCGAGGGTAGATCTCGTTTCCTCGCCGAGATAGCTACCTGCGGCATGATCAGCGTGTTGCCGGTGTTTTGACTCGCTCTCCGTAGCGATCGGACCCCTACAACCAGTGCGCTCACAGACCTTCTGCCTCTTTGAGTCACAGAGAGCGTAGGGTAGATAGAGGTCAGTCGTGTTTGACTACTTCATCTGCTCGATGTGTTGTTCAGTATTGGGTGCCAAAATCACTCTTGATTTACTCCAGTACTGAGACTTTACTCTCTTGTTGACTCAGGTTCGCCGGGCAGGGAAGGGAAAGGTTTGGCTTGTAGACTCCGGGTGTTCACGACACATGACCGGAGACTCCCGTTGGTTTTCTTCCCTTGCCCGTGCTCCAGGTGATGAGACGATCATCTTCGGAGACACTTCATCTGGCGCGTCATCGCCAAAGGTACAATGCGTGTTAATAATTCTTTCATCTTGAAAGATGTTGCTTTGGTTAGTAAGCTGCAGTATAATTTGCTTTCTGTTTCTCAGCTTACCGATGACGGTTTCGAGGTGAGCTTTAAGAAAAATGTTTGCAAAATTCTTGATTCTTCGGGTAGTCTGGTTTGCGGGATTTCTCGTTTTGGGAGGATCTTTCGTACTGATTTCTCTGAGTCTTCTGGTGATCCTCTCAGGTGTTTAGTTGCTTCTGAGTCCCGCAACCTTTCTTTCTGGCATAGGAGACTTGGTCACATTGGATTTGACCATTTGACCCGAGTTAGCGGCCACGACCTCATTCGTGGTTTGCCGAAACTCAAGATGGTCAAAGATCTAGTTTATGCTCCTTGCCGGCACGGCAAGATGGTTGCCGCTTCCCATCCTCTGGTCACAGTTACTATGACCGATGCACCAGGACAGCTGCTCCATATGGATACCGTTGGACCAGCTCGAGTGCAGTCAGCAGGAGGGAAGTGGTATGTCCTTGTCGTAGTCGATGACTTCTCGAGGTATTCTTGGGTGTTTTTCTTAGACTCGACGGATGAGACGTTTACACATTTCCGAGGTCTTTTCAGTAGGCTTTCTGTTGAGCTCCCAGGTGCCTTACGAGCGATCCGTAGTGACAATGGCACGGAGTTCAAGAATTCCTACTTCGAGAGGTTCTGTGATGAGACAGGTGTAGAGCATCAGTTCTCCTCTCCGCACGTCCCACAGTAAAATGGCGTCGTGGAGAGAAAGAACCATATCTTGGTCGAGATGGCTAGGACGATGCTTGATGAGTACTCTACATCGCGGAAGTTTTGGGCTGAAGCCATTGCGACCGCGTGCCATGTTTCGAATCGAGTTTTTCTTCGGGCACACTTGCATCGCACTTCTTATGAGCTGAGATACGGGCGAAAGCCCAGCGTCTCTCATTTTCGTGTGTTTGGTTGCAAGTGCTTTATTATGAAGTCTGGGAACCTAGACAAGTTCGAGTCACGTTCCTGTGATGGTATCTTTCTAGGCTACTCGACTTTTTCGCGGGCTTATAGGGTCTGTAACTGCGAGTCTAGCAAGTTGGTAGAGACCTGCGAGGTGACCTTTGACGAGGCTAGTCCGGGGACTAGGCCGATATCTCGAGTTCTTTAGAGCAGTCCGAGACCATCTTTGTGGATGATGAGGACGATGGAGACGATGGTTGTTTACCTGATCCAGCTCCTCATCCTCCCCTTGAGATGCCTTCTTCCACGGCACCTCGAGTTGGTCAGCCCTTGCCTACTGCTTCCTCCGAGGCTAGTGGCTCTGTCCCTGCCTCGTCTCGTCTGCACACGAGGTAGAGGCCACTTCTTCATCTCATCCTGGACCTCCTAGACATATCCAAAAAGCTCATCCTTCTGAGCAGATTATTAGAGACCTGTTTGAGCGAGTCACTCGTTCAATATCTGGCGTGTCTCAATTCTGTCTCTATTCTGCCTTTATCATCTCCTTTGAGCCCAAAGACGTTTGTCATGCTCTATCTGACGAGTCTTGGGTCAATGCCATGCATGAGGAGCTTGAAAATTTCGAGAGAAACAAGGTCTGGTCGCTTGTTGAGCCCCCACGAGGTCACAATGTCATTGGGACTAAGTGGGTGTTCAAAAACAAGTAGAGTGAGGATGGGGTGGTTGTTCGAAACAAGTTTAGACTGGTAGCTCAGGGCTTCTCTCAGGTTGAGGGTCTCGATTTCGAGGAGACCTTTGCCCCTGTAACTAGACTTGAAGCCATTAGAATCCTGCTTGCTTTTGCAGCTTCTGAGGGTTTCAAGCTTTGCCAGATGGACGTCAAGAATGCCTTCCTTAATGGCTTCATTGAGGAAGAAGTCTATGTCAGACAGCCTCCAGGTTTCGAGAACCCTAAATACCCAAACCATATCTTCAAGCTTTCCAAAGCGTTGTATGGACTTAAGCAAGCCCCTAGAGCTTGGTATGAGAGGCTTAAATCCTACTTGCTAAGTCATGGTTTCGAGATGGGTAAAGTAGACAAGACCTTGTTCATCCGCCGGCATGGCACTGATCTTCTGCTCGTCCAGATTTATGTGGATGACATCATCTTTGGCGGCTCCTCGCATGCTCTCGTTTTCCAGTTTTCCGATGTCATGAGCATCGAGTTTGAGATGAGCATGATGGGCGAGTTGACCTTCTTCCTTGGCTTCCAAATCAAGCAGACTCGGGAGGGTACCTTCTTGCATCAAGGCAAGTACACTCGCGACCTCCTGAGACGCTTCGACATGAGTGATGGTAAGCCGGTGTCAACTCCGATGGCTTCTACAGCCTATCTTGACCCAGATTAGAATGGCGAGCCAGTTGATCAGAAAGAGTACAGAAGTATGATCGGCTCCCTTCTTTACCTCACTGCCTCGAGACCAGACATACACTTCTCCGTGTGTCTGTGTGCTTGTTTTCAGGCTTCTCCTCGTGTATCTCACCGCAAGACGGTGAAGCGCATCTTTCGGTACCTTCGAGCTACCATTGACTATGGTATCTGGTACTCTTCCTCATCCTGTCTTTCCTTGAGAGTCTTCTCGGATGCAGATTTTGCCGGCTGTAGGATAGATAGGAAGAGCACTTCTGGCACTTGCCAATTCATTGGCACTTCTCTCGTTTCTTGGTCTTCGAGGAAGTAGTTCGGTGTTGCACAGTCCACCGCAGAGGCCGAGTACGTTGTTGCAGCCAGTTGCTATAGCCAGGTACTTTGGATGGTCTCAACCCTACGGGACTTTGGGTTAGTTATCGATAGTGTTCCACTTTTGTGATAACACTTCTGCGATTAACATTGCTAAGAACCCAGTGCAGCATTCTCGGACCAAGCACATTGATATCCGATACCACTTCCTTAGAGACCATGTAGAGAAGGGTGACATCGTGCTCCAGTTTGTGGAGAGTGATCACCAGTTGGTTGATATCTTTACCAAGCCATTGGATAGCTCTAGGTTTTCAGCTCTGCGGGGAGAGCTTGGGGTGGTTTGTCCTTATGGACTGTAGTGATGGGGAGCTTTGAGCTTTATTGCTTTACTATATTGATTATGCTTCTGTCTTATTTCTGTTGCTTTGCACTTGGGGTGCATCGGGTTTAGTCCTTCTAGCATAGGTTAGAGTGATCTTCTTGTCTAGTCGTTTAGACGTCTTACTCTCATCTTGTGATCTAGGATTCTGCTCTGTTAGCCGCTTCTCTCTTTTCACTAGGTTGAGCCCACTCACTACTTGTAGGTTCTAGCAAGGGTCGGGCCACCCTTGGGTAGACAGGGTACGTGTTTGCTCCTTAGTGTGCTAGATTACCGGCTAATAGTCCTAGAGTCATATGGGGTAGATGAGAGTCAGTCTGAGCCATAGTTGTCTCTATATCTTTTCTATGCTTTAAGGACTGCCTGTTCCGTTTTTCTTTGCCAGCTTCTCGATTTTATTGTTTTGGTTCAGGGGGAGTTCATTTGGGAGCTTTTGGAGCTTAATACTGACATAACTCAACTTGAACTAAAAGTTGTATCACATGTTGAGGGGGAGTTGGATTTTCTGCATTTTCAGCATTTAGCATTGTAATATAACTACATTGAGCCTTGATTATTATCCTGTTATGACATGTTTACAATGCTTTACACCTTGCCATGACTTGTGCTTATATGCTGGATTTATCATGACTTCTTATGTGCAGACTAGCTTTTGCCATGATAAGTTAAGTAAAATTGCTCAACTTAAATTAAACCTTGTCATGCTAGCATTTGAGTCTAGTCTTTCTTGAGCTATCCTTTTATGATTCATGTCATGTCAAGTAGGCTAAGTTGAGCGTTGAATCTCTATTTGAGCCTCAGGTTGAGCTATATTAGCTCTTGATGATGCATAAGTTAGTACAACATGTTTAAAAAGCAAAATGATCTCTTTTGTGCGAAAAAAATGATTTCACCAATTCTTTCTCATAAGACGGCTTGCCATTGCACTAGGCATGAACTCAGGGGGAGTTTTGGATGACCTAGACTATCTTCTTAAGCTTCTCGCTTGGAGTAGTCGCATAAGGCTTGAGATCTAGCACATAACAAAAAAATTGAGTTGGAAACGACCATGAGCTTTAAAAAGACAATGTTTTATGTGTTCAATTTGCTTAAGCTACAAAAAGAACCAAATACTTAACCAATGTTTCAATCTTGAGCTTATAGCACTCTATTTGGACTCAATATTAGCCTCTTGGTTCCGCTTAGCTTAATTGACATGGCCTGCATCATCCTTGGATATCTCGAGTTAGACTTTGCTTATTGATGACTTGACATGCTCATAAAATGCATTACATTTCAGGTCGTCATCTATGTGCTCTAGCTAGGATATACATATCTTGTCATGATCTAGATAGCCTTTTATTGAGTTATGGCTTGGTGTAGTTCATTATGGTCATTGTGGATAATTCTCATGGCTCTAAATGCTTAGAATAAACAAACTTCAGCCATTTTCATCCATTGACATGTCATATTCTCTCTTTTGTATCTTGATTTGTTTATTGCCAAAAGGGGGAGAATAAAGGAGAAAAAGTCTATTGGGAACAGTTTAGAGCTTTGGAGAACAATTTGCTCTTTCAGTTGTTGATCTAGTGTTCTTTCTGTCGACATGGTCATTAGTTTCATTTTCTTTCTTTGGATCATGTTGGATTCTTCAAACTCAAACTCAACTTCTTGCTTTTTCTGGGTTTGTCAATATACTCATCAAGGGGGAGATTGAGAGACCATATGGAGGTCATCCTGTGTGTATGATGAGTAATTGACATCGGTTTATGAGAGTCAAGTTTGGTTTGGGTGGTTCGGACCATGTTGTTGCGTGATGCAATGGACTCGGTCCGACTTGGTCAAACTTAGTCGTATGGTTTTAGGATGCATATTTCTTTGATTCGACAGGTTTGGACTTCATCATAGGTAAGCATGATGTGTTTATGATATTTATGCTTTCATGTATCGAGCGGTGTTATTTGACGTGTTTCTTGTCTGTGTGACTGCAGGACGTCAAGACGGGGTCGTGGTGAGACACGGAGGACTGGACTAGGCGCAGGTGGCGCTGAGGTCAGAACAGTCAGGAGGTGTCAAAGACGACGTGGACTCGAGGTGGTTGCGAGGCGTGCGAGGCAAGGAGCGCGGAAACTTCCCGGAAGGTGCAGGAGGGGCGAATCGGGAATTTCGCGAGGCTGCACAAGTGGGAGACGGTTCCGTTCGGGTATAGCAGGCGTAACGGGTTGAAGACCCGTTAGCCAAGGCTATAAATAGGTGGAGGGGCTGCATGCCCTCAACATGGCTTTGGGAGAGAATTAGGGTTTCTTGAGTCAAAAGAGGCTTTGGGAGGTTGTTTCCCCTTTGCTCTTTAGTTGTTGGGAGAGCGGGAGAGGCAGAGTGAGTTGTCTCCTTCGATGTCCTCAATGTGAGACCTCTCTGTGTGTGTTCCTCCCAAGAAGCATGTGAAGCTCTTGGTGATCTTTAGGATGGAGAGGGAGAGTGAGGAGATGGATTGAGAGTCTTGTAATCATTCCTCTTGTTTTAATGTCCATACGTATCGGGACTCCTTTGTAATCTTTTTGCTTCAATGAATGGAAATCTGAAGTTTTCTCCCGTGCTCTCTGTTCTTCCTTCGTTTTCTCTTTTGGGTGATTTTCTTCTTTTTTGTGTTTTGAAGTTCTTGCTTGCTGGGACGGCCCAAAATGGGTTGCTATGACGTGGGAGATGCTCAAAAGCCATTTGGCTAGTTAATCCCAAAAGCAAACCAAGTTTATTTTCAGTTTTGTCTTTTGGGCTTACTCTGTTAATGCTTTTGCCTTTCTAGGATTTGGTGCTATTTTCATTTCCCTTCACGAGATGGCGTGAAACCTGGCATGAGAGGTCCAGAGGCTATTGCTAACCTATCCTCAAAGTTTCATAGCCAAATGATCAAAGATGAAACGGGAATTTGAGTTTTTGCGCAGCTCTCTGAATATTTTCGGTTTTGGGCATGAATCTGAAATCTTTTTGATTTTCTAGTGGATTCTTGTTTTTTGGCTCTTGGCTTATTCTTCTGGGAGTGTTCCCTAGGTATCCTCAAAGCTTACCAAGCCAAGAATCCAAGAATCCTTGTGAATTTCTCAGGTTTCTGAAAATCCTGTTTGCTGAAATTCTTCGTGCGGTACTACCGCTCCTAGAGAGGTACTACCGCTCTTGTTCGGACCAGTCCGATCGGCAGCGATGAAACGTTCGGACGGTCCGAACGTCTCCGGCAAGAGGTACTACCGCTCGGCATAGCAGTACTACCGCCCAGCAATACTACCGCTCGTCTCAGCGGTACTACCGCTTGCAGTCTGACTTGCTCTGAAATTATTTTTCTTGACTGTCTTTTTCGGATCCGGTTTATCCATGTTGCTGTGATTTCAGTAGTGCCTATCTTCTTTCTTTATAGCTTCCATAGCTATTAAAGAAGAAGTATAAGTGTGGTTTCTTGAGGGGCAAATTTATTTTAGAAAGCGACATTCACCCCCCTATCGCCATTTCGGTTCAACACCAAGAATGGTGGCCTACCTTGTCTAGCAACAAAGGCAATAGAAGTTCGGCATTCACAGATGCTAAACTGTCACAGGCACACATCACCATTAAACACGGCATGGGTGATCGCTCACCACACGGGAAACAGGATCGCAGGCTCGAGACTATGGCGAGGCCCCTAAAGAACGTGATGGCCTGAGTGGGCGTAAACAGCAGCTGAATAAAATACAAACAGATGAATTTATCAGACCCTAGGACTATACCAAATCAATGAAATTCATTAAGAAACAACGACTTTGAGTATGTGCAACAAATATATCGTTCCATTGGTATAAAGTCCTCTAGAATAGCAAAATATTATCGGGAAGTCTCCAGAGCTAGAACTATCCATGATTGATCAGGATAAAATTGAAAAATCAAGAGGTTTTGGAGCATTGTAGATTTGTAGCACGCGCTAGATTCTCCCAACTGTAGGTCTGCAGCTCAGGAAAGAAAGGTCACAGTGGGGATACGATTTCCCCGAGCGGAGGAGGATGCCGATGTGGTCATCGCAATGTGGGCAGAGGAGGCGGAGGTCATGGCAGCGTCATTGTTGCTATCGACACATGGGTCCGAACACCTCACTGGAGCCATAGATGGTTGAGGTGGGTGACTCGATGGCGAGGCCAGCAACGAGCGCGGCAATGGCCGTTGAATCTGGGTGGAATGAAGCAGCATAGGCTACAAGGATGCATCCTTCCATGATATTGATAACAGAGATGTCATGCATATCATTTAATATCCAGATAGCTAGGTACATGCAAAACTTCTAATTACCAAACAACATGTCTATTGATTTAGAATAGCTGATTCTCCATCATTTGTTGAACCACATCTTCAAATGCTTGAGATCCAAATACAAAGCAAAAAGGGGGACTCATATGTAAGGAAAAAGGGGATGAGATGGTTACCTCGGGCATCCTAGGAAGAGTGGAAGCGGTGAGCTCGGCCAGAGATGATATATGTTGGCGGTGTCAAAGCTGGGGGGCGACGTTGCCAGGGGCTAGGTAAAAGTGAGGAGGGAGAAGACACTGGGTCTAGGGAGATGACATGGAGGCGACGCTAGTTCAGGGGAAGACAAATTCATGGGAGGCGGCATTGGGGCAGAAGGGGTTGGTCGGAAGTGGTGCAGGGGTGGAGGGGGCAGCAAAATCATGTGGCCCACATGGCGACACAACAACTTGTGGAGTTGGATGTGGAAGGATAGGGGAGGACCGCTATGACCAGAGCATGACCAGGTAGCCTGAGATGGATCGTCCTGATCCTGCCTAGATCTGGGGGCAGCAGCGTGGGCCTCACTAGGGTTTGGGAGTGTCCATGCGGCCTCTCAATCCCGGCCAGATTAGGAGAGCTCAGTGAAGGCCGCGGCTACATCGACGACAGATAGCGGGTGGGAGGTCGAGTGGGAATGGCAGTGGGAGGCGAATGACTGGCCGGAGGAAGGGGTGGTCATCGTATGAGGGAGGAGCGAGGGGTAGATGAGAGAGAGAGAGAGCATAGAATGAGTGCGAGGTCTAAGTGGGCCAAGGTTCCAATTCCCTATTCACCCTCTCTCTAGTCGGCTTTCTCAATCTTACACATTTTCGGGCGTATCAGAGTCCAATTAGCGCTTCTTGATAGATCTGACATGAATACGTTGGCATAGGTTTTGGATTCGATTTGGATACTGAATGAGATAAAAGGAAAAAAAATGAAAGAATAAATCGCAAAGAACCCAGAAGGGATTGATTGCTTATGTTATTTGGGACAATTTCCAAGTAGGCATTGAAGGGAAGGCAGCTTGGCTTGCTTGCCACAGCTTGGAGTGGGTGGCACCATGGCCATGGTTGTGTTCGGTTGAAACAAAGGAAAGCCACAGCCAGGAACAGAAGAAAAGGAGGAGAGAGGAAAAGGAAGGGAAAAAGGAAAGTAGAAAAAGGAAAGAAAAGATGGGTCTAGGCTAGAAGAAATTGGCCATGGGCCTGAACCCAAGGAAAAAGAAAATGGGCTAAGCCCGAGGAAGGAAATTAGTTTTAGATTTTGGACTCAGATTTGGAATTTGAATTTAGGAATTGAATTTGAATTTGAAATTTATATTTTGGATTGGAATTGAGATTACCTTCTATGTTTACACATAAAATCCAATTTAAATCCAAAGGTTGGAAATAATTAATTTAAAAATAAATTTTAAAGAAAGCCAAATTTTGGGATGTTACAGAACTCATCTAGAGCTATCTTGGCCATCATCTACCTACAAGCAAGTTATATCACAAGATTTTGGAACTTACTCGATTTTGGTGCAACCTTCCGTATTTTGAGGAAAGGTTAAAACTTTGATTAAGATCAATGTGATTCTTGGATGAAATAGATTCCTAATACTTTTGCAAGGTGTGTGCAAAGTTTCAATTCATTTGATCTTGATCTATGAAAGTTGCACCATTTTTGGCCTTGGCTCAGGCTGATTTTTTATTCTAGGAATAGGAGAGCGGTCATACCACCCCTAGGTCCGATCAAACCAGTTGTCGATCAGACCGCCAGCAGCATACTAGTCAGACCGCACTCCTTGTGGTAGTTAGACCGATGAGGTGCTTAAGTTGCAATCCTCTTGGTTTTAGGGTTGTTGCTTTGGATCAAGACTTCCAAATCTGATATTGGTAGCTCTGCAACTTCTGGAGTAAAAGATTTTGGATACTTAGGAAAAAATTGTGAATGCACCATTCACTCCCTTCTGTTGTAATTTCTATACAGAACCTTAAGGTGGTTCAATAAAGGAAGAAAGATAGTGAAATAAATTACCCCTAGAGTCGAAACAAAATGGAACACATTTCCTTAATACACTGACGGTACCTCAAAATGCAAAGGGAAACCTCAAATCAATGTTCTGCTCAGTTGGGCTTTCAGCCGCGGGCTGATGGTTTCTAGCTGAAGAAGCCCGAAGCCACTTGGAGCCAGAGCATCGTGTTAGTGGATGAAGCTTCTTCCAGAGCTCCGAAGCAGGCGCGTCATTTTAATAGGCATGGCTACAATAGCCAGAACATCCTCACCATTTGCGACTTTGATTGCCGGTTTACATTTGTGTGCGCCGGTTGGCTGGGATCGGTGCATGGCGCTCGGATCCTACAACAAACCATGGCGAAGTACGGTGACCGGTTGCAACATCCCCCAGAAGGTAATACGGCTCTTTTAATTTGCATTCCGCTATGCATTGCAAGGTTTGTACTAACCGATATTTTTCGTTGTAGGCAAGTTTTACCTTGTTGACTCTGGGTATCCCAACCAATTGGGGTACCTCGCTCCATATCGCAACACGCAATATCATCTTTCCGCATTCAACAATGGGAGGATCCCGGTGGGGATGCAGGAGCTTTTCAACTATAGGCACTCGCAACTGCAAAACGCCGTCAAGCGCGCCTTTGGCATGTGCAAGGGCAAATGGCGCATACTTGACAAGATTCCTAAGTATAAGTATCACAGGTAAAGCGCGATCATTACAACATGCATGGCGTTGCACAACTTCATCAATGACCGCGAGTTGCCTGCGAGGGTGGCCCCCCAACTAGCCAGCCTAGCCCGTGGGACCTTCTGAACCGCCCGCGTTCATCCCACCTGGCCTTCCGCAGGCCACTGATGCTGCACTGATGGATATGATATATGACTGGATAGCAGCGTCGTTGGTGGCATAGAGCTAGATTTACCACTCGTATGTAAGTTGCACGTGTAATCGCCGCGTATGCGTTGCTGTACATTACTATGTGTTGTATGTCACGCATAACAAATGCGACATATCCGGCCTTTTAAAAATATGAACTTAATTGGCAACAGGTGTGCTACCTTGTACCATTCATTAAGCATTTTTTAGCTTCTTTTCGATTCGTGTTGCCAACTGTTACTTAATTACCAACCATCAGCTTCCCCAAAGACCAATATGCCATTTTGAATTTTATTATCAAATGTGTACTATTTTTTCCTCTTGTTTCAATATATTTCAACTCTCATTAGCTTCTTTTAGTCATTACAGTGCTTTTTTCAGTTATTACAGTGAAAAAAAAACTAAAAATCAAAAGCCTTCGGTCATAAGCCCAAGTGGGCGGAGCCTAAGTAGATTCCAACTTGCGAGCATCATTGGCACTTACTTTCTGGCGTCCCATGCATACATGGACGGCATTAGCATCGTACACAGAATAGGTAGTGTGCACCACACGATTCAGATGCAACTCTCATGTAATGTGAGTACAGGGCACACTCATTACTATAGCTCTGTTCACAAATATTGTGGTTTTTAGCTTTGATTTTTAACTTTTAATTAATTACAAGAAAGATTAAAGAAGGAAAGAATACTCATGCTGAAAAATCACTTTATTTAAAACGGCTCCTTGTAGAAACTACACTCATTTAAACGCAGCCTTCTATTTAAAACAGGGCCTATGATCCACAACAGAGTGACGTTACAACAACATCCGGTCCATTCCATCAAGTCAGGCAAACACAAAATGTGCGATGCATACATGGAAATCGTGGCAGGCACCAGAAGATAACTGATTTAACATTCCGCGTCGGATAATCTCGATCACAACTCACAAGTGGCCTCGTCAGTTGTCGCCATGATAAGATCATTGCAAACAGGGGCTCGGACAGGTTATCTGCAACTCAAATTTACCCTTCCGAAATGTACCATACATAGACATCTACACAGATGGTAAACCGGTCCACATCAAAACGGAAGTGGAATTTTACCAGACTACAAACCGTAAACATATAAACACCTGTGGCAGGATCAATCCCCTGCACGGCTATTGCACCGCTGCCATGAATATGCAGCTAATAGACTAGATGAGCCTCTTCATCATGCAAGATCCTGCATCCCACCACTCATGGTCATGGAAGGGCAAGGAACATACATAGGTAACATCAACCACATGTGGCATCCACACCATGCTGAAAATATTTTGCAATACTTGATGCAATTGAGTCCAACATGTTCCCATTTCATCCATATCAAACAAAACAATCTCAATGCGTTACTTACCAGCATTCTGCTCAGATCATGTGGTCATAGAAGCTAACAAGGGTAGATTGGTCACTCAGTTTTCATCTAATTAACAAATCCAGATAATTGGCTATATGCTCATAAAAAAAATGCACCACAAAAGCAATAGAAAAAGGCAGACAACAAAATTCACTGCTCAGTCACGATCTTGGGAATCTCAATAGTGAACCAAAAAATTCTGAGCCAACAATGCAGTAAGAAAACTGCTGTTGAGGGTCCATGCCTCAGGCAGCAACGAAATGTGAGCTGAGAGTGGAAAAACTGAAGTCTCACCCGACAGGCAAAACTTTTCTTACAGATATTAGGCACCTGAATTGTCTGTAGGGTGCACAAGTGATATGATTATTACTACTGTTGAGTAAAAAGTAGCAAAAGAGCAAACACGTTCCTTATCATTTTAAGCTATCAAAGAGCTTCTCAGCAACCTGCATAGTAGAAATAATCAACATAAGCAAGCTAGTTTTTACCATGAGCTGTGAGGAATTAAAAGAAAAAAATACTGAAATGAGTGGTTTCTCGGATCAATAAGGCAGACAAACATAACTGCATGCAGGCAGGGAGCACTCACATGTTTGTCGATGCATTTCCAGTAATCAAAGTATTGGCCAGTGCAGTGCTTCTGCCCGGTCTCATCATCTTCAATTCTCTTAACACATTTCTGTGCACAACATAAGTGGCTTAAGAACTTGCTCCAGCGACAACAGGTATTTAGCAAAAGATAACATAATCCGCAGCAATCAAGAGGACACAGAACACTCCCTTCAAATGCTCAGATCAAAAGGCAACTAGATAGCCAAAAACATAAGCATAAAACATACAAAACAGCTGCTGAATATTAATGGTTTATTATGTAAATTGTAAACACTACGCAATGGCAAATTAATACTCGCATTTACACAGCAAAAAACATGTGCTATGTATACAAGTTAATTAAAGTGGGTGAAGTAACACAATGGTTGCCAACTTGCTAATTTGCTATAATCTAATGTGTGGTAGCTACAGCACTAAATCATATTAAGTAGTATTGTAGTAACACGTGAGTTCTGTAGCAGCTAGCAACTGCACCCTTAGGTTATAGCCTTGCAGCAAAATATGTAATGTCGTATATGCTGTGACTGGTTGGAACAGATAACTTATTTATTGCTAAATGAAGTGGGTACAAATGTGCTACGAACCCAGGATATAACCGGCTGCTACCCTTTCTATTATTACTGGCACTAACCCCGCAAAAATCTGCTAAAAAGGTTGTAGTCTTCTAATGGAGGTAGCACCAGATTCTACAGATAAAATATAAACTCAGTTTTTAGATAAGGATTTAAAGAAAACATTTTTAAGGGCCTTGGAGAAGCGGTTGAGGTAAACTCGTGTAAAGTACAACTTCATCTAGCAGCCTATCTGGCTTAAAACATGCACAACTCAAAAAACACACATCAATAGATCCAATAATTATGCTGAAGTGCATTTGTATAGAAAATACATAGGAGATATCATTCACAAGAATAAATTAATAACATTTGTGTGCGCATAGATCAAGATCAATAAGAATTGAACATTCATCAACAGATAGAACAGCACATTACCTGATATTCATACCACTGGGACACACACTTAGCCTTTGACCGTTCCTCTAGGAGCGCCTTCGGGTCAGATACCTCCTCATCCGCCCTGAAATACATTGCAAGATTCAGAGGTAATATAACAAGAAACTGAGTTGGAACTCTTCCATTAGATACCTAGCACAAATAAATTATTATAAATACAAAAGCATTAGAAGCACTGCACACTTCCAAAGTGAAATTACAAGGAACTTCTTGGCATTCTACGCATTTCAATAACATTCAACAGCGATATACTAAGTTTCCAAGCATTCTACGCATTTCAATAACATTCAACAGCGATATACTAAGTTTCCAACTTTCCATACATTGGATCGCAAACTTCTATATCATTCTGGTTTCCAAATGATGTGTTAACCTCCACAGGTGAAAGCATGGATGCAATACATATAGAGGTTCACATGACTCCGGAGGCATGAGACAAGGTCTTTAGAATCAACCAAGTGACCAACTTGCATTTTTGACAATCTAGACCTAAATACTCTGTGCCTGTGTCCGAGGGTGATGCATCAGGATGAGGAAACACATAAACTACAATTATTGAAGAGGATGCTATTGCTTTGTACATGGGCAGCACTATCATCATTTGGTTGGTTTTGTTTCCAAAATCAGTTTGCTAGCAGCAATTTGCAGCAGAAGAAACTCACACACGGCAACACCCCAAAGTGCGCTGGCAGAGTATGAATCAAGAGAAATATTAGCATCTAGCGTTGCCATAAAAATATAAACAAGGTGTGATAATGCCAGGTTTTGTGAACGACACAATAACCGGAGGCAAGTGCTGTGCAACCAGAACTGGCACGGATGGGTGCACCTATGCCAGAGCACAATTCACAAACACAAACATCAGGAACCAGATAAACGAGCAGGCATGGACCTCAACAGTGTCAATTTTATCAATTCTTGGTTTGATCCGTGCTTTGATCCTTTGGATCCTGACAACCAGGCAGAGTTGCCCCTAGCTATAGCACGGAGGCCCCAGTCGTCATGCGCGGTTGCTCTGCATCGATTTCGTAACACGCGCTGTGCCATAGAACAGCATTGCTAGATTCTACCCATCCCCAGCGTATATATAAACAGACATCCACAGGGGCGGAGCCAGCTATCTGGCAAGGTTTGGCGGACGCCATACCTAAAATCTGTAGAAAATACTAAATATATGTAGTATACCAGTATATATACATGACATACATACGTAAATACATGGGTCTGATGGCTGGGCTGGTGGGCTCCGCTTGATGGTGATGGGCTGCAATTAGCAAACCGAACGGATGGAAGCTAATGGCCTGATCGATCGACTGCTCGTCTCTTCGTATTCTAGAATCCGATCAGGCGATCACAACTCCAGAGTCCAGAACGACAGACCCCTAGCGTCCTACAGTGGCCGTAGCACGTGCAGTCGTGCAGAGGCGGTGGCCGGTGGGCCGGCGGCCGTATAGTGTGCAGAGGCAGCGGCGCGACAACTCGACGCGGTGGCCGACGGACGGCGGCGCGACGACTCGACGCGGTGGCCGGCGAACGACGGCGCGGATGACGAATCACTATACATGTTTGATTTTTATAAACCCCGCCACACCTGAAAATTATTCCTGCCTCCGCCACTGGACATCCACGAATGGAAACGCCCTAGAACCATGGCTAATTCGAACATCGGCAACGGAATCACGCGGGGTAGCGGACCCCCCAACACCGCGATCCGCTCGACCCACGCGTGACGCTTGCGTGCAGACTAGCACGAGAATACGGAAAGAAATGGATCGGATCGGATCACTCACATGCGCGCGACGGTTGCCGGCGACCACCCAAGAAAGATCCCGATTCCAACTGCAGAAAACGGCGGCGATTAACCCCAGAGGAAAGTAAGGAATTGGTAAAAGGAAGAGATCGAGTAGAGGAGAGAGATATAATCTGCCAATGGGATCGGATCTGGGAGGGAGGGTGGAGTTACCGGAGTGGGAGACGAGGACGGCGACGTCGGAGGCGGCGGCGAGAATGTGGGGGGCAAGCGAGTGAAGAAGAAGCTTCTGGATCTGGACCTTTGGGTAGGGTGGGGTGGATGCTATTGGGCTGGCCTGGATGGCGCAGAGAGGGAGTCGGGCATTATATTCAATGGACTTATCCAATCGGAAGTAGGAACGACAAAATGTGTCTCATGAATTTTGGTTTTTTTTAAAGATGGTGATAAGTAGTGATAATATTGATATGAATGGCGTATGTGTTGGTTGGTTTAAAAAGTCATTTAAATTTTTTTTTAAAAAAGCTATTTTATTTATTTTGTTTTTTAAAGAAGTTGAAACCAGAAACTACTCTGAGAGCCTAGAAGAACCGGACGTAGTGACTATCATGCTACTCGATCGAGAGGTGATTCCATAAGCTTCGGGTAAAGTAGGAACAGTTACAAACAGATATCTATCACTTCGTTCGCATTTTATTCCATATATATATATTTTTAAAAAAATTAGAGTTGAAAATGGACTATATCGAATATGAACATAAATACAAAAAGTGTCTATTATAAATATAAAGCGAATACATATTAAACTGATTGCGAATAATCTCGATGACAAATATTTAACAGATATTTGCACAAAAATAAAACCATATATGTCTCATTTGGCTATACGGAGAAAAGAGGACGAATGACAGTGAGGCTGCAGGTTCGCCAAAAAGATCAAGGCCTAGCACGTGGCGAGCGGCGGCAAGCGCGCAGGGCGTGCGCTGGTCACTGTAGGCACCAGGAAAACGGTAACGGATAATTCATTTTATTCGATATTTGTATCCGAGAAAATACGAATATTTGTATTCGTATTCGAAAATATTTGTATATGTATTTGAGAGTATTTATATTCGCATTCGTATTCGAGAATATTCGTATCCGTATTCGTATTCGAGACTATTCGATTCGTATTCGATCCGTTTATAGAACCCATGAAAAAGTCGTACAAATTTTGTGATTTAAAATTTGAATTTAGATGGTTTAAAACCAGTGAAAATCAGCAAAATCGCTAGAAATCCGTTTTATCCGATATTCGTATCCGAGAAAATCCGTATTCGAAAATATCCGTATTCGTATTTGTATTCGTATTTGAGAATATTCGAATTCATATTCGCTTTAAAAATATGTATTCGTATTCGTATTTGAAACTATTCGACTGTGTCTAATCCGTTCTCACCCCTAGCACCACCGCACCGGAGATCCTCCTCCCCGCCGTCTCTCTTCGTTTTAGGGTTCTATTCGAATTACAACAAAACAACAATTGAACTGGTCTCCTGATGGGCTTGTGGGCCGTAAGGAATTATTGTTTTAGACGGCGTCCGGATTTGGACTACATGCAAATAGTCCGAGTCCCGGTTGGACTCTGGGTGAGACTTGATCGTAGGTTTTTGAGGACCTGATTCGGCCAGTAGTAGGATCATAAATAGGCGCGTAACCTTAGGTTTTTAGTCCCGAATTAGTTAGTTATTATTAATTTATTGAGTCGAGTCGAATTGTGCAAAATTTTTAGGAGCGAGATCGATTTGGGGGCGCAGCACAATGCTCGCTTTACCCACCCAAACGAGGGGATGGCCGCAGCGGTGGTCGCCGACCACCCCCACTACCTCCACAACACCTGCATTATGGCCCACGTGGACCACGGCAAGACCACGCTGGCCAACCACCTGGTGGCCTACGTCGGTGACTAGCTCCTCAACCAGCAAATGGCCGGCAGAGTTCGCTTCATGGACCACCTCGAGGAGCAGCAGCGATGAACTTTGCCTTCATCACGCCCCACCACGACGACCATCGCGTGCACCTGATCGACTCCCCGAGCCACATCGACTTCTGCTCCATGGTCTCGGCCGCAGCATGGCTCGTCGACTCGGCGCTCATCCTCATTGACGCCGTCAAGGGCGTCCACATCCAAACCCACGCCGTGCTGCACCAGGCCTTCGTCAAGCGCCACCACCCCCGCCTCGTCCTCAACAAGCTCGACAACATCATCATCGAGCTCCACCTCTCGCCTGAGCAGCGTACACACAGTGGCGGAGGACGAGAAAAAAATAAGGTGGGGCGGATCGAAGCTGCGGCCTGTGCGCAGCGTGCCGATGGCTGCCGACCTGTCCCCCGCCCGCCTCCCGGTGGCCGACGGCCGCCCGCCTCCCACCGAACTTTGGCAGCAATGTTAGCTGGGAGTACCGAAGTTCAGTTTTTCATTTTGATTATATCATGTTTAGTGAGTCAGATTGTGGTCCGAGTTATTGGGATCATGATTCAGTTTAGAAGGAGAAAGTTGCTAGTTTTTAGGGTTGGCTGTTAAAGCCTGAATCGAGTTAGTTTTTGTATCGCTGAAAGCGTTTTTCCCGGACTGCACTGTAGCACGTCCAGTATTCGAAACAGAGAAGAGTTCTGAAGAAAACTCTGCTGTTTTTCGTTGCCGATACTCTGCATTTCTTCCTGCATGCGTCCAGATAAAGTGTTGATTGGCAGGTTGGGTGTTCTGATCGATCATCTTCGAGGCGCACTACGCCAAGAAGCGCACGAGCGAGGTCAACGAGGATGACGAGGACGCCCGGCGCGATCTCGGTCTCGATGCGACGGACGGCGCTGCGCCTCGTCGGCGGACTCTTCTTCGCCTGTTGCAAAAATTCAAGGTCTGGCTTGGGCCAGAGCTTGCCCTAGCGGGTCCTTCGCCACTACGTACACACGCCTCCACCGCATCCTCGCCGAGGTCAACTCCATCCACTCTGCATTGCGCTCGGGGTCCTACTTCTTCTCACTGCTACAGACAGCCTTATCACAGACGGTTTGGAACCGTCATCACAGACGATTCTTGAACCGTCAGTGTTTAGGTGTCAGTGATAGTTGGTGGTTATCACAGACGGTTCCCGAGCCGTCTGTGATAACTCACATTACAGACGGTCTTTATTACTAACCGTTTGTGATAGACGAGCATCACAGACGGTTGTTTATAAAAAACCATCTGTGATACGAGACTATCACAGACGGTTTTTTATAAACAACCGTCTGTGATACTCGTCTATCACAGACGGTTAGTAATAAAGACCGTCTGTGATATACACAATATCACAGACGGGTTTTTAACAACGAACCGTCTGTGATACCAATTGTATCATCCATTTTATTTGCTGTTTTTTTGGCTAGTCTCAGGATATGCTAGCCATGACCTCTGAAAGCAAGCAAGCAAGCAGATTACAGATAAATGACAGATATAAGTTAATTGCAACTCAAAATTACAACAAAATTCGATACACAGATGAATGTAACAAACGGCCAGCAGATCACATACATATATAGAATGAAAATCGTTACACAAAATCTGACAAATGAATTCAATTGAAGGAATTGTTCGATTTGTACAATTGAATCCAATATTTCAACATCTAATTATCACCATTGCCGGCGTGGAACTCTCCCCTCTTATTTATGACATCTGCTAGCAAGAATTTGGAGATGATTGCACGAATGTCGACGAGATTGTCAAGATCATATGCACTTTCGTCGAAGTGCACCCGCTGTTGCTAGGAGCAATGTTAAGTCATTAATTAGCATGTGTGTGTAATATAAATACATATATATAATCGGAAAGTAATAATTATTGGAAGGACCTGACAAACCTCTGGATCATTGATCTTAGTACCCATGATTTCCTTCATATGGCGGCAAACGTAGAATCCACATACATTGCCCTGTAGCTGCTGGTGGCACTGCAAAAATAAAATTACATACATCGGTATTGTCAATTCTAGAGGCATTATAACAAAGTATGATATAGGATTGTTGTGTTGTAGCGGGTACCGGAAATCACGTGTTGTGTCGTAGCGTGTCACTGGATTTGTCATGTCTTCCTCCTTGGGCAACATAATTGGCAAATGCCCTACGTGATTCAAAAAACTTAGCCTCGGCCGTGGCAAACAAAATAAATATTACAATAGAGTTATGTATGGAGGAAATGAGTTACCTATTAAGTACTTCTTGCACACAACTGAAGTTGTGGTTGCTCCTAAGGAGGGAATCAAGGTATATTACCTTGCTCCACTTTGGTACAATCACAATCAAAATCCAGTGATGCCTAGTCATGTGTGTCGCCATAGTGATTAATCCTAAGTTCATGCTGCATGTAAAGTACAAATGAAACATATGTGTGGCAACTAGTGAAGCACTTACCCTTGATTGAAGGGTACCATGACGTACTCCTTGTCGGTGTGAGCAATCAATCCCCTCGTTATATAACCTTGCACGAATGATGCATCTGTGTTGATACATTGCTCGGAGACCAAGTGAGGGTCGAGGAAACCCACCGGTCGTCGCGATCGCCGGACTTCTTAGATCATGTATCTATACATAAAGAAAGAGTAATGACATTTATCTGTATAACATGAATGTAGAACTTCATTGTACAGTACACTTACAGTGTTTAGCATCGTAGAAGTGAGGCGTCGAGTTCGTCGAGATTGAATAGTAAGAATAAATCTTTGAATGTCACGACGATGTAGCCCGAGTCGTGGAGGAAATGCGTCTCCTTATATTTCAGAGTGAATGCACTCTGCCGGTTTGGCTTCATGTTGGACTTCTCCATGTACCAGGCATGCAATGTATTGCAAATCAAACCAAGCTGGGATAATTGTGAATCGGGCACCAACGACACTCCTAGAGTAAACTTCCATGACACGGGACGCGGCTTAATTTTCTTCGCATGAGCCTTGGAGGCCTTGGGGCCTCGCTTATGATATATTCTCGGTGGCGTCTCGGCGGGAGCCGATGCAACAGACTTTACTGGATTTGGAGGTGGAGGTGGAGCCACTGGAGCCGATGTGCGTGTCCAAGGCGACGTCCTCTTGGGCCACCGGATGTGAAGATTGTGGCACGGACATGTCGAGGACGATGTCCTCTTGGGCCATCGAATGAATGTGTGGACGGCATCCCCAATGTCTTAATCTCTTCGTTTGGGGGCTTCTCAAGAGGAACGGTCTTAAAAATATCATTAATCATGTCCACCTGGACCTTTATGAAACCGGTGTCTACTTGTACACCGTGCACCAGCGTCCCTGGCAGCAATGGATACACCATACCGCGCCCAGCGTCAATGGGAATAGAGCCAACAAGCCTGACTTTGAGACTGCAAGGCATGGGCTCCTACATAACGATACAAGATGAGTTAAGGCGTCCACCAGAGAGATCTATGTACCATTCTAAAGGGGTACATTACCTGAATGTCATCAATACATAAGTGGGCGTCGCTATGTTCAAAAATTGGTGTGGACGCGCAGCTACTGTGGCGTTGAGGGGGACTGGGTACCGCAGTGTAGGAGTGGGTTGCGATTGGTTGCGGACTTGTCTCGGTTCTTCCCGCAACGAATCTATCTCTCCTCGAAGTGAGGTAGTCTGCTCTTGAAGTGAGGCAGATAGTTGTTCCTCAAGTTGAGCACGAAGCTCCTGTTTTATTTGTTCGCTGCGGTACGCCTTGGATCTCTTCCTACTCCTATATGTCTCGAGTAACTGAAATCCGTGCCTCCAAGGTACATAAACCCCATGCCTCGTGTGCGACACAGGTGCTCCTTGTTTCCCAAGGCTGTGATAGTAAATCTATCTCCTATATTCTTGAAAGGAGCCACGAGAAGATTTCGTAGTCAATGATTGCTGCAAGAGGCAATTAATCATGTTATTTTGAACCCATGAAGTTCAAGAGGTGTTAACAACTATGTTGTTTAACATATTTTACGAGCGTTGGGACACTTCCTCATCTGCTGGGTTTTGAAAGAGACACCGAAGATGTGGTTGATGACCTCGCTCTTAACGATTCGAGCGCCATTTGCGATCCCGGCAAATGGCGGAGAGGCCTCCGATCGGATTGCGACCTCATCCCGCATCCTCCATTGCGGATTTTACCCGCGTACCAGCAGCAGCCAAGTCCGTGAGGGTGCGTGTTTTGTGACCGAGAGCCTTGTGCGTCGCATTTTGTTGTTCAAATTCGGTCGTCGTCTTCATCTGCACAAAGGCCTCCCATGTTTCCGGCGACACGAAAGGATACTTCGTGAAGGGCGTGACATCCTTGGACACGTACTTCATCACAAGAGTGCTCTTAAAATTCTTCCATGCTTTTCCCATCACGAGGAGCGCCTGCCATTGCACGAGTCCCTGTACTTCTGCTGGGATCTCGAACAAATTTGTAATTTCCTCCCGTAGCTGATTTTTGTGATCCTTTGTCAAATCTTTCTAGCTTGCTATGGTGATGGGGACCCGTTGCCTTCCAATTATCCCGCAGGTAGTCCGAAATGATGACGCCGCTTTGCTTGTTCCAAAGGGATCCCATTCGGAGAGACCACTGTGATGGTCATTCAACCCTCTGGCCTTTTCGATACTCCTCGGCCACATTTAGTTTTCGCAATCTTGGGAGCGTGAGACCCAGATGACGACGACGAAGACTGTGTGGACACCGTCTCTCTTCTAAGAAAAAACTAACTACAGTGAGCTATAGTCCCAGCTTGTCAAAGTTCTATGAATCAAGTGACACAAACCAGTGCATCAAGTTCATTGAACAAGATACACTAGAGTGTGTCACTTGCTTTATACCTTTTGCCAAAGTTCTAATGATTAACTAACTGCAGTGAGCTATGGGCCTTCCAACATGTGAATAAGCATATAACATGTGAAGCATATAACATGAGAAGCATATAACATGTGAAGCATATAACACGTGAAGCATATAACATGAGCATATAACATGAGCATATAACATGTGAAGCATATAACATGTGAAGCCTATAACATAAAATACATGTGAAGCTCGGAGGGAGCGGCGTCGGGAGGGACCGGCGGCGTCGATCGGGAGGAAGCGGCGTCGGAGGGGCGTCGGGAGGGACCGGCGTCGGGAGGGACCGGCGGCGTCGATCGGGAGGAAGCGGCGTCGGGAGGGAGCGGCGTCGGGAGGGACCGGCGTCGGGAGGGAGCAGCGTCGGGAGGGACCGGCGTCGGGAGGGAGCGGCGGTGGGAGGGACCAAAACCTAGCTAGCAGGGGCGCTGCAGAGTGGAGACAAGAGACTGCGCGAGAGCGGACTCCGCAGACCTAGCTGCGGGTATTTAAAGATAAGCTATCACAGACGGTTCTTTAAACGAATCGTCTGTGATAGTGGTATTACAGACGGTTCTATGGATATAACCGTCTGTGATATACATATTATCACAGATGGTTCTATAGATATAACCATCTGTGATATCTATATTATCACAGACGGTTCTATAGATATAACCGTCTGTGATATTCATATTATCACAGACGGGTATATTTATAGAACCGTATGTGATGTGTTATCACAAACGGCTTGTTTTGATAAACCACCTGTGATAGTTCACTATAAATACCCGCAGTTAGCTAGGTTCCTATGTCATTTTACAATTACAATATGGAACATAGATACATTTATGAAAAACGCAAGCATAATCATAAATATAACTATTTCTTAGTTCCTTAGTCATTTTACAATTACAATGGAACATACATACATTTAAGAAAAACACAAGCATAACCAATATCATTTATTACACTTTGGCTATATCATTTTAAATAAAGCCCTTCACGATGATCGACACGCATATAGCTTGCTTCATCGCCTTGTTCTTCCTCGAGCTTGATGCCGTCTCCGAATGGAGGCAAATCATCAAATTGATTGTACTCTTCCTCATCCACAACATTCTCAACCCCGACAATCCTTCTTTTTCCCTGAAGAACTACATGGCGCTTCTTATTTGCCGGGTCGGTTACATAAAATACTTGAACAACTTGCCTCGCGAGTACGAACGGTTCGTCTTTGTATCCTACACATTCGAGGTCCACGGTAGTGACGCTGTACTTGTCAACCTTTACACCCGTGGAGTTGGACCCAACGGCACCAAATAAAGGAATTTTGAAAATTACGTAGTCAAGCTCCCAAATCTCCTCTACAAGCGGTAGTACGAGCTTGGGTCAGCTGATCTTGCCGTGCGCATCATAGGCATCTATGCGACACCTGAGTTCTGCACTGTACTCTTTCTATCTTGATTTGTTGTATAAAATGTGTAGCCATTAATGTCGCATTCTTGCCATGTCACAATTGTAAATTTTGGCCCTTTTGCCAACCATTGTAGTGTTTCACTTGACGACCTCCTAGTCAATTGCGCCTTGAACCATTCGTTGAACTGACGGTTGTGTTGTCTCGTGATCCAAACTTCTGACTGGCCTGCATTCTCCTGACGTAGCATGTCCTTGTGCTCTTCAATATATGGGGTCACTTCAGTCATGTGTTGTAAAACCATGAAATGGGCTTGAGCATACGTATTTTGATTCGGAGTTATTGCTTTCCTCCCGATAGTCCCGATACCCTCTAGCCTCCCCTCGTGACGAGATAAAGGTACACCTATCGGCTCTATCTGAGCCATGTATCCGATGCAGAATTCAATGACCTCTTCTGTTGTATAACCTTCGATGATGCTACCCTCCGGTCGAGATCGATTGCGTAGATAGGACTTCAGAATTCCCATGTACCTATCGAAAGGGTACATATGACGTAGAAATACGGGGCCGTATATTTTTATCTCTTTCACAAGGTGGACAATGAGATGGACCATGATATCAAAAAATGATGGAGGGAAATACATCTCTAGATGACATAGAGTTGTCACCACCTCGGTTTGCAGAGTATCTAGTCCACCCGGATCAATGACTTTCTGAGCAATTGCGTTGAAGAAAATAACATAGCCTTATGATTGTCACTCGAACCTTGTTCGGCAAAATACTTCTAATTGCAACAGGTAGCATTTGTGTCATTAGCACATGACAGTCGTGAGACTTCATGCCAATTAATTTTAAATGTTCCATGGAAACAAGTTTCTTCATGCTTGTGGAGTGACCGGATGGAACTTTCACACCATGTAAGGACTGGCACAATTCAGTTCTCTCAGACTTAGACAGAGTGTAGCATGCTGGGGGAAGGTACGTCCGGCCTTTATCGGTCTCTATCGGTGCTAACTCGGTCCTAATGTTCATAGCAACCAAGTCACGCCTTGCGTTAACACCATCCTTTGTTTTATCAGGAATGTTCAGTAAGAGACCAATCAAACTGTCACATACATTCTTCTCTACGTGCATGACATCGATGCAATTGCGAACTTCTAAGTGCTCCTAATAAGGCAAGTCCTAAAATATTGACCTGTTTTTCCACATGTTCTTACTCAATTTACGTCCCTTTCCAAACACAACATTTATATTCTTGACAATATCATACACCTCTTTCCCGCTAAAAGGTCTTGGTACTGAGTCATCCTCTTTTTTTTCCACATGTTCATCTTGCGGTATGGGTGATACTTTGGAAGGAACCTACGGTGACGCATGTACACAGTTTTTCGCGAGTTGTTCAACCACACACTCTCGGTATAATCTAAGCAGTGCGGACATGCTTTGGCTCCTTTTATACTCAACCCTGACAGGTTACCAAGGGCAGGAAAATCATTAATGGTGCAGAACAACATGGCGCGTAGAGTGAAGTTCTCTCGTTTGTCCGCATCCCATACATGTACCCCTTCATTCCACAATATTGTAAGATCTTACACCAATGGGGTTAGGAACACATCAATATCATTGCCAGGTTGCTTCGTGTAACATCCCAAAAATTTGCTTTCTGAAAAATTTAAATTCAAATTAATTATTTTAAAGTATTTGAGTTTTATTTGGATTTGCCCTGAATTTCTGTTTTTGAAAAAGCCGAATTTGAAAAGTATTTTAAGTAAAACCTAAAAATATTGTTCAATAAAAAGATATTTTGAATTTCTATAAAAATCCTAGTTCAAAATTAATTATTTGGAGTTATTTGAATTTTATTTGGTTTCCTAGATTTTCTGGAGTTTAAAACCTATTTTTGAAAATAAAAAGTATTTCAAGTATGAAAATTAAATACCAACATTAGTTGGAAGTATTTTTATTAACTCCAAAACTTATCCAAGAACTTCTGTGAATTTTTCTGGATTTTTTGGAATTTATTTCATATTTTTCTGAGCTTTATTGATTTTTCTGGCAATTTCTGAAAATCTGAAATCAAAAATCAAAAATTAAAATCCCCTCCACTCCCCTCCGGCCGCCACGTGGACGGCCAGATGCTGGCCATGTCTCCTGGCTGATCCCGCCTCCCCCTCCTCCCCGCTTGCCACTTGTCCGGCCCAGATGGCCCGCCTCGTGCGGCCGACTCATCTCGGCCGTCCATCCCCTCTCTCCCCATGGCTGCCTGATCCTGCCCTTGGCCACGCGGCCAAATCCCCGCCACCCGCGCCCCCGCTCCTCTCTCTCCTCACCCCGGCCCACCTGTCGGCGCGCCTCCCCTAAGCCTCCGTCTCTCTGCCCGCGGGCCCCGCCCGTCAGTCGCCCCTTCCTCCCTCTCCCGCTGCCGCCCGGGCCCGCTTGTCAGCCGCCCCTTCTTCCTCCTCCCGCTTGGCCGCCTCCGCCATCAACGCAGCTTCTCCCACCCCTTTCCTTCTCCCGCGCAGCGCCGATTCCCTTCCTTTCTTCCCCCGCAAGTCGCGCACCCGCCTCCTCCCCCAATCCCTACGCCCCTTTCCTTTCCGCCGCCCGCCATCTCCAGCGAGGAATCCCCGCCAGCTCCTCCTCCCTGACCCCTATTTAAACCCCTCCCCGACTCCACCTCTCCTCGCTCCACTTCCCCCTCCGCTCCCTGTTCCTCCTCCACCACCCGAGAGCGCCCGCGCCGTGCGGCATCTCCCCGAGCGCCGGCGAAAGCAACGGCGAGCAATCGCCGCCGTCTCTGGCCTTCCCGCGCCACGCCGTCGCCTCCCTCGGCTTCCTCGCCTCGCCGCGAAGCCCCTCCGCCTCTCCGCCGTGCTCCCCGGCCACCGGAGCGTCGCCGCGCCGTTGAACCCGAGCCGCACCGCCATCTTCCTCGCCGCCGGCCCTACTCCAGCCACCTCCGGTAACCCCCGCCCCACCGTCGCACTCCCCTCGGCCCCCTCTCTCCATTTCCGCCCTCGTCGCCGGCCGCCGCCCGCTGGAGCACCGCCGTTGCCGCCACCCCCGTGCGCCACCCCGGCCACCTTGTCCACGTCAGCCGCCCGCGTGGCACGCCACGTCGGTCCCTCCCTGCCCGTTCAGCGCCACCTCGCGCCCGTGCCACCTCGGCACTCCCTTCTGCCCGTGGACTTGGTTCATGGACCAAGGGCCCACTGTCAACCGGCCCACCCCCTTGCTGATGCAATGCTGACGCAGTAAATCCCATTTTTTCGTTGAAAAATAAATCAGCCGAAATCAAATTCCCTGCTGATGCAATAATTCAGATTTTCCTTTAGGAAAATAATTCCCAAAAATCCAGTTTTTCCATTTTATCTCTTTTCAAACTTCCCGGAGCCCGTTCTCCTTCATTGTAACTCCGTTTGAGCCCATTCAAATCTCTAAATTCATCAAAAATTCCAAACTATCCATTTCTTCCATCCTTTCAAATATTTGAAATTTATTTGATATTTCAAATATTTAAATTTCAAATTCCAATGCCTAATTTAAA
This sequence comes from Dendrocalamus sinicus, assembly GCA_036346575.1. NCBI lineage: Eukaryota > Viridiplantae > Streptophyta > Magnoliopsida > Poales > Poaceae > Dendrocalamus > Dendrocalamus sinicus. The sequence continues at coordinate 26,898,617 of CM070644.1, forward strand.
TTCAAAGCCTCAGTTCCATTCCAAATTTTCTGTGCCCTTTCAAATTTTAAATTCAAATCTTGAAAAATCTCCATAAAATCCATTCTATCTTTCTTGGTTCAAATATTATCTCGGTAATTTCTTTTCCCAACCGATCTTCCAGATATCCGTTCTCCCTCGTGTGAACCCCAAATCCGCTGAACCTTTCTCCTAAATTCGTCTAAAATTATAATCTATCCAAATATGGCCTCTATTTGAGTTTTTGAGTTTATTTGATTGTTTCGTTGCTTCGTCTTTTCTCACGTAGATTCCAACGTTGTCGAAGATCTCCCCACTCCGCAACAGGAAGACCTCGAGAGCGTGCAAGAAGGCAAGTCTCCTTTGATCATCTTGAACCTATGATTTTGAAATATTTTATTTATTTTAAATTATGTGCATTGCTATTTACATAAAGCATTAGTTCAAATATTAAGGTATTAGTTACCCCAACTTGTTATGCCCTCAGTTGAAATTGAATGCCATGTACCCTTGTCTCCCTAGGATTTCCTTTGGCTCTTTAGTGAGAGTATTATAATCAATTGTTGGTAGTATAATGCTTAGTCATGCTATGTAATACCCTTGAAATCTTGAAAATGGGAAATTATGATTTGTTGTAATAACTCGTGTTTTTAAAGTTTAGTGGTAATTGGAGTTGCCACTGTTCTTTTAAAATAAAACTAAAATGTGAAAGTTGGTTTAGATTAGGGTGGATGGTTGGTTTGGGTTGGTGCAGCAAGCACGAGATCTTGTTAAGTGTATGTTCCACCCTAGTCAACAAAGGACCGACGCTTGTGTTTGTCCAGACTGAGCACTACCGTACAACCACAAGTCTATATGGGTACGACCTAGCTGACTAACTTATGATAGTCTAGTTTAGGTGCCACCAGTGGAAAGTGGGTGCCGTGGATGGACCGGTTATTCACAAAGTGAGGGATAGGGATTTCTTCGTACTCATATGGCGCAAGAGGGCTTCTGCTCGGGCGGTTAGCCTACTGCGGTGAAACCTCGTGGTGGTATCTAGCTAGATTAGAGTAAGGTAAAGGTTTTGTGATATTTTATCTGGGTCTCATGCCAAAGGAAGCGTGTTGACTTTTAGGATAATTTATCTCTTGTGGGTAAAGTTGTACAACCTCTGCAGAGTGTAAAACTATTCGAATAGCCGTGCCCACGGTCAAGGGCGGGCAAGGAATGCATTCACATGGTAGATTTTTGGTTTTGGTTTCAAAATTAAAGTTTTGTATTCCGAGAGTGGAGGGAACTCTTGGAAGGGTATCCTGGCAGTTGGAGCCAGAGAGGGTGGATGGAACCCGCAGTTTTAAACTTGACCAATTGTTATTGGTTAGCTAGTGTTGGTAGATGGAACCTTCACTATGGAATTAATGATAGTTTCTGCTAAAACATTTACTTTATTAAATTGATGCCTTCAAAAATAATTAGAAGTAATTGAATGAAAATGTTGCTTTGTGCAAAAGTACCATATGGCCTTCCTTTGTCAAGCCTTGCATCTATTGCATTTTTCCCAAGACTTGCGGAGTACTTTATGTACTCACATGCTACACTCAAAAATAATAACCAGAGGAATACGAAGCTCAAGAAGGTGACTTCGACTACTTCGCTGGTGGAGTTGATGAAGGATTCTCGGAGTTCTAGGTCGCGCTTCCCCAGTCAATTGTCTGTGGCGTATTGATGGGTCTTCACCGAGTTTATCTTTTGCTTCCGCTGTGTTTCGTGTGTGCGAGGTCTTGAAACCTCAATTGTAATAATGAGACCTTTCGGTCTGTAGTCTTTAATATTGTAATAAAGCGTTGCTGGTTATGTATTCATTTCTGTTTAACTGTGTGCACTAGCTTTGATCTGGGACTAGTGCAGTAATACACAGAGGGTCCGGGTTCGAAAATCCGGGGTCCCGACACTTCGGCCCTTGGATAAGTAGTGACATCAAAATATATTTCCACTTCATACACAGCCAAGGAGGAAGGTTGTACATGCACAGAGTCACGGGCAGTGCTATGTCGGCGCCCATGTTACCAAAAGGATTCATTCCATCTCACTCAACCCAAACCTTATATTTCTGCCCACACCGAAATCTACAAACATCCTATCGATGTTCCTCCGCCGGCGAATCAGCAACATGTCTTATCATTCCGTCTTTCTTACGCCGCTCGCAGTGCCAACGCATCAATCTTGCATCCTTGCGGTTTGTAAATAAACGCTTCAAACGGGGATTACAGGAAGATACCACATCACCTTAGCAGAGGTCCTTGCTTCACCTCGATGCCCTTCCCATCATCGAGTCATTTTTACGCTTGTATCGGGATGCTTTGCACACCGGACAAACATGTAAGCTAGCACACTCTTTACTGTGACAGATACAATCATTCCGACATGCATGTATTCTTTCTACCTCCATTCCTAATGGACAAAGAATCTTCTTGGCTTGGTAGGTGGTTCTCGGCAACATATTTCCCGTTGGAAGCATGTCCACTAGGAGACCTAATAATGCCGTGAAACTCTTGTCGAACCAACCATTGCTTGCCTTCAATTTTTGCAGTTCTAGAACTGATGACAACCTCGTGTGTTGCGGCTTGCAGCCCGGGAACAAAGGTTTCTCCGAGTCCTCCATCAAGCCCTCAAATTTACCAAACTCTCTCTCACTATAGTTCCCTTCTGCATCACGTAACATCTGATCCAGATTGTCATCCTGCGACCTATCCTCATGATCGAAAGAACAGTCCACAACTGGCATATCGTTGTCTCCCTCGACTATGTCATAACTACCTTCTTGTGTACTCTTCTCTTCACCGTGACTGGTCCAACATTTGTACCCTTTTCTAAAACCCCTTCGAGTCAAGTGAGCTTCAATCTGCGCTGAGTTGCTAAACATCTTGAGATTATCACAATCAATACATGGGCAATAAATATATTTCATCCCTTTCTTCAACATATCCAGCTCGGCCGCCCTTCTAAAAGCAGACACGCCAGTAATGTACTCTTCACTCACACGGTTCTCAATATACATCCAGCTTCGGTCCATCTACGCTACACAAGTGACAAATGGGTGTCAAAATGATTATTACCCCTACTACTAACCTCGATCGATCACTAAGAATGTTAAGTAATTGAGTACTAATCTCTGATCAGATCACTAAGAATGTTAAGTAATTGAGTATACTAACCTCTGATCAGATCACTAAGAAGACGGTGATATTTTTTCACCCCCAACTCCCTAAAGCCGGTCGCCTTGCTCCACCGATGCAGCGCAATGAAGACAGATCGTTGTCGACATCCTTCAAGCAAGTACGCCAAGTAATTAATACTACGCAGAATATCACCGACGGTTCCAACCACAAACGGTCTGTGAAAATGATATATCACAGAGGGTTCATATTAATAACCGTCTGTGAATTATCACCGACGGTTATTAATATTAACCGTCTGTGATACAAACAATATCACAGACGGTTCAAATTAATAACCGTCTGTGATTGTTGTTTATCATAGACGGTTCGCATAAATAACCGTCTGTGATAGTCTAACATTATCACAGACAGTTCTTAACACGAACCGTCTGTGATGTCCATTATATCACAGACGGTTCGCAATACCAACCGTCTGTGATTTATGCGTATCACAGACGGTTCGTATATAGAACCGTCTGTGATAGTCCTTCACAGACGGTTAACACTACAAACCGTCTATGATAGTTCACTTCAGACGCATGATCGCCAATTGAAGCATAGCATAGCATCCAGGCACATCCGGGCTCGCTGCGTGTCTTGAGGAATGCCAAGAGCTGGTCTTCGATGTGGCATTCCTCAAGACACAAGCAGCAGCCCTGATGTGCCTCTGATGCTATGCTATGCTTCGAATTGGCGATCATGCGCTGACTAAACAGTTTATCTTTCCACCCAAATGGTCTATGTATCTTTTGCAACAATCACAGCTAATACAGAGGCAAGCACAATAACACATTCAGATCTATTACAGCTTAGAACGAACCCTTCATGGCACGACGGTGCGGCTGAACAAGACACACTTACGACACTTACGGCAAGAGTGTGTTGTCCAGCCGCCCGCCGTGCAGCGACGGAGGCGCTAGCTCACGGCAGTAGTCGACGTTGTGGAGGAACAAGCAAATACAGAGGCAAGCACAACAACACATTCAGATCGATCTATTACAGGATAACAAGCTAACGAACCCTTCATGGCACAACCGTGCGGCTGAACAAGACACACTTACGACACTTACGACAAGAGTGTGCTGTCCAGCCGCCGGCCATGCCGTGACGAAGGCGCTAGCTCACAGCGGAAGGGAACCTAGCTAGTGGATGAACTCACGGGTGACTAGTACCAGTGGAAAGGTTGATGAGAAGTTATTAATAAGGGCCGAGCCGTGGGAGGAATTGGTGCCAGCCATTCGATGTGGAGAGAATGGACGGGTGAGATCGAAATCCTAGGTATATGCCAATTATTGGTAACATTTGCTTATCACAGACGGTTATTTACACGAACCGTCTGTGATGCATACTATCACAGACGGTTCATGTTAATAACCGTTTGTGATTGTGCTTATCACAGACGGTTCATTAACGTAACCGCTTGTGATAGACCTTCGCGCACGCTTTATACCACAAACCGCTCAGGATACTTGACAAAGTGCAAAAAGATATTGCAGATTCTTGGTGAGCGAGCGACATAGCCGACTTCTTCCGAAGACTATCCATCGCTTCTTTCACTTCTTTTCTTCATCTCGGTCTCGGATCACGCGCGCGGTAGAGATGATTCAGCTAACTAAATCATCGCCATCGCGTGCGTGATCTAGAGACCGAGATGAAGAAAAGAAGTGGAAGAAGCGATGGATAGTCGCCAACGAAGAAGTCGCTATGTCGGCTGCTCACCAAGAATCTGGAATGTCTTTTTTGAACTTTGTAATAAAATTGCCTTGAATTTTGCAGGAAAAGAAGGATTGTCGAGTGGACATCACATCTCGGCAGAGTCGGCATCGTCGAGGAACATGCAAATACAGAGGCAAGCACGACAACACATTTAGATCTATTACAGGATAACAAGCTAGTGAACTCTTCATGAAATGACGGTGTGGGTGAACAAGACACACTTACCACACTTACAGCCATATATGCTCACAGTAGATGAACTCACGCGTGACTAGTACCGGTGGAAAGGTAGATGGGGCGTTATTTATAAGGGCCGAGCAGAGGGAGGAACTGCTGCCTGCCATTCGATGCGGAGAGAATGGACGGGTGAGATCGAAATCCTGGGTATATGCCAATTATTGGTGACACGTGATTATCACACGCCAATTATTGGTGATATGTGATTATCACAGACGGTTATTAACGCGAACCGTGTGTGATAATAAAGTTCACAGATGGTTCTTAATACAAGCCGTCTGTGATGTTTCAGTTATCACAGGCGGTTCTTAATACGAGCCGTCTGTGATGTTTCAGTTATCACAGACGGTTCGTATTAATAACGGTCTGTGATATTAATATCGCATTTAACGATGCGTGATATTAATATCGAAATATGAACGGTTTGTGATATTAATAGCGAGATGGTTTGAAATACGGCGCTCACGTTAATGCTTAAATATGCGCGCCTAATCCTACTCTTCTACACACTATGCTCTCCCGATCATAATAGCGAGATGGTTTGAAATACTGAAGCGTCTGCGTTAATGCTTATATATGCGCGCCTAATCCTTCTACACACTATGCTCTCCCGATCATCTTCTTCATCACCAAATTTCTCAATAATGACATCTAAAATTCTTTTGATCTCCTTCCTCTCATCTATCCATCATGAGTTGTTTGGGCGCAACCTTACACAGCGGCCAAAAATTTACGCCCGAGCAGCTCCTCCGCTCACGCCCGCTCTCCTTCCTCGACTCGCTTCCATCACCACCGACCTCATCATCCACCGTTGACGAAGGTGTCTCATTGCCACTCAGATAGGAAACCGCCCTCACCTCGTTCTTCTCTACAATGTGCGCAAAGCGGAGGAAGATCTTGCGGCAGTGCAGACACACTTGGATAAACTTGCCGATCAAGCAGAATGGGCCGATAATGCGGAAGCGCATCTTGACATCCTGTTTCAGATTATGGAACATGCTAATGATCATTTGCCCATGCTTGAGGAGGAAGTCGAGAAGGCAAGGACAATCTTGACGGCATTCGAGAACACAATGCCGATCCTCCAACTCCAAGTCGATGAAGAAGCATATGAAGCCCAGAAGATTCAAATCTGGGAATGTTTTTTTTTTGCACTTTTGTAATAAAATTACCTTGAATTTGACTCTCGTCTCTATAGATTCTGTAGTTTAAACGATACCACAGACGGTTCGTATTACTAACCGTCTGTGAACTTTCACATACGGTTAGTAATACGAACCGTGTGTGATCTCTAAAATTATGACAGACGGTTCCAGTTAATAACCGTTTGTGATATTTTCACAGACGGTTATTAACAGAAATCGTCTGTGATAATTTTAGACATCACAGACGGTTCGTGTTAATAACCGTCCGTGAACTTTCACAGACGGTTAGTAAAACGAACCGTCTGTGATGTCTCATTTATCACGCATCGTTCGTGTTAATAACCGTCAGGAAAATATCACCGACGGTTGCGGTATAAACCGCTCAGGATAGTTTAATCACTGACGGTTCCGTATGAACCGTCTGTGATGTAGCCGTCCAGTATAGCCTCTTCTGTAGTAGTGCCTCCCTCCTCAACGGCGATGCACCTGCACGGGACCCCCTCAACAAGGACGAGGACACCTTCCTGTCTTAGAAGGGCAACATCGTCTTCACTTGCGCCCGCGACGGCTGGGGCTTCCTTATCCACTGTTTTTCCAACGAGAAGCACGACACCAGCACCGCCACGGCACTGGGGTGCTCTAGGGCCTGCACTACTTCAAGGAGATTGTGTTGGTTTGCACAAGTCCAACCGGAGGTCTAAGAGCCCTTGGTATCATTCAAGGAGACCATCCAAGGAGATGGTGTTGGTTTAATGGAGAGCTTGAAGGCTCCACAGGAAGTTGTCGAGGGTTGTTGTATTAGTTTTAACTTTTGTCTTCTAAGCTTCTGTTTAGAGAAACCAAAGTTAATTTGAATATTTTAGCTTCTACTAGCTGAATGCCTGTACGTTGCTACGGATTTTTAAAAGAAACTCACGGGTGGTAAAAATTTTTAGAATATGCATACAAATATGTTCTAAAAGTTTTTAAATCTGTAACAACACACGGGCATTCAGCTAGTGCAGGTCAATTGTCAAAAGGCAAGAGGAATCAAGGGCATAATTCAAATGATGATGAGCTAATTTTGATCAGTTTCTAACTATATAAATTTCATAGATTTGCATCACTAAGAAAGATAGGGTATATAAAAAAATTATATAGTCCAAGCAGAAGGGAAGGGAGGCGAGAGAGGCCGGGTAAAAGAGGAGGTGGGAGATGGTAACTATTGGTGGAAGTGGAGAGGAAGGGTAGTTAGATATAAGAGAGAGGGAGAGGGGTGTTTGATAGATGGTCAAGATTTCAGTATTCAGATCGGACGGTTGAGAACGGAGGAAGGAGAATGCACCAACCACCAACTCAAACTTATTTAATAGTAAAGATAAGCCACTTATATCAAACAAGACTTTGCGTTTTTGTATGTTTAACATACTTTATATTTTATTATGTCATAATTTCATAAGATGCATAACGGTCTGAATATTATAATTCTCCCATTGCACTATTGTTTACTCTCTTCTTTAATAATATGCTCGGCAAAAAGTTAGAAATCATAAGCCAATATGAACATCTCATATTCTATAAACCTCAGTAAAAGCCGTAAAAGCCAAAATTCATCAGCAAAGTCGTTACCAACGGACAGAGAACTACTCCGGATGGGACATTCGTTGTAAGAGTTCAAGTCTTCAGGCTTCCCCATGCTCTAAGGGTGTGTTTGGTTCTAGAAATAATAAGGGATGGGACGGGGCGATCCCAGATTTGGACCTGTTTGGATTGGAGTCAGCAGGGACAGAGTCCATCCCCTTTGGGGAATATCCTGGGAATATTCCCCTAAATCGAGGATGCCACCGTCCCTCAAAAACGAGGGGATGGGCTCGTCCCTCTTCCTCGCCTCTCAAAAACAAGAGGATGACAAAAGGGCCCCACACGTCGGATGACTCATCCCATATTTTGATATCCCAGAACCAAACAAAAAACGGGGACAGTCCTATCTCTTACAACCAAACAAAGAACGGGGACGGTACCGTCCTTAAAAACAGGGATGGAGCCATTCTATCCCTACTGCCTCCAAACCAAACACACGCTAAGGTCCTTGAGGAAAGTGCAGAATTGCTCGGTCAAATAATAGTGGGGAAAACAGCAAAGAGGGACAGCGTACTGGATTCACGGTTTTCTCAGGATGATGGTGATTCTACGGGAACGCTCAGGCAGCGCATGATCAGTGCCATAGACAGTGAATTGGAAGCAATTTCTACGCATGTGGGTAAACAAAAGCTTGATAGATATAGGAAAACATTGCTTGGATATCATCCTATAATGACTCTATTTTTTAGAAACATGTTCGTTGTACTTTTCGTAACAGTTTAGAAGTTCAATTACAGATAGAAAGAGTATTATGCCTACTCACGATCACTTAAAAAGGATTAACTGATTAAAATATGATGTAACAGTCAACTTTAAAAATTTAACAAGCATCCAAGCCTAAATTTAACTTGCATTCAGAAGAACCGAAGAAATTTCCACAGTAACACTTGAGTACAATCGTAACCTTAACACGAAAGCTAAAACATCCTTTCTTCTTATGATATATGTTCTGATGAAAGTAAAGCAAGATTATATACACTAGGTACTCAGCAAGCCATATAGAAAGACTATGCAACTAACATGGAAGAAGTTCAAATGGATAGTTATATGTTGTAATGAAATATTAGTGTATGCAAGTTTGTTGGTAAGAAACTATACATTTTTAAAACAGTAAAATAGCATTTAATTAATAGAAGGCGGTTTGTTATCCACAATTTTAATTTTCAAAACCTCCAAATGCTATTTATACCTTGTTGGAATCACCCATGAAACACAACTCTATTAACAGAGAGTACGACGTATTCGAATACTATTTATTATATTTTGTAGAGCTGCCTAGTTTTACCTATAAAATTTCTCAATCTCAATGTCATGTAATAGACACGCAACAGATAGTGTGCGATTGAGTTGAGAAAATAAGATCTTTCACTGCTCTTCTCTCTCTAGTCTCTACCTGGTACGTTATGGACCTCTCAGTGTCGGGATTTCATGGGCCAAAGCGGATTTAATGAGCTGATTTGATTGGACCTACCATTGTTAAGTATGGAAGACATCCCTTCCAACACACTCTGCCATTTACGGGCTATTCCTTTCCTAGAAAACCATACCCTTCAGTAGATATTCTATTGATTTGAGTAGTTACTAGACCAGATTTGACAAATCAAAACTTATGGTTAAGCGATTTCTATGTCCTTTACTCAGCATAAAGTTCTAGTCCGTACTTTTCACCAATGAGACAACACTCCACAAATCAATAGCCTAGTGCACTATGACACTGCCACCAATCCAACTCAAGCCTCATCCCTAGGATAAGGTCGTGGATCTCAACCATCTCATGGCTTTTCGCGATTCATCCTTAACCCTAGTATTATTTTATAATTCTATCGGCAACATGCCAAATATCTTAGTAGTGCTTGTCAAGGTAAATATGGCCATCAAGTAAAACATGGTTTTTCCAGTGATAAGACATAGCTAAATTATCATGTTATTTTAAATAATTATTTCAAAGAAATAATAGTGTATAAATAAAGAATAATGAAAGCACTGATAATTAAATAATTTAATGATGTAGGCTCAACATGATCAAAGATATGTGATTTGCTAGCACAAAAAAGGCCAATTTGTCGAATACCGATGCTTGCACAAAAAAAGGCAAATAAGTTTCTACATTGCATAATACAATGTGAGAACAAAATGCAATAAAATAACTGAAAAGACAAAAAAAATGGGTTTGGTCAAATAGGGTTTAAGTAGTGCTTGGTTTAATTCAACAGAGTTAAAAATGGGCTAGATGGACTCAAGACGGTCAAAGTTGGAATGAACTTGTCTAACAGGGTTTGGATGAACAGTAATAGGCTGGATGAATAGTAGCAGGTAACACTATTGCATCGGGGCTGGTTTAGGAATAGTATAGGTTTAGAATACTATTTGGGTTTGGGTCTAAACAGTAACAGGTCAGGTTGAACAATACTGCACAGTGTTGGTCGGGCTGAATGTGCTGACTACAGTAATGGGCTTAACCCGAATTGGCTTTAGGTCCACTGGACTGAAACGGCTCAGCCCAAGATGCGAATAGTCATCATAGGATGACGTGTGGCCGATCCAGATTGTGCCACACCGCCACCCGGCCCAAATCCCCACCGTCACCCTCTTCTCTCTCTGCTCGGGACCCACCTGTTGGCACCCTTTCTTCTCTCTCTCTACGCCTGAGCCCTACCTGTCAGGCCTTCTTCCCCGCGTCCTTCTTCTTCCTCATGCAACAATCACCAAAGCGGAAGAAACCCACTAAGCCTGCTCATAGGCAAACGACAGTAAGACGCGGCTTACTCATCCTGATTTTCACCGTAGTCAAAGTCGTCTTTCTCTGTGTGGAGATAGCAAAGTGAGTACAAACTTGTACTCCGCAAGTCACATGGAAAAATGCAACATAATGATAAAGGCAATAAAGGAAGGCATATAGGGGTATTTGAGCATAAAACAACATTTAAAGAAATACAATAAATAGATTGGAAATTGCTGAATTTAATACAATAAGTAAAAACAGTAGTTGTAAATGAAATTAATACCGTTAGTGCAGGCTCCGACCAAACACTAACCTAACCACGGGCATCCCACCTGGACCATCTTTTCCAAAAGATCTCGTGTGGATTCCATCTATCCATACGCTTTCAATCTCTTATGGATTCCATCTATTCATAAGGTTTTCATAAATCATTTTAAAAAACAAAATCTAATCCATGAAAAACTTTACTCAGTATGCCCATGACTGTGGGCACGACTATTTAGGATAGATTATACACTCTGCAGAGGTTGTACAGCTTTAGCCACAAGACATGATTATCCCGTATTGCCACCGGATTAACACACTTCCTTAGGTGCACGGTGAGAAGATCATGACAAGGCCTTTACAATGCAAAGTCTTCAACATGGCCAAGTCAACACTAAGAAACGACATGGAGGCCCGAAATTAAATGTAGCGGCAGTGGATTTAATCCAGACCGTTGGCTAAGAAACGACTCAGGGAAAAATAGCAAATAAAGTCTAAAAATTCCAGAAAAATTCACAAAAATTCTTGTAGATGTTTTCGACTTAGGGAAAATATTTTCAACTTAAAGTTGGTCTTTTAATTTTACAAAAATACTTTTTAGCTTTGAAATTGATTTTTAAAATCCAGAAAAACACATAAAATACAGATAAAAGCTAAATGCTTTTAACATAATTAAATTTAAATAGGATTTTATAGATATTCAAAATATCTTTAATTAATAATATTTTATGTTTTAGTTAAATTACTTTTAAGAAGAGCCTTTTTAAAAGCTGAAAATAGGCAAAATAAAATCTTAAAAATTGAAGTAACCAAATAACACTTGATTTTTATTTTTTTACTGAAATAAACAGCTGGGTTGTTACAGGTGAAACCTTAGTGTTAACTTGGCCAGGTTGAAGGCTTTGCATTGTAAAGGCCTTGTCCTTATCTCTCCGTCGCTCATATAAGGAAGTGCGTTAATCGCGTGGCAATATAGGATGATCATGTCTTATGAGTAAAGCTGTACAACCTCTCACTACAAGAAAACCCCCCTTATAGTAACGCTGTATTGTTATGTTTGATACGCTTTATTTCGTCTCTACAGGAATATAGGCACATTTTTGTAAAGCGTGTTAGGAGCGTCTTCGTATAAACCGTGTCAGGAGTTGTAGAGACGAATTCTTTAAGCACATCTATGAGATAAAAAGACGTTTTATAGAGACGCTTAATGCATGCCTACACAAATTGATACACTTTTATAGACACATTTATACAATACATCTATCAGTATAGTTACGTTGTATAGTAGCGCTTCATCACGTATTAAGAGTTGTAGAGACAGTCTCGTAGGTACATTTATATTACGTGTCTACTAATATAGTCACGCTTTGTAATGACGCTTTAATGTGTATTAAGAAGTATAGTCGCGCTTTATAACGACGATTTAATGTGTATTAAGAAGTATAGTCACACTTTATAATGACGCTTTAATGTGTATTAAGAAGTATAGACACGATTAATAGATACATTTATATTACGTGTTTAATTATATAGACACGTTGTATAGTAACATAGCCACGTGCTCAGAAATATAGAAATGATATGATGATACATTTACATTGCGTGTGTATCAATATAGATTCGTCGTATAGTAACATCTTGTTGCGTCTCAAGATATGTAGAGATGGTTTCATATGTACATTTATATTTCGTGTCAGTAATGTTTTTTGTGTATATATTAATATATACACGCTTTGTAATAACACCTTATGTATTAAGAACTGTGATGTTTTCTTCAAAATGGACATCCAAATATAGATAATATCTGTATGATTAGATAATGACAATGCAAATCACCAATAGTATTACATTTGTAAAATCATCTCTTTAGCATCCACAAAACAAGATAATAATTAGTTCACTCCCTGGACATCATATAGACCAGTAACTATATCAAACTGAATGGTTCATCAAACATATGTGGGACAACCGAAACTCCTAGTCCTAGTAGCGAGAAATACAAAGGCTCCATCTTTAGCACCATCGCCTGCATCAAGAAAGAAGGCAATCAAGAAGACCCTGATCTGGATGCGGATCTAGCCCTGCAATTGAACAGATGCAGTTGATAATAGCATTGAGACAAAAAAAATTGCATGACGGCCATAATTAAAGAATAAAACATACCATGTTGTTTTGGGGCTGAATTGAACTCTTAGGTTTTCTCACCTAAAAAGGAATGGGTTTAGATGAAAATCATAATATGAAGAAATTAAAAAATCGAAGCACTCAAACAACAAAAATTAACTTACATGTGAACGGGGCCATGCAATAACATAGCCAATAGCATCTCTTAATAGTTGAATATCGAACAATGGCCTAGGCAACGCCTCATCTCCAATATTTCCATTGGCTACGTTTTCAAGACTGTCAACATGAACCCCAACGAACTCGTTTCCAAGCATGCTTTCTCCAATAACTCGTGTGCCATCGAGAGTTACTAACTTTCCTTCGCCACAACTTTACCTTTGTTTCTTAGTGAAATAAGAATGACTTCGATTTGCCTCTACCATTTTGAAAAAAAACATAAAGCTATGATAATTGAACTTGTGACTAAATTAAGTTAAAAAGTAACATAGCAAACAAAACCATACTGATTCTGGATGATTAACAGCTGGAGCTTTGATTCTTCGAGATCTCTACAGTAGACATAATTTTAATTAGCAAAATGTATCATCACTCAAGAAAGTTTAATCTAACTTTCTGTTTGAAGTAATAATACACAATCACAACTGAGACATACCATGCTAGCCAATATGCTATCACGTGTCGTGCCTACATAATCCTTATCTGCTTGCCCATGACACTCCTCAATATGTCCCACCTGCAGCCATAGTTCACCTCATTTTTGTTATATGTATCACTTTTGTTCTGATATTTGAAAGCAAGAAAGAGGATTCCAAGATCAAATCACAAAACGATTAGTACTAATTAATGAACAATGAACATAAACAGCAATGAGCAAAAACTGAACAATATGCTTTATAATGAATTTTGCTCTCAACTTTCCCATCTTAGTTGGCCCCAGGATTTTATTTCCTTGTAACAAAGCCTTCACTACTCATGATCTGTCTATTAGAGTAGAGTATATAGTTCTATATCTTTTTTTACTGAAAGACTATGGTTTCTAAATAGCCTTGTGCTGTCCAAGACTAAAATTGTTGGAAGGGTAAAATAGGACCTCTTGCTTTCACAAATACATTGCCCAAGTTTCAATTGTTAACTGTTATCACCTAGCTCTACTAACAAAGAAATATTTATTCATCTACTTGTCATGTATAGCATCTGTTCTTTTCACTTTCAACAAGTAACCATAGAATTTGCTCTTAGTCTTGCTATAAAGGTCAGATATGCATATCTGTTCATATCAGGATTAATATAGAAAAAGTAAAATATGTGTTGACTCTAACGTGGTACAGATAGACACAAGAGACTAATATGAGGTAAAGGTACAGTTCACAAATATGATAGAGTAGTCCTTTCTAATACCTTTGCAATCATTTTCTCTCGAGATAAAGATGGCTGGGCAAAATCCTCTTTGGCTTTAGTATTTTTCTTGACATGGTGTATGTTGCAACTTGGGATTAGCCATAGTTTTAAGATATTGGCAAGAACTTACATCTATACTTGTAGATGAGGAAAATAGAAATAAAATAGAAATTCTATTACCTGCACATAATTTGGGGGAGAGTACATATTAGTGTTTGTGTCTTCGGGGCTAATATCAGAATGATTGTCACCATAATCGCTATTGATATCATTATCACTACAATCATGGTCAATATCGTTATCACCTCTACAGAGCATCACCTACCATTGAAAGTAACATCACCATCATCAACATTGTACTCATTTAAGACAACACACGATCTTCTCGCCAACAATCATTTGAGCAGAATTTAATAGTTACTTCTGCTCCAAGTCATGCACACAAATACAGAGCAAAAAGTAGAAAATATAGTAATGTGATTTCTTACAATAATGTCTCTGCAATCTCCCTTTCTCTCAAAAAGCTATACAAGAAATTAGCATATGCATATTAATTAATATCTAAAGTACAAAGGAATGCGTGACTAACAAGACCAAAACATGGCAAATGATAAACATATAAAGTACAACGAAAAGTGTGTCTAACAAGACTAAATTAATGGTTATAAAAGGAAAAAAATATGAAGAAAGAAACAGTAAACTTAATTAAGTAGTAATTACTAACTACAACTTAGAAGAGCGTCATCACCTCTTACAATCTCATTCGTTGATCATGACAACACCAACATATGCATCCCTTACAATTCCATTCCATTTGTAGGATGCCATTAAACTTTTAATTCATAGATCTAAGACATGAAACTTGAATACTAGATCATGCCTTAAGAACCTATCATAACTACAAAATTTAAAAAAAACTTACGAGAATTTAGTTCTTTTAGTAATAAATCAAATAATAATTAAGCTTGCAAGGACACCAAACTAAACAGCCTCGAGTTTACCATGCCCTATGCCTCTACAATTGTAAAGATCAAGCTTTTCGTACAAGGTCCTCTATGTCACAATGATAGCACAAAAACCTTTTCTCGCGCGGGCCTCTCGGCATTAGACTAGAACACTCCGTGAGCTGGGTCTACGTGTACGGTCTATCACTACCTGCCATGAATGTAGTGCGTTGTGATGCGATTATTTTCCAAAGGTAGCTGTTAGGAAAATAACTATGAATAATGTATACTACGTTTAGCAATTAGATTATAGTTTAGAATTTCTATTATGTACTAGTACATCATTCTATATTCCTCTCACATTAATTTTTCTTAGCTAACTACTCGATGTCATCGTTATTTAGAGCCTGACAATATCTTCTTTTTCAATGTGGATTAAAAAAGAAAGTGTCTTAAACTGGAACAGCCAACCTAGCACCAAAGCATCTGATAAATGGTCCTATCAAACAAAATTGTCATAATACAACACAATGCCAGATAAAAGCATAAACTGCGTACGTATGAAAGATGTAAATTTAGATTTTTTGTGTTCAGCACAAGAACTGAGGTCACCGCCAATTATGCATCGCTCCACACGATTCTTATTACACCATAAAATAGATAAAAATCAATGGGTGACAGATTTTCCTCGTCACTTCAAAGTTACAGGATCCATTGGTCAACACCAACATATGTTTTCCATTTTCCTTTAGCAAAGTCTGCCGGCCCATTCTATTTTTCTTATGTAATCAAGTTGTTAACATGAAGTTCTGCAAGCATTCAGATATGGTAAATAGCTCAGAGGAATCTTAGTGCTCCTCTACAGAATATTCGCAGGCAGAAAATCATATATTTACGAGGTACAATTGTGAACATTTTATTGAGATCACATCGCAGTCGCAGCACTGCATCACATAGGCAATTAAGTATATAGCATAGTCGCATAGCAGATCAGTCATCAACATATAGCTCAACACACTAGTCTTCATAAAATTTCAGCAAGAAAATGGTAAGAACACATATAAGACTAGTAGATACTTACTTCATCATCTAAAGCTGATTCCATGTCATTTATCCAATCCTCTTCTGGAAACTTTTGTGACATAAAAGCAAGCCAGTGCTTCATGACGCCACTCATGCGTTGCATCTTAGTTTCCATCACATTTACTTTCTCTTGGTACCTTTTTTCTTCCTCAGTTTGAGTAACAAAAGTTATACCGTGAGAAACTTGGACTTGACTCCAATACTTATCATCATAGTACCCACGTGCTTTTAACTGCTTAGCAACCACCTCATTGAACACTTCATTAAAATCTTTAGCAGAAAGATTACCATTGTTCTGCTCTTTCCTTTTCTGTAATTCCTCTAACGATGCATCCTATTGAAATAAGCATATAGGGAGGTACAAAATCAATGGTCCCGTTCCTTTCGACTTTAGTTATGCAACAAAGAAACAAACAGAGATTAACATGGTGGTGCTACAGAGTTGAACGGATGCAAGCACCCTAAAGAAGTAATCTCTCAGTTAAGTATACATCAACTGGCTAAATAAGATGTGTAAAACATATAAGGTCTGGAGGGAAAGAATGAAATCATTTGATCAAGCGACACGAATTGCAAAGAGCTAGCATGCTGCAAATAAGCAGCTAGTATAGTATCACATTGCCAGGCCCTGGTTCAGATATAAAGAATGAAAAACACCCTTAAAACGGACAGTTTTATTTGAACATTAAAAATGGTTCTATGCATCTACATGCTTTAATTGGATTTCATAAATAAGGGTAGGGTACATACTGAAAGTGTCCAGAGAAATAAGTAGTGCTAAAAATATAAAAAGAAGCTCCTAAAACATAGAATATAAAAAGATGTAGAGGACTACCATAGTACCATTTAACATGGGCACCTGTGTATCAGATGAAACCTATACTAGGTAGAGCAATAGAACAGTTTTCGAAACTACAGGATCTGAACAATATATGGATAGGGTTGTAACCTAGGCAATCTCATATTAGCTGAGCTTGACTCATCTCAACTCAGCCAAAGTTAAGGAGTACACAGTTCAGCTTTGGTTTTGAACCAAACAAAGGTCACGTGCTCAAGTTCAGATTGTTAGAATCGCAGCATAGCATGTTGACTTAAACCCAAATTTAAATGACACATTCGATGAGGCTCAATATTAGCAACTAGCATGGACTACAATTTTTATATGTTCTCAGTCTAGACTTTTGAGTACACAGAAGACTGCCCATCAAGCCTAATCCTAAAAGTAAGCGAGCCAACTGATATTAAAAAGGAACTTGATAAAACACCTGGAGTAAAAACTCTAACACCCTGCTTGGTTCCTAGGAATTAGAAATGGAATTATGGATTTGCATTTGAATTCTAAGAATTGGGGTGTTTGGCTTCCACTTGGAATTGGAAAATTATTAACAAGAGAGTTGCTAAACAACACTTGAAAATGATTTTCATTGGTAATAACCAAGCGACGATCCCATTCACTTGAGCATCAGTCTAGTAGTAGGTAATGCAATAAGTGTGAATAAACAGTGGTAGTGTGGTGCACAAAATTCATAGAATCAAATACAACAAATCTGTAGTGTAGAAACCAAAGTTGTGGCAATATATTGTCAGGATTGGGCAACGAGCTCTACATATGATTTGCCATGTATTGTGTTCTTCTGCTGGTTAGTACTTTTGTACATGTGTATAGTTTGTGATCTCCCTGTTGTACAAAATCAATGGTTCCGTTCCTTTCGACTTTAGTTATGCAACAAAGAAACAAACAGAGATTAACATGGTGGTGCTACAGAGTTGAACGGGAGAGGCAGCCGGCATAGATGAAGAGAGGAATCAGGTGTAGACGGACTCACCGATAGCTGCGGCGCCTAGGGAAGGTCACCACGGCCTGGCCTTTGAGATGGGGCGATTCAGTGCCAAAGGGAAGAGCGACGGATTTCTTCGGGCGGGCTTCTGGATGTCGCCGCGATGCTTGGGGCGGCGGTGGCTTGATCTGGCGGCGTCCGCGGCGCTGCAGAGGATTGGGAGGTTGATATGTTTTGGTGCCGCATGCAGAGGGCCCCTGGATCTAGGAGATGGAACAGATGGGGGAAGTTTCTACGGAGAGGGAGAGGTAGATTACTCGGCAGTTTGGCTATTTTCTCGGAGGGCATAGGGATGATTGGCGGCAAATGAAAGTAATTAGTACAATAGGCGGCAAGTTAATTTTTGCACTGCAATTGGCGGGAAGCGTGGGGAGGAGAGGGGAGGTGGGGTGAGAAGGAGGCGGCAGTGGCGGGGAGGTGGGGAGGAGGGAGGGGCCGGCCGCCCGGGGAGGTGGGGAGAGGAGGAGGCGGCGGCGGCGGCGGGGGAGGTGGGGAGGAGGAAGTGGCCGGGAGGCGCGTGGGGAGGCCGGGAGGGGGAGGGCGCGGTGGGGGAGGCGGGACTTGGGAGGCCCGGAGGGAGGGAGGGGGCGGCGGGGGACCCGTGCGGGGGAGGAGGAGGCAGCCAGTGGCGGGGGGGGGGGGAGGCAGCCGGTGGCGGGGGGGGGGGGAGGCGACCAGGAGGAGGAGGCGGGAGGCGGCCAGGAGGAGGAGGAGGCAGGAGGTGGGAGGAGGAGGAGGCGGCTGGGAGAGGGAGGTGGAGAGGAGGGGGAAAATGAGAGTTGGCCGAGGTAACAAAAGAAAGAGGAAAGAAAAGGAAAAGGAAAAGGAAAAAATGAGAAGAGAAGAAAAATAAAATTAGGCTAAAATAAAATTATGCAACTTAGCTCTACTATTGACGTGGACGGCTCATATATTTTTAGACTCAAGAAGTCATTTAAAACACTGCTTTAAAAACACTATTTATTTTGATTTTCAAAGAAATCAAAAGACAAATCCACGAGAACATGTCCATTGTATTGCTGTAGAAATTCGGCCAAAACATTTTCAACTAGTTTTATTGCAACTAATTTAATTTCAACTAGTTTTTAATGAGACGGGGGAGGAGGCGGGAGGCAGGAGGCGGCCGGGGCGGTGGGAGGAGGAGGCAGGAGGCGGCCGGAGGAGGCGATCAGGAGAGGGAGGCTGCGGGAGGAGGGGGGAAGATCCGGATCTGGCGAGGCAAGAGAGGGAGATGGAGAGGAGGGGAAAAACGAGAGTCGGCCGAGGTAAGAAAAGAAAGAGGAAAGAAAAGAAAAAGGAAAAGGAAAAAAAGAGAAGAAAAGAAAAATAAAATTAGGCTAAAATAAATTAGGCTAAAGAGCCGAGAAGGGGTGAGGACGCGGCGGAGGCGGGGAAGTGTGGGGAGGGGGGAGGAGAAGGCGGCGGCGGCGGGGGAGGAGGGAGGAGCCCGGCCGCCCGGGTAGGTGGGGAGAGGAGGATGCGGGAGGCTCGGAGGGAGGGAGGGCGCGGTGGGGGAGGCGGGACTCGGGAGGTGGGAGGAGGCAGCGGCTGGGAGAGGGAGGTGGAGAGGAGGGGGGGAAAATGAGAGTCGGCCGAGGTAACAAAAGAAAGAGGAAACACCTAGGTCAGAAAAATCACATAAATTCATTTTTAGCCATTGGAAAATTAAGAAAACCTTTTATTTAATGCTAAAATTTTTGAAAAAGCAAGGAAGTACAAAATTAATGATTTTGAAATTATTTAAATGAATTTTAGAAATTTGGAATGTTACAGACTGGTTGCCCCTTCGTGTCGACAAGGAAACTGTGGATGACAATGGGTTTTGAAATAGAATAGAACGAGGAGCCTATTGAAGAAATAAAGGAAAGGGCATAAAGGGAAAAAAAAGTAAAGTCTAAGTGACATATGGCACAAAAAGGAAATCCAATTTCGATAAGACTTCGTTAGAATCATAGTTGAGATCCAAGTTGGTTCGGTGAGGGCGTCCGCAAAAGTCATCGAATAGGTTCAATCTGTCTTTTACTGATCTTTATCTCCCCCCCCCCCCCAAAAAAAGGTGTGAGAAGACATTGCAGATGTCCAGTATGGACACGATTTCTTCTAATACTAGAAGACCACTGGAAGAAAATCGGGACCAAAGCATGTTGAGAAAGACGCACATTGAACGAGTGTGCTTCGACCGTGTCTTGGGGCACAGTTGAATGTAGATATCATGAACACAAGGATAAGAATATCAGGCCAAGAAACCCGTGCAAGTACTCCCCTAATGTGCCAATTGCTAGCTCATTCAGTGTAACACATCATAGAATTAAAGATAATTTCGAATTAAAGTTAAATTCAGAACTAAACTATATTTCGAAATAAGGTTAAGTAATATTCAGAAAAGTGTTAAGTTTGGATTAAAATAAATTTGAGAATATAGTTAAACATAAATAAATTTAAATTCGGAATGATAATATGTAAAACCAAAATATCAATATTTACATGAATATAATAGATATGTTTTGTAAAATCAAGCTCGTGCACCTGCACGGGTTGATCACTAGTTTGTTAAAAGAGAAGCAATATATGTATAATTGATTCAGATAGGCAACTTTGAACATGTTTCACCAATCTGAAGCGTACAATCATACAAATAGATGATCACCAAATTAATTACCAGGGTACGAGGAAGGAGATTCGAATACAACTAAATTACAAGCCGTGAAATTAACAATATTACTGGAGAACTATAAGCCATCAACACTACAGCGAACCCTTGTCAATCCGCGGAGAAGGTACCAAAAATTCCATAACAATGTCCGTGCATTGCAACGCATGCTGAATACAGATATGTTTCGACGCCATCCTGTCTTCATTGGATCAATCAGCCCCAGGTGGTTCACGAACTGAGGCGGTACATGCCATCGGCCATGAACTGGCCATCCATGTACACCTATTTAGTTAAACACCAAATTTCGAACCGAAATACACCCATTTGAGCATTTTTGGGACCTCGCTGAGAAAACTGAATTTTGGAGATCACCGAAATTTCAGTTGAAAATGTTTTCCCTGGTCAGGACATCAAGTTAAGGTTAGCATCATTTGGTCAATTTTTTGGATAGTGGTACTGTGTGTGTGTGTGATTGAAGGGATCAAGTGTATCATACTGAGGGATAAGGCCACTTGTAGTGCAGCTCCCACCAGTGGAGCAGCTTCTGCCTGGCCTCCTTTGGGAGCTTCCCTTTCTTCTTTTTCTTTGAAAACTCTTGCCGAAGGCTGCTCAAGTGGCCACTGTACTTCTTCAGAAGCTGGTACTTGAGCTCCTTATCCTCAGCGCGTGGGTCAATCTCAGGTGACTCATTTTCACGGCCACTTGGGTCCAGGTCATCCTCAGAAGAACCAACACCTTCACATTTACCATCTGCAGACCAAAACTTGTTAAGGTAAGATGACATGTTTTGTATTGTCTGAACATGTCCCAGTTTAGACCATGTCGGACAGCAATGGAGTGGATACAGAAAGCCCATAGCTGTGTGTACACAATTCTATCCGTTTAGGAATGCAATAGTAGAGTGCAACAGTGGAACCTTAAACCTGTAGTAGTGTGGCTACAGTCACAATTAGAAGGATTTTGCCATGCAGATAAGATAAAAAAATTAATATTTGTTTGATAAGATAAGAATAAGAGATATGGAAAATGGGAAGACCACTGATTTTTCTGGTGTGGTATTTGAAGTAAAATGCACTGCAATAACCATGAAGTCCGTATTTGAATTAGCAATATACCTCATATACAAGATTTTTCGTACTGATGTCCTCTGACATACCAACAAGACACAAGTTCCAAAGAAACAGTGAGGCCAATGCTTACAAACCAGTCAGATGAGTTCACATAAAAGAAATGGTGAACCACACAATAAAAGAAATGGTGAATCAAGATGAAAACCACACAATTTAAGCTCTACTGTTACAACAGTAAGACAGTGACGCTAAAAGAAATGGTGGAAATAAACTGGTATTTATGAACGACTGTGACATGCACAGTGTTAAATTTTGACTATCAGCACAGAAAATAATCTAGAATAGATTAATCAGTAAATGCATTGTTGTGTAGCCATTTGCTTAATCTATGAGTTGCCCTGATTTTTTTCCTTTTTTTCTTTTGCGAGGGGGAGGTGGTTTTATAATTGATGCCAATGACACAATACAAACACCATCCTGATCTAGAACCTTGCTAAACAATGCAATGATCCCTGTGTAGTGAGCAGCTCTCACGGGTCACCTGGCTAGAGTGAGGATGTCTCACTTAGCCAACGTGAGTTCAAGTCCTCACCCCCTAGAAGGAAAGCCGGAGGGACGTCTCTCCCCCTGATCACCTTCTTGATCCCTGTGTAGTGAAGAAAATAGGGACGAGCAGATCTGATAGGCCCCTTATCATCGATTAATTCACCCAGGTAAGTAGCTCGGTTCCCCTCAAGAATCAAATGCAAGAAACTTAGCTAGATAGACCATCCAGTTTGACACAACTCCAATGACAAGAGAAAAGGACTAGGACATGACT
This sequence comes from Dendrocalamus sinicus, assembly GCA_036346575.1. Taxonomy (NCBI): domain Eukaryota; kingdom Viridiplantae; phylum Streptophyta; class Magnoliopsida; order Poales; family Poaceae; genus Dendrocalamus; species Dendrocalamus sinicus. The sequence goes on from CM070644.1 coordinate 26,921,451, forward strand.
ACAATAGAAAGCTAATAGTACCTGAAAGCCCAAGGCAAGTCTAATCTGCTTCATCTGCTGGCAGTTCATCGCCCATGTCAAAAGTATCTCGTGGGCTAACTCCCACCACAACGTTCCATCCTTCAGCTTTTGGATCTTCAATGTAAAATACTTGCTCCACTTGTGAAGAAAAGACAAAAGGATCATGCTCTAGTTTTTCTCTGGTGTGTATTTTTCGAGAAAAATTCACAACAGTGAATCCAAACTGATCTTTTCATAAACCAGCATGATGATGGACATCATACCAATCACATTTGAAAAGCACTACCTTGTAGTCTCTATATGTCAATTCATTATATCTGATAATCTACCATAATAATTAACCCCATCATCTGCAATGTTCACTACACCACTGTTTTGTGTCGACCGTACAGCCTCACGACTCATAGTGTGGAACCTGAAACCCTTAATAATATAGCCGCTATATCTCACACCACATCTGCTTGGTTTTGCAGCCAAAGCTTTGATCTTTTCTGTAATTCCTAGTCCATCGCCTAGGATAACCTGCATAGAAGGAAGTTATTGTATCCATTCGTCATATTAAACTCATGGCTTGATAAGCAATTTCAACGGTACTGCACCTTTTGTTCCAACCAGTTAGGAAAGTGTTCATTGATCAACTTCTCGATGGAAGCAGGTGTTAAAGTAGTTGAAGGACACCATTTTCTTTTCTCCTCATCCACAAACTCTCTAAAACAATAGGATTAGTTATACAATGTCAAGGCACCAAATTACTAAAAATAAAAAAAAATAGGAGGGAGAGCTATATTACGCACTTGCGGAATTCTTCAAGTTCATCACAGTGTCGCAATACATATCGATGTGCCTGAACAAGAAGCTGGCTATCAAATTGACTTACAGTAGTAGCCTTTCCAATTGGTTTACCAGCACTATCAAACAAGTACATGTCTTTCATATTGTCCGAAGGTTCGTGGTTTCTAGCTGGTTTTGTAAAACGTGTAGTTCCTTCAAGAAATCTCGAACAAAAGGTCATGCACTCCTCCATGCAATATCCTTCAGCAATCGAACCTTCTGGGTGAGCTCTATTCTTCACGAGTGCCTTTAGCCGAACAAAAAATCTAAATGCAATTATGAAGACATATTAGTTGAAAGAAATATTGGTAATGAACAAGCAATAGGTAATTGCATACCTCTCCATGGGGTACATCCAGCGGTAATGAACGGGGCCACCGAGTTTAACTTCTTCTACCAAGTGCACCATCAAATGCACTGTCACAGTAAAAAATGATGGCAGGAAAATTCTCTCCATATTACAAAGTGTCATCACGATACTCTCTTGAAGTTTGCCCAGCTCATCAACATCTATCACCTTGGAGCATAACTTCTTAAAGAAATTAGCTATTCTAATAACTATTTCCATGGCATCTTTGCTGGGGTAACAGGATCGAAGTGCCACCGGAAGAATGTCATGTAGTAAAACATGATTGTCATGACTTTTTAGTCCACTCAATGTACAATCTTTCATGTTGACACACCTAGAAAGGTTTGATGCATAGCTATCAGGTGTCCTGATGCTTTGAATTACTGAACAAAGAATCTCCTTTTTTTTCCCTAGACATGGTAAAAGGCGCATCAGGCATAGTTTCCTTCCCTTCTTCATCTACCACGGGATGAAGATTCTGTCGAATTCCAAGTTCCACTAAATCTAGTCGTGCATTAAGGTTATCCTTTGTTTTAGAACAGATATCCAATAAGGTTGCAATAAAGTTTTCGCCCACATTTTTCTCTATGTGCATTACATCTAGATTGTGCCTTAGTTTGTTGTGTTCCCAGTAAGGTAGCTTGAAGAATATCGACCTCTTTTTCAACCAATCTTCTGGCTTCTTCTCCTTCTTGGCACGATTCCCATCTAATTGTTTATTTTCTCCTCCACTCTTACGCTTGCGTTTTTTATGGCTTTCATCTTGTTTTTCCTTGTTCTTGCCTTTCTCTGTGTCCTCCGTTTTCTTTGCTATGCACCCCTTTTTCCCTAACACAAACGCTCTGCCTTCTAACATTCTCAAAACAGAAGTACCATTCATTGTTTCAGGTGCAAGTCCATACTCGGTCGTGCCATCAAACTGTGTCTTCTGCCTTCGATATATGTGACCTTGTGGAAGCCATCGACGATGTCCCATATAGCACATCTTTTTACCTTTCTTCAGGTGAAATGCTTTTGTTGCCGGACCACATGAAGGGCATGCATATGTACCACCTGTGCTCCAACCATATAGGTAAGCTAATGCAGGAAAAATCATTTATAGTCCACAGTAGTGCAGCTCGAAGAGAAAATTTCTTTCCGGAAGAGGCATCACATGTTTTCACTCCATGCCACAACAATAAGAGCTCATCGATCAAGGGCTGCAAATATACATCAACATCGTTCCCTGGAGAACTTGGTCCAGGAATGATCATTGACAACATTAAAGATGTTTGCTTCATGCAGATCCAAGGTGGTAGGTTGTAGGGAACAAGCATTACTGGCCATGTACTATGCTTTGAACTCATATTACGGAAAGGGTTAAATCCATCACTTGCAAGACCGAGGCGTACATTACGAGTATCTGCTGCAAAATCAGGATATCTACCATTAAAATATTTCCAAGCTTCATCATCTGCAGGATGTCGCAGTTTTCCGTCTTTAGTACGGCCCTCATCATGCCATCGCATGTCATCTGAAGTTTTTCTAGTTGAAAATAACCTTTGGAGCCTTGGTATCAATGGAAAATAACGCAACACTTTTGCTGGTTTCGTTTTCCTCTTACATTCAGCTGTAGATCCATTCTTCTTATCATCTTTCCAACGAGAGCTCTTGCACACATCACAACAATCTTGTTTACCTGCAGCACCTCGGAAGAGCATGCAATCTTTAGGGCAAGCATGAATTTTCACATAGTCAAGGCCTAAAGCACGAATGATTTTCTTCACTTCATAATATGTCTTAGGTAGGTTTGCCTCAGGAGGAAGTGCAGCAGATAGTACAACTAGTAGTGATGTAAAAGATTCTTGTGTCCAGCCATGTAAGCACTTTAAGTGATATAAGGTGACCAAAAATGACAGCTTAGAAAATTTGCACCCAGGGTATAACCTTGTGTGTGCATCCTTCAAGTATCTTTCATACGGATTTTGTTTCCTCCCCATAGCATCATCTTCTGCTGGATTCACATCCTCATCCACAATATGTTCCATATTTGCAGATCTTGATTGAATATTATCTACGTCAGCCCAACCAAACGGATTTTGTTCCCTCCCCATAGCATCATCTTCTGCTGGATTCACATCCTCATCCACAATATGTTCCATATTTGCAGATCCTGATTGAATATTATTTGCTTCAGCCCAACCAAACGCAGCCTGTAGAAGTTCTTGCATGCCATCTTGTACTGCTACAGCCCTTGGGACACCCGAAGTAGGCAAATTTCTAGTGTCATTTGGCACGGCAACAAATGAAAATGATGGCCTGTCATACTTCTCGCCATGATGAACTCAGGTAGTATAACCTTGAATAATACCATCACATCTCAAATGTGTCCTGACTTCATCTTGACTATGGTTTAATCTGTTTTTGCATTTTTTGCAAGGACAAAGTATCTCCCTATCATGTGGAATGTCCCGGTAAGCAAAAGCCAAAAATTGCTCAACGCCATCTTGATATGCAACCTCCCGTTTTGGCCTACTCATCCAACTTCGATCCATCTCCCTATATATGTCGAGCTGAATGAAATAAAATCAATCAGATTTTTCTTTTCTTATTTTTTCAATGCATAGTTGTCAGAGGATGTATAGTACTTGGCTAGCATCAGCAAATTTGATTAAGCTCCCTTTTCAACTAGATGAACTCACATGTTCTCATATGATGAATATTACTTAGAATGTGGGCATCAAAATTAGTTTAGCAATTACATGATAAAAAAACAGTATCATGGTTACGATATCCATTAGTTTAAGTTAGTTCATTTACAAAAATCACCCCAAATGCAGGTGTCTATAATCACCTGTACTGGACCTTACTACACGAATGCTAGGGAGTCTTCCTAAATGAACTGATCATACTGACAATCGTAGTATCTCACAATCATACTGATCAGTGATCATACATTCATACTGACAATCTCACAATGAACCATGAACATATACAGACTAACAAACATACTCACATACATTGACAAGTGAGTCACTGATTATTGAATTACTGATCATACTGAATTACTTACATACTAACAGACATACTGAATTACTCACATACTAACAGACAATCTCAGTGACAATCTCACAATCATACTGAATTACTGATTATTGAATTACTCACAAGTCACAACAAATCAACAATGAACAATGAACAATCAGTCAAGTCAATCACAAATTCACAATTCACATTTCACGCTCGGTCTCACGACGATGTGAAGCTCACCGGGAGTGGCCAGTGGGGCCGGCGTCGCGGCGGACTGCCGGAGCCGCGGAGAGGAGGCACCGGCGGAGTCGCAGAGAGGAGGGGAGGCACCGAGCAAGCGAGGCGGGGGGCGCTGCTGTGCCGCCGCTGGCCGAGACGGAGAGGATGGCTGAGGCGGAGATCCGCTGAGGCTGAGGAGGCGACTGCGGAGTCACGGAAAGCCAGAGAGGAGGCACCGTGGCGGCGCGGCTGGGCGGAGAGGAGGCGGGGCGAGGGGGCGGTGCCACGGCGATCGGCGGAGAGCCGGAGAAGAAGAAGCGAAGATCTGCGGGCCGAGGCGGAGAGGCGGGGGGCGGCGTCACGGGCGGGTGTGCGGCGGTGGGGGGCTGGGGGCGGCGCGTCGCATCTGCGGCTGGAGGTGCAGCAGACGCGCGGAGGCGGAATCGAGGAGAGGCGCTGGAGGCTGCTGGATGTTTTGCAGGCAAGATCGCGATCTGTTTCCTCCGCAATGCAAGCACGTGGTTTAGTTTGTAAGGTTAGTATACTAAAGAACTTATAGATATAACCACAGACAACACAAAATCACAAGCTTCATTGTATCTAAGTGGCAAGGCTAGTGTCTTTCGTCTGAGTGGTTCAGAGTTCGAAACTTGGGGTTTTGTGATTTGATTTTTTAGCCCTTTTTTTGTCCTTTGTTCACTAAAAAACACATGCACAGCCCAGCAAAACCGAGTTTTTATTTCCCCCGTTACTTTTCCCACTACGAGTGATGAAGGCCAACAATGATAATTCAATATGAGAATAACGAAAAATATATTCTAAATTGCAAGGAATATGTATTTAACACCGTGTCATGTTGAGATGTTTTTAATATCATGTTAAAAAGTGTCTTTATATGTCTCTTAACAATAAAAGCGTGTATAATGTCATGTCAAGTTGAGATGTTAACAAAATCATGTCAATAAGCGTCTTTACATGCCCATGTAGAGACGCTTTTAGCATGTGTTACTATGGAAGCGTGCCTAGAGGGGGGTTTTCTTGTAGTGTCTGCAGAGTGTATAATCTATCCTGGATAGCCGTGACCACGGTCATAGGCAAACTAAGTAAAGTTTTTCATGTCAATAAGTGTCTTTACATGCCCATGTAGAGACTAAGTAAAGTTTTTCATGGATTAGATTTTGTTTTTCAAAATGGTTTATGAAAAGCTTATGGATGGATGGAATCCATGAGAGATTGAAAGCATATGGATGGATGGAACCTATATGAGATCTTTTGAAAAAGATGGTTCTGGTGGGATGCCCGTGGTTACCTATGGGGGATGGACTTGCACTAACGGTATTAATTTCATCTACAATTACTATTTTTATTTACTGTATTAAATTCAGCAATTTTCAATCTATTTACTGTATTTCTTTAAATATTATTTTATGTACAAATAATCCTATATGCCTTTCTTTGTTGCCTCTATCATTATGTTCCATTCTTCTGTGTGACCTGCGGAGTACAAGTTTCTACTCACTTTGCAATCTCTACATAGAGAAAGATGACTTCAACTACAATGAAGATTTGGACGAGTTGTAATATCCCGAACGTCGTTACGGCGTAAGTTTTTAAAATAATCGCGGAGTCGCCGGTTTTTCGGTAAATCGCGGGAAGGAAAAAATAAAAATTGTAGAACAGTATAAAATAAATAAAATAAATTAAAAAATAATAAACTCAGAGTGGGCTGTCGGGAGAGTGGGCCGACCACCTTGGGCCGGAGGCCCAAGGGGTGGCCGCACCTTAGCGTGCCTCCCCTAAAACCCTAAGCCACTCTCCCCTTCCCCCCCACAGCCGCCACCCCCCCCCTTTCCCACCCTCTTGGGCGCAGCCCCTCTCCCTGGTTGGTGCCCCCACCTCCCCCACAAGCTGCTGTCCATTGGAGCCAAGAAGGAAGGAGAAGAAAGGGAAGAGAAGGAAGAAGAAGAGAAGGAGGAGAAGAGGAGGAAAGAAGAGGGATGATCTCAAGGGATCATCTAGGTAATTTTTCCCAAACCAAACCCTCTGTTTTTCTGAATAATTAGGGTTCTTGGCACGGATTTTGAAAGGAGATTATAGATTAATTGCCCGATTAGAGATTACCTGCTGTCTGCCTGTAGATTGATTCGCGCCGCGCGTCTGGTCGCGCAGTTTAGACCTAGTAAATGATTTTTCCTGCGGACCCTCCCAAAAGGAAAGTTGTAGAGGACTTTCAGACACATCTGCTGTATTGTTTTCGGAAATTTTGTCCATGGGATCTAGGAGTTACAGGGTCGGTATTACCGCTGTTTGTCAGGCGAGCAGATTTGGACAGACTGCTTTTAAGCTGTGGTTTTGAGGTAGTAAATGATTTTTATGATCATGGACATAATTGAAAAAGTTGTAGATTATTTAGAGATATAGCTTATGTATAAAATTCAGAATTTTTAGACCCCTGTACTGTTGCTGGAACGCAATTGAATACCGCTGTCCAATCTGCCAGAACAGAGTTCTTCCTCTGTTTTGGGCATTAAATTACACCTAGATGTGATCAAAATAAAAATATGTGTTCTACATGAAAAATGTAGGTTTTTAAGTGTTGAATCCAGAGAGGTATCGTTTGCTGTATTGGATCAATATTTTTAAAGTTACGAAAATGTTAAGCAACGCTGCTGCAGAGGGTAATTTGCTGAATTGTTGAGCGGAGAGGGGTTAGTGCGGGTTCGGGGTTCTAGCGACGTCTTTAATTATTTATGTCGTGTTTGTATGCTGTGGCTTTGTGCTGAGAGATGCCTTTTGGACAGGTGGTCTTGTCCCTCAGCGCTCTTGATTTTACTTCGCTTCGTCGGATTGAGGCAAGTAAACGTAGCGGTGGTTGCTACCATTTAACTTGTTATTCGTTCTACTTTCAGTTAACATTATTATCGTAATTTGATACATTATGCCATGATTGCATGATATCTTAATTGTGGAGATGGTAGCAAGTATTTATCCATTGATATGTTGATAATCTGCTAGTAGACATGTGGAAATCTTGCTTAATGTTATAATGTGGAACATGAAAATAACATGTGGTGGATGTGGATATGTCGTGAGCATGTTGATGCTCCTTTGAGGATGGATTAATGTGATTTGTGATTATCATATTATTCATATCATATCATATCATATCATATCATGTCATGTCATATGCATATGTGGATGTCGCCGCACATAGCCGCGACCGTACTGGTACAGCATCGTATATTGCCGTAATACGATGCACCTCTTATCCCGTGGGAGCATCGTATATTGCCGTAATACGATGCATCTCAAATCCTGCCTTGGAAAGAGTGATGTGGAGCATAGCATGAAAGCATTCATATGCATTGCTTTGTGGGAAGATCATTTGCATACATATGCAATATAATGTGGTGAAGTTATTTTGTGGAATTTGCAACTCATAGTTGTAAGGTGGAATATACAACTTCATAGTTGTAATGTGGAATTGGCTCGTGTGAGCTATTTGTGGTATGAGGATTGTGGTTGAGGTCATGGAATGGGATTCGTCACGTGTGTATGGTCAGGGTTGTGGTTATGGTATGAGACTCTTTTCTCTTATGATAATTGATGATAACAGTTGTGGATGTGAGAAACAACAAAGTATTGGAAAACAACATACATAAGTTTTATTGTCTTAGTGGTGATAGTGGTTGAGGTTTAAAAGTAGTCAAACAAGATTTATTTGTTAATATTTTACCATCGTTGATGGTGATTTGAGGATTGAGGATATAAACATTGTTATTTGGGGAAAATTAAATTGTTGATGATTAATCTATTGTAGTTTGTGGAAGATTAAATGTTTCATTTGCATTTAATTGTGGATAAAATGACTGCATTCATATGCCAATTAAATCTGAAATTGAAGAGGTATGATTCGCGAAAATTTGTGGTGGTTTAATAATTGTGGACATGCATTATGGTTGTAGTTGTATGGAATTATAAATGATGATGTATAATTGTTTGTAGTTTGGATAGCCTGTTAAACAGTTTGCTTGCTGAGATTTTTATCTCACCCTTATTTCCCCTCCCTACAGTGGACTTTGAGCATGCATGGAAGGGTAGAACGGCACCACACTGATGCACGTGAATCATATTTTTATGCTGTAATAAAGTTGAAAGGATTCTAGACCTTGCATAGCTTTGTTTACATTATCTTAATAATGTTAAATTTGTGAACTATGTTTTAGATTAAAATGTTGGAGGATATTTTAAATAGTGAATTGCTATCACTATCCTGTTATTTCTTAGTTGTTTATGCTTCCGCTTATACTATCTTATTTAGTAATTGTTGCCAGTTTATTTTATCTTGTAAATTGGCTCGTTGTAGAGCAGTTTTAGTAGCATCCCAGGGTAATGTGGGTCCTGGGGTGTTACACGAGTAGGCCGCGTTTTACTGTCGTTTGCCTGTGGGCAGGCTTGTTGGGCTTCTTTTGCTTCAGTGTTTATCTTTCGCTGCTTATGTTTAAATTTGGCTTATTGGCCATGGATGTAAACTTTGGCAATCATGCTCACATTTAGTTAATAAATGTCATTATAATTGATATTTATCTTTGTTGTCCACTGTGTGCATTAGTTGATTCTGGACTAGTGCGATTTACACAGAGGATCTAGGAGTTGTTGCTTCGGGGTCCGACAACCGCACCGATGAGGTGCTAGGGCTGGAGGAGGTGGCGCGGCTATGGATGCAAAGGTGGGGAGGGGGTCACATGCTGAGGTCCAAACAGCAACTGGGACCTATGCGAAGGACGGAGGGGAAAGGGGTTGAAGCGGTGGCCCGGTATGTGTAATGGTGCCTAAGGGGAGGGAGCGAGGGCGAGCAGACTAGATCTAGGGGAGGGAGGCACACCGCATAGTAGGGGGTACCCTAATGTCGAGAAAGTTTAGGATGGGTTTTGTCAGTGAGGTGGGAGACGAGGTAGGGAAATCAAATGGCCAAAAAAGCTCAGCCATTTGGATTGGCTCACGGCTTCGGTGGGCCAAAGCCTAAACCATAAGCCGGACGAAAAGCCCTTCCGAATGCGCGCGATAACTTGTGCAACACTGATCACTAGAGCTCTCCTGACACTTGCCAATAAGTTATAGTCCGTCTAACTGGTAACGTGGCTAGTCTTTCAACCAAAATCTGGGCTTTTCTACTTGTACGGTTAGGGTTCTATTTAAAATGCAAGAATTTGTTTGATTTTAAACTATTTAGTGTGAAATTTGTGTATTACCCGCCCCGCTTATTTTGGTTTGAGGTTTTGACTTCTGTCTTATTTTTCACTATTCATAAATTTCTTTTTTTCTAAAATTTTGGCTTTTTTAGCTTTTTGCCGGTTCTTTTTTCCCATATTCGTCTGCGTTGTCTGTGATGAGCTAACATATTTTTTTCTATTTTAATTTTTTTAAATTTAATTACGCCAAATAAACTATCTTCAGCTATAGAGTAATTTCAACTAGCTATAGTATAATTTTAATCATAAGTCACTACTAACTATAGTATAATTTTAATCATAAATCACTATTTTTAGTTTAACCGAGCGGGGTCATGAGGTCCGCGAGTAGGTGTTGCGTAGGTCAGAAGAGGCGAGCTACAGCCTACAGCACGCATGCGGCCGTCTGTCCGTTCGTGTGCTAGTATTCTATCTGCCTGAAGGACAGCAGGGACGGCGGATATCATGGACTTCCAGTGTGCAGATGTACATAAGCACCATCTTCAGTTTTATAATGCTTATTGCCTTCCTGGCTATAATGTCACATGGGTACATGTAGGTAATAACGTATAGTATATACCTGAAGAACTACAATCTATACCGTGTAATACTACTTATATTATTTCATCTTATTTGAACTTAGAATTTTAAAGTTGCATTAAAAGTTACATCAACTCGAGCTATTTTTAGTTTTGAAATAAAGAAGACCGATCAGACCGCTAAAGGCTAGTCAGAGCGGCATATAGCCGATAGTTAGATCGCCAGACACTGATAAGACCGTTTTCTGGTAGCCGGTCTGACCACCAGCACTCTGAGTTCATTGGCTTTTTACTTTGGAGCTGCTTATTTTGGTCTTGATTTTCTATTTAGATCTTTATAGCACAGTAGCTATTGAAGTAAAGAATTATTGAATATTAAATTTTTTTTGAAAACACTATTTGTCCCTTTATTACACCGGTTCTACACCTTCCGAGCTCTCACTTCCGGTTGGAGAAACCAAGTGCCCGCAACTCGATGATGATCTAGTCAGCACTTCACAGTAAAATGACGTGTCATACAGTCGTTCGTGTTCAATGACTTAAGGTTCCTCTCAGTACCTCTTCCAAAAGAAAGTTCTGTCAATGCAGGTGATTGTATTTTCAGACAGCGATCGAGATTAGTCATAGTCTGGTCTGATGTCTGAACAGCTTCTTTTAGGGTTGTTTCACTAAGCTGTGACTGAAAATTTGCGATGAAACAAGAAGGAATCACACACGAATCTGGTCATTCTCTGTGCCTCCCTAGTTGCCCTTCCATTGCACATTTTACAGAGGATGCTTCACTCATCGTTGTATGGAGCTCTGGAATACCCACTCCAAACATCTTGAGTTTATAAGTTTATGACTTATGGATTTTCATTCTTTTCTAGTTTTTTGGTTTTTCTGTGTTAGACCATGTGGCTAGGTCTAGAATATTGTTGTGATGAATAATTGACAATGGTTAATTTGTGATGATGAATATTTGGTAATTTTGTTTAGCGGTGTTATGCGAGTTGTGTTGTGTGTGTGCGGATTGACGTTGGTTAAGTTTGGATGAACTTGTGCCGGAAGAACGTTCTTTGGTCTTTGCATGTGCAGGTTGAGCATGGAGGCGATCATGGTCGGTGACGAGGTGCATCGGGACTAGGATGGGGAGATCCGAGGTTCAGACGGTCAAGAAGGTCACGAGATGATCGGGCTCATGCTTGGGGTGCATGGAGATCAAAGGTGGATGGTGCGTGGAGAAGCTACGGGAGGTGCGGTCCTAGAGGCTTCGACACGCGATGAGTTAAAAAGTCAGAAGTATGAAAAACCCGTGTTAGGAAGGGTTTCCGGTCCCTTGAAAATTAATGGGCTAAAAGCCTATTTGAGGTAAAAAGGCTCAGGCCCAAATTAAACGAGTTGTATTAGGGTTTGAGTTCGTTTGGTAGTTTATTTTGGATTTGTGGACACGCTATAAAAAGGTTAGGGCCGACGGTCATGTACGTGCGGTTTTTGAGGATTGCAATAGAACAAAAAAAAACTAGCGCTTTGTTTTCTTAGCGCCGCCATCTGTTATCTTTAGCCGTCATCGCCGCACGCAGCGAGCCGCCCACGTCGCCGCACGCCGTCACGCCTGCCTGTACGTAGCATGCATTGCTGGCTGCGTCACAATCGGTGGATGCGTCGCTAGTTGCCGCGTCGCCGCTTGCCAGCACCAGCATCGCGCTTTGTCCAGCGCGTGTTCCTTCGGCTGCCCGCGTGCGCTCGATCGTCTGTCAACGCCACCTGCCATCGCCAAAGTTTCTTTTCGCATGGGAGTGCACGGCCGACTAGTAAGCTTTACATGCATGCATGTACTACCGTGCGCTCGGCCAGGAGGGAATACATCTAAAGATAAGTTTGCATGCATATTTATTCTATCCAGCCGTGAGTCATCAGAGCTACTCCATGCATATATAGGCTCCTTTTGAGAGACACTTTCGAGAGATTTTTTGCTTTGGTAAGAAAAATTTGAATATGATTCTTGACAAGTCAAAAATAAGTGTGAAAAATCGTGATCTAGAATTTAAACTTGTTGAGCATGCCAAGAATAATCCTCCTAAGGTTGTTAAGCTTCTTGAACCTGGAAAGATTGAAGTGAAACTTGAACCTAAACAAACTGTGTTTAAATCTGCTGACTTTGTGCAAAGTTCATCGAATGATAATGTAGGTGCTAGCTCATCATCTTAAAAGAATAGTGGTTATGTTAAATTTCAATGCACCTATTGTGGAAGAGATGGACACTTGCATGAATTTTGCTTTAGACGTGCAAAGAAAGAGAAGAAGGAAAGATTGAATGTTTTGAAACAAAAACATGCAATATTTTTTGTTCCTAAAGCTAATGTGAAAGCTAGTTTTTTGAGAACTTTCATGATGGTTTTAAATCTGCTTCACATGCTAGATTGAGATTTAATTCAAATAATTCACGTGCTTTTCGGCATTCTGATCACCTACATACATGTGATTTTGGTTCTAGTTTTGTTGCTCCTATTCGTCGTGTGTCTCAGTACTGGATTCCTAGATCTTATTTCACTAACCCCAGTACTGTGAGGCCGATATTTCCTGTGATGTAAGAACAACTGACAATGATAGAGAACATGAGCTAGATTTTGTTACAGTCTTTTACATCATTACTTGATTGGAACACTTCATGTTTCTTCGCTCTCTTTGATGGTTTGCAAGAGATTCCACTTTTTGAGACCATGTGGAAAAGGTAATGTAATCTTACACCCTATTGAGTTGGATTCTCATGTTGATAATATTCTTTCAAAACCACTTGATTCCTCTTGTTTTGCTCTTTTGCGAAGTGAGTTGGGCATGTTGCTTCCTATGGGATTATTCTGAGGGGGAGCTTATGTTTAAAAATTTAGGAAGCTTTGTTTATTATACTTGTCAAATAAATCAATCAGTCCAAGCCATTGTAATTAAATGAATTGTAGAGCTCTCTTTATCATATTTAATCATATGCTGTGTAGTTTTGATCATAACTAGTTATAATTAATTTGCTATACTTGAACTAAAATATAATATGGCGGAATACTTTGACTAGATTGATTATAGATAGTACTCTACGATGTTCATCGAAAAGGATTAGCTTGATTGTGAGTCTTATTTTAAATCTTGGCTATGAGGCTCGCATGTTTCATATTACAATATTTTTATGATCACTCAATTTGGCATGTTATAAAAAAATGAGCAAGAGAATTGAAAAGATGTATGCTTCAAACATGCCATGGTATACAAAAGAAAAAGGCACAAAAGGTGTATGAATAAAAAGAAGTATGCTTCAAGCATGCCACCATCTAAAACAAGAATGCTATAAGCATTTTATTATGAAAAGAAGTATGCTACAAGCATGCCACATGCCTATGAATTGAGTGTGGAGCAATATGTTGTTTTATGAAACTGCTAGCTCGTTTGGATTTAAAATTTGCTTCACTTTTAGGCTTTGACTTTTTGTTGTGATATCTTATTGTGCTCTTTATAATTGAATTGGTCATTATTGAGATGCCTGTTATTACTATAAATTGTTTAATCATGCTCAAGACTGGTTTTGATATTGCTATATGATATATGACTTTATATGATCTAGATAGCTCTACTCAAAAATATGGTTTGGTTCTTTTATTTAATCAATGCACAATGACTTGTATAATTTACAAAGCTTCTCGATTTTTACTCTCATCGCTCAATCTTAGAATTGTTCCTTTTCTGAATTTTCTTGATGATTACATTGCCAAAGGGGGAGAGATTTGATGTGCTTTGTGAGAAATTGGAGACATTTGCTAGAATTACCTCTGTTGTGTTGAGGGGGAGAAATTTGAGATTTATGGCTTACAAAATACTTTTTCGGCTTCGGTTCTTCACTTATATTTATTTGAAGCTAATTCATCATACAATCTTGTGGTGTTGTTAATGTATTCATCAATGGGGAGATTGTTAGACCATGTGGCTAGGTCTAGAATATTGTTGTGATGAATAATTGACAATGGTTAATTTGTGATGATGAATATTTGGTAATTTTGTTTAGCGGCATTATGCGAGTTGTGTTGTGTGTGTGTGCGGATCGACGTTGGTTAAGTTTGGATGAACTTGTGCCGGAAGAACGTTCTTTGGTCTTTGCATGTGCAGGTTGAGCATGGAGGCGATCATGGTCGGTGACGAGGTGCATCGGGACTAGATGGGGAGATCCGAGGTTCAGACGGTCAAGAAGGTCACGAGATGATCGGGCTCATGCTTGGGGTGCATGGAGATCAAAGGTGGATGGTGCGTGGAGAAGCTACGGGAGGTGTGGTCCTGGAGGCTTCGACACGCGATGAGTTAAAAAGTCAGAAGTATGAAAAACCCGTGTTAGGAAGGGTTTCCGGTCCCTTGAAAATTAATGGGCTAAAAGCCTATTTGAGGTAAAAAGGCTCAGGCCCAAATTAAACGAGTTGTATTAGGGTTTGAGTTCGTTTGGTAGTTTATTTTGGATTTGTGGACACGCTATAAAAAGGTTAGGGCCGACGGTCATGTACGTGCGGTTTTTGGGGATTGCAATAGAACAAAAAAAACTAGCGCTTTGTTTTCTTAGCGCCGCCATCTGTTATCTTTAGCCGTCATCGCCGCACGCAGCGAGCTGCCCACGTCGCCGCACGCCGTCACGCCTGCCTGTACGTAGCATGCATTGCTGGCTGCGTCACAATCGGTGGATGCGTCGCTAGTTGCCGCGTCGCCGCTTGCCAGCACCAGCATCGCGCTTTGTCCAGCGCGTGTTCCTTCGGCTGCCCGCGTGCGCTCGATCGTCTGTCAACGCCACCTGCCATCGCCAAAGTTTCTTTTCGCATGGGAGTGCACGGCCGACTAGTAAGCTTTACATGCATGCATGTACTACCGTGCGCTTGGCCAGGAGGGAATACATCTCAAGATAAGTTTGCATGCATATTTATTCTATCCATCCGTGAGTCATCAGAGCTACTCCATGCATATATAAGGTCCTTTTGGTTGGGCTTCCTGGAGGTGCTTTTGCTTCCAAAAAGCCAAAAGCTAACCAAAGGGGTGAAAGCAAAAGCTGCTTCTTGGAGAAAGCTACTTTGGGTACAGTTCATTTTTCACAGCAGGTACAGAGGTGCTTCCACCGGCTTTCCACGAGAAATTACCCACCTGCCACTCGTTTTTTCCTCCCCTTTTCTCCCATCCGCGGCGCTTCTCCGGCCAGTCCGCTCCGCTCCAGCCTCTCCGGTCTCGGCTCGGCAGGCGCGTGAGGGCGGGCGCTAGGGTTCCCGGCGGCGGCGCTTCTCGGCCGCTCCACTCCGCCTCCTCCGCTCCGGCCGCTGCGCTCCGCTCCAGCCTCTCCGGTCTCCGGTCTCGGCTAGGGTTCCCGGCGGCGGCGCTTCTCCGGCCGCTCCGCTCCACTCCAGCCCCTCCGATCTCCAGTCTCGGCTAGGGTTCCCGGCGGCGGCGCTTCTCCGGCCGCTCCGCTCCACTCCCTCCGCTCCGGCCGCTACGCTCCGCTCTAGCCTCTCCGGTCTCGGCTCCCTCCGCTCCAGCCTCTCCGGTCTCCGGTCTCAACTAGGGTTCCCGGCGGCGGCGCTTCTCCGGCCGCTCCGCTCCGCTCCCTCCGCTCCGGCCGCTGCGCTCCTTTCATAGCTGTTTCAACCAAACGGCTTTCAGCTTTTCTCACAGCTCTCACTCACAGCAGCTTTCTCACAGCTCACAGCCCACAACAGCTTTTTCATAGCTCACAGCCCAACCAAACGGACCCATAATATACAAGTTGATTTTTACTGTTCATCTGTGAGCTATCAAGGTCATGCCATGCATAAATACATATACTATTTGATTAGAGAAGTCACTAGTTGGTGTTGGCTCTGAGATGACGTGCTGTGCATTGAGGAGATAGAAAATATGATTAGTGCTAGGTGATTAGGGAGGTTAATCAGGTTTTTGTTTTTGTTTTTTTTTTTGCATTTAGTTTTTAACCTTGTGATTTTTGCATGCATCAGGAAAAAAATATTTGTATAGATTGCTTTGCATGCATTATGGCTAGATATTTTTATGTATACTTATGTGATTTACAGGTTTAAAAATAATAATAATTGTTGGAAAGCTTCCACTAGACGCTGCAATCATTCACCCCCTCTGATTGCCATCGACGATCCTACATTCTGACTTTTTCTCTTTTTTTCTTTATTTCTTTACATTATTTGTATTGATGTAACCTTTTTTTCTATTTTTCTATTTAATTATGTATAATAAACTAGCAATAGTATAGTACAAAATAAGTCCAAGGTTCTAACTTATAACTCACAAGGAGCGTTCCGCAACGAGGTTCCGAATGCATATCGACAATTAACGTGTAAGACACCCCACTTGCGAACGCACAAAACGAGTGACAATTATCTTTGCTTTCCTTTTATTCTCTTTTAAAATAAGCTACAGAACATTGGTTTTCTTTAGGCGGTGATCATTTGGGCTTCAGATTCTGATTTCCGATTTATTTTTCACTATTTATAAATTTTATCTTTTTATGAACTTTTAGCTTTTTGATGAGCTTTTTTGCCGGTTCTTTTTTCTGTATTTGTTTGCATTATATGTAATGAGCTAACATATTTTTTTATATTTTTTAAAATTTAATTATGCTAAATAAGTCTCTGTCAGTTACAGTATTTTTTCAATCAGCTACAATACTTTTCAACTATAAGCAAAAAAAAAAAACCAAATGACCACCACCCTTGGACTGAACTGTTTACCTTCTTAGAAGATATCGCACGAAACCGTCCAATTCCAACAGAATCGAAAAAAAAAATCCAACATAACAGACCCTAAAAGTTGTTGACCCAGTTGGCATTGCAACGCTCCTGGCAATCACGACAAGACAGCTTAAACATTCATCCCCTCCCTGGAGAAAAAGACACCACCACAAGAAATCTCGCGCGATCTACACCTTGTCCCGGCGAGGTTCATGCATCCCATAGCGGTCCACCCGTTAATTTGCGCGACGTCCACCGCTCCAGCTGCAAGCGGGGCCCACGTGTAAGAGGCGGAAGGAGGCGCCGTTGCGCCAAATGCTCCGCACCGAATCCCACACGTCAGCACACACACAGCCCCCCCGGGGGCCGACTTGGCTACTTCCTCCTCTCCGAATTTACTATCTGTTTCTTGCTTTCTTTCCGAGTGGTAATTTACCATTTTGTTTCTTGCGTTCGTTTCGAGTGATCATGGAAGCATCCAAGGGCGGCTTAGCCTGCTTTGCCAAGTTTCATTAGCGTCTTAATCCCCTTCCTTTTGTACCGGCACTCATTTCTGTGTGTGTTTATTGGCAGTGGCCACCCAGATTCTGCCAAGATTGGCCGCAATCCATGCCGCTCTTCCTGATACGAGTGTGTGGTGCCGGCCTGAGAATCCCACCTTAAAATTCTGGATCAACCTCGCTATGCTTTCGCCTCTGTTTGTGGTTAGTCCCCTTTCTTGATCCCCCCTTCTTTAGTCGTTTGTGCTGGAAGAGGCAGAAATTATTTCGTGGTCAAGAATGGGGGATTTCGCGTGGGCTGATCTGATTTCGGGTTGATTTTTCTGCCTAGGATTCTCCCTTTCCCGGCTCCTTTCTGTTCTTGGCCTTGCTATACTTGCCGTGCTACAGATTGCAACAGCTATCGCTGTGCTAACCCCCTTCTTCCCAGAAAAGCTGTAAGCTTTGGCTATTTCTGCTTTTCTCTACAAACTGTCCAAGAAAAGCGCACCTTTTGGCAGATATCCCAAGAGTTTGGTGAGGTTTCCAGGCGCAGTTCTTGTGAGCGCCGCCAGAGGCTGGAATTTGGGGGAAGCTTAGTCTTTTGGTGTTCTGTTCGGAGATGGAGGGGAATTTGCCGCCAAGAACCTTGATCCCCGGAGCCCCTTTCGGTATGGAGGCGTCGATGCAGTCGCACCAGCAGCCGTTCCACTTCGCCCGGCCCCAGCTTCACCAGGGTATGTTCCCCGTCCCCGCAACGAATCCGATGCAGGATTTGGGCAATGTGGTCAAGGCCTCGCTGAGCGACGACGAGGATGCGGACGACGGGCACCACCATGACCGCGGCGGCAAGGCGGCCTCCCAGTGGCACCGGGTGAAGTGGACAAGCGACATGGTAAAGCTGCTCGTGTCGGCCGTGTCGTACATCGACGAGGACGTCGAGATGGACTACGGCACGAGCAGCGGGAGGAGGAAGCACGCCATGCTCAAGAGGAAGGGCAAGTGGAAGCTGGTCTCCACGGTGATGACCCAGAAGGGACTTGCGGTGTCGCCGCAGCAGTGCGAGGATAAGTTCAATGATCTGAACAAGAGGTACAAGAGACTGACTGAGATTCTCGGCCGGGGTACAACCTGCCAGATAGTCGAGAACCCTCTGCTTCTCGAAGGGATCAGCCTCACGGGAAAGCTCAAGGAGGAGGCTAGGAAGCTTCTGAGCTCAAAGCATCTGCACTATGAGGAGATGTGCTCATACCACAACCGGAACCGGTTGTGTCTACTTGATGATCCGGGCCTTCAGAAGTCGCTGCGTTCAGCGCTTAGGAGTAGAGATGAGCCTGGAAAGAAGAGCTCATTTGGTTATGATGATGAGGATGATCAGATGATGCTTTCTGATGACGACGATGAAGATGACGAATTCAATGATGACATAGAGGTTAGTGCTGAAGATCATCATCACAGAAGTCATGGTGCAAAGAGGTTGAAGCTTGATCATGAGGAGACACAGTTTGGGTCTCATCTGTCAGAAGTTGCTGCTATTGACATGAACAAAATATTCTTTGAGGGATTGGGCGGTCCATCTGCTGAGAAGAATCCACCTGGTATGCATGAGATTGAAATCGAGAAACATCGTCTGAAGATAAAAGCTCAGATGCTGAAAATTGAGCAACGGCATTTCAAGTGGCTGAGGTTCAGCAAGGAGAAGGACAGGGAATTGCAGATGATGAGGCTGGAGAACGAAAAGATGAGGTTGGAGAATGAGCGGTTGGAGCTGGAGCTGAAGCTTAAAGAAATAGAGATGGGTATCAAACCGAAGAAGATTTAGTGATTGAAGACTGGAAATGATAGAACTAGAAAGCCCAGAATTGCCAGTAATCCTTTTGTCTGTTGCAGGAGCTTAGAGATTTAGGGTCTTCTATATAAATTGATCCGTGCTCCTTGATTAAATTTTATGCTAACTGCATATCGGTTAAGTGAATGACTATTCCAGTTGTTTAGTGTTTACAGTTGGTACCGTTTGACCTCTCAATAGGATGATACTTATATGCTAATCTTGTCATTCTATAGTTCTACTGTTATGTCACTGCAGTTGTTTGTGTGTTGCTATTGACCTTTCGGTCTGTTTTGTTTTGTTTGCTACTGTTGTCATTCTAATGACATCTCTGTACAAGTTTTTTGGTGTCTGTCCTGGTCCGTACCACAAGTGTGCTATAACATGTTGAGGCATTGACTCAATGTGCTTGTGGAACATCAGTGTGACATCAGTATCACTGAAGATCGAGTTCGTTACCTTCACCATGTTTTCCAGGTTGATTTGATCTATGGTGGTGCGAAGTTGCAGATTTTTTTTCACAGATTTTTGGGATAGCATCAGTTGGACACCTGTACTTATATCAACCATCTTTCCGGACTAGAATACAAGACTAGTAGTACCAGCTATTCAGCTTTGTAAGCTACCATTTGAGCTGGTTCTGCATTTGTTTTGGCTGCCGGTGGACTACAACTCTTTGTCATGCATTCTGTCTCCTGTCCTTGGTTATGTGTTTACATTGATTGATGTGTGAGTAGTCTTTTTTTATGTAATAGGTTGGTTCTGGTTTGTGATGTGGTAGGCAGATTGCCTGGTTTTGTCGCAAAGGGATAAATCGTTGC
The DNA here is from genome assembly GCA_036346575.1 of Dendrocalamus sinicus. Lineage (NCBI taxonomy): Eukaryota > Viridiplantae > Streptophyta > Magnoliopsida > Poales > Poaceae > Dendrocalamus > Dendrocalamus sinicus. The sequence continues at coordinate 26,941,509 of CM070644.1, forward strand.
TGTCTTTCAGGTCCAACTACTGCTTTCTCCGGCCATCAAAAGACATTGCGATGTGTGCCTAGAGGACCCGAAATGTTCCAGAAAATGGTACGCAGTACAGATGGTGGTGATGAATGCTTTTCATTGTTGCAGGCAAAATGTCTCTCAAAAAAGGGGTTGTTAAATGTCTCAAGGAGGAAGCTGAGTTGCTAAGCATTGTTTTCAGTTTTGTATCTCTATTTTGCCGGCGGCGGAACCTCAGAAAATGCCAATTTCTTATCGTCCAGAAAAAGTGAAGTTGTGCTTGTCATGAATAAACTGCTAGTACTTGTTACTGTTAGAAGTGTCTTTCCTATCAAGTATCAATTGAGAATGATAATGATGCTTTATATATACCCATTTGCATCAACGACCGAACATGCCATGCTGAGGTGTGTAATCATATCAGGCAGGAGGTTCTCATATCCAGATGCATGCATGATCGCAATGAAACTAACAAAGAACACCACTTTTTGTACTTAATCATGTCAGGAGGGCCACGGCCGGATGCACGAATGCCATGAAATTAACAAGAATGAGAGGCACCATCTTTTGCATATGGAAAATTCAGAGAGGGCAAGGCCTAGGGGGTGTGTCAGCCTGTCAGGAAACTCTGGGGCCTGCCCTGCAGATGCCCAGCAGGCAGCAGTACAATCTGGGAGGAGGAGAAGAGAAGAGGACACAACCTGAACCGCCATCTCAAAGTTCAAACGCACTCCATAACGTCCGGTCTCAAAAGCGTTTCTTCAGAGTACCCAATGTGTATGCCTTTTCGGTGTATCCCAATTGCATAGGCAAACTGATACTAGTATCAGTCCATGGCCTCCAATGGAAACAGCACCTGTCATTAGTTGCAGTAATGGAGAAGGTGAGTGGATGAATGAACGAATGAGAAGTGTGGTTAGCATGGTTGCTCCTTGCTAATCCTCATGACTGAAAACTGCTAGTTCTTACGTAGTACACACCGTATGGTATACTGCGGTGATTTATGCACCGTATGGTATCATGGATGTAGATATGCACATGAGACGAGTGATTTGTTATTGAGACGCTGCCGGGGCCTGGCTGTGCGTCAGGACGTTTTGTCGGAGGGGCCTGACTGCTAGTGTCTTGTTTGCATTTCTCGGCCTCGATGACTGTTACGGGGTGCTCATCTAGGATTTTTGAAACCCAAGCTTATAGTTTTTTTGGTATTGTAGCAGTTTTTATATATAGTAGTTACGGGTAACTTTTTCAACATAATTAATTTTAAAAAAATTAAAAAAAATAAAAAGTTATATCATCAAGTACAATGCAAATAAATACGGGAAAAAAGAACACAAAAAAGCCTAAAAATTTACACTTGCTTGAGCAAAACAATGGGAGTTCCCTGGTAGTAATGTCCAAAGGTAACCAGTTAAAACTTGCAGTTTTGTAGTTTTGATCCTTCTTGTTTCCAGCTAAAAATTTACATCATGAATTTCCAATTATCCATTTCTTCATTTGTGATTTCTCTTTTCATTCTTCTAGCAGTAGCAACCAATGTTGGGAACTAATATTTTTAACCACCTATATACATCAAAACAATAGCATCAAATGTGGCTTTGATTTATATGAATATACATATATAAATCCGTTATTAAAAATAGAAAAACTATTTACAAGGCTGAGTACGAGGCCGATTCCTGTATAATCACTACAAGGTAAGGTGACCGAGCGAGTACTGGTTACCAAGTTTTAGAACCTTGGTTCTCACCAAGTGTGACATCATCCTTGGTCAGTTCCTCCTCGGGGTGATCGGAGATTACTTCTCCGATCCTTGCACCTCCTTGGAGGGTCGAATTTCCTCGACTACTAGAGCACTCATTTCCACTGATGTCATGGAAGTCTTGGGGCGACCACTAGGTCCTGGACCTTCTCGGCCGCAATCACCTCAGTGCTCCAACTAGTTGACCAGTTGCCACTGTAGGTTCCATAGTCGTGGTTCCACCAATCAATAGGTCCTCCTTATCTCTTGCTGTCTCATTGACAGAGATAAGTTTACAGGTGAATCCCTTCATCTAAGAAATGCTTTCCCGTTGGTGCAATTTGTTCATTCTACGTACAAGATGGAGTAGGTTTATAAGAAAAACTCTCAGGATCATAGTAAAAACATACCTCCGAGGGGATTTTTTGTCTTCTCCTTAGGCACTCGAACGGTTGGAGAAGCATGAGACAATCTCAACACCCCATACAACTTCTTGATGATTCGTCATCTCTTGGGGGACAAAGCAACCTCCTCTACGCTCTTCGCTGGCTTAGAGCCATCTGTCCTAATCATTTGTATATACCAAGGATGTTACGATATACCAGTCAAAAAAAGCAAAATTTGGGTGAAGGAAATCGTTTGTTACCTTAAGTCTTTTGATTCTATCCTTCGGATAGGTAACTACTAGGATAAAAAGAATTCCCTCCTGCTCGGGTTCCCCTTTGCAGATTACCTTTACCCTCTCTTTTATTTTGGAAGGGGATAAGGCTACAAAATCAAAATAGAAGGAGATTTTTGAATAAAAAATGTGCCAAATGAAAGATGATTCAATTGATCAGTGTTCTCGATGTATACCTTCCATGGAGTCCCAGGTCAAATCTTTTGCACCTTCATACCATAGCATGATATGGTTGGGTGATTTCAAGGGACTAATTCGACGCATGGAGAAATCCTTCATCACATACCATGAAGTTAGCCCCTTGTCCTTAGATACATGATAGCATCAATCCATCACTGTATTTCCCCTCCTTCGAAGAAGACCTCCATTTCGAACTCTCCACTAATATCCGTCCCGCGAAGGATAGGCTATCTTCTTTGTTGACTGTCATGTAGAACCAGAGCTTCTTCCATGATGACCACGAAGATTTGAAGTACATCATCATGTAATTGCTTGCCTTCCCATCGTGAAGGTGTAGAGAGCAGTTCCTAGGTGATACTATTACCTTTTTCGCTCTCCCGGTCATCTTGTATTAGTATCTGAAGAGTTCCAAGTTCACCAGAATCCCCAGATACACCTCGCATAGGTAGATGAAGATACTGATGTTTGCGATCGAGTTAGTAGCAAGGTTCACCAACTCAATCTCGTAAAATTTAAGCAACTCTGACAGGAAGGGGTGCATCGACAACCTAAATCTGCACTCCACATATGCCCAGAAGATGGGAATCTTACCGTCGTTACTGCTTGAAAAGTTCTCCCCATTGCGACCTCCAGGGGATCAGAACCTTATCAGGAATTAATCCTGCATCTTTTAGGGCCGTCAATCTCTTTGATCCCAGATTGAATGCCGGCAAATTGGTAATCAATTCAGACATTTTCAATTGAAATGGCTGAGATCTAAGTGTGGATTAAAGGGGTTATAAGCCAAAGTCAGAGGACATTAGGGCGGAGAGGCAGGGAAATTGAAGAATGAGAAGGTTTTTGCCAGAAAGTGTGAAGCCCAAAGGTACTACGCTGATTTTTATAGGGTTTTTTCCAACTACCAAAAACAGTGGTTACAGGATTTGTGCCCAATGGGTAGAAAATCTTTCAGGTTTTCTGGTTGGCTTTCTTATCCTTAAGTGAATAAAAACTTCCTCTTTACTCTTGTTAAATAATATTCTTTGACTTGAATTCCAATAAAAAAGTTCAAGTTATAAATTCACTTAAAGTTCGGCTTTAATACTCAATTAAGGCCTCAAAATCAATATGATCATAAACTTCCATAGACCATTGCCCAAGTACCTCTGGTTGGAAGGTCACTGTATATTCACCTGACCAGGTGCCACTCAAAGATCTCATGAACTGGTATGAGAGCCTGCCTCCAGGCAATTCCTCCCATGCAGTGGATAAAGCACGTTCTTTATCCCCTCGTAACCGCACTTTGACTCGGCATTACGTCTCTAATGACAACCGTCTTGCAGTTGTCCCCATGATTCTCTCCCACTGACAATAACTGAATATCAGATATTGTTAGGTTTCTCTCGCTGACAGCAACTGTCCACTCGACCGGATGGAATGAATCGACAAGGCGCCTACTCACATAGATAACTAACACCCCTTCGGCGTTATTTAAGGTTCGATAAGAGAAGACACAAACAACGGAACTCCAAGAGGAAGAAGAACAACTCAAACATAGACAGATTCTAGATAATCAAGCAAGATCTCCTGACCTGATAGAAGATTATAGAGATAAGAAATAGCATTTTATGGCTAGTAGCCTTCCTATGTAATCTCTTATCAAGAGCATCTTGTAACCAATTCATAGCAATAAAGATTATCTCTATTCTCATCCTAAATCCTTTTGAGGGACTTCGGTTTTTTCTCACAATTTGTAAGATCGGCAACTTGCTCATCAACAGTATTGAAGAGCATGATTCTCCTAATATCATCCAACAAGATTGATTAAATCACACAATGAATAGCTTAAAGTGAAAGTTTCCACAAAGCCAGATATCTCAATGGATTAAATTTTTAACCGAAATAGACATGTTTCAATATTTCATTCCTCACCACAGCTAAGAGCAACCAAGCACAAAAGCTTACCAACACTAACAGGGCAAGCAAACAGGAAAAATATCCAAAATACCTTCGGTAATATGGTCGATTGCCTTAACCATATCAGTAAGCATCCTAGTACCAAGAAATTATCCTCCTTTTACGGCCTTTGGCCAATGAAAGATATTGTGGTACACGAGCTTTTCAGACCTGGCCTGACCGGACCGGTAACAAGCATACCTCTCAATACAGAATCTAAACCAAAAGGATGGCTTCGCAAAAGATTAATGCCGTACGCAATTTCCTACTAGTAATTTACATTATAAGGTTTAATTGCACTTGAAGCCCAATCCACAAATCCCCCCAGTTACTCTCCCTGTGAATGTGATGAAACTTATGCGGTGATTGGGGCCAAAAAGCATATCATACACTAACCATATAACCGGCGACAACCTAGAATCCACAAATCCGAGGCCCTAACCGCCGCAACACATAAACAAAATCCCTATTCGGACCGTAACCCCGAAATAAATTTTGCGAAAATTAACCGGGGAAGGAACCTGGACCATGGTGAGGGCATAGGTGATGTAGGCCTGTTCATTTTAGGCTTTTGACCACGGGTAATGATTTTTGACTGAAAATAAATAGTAGTGACTAAAAAGAGTAATTTTTAATAAGAGGATACGAACGGTAGGGAAAATAAGAGAGATACGTACGTGAGAGAAGTGAGGTACGTGATGCGCCTGTTACCTCATGTCTTTCTTATCTCCGAAATGAAAGAAGTGAGAAAACTACTTCGAAAAAATAAGTGTTTATAGTGGTATGACATATTGACATGCCCATAGTTGCTGAGCGCAGCCCTGCGCGGTGTTGCGTATCTCGTTGGCGTCGATGGGCGCCTCCTCCCGCTGCTTCCCCACCTCCCAGAACCGATCCATCACCACTAGGAACCCTCCCGAATCTCTCGCGGAAGACGAACTAGGGTTCTCACGCTCGAATCGAGAGCTGGTCTCGCGGAGAGAGGAAATAAATTCAATTTTGGTTAGAGTTTTGGTTGGGTGAGACACTTGAGGCCCGGCCCGAATCGATTTTATAAGGGTTGTAGCTTGCGCCTGAAGGAGTTGACAAATTCACTCCCAAACTATAATTGAAGTATGGTTTTTCTTAAATGTTAAGATCTAGATTTACATGAAGACTTCATTACTACATATGCCTAATCAAAGCACGTGCACCAATTCAAAATTCTAAGCATTTTCTCAAACCAAACCTTCTAAAATAACTGTAGCGACGGTCTACAAATTTCCAGAAATCCATACTATAAACTAAAACTAGAAAATTCAACTGTAGATTTAGAAAACCTATTACACAAACAAGTGAACAACTGAGCAAATTTTGTGCGTGTGGGCCACATGGTCCCCTCATGATTAGATTTTCAAGCATTCCAACTTCCAACTTCCAAACGGGTCATAAAAACAGTACATTTTTTTTTCCATAATACGTACAAATCATAAGAGAGGCGTGAAACGAGCCTTAGACATGGACGCGTGAAGCGAGCCATGCATGGGCTCGCCTGCATGATATGAGGAACTACCGTGACGTTATATATACCCTTCGATTCGTACACGTTCCGGAGCTCATCAAACAGCACGAACACTTGGCGTTTTTTCTAGAGCTCTAGGCATCATCGTCAGCTGCATCGATCTCAACAATTAGCTCCTCGACGGCGACTGTAACCACCACGAACATGGAGGCCCAGAACCAAGAGGTGGCCGCCCTGGTACGAAAGATCACCGGCCTCCACGCCGCCATCTCCAAGCTGCCGTCGCTGAGCCCGTCTCCCGACGCGGACGCGCTGTTTACCGCCCTCGTCGCCGCGTGCGTCCCACCGAGCCCCGTCGATGTGTCCAAGCTGGGCCCGGAGGCCCGGAGGATGCGGGAGGAGCTCGTCCACCTCTGCTCCGACGCCGAGGCGCGGCTCGAGGCGCACTACGCCGACGCGCTCGCTGCCCTCGACGACCCGCTCGATCACCTCGCCCGCTTCCCGTACTACGGCAGCTACGTCGGGCAGAGTGAGCTGGAGCACGGGCTCCTGGCACGCTACGTGCTGCCCGGCCTCGCTGCGCCGGCGCGCGTCGCGTTTCTCGGGTCGGGCGCGATGCCGCTCAGCTCGCTCCTGCTCGCCGCGCGCCACATGCCGGGCGCGGTCTTCGACAACTACGACCGGTGCGGCGCGGCCAACGACCGGGCGAGGAGGCTGGTTCGCGCCGACGGCGACGACAAGGGTGGCGTGGGCGCGCGCATGTCATTCCGCACGGCCGACGTCGCGGACCTGACGCACGAGCTCGCCGCATACGACGTGGTCTTCCTGGCGGCGCCCGTCGGCGTGGCTGCGGAGGAGAAGGTCCGGGTGATAGTGCACCTGGCCAGGCACATGGCGGCCGGCGCGGCCCTCGTCGTGCGGAGCGCGCACGGGGCGCGAGGGTTCCTGTGCCCCGTCGTGGACCCCGAGGACGTCGGACGGGGCGGGTTCGACGTGCTGGCCGTCTACCGCCCCGACGATGACGAGGTGATCAACTCCGTCATCGTCGCGCGTAAGGCGGCGGACGGACTCCGCCGGAACGGGCATGCGCTGCTGCTGGTGAGCCCGCCGTGCAGGAGACGGAAAGCGGAGGCGGCGCGCTCCGGGAGATGGAGGAGACGGCCACCAATGAGCTGTCATCTTGACGCGTTGGACGAAATGCGGAGACGCGCATGATGACTGATTGTCAGTTGTTGTTTGATCACTACAATCTCTCGTGGTACCAAGGAATACTTGGTGATTGTCCTTAAGGTGTCCGTGTGTTATAATAGAATACTAAAAGAAGATGATATATATCATCAAGCATGATCTTAAACCAGACAATGAATGAACATCAATTTTATCTTACATAGTCAAATGCTTGTGCATTGCAACGGAACCCAAACTATCAAACTACAAACAAAAGCTTTGGCTCAACATTACATGGATTTTAGACAATTTGCATACACAGCTGGATCCATGACCTGAAATTTCAATTATTGTACTATCGAGCAAGATAGATAAACCTCATGTCAAAAAGAAGAAAAAGGAGAAATCTATAGCACAGCTGCTACTTGAATTGGATTGAAACAAACAAAGGTAACACCATTTGTTTTGCTTCAAAAATAGTAGTTTTTTTAGATAAAGGGCTCAGTTCTTATACTGAAAGCAAATGTAAAATGTCTTATAAGTTACAACTGTCCGGGGTTACCAGCAACATGCAGCACTCAAACCAAAGGTAACATATAAAACAACTACTAAACCTATAAGCAGCATAGATAACATAAAAGCCCACTACAAGAGGTCTACAGCTTAACGGGTAGCCTATTACAAAAGTATTTATGCATATACTGGATACTGAATTTTTTTTAGCTCTCAAGCTTTCTTGATTCCAAGAAGCCAACCCAACCAAAATCTAGTAGAACCAATGGTGGACCCAGGAAAAAAATTTAGGTAGGGCGAAGTCCAGTGGCGGACCTAGGAAAAAAACTAGGTAGACTGAAGTCGGAAGCGTGAAATAAACAGTAGTATCCAAAAACAAAACAATCAATGATCAAACTATGTTGCAATCACACTAATAAAAGTATGTGATACAAAATAGAAACAAAAACTACAATTCGCATGTTAACATATGTAGATAACGAAAGGACAATGAAAAATACTTCACTTGATATAGAATAAATAATGTCAAACAAATACTCCCCCGTTGAATTTTAATCAGGTGCCCACGTATTGCAAGATTCAAATTGTTTGACCATTAGTTAGTCCAATACTTCATAAGTTTACTAACACTGGTACCATTAGATTCTTATTTAAAACTAATTTCATAAGATCATGCTTTTTATTAACAATATATGGCAGAAGATATTAACGATCAAAGTTCAATTTTGGACGCCATGCCAAGTCAAACTACGCCGTATAAAAATTAACAGACGGAATATATCTGCAAAGATGTACATCAAATATGTTTCCTTTCTTTCTTAAAGGACAACACATGCTGGCATTGCTCAATTAGTCGCTGGACTCATTTTTTAATACACCATGTTACAAGAAAAAAAAGAGCGAGAATAATATCAAAGAATGAAACCAGACAAGGCAAAATGTTGTGTTTTCTGATTGCCTCCGGCAAGATGGTACACACAAATACAAGTTGCAAGAACCAACATCCAGAATGCATAGAACAGTAAGAATTACAAGAAAGGAAAAAGGGAGAGCTAATAGAGTTAAACAACCATTTCCTGGGGGCTCACTTTACTCATTACAATTGAACAATCTCCAGTCATGAGCACAAGGTTAAGCTATGCTCCATCTGGACCCTGAAGATTTTGTCGCATTTTAGAATTTTAAAATATACGGTTGTAAAGAAAGAATAAGTTGGTCTCCAAAGGCGTTGATACAAAATCTATAAATAACATCAACCTTGATTTCAATGGTTGTATCTAATTTTGACATGGATAAATATGGATAAATTGAACTGTAGGCCTAACGAAGTTCGGCAGTTTAGCTCTCTTTACTCAGTCACCTCAACCATATGAAGACGTCAAGCAATTACACAACTTCCCGATTCTTTTGCTGAAGAAGGGATATTCAGAGGGTTATTCAAAGTTGAAATAGCCTACAGGAAAGGAGAGTGATTAGGTCTAATGTAATCTAACCATCTTGGTTCTACAACAGAAACCTGCACCATGCCACCATTGTCAAAGGGTCCGGCCGGTGAGGGGAGCTCGGGCGGCCGCCCGGGCTCGCCCGAAGGGCAGGTCCGCCCACGATTCATATATCTATTCCAAAGAAAGACAAAAACAAGTCTAAACTACCCATTCGACTACTTTCTGTAAATGCCCTCAGAACATCAGCTGCACGGCAATCAGCAGTAAATTTTCAGTATCTTGATTATCACATAAGAGAAGAAGTTGTAGTATTAAAAGAAATAAAATTTCAGCATTGCAGCTACGTTTTAGCGTAACTATGAGCTGTGACAGACAACAATACGTCAACAGCAGTATTTATAGCATCACTGATGGATAAGTCTCTGTGTTGGCTGGTGCTTGTGGGGCTGCAGCACATGGTGTTTTTGCTGCCCTTCAAGGACAGCATCGTTGACTGGCTGTTAGCATCTCTTTAGGACAACATCTTAGGACAAGCATCTTGACTAGCATCTAGGACAGCATCTTAGGACAAGCATCTTAGGACAGCATCTTGACTAGCATCTAGGACAGCATCTTAGACTAGCATCTTAGCATATGCTTGGCTAGTTAACAGCCTATAAATTTGTATCCCCAACCCCTCAGGTTGGCATGGCATTGTGTGAGAAATAAACCTAGAAAATTGCCCCATCTCCAAGTGTCATCCTCTTGATGAGAGTAAGGATCTTGCTATCACCAAGAGTAAGAATCCAACGACTAACAAGTGGTATCAGAGCAATACTATCCTGTAGCCTGAGCATCTCCTGCTCAATCCCTTCTCCAGCGTCGCTTCCAGCCTCGCAGCAGCCCCAACTAGCAGCAGCAGCTCCGATCGCCTCTGCCACTCCTCCCCTGCTCGCACGAGCAAGAACTCATCGAGACAGCTCTCTCCACGCAGTTAGCCCCGGTGGCGCGCCATGTCCGCAGGCGCCTCGGCCTTCGGTCGCCTCGAGCACGCGACGGCGGCAGAAGCCGAACTCGGCTGCGGCGAGGAACGCGAGCGAAGCGGCGCAAGCGCGCCGCGCGCGCGAAAGGGCGCTGGGCGGCGCAGCGGCCGAGCGGAGGTGGAAGTAGCGGCGGCAGATGCAGCGCGCGGCGCAAAGAACGAGGTCGAGGTTCTGCGGCAGCAACAAAGAGCTCCATCTCGCTGATGACAGCGCCGACGCGACCTTGAGCTGCCGGAGAGGGAGGCGTAGCGAGGCGAGTGGCGCGATGGGCAGCCGCGCACGCCCACGAGCGCGGCGGCAGCCCGCACAGCGCGACGCGCGGCGGCGCCTCGAGGAAGCACGCACGGCGGCGGCATACGGTCGACGGAGAGCGGCCTTCACAGCGATGCGGCTCTCTCCTCGGTTCGCATCGTGGTCACCACGAGTACCGGTCGTCGCCGAGACGCCGGCCCGGCGGCGGTGGCCTACCCTCACCAAGACCAACTACGCCGAGTGGGATGCGGTGATGAGGGTAAAGCTCCAGTGCGGCATATGTGGGATGCGATCCGATGCGGCGACGCCGACCACGACCAGATCGACGGCGCTGGATGCTCTCATCGTTGCGATCCCGCCCGAGATGCGCTTCGCTACCAATAAGCGGATCGCCAAAGAGGCTTGGGACGCCATCGCTGCAGCACGCATCGGCAGCGACCGCGCCCGCAAGTCTACATTACAGGCACTACGCAAGGAGTGGGAGAACCTGGCCTTCAAGCCAGGTGAGAACGTTGATGACTTTGCTCTCCGTCTCAACACTCTGTTGCAGAAGATGGTGCAGTTCGGCGATGACACCTACGGCGAGGAGAGAGCTGTGGAAAAGCTCTTCCGCCGCGCCCCCAGAAGTACAAGCGCATGGCTCGCCGATCGAGTCTCTGTTGGACCTCTCCACGATGACGATCGAGGAGGCGTTGGGTCGCCTCAAGGTCGTTGACAACGATGAGCCACAGCGCCTCTCGGGACCCGTCACCATTGGCGGGAAGCTCCTCCTCACTCGGGAGCAGTGGGCTGCCGGCCAAGGTGACAGGAAGAAGGGGGAGCCTTCTTCCACGACAGGCGGCCGCAAGCGTGGCAAGTGCGGCAAGCCGCGCAAAGACGCCCAGGCAGGGGCGCGAGGACGTGCCGAGGGTAATGACCGTGGAGGCGCCAGGCGGCGATCTTTGGCAAGCAAAGCCGACGAGACGACACTTGCTACAATCGCGCAAGCCCGGTCATTGGGCCAAGGATTGTCGACACCACGATGCGGCCAGTGCCCACGTCGCGCAGCGGAGGAGGAGGAGCAGCCGGCTCGCTCATTGCTCATGCGAGCATCGAACTACCTCCAGCGCACCGCCGCAGCGACCCTCCTCCACCTTGACGAGCCAAAGCACACGCCCTCGGCGGCGATTCCCGCAACGACAAGACCGACGGGTGGTGCTCGACACCGGCGCCACCCACCACATGACCGGCGGCGGGAGTTCTTCTCGAGCTCGACTCAGCGCTCGAGGCACCGCTGTTCGGCGACGCCCGCCGTGGAGATCAAAGGCGCGCGCTCTGCTGCTTCGCCGCCAAGATCGGCGAGCACCGCCGCCACCGGTGTCTACTACATCCCGCGTTGAGGAACTCCATCATCGCCTTGGGACAGCTGGATGAGAACGGATCGCGCGTGGAGATCGAGCACGGGGTGCTGCACATCTGGGATCATCGCCGCCGGCTCCTCGTCAAGGTCAACAGAGCAACCGCCTCACGCCCTTCACGCGCAGTGGCGCAACCTCGTGTCTTGCAGCCCACCGCGACGACGACGCTTGAGGTGGCACGAGCGCTTTGGGCACCTCAACTTTGAGGCCCTGAGGCAGCTCGGTAGCAAGGAGATGGTGCGGGCATGCCGCACGCCGACCACGTGGAGCGCTTCTGCGACACTGCGTCCTCACCAAGCCGCGGCGGCTCCTTCCTCGCCAGCGAAGCCCGCGCCAAGGAGAAGCCGGAGCTCGTACACGGTGACCTCTGTGGCCCCGTGACACCGGCTCCTGGAGGCCGACGCTACTTCCTCCTCCTCGTCGACGACGTGTCCCGCTAAATGTGGGTTGTCCTGCTCGACGTCAAGGCAGCCGCGGCGGACGCCATCAAGCGCCTTCAAGCTGCTGCGGAGGCGGAGTGCGGCCGCAAGCTTCGGGTCCTACGCACGGACAACGGCGGTGAGTTCACGGCGGCCGAGTTCGCGGCGTACTGCGCCGACGAGGGGATCCATCGTCACTTCTCCGCGCCGTACACCCCGCAGCAGAACGGCGTCGTCGAGCGCCGCAACCAGACGGTGGTGGCCATCGCCCGCGCCCTCCTCAAGCAGAGAGGGATGCCGGCATTCTACTGGGGTGAGGCGGTGATGACTGCCGTCCACTTGCTCAACCGCTCCCCCACCAAGGCCCTCGACGGCAAGACACCATACGAGGCCTGGCACGGGCGCAAGCCCGCGGTGAGCCACCTCCGTGTCTTCGGCTGCCTGGCCTTCGTCAAGGAGCTCAACCACGTCGGCAAGCTCGACGACCGGAGCACGTCAGGGGTCTTCATCGGCTACGCGGAGGGCACCAAGGCCTACCGCTTCCTCGACCCTGCGACACGGCGCGTGCGCATCACGCGTGACGTCGTGTTCGACGAAGCGTGGGGCAAGATGGTGGATGACGGCTCGACTCCGACGACCAGCGATTTCGTCGTCGACTACGTCCACTTCGAGGAGGCGGGGGGAGCCAGCACCTCGTCTTCACCGAGCTCGCCTACCCCACCACCTCGTTCGCGCCACCTCCGGCGAGTCCTTCACCACCGCCACCACCAGCTCGGCAAGCCCACAGCTCGGCGAGTCCACCGCCAAGACCGCGCCACGCCGCTCTCCTACACCGGCGCCTACTCCTTCGTGCTCAAGACCGCAGCCGCCCACGACGAGCAGCGCACGGTGGAGTTCGCCACTCCGCTGTCCAACGACGAGGATCGCATCGACGCCTACCACGGCGGCGAGCCTCGCGCTATCGCATCGTGGGGCGACCTCCTCGGCGAGCAATGGTCCTCGAATCAGCGCAGCGCGACCGAGGCGGAGCGCACCTCGCACAGACGACGGCGAGCCTCGCTCCTTCGCCGAGGCGAGAGAGACGCGGCATGGCGTGCCACGATGCAGAGGAGATGGACGCCGCAAGCGAAACAAGACGTGGGAGCTGGCCGATCTTCCACCGCCACCACGCCATCTCTCAAGTGGGTCTTCAAGCTCAAGAAAGACGAGGCCGAGAGGTGATCAAGCACAAGGCGCGTCTCGTGGCACGTGGCTTCGTCCAGCAGGAGGGAGTCGACTTCGACGATGCCTTCGCGCCTGTTGCACGGATGGAGTCCGTGCGTCTCCTCCTGCCTTCGCAGCCCAGAGGGCCGGTGCGCCCATCACATGGACGCCAAGTCCGCTTCCTCAACGGCGACTTGAAGGAGGAGGTCTCGTCGCCACACCGCCGGATTCATCATCCCCGGCAAGGAAAGCAAGGTCCTCCGCCTGCGCAAGGCCCTCTACGGCTTGCGGCAGGCACCGCGAGCTTGGAACGCCAAGCCGACTCCACCCTCAAGCAAATGGGATTCCAGCAGAGCGCCACGAGGCCGCGGTCTCACCGGCGGGCAAGGGAGGCAATGCCTGGCGATAGGCATCTACGCCGACGACTTTGTGATCACCGGTACCAAGGAGGAGGCGATCGAGGCATTCAAGGCGAGATGAAGGCCACCTTCCGGATGAGCGACCTCGGCCCTCTCCTTCTACCTCGGGATCGAGGTCCACCAGACAGCTCGGCATCTCTCTTCGCCGCACCGCCACACCAAGCGCATCGTGGAGTGGCGGCCTCACCGATCGCAACCCACCCACACTCCTATGGAGGAGAGGTGAAGCCGAGTCGTGAGAGTACGGCGGAGGAGGTGGACACGACGCAAGATCGGCGCATTGTGGGCAGCCTTCGCTACCTTGTCCACACGCGATCGACTTGGCGTCGCCGTCGGCTATGTCACCGGTTCATGCAATGACCGACGACGAGCACCAAAGCAAGCCGTGAAAGGATCCTCCGCTACGTCGCGGGCACCTCCGACCACGGCTTGCACTACCTAAGGTGCCCGCGCGCGCGCACCATCGGCATGCAGCGACAATGACCACGCCGACGACATCGACACGAGCAAGAGCACCACGGACGCTGACTTCCTCGGCAAATGTCCGATCAGTGGCGATCGGTCAAGCGGCAGTGGTGGCTTTGTCTAGTCGCGAGGCGAGTACATTGCAGCCACTACCGCTTCTACTCGTGCTCGTGGTGGCTCGGCCGCTGGCGATCTCCTTGGCGAGACGCCAAGGCGGTGGAGCTCAGGGTGGACAGCAAGTCCGCCTTGGCCTTGGCGAAGAACCCTGTCTTCCATGAGCGCAGCAAGCACATCCGGGTGAGGTATCACTTCATCAGAAGCTGCCTGGATGAAGGGAGTGTCCGGGCCAACTACATCAACACCCAAGACCAGCACGCCGACTTCCTGACCAAGTCTCTTGGGCGGATCAAGTTCCAGGAGCTTCGCGCCAGGATCGGGATGGCTCAGATTCCTCACAAGGAGACACACAAGACTTAGGGGGAGAGTGATGGATAAGTCTCTGTGTTGGCTGGTGCTTGTGGGGCTGCAGACATGGTGTTTTTGCTGCCCTTCAAGGACAAAGATCCTTGACTGGCTGTTAGCATCTCTTTAGGACAGCATCTTAGGACAAGCATCTTAGGACAGCATCTTGACTAGCATCTAGGACAGCATCTTAGGACATCATCTTGACTAGCATCTAGGACAGCATCTTAGACTAGCATCTTAGCATATGCTTGGCTGGTTAACAGCCTATAAATTTGTATCCCCAACCCCTCAGGTTGGCATGGCATTGTGTGAGAAATAAACCTAGAAAATTGCCCCATCTCCAAGTGTCATCCTCTCGATGAGAGTAAGGATCTTGCTACCACCAAGAGCAAGAATCCAGCGACTAACAATCACGACTAATAGTATTTTGACCAGAATTAGAATAATGGCTTGGTCACCAGAGCAAAGTGCAAACTTCAAAACTCTCTTGTGCTTATTCTTTCTGTTTCATTTGCCAAGCCAAAACTTCTTTTCCATCTTTGTGCCAGAGTAGCAGTGTATCTTTTGCTTCCTTAGCAGAAACCAGCCAACCGAAAAAAACACAAAGATACTAGATAGCTACATTCTATTAGTGATTCTACACAGAACTGCACTAACAAATTTAGATTTTTTTATTAGAAAGCGAAACAAAGGTAATACTAACAAGGTCATAAACGGAATTGACACCATGATTTTGAAATTAACTAGAAACTTCCTAAGAGACAATCATTAGGAGGACTGTGTAGCAGCAAAGTTAGTTTAAAGAGTAATGAAATAATAGTCCATAACCAGTTGTTAATTAGAAGGTTTCAATGACATTTGCATCAATTTTAATTGCAGTTCTTTAAAAATCGACCATCAATGTAATCTGGATACCAATGGTATGTCCATTCATTGCATCACATAGTGGTAAACAAAAAAGTTTCTATAATCTAGATAGCAATCACACGTCAACATAGCATAGTGTGTAATTGTATATAAAAGTTGACAGTAGGCAGCGCTCGTTTTAGCTATGTCAGCAGCGAGGTGCTGCCATCTAGTGTAGGTAGTCTGATCGGAAGCTCTCATAATGTCTAGTTTTATAGTCATTAGGGAGGCCACAGTTGTACCGGCCATATGTTGGCAGTAGTACCATGCTTCGGGCTATTTTTAGCTATCTTTTTTTTTTACTTCAACGGCTAGTTTTCTTGTGTGGGCTATATATATCTTCTTGTGGCCAGTTGGAACAAAAGGCTGGTGCCATGCTCTTATTCCTTTAGCTAAGAGCAAGCCCTCTTCTCCTTTTATGCATGTGTTACACTTAGTGAGTTTTGGAGAGGCATTACCTTATACATACGTTGCACTTCGTGGTGGACTTCGTATCCTTTGAGCTGTGATACTTGATTTGTTCAAGCGAGGGTCTCCAACTTGTTACTCTCGAAGGTTGCCGACTCCTAGACGGCTTTAGAGGCATGGTGGTCCTATGATCTTCTCAAGGAGCTTGTGAGAAGATCTGGCTTGTTGTAAGTGATGTGGTGCTCGCTATCTCCAGAGCGAGGAAGAGCAAACATAGTGGAATTGAGATATTTGGCTTAATTCGTGAAGTCAGTCCAATTCGTCTGGACTTATCTCAACATGGATTAGAGGAAGCCGGTAAATTTCCGAACACCACAGTAAAATATCATGCATCAATTGTGGTTTGTCATTTTGTGCTCGATCTACATTCAAGTAATTTACATTCATAGAATTAACTTGATTGGTTGTCACCCTAGAATTGCAAAACTTTGATATAAAATTAGGTTATTAGTGCACTTAGATGAACTTAGTTGATTTAAGCCTTATTTATATAAAATCAAATTGATTTACGTTTTTGCATTATTAAACTCTATTTTAGCCAATGGAATTTTAAAACCATCTATTCACCCTCACTAGTCGGCCTCCTCGATCTTACATCACGTTTCCTACTCGTTGTGCACTACCGATGCCGCCTGAGCCCCAATCTGCCATCACTGAACTTGGCGTCGTCCTAACCAGATTAGACTACGGAAACTGAGAAATGAGGGGAGGGGAGTGGGGAATATAGAAGCCCATGAGGGGAGGGAGAGGTGGATGGGATTGGGAGGAAATCACCATAGGATTGATGTGGAGAGGCAAAGAGGTGCAGCCACACCGTGACAGTCGTCGCGAACGAGGATATGGCGACTATTGATTGGCGAGTGGGTGTGTGACGGTTTTCCATTTTCCATTGGAGAGACCCACCCACATGTCAGCACCATTTTCTCCAAGTGTTTCGCATGAACAACGTGTCAAGGATGCGAGCTCGGACGATGGATGAACTCCCCTTTCAGTCTAGGGGCTAATGACATAAGCCCAAGTGTCGGCGCATACAAAAGAAGACCGAATGTGAGAGGGGTGAATAGGTAAACTCCCTTTTTATATTAGAAGAGATTTGTAGTGTGTAGTTTTGCTGCAGTGATATCTGGACAGTTGTTCTGTCATCTCTCAGTACACGCCGGTTGCTTCATGAGCTTGAAATTAGTGGTCTAAAAATCATGGACATAAAACAGTCAATCTTATGTGCTAAAATGTACACATATGTTTATGCTATGTAGTATTTCTCAAAAGGAAATCCAAACCCCCACAATGAACCTTGGGTGTTTTTTTTTGTGCGCGCGTTTTGAGACGCATGTGTGTTTGCTTTTTGAGACGCAAAGAATGTGTTTTGCTTAAGTGCATAAGGGATAATTAGATGGTAGAAAACAGTATGATATTCAGATATCTTTTCAATTCATATTACAATGTTAGAGGTTCAATGGCTCGGTGCACCGTGTCAGACTAACACCACTTCGTTTTCTGCCAAAATACAACAGATCCTAAAGGGCAGTAAATTACAGTTTAGTTATCTCTCAGCAGGAGCAACAAGCACAAGGAACAAAAAAAAGGGGACAATGGCTTGTAAAATCATGACCACACTTCGTATTAGTACTTCAGATGGAGGAATAGTTGCTGCACGTCTACACCGAATATAAAATAGCAATACAGAAAGTAGGGCAATAATCAATGATTAATTGATATGGTATCAACCAAAATGCAAATTTAGAGGTGCTCAAAATAGCTTTCTTTGAGTGGCTTATTGCTGAAAAGCACTATAACTGGCTGAAATTACACTGTAGTTGCTGGTGGTTTATTTGACGTAATTAAATTTAAAAAATTTAAAAAAACATGTTAGCCCTTCACAGACAGTACAAACGAATACAGAAAAAAGGAACTGACAAAAAAGCTCAAAAAAAGCCCAAAAAAATCAAAAAAGACGAAATTGTTGAATAGTAAAAAATAAACCAGAACCCTAAGCTGTTTTAAGCGGGACCTTAATGAGAAGTGCATACAGCAAGAGAGAGAGAACCACAAGTACACCAGCACCAGACAGATTGTTAGATTAGTTCCATTCTATGAGCTAAACTCCTTCGCCAGCCAGCTTCTTCAAAATTCGTACACATGAACTCATTTGAAACTGTTGAGGGAGAGGTCCCCACTTAAGCCCAAGAAAATAACATGTTTACTCTCACTATTAAAGACCCCAAAAAGGACATTTATGTAAATAGCATCTCTCACAGCTATAAATATAGCTCCTAGAGCACCATGGAGGTGAGGGAGAATATTTCTATAAGAAAAGGCTTGTATACACACATTTCTACACCTCCCCTTTACTTATCCACTGTTTGCGCGTAACCACAACAGAAACCTCTGGGCAACCACGAGATATCACAAGCCTGCCATTGATCTTGGCTCCATACTCCTGTAGGCGCTGCAAGGCAAACGGATAAATATACAAAATTAGATACTGTAGTTGAGAACACCAAACAACCCCACACACACACAGAAAAGAGTTAAGGGTCGACAGCAATGAAGTTCTGTAAGTGATGCTGTTAACAATAGAGTATATTCCAACTTGTGATGCCAGTTGGTCCACATGACCTACATGAACATTTCTAAAGCTGTTAGCACTGAGAATGCTAATTTTAGGCATCCAAAAGAAAAAAATCTTTTTTGATTCTCAAAAAAGGAAGGAAAAAATTTATAATAGTTCAGTTTTCTACTGATTTTCACAAGCTATTGGATATTGCCTTTAATTTGCATGAAGTTAACAAATTTACAATATTGCCAGTCAAGACTTGAGAACTAGGCTCGCTAATGCGCAAAGAGTCGTACCATACATAGAGCAGCTATACATCTTGCATACCACTCCCATGCATTGAACGTTGACAGTTCGAGGCAGAATCAACAGATGCAAACTGCATGTAAACAGGTCCTTGACTATGTGTAGAGACCTAAATATACAAATCCGGACTCTCCTGTGTATTTTGCACTGGTCCAGAATCACGCTAATGCACACAGTATAAACAAAGATGAAATATCGAACATATCACGATTCACTAAGAAAAAACTCAAATATTATTGATAATTACCAGGGTACGACCTTATAGCCAAGCTTAGGCCCTGTTTGTTTTGGCTTTTTCAGTGGTTTATAAGCAAAAAAGCCTAAGCCTAAACAAACGACTGGCTTTTGTACTAGGCTTTTAAAAAGCCAAAAGCCACTGTATAACTAAAAGCCAAAAGCCAGTTGAAAGGAGCTTTTTTTGGCTTTTGCGGAATAGAATTAACGTTTTGCCACTGAACTTCGAAAGATTTACATACAAATGCCATTGGTATATAAACCGTTAGCCATTCGGCCGTTCTCTCCCAATCCCCTTCCAAACCGAATCGCGTGATTAGGGTTGCGGCGCCGACGACCTGCGACACCACCGTCCTCCTGCGACCCGGGACCCCGCCGGCGACCCGCGACCCCGCTGGCCTCATCCGCCGTCCTCCGACAAACCCCGCCAGCGACCAGCAACCCGCGACCCTGCTGGCCTCATCCGTTGTCCTCCGACAAACCCCGCCAGCGACCGGCGACCCGCGACCCCGCCAGCCTCGTCTGCCATCCTTCCACAAATCTGCCATCCTCCGGTGACCCCGCTGGCCTCCTCTTGAGTGCAACAATACATATAATAAGGGCATTTCAGACTTTCTGGTAATAAACCACACCATTCAACCCATCAAAAAGCTAGGATACCAAATAGTCTAACTTGGCTTAAAAGCTAACTGCTTTTAAGCTGCTTAAGCCAAAAAGCTGGCTTTAAGCTATAAGCCAAAAAGTTTAAGCCTAAACAAACAGGGCCTTACAATTAATAGCCTGGAAGGCTTAAAGAAACTAGCAACGGAAAAACAGAAATAAGCATGGTAGCCATTCGACATGCCCACAGGCAATTGACAGGGGAGCGAAGTCCTAATCCGCGAAGTCGTCGAAGTATCCTTCGTCTAGTAGCTCCTACTGATCTGGTCCTTCTTCCTCAACTGAGCAAATATGGATGAAGCCGTGAGTACATAGAGTACTCAACAAGTTGTTTGTAACAAAAATGCAATATAGTATGCAAGGCTTACCAACGGATGGCTGAAAGGTTAATTTCGCAGAAAACAACAATTTAAAGTAAATACAATAAATAGATTGAAAAGCGAATTTTGGAAATGACAATAAATAAGTAATCAAAGGAATTGAGATCATCCATGAGTGAACTGACCATTCACCCCAATGAATCACCCATGAATCAAGATTCACAAAATGAATCACCAGTGAATCAACCGTTCACCTCCTAACTTAACCCGACTAGATTTTTATGAAAATTCTACCTCTCGTGTGAAATCACCGAGCATTGTCCATGACCAAGGACACGGCTATTCGAATAGTTTTACACTCTGCAGAGGTTGTACAACATTACCCACACCATGTGACTATCTTGTAATGTCATCGGTATAACATGCTTCCTTTGGCATGCAAACCAAGAAGATCACAACAAGACATTTACAATGTTCAATCTCAACTCAGTTCCGCCTCGCTGAGGTTTTGCCCCCAAACCGGCAATTGCCCCCTCTAGCGCCCCGTGGAATGTATAAGACACCCACTAACATCCCAATAGGGAACTAAAATTGAAACATCACAAATTAGTCAGCCAGATCTATCCAATACTGGACATGTGGTTGTACGGTTCGGCTCAGATCAATGGCGCACAAAGTTAAGTCCTTAAGTATTACCAGGCGAAACATCCATATCCCAATGTGCCAACAGCGCTCCCTTTACTACACGATCATTCGCCCGGGTGAAAACCATTTTTGTATAACCACACCAATGACCACCCAATGTCATGGCACACAAATTTTATCACTGTGGTTACCACCACGTTCCAATATATCATTAAGTCAATTAATTAATTGATCACATGTGATGATAACCTAACGTACTAGTAATAAGCATGGTTAAGCAAATTAAATGTACAACCTATGTGACAATTAATATTGCATCACTAAATAATTTTCCATCCTATGGTGACAATAGAATCATCGCAACTAAATTATCAAGAAAGAATTAATCAATTTGGACAATAACTACCAATACAAGGGTTTATAATAAAATAGCGATGCATGATAATTTAAAACAAAATAATACATAATAGATTTGAAAACTATGTTCAACATGATCAAAGGACATGACTTGCCTTGGCCTTGCTCAGTTGACGGCTCTTCATCCTCGAATCCGGCTTCAGCTCCTTCAAAAGCGTGATCTAATGAAAGAGAAAGCGAAACGAAGCACAAAAACAAATTCAAATAAAATTCAAATGAACTCCAAAAACTTCAAAACCAGAACCAAATGATAGAGCTCAATTTTAGATGAATTTAAGAAAAAAAATCAGGTCAATCGGAGCTAGGACGAAGGAGAACGTGCTCTCAGAAAATCTAATCTAAAGAAAAGGCTGAAAATAAAAAATTCTACTGTGTTGTGGACTCGGTGCATGGAATGGCTGGTCTACGGTGAACCCGGTGCATGGAACAGTATACGGGTTGACCGGGCTTGCTGACGCGGCGAACACGTGGCCGACACGTGTGCACTAGGGGCTGACATGGTGCAGTGACATGGCAAGATGACGTGGCATAGGAATGGCTTGCTTTGCCGACGTGGCATGACACGTCAGATCTAGGGCTGAGGTGGCAATGCTGAGGAGGCTCGGTCCATGGTCTATGGAAGGTTGACGTATGGGACCCGGTTGTCAGTGGAACGGTTCACGATGGACGAGGTCTACGGGGAGATGAACCGACGTTGTGCGGTCTGGCATCAGCGCTGACGTACGTGGGCGCAGGGAGTGAGGCATCGGCACAGGGATCGAGGAGACAGTAGCGCGTGCGTGCGGGAAACCGAAGGCGGACGGCGGTAGGGGTCATCGACGGCTGACCGGCGGCGAGGTTGACCGGCGGGCGAGGGGAGACACGGCGGAGCTTACCGGCGGTCTGGCCGACGACGAGGATGGGACAGCACGGCGACGGGAACTCACCGACGAAGAGACGATGGCAAGCCAGTTAGCACTGGAGAAGAAGAGGACAGCGACGGCGAGAACGACGACGAGCTCGACGGCACATGGGTTAGCGGCTCGCGGCGGAGGCGAGTGGCTCGACGAGACCGGCAACAAGGTCAGCGGTGAGCGGCGACTGAGGGACGGCGAGAAACGAGGACGGGTGCTGCCTTAAATACCCGGACCCCGAGGAGTCCACGACGGGCACGGACATTGAGTCCGGGAAGGAGACGATGTGGCGGCGACAGGTTCGCAATGGACACGGCCGCGACGGAGACCGAGACGAAGATGGTCTGACAGGTGGGCCCCGTTGGTCAGTGGCACGGACCAGCGAGCGGCCAGGATGAGCGCGGGCGAAGCGGCATGGGCCAGGGCGGCTGGACCGGGCTTCGGCCCATTTGGGTTTTGGGATTATTTTGAAAGGTTACAATTTAACACCCAATTCTTATACATCCATGCAGCTTAATTGCTCATTACACAGTATGCAGCAGTTCTGAGTCTTCTGACCTACCAGCAAAAGACAAAAGTTTGGCAGGTGAAACAATGGGACAAGTAGGCTATATCTTTTGACCTTGTTTACCACATGTCAATTGTCATCAAGATAGCCCCACAATGGGCCATAAGAATAGAGTTACTGGAAAAGTTATTATTTCTGTTTTGCAGAGATTTTTCAGCTCCAGTCACTTTTCAACTGGCGCAGTGCATTTATTTACTTCAACCTCAAGCACATAAAGAAATGCCAATATGTCAAATGACTGAAGTCCACTATGCAGAGCAGAGAAAACATATATTGAGAAACTGTTGCAGCTATTGTTTGCGATTATCAAAATAAAGCCATCCCTCTTGTTGCTACTACAACTATAAAATGTAAAAATAAAATTCAAAATGAATATAATCATTAATCACAAATATAACATGCACACTCACTTGTCAACATAGATAAGTTTCACTTGGCCAAACTTTGAACATTCCTCTTCAACGTCTTCTTTGATACCAAAATCAAAATCTGGACCGGTCTGTTAGAAACCGAAGTCACATCAGTAAAATAAGTTGAGAAATGTTGGCTTTTTGATAATATTGTTTTACAAACCTCGGTATTAGGATCAAACATATTCTTCAGCAGAATGCACTCGCTTGGCTGGCCAATAGGCTCTGAGCGAGAGGGAGCCAATGGAATAGTCTGGCCAGGTAGAGGTATGGTAATGACCTCCTGACTTGAAGTTGCTTCATTGAAAACCGGGATTCTAAACGATTCCATAATGCTGCATGACAATTTTTTCCACCGATAAATGGTTGACAAAATAAAGACCAAATAATAGAGTTGAATAAACTGAATGAACCTCGGAGCAGTTCCAGTTCGGTCAAGCTTCTGCATGAACATGCCAACATGGCCTTAGCATGAGCATTCAAGGGCAGCAAAGAGAAACAGTGTCAACGATAAACATTGCTGCTACAAAGAATAACTCTTCTAATTGTCGTATAACTTCATCAAAATATTGTCATACATCTACACAAAGCATGTAGAGAAGATACCAGAGTTCCATAATTCATCCAAGTACCAATACCAATCACAATATCAAATCGATAGGAAATAAACAAAGGCATGTATCAACTCACCAAACTGTTAAGGGTATTAAAGATAGAATAGGAATCGGCATATTCCCCTGTAATATCCCTTTGTACTCCCTATATATATTGCTCATTGGGCCTCTTCAATATTAACACCCCCCTCAAATGCAAGACGTATGCAATAGCACTACATTTGAAAAAGGGTTAATACTAAAACAAGAAATATCCGACGTCCGAGTCTTGATAACGTCATAGTTGCGTGCAGTTTTTGAATAAACTGTCAAATCAAGCCGAAGAATAGATAGAAGCATGACGGCGCAGATCGAAGCCCAAGACGGCGGCGGCGCAATGCACAAGGTGCGGAAGACGCGCGGCAGCCTTAAAAGCTCGGGGCGGCGGCTAGAGAAGCGGCGGCATCATAACGACTTCTACGATCTGCATGCGGCTCAGAGAATAGAGCGGCGGCTCCTGCCATGCAAAAGAAAATTCCAACACTTCTATGACTGACAATAAATTTGTGGACTCGCACAGCTTAAACGAACTAAAAATTAGAGACTACAGACTTCGATGGACGCAACGAGACTCAAAAAAAACTGAAGACCGACTAGAAGAAATCAGCATCCCACTCCCTTTAAACCCCTCCCCTCTCTTCACCCCCCTCCCTCACTCGCGCACGCCTGGCACTCCCGCACTCCCTCTTCACCCTCTTACTCTCTCTCCCGTCTCTCTATCTGCCTTCGCTCTTCCTCTCTCCACCATCGACCAGGGGAGGCGACCGGATCGGCGCCCCACGGGAAGAACGGCGCCGATGGCGACTCAGCGGTGGGAACTAGGAAGAGAAGCTATGGGGCAGCGGCTAGAGAAGCTAGAGAAGCGACGGGATCCAACGGTGGCGGCCATGGGAGACAGCGGCACAGGGCGGCGGGATCCAACGACGGCCACGGGAGATGGCGGAGATGGCCAGATCCGGGGCGGCGCCGAGGCGACGAAGAGGAGCCAGGAGCAGATGCCGGTGCGGGCGTCGAGGGAGGTGGCGGAGGCGGTGACCGGATTTGGCTCGGGCGACCAAGGCAACGGCGGCGGCCGGATCCGTGCGGTGCCAGGCTGGCAGCTGCAGGATTCGAGGCGGCCAGATCCAGACGGCGGTGTGGCGCAGAGGCGCGGCCGGATCTAGGCTGGGGCGCGGTGGAGAGGACCGGATCCGGCCCAGAGACGGTCAGATCTGGGCGAAGAAGGCCCAGCCCGAGCAGAGGCGGCGGCCCAAGATCCACCGGCGTGGGAGCCAGCGCAAGCGACGGCGGGCGACGACGGTGGCCAGATCCAGAAGAGGCGAGCGGCGGCGGCGTTCCAAGAGATGGACGGCCGCGGCGGCTCACCAGGATCCAGGCGGCGGTCCAGCGACGGCCCGGCGACGATCTGGTGGCGGCAGCCAGCGAACGCAGGCATCACCAACGCGAGGCGGCCGTCGACGAGAATCCGAGAGTGCCGTCGGTGGTGGCGTACGGCTGGCGAGCAGCATGAGCACGGCGGTCGGGAGAGGTGGCCGCCCAACGAGATGGCCGCCCCCAGGAGAGGTGATCGATCCTCCCGGGGACAGCAGCAACAGCGGAAGTAGATCAGTTAGGGTTTCAACCTAAGCTCTGATACCATGTTATGAATATTGTGCATATATTGAAGAGACCCAATAGGCAATATATATAGGGAGTACAAAGGGATATTACATGGGAATATGCCGATTCCTATTCTATCTCTAATACCCTTATCTCTAATACCCTTAACACAAACCACCATACTCATAATCTAAGTCAGTAGCCTTTATCGTAGCAGTGCCTACACCAATATGATTGGTAACATAAGATATCTAAAGCAAATGGAAAGCACACAAGAAACCAAATTAGCAAAGCAACCAAGGAAAAAAGAAAGACTAGCACCGAACTATAAAAGAAAGAAAAGGACGTGGCCACTTTGATATACTGTCTGGCAATTTGCAGTTTTTCATTCATGGTTTGAACTTTGAACTGCTTTTGCATGTTCTTGAGCAAACTGCAAGGGTACAGAAACTTTCAGAAAACAAGGATGGAAAAACATAAGATGCTCAAGTGTTATGAACCTTAGTTCATAAGGAGGGTAGACACCGCCGAGAGGATGGCCGGACGATGTCGGCGTAGAAGGAGAGAGAGACTATAGATGAGAATGACTTTATTTCTTTCTTGGTTCCAATAGCATGCAATAACCCCTTATATGGATAGGCTCCCCTTAACAGATAGAATCTAATCTCAATCATATCTCTAACAAATACAAACTAATACCATCTCTAATAGATAGAAACTAATCTCGAACTTTCTAATAATGAATTGGTTAGGCCTAGGGCCCACGCCTATGACATTTCACCCCTCGCGGATATGCAGCTTGTCCTCGACCTGCTAGGCGGTGGCTGTAGTTGCAGTCCCACATGGATAAAGTGTAGCGCTTTTGGCTCCCCGTCGTGATGGACTTTCGTTTTGTTTTGCCATCACCAAACTCTCAGCTCTTCCCCAAATATCTTCCCTAATATTCCACTCCATTCCTTTCCAACTTGCTGCGTCAACCGAGAACCAAGCCAACAGGCGGCCCGCCCACCTGCCCCAAATGGCTCCACCCGCCTCCGCGGTCGAGCCCGTGGCTGCCGCGTCGGAGTCTCCCCCGCGGGACACCAAGCTCTACCACCCTGCTGGCGCGCGCCTGCTGTCCATCCGCGCCCTCGCCGCCTTGCTCGTCTCACCTCCGTCCCTCAAAAGGAAGTCCGCTCCTCCAATCTCCCTGCTTCCTCCGTCCGACATGGCCGCACATGTCCCTAGATCCCTACTGCTTCTCTTCACTAGCGCCCTCTCCGCTGGCACCCTAGAGAGCATACAGTCGGGAAACTTCACCTCCACCGTCGTCCCTACCTCCTCGCCGGCGCTGGCACTGCTTCCCACACCGTTCACCCCCGCGGCACGACTCGGTGTCGTCGCCTTCCGGGCCAGCTCCTCCGCCGCAGCCGTAGTGTGCCTGCATGTCGACCACCTGCTCCATCCCGCTGCGGAGACCGTTGGTCGTGGCCCTGATCCGATCTGGACCGAGCTCACCTCCAAGATCCGCGGCCGTCGAGACCCGCCGCTCCACGCATGAACTCGTCCCCAAGGCATCTACCCCCTTGCGCCGCCGCTTCCTCCAGCTTCTGCGGCGTTGCCCACAACGCGCGCTCCTTGGTGCCGTCGATCTTGCCTTCCTTGTCTCACTCGCCCTCGTCGTCCGCCACTGCCATAGCGCACTCCCAAACATGAGACAGTTCTATTGAAGCTCCCGCTCGGGCGGTTGAACCGCTCGTGGTGGTTGATCCGCTCGCCTTCGGTGGTTGAATCAGGTGATCGGATTAGTGGTGGTGGAGGTGAAAGGAAAACGGGCTGAGATAGCCTAGCCGCCTCTCTAAGCAGTGCCTCCACAGTCGCTGGATATAGCTTGTTGCCAGTGCGTCGACCTTGGAAGGTGCCATGCCAGCGTCGCTTGAAGACGCAGCAGTAGCAGCACCATTGCCGTGGCACAGCCACCCTTGCTCCTGCCCCTTGTGCCACCGCAGATCGCGCAACAACAGCTACTTGTACCTTCTCCTTTGCTGTAATCATGTTCTTCAACATGCTTTCGATATTCTTGAGTCCAGTGATGATTTCTTTATAGCCAATAAACATCTTACCACCTGTTAACTCGGTAGCAGAAACTATAGTGTTGGCTCTGATACCAAATTGTTATGAAGCTTAGTTCATAAGGAAGGTAAACACCGCCGAGAGGATGACCGGACGGCGTCGGCGTAGGAGAGGGAGAGACTATATATGAGAATGACTTTGTTATTTCTTACTTGGTTCCAATAGCATGCGGCAGCCCTTATATAGAAAGGGTCCCCCTAACAGATAGAATCTAATCTCAATAATATGATTCATATCTCTAACAAATAGAAACTAATATCATATCTTAAATAGATAAAAACTAATCTTTAACTTCCTAATAATGAACTGGTTGAGTCCAGGGCCTACACCTATGACATCAAGACATACACAAAATATTTAACCTGAATAAACCCATATCCTTTACACTATCCTGTTCCCAGACCCACGCGGCAATTGCACAAGTTCCACATGACCATTGACCAAACGACTCAGAGACCTGTCGAACACCAGTTAGCAGAGCATAATGTTGTTTTCAACTAAATATGCAAATAAATGGATAGAAAGGAATTAGAGAAGTGATCTGCTCAAAAATGTTTGCTAGCAAAGAATATGAATGAAACATGTTATCATAAAATAATCTAGCACATGGTATTCCACTATGATATTTCCATAATTAAGAAGTCTACGATGTAAAAAATCTTCATCTTCTATGTTGGAAATGATGGACATGGTCATATCAACCACTAACGAGGTCACATTGAATCTTTCGGCAATCATTATTATGCCAAGTGGGCAGTGGCGGATCCAGGAAATTTTTTTTAGGGGGGCTGAACAAAAGCGCTACAGCGACAAAACTCCACTATGACCTCCCACAAAAGACAAATATAATAGTTTGAAGTAGTCTTATATCAAAACATCGATGAACGATGACAATCACAAAATACATCATGAAAAATAAAAGATGCAGTTTATCCATACCGAAAGGCCAAATTACGAAACTAATAGACGACGCGTGACGGTGACACCCATTATTCATCCGGAGAAGCAATCTACACAAATAGACATAATTGATTAGTTAAACAAATATGGACCTCCAAATTATGAATTTAGAAGAGAATAGAGCGTACCACTAAATTTCTAGCCAATCAAATTCATCAAACCAAGTCTTTTGAAATGATCTCCATTCACCACTCGTCCATTTACGAGGAAATAGAAAATCACGAGGTTGGGTTGGACCACTCAAAGCATATGCTCTCTTTACTTGGTCTCTAATTTCAGGTTGATAATCATCAATTTTTTTACGGTTTCCAGGGTCTCCAATTATGTCCAATTGACTAAACTCTGCTCTAGGTTTCTTTGGTTGACTTGTGCTCTCATTAGTATGTGGAGTTGAACCACTAGAACTTGAAAAGTAATTGCGCAAATTTCTTTTCGACATTCTAAAATCGACATGCCAATCACATATTCAATTCAATCATTCAATCGGATAATCACGGACAAATAAGAATTTAAGTTCACTTAAATACCTAATCGAGAATCACCGTGGGTTGTGGTCTGAATTGCAGAGGGCGAGGCCACGCCGACGCCGAACCTAAATCCCCAGCGGCCAGCCCCAACGATTCGCCCCAACCTAAATCCTCGCCTAGTCGCCTCCTCCTCGGCGAGCGGCCCGCCGCGCCGCCTCGCTCCTTCACCCCAGCCCCGCTCGCTCGCCGCCCGCCCGGCGCTTCGCCGCCGCCGCGCGCTTCGCTTCGGCGCTGCGCCAAGCTGCCGGCTTGCCACCGCTGCCAGCTGCGCGCGCGCCGCTGCGCGCCGCCATAGGCTCAGCGCAAGCCGCCGCCGCCGCGTGCTCGCTGAAGTCGCGTGGCGCGGCGCGCGTCCGCCCGCCCGCCGCTGCTTCGCGAGCCGCCGCCGGCTGAGAGATGCGATTGGGGATTTGGGATTTTGGGGTGGCCACCGCCGATACTAGGGTTTCAGGGTTTGAGTTTGTTTATTGTTGTGGGCCTTGGGCTTTGGCTTGGCTGGAAGCTCTTCTACATTCTATGGGCTTTGTTAATGTGATTATTTTGTGGTCATCTTCTACCTTCAGTCGATCTCAGCCCCTCCTACACCATACATCTATGGTAAAAATTTAGGGGGGGCTCCAAGGGTCCGAGAGCGAGGGGCTCGAGCCCCCGCTACATCCGCCCCTGCAAGTGGGCAAGATTGGTTGGAAGAAACGAGACCTAAAAGTACTAACAAAGAATGGCAATGGCTAAATCATCAATGTCAATGTTTGTGCAAAAATGGGAAAGGCAAAATCTAATACATACAAACCACTAAAGCACTAGATACTACATAGAAAACCAAATAGTCAGCTGCTGAGTACTTTACAAAACACACTTAGTTGATGGTTGAGCAATTAATGAAACCAACACTGTATAGCATTGTTGAAATTTTGTATCCAAGTGCAAAGACAGTGGTTTTGCACAATTTATATCCAAGAGCAATGACGTACACAACAATACAAAGGTTACATTCAATATTGCAAGATCTTGTTCATTGTCACAAACTGCATGTAACAGGTCATGAGGTAAGGACAAGGATTCCCAAAGATCTAGGGCAAGGCAGGTCTCAGGGCACTATCTATTTACCTAGAGGAGCATGTCTTCAGTAATGTTGACATCCAGACTGCCTACATATAGTTTTCCAGAACCAGTAGTTTACGTCGAGGGAACGAGATTCTTTTCCGCCTTAGATACCTTGACCATGACTGGCTGACCAAGCAGCAACTGGCCAGTAAGAGCAATTGCCATTGGCACAGACATTGCATCACAGAACTCAATATATCTGCATCATAATAGAAGAGAGCATAAGGGCATGCAAAAACCATCCATTGCAAAAAGATTATCTAGGAAAAGTTAGCATTTTTAAATATTTATAATACTAAGCAATTTTAAATATATTTCAATACTACTAAAAAATTAATTAGAAAGAAGAGAAACATCAGCAAGGAACAGCTAGTAGGAGTATAAGAACTATGGAAAGTCAGGAGAAACATCAGTGCAGCAAATAAGATGATTTTGTGTTATCAATACTCTGGGTTGTCAAGGACATTCCATATTAATCTAACCATGAAAATCAAGAATTCCATACAGATCCATTGCTGTTTTACATTAGAAAAATAGAGGACACTCCCCTTAATGAACATTTAAAACTAATTTACCTTGATACCCCCCAAATATGAAGAAATGTATAGATTATCACTAAATGTTAAGATCTTTATATAGATCCAGAATAAACATACCCAACACCTCTTGAGTACCTTGAGTTTCTTTCTGTCCATAATCAATCTCACATCCCTCACCTGCAGATTTTCAATTGCTTGTAATTAATGCTTTACGATCAAGTACATGATAAACAAGTTCAAAACAATTCAAAAATCATTGCCGTGAACTAGATTAGATATCATGATGGCCCGGCAAAAAACTAGATATCATGAGTATATGTAAACAGACATCTTGTGTAAAATTAACTCCCCGGCACACTACTGTAATTCTTTCGCGCTAGTTGCTCAATGCATTGCTTAATACAGTTGAGCAAGAGAACAGAAAAAACAGTATTATGTCATTCATAAGAAGACATAAAATTGGCAGAATGCACCTTTCAACAACTTGGCTGGTGATTACACAGACAGAAATTCGAGAAAGACAACATCTGAACGGTGAGCATGTGATGAAACATGTTTAGTTGATTGGTGTACAAAAAAAATTTCAAAGAAACAGTAGTAACACTGCTTCAATCTCCTGCCAGTATATTTAATGGGCTAGAACTGACCTTTCCTGCCTTTGAGAAAAACTCGTAGACATCCCTTTCTGTAGCCCTCAGAGGGATCTGTGAGACATTTTAAAAAGGAAGGAATCCAAATATATAAGGTCAATCAATTATTTCAGAACATAACATCACATGGTCAAAACAGCCTCAGCCTAATAACCTGAAAAGCTATGTTACCCGGATACGTCGATACCGATACGGATATGCGATACGGCATTACGGCGATACCGCGATTCGCCATTTTCCCAAAAAATGGTTCTCCAGTTCTCCCTTCTAGCTTTAAATAAATATAATCATGGTTGTCAAGTCGTCTTGGCGGCCGGAGGGCGACGACGAGGCTGGTCGCCTCGCTTGCTCCCGCCGTTGACGCCGATCTTTGGCCTGCTCCCGCCGCTGGCGTTGATCTCTAGCCTGCTTCCGCCGGCGGCGTCGATCTCCAGCAGCGCGGGGAGGGGAGGCGGCGGGGAGGGGAGGTGGCGGGGAGAAAGAGATGGGAGGGGAGAGAGAGCGGGAGCCGAAGAGCAGTCGGGCGAACTGGCTGGCGGCGGCTAGGGTTAGGAGATCGGGCACGGGGAGCTGCAGGCAGTAGGGAGAGGAGGGGGACGGGGGAGGCGGCGGCAGGGAGAGGA
The DNA here is from genome assembly GCA_036346575.1 of Dendrocalamus sinicus. Classification (NCBI taxonomy): domain Eukaryota; kingdom Viridiplantae; phylum Streptophyta; class Magnoliopsida; order Poales; family Poaceae; genus Dendrocalamus; species Dendrocalamus sinicus. The sequence goes on from CM070644.1 coordinate 26,973,466, forward strand.
GGCGGACGAGGAAGGAGGCGGCGGGGAGAGGAGGCGGAGAGGTCGGGAGAGGCGGAGAGAGGGAAGAGAGAGACGGGAGAGGCGGACAAGTCGGGAGAGACGGAGAGGTCAGGACTTTTAGACAGTATATATGTGTCTATGTGACCGTATGTATGTGACCGAGAGTCCGAGACATTGCAGGTTATGGCACTCGCCATGGTGTCGCCGCGGCGTCGCCTAGGCATCCAGGCGCCCCTCACTCACTGTGGTCGCCGACTCCGCCGTGACAATCATGAATATAATTAACCATTTACGAAGAATGAGAGAATAAATAAGTACATATCATGTGTGCTAATAGAATAGCAGGAGCCAGAAAGCACGGCTAATGTGTGCTAACAGCAAGAAGCATATGCTATTATGCTAACATTCATATGCTAGCATTTCAATGATTTCATGGCTAACATAATAACATTTCAGTTTGCTACAGTTAGTTTGGGCTGAGTTCTTTCGTTGAGTTACCGTCCAAGCAAGAATAACGCATGAGAATTTTCTAATACCAACCATAGCCTTCTAAGTTAGCTACAAAATGTACCTTTTCAAATTAGAAGATTGTCACTTATATGGTGAACAGAATAGAAAATAGCCCAGAAACCTTGGAGAGAGTTTTTCAAAGTCTATAGTGGCATTTTTGAAGTCTCTACTAGATCTTAGCAACAAGCAGACCTAAGAACATTAAGGTATTCCCTTATTCATCTGTAGTACATTAATATAGGAAACAGACAAAATATAGCATAAAAAGCATACCAACTCCCCAGCGAGCTCATACAGAGATTCATCAAGTGTAGCCTGGAAAATAACAAATCAAAAGTGAGCTTGAACATGCTAGAAAACTACTGCACAAACCATAACCACCTTATGGTGAAGGTAAAAGAATTATTTGAAGCAAACGGAGTGCACAGTACTGACTGATAGTAGGACCTTCCAGGCTTATTTATCTCCAACTTAGCAAGGTCACGAGGAATCGGGCGGCGTCGAGGCGGCGATGTGATGGGAAGGGCACAGCCGGGCAGCGTGGAGGTGAGGGCGTGGCCGGGCGACATGGAAGCGACGGCATGTAGGGGAGGGCGCGGCGTGGAGGCGACAGCACCGAGGGGAGGGTGCGGCTGCCAAGGGGATGGCGTGGAGGCGGCGGTGTGGTACTGTGAGATGGGGGGGCGGGGGGCAACTCAGATCTGGATTTGCGGGATCTGGGTGGCTGCAGTTGGGTGCCGCCGTGGAGGGGAGGCGGCATGGAGGAGAGGTTGCGGCCGGGCGCCGCCGTGGAGGGGAGGCGGCGTGGAGGCGACGAGGCATGAGACCAGGGGGGACGAATGAGATCTAGATCTAGGCAGTGGGCACAGCCGCACAGGTATTAGGTTATAGGTATCAAGGGGTATCCACGAAGTATCGGAATTATTTTCTTTTTTTGAAAATTCAAAAAAGCTTGGATACGGGCATGATACGTATCGAAGCGTATCATAGGACAGGAGTATCTGTATCCGATACGGTATCTGATATTGATATGCGAGTTTTGAGAAGTGTCCGCGCAATGTAGCTGAAAAGCAAAGACAGTTCTCTAATCCCTCTTGAAATCAACCTTGGGCTCTCCTTTTTTTTCTGTTTAGACATCCTGCATAGAAAAGGTCATGTCATATTAAGGTAAGGTGACCAAGATACAGCAGTACAGCACTCCTATCTTGTAATGGAAAATTTGTGTGAGCTATAATTTGATAATAGTTTGTTAAGCTTAAGCATGTAATCTGATACTAGTTACCTCAAGAAAAACATGACCAATAAAGGTAAAGCTCATTATATGCAACATAACAGCAGCATTTCAGTGTAACTCCCAGTTCTTCACTAAACCCTACTTAACATATTTAGCGCAAGAGAGTTTTTGGGTATAGACAGGAATTTGAAGATGAAATAAGAATAAAGAATTCAAGAAAAAGATATATACATACCATAAAAACTTTAAACGCTTTATTTTTTCAATTGAGAACAGAGTAGAGGTACATCATAAAATTCTAAAATTTGGAACAGATATGCAATGAACCAAGGGCCAGTACCCCAGAGAAACAGTTGGACTTTCATCCTTGTTTCATCTAATATAGTTAAGTAGTTAACCCAGCTTTTTTCGTTCAGGAATCAGGACCAATATGTATCATATTCAACTCCATACACTTGTCTCACACACCCTACTCAAAGAGACCAACATTTTTCATTGGTATACTACATGAACCAGAAATGGCCAATAGGACCATCCTCCTCTGCCTCCAAATTCGGACACGTCCATGCATACAGTACCAACAGCTATACACCTTCCTTCCGCTTGATCACGCAGGCCACATTGCACCTTGTAAGTCTGCACATACACACACCTGTCCTGCAATGTGCTCAAGTGGAGAAGATACTTTTATCCCCATTACCCCCAACAACACCAACCTCCTCACTTCTCTATCCCACCTCCATCGATCAGAGTTCAGACCATGACAAATGTGCATGAATACTAAAGGAAACCAACTATAATAGACTACTAAGCATTGCTAGCTCATTTGCTTGGTATAAGCAAGCCATAGCAATAGCAATTTCCCCCTAAAATAGTCAATAAATTTGTAAAAAAAAAAAGTATCAGCAAAATAAGGGGGCAATTTCTACCTGCTCTCCCTGGAATGGGATCCCACTCGAGTTCCCTCTCCCTCATCTCCATATCCCTGCTCCTCCCCAACTCGCGCTCCCTCTCCGCCTCCGCCTCGTGCCACCTCGGCCCACTGCTCCCGCCCCGCCTCCCCCTCCAACCGCCAGAACCCCCCGCCCCCTCCTCGACTCCTTCTCTCCCCCACCTCATCCCTCTCATGCCTCTCTCCCTCACTTCCCGCCCGTCGTCTCCATCCCGCTCGCGGCGGCTACCGCCGCCGCCGCTGCTCCCGCGCCGTTGTTCCCCCTCCCTCTCCTGACCGTTGTTGTGGTGCTGGTGGCGGTGACCCCCGCTGTCGCCGCCGTCGTCCTCGGCGGCGGGCATGGTCTCCTCGAGGTAGTCGTACACTCGTACTCGTCGAACTCCGCGGCCATTTATCGAACTCGCGCGAGTTGGGAGGGGTTTCTCCTCCTTTCTCGGCAAGAAATTTGAGGCTCTTCAGTGCCGAGCAAGGAAGAAAGGCTGGGTGGTTTATGAGGTTGGAGCTTTGGGATTTATGGGCTTAATTTGGGCTTCTTAGGTTCAGAACCGGCCCAGTAAATACTGGCTAACTTGTGCTATCGATTTAGTTGGGCTAGTCTGGACGTGACAGCATAAATTGGCCCATTTATATCATGGGGTATACAATACGTACTACAGCTAGTGAAAACAAACTAGTTGTAAAAAAATAAAGAAGTTTCCTTGCTAGAAAAGTTCCAAAAAAATTTTCCTTGCTAGGAAAACTGAAAAAGTCAAGCTTTCGTAATAGAACAGCTTGAACGCGTGTATAGTATATAGGATTGGTCAAGGAATTCAAAAGGATTTGAACTATTTGACATAAAATTCCTACAGAATTCTTGCATTCCAAAGAAATGCTAAATTACCGAGTTATCATGGTGAACTATGGGCTCAAATCTCACGTGCTCGCTCGGTGCCTTTCATGTGTACGTTTCTGGACTTAATAATACTCTCAAAGCAAAGTTACAAAACTAGCCTCAACCATCGGGAAAAAAAACATTAACACATGATAGAGATAGAATAACAGCTCAAAAAGCTCAAAACACTGATATGAACTAATAAATAATTACTACAATAAGTTGGTAGATAGTAAACTGGTCTAATTAGCAGTTCTCAGAAATAACAAAACAGTACAACTGTACAAATACAACGTTGTATGTATGTATGTATGTATGTATGTATGTATGTATGTATGTATGTATGTATGTATGTATGTATGTATGTATGTATGTAAAACCTCACTTGCACTCAACAAAAACAAACAAAACAGATGGCCTGTTCTTTTTCATTTTGATTTATGGATTTGGGTTGTTCATAAAAGAGAATATGAAGCAACATAAATTCACGTGTGGTTTTGACCGATATAAATAAAATCATCATAATATATACTATAATTAATTTGTATACATCATCTTAAAAATACTCTGTTTAAAATCTAGTTGCTATAAAAGATTAAAAAAAACTAAAGTCTAGATATCACCCGGATGTTTTCTTTCTGACAATCATCCAAATTTAAGACCGTTAGATTAGAGATCCAACTGCTCTTTTTTTTTGTAGGAGGGAGTGTGAGGATAATTTATAGCTGTTGGATTTTTAATCCAATAGTCACAAATCTAAATGATAGTCAGAAAAAAAACATGCAGATAATGTTTATCAATAAGAAGAGGCCCAGAGTGCTACGCTAATCTTCCCCGCTTCCATTGCTTCCATGGTTCCCACTCCCACAGAACAGAGGAGGAGCCGGCCCCGCGGCAGCCGAAGCAACCGAACACATCGGCGGCGGCGGCGAAGGTCCGGTGGTCCAAGAACCCAAGAAGCGACCATTCCCATTGCACACGAACCGATCTGTCCAGCCATTCGCGCCCCTCCGGTGTGCAAACTCCGGACACGGCAAGCGGCCCATGTGATCCCCACCGGCCTGGCGGCGGAGTCGCGCGGCGGCGAGCGACGACGCGTCCTCCGGGAAGTTGAGCTTGGCTCGGCTCCCGCGGAAGCGGAGCGCGGCGGCGTCGTAGGCGCGCGCCGCGTCCTCGGCGGTGGCAAACGTGCCGAGCCAGACGCGCGCCGCCTTCTGTGGATCCCGGATCTCCGCTGCCCACTTGCCCCACGGCCGCCGCCTCACCCCGCGGTACCTGCGCCGTAGCGATGCCGCCGCCGGCGCCAGCCTCTGCTCTGTTTCTTCCGTCCACGCTGGTGCCACCGGAGACGGCAAGTGTGCATTTGCAGTGTGATGTTGCACTGTAAGCGAACAACAACCACATGAGCATCCGCTTGGTGATTTGAGCGGCGTAGGGGAGTAAACAGAGGTACCGGAAACGCTGGCCACCGACGCCGATGGTCCGACGCTCCCACGGTGGCAGCCCATTGCTGCCGTCCACGGCTGCCGCGGCACAACCAGAGACGGCGCCGGCGGGGCTACTGCCGTCGCGCCGCCACGGCCATTGGCAACGACGTGCGTCAGGGCTGACAGGATCGCCGCCGTCTCCGTGGCCTCAGACAACACCGCCGTTGCCGGCCACGACGACGCCGGCCGCCGCATCAATTGGTTCTCCCTAGCTTCCCAACGCTATATTAGTAGAATAGTAGGACGCGGTTGCTATCCCGCTCTCGATCTCGTATAAACAGTCGCTAGAGAAATGGACGGGGATGCTATTTATAGGGGTAGTATACTTCCAGTGGCCGCTCGCGTTCTCGAGTTTTGGCGGTAAGCAACACGATAATTTCTGCAGACATGGGAAGAAATAGTATCCCAAGAAATGGAAAAACATGAAGAGCATATCGCATCGAATTTCTAGAAACTATGGACTTGCTGATCACACGGGGAAGAAATGTCTTGCTGATCTGACTGCAACCTGCAGGAAGTCGCTTTCCTTAGTAGTAAACTATTTTTTTTAACCAAGCACGGGAGCTCTGTCATTTATTTTATAAAAAAAAACAAGACGACCGACGGCCACACTCAACACCGACGAGCACCGCAAAACCATCAGGAAGCAAGAGAACACGAAAAACTACCGAAGACTAGACACCTAAAACACCAAGGCAAAAGAAAAACAACCACACCAGGGGAAGATTACCACTTCCACACTAAACAGCCAGCACTGAGGCCCCGCTAACCAAGGATTGGTTCTTTTTAGCTACGGCTTATATATTTTGATCCTAACGTAAGCGTTTGTGTGAACGAACAGAATACCGATAAGCTGATAAACCGCTTTAAAAAGGTTGTCCCAATAAGCCGCTTTGAAATAGTGGCAGAGAAGCCATCCCGTTTATTTGTTCGAGAAAAACTGTAAGCCATAAATTTTAAAAAAAACTTGCCCAAATCGAAACTCAACTCATCGGCTTGTTCCACCCCAACAGGATTGCAATGGTATTGATGGCAATTTCTAGACATTGTCCCATATGGGAGTGAAGGCATTTGTCTATGGCATCTCATCCACTTCCTCAACTATTCCTATGATACTAGATGCTTCGGCCCTATTCGTATTGGTTTCTAAAAGATGTTTTTCTACAGTAAATAGCTTTTCTATAGTACATAACTTTCAAATAGAGTGTCTTTTCAAGGTGTGGCCTACTAGTCGATTATAGTACACACTGTAGTGACTTTATTTATATCGGTCAAAATTGCACGCAAGTGTCTCTCTCTACAAGTTTTTCTACAATCTATTACTATTCATAAGCCAAAACCAAAAGCCAATATGAACGGGACATCAACCCATATGAATCCTTTTTATCTACGTGCGTACGCCTTTGTTCCTTCGAGGGGTAGTCTTCTACAACATTCCTTGCCAACTTATTCTTCACTGAAAAAGCCTCCAACATAGGCCCGTTCAAAAATGATGTGGCTTTTGGCTGATTGCGAAAGAGATCGAGGGAGCAAGTGACACTCACGTCGAGAAGCCACTACGATCAAAGCGACTCCTGCAGTGACTCCTATAAACAGCTTATAGAAACTATTTTGAAAAGCCACTCTGTTCAAAAGCTAACTCCCTCAGGAGCACATGGGAGCCGTCACCCCAAGTCTACCAAGCTAGGGTCACCAATGCTACCTCCTACAACCTCTGAAAGAACCTCCACCCGAATCTCAGCCCACAGGATATGGGGCTTCTCACTAATGGCTTGAGCAACCATAGCTGCTAAAATTGCCTTGCAACTAAAGGATATGAACACCGAGTGGTGTCCCTATGGGTCCAAAGAGTCAACAGCATGAGGACTCCTCAGCGAAGCCAAGAAGGAGCGGCTTGCCCGAGGAGAAGGGCAAAAATGGGAGAAGTGGCTAGATTCCCAACGACAAAGGTAGTGCGGACAGTTTGAGCAGGTTGCAACACGATGATTGGTAGCTAAACAGTTGTAGCATTTTCCATGCAACTTGGAAGGCTTGCGCAACACAATCCCAATCACCACTGGATGATACTAGTGAGGATGAAGCCGCACAGCAATAGGACAAGTTGCAACTCGGTGACCAACAACGAGGTAGTTGAAGCACTTGCCGAAAAGACAAGTGGAGTGCCTATGTTGCTCCTGTATATGTATGCTAGCATTCGATACACCATTGCCCATGGAAGGTGAAGTGTCAAAAGTCTTCTTGTGAGCTCCTAAGCTCGGCTTGATGCTTCCCCCGCATGGGTAACTTGAGGGCAACCATCATTGGGTTGGACCTAAAAAAAATAGCGAGCTGTTACTAGGGGTGCAAACGGGTCAGGTTAATCCCGACCGATCCGGCACCGAATCCGATTGGTACCGAATCCGGAGAAAAAAATATGGGTTAGGATATGGTAACAGCAATATCCGTCCGAATCCGATACGTCTTCAAGTTTGATTTCAGGTTAGTGCTACTATTTGACGTTTCATTTTCTTTTGCAATGGTAAAATAAAATCTTCCACATCAACTATTAAGTAGTAATATCAAGTTCTTGACAGTACATCCTTCTACTCCATTTGTTGTACTGCATGCATTCCTTACAAACGGGTTAATCCCGACCGATCCGGCACCGAATCCGATTGGTACCGAATCCGGAGAAAAAATATGGGTTAGGATATGGTAACAACAATATCCGTCCGAATCCGACCCGTTTGCACCCCTAGCTGTTACGACAATGATGACAGTGGTGATTGTCATGGCACGATGGCAAGGGCGGTGAATGAACCAAAAATTTTGAAATTTCTTTGAATTTTGATTAAATTTGAATTTTTGCCAAATTTGGAAGCTTCCTTAAGATTTCTGATTTCCTCTTTTGGTTGTCTGCCTTCTCCAGCCAATGGCGCCTTCCCTCTTTCCGCCTTCTCCCATGTGCCAAGGCGTCACTCGGCCTCACGCTGTTTGTCGCTACTACCATCTCCTGCACACCACCTTGCCGCAACCTATCCAAATCAGAACCACAATCAACATCATCCATCATTGACTTCATCGATGATGTCATTATTACTACCTTCCTATGTAATCTACTTTTCACTATGACTAGTCCGATGTGCATACCCCTTTTTGAAACCGCTTCAAATCAAGTATGCTTCAATCTGTACTCGGTTCTTAAACATCTTCAGATTCTCGCAGTCAATGCATGGACAATGCATATATTCTACCCCTTATTCAACATATCATTCTTGACAGCTCTTGTAAAGCAGACACGACATTAATATACTTTTCACCCACACGGTTCCCACTGTACATCCAGCTTTGGTCCTACATTATGCATATAACAATTTAGTATTAAATATTTAAATTAGTTAATTAGTATACTAGATATATATGATCTAAAGTAGCTATATGTAGCAAAAATAATTAATTAAACAGAATTAAGTAGAAATAGACTTTGAATTGGCTAAACCCTAAACCATGCTAGATGTAAATAATCTTCTCTCTACATCAAGCTTGACCTAAACCATGTTCAGTTCTCCTTTCACCAAAAGCTAGATCTAAAATATAATGCAATTAGGAATACATTACTAACTATAGATAGTCAAGAACTTAATGGATCTACAGTCATTCTTGCCAAATCTGTGGTCTCCTTTCACTAAATGGCCTCAAAGCTCCACCTCTTCAAAGCAATAGCCTGTGAGAAAACAGATCTGGAATTTAAGATAATCTGTAAGAGTCGACGGGTATATAATTAACAAGTGAAATTATCACAGACAGTTTTTAATACAAACTGTCTATGATGATTTAATTATCACCAACGGTTTTTAATACAAACCTTCTGTGAAGCATCATAGATGGTTTAAAGAAAAATCGTCTGTAATATTTGGTGATACTTCACAGACGGTTTTCACCATAAACCGTCTGTGATATTTCCTCTTCACAGACGGTTTTTACCGCTGATAGCAACACAGATGGTTCCTAAACCAAAACCATTTGTGATTGTATTTAATACTGGCGGTTTTGAATAACCATTTGTTATGAGGCGTCTAGTATTAACCTCTTTGTAGTAGTCTGTGTTGCAGCCACTGAGCGAGCATTTTCAACTATGAGACTCATCAAGATCTGTTTTGAAAATAAAATGAGAGATGGCTTTCTTCGAGATTCTCTGGTTGTCTATATATAGAAAGAAATTGCACAGAAGTTCAGTTCAGATGAAATTACTAATATATATGATCTTCTCGGTAGCTATAGGGCCAAATTTAATTTAATAGAATTATAATTTCTTTTATATTTGCCAAACAAGAAAACACAGAATTATGTTTGTCAGTCATCTTAGTTGTCTTGGGGTTTAAAAATATTATTATGTGCATTTTATTTTTCTAATTGTACATCTCGTGTTCAATATTTAGTTCCGCCACCGAGTGATACACATCACAAGCACGGTCTACTCACGTCAAACTTGCACATACACGTGTGCACGCCCAGTATAATGCTAGTAATTTTGCGAAGCCTCCATAACCTTAAAAGTATAGGTGTAATACCCCTCCACGGGCATTGGGGATGCTACTCATAAACTACACCTTATTTTAAGAGGTAGTAGATAGAGCACACACTCATATTTTTTTTTATCTCACTAGTTAGAGATCTGTACATTGTAACGAAGTCATAAAAATGATGAGACGAAACTTACTGCCTGGTCAACTTTGCATATCAAACATTGGAGAACAAGCGACCAGTGGCGGAGGGAGAGGGGGGCCAGCAGGGGCCATGGCCCCACCCAATGTTCTGCCAGCATAGTGTCAAATCCGAGCAAATATTTATCTACACCTCCCCTCTCTTTCTCTTTATTTTTTGGCAAGGAAAATATCTCTGTGCATATCGTTGTAAGGATATCAAGCTGCTATGGTATTCTTTTTCAAGTCTTCCAGTACTAAAGCAACATGGTAGATCCAAACGCATGGTTGCTTGATTCC